>OW443314.2:17449339-18699339 GCA_937001585.2 Brachylomia viminalis
TTTCTGTCTTTCGTATAATGTTAAGTTGACCTAGTATAGTTCCTTGGGGAACGCCAAACACATTATAGGTACACAAGCGTTTCATTCTAATCTATTAATCGAAATGAATTAAACTCTTTCATAGCCTTATCTCTTCTATAAACGTCTTTTCTCATAATGTAACAATTCGAGAAGTTAATCTTTTGTTATCTAGATAAAGAAAATTGTATGTTGCTCATGCTGTAGAAAGCCTGTTAGAACTCTTTAAAAATATTTTTACAAAACCTAAAACAAATAGAACTTTATAACAAGTTTTATACTTTTATCCTTCTTAAGTTTCCTCGCTTACTTGAAGGGCTTACCTCAAGTTGTGTCTGCTGTCGACTTGACTTTGACTTTCAATAAGTCCTTTAATATTTAATGCTAAGACATTCCAAGAAAGCTTCGTTTTAAATCTTGCATCAACATTGGCCTAGATTGTATGCAGTTGTTGAAAATCAGTGGACAGCAATAGGCTACATACTTACATTGTTTGAATTTAATCAAATATTGAGAGAGTCCCATATCAAACAATATAGATAGAAAAAAAATAAACTAATGCATCGTCATCATCATGATAGAGATGGCTCTTCATCGTCATCATTCTCTTACCCTTATTCCAATTTATTTGGGCTCGGCGTAACATATCCTTTTATTTATTATTTATTTATATACTATTAGTCGATGAAGTGGCTTTTTTAAATAAAATATTCTTACATAATCATCTTCAAGATAAACAGACGCTATTATTCAATAAGTTTCTCACGCATTCACAACAACTTACGATAAATCTACACGATCAATAAATCCTAATCAAACAGTGTCTTTTGTTTTCCCCAAAATGGCGTTTGTAAACAATATAGAATTATTGAATGCTAATTTCGTATCTGTTTAATTTTCACAATCGATTGCTGCAATGCAAGCAAACCTTACTAACAAATGATGTTTGCATGTTTAATAAACAAGCAAAGACGGTTCTGTCTAGAATATTGGTGATTTATTAATTGATTTGTGTTTTATTAAATTTGATGAATACTGTTTTGTATGAATGGTCTATCGAATCTTTAAATAGGTAATGAATTGCAAAACTGATTTCTGATTTGTCATGTCTTATTATTAGATTGGTTTCATATTTAATTCTTAATTGGTTATTACGTCATCTCTGCTGGTTTCTATAATAGATTCTTCGAAAGCTTCAGAACTGATCTTTTCAATAATACGTAGATACCTACATAACTGTCTATTGAGTTGACAAGTGTTGGATTTCTTAAAGTGTAACATTTTTGTTGATTGCCGAGGTATCCATGTACATCAATAGTTTTAGACCTAAAACCCCAGCCTTTAAAGTCTTAACTAAACAGGTACTTAATTAATTTAATTACGAAACCTTCATATTCTTTTTCTATAATCAAAACCTCTGCTTCTTCATTATTTACACGGCCAATTTGATTGACAACTAATTAATTGTCTACAAACTATTACACAATATCTATCATTAAAACAAGCTGTCGACAAGCGTTTGTATTTGCACTAATTACTTGTAGCTAAACGTCGACAACTTTATTCATTATTCGTTTATTAGTTTCGTGTTGACATGCAATATTGTGTGTTGTACTTTGAATCGCGTGCCTTGCAATCTTTGATGTTACACCATCGTAGGAGCTGTTAGGTGATCTATTTTAGTGATTGGGTGTCACAATAAGTCTTATACAGGGTTATTGGTAATACGTCGGCAATCCATTAAGGTTCATTTGCCACCAAATGACCACTATGCAAATGTCAACCATTTCCGAGTAATTTAGCATTTTATATTTTTTTGGCGGTATACAAGTTTGACAATGTACTTACCTATTTAAAAAAAAAACAAAGCATGATATTTTAAAATTATTTTTATCAGCTTCTATTTCAATACATAATAATCAATCATAAAATGACAATTATCTTTAATATTTTTTAAATGGGAGCACACCTATTTCATCGTTTTGAGCAGGTTATTTGACTTAAGTGGTTGATTTCTACAAAAAAAAACATAGATATACTTTATCGACAGAGCATTCCAAAAATACTATGTACAACTTCTCAGCTATCCAACGAGATACAATAAGAAACCAGATGTCTTCAAAAAATATTACATTTCAAATTACTGGAAAATGGTTGACATTTGCATAGGGGTCATAAGGGATCACTTGGTTGGAACTGACCTCCCCTACATCCCCTGAATCCCCTAAAAAGTTAACTAAACAGATTTTTAAAATATAGCTCCGATTAAATGATAAAAATTTAAAACCACGAAATATGACACTAAATTGCGACGTTGCCACTCATAAGGTATAAACGCTCTTAAGTCCTATATAACAAAAGGGGCGACAGGGAGTGGGGATTTGAATATATATGTGTTATGTTTTGGTCTATAATTTCATAAGCTTAATTGATCCTCAGCAATTCTCAATCGAAACGCCGACAACTTCATTCGTTATTAGTTTTATATTGACATGCAATGTTGTGTGTATCACTTGCGAATCGCGTGCCGTGCAGTCTGATGTTACACCATCGTAGGAGCAGTTAGGTGATCTATTTTAATAATTGGGTGACACAATAATGCTCATATTGTCGTGTTCCTGATCAATATTAGGGTACGATTGACGTAAAAGGTGAGTATACGGGGTGAAACCATCAATTCAGCTCATGGTTCTAGAAATCGAAGAGACATTTCAACGCAGGGGAGTTCAGAATCATTACTGAATCCCATGGTAACAGGCTGTGCGTCGATATCCCTGACATAGGTTAAATGTTTAGTGGTCAGCAACGTCTTCCTTTCTGAATATGAATGGATTTTATCATAAATGTTAGGGTCGAAGGAGTTTCTTGCCCGTCATCTCCATAAAGATCTTCGTTTTGGGACAGTCCACTCGCTTCTACTTTCTGTCGTCAAACTGACCGACTCCTTGACAATTTAAAAGTACCTGTAGGTATACCTATGTTTTAATTGAAATAAATGCTTTTAGTACTTATGACTTGACCATATTAATTCCATACGCTATATACTCAGCTATTCTTATTGTTTTATTTTACATCCATACTCGTATAACTTCAGCAGATACGTTCGATTTTACATTTTCGATAAGTTAGCCTGCCAGAAGCTTATCTTCAATCAATTTTCTGTTTTCACTTAGTCTCAAGCACCAGTTGTCTGTCTTAACTTCTGCAGAAGTTAGACGTTAATCAGTCGTCTGCAGCCTGCCTGCACTAATACTACAAGCACAGCAGCTTAGCAACTCGTCTTATGCATTATCTGCTTTCAGCTGCCGACACACTTTTAACGTCCGAGACACCGCGCGTGCTCTTTAAACGTTTGCCGTTACATTATCTCGAGATGAAATATGACGAGCACGCGTCAGCCCCGTAGAACCGTGGATTGTTACAAATCTGTTATAGGCCTTTAGAAGTGTGTCTAATACAAAGAGACAAGTGTCCCTTTCATTAGGTTCTTAGAAGCATTACCTGACTAAACAATAAAACAGGCTGGCAACAAGCTAGATCGCGTAACGTGGCTCTGAAATGTGTTTGGTATGATGCTTGGGTTTCTGGCGGTGAACAGCAGTTTTGTTTGAGACACAGTTTTTTTTTAAAACGTTGCCCCACACTAGGAATTTCTCCTGTATCGTGGGTGCGTTTACAAACATTTAAACTCCCATACACAAACAGCCAGACCCGGAACAACTACTTGCAGGTCATACAAATATTTGTTCCGTGCGGGAATCGAACCCGCGACACGCAGCGCAGCAGTCAATCGCTTAACCACTGCGCCAACCGTGACGTCATATATTACATCTTTTTTTTTTGTGTGAGAAATCATCAAATAACTTCTGCTCTGGGCGGCGCGGGAGGGCGTGTCAGACTCTTATTGACTAAAACCCACCCGTGATGCACTCGTAGATTTTTGTTCCTCTGCCATGTTTTCTTTCCTGAGGTGTGTGTCATGTTTTGTATAAATTTTATATAATATCAAAAAACATGTGGTTTATTGGCATTATTCATAACAGAGTGCATTGTGCACAGTCTAAAGTTACATCATGGGTGCGTATGTCAAAACAATGTGTTCGAGCTATTGGCGCCAATGATCTTAAATAGGGTTGCCAAGCGAATAATAGTCATTTAAATTATACCAATTTTGAAAATTGCCTTGGCTTATTATCTCTTCTTGCAATGCAATTCTGGCTGGCACGAATAATCCTGAGTAGATAGGGTTAGCAAAAGGCTAGATAGAAAAAAAAAGAAAATAGTTTTGTTTGTTCGACAGAGTTAGTTCGGTGAAAAAAGATTTCTATCGAGTTTGGTTCAACACAGAATCTGAAGTGTGAATGAATGAAAAGCAGCTGCAAAGGAAACGGGTTGTTCATTTTAATGGTTCTTGTAAACTGTAAACCGCCTAGCTTTTACTATGTAAGTAGGTAATGGTAGGTACAGTTTGAGATTTTTAAACCAAAATAAACAGAATACAGATTTTTATATTGCTAGCAGTAGCTTTGTCTGCTTAGATCGATAACTACGATAGCATTGTTTGTAACTTTGTACCTACATAATTTATGTCAAATAATCATAAAATACTTATAATCAACAGCACTAACGTCTTTTATTCAGCAGTTAGATAACACATGAGTACCTAGGAACATCAGAACATGATCTCATTATCCTACAAATGTACACAAGAGCTTTTCGTAATTAGGTAACTCAATAAGCACTTTATCCTGTGAACACAGACTCCCGAAATTCCAGTTCCTACGATTCCTGCCCACTTTAGTTTTGTCTCCTCATTGTTGCTTGGTACCGGAATGGGGGAGGATTGTAATGTATAGCGGTGTGTTGTGACCGCTGCTTTTTAAATGCAGTCTTGTAGAGCCCTTTTTTGCATTGTGCAAGTTGTAAGCTTGCAGGGAAGCTGCATGTTTATTGAAGCATTCGCTATGGAAATAAAGGCTCACTTGTGTCACGCTTTCCAAATACTATGAGGATTTGTAGTGATTTTAAATACTAAATATAAAATTGACAGTATTTGATTTGCCTCGAATGATTTTTGTATCAGGGTTGTCATGAAGTTTAAAAGTATCTCATTTGACATTTAACGAAAAAGTACTGGCTTTATAACGAAACGGAATGGAAATATCAAATTTGTAAAATCGCCTAGTTCTAGGTTAGTTCTCTTCGAGCTTCGAAATCAAAGGGTTGTCTTCCAGAAGTCTATATTGATATTATGTTGAGTACAATATTGCTATATACCAGATTTGTATGTGTGCAAGAATTGAAATACAGAAATGTATATAAGTACTGTAAAAGGTGCATTCATTTAATTTGCTAGTTCTTGAATACTACAGTTGTAAAGACCGGAACGACGGCGACGTAGCGAAATATGGGTGTACCTACTGTAGATGCACCTCTGCCTAATCCTTCGAGGAAGGCAGCCGTGATGTTATCTGTTTTGTAGACCGGCGCGGTAATCGCGTACACACTAAAAGTAGGAATGCCTTTCATAATGACAGTTCAGCAACATTTATTGCGTTATTTACGTTGTTGAACAAGCAAGCTTTTCAAACTGATTTATTTATTAAATACTTTATGCACACAAATGTATAGAAGCGGATTTAATGTCAGCCATAGGCATAAATTTTCTACCAGTCAACCTTTGGGTGAAGCAGAAACAAACTGGAGTAGGTGCAATTTATAATGAAAGTTTAGGAATGAATATTTTTAATTATAAAGATACGCATAAAGCTGTTAAGACTATAATTAATATAATAGTAGTTTTTAGTATATTCGTGTATTTAAGCACAAAAAAATCTACATAAAAACACGAATATACTAAATACAAATAAGACAAACCATGAGAAAATATTACCGTTGTGATGATACCTACTGCCAGCTTTAAAGGATAATCGGTTGGTTGCCCTCCTGATTTCCTGGAGGAGAGCATTCCACAGAGAGATAGACTGAACGATGAAGGAAGAATGAATGAAGTCTGTGCGGTGAATGGATTAGCAATATCCTTCGAAATGATTCTGATTGTGATTGATTGTGAGCTACGCAATTAGGGTGCGGAACGAGGAGTTCAGCTTCCTTAGTAAAAATTTGATGAGATGAAAAGTATCCTATACCTACCCCATACCAGCCTGTGTACGATAATTTAAATCCGTTCAGCTGTGACGGCATGAACACCAATTTAGCAATTAAAATATTAGTTTCAACTTAACGACTGCCCAAATGTAGGTGTGACATTTTAGTAATGCAAGCTCCACCCAGAGCGGGAGGGGTCATTTGATGATTTCCATTGCTCAAAAAAAAAAAAAAAAACTGGTTACAAGGTATCGAGTCTCGTTTTCAGACTTGATCAAGGCTCCTCGTTGGATGTAAGTCCATATAGGTACATAGGTGTTACAAGCATGCTGTCTGCTGAAAAGGCTCCCGAAGACAGGCGTGACGCGACTCTAGTAGAACAATTTATATAAAAATTGTTCTACTAGAATCGCGTCGCGCCTGTTTGAGGAAGCCTTAATGGTCCATTCATTTGTAAGTACCTGAGTGATTAGTGAAATCAAATTACGTTGCAAGCATAAAGTCTGTAGGTTAACTCGTGAATGGTCAATTTACTTTTAATTAATCAGATGTCGAGAATAAAGGTTAATTATACCTAACTGTTGAGCTTTTAATTTTGGAATACCGTTCTTCGATTGATCTGCCACTTTCTCATTAACATCTTAATCACTGTTAAATACAGATGTTTTTTTTCGTAAAAAGGAGTTTTTTTGCGAAATGTATTTTACTTGTTTTACGTATAAACGAAACAGCTGCTTATCAGCGATAACGCCAGGGACAGTTCACTGACCTACAAAGCACCCGCTTTCGAATAATATATTATTCGGAATTATTTTATCTGGCAACCCTGATCTCGGTCGGTTGGCAACATTGTGACATGCTGTCATTGAAACGTAACTGAAACTCGGTAATCGTCATCTTACTTAACCGGTGTTGCGGTTTCGGTTAAAATGATAAAATCAATGTTTTTTTTTGATTATTACATTATTTTATCCTATGAAGTAGACAGCGGTCTAGGTCTAATGGAACGTTTATTTTTAAGTAAGTACTTACCTATTTTTTATGTCTAAGCATATGTGTCATAGAAGGACATCAACACGAAGATTTAATGAACCAACTAGTATGGCAACTGGAATGTACAGTCACGAGCACCATTATGTATACACTTAGCAAAATTTAAAAGCGATATGCTCGTGGAATATTGATTGCAACTTTGAAATAAGACTTATTTCATAACAGTATAGGTTCCAAAATAATATATTCGTAACAAAATAAAATTACAATCAATACAGTAGGAGAAAATCACATTTAGAAGTTGTTAAGTGTATGCATATTCGTGCTCGTGACTGTACCAAATGCGACTTTTTCAATTCATATTAACTAGGTATGTACTTTCTGAGTTTATCTTGGACATTACTAACGTCATCGGTGAAGGAAAAACTTCGCGAAGAAACCTGGACTTATAGTTACAATAAGTCTGACATCGCCAACCCCACTTGATCAAGCGTGGTGATCAATGCTCGTGCCTTTTCCGAATGACCCTCTCTGCCCTGCAGTGGGACAGTTATAGGCTGGTATTATAATTAGTCTAGACTGGACTGAATGTTTGGACTGGTCTATTTTTTTAATGTGTCGTTGTTTCTATCGACAATTTTGGACTGCTCGAGCACAACATCCACCTCATAAAGTAATTAAATTATTCAAACAGGCACTTAAAAGGCACTTTTGGACGTCAAAGCTTACAAGATTCTAGTTGCCCCTTCCAAAAGTTAGTTTCTTAAGGAGAGGTAAGGGCAAGAAACTCCATAGTACCTACTCTTAAAATGTTTTTTTAACTATATTTTGTATAAGTACATTAATTATATGTGAAGACGATGTACACACGGCTACACATCAAGCTATACAAAACCAGTTTACGCTGGTCTCGCATCGTACGGAAATCCTATACAATGTGAGATCAGCTTATACTGGAAATGTATAGCTTGATGTGTAGCCGTGTGTACACACAGCAGCAGGTCAAGTTACCACAAACTGGCAATTAATCTCTTTCGATTTAAGGTTTAAAATCATTTGGAGAAATTTGACAGTTTCGTATAACCTGCAGTGCTGTCGACTGTACCTAGAACAAAATTACTATCCCACAAAGGTAATGTCACAAGGTAGGTATTCACTTGAACATCAGTGCAAGTACCGACGAAGAAGTTCTTAGAATCTATGAACGTGTGTCATAGTAATTAGCTTTTTACCCCTGTGCGTGTGCACATCGCATTAATAATTACATAAGCCATTACCGGCTATGTTTCAATATTGGAACATTACGTCATTAAAATGTAAGTAAATGATACTCATTGAGCGCAAGCGTTACTTAATAGAGTAGTAGAATAGTTGAGCAGTGGTGGCCCAGTGGTAACGCCCCCGATTTACGAGTTGTAGGTCGTGTGTTCGAATCCAGTCAGGCGCTTTATTTTGTAATTTATTTCAACACCACTGCTCTCAAAACGGTGAAAGAAAACATCGTGAGGAAACCGGCATGTCCTAGAACGAAAAATTCGAAGACGTGTCATCCACCAACCCGCACTGGGCCCGCGTGGTGGATTACGGCGCACTCCCTCTCACAGAGAGGAGGCCTGTGTCCCAGCAGTGGGAACGTTATAGGCTGATTATATGTGTATGTTACCTAATAGAAATATTGTAACTTACAATATGGCTGGGTTTGTAATAAAAAAATATATAAAATATTTTATTTTCTTTATTATGTTTACCAACAGCGATATTTATAGTAAATTACAAAGTGTATTAAGTACAGTATTGTATGGTTAATTACAGGTTACCCTATATAACTAGAATAAGTATAAGACACGCGAACGGACTACTAATAAATATTCGACGAATTCAAAAAGGTACAATTTTAGGTTAGTTCAGTTTAAATTTTAAATAGCAAAAAAGAAAAAAAAAAAGATAAAGTTGGGACGTTAAGAGATTAGTAGTTTGTCACTTGTCTTGATTGATGGTTTTTACTATTTGTTTCAAAAATATACACTTGGGAGAAATCTGCGTCATAAAATCGAGCAATACGGGTCAGTACACAATTTTTGATGAAAATGACGAACTGTATCCAAGCACGAACGTTACGCCTCCAAATTATTAGCTGCGAACGTAACAATTAATGACTGCCTCATTGGTCTTGTGGTTGCAAGCGCTACTGTTGAGCTGGTGAGCTTGGTCCTGGGTTCGATGCCTAGGTCAGACAAAGTCTAATTGAGTTTTCCATCTGGAATTTCTCAGTAGCCGCCCACAGTCTAGATTTGTGCCCGGTTGATGGCAATAGGCTCGCCCCCTATTACATGGTACTTAAACAAACTGGCGAAATGTGGGTGTACTATAGTTACCCCTCTGCCAAACCCTTCGGGATAACAGACGTCAGTTATGTTATGTTAAGGCTCCTACAAACAGACGCGACACGCGACGCGAATCGCACGCGGTCAAAGGCACCGCTGGTCGCGCGACGGTTGGTGCCTTCGTGTCGCGTCGCGTGTTGCGCCTGTTTATAGGAGCCTTTAAATGATACTCATTGAGTGCAAGCATTACCTATTAAATATTTTAGACATATTGTAAGCGTTTGTAAAAAATAACGAACTATTTCTAAGCACGAACGTGACGCCTCCAAATTATTATCTACGAAAAGTACAATTAATAAAATGAGTAATGAAAATGACGAATGGCAACACTCCAAATCAAATGTAATATTGAAGGATGTAATACTGTTGCAAAATAATTAACTGTTTGGCAATAGGGTTAAGGGGAATGGTGAACGTATGGATATTAAAAAAGCTATCTAACAGAACTTAATAAATTTGCTGGCTAATGAAGCCAGAGCTTAAACTAAATTATGTGTGAGAAATTCAAAAAAGAGGTGAATTCTAAATTCCTACTACTACTACTACTAGAATGTCGTAATAATTTGATGTGCAGTATCATTTGTAGAACTTTCGAAAACTTTTCTGACTATTTCAGAATCTAATAGTAAAAATATAGTGAGATGTATTACATACGTAGGTACATATGCACTGTATAGTGAAGAAATATTTTCATAAAGTTGTATTATGAAGATTATAAAACAGAAAAAGATCTTAGAAAGATCAGTGAATATATTGAAACAATTTCTCTAGTCTACCAACCGTATCGAATAACCAAAAAGCTGTAAAAATTACTCGGTGATCTCGGACCCCAAGCATACATACATAACAATGACACCGGCTACGGAGGGTTGATTATATTGAGCACATCGGGGTCATTTCGACCTATTTGTGGCAATTAAGATATAGTGGTAGTGGACGGCGGACGAAGGTTAGTTATTGCAAAGATATTGATTTTTCATTTGGGATGCAGACTGCAGTAGTTTTGGGGTTGAAAATAAAGTTCGGAATTTATTTCGATGCTAGGCGTTGCAGGAATTGAGTTGTCAGTGCAAAAAATGTGAGCGTTGATATTTTAATGAAAAAAATCAGCTGGCCCCTACATTTTGACGAGTTCTGCAAACATGAATGTAGGGAACAGCTGATTTTGTTTTCGCGATTTCATATTTGGTCCCATAGTAAAAGTTGTTCATAATGACGAGTACAATGACCCCTTAAGAGGTTGATGGTGTTTTACCAATAACCCTGTATATGTAACATTTGATCCCCGACTTGAACAATCGCAGGCAATAAAAGGCAGTTTTATTTGGTTTGTTACAAAACTCTCTGCTGATGTAATATCGGCAAAGATAAGTGGAATCAGCCATTAGTCCAACTTGTATGTAGTGTATGTACCTACTCTGAAGTATGTGACTGCATCATGATGCGTCAGGTGTAGCTCGGCGATGGCCTGATAAGTACTTACGTGCTTACTTTTTCTTTGCCCAATCCTGCCAAAAATCCTGGCAAAACTGCAAATTTGGCTACAAATTATACAAATCCTTTTTGCTAATTGAATCTAATTAAAATCTCAAGGGCCAACAACCACATAACTTTAATATTTACCTCGCACACATGCACAAAACGCACACATATACACATCAAGCTATACATTTCCAGCTTACACTGACCTCTCTTTGTAAGCAAATACTATACAATGCGAGATCAGCTTATACTGGAACGGTATAGCTTGATCTGTAGCCGTGCGTACATCCCTACATAGACCCGCGGTACCCGTACGCATGCACACTTCCAAACCCCGCCGTTGCCGTTATTTTATAACACTAGTGCATTCAATGCAGCCACTCTACGCAGTTTGTGCTCATTGTATTTCAAGAGTCGACTCCACGTCCCTTTGATGTGGTTGGCTGCGAGGGGGCTCGTAATACCTAGGTACGGATTTGTTTTTCTAGACATTTCTACCCCTGAAGCTGATGTGAGGGTTTTTAGAAAAATCTTGCTTTGCTTGGCTGTTTGAGTTGATTTCCATTGAAATCTTGCGGTTATATGATAGTCATTTTTAACCGACTTCTAAAAAGGAGGAGGTAGGTCCTCCTCCTTTTAGAAGTCGAGGAGTCGAGATTATAATCCTTGTTACGGCCGCGAATCATATTTTGATCAACATACAACCTAATCCCTGAAATTAGAAAAAAACAAAAAAAAAAAAGAATTTCGCGGGTTACTCAGCGCTTTCGCCTTAACTTATGAAATAGGTCTTTTCTCAAAATTGAAATTTCTATTTTACTAGAAAACCGCTTTTAGATTTTGCGTAGCTTCAAAGTTCTCATGCAGTTGTTCTAATTAAAACTTGACTGAATTTAAAGTAAACACCACTAATGTTTGGCAGCTGAGTTTCAGTCCATCTGTATATTGCTCCGTGGTCTTGGTCCAATAGAACACTGCTATCTTTGCATACTGAACTAGTTCATGTCAGTCGGTTTCCCATTAAATAAATGCTCTCAAACTCCTGCAAAACATATGGTTTGCTTCGCATACATGTTGATTACACCTGAGCGTAAGAGCTACGTCAGACGAGTGGAGAGGCTTCCAATTTTGTTGATAGCGTATATTCTGATGGAGTGATTGATATTGAAGAGAGGAAAACATATGGATCTCGTGTAGTACGATTCTAGAATTGCCGAGAGATATAGGATTTGGTGTCTGTTTGGATTGAGGAGCCATGTCTCACATTTAAACGCGGATGCTACTAATATTTTGTAGTAAATATGCCGATTTTGTAGGCTCGATACTGGAATTTGAAGTACTACCTTTAAAAAGTTACAGGCCCTTTAAGGTGGCTTCTTTATGCAAACGGACACGATTTGGACAAGTCATGTTTGATTATTTAAAACCAGGATTTGTTAGCACAGTGCGCATACATATGCATTTTCGATTCCTGTCTCGAATCTATGCAATGCGAAGTGGTCATCTAATATTTGTGGAAATATTACAGTACGGGACAGTGCTAAAGTGTGGTTGAGTTTTTGATTACTCACTGGGATTTAAAACTCTATTCCAGCCCCCTCTACAAATAAGAAAATATATTTTTGGTAACGTTTGGGTTCATAGTGAGAGCCCTCTTTGAAATAATTTATGGTACTATTGTGACAGATAATTTTGGTGTATAAAGTAGCAAGAAGTATCTACAAAATTATTAGTTTGTAACTATGTAGCGGTAGTCTTAAAATAAATAGTTGTCTACATTATCGCATTAGGTGTCAAACCTGTAAAAATAATTGTATGGTGGGAAAAAAATAAAAAAAAGTAAATAATAATTTCACCATTTTCCATTTTATCATTCTTTTATTTCTGAAATAGAGCTCACATAAGGCGCACAGATCGGCGTATTAAGCATGCCAGATATCTCCTAAACTATCGCTAATGAGACGCAATTACTTTTTCTATTGTTACCTCACTAAATCAGCTGGATTGACAGATGAGGAGATATTTTCAGCCAATCAAATCGCGACCTAGTTCTAAAGCAAATAACTGTTCTGATTTCTAACAAGCTAATTGGTCCAATCACAGCCACTCCTACAATGTAACACTGCAGCCATCCAATTAAACATTTAAACTAAATCCCAGCTGTGACAGTGAAACCGTTCATTCATTTTACAGGCAGAGCTCGACGACCCGTGTTAGGTCGTCTAGACGGTCCTATACAACTCGTAGTTACGACTTTACGGGTAGGCACTACGCGATTCTATAGGACTTCAATACGTGGGTACTATTTTTAGGTAGATACGTTTACAGTCCTAGATCTGTACTATTGATTACCTATACCACGGTAATATTATCTTTACCGTGCCTATACGTAGTTACCCATCGTTTAGGAGTTTATGGTATGGTATGGTATGCATATTATGGTATATAGTATGGTTTTTTTTATTATTAATGATAGGCTTGCGTTTGACCACTATCTCACTTTATGGCAATCGATGATGTAGTTAGGATGGCGCACGCTTGCCCACTAATAACTGTCAACATTTGCATTAAGTTAAAAAAAGTCGATTTGGATAGGTATAGATAATTTCTGATCGCAATTTTTTTAGAAAGCGAAAAAAAACAATAGATTCATTACAAGTTGGGACTTGACTTGACTTGACTTATTTTGCTCTATTAATTATTAATAGAGCAAAATAAATAGAAATCCTCATTACTATCCATTACTATGGAGTGTCTCGGATCTAACAATAAGTACCTTCCAACAAATTTTGGAAACTATCAATGTTGAGTAGCTGTAATACTTCGGAAAAGGTAGATCTAGTATACAACATGTATCAGAAAGATGTGGTCCAATTTAAGGGTGTGCTTCAGACCATAAAACTGAACAACTTTCTCCATGAGACCAACATCGTAAAATTTAAGGATGTGGTACAGACCATCAAACTGAACAACTTTCTCCATGAGACAAACATCTTAAAATTTAACGATGTGGTACAGACTATCAAACTGAACAATTTTCTCCATGAGACCAACATCGTAAAATTTAAGGATGGTGGTACAGACCATCAAACTGAACAATTTTCTCCATGAGACAAACATCGTAAAATTTAAGAATGTGGTACAGACCATCAAACTGAACAATTTTCTCCATGAGACCAACATCGTAGAATTTAAGAATGTGGTACAGACCATCAAACTGAACAATTTTCTCCATGAGACCAACATCGTAAAATTTAACGATGTGGTACAGACTATCAAACTGAACAATTTTCTCCATGAGACCAACATCGTAAAATTTAACGATGTGGTACAGACTATCAAACTGAACAATTTTCTCCATGAGACCAACATCGTAAAATTTAACGATGTGGTACAGACTATCAAACTGAACAACTTTCTCCATGAGACCAACATCGTAGTCGCGAAAAAATTATCAACTCTCCCATACAAAACTTCAATATCTACTCGACCCCAATGTATGAGACGGCTGATTATTTTTACCACGCCTTTGTGATATACCTACGCTGTGTAGGAAGCGGAATGTGGATGTGCGGAAGTCAAAGACTGCCCTTTAACGAATGAGAATCGTTAATCCGTGAAATCATTGAAAAGCCGACGCGAGCAGGAAAATGCAATTATACGCGTCGCTTGGCAGTTAAGTGACTGAGGTCATTTTCTATTACTTGTTGAAGATTTTTGTGTTCTCGTTTCATGTTCATATTGACATAGTCAAATTAGGTAGGACGGAAATCGCGTTCTGTTTCTGTCAATCGATTGACGATGACAGACACAGAATGATGTTTAAATGTTTAAAATAATTGTTTATCGCTAAACGCATTAAAGTGAGAGCAGTTGTGGCCCAGTGGTAACGGCTCCGATTTAGGTACGTGTCGTAGGTCGTGGGTTCGAAGACAAGCAGGCACGTTAATGATACCAGCCTCTTATTGACCCACTGCAGGGCAAAGGCCTGTTCTTGTACAGAGAAGGCACGAGCATTGATCATCACGCCTGCTCAAATAAGTAGTTACTTTGTTTTTTCTAGGCACATTACATTACTTTGTGTAATTTATTTCATCATTGCTGCTCTCAAAATGGTGAAGAAAAACATCTTGAGACAACCGGCATGTCCTAGAACCAAAGGTTTCGATGACATGTGACATCACTAATGTTAAGAGTAAGTAGGCAATGAAAGCTAAGAAAGAAGAAAGAAAAATATTTGGGACATGCACAGGCAATACAAAAAAAAAGAACATTTAAAACTAACAAAATTAACATTAAAAATAACAATATCAAGAAAATATAAAACAACAGGCCTGTGCGAGACCAAAAAGGCTCCTATCTCAGCATAATGCTGCAATATTTAAAAATAAATACCGCAGCGCTGGTATTCTGATAGGGCCCGCTGTGATGCCACGGACACACCTACGGACATCTATAAATCCCACTAGGGGAATCACCATGGAATGGTCTGGCCATACCGCTGTTAAACCCGCGATGGTTTGTGTGATTTTTAATGTTTTATGTTTTAAATGTTTGATGTTTAATGTAAAAAAAAAACATGTAAACAATTGTTTGAATACCTAATAAAAAAGAAGAAGAAGAAGAATACAAAAAATAAAAATAATATATAATAATAGTAAATAAAAACCACAAATAAGTATGTAGGTACATGAGTCATCGACCCAGTCTAAATTTTTAATGAAGATCTGCCATACATAAAAGCGTTCAAAAATACATAATCTAGATGGCTACATACGAGGGCGAATCAAAAGCTCGCGGAGTGGGGGTGGTAGAGGGGAGGGGTAATTTTTTACCTGTCGCTACTCGGTGACTCAATACAATTATAAATACTAAGTTTCATCCCAATGGGTTCATTAACCTTTGAGATATCGTTGGATAAACAAGTCAATCGAGAAGTAAATATAAACTGTGGAGAAAATTGAGTAACGTGCCGTAATTAAGTTCCTTACTAAGCAAGGAAAAACGCATCAGAACATTATGGAAGAAATGTCATCTGTTTACGGGGATTCTCGCACTGGAAAAAAAAAATTAAAAGTGGCATACTGATTTCAAATAAGACCGAGGCTCAATTGTCGCAATCGGCCAGAAAGAGGGCTTCAGTTTTTTGGGATTCAGAGGGGATTTTATTGATCGATTTTTAAAGATAAAGGTGTCAATATCACGGACCAATACTACGCTACGTTACTAGAAAAATTTAGAGAATCAATTAAAGAAAAGAGAAGGAGAAAATGGTCTCGAGGTGTGCTCCTTGTGCACGACAACGCACCCGTTCACAAGAGGCATGTTGCGATGGCTGCCTTACACAAATGCGGCTTCGAAACTACGTCCGATTATTATTTGTTCCCACACGTGAAAATCGAGCTTCGTGGAAAGAAATTTACGGATGACAACAAAAAAAATGTCGGACGGAGCTCTGCTAAGACAAAACTGAGTCCCGTATGGCTCAAATCACGCCGAGATAGCAGCGGCCGGCAGCGAAGCGGCGAGCAGTTTCAGTGTCATATAATTTTAAACTATAATATATATTGATTACTATAATACATAATATCGCTTGAGAAAGTTGAAAAGGTGCGCGCGGCGCCGCCGCCGCGGGCGTAGTAGTAGTAGATAAAGTTTAAAATTATATGACACTGAAACTGCTCGCCGCTTCGCTGCCGGCTGCTTCCATCTCGGTGTGATTTGAGCCTATATGGGTGAATATACTTATTTATCTGTGAACTGCTGTTTGCGCGCGTAATGGCCGACTAATGTGTGAATGTGTGCGTACAGCAGCCTGTACGTACAGCGAGCTGGCCGACTTGAGTGACACAGTTTTTTCTAAGCGAGAAACTGTCCGACTGCGTTTGTCGTCCATGATGACGGCGAAGTGAAGTCTGCAATTTCTGCTTATTTTGACAAATATTTTTTTTTCTAAGGTATAAAAAACATATATTTGAATGGTCTGAAAAGTGTATTAGGGTTATTGGAGAATATTTTTAAACGGAAAATTTATTTCATGTTTAATTTAAACCCCTTCCCTTTCAACCCGCGGACTTTTTTACCTCCCCTTGTATATTAGCAACTGCCAGTTTATGTTTCATAAAATAAGCACCAGAATGTTTATATTTAGACTAGAAACCACTACAGACATACATAAAGCTTTTCCCGTCGGTAATTCGAAGAACTAAAATTATGAGTTTTGAACACGTTCCCCGCACAATGCGTCCATTATTCTCAACGCTCACTCGAATGAATGAACGAGTAAACATTCATTTTCATTTGTTTTCACGAATAATAAATATGAATGAATAGCGAGAAATTACTCACTCTGCTCTGCTGTAGGCTGTAGGTAGGTAGTAATAGTAATTTAAACACTAAACCAGGCCTCCGTCACTCCATGTACTTGCGCGCTATAATTACCTACCGCTCGAGCGAGCGCTCTCGGATCGTTTGCGGTCCAAATTCAGTGCGGTTTTCACAAGCGAAGCGCACGCACGTTGCTCAATTTTATAATCGTTCCGTTCGTTCGTACGCGAACCTACGATGCTTTGTGATACACATGTAACTTTTAAAGTTTTTTATTTTACCTACACAGTGACCTATATAATTATCTTTTATCTAGACGTATTGCGCAGTCAGCACTCGGCACCAATTTATAAAAAAAATATTTTATGAACGATACAATTTTAAACTATGTACCACCTATAGTCAGACAGAAGTAGTCAGATCAGAACATATTCACAGTTCTCAATAACAGACACTAAAAGCTATATTAATTTAATTTTATCGAAGAGGCAGCCCTGCGATTGCTGTAGGATCACGCGGTGCGAAGCAATCACAACTGTACGCTTGAGCATTTAGGCACATTTTAGCATGCAGTGGTTGCTGAGGCGACGGAGTAGGCTATTATCTCAATAGGTATTGGAAATTTTCTACTGAGTGAAGTATCTGTTACGTAGTAACTATTTAGTAATCTGTGACTAAACTTATGTTTTGAAAAAAAATTAAATTACCTAAGTACATATATATAATATATTACATAATACCTATATGTCCGTGTAGTTTTTTGCCCGTTCTTCCCAATAGGAATCTACTACGCTTCTGACCGACCGATACCAAAGTGCCTGCAATTGGTTTCAATGAAATTAATGCTTTCAGTTGAGTTTCTTTGTGAACGTGTGCTGTGCATATTGAATACCTTAGCGCCGGCCCTAGCCCTTGATCAGGGTAAAGCGAGATTGTCTTTCGGTTCCCTTTGGTGGACGCTTTCACTTTACGTAAATTCTAAATATACCTAATTCCCAAATTAAAAAAAAAATACTTTTAATCCAAATACCAACACCTATTGAATATAAATTAAATTAAGCACCTCTAATTAGTATACTCCTGCTTCTTTAACAATAAGAAAGCTTTTACTGCTTTAAAATTTGGGTTTAATTGTTTTTCGCATTCGGCTTTTTGGCGCCTAGAGCGACCGCTCCTTTCGCTCTACCCCAGGGCCGGCGCTGAATAAATTCGAACCTTGGTAGAATTAACAGGTTTTACCTGCTTTATGTACTAATCATAATGCTAATTACGCTAATTTCAATTGTGTTAGAGTAGGTATTTGTTTACAAGAAAACAAAAACAAGTGTTACTTAAAGTATTTATTATTACAATAAGATCAGTAATACCGTATCTGTTCAATAAAACATTATTTATAACAATTGTTTTCATACTCAGTATGTCAAAAGTAATATTCTACACTAGAAGTCTTTATCACAAGTGAATATATTATCCATTTATTTTAGCGTAAACGAGAACAAAAGTTGGTTACAAAAGTGGCCATCAATACACAGATGGCGCTAGTTTGAATGGAGATTTGAAATTCAAAAACATGTTTTTATAAAAATATGATGAGTGTGTGGGCAAAAGTACATCTTTAGACAGCCTAGTAGATGTTGTCGGAATCATTTTAATCTTTATTTGTATATATTCAACATGCATTTATGTCCAATCTCCATTTAATCTAGCCTTTATCAGGCGGGTGTTTCACAGTGACTAGTGATGATCATGGTAATTTCTTTAACTATTTTGTTATCAGAAAAATTCGATCAGCTCGCCTTGTTCTGCCAAAATTCCACCCTTTATTTAAACATTAAAATCTTAGTATTGCATTTCCGAAGTTCGTTTTCTGGCCTCTAGCAGTACAGCCAATAATGAACTTTATAAGTAGGACATAGGACACATTTTAGGATTTTCAAGAGTACAATTTCCATCATAAATTATTAGTTGTTAAAAGTTCAGATTCTTGTCAAAACTTTGCATTTCATACTTAGCAATAACATTGCACACTTCCATTTTAACTTTAGGTATCAGATTAGGCTGTAACTTTTTGACACTAGCTGCCATGCTGCGAAAAAAAACATCTATTTCATTGGTATTTTCTTTCAGTATTTTCTCTATAAGTTTGTCTATGGTCTGCGACCTCTGTTCTGGTAGCTTTGGATCTTCTATATATTGGACTATTTTTGGTCCATTCATGAGTATTGGTTTTGGTAGTATTTTTATAGGTGGTATGTTTTTAGGCACTGGTATAGCTTTCTTTCTGCCTGCATTCTTTCTGCATATTTTCTTTGGCGGTTCAGTGATCTCTTGTTTCGGCAGAATTTTGATGTACGGTTTTAAAGGTACTTGAGGTCCTTCCACTACGGTGATCTGAAAATTACAATACCATATTGTCAATGCTTTATATCACAAACTTCATAAAATTAACCTAAGGAAAAACCGTTCTGTAATAATCATTTCGTGAAATTATCAAATGACTTTGTTTCTTATAATATTTCTTTGTACATAAAATAATCTTGCTTCTAATACACTTATGACATGAGTTTTCCTTTAATATAATTACTTTCTATGTAGCTGCTTTATCAACCAGCTTGTCCAATGTCTAGTTATGAAAAATCTTTATTATTTTGACCCTTACATGTTGTGTAGTGATGTCTGATGTAGGTAATAATGTTCATAATCACCTCATAATACTCCTGGTTATCAGTAATGACCTGTTGCTCAGTGCCAACCGTGTCATCCTGAACTAGTTGCTCTTCTATCGCCTCCTCCATCTGTACCGTCTCCTCACTGCTATCAGCTAATGTTGCGTCCAGGAACTGCAGCTTCTCATATATGACCACCTTTGTCCGATGCATCGTCCCTAAGCGCTTGATCCGTGTGTAGCCATCGCGGAGTCCTCGCCAGCGTTTCTTGCATTCCTCAACTGGAAATAGGAGGATGGTGTGTTAAGTTTTTGTTGTAGAAATTGTGACAAATTGTGGCCAAAAAAAATGTTGTGTGTGGGATGAGATGTATAAAATGTGACACCAGGACAGTCAACACTAATAAATATAAACCACCAGGCTTGGTTTTGGATAGGTGATTTCGCTTTATTAAGTTCCCACTGATGTAAATAGGCTAATTTAAGTTTATCACTTTAGAATGATTTGCTAATCTGGTGTGGCCTACTAAATTTTTTTCCACAATTAGTTTTTACTGCCATTGCCTATTATGGTATCCATAGTAATTACAACACATTAGCAGCACCCACATTAGAACAGAGTTATTTGAGTAATTTCCGATACAATTTAGGTTATTTTTAACACTTTAAGAAGTAACATACGTATACCAAAGAGATATTCATCACTTGTTAGCTTAAGAATACCTATCGATTATCGAAGCCCACAAGGCCAAACATTTACTTAATAAATTACTTCGACAGGTCAAGATTGTTTATATTCGGATGACAACACCAATCAGCTGATTTTATTAAACGAGTCTATAAATATTACAACTGCTGAGCAATACGGAGTCGTCAATGATACCGAATAAAGGTCACTCAATGCTGTATCGGGGTTAGAGACCAAAATCCACGCGAAATTCGATGAATTATACAAGTAAATCCACTTTTTTCGAAATCTAATATTGATTAACACATTGAGAGCCTTGCGGTTGTCCCTTGCAGCACGGCCGATTCACAGCAAAAAATAACGAATGGGCGCTTACCTGGCTTCGACAGTTGCTCGGCTATTTCCTGCCATGTAGACTCCCTCGCTAATATGTTTTTCCGAGACGGATCGTACACATTGTACAAAAAACTATGAGGCTGCACTAAATCCACAAGCTTCTCGTCTTCCCCCGAGGTCCAGCCAACCGCGTTCAAAGGCATTTCCAAAACTCCGTTTTCGTTTGCGTCACAAGATCAAATCAAAATGTCCGCTGCCTATCAGAGGAACGAAAATAGTCGCGCTGCGCAGCACGACGTCACAACCTAACGATTGTTCTTTTGTTTGTGCATTCCATCGTTCTCATTGGTCGTTCGTATGACGTAGAGCTTTTGCTCGGCTACAGTCACGCCATCTAGCGGCGAGTAGCGGTTTAATGAAAACTGCCCTCTGTAATATAAACTGAGAACTTGTGTTTCTGTTACTCGACACTAGATAGCGTGAATGTCAGTTAAGAACCAGCTGCTTTTTTTTTGTAGAAATTACCTCGTAGGAAATGTGAAAATAATTAAAGAAAGTAATAGTACCTATTTTAATCATAATCATATGTCCATGAAGCCGCTCGGGCCTTTTCATTGCCTTTATTTGCTTTTGTTCTAATCCTAGCGCCACTCGTCTCGGCCGGATGGCAGCTTCCGTTTCCCGTTTCCCGACTGTAATGTCTCCATTTAACTCGGAACCCGAACTAGTCCTCTACTACACATAGGCTATAACCAATTTTTTCCTGTTTTCAGTTTCTTGCTCGCTTCCTTATTTTTTGGTTTTCTTTATTTAGGTACAGGCGTGCATAATATGTGTAAAATATACAATACAGGGTAAGCAGGCATGTAGGTAGTCATAGTAAAGTCTTAATGATATTTTAAGAATTATCACCGCTAAAGAATGAAATATTATAAATGCAAATGTGTCTGTCTGTTATCTTTGCACGCCCTAACGGCTGAACGGATTTTGATGAATTAGGCACACAGGTAGACTTTGACCTGCTTTAGAACGTAGGATACTTTTTATCCTGGTATTTCGTTCCCGTGAGATAATTTCCGACCTCGACGCGGGTAAAGCAGCAGTCAAAAGCCAATGAAAAAAAAAAAACCTGACTGCGGTAAGAAACTCAAGTTAATAAAAACTGAAAGCTAAAAACAAGCCCATTTTATACGCTTGTTTTTAGCTTTTCAGCAGACGAATCTAACGGCACCTCTCAAGCCGTTGAGGATACAGAGAGTGCCAAAGAAATATAAATACATACATACACACACTCGAAAAACATAACCCTCCTGGCGCAGTCGGGTAATAAACACGAAATGATCTAATGATACTGCTAGACTGATAATTGAAACCATCAAACCCCCGACTTTACGATTGACAGTCGCATCTGCATCTTTCAGGCAAAAGAACCCTAATTCTAATCGTTTGATATAATTTTATCTACACGCCCAAGTTATCAGTTAATGTCATAAAAGTTCAAAGGAATCTCGGTAATTTCTTGTCCTTGTTTAGTTTGTGTATCTGGCGCTGATTAGATAGCGTTTCATCGCAGCTGCATCAAAGAGCTTTTAATGCAGAGCTTTTTTGAAGCTTTCGTTAGTATCTAATGTAGTTGGATTATAATATAAATTGGAGTTTTGATACGGTCTATATGATTACATTCTGCGTTAATTGGGTAAACCTCTCACACTAGTTGCAATAGAATAGAATACTCTTTATTACCTATGTACCCCAAAAAATTATAGATATAAATGTAGAAATTTTACATAGGGTGACACAATCAATCAATCAATCAATCAAATTATTTATTTCGGGTTGCATAGACCCATAGATAAATACCTTAACCTAAGTATACATATTATTATCAACAATAAGTGTTAGTAAATAATACTTGTTAGTAAATAATGTTAGTAACACTTCACTAGCACTGCACTACGTCTTTGTGCTGTCGTGTGGAATAGGTCCGCGGAAGCGACGGAACACCACGTCCTGCGGCCAAAAGCTTTCTTCCAACACCAGGTTGAGGTAGCACGTCGGAATACGCACTACAAATGCCTTGAAATTGACATTGCGGCGCGACTCTAACAGCTGCACCCTCGCCGTGTAGTTCAGCTTTCGGCGCACGTACTCAACGCGCGGCGGTCTTTTCGCTAAAAGCTATCTTTGATAGACAATCTTTGGATGGATTAAAGGGAGAAGGAGAGTCAATACTGCAGGTAGTCAGTGGTGTACCAATTACTTACACAATAAATACATATATACGTAAGACATATACTTACCTACATAAAATAAACATGAAAAAAGAGCAAGGAAACCTATGTAACGATGATGTTTAAGGAGGGAGTAAGTGTTTTTTTAGTTTTTTAGCCAGAATTTTAAAAGTGGACAAAGATTGAGCACGCCTTATCGACACGGGCAGGGCATTCCATAATCGTACAGCTTAAACTGTAAAAGACTTGTCATAAAAACTGGTGGAATGCATCGGCTTCTCTAGTCTTAAGTTTTCCGATGACCTCAGATATATATTACGTGTGTCATGAAGGAACTTAAACGTTGCAAGTGCCATAGATGTAAAATAAAACTACCATAAGTAAGATATTACATATATAATTACGTGGTTCCATCCTTGTTTGCCACGAGCTTTTTTCCGAATGGTTTACGTCTCTTCTACTTGATTAGTACTTCATAACATACTTACCTGCTTATGTATTTCAACATATTGTATGTAGGTATCATAGCTTAATCTGCCCTCAATTTCAGCCAAAATGATTGGAATTCAACCCAATTCCGGAAAGCGATATTTATAGGAGTTACCGCAACTATCGAGTGCTCTGGACTAAGCTCGGTTATTGAAATTCTGGTGCAGGATTTCCAGATATTTGTGACCTGATTCAGGTTTGCAGAAGTCCTATAAAATATCACTTAAGTACTTTCTTCTTTAAAATATTATTGAAGTCAGTAGCTCAGTAGAGTGAAGGCATATCCCCAGTTCACAGTGCCACAGAACGTAATAATTAAGGTATATGCTGATTGTTTAAATATTGCTAATGGTTAATAAATAAACTAAAAAATATGTGATTATTAGTAAGTCTCAACTTATCAATAATCAATCACACGTACGAAACTGCCAACGTTTTTTTCTTGTTCTGAAGATTTGCTTTTGTAAGAAAGCGGTGAACGCTCATACAATAAAGTTTTGGGTTTCCTAGTGAACCGGTTCCGTCATATTATAACGGGCGTCATGAAAATCTGTTATTTTCAGCAGTATTTGACATTAAGTCAAACCCCGCTACCCAAATATTTAAATCGCTAGATTTGCCCTCATCGTGGTTAGTCACAAGAAAAAGTGTCCATACTGAGAAAAGTGTGATCACATTTGATTAAATAGCTTTTCCATGACAATCAAGTGAAGTCACTGCGTTGTTGTGTGTCAGAGGTGTCAAAACGAAAGTGAAGTACGACTATCTTTTGACGCGGCAGCGACGAATCTTACGATTTAAATCTTTGGCCATCATTTTCATGACAGCCGTCACTGCGCCCATTAGTGGCGGCCATCGCTCTTCTAGGAAACCGAAGCTTTACGGCTGTCCAAATATAGTGTTTATTTACACCTTACCATCAAATACTGGTGAAAATGACACATTTTCATGACGGCTGTTATATTGTGACGGAACCGTTTTCCTAGAAAACCAAAGCTTTACGTAGGGAAATTTGTGATGAAACGTTAGATAATCTGTTGAACATTAAAGATTCCTTCGTCCTTAGTTTACCTACATGGATCGCATGCCTGGGGGCCTACTCTCTAAGTCCGTCATCGAGGACACCGGCCCGTCCGAAAGTAGTTCGATACTTGTAAGGTGAACGCTATTCCCGATTAATTAACTTTTCCGGACGGCAGAAACACATCGGGAGTAAGGACAACTGTCTAAACGCTTTGCCATAAATTTTTAGTTTGGGCCCCGGACTAATCTTATGTCCTTCAGTGATACGAAGTAGGAAACGTCCGTAACTTCGGCCGAAACAACGGACTTCGTGATTAGAGAGTAGGCCCCCTGATCTCCCGCTTGTAGTGACCGAACGATCTGGTTTAATATTGTTAGAGAAATGTATCCAAGCAACGGGAAGAATAAATAAGTGTTTTGTGGTATTTTAATTAAAACGTCGATGGCCTAGTTGGTTTCGTGGTTACAACAGCTACTGCTGAGCATGCGGTTCATGGTTTGATTCTCAAGTCGGGCAAAGTGTTATTAGGTTTTTTTTATCAGGAATATCTCAGTAGCTGCCCGGAGTCTAGGTTTATGCCCGGTTGATGGCAATAGGTTCGCCCTCTAATACATGGGAGTTCACTACTATACTACCGGTAAAACGGGGCTAATCGAGACGCAGGGGTTAATCGGGACGGAACTTTAAAATGGATTTTAACGTTGAAATAATATAGTTTGTTGCCAACAAGAGCACTTAATCGTTAATTATAATACAGTAAACACATTAAGAGTCCTTTTTGGCAGCAAACAATATTATTTAAATGTTAAAATCCATTTTAAAATTTCGTTCGATTAACCCCTGCGTCCTGATTAACCCCATTTTACGGTACTACTAAAGGGTTTTTCAACAAGAACTTTGTTTTTTGAAACAAAATAAAACAAAGAATTTAGATGAAAATGATTGAAAAATTCATTATATTAGTAAGAGTGAGGTTTGGCAATTATGAATGAAAAAGAATATCGGACAAATGTCCACCACGACCACGCTCACAGATGTCGATTTTCCACTAACTTTCATCAAAATTTTCAATCACTTTTTGGTAAAATGGCGAAATTATGCGATTGGGAAATTTGGTTTGCAATAAATTATTTTTTTCGTATCTGTGTTACTTGTGGCACCTTCCTGTTAGAACCACATATCTGTGATATCCATATCATCAATAATAGGCCAAAATTGAGTTGTTAACATCTCTTGAAATAAACCCGCCATTTTGCCAAATAGTGATTGAAAATTTTTATGAAAGAATCGACATCTGTGACTGTGAGCGTGGTCGTGGTGGACATTTTTTCGATATATTTTTTTATTCATAATTGCCAAACCTCACTCTTTCTAATATAATACAATTTTTTAATAATTTTCATCTACTTAATTTCTTTATTTTATTATGTTTTAAAAAACAGTTCTTGTTGAAAAACCCTTGACTACTGGGTATGGCACTACTATAGGGTAGGGACATCGAGGCGCAAAATGGAACTATGAATACAGCACATGATTCTGAATCCCCTAGCGTAGAAATTATTCGTCGGCTATCAAAAAAATATCTGCTGTTTCATAGAAAAGTGTCAATAACTACGCGGTCAAAATGTATGGCGGAGCATTTTTTTTTTAAATAACCGACGGCGACGTAATACTTCAGTGCAGGGGCGCTCAGAATTATGTACCTACCTACTGAATGCATGTTAACAGGTTATACGTCGATATCCCTTTCGCCCTGTTTACTGCATGTGTATATCTTAGTCGTGATTAGTCTTGATCTTGATTTGAGATAAGTATATTTATTTATTTTATATTTTTCTTTATTGAACACCACAAAAAAAAAAAACAAAAAAAAATTGAACACTATCTACTTAATATACAATGGGCGGCCTTATCGCTTTCTGCGATCTCTTCCAGGCAACCTTAGAGTACCTTCGAATACTGAGTGTATATCACTCAGTATTCGGTGTGTACCTACCGGTCGAAGAATAGGGAGCCTCGAAGTAGCAACCCTGTATCCTTATCCTTACCCTTTGTATTTTAACCGTGATCCTCCACCAACAGACAGATATAGATACTTATTCCTATTTATAAAAGTGGTAGGCATGGCTATGGATCATCAAAACTTGATATAAAATTGGAATAATCAAAAAGTCACGCTTCACATACAGGTATAAACATGGGGTAGCCGATGAAGTGTGTTTCCGTCTGACATAACTACTTACTGATGTCCTATAAATAGCTATTTCTGTACTATGGAAGCCACAGTTTTGGACGACGTATATTTTATTTAATTAACCATTTCATGCTTTAGTTCAATCGGAGCTTAGGCAGGAAATTACCAATGTTGTGGAATAATTATTTATTTATTTATATGGTAAAGGCTTCTTCAAACAGGCGCGACATGCGACGCGATGCGTACGCGACACAAAGGCACTGATCGTCGCGCGACAGGCGGTGCCTTTATGTCGCGTCGCGCGTCGCGCCTGTTTGAAGGAGCCTTTAGAGGTTTAGATACAAAAAATATTCTATACGGGTTCCTATATAATTAAAGAAAGAATGAACAGAAAATTTTTATAGACATAATTTATAGACATTGTTTAATGTCAATAAAAAAAAAACGATTATGGAGTTATAAGAATCTTGTGGTATATATTATGTATAAAAAATGATTGCAGAACTGCATAAATGCGTTAGTAATTTTTACTGAAACTTACGAGGTTAGGCCATAATAATTAATGTAATATTTAGACAGTAATCAAGAAAAAAAGCGTTTTCTTCAAAAAACAGTAAACTAAATCCTATTTCCCCACGTAAAGCTTTGGATTCCCTAGGAAAACGGTTACGTCACATTGTAACGGCCGTCATGAAAATGCTCTGTATTTGGACAGCCATAAAGCTCCGGTTTCCAAGAAGAACGGTGGCCGCCACATAACGGCCGCAGTGACGGCTGTCATGGAAATGATGGCAGTGACAAAGATTTAAATCGTAAGATTCGCCCTACTGCGTCAAAGACAGGGTTGTGTTTTAACCAAAAATAGTTTTTGTTAACGGCACATAGTGCTCAAAAGTGAACTTGAAACATGAGGTATGGTTGTAAAGTTAAGTTAAGTTGACGGCACGGTTGGCGCAGTGGTTAAGCGATTGACTGCTGCGTTACTAGGTACGTGTCGCGGGTTCAATCCCCGCACGGAACACATATTTGTATGACCTGCAAGTAGTTGTTCCGGGTCTGGCTGTTTGTGTATGTGAGTTTAAATGTTTGTAAACGCACCCTCGATACAGGAGAAATTCCTAGTGTGGGGCAACGTTTAAAAAAAAAAAAAAAAAATCTATGAAAATTAGCCTTTGTTTCTTCAATCACCAATATTCGCTAATCGTATACTTCCATTCTCTTGATGCCAATGAATACCCACAATATTACCATAATTCCTAATGACTCCAAAGTGTAATTCTATACTATATTGTGGTCTGTGGTGTAATGTAACTAATTATTATTACATAAAAGATACCACACCATGCTTACAGCAACCACAGATCCTAGAGGCTTCACTTATCACGATATACAATGTTTGCCATAGATGTAGATACAGAGATACTCGCCGAACTAAGCTCCTCGTCTAAACAGTTAAAATCTGCGCCGCGAACACTGCGCACGCGTCGCTGTCCGTTACGATACGAATACGAATATCGAACTTGGAATTCGACGTTCAAATATTTATAATCGGTTAGTAATTGTGAAGTTTGTTTTTGTTTTCATGAAGAACTTAATCGATTTGAATATCGATTGTTTTCGAAAATGGTTTTCAGTGCAGTGCTGTGATTTTTGAATTTAGAGTGTGGTTTCAACGGTGCATATCGGCTTCTTAATTTACAACCAAGTGTTCGTTAAGCAATAGTTAAGCATAGAACAGGAACATTTTTTTAACAGTTATCCACATGACATCTGTCAACTGTTTCACGCTTGTTATGCGGTTGCACAAAGTCGTTTTGACATTGTAATTTAATGTATTCTAGTCTTGGTTAATTGATTAAGTAATGGACGGGTTTAACTGCTGTTTGTAACTGGATGCTGCGTAATTGACAGACGTGCGTTCGATATTAGAGTGATAATAACTGTTATTTAATGTAACTGGATAGTAATGATATGGTTTTTAAGGTGTTAACGTTATGTATTAAATAGATCGTTTACAAAGTTTGTCAGTATCTTCGTTTCAGTAATGAACGTCCACTAGTTAATATGAGCTCTTAAGGAGGAATTATCGAGCCTCATAGTCATGTGACGATTATGAAATAATCCAAAAAATAAAAAAAATTATAAAATTATAAGTCATAATCGGGCCAAGTTAAAAGAAAAGAGGAAAGGTTCTTGCCTCAATCCAATTCTCCAGACATTATTATTGTTTGATCCTCAGACGGGCCGTCAACGTTTCTTCCAAAGCCATATTGATTTATTTTTTAAATAAAATATTTATCTACAAAATAAATAAGTATTTATTTATATATTCTTTATTGTACACCACCAAAAACATAAGAAAAAAAAAATAACACTACTTAATTTATACAATGGGCGGCCTTATCGCTTTCTGCGATCTCTTCCAGGCAACCTTGAGTACTACACTGCTTTGATAGAAAAGCTTTTGGAGCCTTCAAGACCAGTGTAGGGATTCCTTTATAAAACATTCCATTTTTTTTTACATTCCATTGATATCCGAATGAGAGTTCAGAGATAATCATTAGTGATCGTATCAATCGACCATTACAAGAAAAGAAAACAACCAATCGGTTCCAATTTAAGCACCATCAAACACGAGCAAAATTAAAATAAATATAAATAAAAATACTTTATGACCGTTTTTCCATAAACGATAGAATCTACTGTCAGTTAAAATGATGAAGTGTCTATGTCTTTATGTAGGTGGCCGGTATTTGGTGGTATACTTACAGACAGGTCAAACTTAATGGCTCTCCGAATTGCTTGTGTTCGGAATCTTCACATGCCTTCTTAGGGAGACGGCGAAGAATGCTTAAGATTTAAAATTGGAGTTAGCAAAGAGACGAGTGTATGACACTATATTTATCTCACCCAGACAGACCTTCTCATGTGAACATTTACTTAGAAGTCTGGATATGGATAAGTTTGAGGGGTTTTTTCACAACCTCTTGGTGAATTCCCGCCGAAAAAGTCGTAAAAATATTTTTTTAATCATCTGGTAGGTGGATAGTGTCGATCTGAAAACTGGGAAATTGTCTATTGGTTTCATATGCATACTCGCGTAACTGGAATTTAATAGAAAAAAGGGGGCGGTCGACCTTGAATGCCCCTAGAGTCCTAGATATTGGTCGTTTTGTTGGCACCTCTGGTTCAACAGCTTCATCCTCACGCTGACGTCACATTACAAAGATGGACGTTCTCCGGAGTCCTCGAGTGATTGGTGTGTTATAATTAGTTGTAACTACTTCTTATAAATGCACCTTATATCACACTAGCTTCTACCAGTCACTACGGAACAATGACAGCTTTCGGCCCAACACAACTTTTAACACTAAATTCAAGCGGACACAAAGTTCTTACCTCCAACAATTTAAGTAAAAAATACAAACTTAGAAAAATATATTTAGGGCTTTTCGAGAACTGCTCGAAAAAAAAATCATTATAATAAGTAATTATTTTAATATAAAGCTCTCGAATTCCGGATTTAAATAAAAAAAAGTTTTTATGGTTTAAATTATGGTAAAAAAGATTAAAACTATTCAATTGTATATTAATTGTTGTTTAATTTATGCTCTGTAAAAATACATAACCTCCAATTTAAAATGTATGAATAACTTTTTTTTTAGAAGTTCAATGTAAAAGTGGAAATCACAGAAACGTTTTTAACATTAAACAACACAAAAAAACGTAAGAATATTCACTGTCTATGACAGATTAATAATTGAGCCAAAGTTACTATGGACATCTGACATTGTTCTTTATGTTTTAACATAAAAATATGTTATCCTAGTAATCCTACGAGCCGCCGCGTCGCATCGCATCGCCAACCCGCTCTATTACTTCGTTTTCGCTTAGCTTTTTTTCTGACTTTTTCTATTTTTGCTCAGCTTCTTAGGATCGTAGCGTGATGTTAAATAGTCTAGAACCTTCCTCAAGAATTGGGCTATCAACAGATTTTTTTTTTCAAATCCGGGTGGTATTCCCAGAGATTAGTGAGTTCAAACTAAAAAAACAAACTAACACTTTAGCTTTATTATATTATTATAGTTGGTATAGATTATTCTATGATACCTTAGAGGCAATTCCCGTAAATTTAAGAACGTACACAGTATGGATCTCAGTCTCAATCTGTCAAAAATACAATCAATTTACTCGTACATACATTTTTGACAAGTTTTTGACATTGATTGTCGCTGAGATGAGATTGCGACTTGAATTTGAACGTTTTTTAAGTACGAGAATTGCCACTCTCTCACTCAATAAACTCAAACTTCCCACTGAAAATCTTGCAAAAGTTTCCAAGTTCCGAAAAGTTGATACTGAATTCTTCACAGAATATTTGATTATTACATGCAGCATAATCAGCCTATAACGTTCCCACTGCTGGGACACAAGCCTCCAAGTCTCTGTGAGAGGCAATGGGCCGTAATCCACCACGCGGCCCAGTGCGTGTTGAAATTTTTGAATACTATAAAATTATCAGATTTTTTTATATTTAGATACACCTTTGAAAAATGCACGGAACATTCCAGTTTCTTGCGTCATCAAGCCTTTTGGCATTTCCTGAAACATTACTTCTATTTATTTACTACTTAATAGCACACTCATGTACCCATAAACTTGACACATATTTATGTGCTGCGCCGGCGCAAAAAGACAATGAATGTGCCATCGGTTCCTTCGGAAGTTGCGGTATGCGCTCCATGTAACTGTCTCGCTATAAAAGGGAAGAGGGATTCAGGGTTGGCACAAACCTGGAAAGAGTCCAAAGAAAAAAGTCTGAAGTAAAACGTGGGTGATTTTTTTTTCGCATTTGTTTTTATTATTGATTTATTTCTTGAGACAATATTGATCCATTTTATTCGTTAAATAGTGCTCAAAACTATGTTAGTTTACACACAAACGCATACAATGCTTCAAGAATACCTGTCAGTCCTACTAGGAGTCATACCTGCTGAGCTATACTGTAACAATCTCACCGTGAAAACTTAGGTGAAGTGAGCATGAAGTGAATTGTCGATAGTGTCAATCCGTAGCATCAGGTGGAACGATATGTCACTTGACCTACGTTTTCACGGTGAGATTGTTACAGAATCTACCGGCGGCCAACTATCCTGGAGCCAGTCCACTCCTGTTTCTATGAATCAACAGCTTCTTACTACTCCCTATTGAGTATACAAATTTACTATTTAGATTAGTCAGAAATACAGTGCTCTCATATACAGCGTGTTTGAGAAATGTGTGGTCATATTTAAAGGTATGGTACTTTCAGACCATTAAACTGAACCATGGGACCATAATCGGCTGTCCCATACAAAACTTCAATACATACTCGACCCAAGTTTATGGAACAGCAATTTTTTTCTTAAACAGCTGATTATAATGGTTGTTTGGAAGCTGGGTACAAAGCCTTAAGGGGTGATAGTTGACACTATTTAGAGCATTTTGAGCCATACATGTCTTAGACGAGGTACGTTTTTGTTTTAATTCTAACTGCTAACTGTTTACTATAAAAATAGTAAAAAAAATACTATGTAAAGTTTTTTATAACGTAAGTCGTAGAATACTTAAAAATGTGAAAAAACTGCGTCGTTTATGTCATTAAAAACATTTAATAAAATAGCCTCAATCGTACATAACCTAAAAAAACATGCTCAAAATGCTCCTAATGGTGTCAACTGTCACCCCTCTTAAGCTTTGCATCCAGCTTCCAAACACCCTGTATAACCACACATTTTTGATACACGCTACATATGATGCAATTTCCCTGCTTTAGGTTTACTACCTCGTCAAGTTTCTTTTAATTCTCCGGGAGCGTGTCTTTGTTACTGTTCTTATACATTTTACTTCAGCGAACATCCTACTTAAAATGCATCACCGTCGCTTATAAACATTTGACGAGTATAAAGACCTCGGTATACTATATACAAAGTGGCGCGTACCTTATCACATTAAATTATACTACGTATGCTACATAATATACTTAGACGATATACAAAATTTGAATGAAATCATTCACTAAAAAAATTTGCTGTTCCATACATTTTGTCGAGCTACGTGTAACAAAATGTAAGGTACAGCAGATTTTTTTTTGTGAATGGATTTCTTTCAAATTTTTTATACCGTCTAAGTATACCTACCGTGTACCTATACGTGGTATGATTTAATGTGAAAAGGTACTCGCCACGTTGTATACACGGTGACATTTGAATCACAGTTTTGCTAGAACAAACGTTGTTCAGACCATGGTCTACAACCATTCTATAGCATCCAATAGAAAAAAAAAAACGTTATTGGTTTTTGAAAAAAAACACATAAAAGGCAATGTTAAAAATGTCGGGATTATCGTTACGCCCTACAACACAGACACAGCGGCTGCGACGCGCGACGCTCGCGTCTTGAATGCAATATCGCTACTGTGATGAGTACTTTGATGTTACGGTTAATGTTTCAAACATTATTACACGTTTGAGCAACATAAGACTAATTTGAGAACTCCTAGATTAGTTTGTTTATAAACATATTTGATGCTGTAGAATAGTAGTAGACCATGGTCTGAACAACGTTTGTTCTAGCAAAACTGTAATTCAAATGTCACCGTGTAAAAGAATAAACGCAAGTCCTGAAAGTAGTTAGTTCATAATTGACTACTGAATCGATTTCAGTAACAACTAACAAAGGTATTGTTTTCAAATTTTATGTATTTTGCAATACCTACTGACCGCAAACCGAGACAAAGAAAATTAAATCTTATTTCAAGGCAACAAGACTCAATTTTAAATGCATAATGTAATGCTAGGGTCAACACGATTTCCTTAATAATAATAGTCAGCTTTAAAAAAAATTGTTTTGGTCATTGTATAATGCTTTTAACTCAATACTCTAATTGGGGTGTATGAGGTCTTGCGTTAATTATGTTACACGTTGTATAGTAATAATAATAGTGTAAGAGCCTGCCGCACTTCACCTATTATTTCATTACGCCTTACTACCACCATGCGTAGAATTATAATCGGCCTTGCTTTAAACGAACATACGTTAATTTGCGAAAAGCTTGACATAAATCAATAAGAGCAATTTTAGGGTATGATGATTTAAAAGAGTAAAAGTAGCAATAAGAGTGCGACGAAGCATATTATAGTCACATCTCTCTCGCTCCCTCATTTTTAGGCTTTAGTGTAATGTCGTTTTTATAGCAAATACCAAAAAGAATAAAATTTGCTGCGTTCACCTGTATACTTGACGTAAAATTGCAGATTTTTTAGTTATGTCACCCTTTTTGCAAATGAGCGATAATGATATACTCACGCAATTGTAATACCTATACTCCAAATACAGAGTGGCATACATGGACGCGCAAACTGTAACTATGAATACCAGCACAATTATTATGATTCTAGACCGTAGTAACGTCGAAACTTTGCGTCGTTTATCAAAAAAAACTGCTGTTTCATAGAAAAGTGCAATACCTACGCGGTCAAATAGTAAGGACAAGCAATTTGGTTTTAAAATACCAAACGAAACCTTTAAACGCAGGGGTTCAGAGTCATGCACTGAATCCATGAGAACGAGTCGATGTCCCTGCCACCCTGTATACCGTTTTATGACACCGGACGTCCGCAAAGCGACGACACATAAATTCTATCAAATGATGACAATAATAAAATGGTTGGACGCAGTGTCAGCCCTAATTGGGGATACATCGGTGGCTCGTGGCTAGATTATTTTCGTACGATGAACGCTAAGACACCGTGTGTGGACTGAATGTGGCTTGCTTTATTTTTATATTAAATGTATTTCGTATTGCGGGGATAGGTAGAAAAGAGCAACCGTCCAGCGTTTGAAGTTTAAGAAATGTAGACAGATTTGATCAATGTAGGTACCTATACTAATAATTATAGAGAGGTAAACTTAGTGAGTTTGTTTTTAGGAGGCAATCTTACTTATGAGTTATGACTGACCGGTTGGCGTAGTTGGTAGCGACCCTGCCTTCTGAGCCGCGCTGGTCCCGGGTTCGATCCCCGGACAAGTCAAACATTTGTGTGCATGAACATAAATAAATAAATATCGTCTGACATTGCACACAGCACCATCTAGTTCCAAGTTAAGCACTTATTAAGGCTTGTGTTATGGATACCAGATGGTTGATACACTACTTAAATACATTTTTTTTTTGTAAATACATACATATTATAAATATACATCCATGACTCGGGTACAAATGTCCATATTCATCATACAAACATTTGCCCCTACCGGGATTCGAACCCAGGACCATTTGGTTTCGCTGACTACACTTAGCCACTGTAGCCACTACACCAAACGTGTCGGCAATCTTATATAACATATAATTGCCTCCTAAAAACAAACTCTGACCGGTTGGCGTAGTTGGTAGCGACCCTGCCTTCTGAGCCGCTGGTCCCGGGTTCGATCCCCGGACAAGTGAAACATTTGTGTGCATGAACATGTCTGTTTGACCTGTGTCTGGGTGTGTATATGTATATAAGTATGTATATCAGTCATCAGGTTACCGTAGTACAGGCTCTACCTAGTTCGGGACCTGAAGACCTTGTGTGGATGTTGTCTCATATTATTATTATTACTAGGGAACCACTGATCGGATTCCGAAATTTCTTTCACAAATAGAAAGCTACAGTATTCCCGAGTGCCATAGGATTTTATGTTAAAACACGCGGACAGTCACGAGCAGAAGCTTACTTATTGTAAAATAATCGTAAGAATTCTTTGCTTATTGAATATGCCAGTCATCTCATCGGGGGGTAACAAAACCCTGAGAAAAGTAGCTTCTAACTTCACTGTTTCATTTACCAGAAAATACTGTTAACACAACCCTCCCCCTCACCCCCCATTAGGTACATGACACTTAAACATAACAGGTGAAGGATGGGTGTGTGAGGTACACCTCTGCCTAACCTTTCGGGTATTACAAGCGTGATGTTGTTGTTACCGTTAAAAAGAATAAGTTATTAGACCGTTCAGAAGCATGGGTGAATGAGAAATGATTTATTTAGACAAGATATGCTGTAGATTAAGAGGGCTATCACAATTTTTCTTGTATTTGAGTGTTTGAAGAGTCACACACTCAAATACAAGAAAAAAATTGATATTTGTTTAGAGCACTCCCGAGAGAAATAATCAAACTTTCTCGGACATAATTTTTTTTTAATTTTGTGACCTTATCTAAACCATAATCCTCTCCATAATCTCCTAAAGTTTGATTATTTCTCTTCGGAGTACTCTAAATAAATATCAATTTTTTTCTTGTATGTATTTGAGAGTGTGACTCTTCAAACACTCAAAAAAAAAAATACAAGAAAAATTTTGATAGCTCTCTTAACTTCTTTAAGTCAACCAATAGCCTTACACGCTTTCCGTAATTTCTCTAAGCCGTCCAGCCAATTCAAATAACCACACAACTAATAACTTGTAAACTTATATGTGTAACTTACGCTCACAGCCTGTTAGTTGTTTGCACAAAAATTTCACTGCACTTGAAGTGTGCCCACGCGCATACTGCCGGTAAACACAATGTGCGTCTGCGGTTAGGGCTACCGAGTTTGAATGATGGGTTATTTGGAAATAGAATGTGTTTTCTTTTTTTTCTGCCTCTTTGGTTTAGTGGTCGCAAGCTCGGCTTCTCAGCGATTTTCCTCGTTGATCTAGCTAGTCTAAGTAGTTGCAAACGCGTTTGCTGACCCTGTTATTATAAGTTCGATCCCCGGGCAGTGTTTTGTTTCGTTTATGTAACACGAGGGCCTAGAAAATTGGTAATCGCTTTAAAAGTGTTTCGTATTTTTGCAACCACTTTCTAAACGGAATTGCTGCAAGCTTTTCAGTAGCTTAAATATGTCACTCCCATACATATTTGAGTTTTCCATCAATGTTTTCGCTGAGAGAACGTCACTTTGTCTAGGCTCTCAAAACTAATTTGGACGTGGTAAAACACGGCTTAAAGTATTCTTACAAATTCACATGACGCAATCGTCGATAAGCTAACCTGTCCGAGTTAAAACTAAGTATGTTGTCAGCGAAAATTTCGAGAGTTTAACATTGTCTGCAAAGTACCATAGAGTCGAAAAGGAGAAGAACCCTTCTTCGTCTATTCCAGTCTAATAGTACTTCTTACATTTTTTGTGCCCAGTAGGTGGCCACGTTAATAGCAGCGTAACTGCCGTTCATTAGATCCTCAAAAGATGTTAACCCTTAAACCGATTGAACATAACTTTTACCCGTAGGCTTATATGCAACGGCAATGAACCACGCCCCTAACACAACATGGCCACCGGTAGCTGATGAACGGACCTGATGAAATAGTTAATTAAATTTATTACACAGTCTACACTTTATTGAGCTTAATTAATAATAAAATCAAAGCACGTTTGATTGGGACCCGTTGTAATTAAAATAACAATTAAATGCCAGCTATAATGGTGGCCCATAGACATTTTGCATATTAATTGATCACTTTATAATCAATCCGGTAGGTGATAAGGTTTGCCCTGCTTTGAATAGAAACTGGCAACCTGTTTGTCAGTTTATAATTATTTTTCAGCGGTAGAAATAATGCAATCGCTTTCTTTCATGCATGGAAGTAGCAAGTACCTATACCTACTATTTCCATGCTTTTTTGTTTCGTTTCATGCTGGCCGAATTCGAATTTCAAAATCCGAGTATTTTAATTTATTTATTATTTATATTTATTATTTATTTATTTCAAAATAAGAGTACACCGTTCTTTCGTACTGCCTCTTGTATGAGCCATTTGGTTTGATAAGCATCTTGGTGTAGCAGAATTCTTGCAAACGATTTTCTAGCAATTTAGAGGTAGGTAACTGGTGAACCCGTTGGCGCCAAACCGGAGCTAAATATAACCCGTAGTGTACGTACTTAGTGTACTTACGCTAGAGTTTTTATCCAATTCAATATTTCTTCTACCACTGACTGGCCTTGAGCAATTAACCCATGCCAACCCACTTTTTTGTCCATAATTGTTCAATCATTATTCGCTCTTCATTAATCTTCTATAATTCTTGTTTTCATCACGTAATGTTCGAACAATTAGTTGGTCACGCTAATCGAGTAGTGTTTAGTGAAATCGCGAGAGACTTGTCACTAGACGGCCGGAGCGTGTAGCGTGAAATTGGACGTACTGTCAACAGCAGTGCTATTCTGCATAGCTGATTTCACTGATAAGTGGAACTCTTTGCCGGAGACTATGATTCCTGATGGCTAGAACTTCTAACAAGTTATTAATGATCTCATTCGTGCCTTGAATTCGTCCAGTTTCGAAATATGTATAGTTTATTTCTAGGCAAACGTGCACCTTCGGCATTATTGCTACTATCAGGTCAGATAGTGGAAAACGCGAGTCTCTTTGATTGAGATCTTTTACGATATACAAATACCTATACAATACGTAACTGAATGAATGCATATTATGAAAGTAGTTTGTTCAGAATCGTTTACTGAATCGATTTCTGTCATTTTAAATTTAGGTAAATTTTTATCCCAATTATAATTAAACACAGTCACACTTCCGCTATACAGTCAAAAAAAAAACAAAATGGACGTAGTACCTACTACGCTAGACCCTTAAACGTGCACGACTGTGTGCGTGCGTAGATTTTTAATGTGAATTTTTTTTTTCCTTATTCAGTTTATCTAATTCAACAAATAAACAATGTTTTATACGTAATAGTAAAAATTCAGTGTATGTATTATCATTATAATATGATAATCGAATTGGGGTGTATGGTGGTGTGTGTTAATTCCGGGACATGTTGTATATTATCGAGTTATTGTGTGAGATTGGAGTGCCCAATGTTTAGCAGTGGACTGCAATCTTTGATCAACAATACCGACTAGATATCGGGTCGGCGCAAGAAAAACGTCTCGGTAAATAACAGCGCACTTCGAGACGTGAGCTCTTATTTTGTTTAGTTCGCTTGAAACACAGCCAATGTAAACACGACTTTATTACTAGGTGCCATAGTTGTAATTAGGTTGAACTTATAACTGTTTTAAACTTTTTTCACGCGGACAGCATTGAGCTTTGATTTTGTACAGTCAGCGTGACAATGCGGGTACCCTCTTTCAAAGTTATTTTTAATACAACTGGGGTACCCAATTGATGCAGCCCACCGTACATGACCCGTTATCTAGTTGGTGTTGTTGATCGAAGACTGCAATCGAGCAGTCCATTACTGATATTATCAGCCTGTGCTGATGAAGATATATTGCCAGATTGTGTCGCACACAATGATAATGAATATTGTAATTTGCCTGCGTAGTGCAAATGCGTTTTGTTTATTTATCGTATGTATACATAACGATCTCTTTTGTTGACTGTACTGGCGAAAGTGTGGGTAGTGCGGGGGCGGTTTTGTTTTCACTAGTGTAAAGTTGATTGAGGATAAGGCTGGGGTCTGAGTGAGCGCGTGAGAAAGCCAATGTTGAAGTTAAAGCGACAATTCCAGTTGCATTAAGAAAAAATGACGTTATTTTTTCGTTCATAGTTAGATAACCGTTTAGAGTCGAGCCCTTTATTAATTTTTTTATTGAAATGTATTGTTTTTGAAGAATAATTTTGTGGTCCATTGTATAGTTTCTTTCTTGCTTCTTCAAAGACAATACCTACTAGTTTATTGCCTGGATAAAAAGATGGATTTTCCTTTACCTTGTCACTGCAAACGCTATACGGTGAAAACTCATCAGAGACAACAAGATACTTATCATCATCATCAAAACCATATTTAAAAAGCCCTCTTCTTTTCCCTCTATTCGGTATCGAAGTGACCACAGCGTTACTTAATAAGCAAGTCAATAAAACCGCTGAGTTAACCGTTTTTTATTTCCGGCACATCGGCTGCATATAGTTGATCTTCCTGATCTGCTGGTAAGTCGTAAACGTCCACTGTACACTCAATTATACACTTAATTGGTGCAGTGTTGTAAATGTACGCTTTTAATTAAGTCTTAACCCGAATTTAATGCTTTGGTGAAGTTCACGTCAAATGTAGGTTGTATGTCTGTTGATTTGGGAACTATATAATGGTTAAATGACCGCTGCTGGCGGAGCCGGTTGCCAGGACCACCCTCCTAAAACACCATTGACCCGCGCAATTCGGGTTATTAACGATCTTCACGTCAAGATCGATGTATTTACATGCTCTAAGAGTGAATTCGCAAAAATACTGTTGTTTATTTTATGTTATAAGTAGTGTAGATTAGAGTAGGCAAAACGTTGTTGTTTTATATTTAAATATTGTGTTTTTATAGTTGAAACTTAGTACAAAAGCTATGATAAGTAGGTAGTAGGTACTAGTTAATTTTTTACGTTGTTCATAGTTTTATATTGTAAATACTTAAATTAGTTTTGAGAGCAAGCTATCGCATTGGGGACATACCTGTAATGATAGTTGTAAGGAATACTTTAATAAAAAAAATATAAAAAAAATTAAATGATTTAGCGAAACTCCGCCGACGTGATCGGTATCGCTATCTAAACACGATAAAAATAAAATGGAAAGGTATAAGTACTTTTATTTTATTTGTGGTCAACGGCTGCTGGTTGTGTTGCTCATACTTCGTGATGAGTTGAGAAGATATGTTTCATTGTGCCTAGGTATCGATACCAATCACGTCTGCGAAGTTAACATATTTCAAGTGAATGCACTAACTGCGGTCGAATGACCTCACAGAAACAAAATCGTCAAATAAATTTGTTTTTTTTCATCATGTTTAGATATCGGTTTACCCATTACGTCTGCGGAGTTTCGCTAGCTAATTTAGTTTGTATAAGCTGTTTTAATTAGTTTTAGATATGTCTTTAATGACCCAGCTCTTACTCAATTTTCAATATGCTCTCTAGGACGCTATACCTGACTGACGTGTTCGTGGACGAATGAAAGACGACCATGTCAGCATGTCTGGAGTTTTGTGAGATGAGTGTATGAATTTTATCTAATTTTCTTTAACTAATATAGTTGGCAGATAGCCGTTTTATGTTAAAAAGTAAAAATAAATTAATATGTTATTACATCAACAGTTTTGAATAATTTGGTAAACTTAAAAGCAACGATGGTCACGAACGAACCCAAAGACTTTTGTCACAAGCATTTAGCATGTCTAAAATGATGACCCATACTGTACCTATTAACTAATTCAGCCATATTAGTTTGTCACGAGCTTGTTTAGACGCTAGGGCTGTTAAAATGTAAACGTCAACATTGGCTATAAATGCAATTAAGCCATTATCATAAATTCATCATTCTAAGTAAGTCATATTATGGAGATATGGAGTTTAAGTACTCCACTTTATTAGTGCACAGAGGTTTCACTTCATCTTCAGCACCTTATTGCTTTAATACTAGTTTATATTCCAATAAAAATATTTAGAGCTACGGCACTCAACATTTTTGATGACCTCTCATAATATTATGATTTTCATTCAAGCAGATGATGTTTCGGGATACTAAAGCCCTATATGCTATGTTAAAATATTTTGTGGGATCAGTATACATCAGCTAAGCTGTAAATATGCCTACCTCGTTATCTGATTCGTTTACACAAAGTCTTTAGCACTTATGGTGCCAAGGTTCTATGGCTTAAATAGTTTTATGGGTTTTAAAACCATCTTTCTTATCTTTCTCTGGTGGGGTATGAGTCAAACAAGCTGCAACAAAGTGTAATGAAAGTTGTGGATAGTTGAACTTTATTAACACCATAGGTGACTCTAGTGAAAATGTCGTGAGGAAGGTTTTGAGTATGTGGGTGGACGGCTATAAGAGTAGGGGAAAATCAAAAGAAACTGTGGATGGACGTATGAAAGATGATATATCTAGAAAAGGGGTGACTATCGAAATGACGACTAATAGAGAAGGTATAGAAGAAACATTATATGTTGCGCCGACGACAAATAAATAGGGATAAGGGTAAGAGAATGATGTAGCTCACCGTCCGATCAGGACCAGGCCCGTGCTGGACGGCGCGTACGTGTTCCACGCGCGCCTCAAAGAGATGTCAGCATCATAGAGGGGGCCCACTAGGGCCCAAGCCTGCCGGGAAAGCGGGATCATCCATAAGGGGTACCGCTGACCCGGAACATAAAGGGCCAAGGAAGGAACACGGGTGGGTTTTAGTCAGTAAGAGTCTGACACTCCCTTCCGCTCCACCCAGAGCGGGAGGAGTCATTTGATGATTTCCCATCCTCAAAAAAAAAAAAAAAAAGGGTAAGAGAATGATGATGAGGTGATTGTAATGAACGCTTTGGTAAAAATATTGGCAACACATACAAATATTTGATGTATTCGCACTGCCAATTCCTTTTTGCTCCTGAATTAAGAGCGAAGCTTTCTCTACTTGGGTTATATTTTATTACTTTCATTCTTTATGAAAATCGTTATCTCTCAACTTGACTCATTCTTCGCCTTTTCGTCCTTCCGCGTACAATCTACGGCTGCTCTCGGTTTTAAGTGAGTAATTATTACCAGCTCTTATTTTAAACTTGTTGAGAATAGGAATTCTCAGAGGAAAAAAATAACACTTTTCATAATCTGTGCCTAGGAGCACAGATTATGAAAAGTGTTATTTTTTCCTATAGCTTCATAAATAATGTGACAACATACTCCTTATATGTCATATTTCAATCCAAAAAGGTAAATACAAACTATTACACCAGCAAACATATGGTTTCTAAAGTTTCCCCTGTTTATTATTCTTGTTTTTCCATACAAAAGTGACAGTCTGTCAGATTGTTTGCTAGCATTTGTGGAGCGTACAGCGACGCGGGTTATTTTCATGTAAATAGGTTCTATTTATATGGAATCATACTGTGTAGCTACTACGTCGCACGTCGCATTGGGCAGTACCATGTGTTATTTCATTATTTGCTCGTTTTCTGTATCTAAAGGCTTGAATTGAATGTTATTGTTAACGCTGTCTGCCTGTCAGAATTCTGATTTTGTTTTGTATTTTGTATTAAAATTATCATGAGAAAATATTGCAGAGCGATCACTGTTTTACTTCTTTGTTGTTGCTTTCCTTCCTTAAACAATCTATTGGTATTTCGAATAGTGATGGTTTTTTTTTGTTGGTCTCAAGGTTAAATTACGTCCTTTCCTTAACATCAATTCAATTTTCACAATTAATACTTTTAGGTGGATTTCAGTGTTACATAAACCTAGTATTTTATTGAATATGCTCGCAGTTAAATGGTATTTTCGACAAATTACGATTTGCAAGTAATTTCTCACAAGGTTACAATCTTTCAACCTAAGGCTTATTTTACTACAGAACATAAAACAACAATAAATAATACTCAAAAGGCCCGCTTTAGTCTTTTTTTGTATTATTTGCTTTACACAACAGTGCTAAAATTATTTGAGTAGGACCTCAATTTAGCAGCCAACATCTTGGCCAAAGTTTCTTCCAACTTTGGACATTCTTTGATGTCTGTTGAAGGATTGGTATCTTCTTTGGACACTCTTTGATGTCTGTTGAAGGATTGGTATCTTCTTTGGACACATTTTGATGTCTGTTGAAGGATTGGTATCTTCTTTGGACACTCTTTGATGTCTGTTGAAAGATTGGTATCTTCTTGGGACACTCTTTGATGTCTGTTGATGGATTATTATCTTCTTTGGACACTCTTTGATGTCTGTTGAAGGATTATTAGCTTCTTTGGGCACTCTTTGATGTCTGTTAAGAGCGCGACTAAAGCCTGTAAAATTTTAGTAGTATGTATAGTATAGTGCGTAGTATGCGCCAAAACTGTTATATCGTAATAAATCCAAAACTAAAAGGAATTACATAAAATGCCTAAGCACAGCCTTTACTCTTGTATAAATATATTTTATTTATTTTATTTTATGATTTTTTTAAATCGAGGAAATCTTATTATTTCATGTTTTTGATCAAAGTGAACCCTCGGAAATATCATGTAGTTTTTCATACATTTTTATTTTAAGATTTTGTCCGGAATTTTTCATGTAAAATCAAATATAAGATTGGTAATTTTGCTTTATACGCGCTCTTAAAGGATTGGTATCTTCTTTGGACACTCTTTGATGTCTGTTGAAGGATTATTATCTTCTTTGGACACTCTTTGATGTCTGTTGAAGGATTATTACCTTCTTTGGACACTCTCTGATGTCTGTTGAAGGATTGGTATCTTCTTTTTATGAATAACTTATTTTCTTGGTCTGGTGGTCGCAAGCGCTACTGCTAAGCATGAGGTTTTGGATTCGATTCCCAGGTCGGGCAGTGTTAGTGGGTTTTGCCATCAGGAATTTCTCAGTAGCAAGCCGGAGACTGGATTTGTGCCCGGTTGATGGCAATAGGCTCGCCCCCTATTACATGGGACTTAACATAACTGGCGAAATGTTAGGTTCTATAGGTGCACCTCAGCCCAACCCTTCACGTATTACGTGATGTAATGTGTATATATTTATATTATATGTGTTGTTTACAAGCTACAGCATTGGATGTTTTGATCCACCAACACGATAATATGGAGGCAATAATATAATAATACAATTGACATTTGCTCCTTAGACTCATGTGAAGGATAACCGGTCACAAATACTTCTTGTGTTGCATTGATTTCTGTTCTCTGTTATTATGCAACGAAACGGCTTTGACTACGTTTAAGTGCGGGGCGTGAGATAAATACTTAGGTACCCAGCATTGTAGCCCGCTCTTTAATTAAGAGGCGGGGTTTGTTAATAATAACAGTCTAGTCTAGAATCTGGCTCTAATATTAAGTCGTGTGTCGAATTTGGAAGGTATTAAGACTATCGTCGTCGTAGTTAGTATTGGGCAATGAGATACGGTAATCAACATTTATTGTGGTACTTATTGGCCAATTTGACTATTTTCGTGTAGGTTTAAGTAGCATAGATAAATAAGTAAATAACTTCATAGAGTTCTCTAAAAGTGATTAGTATTGATATTCATATAGTAATTATCACTATTGGTCCTTAAGACCCATATAATTGTTTGAAAAATGTTCCTTTCTGATATTTGACACGCAGTTCAACCATGAAGTAAACTCTCATCGTCAATATTTTGAATACTACATGTACTAACCGCCTATTTACCGTCAGAGTTGCCATATTTAAATGCCCACAGGTGTTGCCAAGATTAGCATATGTACCGTGAGACGAATTGCGTGACAAACATTTTGTTATACATATGTATCTCTGTTATGCATTCGAGTGTCGTAACGAGTACTGTGCATTGAAAAGTATGTGGAACTTTGAAACTGATGTGGAGAATCATATAGTTTAATTTTACCGAAAAATGGCTGACCCGGCAAACGCTGTCCTGAAATTTCAATTGTTCATAGAAAAATCCCATAGAAAAAAAAGACGTTCAGTTTTTCCGATATTTTTAAATTATCCAGGAAACTTTGCCAATTGTTTTTTTTTTTTCATAAAAACCTAGTTCGGACTATTACGAACATTATAAAACAAATAATTGCTAAATTAGTTCAGCCGTTTGCAAGTGATGCGCTTACCAACGGACAGCATTCAATTTTTAACCGACTTTAAACAAGGAAGAGGGTTTTATGTTCGTGTGTATGTATTATTTTTATGTATGTTCACCGAAATCTTCGTCAATTGTGGACCGATTTAAAAAATCGTTTTGTATTTGGTAGAGGAAGCTTGCGCGGTGGTCCTATACATTTTATTAATTTTGCTTGGGTAGTTATTGATAAACTTCGATAATACGTATTTAATCCAGTTTGTGTATCTTGATGATGTTATAATACTACTTCTGTTACAGTTCTGTTCTGTTCTGTGTTGTTTCTGTTCTGTTGTTGTTACACTGTTGTTTACATAGAAAGTAGTGGTATATGAATTGGTGTGGGGGTAGGTACCATAATTAAAAATTGAAATATAAAAACTTTTTTTACAAAAAACAACCGACCTCCAACAAAAAACACTAGGTACTTAGTGATAAATAACTTTCATTTCGGAAGCCGGTGGCATAAAAACTAAAATACTAATCCAAAGACACCGACTTCCGAAACTAATGTAGTAATGTTATTCTCCACTTTGTAGTGTTTTTTTGGAAGTCGGTTGTTTTAATTTTCTTTATATGGATAGATATAATTTTGGAAACTGGGGATATGGCATGGCTTGGTCAGTTTTTCAGACTAATAAGTATCGCTTCTTGCATTTCCTATTGAAATTTGGTGACTAGACTAGTAGTTTTAAGTTATTATACTTAAAACAAAAGAACTTGAATGTTAATTTCAAAGAATTAAATGCCGTCTTATAAATGTATTAGAATTGCTTTTCAAACAGAAGTAGACAAACGAGAATCGATTATGTATGTACGATAAAACGTTTCCGACATTCCTTGCATTTCTAATTGTTACTGCATTCTTGCAATCTTTGGAGCAATGGTTTATACAAGTTCTGCTAAGCTAGTTAATGAAAGTCGAGGTTTAATTAAACAAACAAATTCTACAAGAAAATTGTTTAAGGCTTGTCCAGAGTCATCGAACTAGCTTCTCTGGCTGGCGAGCTTTGGCTTCTGAATCGAGTACTCTCACTTTGCAGGGTCTTAAATAAGGCTCATGGTTCATCTATAGGTGCAAAAGTAAACCCCTGTTCATTTATTCTGGAAACATTATCGCTACTGTCTGTAGCTTTACATTTAATCTCAGCCTAATCAAGAGAACTAATTACGACATTAAGAATCAGGATTTCGTCTCAAATCCAATGGCGGTGTACATATAGAGGTATGATGAACAGGGTGTAAAGTTCACTCATACCCATAGTGTAAAGGGAGGCTCCCCCGACCAGACGGGTGTCGTGTCTGGTGGGCAACTGCCCTACGATTGATTTCGGGAAGTTGTATATATGCTAGTTGCGCGGTAAACTCTGCTTGCGCGATGCAGGATTTGCGTGACGTCAGTATGACGCGCAGCTCGCATGTGGCGATGTAGATACCGCTACATACACAAGGGCCACGGCTATGGACCAACACTTTAAAGATCTTTCCCAGATTGGTCAAGTACCTCACAATATTAATAATACTGTCGTCACCTGATATTTCTGGTACCTTGTTAACTAAGCCGTGTTTGCTCATTTAAACGTTGTTATTACAACCCAAAGGAACGACCACACGACGGCTTTCTTTTACTTAAATGGAATTAATGTCGGCGATGTATTTTTAGCTCTTCAGAGTAAATCTTTATTTAGATTTGAGACTGGAAACATCGTTAAGTGGTGTTTTAATTTTGGTATTGCATTTCGTTGTTTAGTGTTCAAGTCGTTTATTGTTTTTTTATTATGATTATTCATTATCTTTTCGTTTTATGGCTCTTCTTTGCGTTGTTTTGATCATCTCCTTTAACAAATGTCCAAATTTTCCTATATACAAGGTAGAGACGACAATACGGCAATAAATTTATCTACGTATATCTAATGCCGTTCCCAGTCTCCATACGAAAATTCAATTAAATATATCCAATAGTTTAGTCACCATAGCTAGTTTAAGATTTCCAAAACCCATAGTCGGCCCATCACTACTATTTAGTTTGTTTGATGTTAATTTCGATGCTAGGATTTAATTGATGCATCCAAAATACTCTTATACATTAGTAATGCTTGCACATTGTATAAGTTTGTGTTTGCTACTTCACCCCCTACTTTGATATGGACTTTAAACAAGGATGGATGTTAATTTAGCACGAGTAACAATGTTCAAGGACACAAGGTGCAGTTGCAAGGCATGCGAAGTTCTTTCCTTTCCTATGTTGTGTGTTTTGTCTGAGTTTCGATCGGACGCTTGCTTCCCCTTTTTTGCTATCTGCAGATGTGCTTTATTCCGTTTCTACAAAAGTAAATCTAATGTATTTAACTTCCGCCATCTTTTATTAAATCTTACATATCTGAGGGGCAATTCCCGTATTTTTAAGACCGTTCGCATTCTAATCTCAGTCTCAATCTGTCAAAATTACAATCAATTTACATACATTTTTGACAGGTTTTTGACATTGATTGTCGCTGAGATGAGATTGCGACTTGAATTTGAACGTTTTTTAAGCACGAGAATTGGCCTACTGATATCAGTGTGTTCAGAATGAATAAAGGTAGTCAATATAATACATCGGTAAGAACTACCGATCGCTGATCGTTTCGACTGCCTCGTTGGTCTAGTTTTTGTTATTGTTAGTGTTATTGGGTTTTTACTTCTGTAATTTCTCAGTAGGAGCCGAGAGTCCTTCGAGGAACACAGGCGTTATGCTGTGATTCGTAATCTTCGGCACGTGTCATTATAAAATCATAAAAATATGCTGACCAAAGTTGTGTGAATGCACCCATTAGCTTACATATTCGTTGATTCATTTTTAAGAAGCCATGCCTTGCGATGCAGTATCATGAGATCGTGTTGAAAGATTATGTCGAACCTGTTTAATATTTAGCCACGATATAAAATGATCATTATCCTCAAGATTAATAGGCGATTTGTTTTTTAAAATATCTTACGTGGTACGGCTATCTTGGAGTTAAGTAATGGCAGAATAATTACTGACTATTTGATGGTTCCATCAATCAATTCAGCCTTAGGCCATGTTTATCGTCACAATCCTCTGCTGGACGTCTGTCCAAAGTTACGCCTTCTGCATCCAGCCTTTTCCTGGTGCCTGTTCTAGGTCGTCTATCTATCGAACTAGGCTGGTCGATCCTGTAGATTTTGTAAATTATGGAATCAAGTGGTTCTTGGAAACCAGATTTGTAACTTAACTAGTCAAACACATCAGCATCATTACATTAAATTCTCTTTTTTTTTGTCACAAATTTGTTACGAAAATGCTAAGATGGAAATAAAAACAAAACCATAACTTGATTAATAGTAACGAAATTGTCATAAAGAAGGTTTTTGCAAAGTTTATTCGAAGAAGTATAAAAGTGTCAAACCTCTTTTGCAAAGCTGAATTTATTTAATGCGTTTTGGTAGGTTCGTTATAAAGTTATAACTGTTTCTTTTTCATTCAGTTCGGTTTTATTTGTACCAAAATATTCTGCTAGATGTTTGTTGTCTTTATTTCTCAGTTGTGTATTATTTTATCTAACTCCAAGTGTATCGTTTGCATCGGGTTCGTTAATTCTATTTATAAATATTTTTCTTTATTCAAGTTAACTTCTTTTTAGTTGTGACCAATTAGTAGTTTTTCCAACAACATATTATCTTTACATCTCGATTTAGCCAACCTAATGATGCAATATGTTAAACAAAGGAAGGTCTTAATTCGCCTTTCATGATGCCATAGAATATTGAATAATAAGGGCAACCCATAATAGTCTGGCGCCATACATAGTTAATTCTATAATATAATTATTTTTCTTTTAAAGGCATATCCGCGTTTAAACGGCCTTCAAACTCCGTTTCTCGTTGAACCATTCAGAGAAATATATTATTTCAATGATTTTATAATGGATATAGTAAAACTCGATGCCTGGTATTTGATTATGTAATTTTGAATCGTTAACCCGGTCAAGTGCGTATAAACTTTGAACCAATATTTATGTGATTTTTAGAATGTTAATAACTTTTAGAATTAATAAATGGCTGATAAATTCTTGATGAATGTCTTCGATTTTTCTTATGTGCGGGTTTTATAAAGCTGGTTTGTAATTGATTGTGCTTAGAAGAGATAATGTTGGGGGTCAGAATGGTCAGATATTTATGTTGCGTTCTACAAATATGTTATGCATAACATTTAAATTCATTCAATATTTATGTTGTCAACTGGTAAACGCATATTTTGTCATTTGGCTTAATTAATGGGCTTTAGTTAACTACTGTTATTAATATCAATAATGGTAGCTATTTCTATACCTTTTTACGATCTGATAAAGTTATAGTTTTTCTTATAACTTAAGCATCTTTGAAGAGTAGTGAAGTAGTAGTTTTTACGATCTGATAAAGTTATAGTTTTTCTTATAACTTAAGCATCTTTGAAGAGTAGTGAAGTAGTAGCTTGAAGCCCTGGGAAATAAAGTCATCATTGGAATTCCTTGCAAGTTGTTTTCCGGAAATCATCATTACCACTGCTGTATGCTTTTTAGAATCCATAATGCGTACGTTTATTAACATCTAAACGTATAACATATGATTCTTCGAACGTAACCGCAACGCTTGATTGAGCGTTAGTGTGTATAACATTTTCTCAGAAGTCAAAAGAAAAAGGACCATTTAATATTAGATCCGGCGCTAGACGAGAGGTTGAATAAATAACAGTTTCTATCTCATTTGAGACTGTTCCTTGAGTTATGTTCTTTTTTATTTAAATACCTCCTTTGGTCTGCACTATTTTGGTCTGGTGCTAGTTTTTTTGTTTTTAAAATGATATCAATCGGTGTTAAATGTTTTAGATAGCTTTATTTGGGATTTGATGTCTAGAATTTAGAACGAGGTTAGAAAATTGTAATTTATTCGCACTTCTTCAGACTTCTTGTGTAAAAAGCATATTAAAGCATCTTCATTAGTTGTTGGGAGATTTATTTATGACTATGTGTGTGCCCATAGTTTGTTGATTCTTAGAACTTTGTTGGTTCAAGGTACCTGTGTAGTTTCTTGTATTTTAACGAGGGCTCTAATCTTCGTTTTTGTTACTTTAATCACCGTTGTGTTTTTATCAAAATCAAAAAATCAAAATCAAAAGTCATTTATTCAAATTAGGCTGAGAATCAGCACTTTTTGAACGTCAAAATCACATAAGACAGTCCCCCCAAAACCACCACCCACCCACCCTATTTTAATGAACTCAATTTTTTTTCTGTTGATCAATATTTTTGCGGTTTTAGTATATTTTAGACTAGCTTCTGCCCAAGACTTCGCCCGCGTTGATGTAGGAAATTATCACACGGGAACGTGCTACCGATACCGGGATAAATAAATAGTATCCTATCATCCAAATCCTTTCAGCCGTTAAAATGTGAAAAGGTATCAATCAGACCGACAGATAATAAATGCAAATAATCTTTTTTTATTTTTATCAAACAGGTTTTTATGATTCTAAATGTCTAACTTAAAAATAATAATAATTCATTTTAATGTTATCATCGTTAATTTGAAATACTCTAGCGTCGCCGCGCCGCCATTGGCCACGTATTATCTACATATTAGCTAAGTTATTTTATATCTTCAAATTGTATAATAACTAAATCAGTTCGATCGACAGATGATGTCGATCGAACTGATTAAGTTCGGTAACAATAAAAAAGTTATTGTGTTACATTAGCGACAGTTGAGCTCTTATGCGGGGTGGACCGATTTAAATTAAATTCATTCTAAAATAAATAATACCTCAAGATACGGGTTTTGACTATATTTCCAATTCCTTAAATCTTTTAAAAAGAGGTACGCAACATTATCAATAATCATGTGAATTTTAAAATCATCCCCTATGTCCTTTGAGGGATGATTTAACAAACACGCTGAAACATTTTTTTTATTACCTTAAGCATAAATTTAAATTTTCATATACCTTACTTAAGAAATGCTAAGTTTCCCATACAAACTTTTATCCCCTACATCACCCCTTTTTAGGATTATTTCCGAGACTTAAAGTAGCCTATGTCCTTCCCCAGAATACCATCTATCTACTTTCCAAAGGAGAATGAGTAATGATGGGCCCACCTCTCAATAGGAATAAGACACTCATAAATGAATAGGTATGTTTATGCAGAATAAAACTTATTATTACGACTAAGGTCAAAAGTCAGTACTTTCGGAGTTATACTACTTATTATACTGCCATAATCCATAAAAGTGATCGTAGTTTACTTCGTTATAAGATAAACTATGGCCAGACTCAAAACGGACGGCACCTATCTGCTTGCACCTTACCTGCGCCCCCACCCTACCCGCTGCGCCCGCCGCTTGCCCAGGCGCATTTGCAAATGGCGATCAGTCATATTGCAGTGAACATCTTCGAGACGGTTTATACGTTATAGAAATATACAGACAAAACGATTTACATGATTTAATAGAATAAAATATACCAACAGAGAATGTGTGGTTGCTGCGTGGTAGGATACAGTCACGCCACGTAAGAGCAAGAATATACTATTGCTATATATTAATTGATCGAAACCAAGTTGGAAGAAACGCGATATCACAATATTATTGCTCTTGCTTGACCGGACGGCGAACTGTAGGAAGTTGCGCTCACACTATTTCTTTGATTTGGTACCTAGGGGTTGGGAGACATCAGTACCATTCGTGGCCCCCGTGGGTTTTTTAAATGATGTATGTATGATGGTCTGGGCAAAGCGCAGTTTTCATTAAGTTGTTTTATATGTCTATGTTATTATTTTATTGTTCATTATTTGTAATATCTGGAAAAACATCTTTTTCGTTTGACACAAGCTCATGTGTGAAATTTCTTAGTAAATTTCTCTTAGTGCATCTCTAAATATGTTTACTTCTCTTTCTCTCTCTGTATGATGAATATTTTTTCGTAATCCGTATCTAAAAACATAACGTCCAATCTTGTTATATTCTCTGTGGATTGTCTGTCAGTCAGTCACGGACCACTTGCATATGAATAGAAGACATCTTGTTTTATGTCGCTAGCACGTGTAAATTAGAACTGTTAAAACTCACATCCTCAACATTTTTATTGCTAATTATAATATTTATAGCTCGAAATGGCCGCAGTGTCACCAACCATAATCATTTGTCATCTGTTATATCCACATTCTACTACAACTTATTTATATGAAGAAGTTATAGGCTTAAAACATGTTAATCCTATTAAGAATTTTATGCAGAAATTATCTGTTTTTTTCATAGCTTTAAGGTTTATAATGGCAAGAGGTATTTAGCAGTTATTTAAATAATATTCGGGATAATTACTCATAATTAATGTTGATGTTAAGTACTAAGTTTTTAAGCAGATAATGTAATTAAGAGAAAATATACTGTGGGCAGAACAAGATTATAATCAACTAGTTATTGTGACACAGATTCTTAACATAACCTGTATAATTTCTAACATTTCGGTTAAAGTTACAATTTGAACCAAAAGCAGCTTAGGTTACTATAGGAACAATACAGTGGATCCAAAGTACATAGAAGTCTTAGTACTAGATTAGAATGTAACATTAATAACCATATTAAAACTCTTCAGAAATACTATGCACAATGATTTGCAACTTATTTCCTCTATTAATGATCTTAAATTGTTAAAGTGTCAAAATACATTACATCAGGGATGTATAAGAAAGAGTTGCGTAAATCAATGACCTGTATGGGTAAACAGTAGTAATTTACATTCAGACCAGGATCAGCTATCGTTATCAGCGAATCAGTCGAAGAGTAAGTTGGCAGTCACGAGTGATCGGCGAGATTGACTAACTAGCTGCTTTATGTTTACAGATGGTCCATTGTCTCACGATAAAACACACTGTAGCATTATCTAGTAAGAAGTCACGTTAAGAATCAGACGAAAAATGGATAGTTATATGTGGGCCAAGTAATATGCCTTGTGATTTCCAAGCTAAAATCTTCAAAATCTGAGTGAGATACTCTTTTAAGTCTTTCAAAATCTTCCATAATATCATCTAAGTAAACAAATATTGATAAAAAAAATCTCAAGAGTCTTACAACACCAAATGCCTTTTTAAAAAACGGAAAAATCTCGTGTGATAGTGGATTACGCGAATTTATGCAAGACCAATTCCAATATTATCGAATAGGTGGGATCTGTGTCGCTAGTGCAATTTGCATGAAAGCGTTGACCAATACCAACGATAGTTTCGTTTTGTTTACTATGTGTTTACAATGCTTTTCTGGTGCCTGAGTGCGTTGTTCTGTAGTCTTGTGTTGGTTTATTTTATTGTTTTTTGAAGTTTATTGATTTTAGTTATTTGTTATCTTTGGGGTTGGGTTGTGACCGTTTTTTTGAGAAATTTGATTTTTGCGTATGGAATGATACCTATATACCTATTAGGGGTGAGCATTATAATCTTCTAGGTTAAATTAAGGTTGGAATAATAAGTACGCTGTTAACACAAAATCTAAATAAGATACAACAGTTTTGGTATTTCACCTGAACTGAACCAACGTCCAGTTTCGCCCACCTTTTATTTTTAATCTTCATCTGCACTAATTTTGTGACTGATCAACGTAACAGTTAAGTGAAACTATTTGTATGTTAATGTTACTAGATAATACACATTCAAATTTAATTTTCTACTTTAACAGTTCCCATCAAAACACGATATTTTATCACTTTTCCTGCTTAATTGCTAACAATTACGTTTAATGAGTAGGAAATAAAAACAGGTTTGCATCACAAGATAATCTGAGAAAAACTAGTGACCTTAATTTTGTGTCTAGTAACGGTCGGTAAAGAACATTTAACTTGAGCTTATACCTACTGAGTGCTCATCTACACGCCTTTCGTCAGTATGATCGTTTCAATTATTGCTACTATTATCGTCTTGTCTTTGTTTAACGTTAGAGACTGCTTAAAAATTCAAACTCAATAGTTATTTTACCAAGATTGGATAGCATTAGTGCTTTTCGTAATATTTACAAAACCTAGTTCCATGAAACACTTCATTTACATTTTGACTGATATTTGACATTGATACTCAGAAACAGACAGAAAGTAAATGCCTCGTTACCAATACTTTGAATATAAGTTAAGATATGCTTTAGACAATGACTATCAAAAGTATTAACAAAGACGACCAAAATACAGATAAAGATATTGGTCAGGTCAACATATTTAACGTAGTAGAGTAAACAAGACCCAAATGTGCTAATATGATAAAAAAAATGAAAGTGGACTTAGTTCCCACGATCAGGTGTATGGAACCTAGATTGGAGTCTACAAGTTGTTCAAATATTGTTACAAGATAGTGATTTGATGGCGTTGTATTTTTGTTGTAGATTACTTGACTTGAGCGTTTTTCCAGCGTTCTTGAATATTTTGCCGATTAGCTGCATTTGGTTGTAGAAAAGATAAATAAGACTAAGATATACATTTATTGAATTGTTAAATTAAAGTTTACTGGACTTCTCCATTACTTGAGTTGCATTATTCCAAATTCTTCATTACTTTTTCAAAGATTAATAACCATCAATTTTATCATCAAAATCGAATCACGAAACTCGAAACCGCGGCGATATTATCAAACCCAGCTTTCACAAAACAAGAATCATGAAGTTTTTGGCTATGCAATAAAAGCCTACGCATTATGATGTAAGAGTAAACTTGACTTGACACTTGACTCTGTGTTAACATAATGCAATTTATCATCTCGGATATTATTGGTACGTTTTCTTTAGTAGAAAGTAAAGGCCAATCGTATGTATCATTGCTGTTGATTTGGACTGATTGGTGATAAATATTCGCTGACCAATGAGTAAGACCGCCCACGGGTCGTTCTTGATATATGTTAAGTTCGTCTGTAAAAATTGTGTGGGTTGCTATATTGTTTTCTTTTGCTTCATGTTTTAATATCTCCTACGTGGTTTAATCTTGTTAAAAAAGAAAGTTAATGTATTTTCTCTTGAAAAGTTTACGTAAATTATTAAGTTTAGTTATAATTATTCGTTGTTCTAAAAGAAAGAAAGAAAAATGTTTATCACACGTCGCGTCGTCGTCGTTTAAACGTTAGAACCTCTCCATTACATTTTGTGCGTTTAGATTCTGCTTTGCGCTTTTATGATCAAGCTCATGATTATTACGTCCTTATGTCCTGGGTTCAATAGTATCATTAAAATCAAAAGCACATTATAATGCATTTAGATTCCTAAGTGATACTAAATGAGCAGTCAAACTCGAATTCACGAAGTAGGCATAATTATAATTTTATCTTTTATTTGCACACATGCTTAAACGAAGCATGTTTCTTTCTCGCGATTATAATCTATCAGTTAAGGTTTAAAAAAGTTAGTTTCATATCATACATAATTTAAAACACTCCCTCCCTACGGTTCTAAAATGTCGTAACCACTAGCTGAATCAATAATGTAGAACACTTGTAACTAATTTCATGAAACTGCACCTAATTTATTATGTTGGCCTCAATATTATCGGCAGGCTTTTAATCCAACAGAATCCTTTCTAGTTCATTTTGTTTGATTAATATCTTCTATTATTGATCTTGACCAGGTTAATACCTTGACTAGTTTAACAAGATTATCATGGTTATGGAAAATCTTTAAATATTGTCTCTATTGAGGCTGACTCTTACTAGATTTTAGCACGATCTAACAAATTAGACTCCTTTATCATTTTATCCAATATTAATTAGACGAATGATTTAGTCGAAATAAACTCACCTACTTAAAACATTTCAATGCATAGGCTGAAGTCGTATGTTTCATATCAATCTCGCCACTTCGCATCCCACAATTCTGCTTAACTTAGTACCAATCATTTCTCTTGAAGCCCAATTACTATAATTTAAGTGTTTAACTAATCGTATGGCAATTTGCGCGAACGTTGAGTGCGTGCGGCTCCGCCACACGTTGCTGGTAAAGACATGAAAACGGTTAAGACTTGAATATTATTATGTTCAGGTCACGCCTCTTGTTACTAGAGATAGGTAAGAGATTTCCAAGGTTTTTGTAAAGGCAATGACAATTAAATTGTAGGCTTGTTTTATCCACGTTGGTTTTAGGGTTTTTAAATGCTATAAAAGTTGAGAACAGGTCATAGTCATAGCGTTTTCGTATTTACGTTTCGTTCTATTAAAGAGTTCCAAAAGTAAATAACAGATATCAATTTAATTTTACCTAACTTCAAATCTATCTAGCCCTAAATAATAACCATGACTCAAATGTCAAAACTACAAAACGGCCATAATTCGTTTGTAACAATATTTTGTTACTTTAGCGCCACACAGCGCATGCTCACGATTCGTTATGATCACGCGCCGCTGATATACCTTATGATCGATTTTATCGCGCCGATCTGCACCGTAAAACCTATAACTCAAGTAAATGCTCTCATTGTGCAGTGACATTCGATATGATCCGATCTACAGAACTCTGACCTCTTAAAATGCCAAGCGTGGTGGGTCTATGTCCGCCTGAGACACAGAATAAGTGAAGAATGTTCCACGTGCAAGGATCCTTTGAGCAGTCGCTCCGCTGTGGCGACGAGGTGTCACCTAACGGCAACAAAACATTGGCCGCTTTGGCAAAAATCCACAAACATTGTACAGGCAAAGCACATGCAAATGGATGTGCTGACCACAAACATAATCCGTTAACAAAGTCGGATTCTAATACCAGCCTGCAATCTCGCAAATCCTTTCGCAATGAATGCATAATAGAGATCAAGGAAGCAGATAAAAATAATCACAATGCTGTCAGAAATCATGACGGATTGTATAGCAAAAGCTTCAGTAACAGTACTAGCTCCTATGAAGGTCATAGCGATACTGATTCAGAGAACACTTTCAAATCTCGGTCAGATCAAAACAAATTGACAGATCCGTGCGAGCGCTTGTTTGCACAGAACACTAAAGCATCCCTGATGAAAACTGCTCGAATGAGATATGCTGAGGACAGCGTCATATCTGCCCTCCAGGACGAAGTAGATGGAGAGAAAGTAAAACAAACCTTCAGTAGAACTCCTCTTCGAGGGAGCTACAGGGAAAGGAAATCTGCTGTCGTTACCATCGAAGAAGTAAAATCTGATGGTTCTAATCATGACGAAGAGCTAGCCAACGCTGTGCTTTTTGACGAAAAGCGGAAAACTCCGACTCAAACGAAACCTGGATTGCAACGAAAGGGCTCTTCAGGTAGCACTGCTAGTAATGGAAAACCAAACTTGAATGGCACTAAGCCTCCATGGAGGGGTGCCAGCAAGAAAGGGATACCAGCTGAACCATTTGTTAGGACTCCGTCATTCAGAGGAAGCATCAGGAAGAAGACTACGAAGAATGATGGAATACCGTGGAAGAAGCTGTATGAGCTGTCGCTTTGGCGACGATATGGTGTGAGCTTTGCCTTAGCTGGAGCAGATGCTGAACGGGCCTTACTAAGGCCTTGGAGCGAACTGTCTACCCAACAGGAGCCACCATTGTTATCGGTAAGTGCTACTAGTATTTTCACACGAACCTGTCTGTGTGAAGAGTATGCAATGTGTACAACCTTTTTTTTTGTAAGGATGTTTAAAATGAAATCACTCAGCTCAGTCTCTTCGCTCTTATATAAGGCTTTGAAACTACTTGAAGAATTTTTACTGAATATTCTCCATCGTTTCTCGAGAAATATTATTTGAATTTCATTACATTAATATCCAATCGCCTGACCCACAGGCGTGTTAGCGATAAGCCCCCGCAATTTACATTAACAAAACACTATCATATACCCGACGCCATTTCTCAGTCGTCAATGATGATGTAAACACACCATATCTACTAACTTTAGTAGCTCTCTCGAAGCCAGACAGCCGTCAATCATCAGGCCCGAGGCGCCCACTGATCTTTGATAGCTCACTTGTATTTGGCAGGTAGATTGCCGACTTATTGTCGATGATTCGACGGTTCATTACGGAGGGGTCACGATGGTAGTTAGAGGTATTGTTGGATCTAATTCTATACTTACACTTAGTACGTATCTATGTGACATTTAGGATTGTTTAGTTAAATAATATATTTTGATTCAACTCTTCAATCATCATGCCTAGCCTTTTCCCAACATGTTGGGGTCGACTTCCAGTCTAACCGAATGCAGCTGAATACCAGTATTTTACATGGAGCAACTGCCTATTTGACCTCCACAACCCAGTTACTTGGTAATACGATACCCTTTGGTAAAACTGATTATCAAATTTTCGAGCTTTTGACGACCCGTAATGACTGTCAAAGATCCACGAATGACAGCCGGCACCAACGGCTTACCGTGCTTTCCGAGGCACGGAGGGGTCTTGGTATGTAAAGATGGTCACCCCTCCACGGACCAACCGCGGCAAGCCTAGCTTAACCTGATCGATCGACCGGTGCGGCTGTTAATACTAAGCCACAAGCCCCCCCAGATTTAACTCTTCAATGTGAGAATTATTTTGTACATCTTCGGCATTTATAAAATATGTTCAAAAGACATGTCGAACATGACTGTCGAACTGGTTCTATAAATACTGATGTGTTTTAAAGGTGCGCTGCGTTTTGTTACTTCTAGGTTTGAGACATTACCTGCCATAACACCTAAAGCTGTATTCGTGTAGAGCGCTGGTAACCGGCGCCGATATGCCAGCTCTTGTCGGACCTGACAAGCGCTGGTGGTCAATGTTAGTCGGCGCAGGCAGTTTTCATACTTTGACCAGCGTTGACAACCAGCGCTAGTCGGCGTCGGTTACCAGCGTTCTACGTGAATGCACCCTAAAGTACCTAACTGATATTACAAAAACGTGGTTCCAGCTAATTAAATTTACGTAGGTATAATCCATTTCCGGTCTTTATATGCACGTAAGGAAATGCGCAAAATACTAAAGCTGTACGATTTAACTCTTATGATATTATTTAAAGAGTATAAATGCGTTTAATCTTATCTTGGCCAAACAAACTGTTTGCCCACAGATGACACACTTAAGCTCAAATGGTCTTCCATAATGTTTACTAAGAATAAAAGATAAAGGTGGTTCCACTGCAGGGAGATAGTATCGATGTTATCGCTAAAAGTGTTTTGTTGGTTTGTTGATATTTTTTGTTCTACACTCTGCTTTTAAAGAAGACTTTTTAAAGATATTCAGATTTCAACAGTAAATAATACCATTGCAGCTGATTACTGAGTTATTGCAAGGCCAATGACTTTCCCGCAGAAGTACCATGCACCACTGATCCAACAGGTTAGCTCGATGTTGGTTCGCGATTTCAGACCAACAAATCCAGTGTTTAGTGAAAAGTCTTTAATGTACTAGTATTTTGTTCTCCAAACCTAGTCGTGTACAATCTTACACTTTCACCAAGATCAAATCAGCTGAATTCCGAAAACAGACATCAAACATCAAAAGTATAGTCAAATCCAATAAGTCAATTACATTTGACCATATTTCAAGAGTTCACACAGTGATTACTGCCATATCGCGCACACTTTCGATTTGATCACGATCAAGTCGATCGGGTCACGGATCGCCACGTAACGAACGGCTTCGTCCGGACCGTGACGGACCGGACGCTGCCGGCGAGAGCCGCACTGTGATTTACTGACATGGGTTGATTGGATTGATTTTCCTGTGTTAGGTTTTACTAATAGATCATTCTATAACTTTCCGCGTTGAAGTAAGAGAATTCTCTTAAGTCATGTTGATAGGTCCTGCAAACTTTTTTATCACATTTCAATGCTTTAAGTAGCTTGTGAGATTTCCTGTTTAGTAGAACTTTTATACTAGTAGGATTATTCGCTGCTTCCTTATTAAGTTAGCAAGTTGAGTAAGGCGCACCACCGTCCATCTCGTACTACGTGAAGAACTTTGACAACGAACTTGAAAAAGACACTTCTTTAACCACGTTCTTGATCACAATATATTATATCAATTCTCAAATCACGTTCACATAAAGTGTAATTTCTTGAGCATTTCTCTTTCCCTATTCTCAGTCCGACCTTCTTTCAATGTTTCCACAAAGTCTAGCAGGATACCAGTAAATAAAACACAACAAGGACATAATGCAAATCACCAATGCCGCTGATTTACAACTTAGCTTACATAATAAAACGTAGGGAGACATAAGAATACAAATTAAGCGCAGATCGGTATATCGTGTTGTCAGTAACAAACGGAGCGTGGGTACCGCGTTGCGACATTGTGAGACAATGTAGTAGTCCAGGATAAGTCCTTGCTTGATTTATGTCAACGAAGTATCAAGGAATTCCTTGATGATGATGTATCTTATAATGAAGAGTCTGTTGCCCATAATTGCATAACTTTTCTGAAGGATAAGAAAGGAAATGAAGACATTTTTTAATTGGTCAAGCTTTTTCTTCTAAGAAATAACTGGAGCCTTGTAAACAGTTTATTAAATAAATCTTTACATCAGTGTATATAAAAAACCTTCTAAATCATATGAATTGATTATTTATTTATTACCATCTATGTTTACAGTACTGCCATCTTCACTTAATCATGTTTACTTTCCTGATTCTGTTGACTTATCTCAGTACTGTTTGTCTTCTGGAACAAAAGCAGTCTATTCTCCATTATTTTCTTTAAAACCAGTGTTACCTTCAATCACTATAACTTCAGTCGTGACTGCATAACAATTAGCAGCATTACTTAGAACTAAGAATTCTGTGTCTTCATATTGTCTCATAAACACCATATTACAATAATCTATAGCACACATGACGCTGCCATTGAAGATTATACAGAGATCGTTAGCTCATGCTAAGTCAATGCAAATCAGCTCGGTTTCCTTGTTGGAAAATAAATAGCAATTACGTACGCCTTCGTTCGTTATTTTTGTATTAATTGTTTCAAGGTCATTCCGGTTGATATAATGACAGATTACAATCAATTCTTATGAATTTGTTAATTTTTTGTACCCCTAGCTTGTTTGTTAACATCGAGTTCTAGAAGAGATCCTGCTACTGGTGATATGTTTTCCAATTCTTCCAAACTAAACACCTATATCCCAATATGTGTTACTACTTACTACAGATATACTACCAATCCTCCGTAATTCCGTAAATGTACTTACATATTTTTTCATCAAGTCTCTAAGTCTCTTAGACACATTTCTTCGTAATGCAAACATTTATAATGTTAAGTGTTGTTTACACAATGTTTAGCAATATATAAACCAGTCGTGTTCTAACTTTTAGCAAATATGTTTGGCATATCGTATGATCTTTACTACCGAAATACAAAAATTGCATTAATTTACATATTCCATTTTGTGTAACTTTGATTTTCGTATTTCGGTCCAATCTATTCAATCTTTCACATTATCTCTAAAATATTCTTCTTAAGAGCGCGTATTACGAAGTAATAATAGTTCCTGTGAAATTGAATGTTCTAATTGCTTTATTTTTATGTCCTTCGCCTTATATTAAATCATTTTTAATAAAAATTACTATGTTGCTGCCTTTCTCCTATCTTAGCTCCACAATTCTTATCCGATCTCTAGCCAAACCCATCAATCGCAATAGGTCATAGGAATTGACTTTCAATCGAGTATCGATGTAACTCGATAAACGATCTTTATGAATAGATTTGTCAGTAGCATTGTGTTGGTCAATATTTACAAAGCATTGTACGATAATCATCGTTGTGTGAAAGGACTTTGCGATCGAAATATTGTATATACTTGTTAGGCTTGTTGAGTCTTTGACGTTAATATTTTATTTAACTAGGCTGCAAATTATTGTGTAAATTATTTGTATTGCTTTGGTAAATTATTGCTATTAGAATAGAACAGCGGTTATTTAGTAGAGACAGACATTTAAGTGAAAGCCAACAATTAAGTACAAGTGGTTTGTGTCTACTTATTGGCTTATTATTAATTAGCTTATTACATAAAATTGATGCTAATCCCACAGAAAAATCCACACATAAAATACTACTCTCATTATAAATCAGATATATGAAGTGTCCCATTAAAAGTCGTATATGCGCGCCATGTCCTATGCTAATGCTAGAGCAGCAGCAATATGTATCAGCAAACAATAGCATGTTGCAACGTCTTTAGATTCATTGTTAATCTGCTGAATAATTTGTCTCCTACACTTGGTTGCAAAACGTGGATTGGATGCCTTCAAATGAATTTATTTGCAATAAATCTCTGTGTTAAGAACGAGTAAACGATTGTTTGCGCTCAAACTTAGGAAGCAAATATACTTGTGCATATATTATTGATCTGGTTTTGGTCGCTATGACATTAAAGAAGCGATTGTCATGAAATATTTGGGAACACTTTTATGCTTAGGATAATAAAATTTTACGGACTTGCTTTTAAGAAATTCGAGTCCACATATTCTAAATGTGATATTTAGCTATATGTATGTGTAACATACAAGTTGTTTAATATTATTCTTATCTTCATCATCATTTCTCTTTATCGCGTCTTTAATAGTGAATTAATGTAAATTACAATCATTAAATTTCCGTCCAAAAATAAACCTCACATCTGGACATCGCCTGCATATCTCACTTGTTGTCGAGCACTACAATAGCATCAAATTTCTTCTAAATACGTGGTCCTATAATAGCAGCAATCATCCTTCTGTCCATAGGTATCCCTATTTACTTTGGTTCGCCCCCGTACGTTTTTACCATCAATACATCTCTATCAGCAGTCATCTGAGTGCTTATTTCCATCGCAGCCATATAATCATCTTTCACATTAAAAAATAACATGAACGAACTTGATAAGGTTGCCCAAGACATAGACCCGCCCAAAGCATCTCTAGAAACAATTGACGTAATATTTAAATAACTTCATCGCACTGATGTTCCTCAGCAATTAGAAGGGAGTTTGCAAGGGCACGCTAATGTCAAGCATAATTTGTCTCCTACACGGCACGGGCCTATTGTGAAACTCATAGGATATGTAAATTAGTAATTATGATGCGTGTCCGAAATATTTCGCCGATTGTTTTAGCGCTGTTGAACAGCTGGTTGTTTTGCTTCTCTGTATAGATTTTCTTTTATTTATAATGGTTCGTCAAGCTCTGTCGTCATAACTAGTTAGCAAACAACAGTACCAGTAATATCTGCTATTGTCTTGCAACTTTTCAGCGATGTCTCGGTAAACTTTCAATTTTAGTCTTAATGTTTTGTAAAGATCTTTTTAAACGCCATCTATATTTCTTCTATTATTTCTTACTGCGATATTTTCTGTATCCAATTTTGTCATTTTCTTAATCAATAAAGTGTTTAATTAATATTCATCTTATGATTATAATTTTATAATGTCCGTGATACCATTCCGTATAATATATGTAAGGCCTCAAACTGCAGACATGTTTGGCGAAAGTGGGTGATCCGACCTGTTCCTGAGTAAGTAGATCTTATCGCGTCGGCTCTTTTGAAGATGTGAGCTTGTGTACCAAGAGTAATACTATTATACATTATATATGTGAAAGAGCTAGATTTCCTTGACTCCGTTTTGAAATAAATAACGATAAACAAAAATTTGCCAGACTGCCATGTTTCTATGTATATATCAAGATTTGTAACTCGTTATTTGTGAGAATAAAATTTTATTGATTTATTGATCGATTGGATGTAGCCAAGGATATGAATTTGTTCGTGTGAGGTCGTATCATCTAAATATAAAATAGGTATTTCTGATAAATAGCTTGTTAATAAAAAAGCTGTGTCCCTAAAATGCTATATTTCATTGGCGAACTGTGAGGCACGGCGGCACACACGGCACCTTGACGTAATTAATGACTTTATGATTATCCATCACAGCTCTGACGGCAATGACGCGTACCATCTTTTTGCTATCGTTTTTATTGACTCTTTAAATAATTAAATGTTTCTTTTTGTTACAGGTAAGCATGCTGGTTTTTAGTTTCATCATCATTCATCAGCGTCAATTAGAACCATCTAAAATAGTGGTATGGTTAGTTTAAGTTCCAAAACAGCTTTTGAAGGAACCATTTATTTCGGCTCGTTATAATTCACTGGTTTTATCAACAATGTGTTTAGTTAAAATGGATGTTACAGTGCTAATCCACCGATGATTATTACTGAAAGTGAATTTCGGACAGTAAAAGTATTTTACTCTATTTACGTATCGTGATCATACTTCTTTTCTTAGACCATATGTGCATGAACTCGCGTTTGTCTGTGTAATGCTTACACATGAAAGTAATCAAGCGATTCTATTTGAGTAACAAGTGTTCGTGTGGTGTCTAAATTATACACATTGGACAAATCCTAATAAATTACTAACTCAATTTGTCCAAATTAAGATCGTATCTCGATCTCTTGTTCGGTGATCAATTTGCTTGAGCGCAAACTAGAGACCACCACGTTTGTTAGTTATAAGTAGAGGCCAGAATTAGGTAGAGTTATTTATGTACTTGCATCGTTATGTTCGGACATCCGATGTCGTTGATGTAAATTTGGCAACGTCGCGCGTGCAGTGGTTTAAATTGTGTAAAAGTAAATAGCTTTTTATTTAATAAATCACGGGATTTTTCTGTTCTTTAAAATTAATCTCGGGATTTGAGGCATATCCACTTTATTCATTCGCTGTATGAAATCAGTGTAAGTACATAAATAATTTTACCTAATTCTGACCTCTGGTTATAAGCTTATAACAATTAAAGATAAACAAAAGACAAAAGCTGGCTTAAAATTTAATTAACGCAGGAATAGGTTTCTATGAATCATGATCAGATTCTAGACTCAAAACTAAATTCTGATCCGATTGCCAATGCCATCACAAAGTATCGATTCACAAGAAATGAGCCTGCTCCGTTCATCCATTAAAGAGATTAATTAATTAACATAGGATCCATTCTTCATTCCATCCGTTTAATCACGTCCATGATCCGTATCACCCCTTTTAAGGAGTGGTCAGGAATCTACAAGATTTCAACGGGACCAGAGATCACATACTGGCAGAAAACTTCTTACGTACACAGATTGATGCGCTCACACATACAAACTTTTTTCAAACGAACTTTGAATATATTACGCAGGAAGGGGAGCCTTCCTGCAGACAGGCACGACGAGACTGGTGGAAGAATTTCTATAAAAACTTCATGGAAATTGTTCTACAGAGAGTCGCGTCGCGCCTTTCTGCGGGAACCATGATTCCCCTTTATTCCCTGTTGAATTTCAAATACGTTAGTGTTTTGAGTGTGTGTGTGCGAGTGTCAATAGAAACAGCCAGTGATGTATATGAGTGATGTGTATATGGCTATCTGTGTCGGAACCCCCTACATGGTTCTCGTCAGTTATAATTGCATGTCAATAGCTATGAGGACTTGGTTTAGTATTGATGTCTTAAGTGCAGCTGGTTGGACAGGTAGCTGGTTTGCGGAAGTGTGGAATGTGTAGCAGTCACTGGTGATCAGGTGTTTTTGTTCAGAATCTTTATTTGATTAAGGATATGATTATCCTGTGGCTAGAGTAAATAAACGGAGTACTAGATAGGGAGCTGTTATTTAATTCATCATCATCCTCTTGACTTGATAACAGTTACTTCGTCTTCGTCGTTCATTGTATTGTTTTCTAGAAAGTTCTTTTCTTTGAAGTGTATGTTTCGTAGTGGTTAATTTCTGTCCATGTATCATTATCAGCATATCGTCTTTTTTGAATGGGATACATTTCCTAAATGCCATAGAGTTTGTATAACTGCCGCCATTTCTGATCTTGGACCACCTAGAACTGTTTCGAATGCCTTTCAAGTCGTCTCATCTTCCTACGTTAATGCTAAAGGTGACTTACTCAACATACCTATCTCAGAATATCTATAAAAAAGACCAATATCCAATCTGAAGCAATAATCGTTCATATTTCACACGATCAGCACACAAATATAACATTGGCGGCGCTAAGCTGTGCGCTCGCCTACACACGACGATTTCCTTACAAAATGACGCATATGTATGATATAACATCGACATAATATCAATTTATTATGCCATGTTAGGCTGTGTTGTGTCTGAATGATATGGAACATTATTTTAATGTTTAAAGCCTTGGTTTCCTAGGAAAGCGGTGCCGTCATTTTATAACGGCCGTAATGAAAATCTGTCGTTTTCACCAGCATTTGACATTAAGGTGTCTAAAAACGCTCTGTATTTTTAACGGCCGTTGTTGTATGACCGTTCACCGTTTTCTAGGAAACCAAAGCTAAACCGTTTCATATTCTTCATTCCGGTTGGCTTGGCATCAGGTTTTTGGATTACCTATCAGCATTGTTTGTTGTCCTGCTCCCTGTTCATCGGCCTTGACTATAAATGAGTGTTTTAAACTTATTAATTTTATTAGGTGTACCTTCATAACTTCTTTTTCTTTACGTGTAACTTGTATAAATTTATTCTTGGAGACTCTTTTGCTCCTTTAGATTTGACGTCGAGAATTTCAAAAGGAACCTTGCTTCATATATCTACCCTAACATTTAACACCTGTGCATTATTTTTTGAGTAGATTTTTACCAATAAATTGACACCCAGTTTTTGAATACCTATATAGTTGTCACAATGGGTGCTATTATCGCAAAAAAGAGATATTTTAAAGACAACCTTCGGATGGATTTAAAGGGAGAAGAAGAGATAATACAATACTTACTATTTTGACGTTAGACAGCAGATTTACAAATCAGAGAATAATTCGCTTGGAAAAGGACAAACTGCTGTCATTGTCAAATCAGGTACGTACTTAATCTTGTCAAAAAGCGTACAGTTAACTATAATGTTATTGTGATTAATTAACAAAGTTGAATGACAAGATTTATGTACAATGAATTAGTGAATGAATCTGTAACAGTCGCTTGTTATATTAACCATAACATAATTGGTATTGCAACGTTTACAAGTTACTAAAATGTGCTCTGGCGCATGCCATAGAACAGTGGAGCTAGTAGTTCTATCTTGAATAGTCTTCTGTTTTATAAAATGCGTTTCGTTTAGGCTAATAGCGGCTGAAAAATAGGACGGTTTTCTTAAAACTCTGTGCCACTAGGAATATGTATACTGTATAGTATAGTAGGTACAGATACCGATGACCAAACTCAAGCAAACTTAAACCCCCAGACCAGAAGCAATTATGTGGGCCATACAAATACTTGTCCCGTATAGAACAAGTATTTGTATATTCACAGCGTGTTTGTACACTTGGTAACCACAAGTGAAACGCGCGTCGCTTCGTGAGATAAAAATGCTGGACCACAGAAACGCGGCAAGTATCCCACTATTTTTCTCGTTTATTATTTTGAACTTTAAGGTTAAAGGTGTCAATCATATTCTTTAGTTTAATGCAACTATCTATTTCCAACTTTTAAATATACTACCTCCTTACATATTAATTTTATTATGTTCTATCTACTTGAATTTCTGCCACAACCTACCTAATCAACTTGTGCGGTGTCACCGGCTCGCCGGCCGGTTCACAGTAAGTAACCGTCGCCCACGCGTGTTGCGCAAATGCAATGCGCGACGGATTTGTCGATCAGCTGCCACTATAATTGAGCGTTCCAAGAAATTCGTCTATTGTTTGAATGGATTATTGTAGATGATTAAAGTGGTAGAGGTAGGTTAAAAGGTAGGTTTTAAAAGTTCATTGGTGTGTGGAAGTAAGCTAAGTGAGATCGGAAATTTTGATTACCGCGAATTGTACACATTTATTTTGAGTGGTTTCCTTTAAGAACTCCTAGCCGTTACTGAATATCATTCAACGTGAACGTTGTCTAAAATGGACCGAGGCCGGAAGATTTCGACAAGTATTCTCTAAGTTATGATTAATGGAAGTTACTTTTCTTAAAGGAACACCTCTACGTAATTTTTATCCTGTCTACTTTAGAACTAAAGGCTCTCTAAACAGTCGCTTATGTTTTCTTTGCTGCGTTTATTCTTACAAAGGTCCATCATGGAAAAGTGCCTTCGGATTAGACTCCAAAGGAACCCCCGACAGCGCAATTTCAACCACCATATTACACAGTCCCGTCGTGTTGCGCAAACGCATGAATGCGTTTGTCGATCAGCTGCCACGGTTGCTAGGTTGCTACCAACCGGCGATCGTTCCAAGAAACGTGTCTATTGTTTATGTGCGATGTGTTTTTGTTTTATTTATTATTTGAGCACGTGATGTGGAGATGAATGAGTTTATTTTTATCGTTGCTTAGCGACCGCGAAGTGGTATTTCACTACTGCTTGAATATTAAATTGGTTGAGGAAGATATTGGTTGAAGTCAAAAACTATGACCCAGCTTAAGACATTAATTAAACGTCGAAAGCAAGGTGACAGAAGTAGCATTAATAAAACAAAACAAAAAAAAGTTGACTGCCGCTTTAGTTGTCGCAAGCGCTATTGCCGAGCATGAGGTTTTGGGCTCGAATCCCAAAATGGGGAAAGTGTTTTTGGGTTTTGCCATCTGGAATTACTCAGTAGCAGTCTGGAGTTCCGATTGGGTTGGGCAGCGCTTGGGAAACTCCGTTCAGTCTTCTCGTCGCCAATCCCGCAATGTGAAGACTAAGGTCTTCAACCAGTGCGTCCTGCCCTTTATGACGTACGGTGCCAAAACGTGGACACTGAAAGTTGGGCTGGTCCGCAAATTCAAGGTCGCTCAGCGCGCTATGGAGCGGGCTATGCTCGGAGTTTCTTTGAAGGATAAAATCAGAAATTAAATTATCCGGAATAGAACCGGGGTTACTGACATAGCAAGCAAGCTGAAGTGGCAATGGGCTGGCCATGTTTGTCGAAGGATCGATGGCCGGTGGAGCAGACGAGTCCTGGAGTGGAGACTGCGTATCGGCAAGCGTAGCGTGGGACGCCCCCCAGCTAGATGGATCGACGACCTTAAGAAAGTGGCTGGGTCAGACTGGATGCGGAAGACGGAGGACAGGGTGTTGTGGCGCAGTCTGGGAGAGGCCTAAGTCCACCAATGGACTGCGATAGGCTGAGTTGAGTCTGGAGTCGGGATTCGTACCCGGTTGATGACAATAATATCGCCTCCTGTTACTAAGACTTAACTGGCGAAATGTGAGTGTATTTATAGGTTCACCTCTGCCTAATCCTTCGGGGAACACAGGCGAGATGACGATGATGTTATTCTATATCCAAACTTTGCATATTTGCTTATACTTAACATAAAAACTAACAAACCAATAAATTTATCGATACATCTATCGTAGCCCACTGAACACTTACAATCTTACGCTAAACATTCATTCACTCAATTGCATTCACTTTCCGTTCATTGAACGCGTTCATTAATCAGTCAACTATAAATACATGTTAAGATAAGATAACTACTTACTTACGCGCTTCTGTTCAGTTATATTGCTCTGTTCTTCTTTCAAGTGTATAATGTACAGTGATTATTGCATATTTATTGGGCTTTGAAAATTTCGTAGGTACCTCTTTGGTGGGTCAGTTATTTTTGTTAGTGTTGTGCTAGAAAGCTTCCCGGTCTTTCTATGATACTCATAAGTATTTTATGCCCTCTATGACTGTCAAAAAGACATTCTCGCTTTTTAAGGATCGTAGTCAAATAAGCGACTCTAGTCGTTTTGTTTTACCGTTTGCAATACGAGGAAGGTCGCCTGGCGAAATAACGGATTTTATAAGCGATTCTCTTTTGTTATTCCTAAACGGATGAAGATGTTCTGGTCTTGTAAATCCCGTGTCATTTGTAAATGCTGTATCGAGTTCAGTGATTTTTTGACCAATTTTACAAGAATACATAAAAATAAATAAAAATATTTTAAACAGGGAAATCTCATTCAAACGCAAACTTAATTAAATGATAAATGATTTTATTTCTGTGAGTAGGTTTGAACAAACACTTTTACAGGTCATTCGTATTTTCATAGTTCTCACATTCACAATAATTAGAATAATATTATAATAATCTTTGAGGACCATGTAGATTTGTGTCTAAAATGGTCTTTTGAGGAAAGAACCACACAGATTGAGTGGATCTGTCCAGTCAGTGCACGCATTTGTCAGTAACCATCCAGCTCAACTCAGAACTTAACGAGCTCAACGATTCGACGAGCAATAACAAATAAAGGACATTTGGATAGGCCGCATAAACTACTCAAACTTCCAGAACATTAAATAAATATTTCAGTTATCACCAAACCTGGCAACCGCATCTCTGATTTTGAAACTAATAATCGTTAAATCTATTACAGGAGAAAAACATTTACAATCATATGTCCGTCACTAGTCACTAGATTATGATTGGCACTTGATGAGCACATTGCGCCGCTAGGTAGTTGATGTCCGAACTGACAGCAGACGTCAGTGCCAAGGCATACCGTTGAGGGGTTTTATTACTTCGCTTTCAACACCTTAGTGTGAATGAAAACTTGTTTCATTCAGATGGTGGAACTGAATGAGAATGTTTGGTATAGAAAATGCAAGTCGTAAGATTAGTTTGACACGATAATAATAATTATTGTAGTGCTGTATGGGGTTGAGTCTGTCCAGCCTCTGATTTATGATACTCCAACACTACACAGGACTGAATTTCGTTGTGAAAACTGTCACGCAGTTTGTCCTAGATTAAGGACCGCTTGCACCATAAATCACTAAATCACTCTATATCTGTCAGTCTTCAAGCGATTGACAGAAACAGAACGACGTTTTTAATTCGTTTAGCGTTAAACGTATATAGTGATTTGTGGTGCAAGCGGGCCTGAGTATTTTTTTAATTCCTTGAGATTTGATGCCTTCAGGTGCTCCTTCTTTCACCATTTCTTTCGAGAGGCTCGTGGCTAAATATTAAAATAGCCGTACGGTCGACCGAAGGTTAAGTCGCACATGCCGTGCCTCGAAATTGGTATCGGCTGTCATTCGTAGATCTTTGACCGTCGTTACGGGTAGAAGCCAAAAAGTCTGACAACCAGGCTTACCAAGGGGTATCGTGTTATCCAGTAACTGGGTTGTAGAGGTCATACCGGCAACCGCTTCATGTAAAATCCTGGTATTCAGCTGCATCCGGTTAGACTGGAAGCCGACCCTAATATGTTTGCAAAAATGCTAGGCAGATTGGTTCAGCTGACTAGACTTAGTCCTGAGCAGTCTGCGGGTACTGGCTTCTACCTGCTATGGTCCTTCTCCCTCATTATGGTCACAAAAAATACTGAAAGTTTGCTTTCAAACCAAAAACAAGTATAACTTGAGACCACAAAAGTCTACTGAAAAAACCTTCCTTTTATTTACACAACAAAACATTTCACTGAATTAATTTTCCGGTAGTCACAATATCTTCCTTCAAACGATAGACAAATACACTGGCGTGCAGTGAATCTTCGCGAGATATGGCAGCAGATACGGTGACGTCCCATTTGTATTCAGTTTCATTGCAACACAATGTAAACGTAAACTGCGCAAAATATGCTCGCCAGTGTACCAAGTTTTACATGATTTATGTGAGAAACGGAGACATGATAAATGATGGAGAATTATTCAATGTTGTTTTGATGTTGTTGTTAAAAAGAGACGAATGAGTATTTAATGAAAACGTAAATGACATGGCTTATCTTTGTTAGATTCATACTTTCATAGAATACCTATGATTACTTTCCTGTAGAGTGAGTGAGTGCGTTTAGGACTTAAGACGAACTGAGGGAAAGGGTAAAAGTGGGTCTTACATGCAGCTTAACGAATTAACATTGGATGGAGTGGAGTGAAGGTTGCAGCACCGGTTCAGTCAGTTTTTAATAGATGGTGTTTACTGATATATCACATCATGTTAAATTTATTTATTTTATTTATTTATTTAAATAACATGGGAGACTTACAGCTAAAACAAACAGATTAAGGACAGTACATTACGATGGTCTAGAAGACAAACATGCTAATTACAGACCTACAAATTTTTCAGGACTGTTTTTAATGATTCATAACTTCTAGATACTATAAAATGACATCACTTACTATGAATGTACAAATACAGTTTAGACAGAAAGAGACGGAATTATGTCATTTGGATAAGTGCGATCGGTAGAGCATGCTCATTTAATACATTTTTTTTTTTTTTTTTTTTTTTTTTTTTTTTTTTTTTTTTTTTTTATTGTTTTATTTATGTAATTTTATCAAAATTTTGTAGTTAGCACATTTGTCTTCTAGGCCATCGATTAGTCTGAAAGCCAATTACAGGTCTCCACTTATAAAATACAGAGAAGAAAAAAATAAATTCTAAGGACATTCACACCAAACTACTATACTCGCGTATACTACAGCATTATATTATGTTGCTCGAACTGCTTAGCAATCATCATAACAAGATAAATTCATGAAAAAGTTACGGCTTAAGCACTTCCTGGCTGACGACACACTAGTTAGGAACGGATCCCCGTACGCAAAATACGCGCATTGTCGTGGAGTTGCGGACACCAGCCCGTATTATCTATCTAGGAACGGATCTATATCGTACTGTTTACAAAGCTTGTTAAAATTTCTGCTTGTACGCACAATGTACGAATTAAAACAAAAATATTTCTATAAACATCTGTAAGAACACTAGCCATACAAATAATAAATGTTGATAAACCATTATCCAAAGTGCAAGTAATAGGCCGCTAGATACTTAATCATGAATCAATCATTCAATGAGCTCTTGGCACTAAATCACATTATGAAATTACAACCGCATTGTAAGCAGGCATGTTGGTAATTACAATTGCACAACTACAAAAAGTTGTAATCAGTTATTTAATGCTTGACAGTGATTTTATTTATTGCTGTTGATGTAAGTAGCTGCCTTGTAATACCTTTGAAAGTAAAAGAAAATCATGCATGACTATAAAGCCAATCTATTGGCACCAGAGGCACTTCGTCGCTTGCCAAAGAAACCATAATGTTTACTTGTTGAAACATAGAATTTAGAAGTTTTGGTGATGTAAAAACCATAAGCTAATAATTATATTTATTTAATACTTCACGCACACAAATGTACAGCCGGTCGATTCTGTAAAAATCTCACCGTGAAGACTTGCGTGGAGTGAGCTGTTAGTGTCATCCCACTGATGCTAGAGATTGACCAACGTTACATTTACAATCATAATCGAGATTTTAACAATATGTTTTATCCAATTTCTATTGATAATTTTATATTATTTCAAAGCTATTTACTAGTTAAGTGGCTAAACATTACTATTTTCGGGGTTTTAAAATAAAATAGCAAAACAGAAATTCAGTCTGAAACGCAATGTTGTTTTTTTTAGACAATTAGATACTTACTTGCTTTGAAATAATATAAAATGATCAATAGAATTGGCATAAAAAATATTATTAAAATCTCGATTATGATTGTAAATGTAATGCTTGGTCAATCCCTAGCATCAGTGGGATGACACTAACAGCTCACTCCACGCTCACTTCACTTAAGTTTTCACGGTGAGGCGGTTACAGAATCGCACTGCAGAAATGGACTTCATGCCGTAGGGATTTTCTACCAGTCAAACTTTGGGTGATGCAGAGATAAACAGTGGTAGGTGCGATCTCGTAAATTAAGGTCGAAAGAAAAAACTAGGTATACAATAACCCATGACCTAATCAAAGACGTCAATCGCTTCAATGCAATCCCTATAATTTAAACATAAACAGACATTCCACATCTATTTAACAATTCAACCTGCACGTTAAATTTCCGCATTTGACTCCATCGTACTTACCATATTATTTCCGACCCGACCTATATGTAATGCACTTTATTCTACGGATAAAGTTCTTAAAATGGCCGCCACGATGTGCGTGGAATGTTGAGCATGCTTCCTGTCTTCCTAATAAGTATTCTGAACGCGTAGGCAGAAGTGGGATTAAATAATAGTGACGCTCGTGACGCCTCTGGTTTTTTTTTGTTGGTCTGTGGTCGGGTGACGGTTATTTTGGTGACAAAAAGTTATGAGTAGGTAAGTACTTATCTATTGTGTGTCAGTTATCTGTTAATCAATCATGATGGTGGTTGTTTCTTTTATAACCTTTTCTGGTCTAGGCATAGTAGGTCTCATCTTCACATAGCTTTAAAATGTTATCTTTTTAGAAAGAGATTTTTGTCGAGGCTTTCGAATCTCAATTTCTACCTCCCGAAATTAGTGCACCTGTGTAGACTGTGGGCTAAACTCTTCCCTTGTTCTTCCTTACAGGTTCTTTGCATTTCCGCGTTTTGTCTAATCTGCCAAACGACCCCAAACTCACGTAGTCCATCTTTCTGATTAAGGCATGGGTCAAAAGCAGGAAAAGCAATCCTAAATTCCTATAATATTTCGATCTAAATGCACTATAATTATGTACATACGAACCTGAACGTTACTATAACAAAAGGCAGTCCCTAAATAAGCTTAGGTACTCTCTTATATTGCTCGGAAAAAGCTGCGAAACAAAGTCTAACTAACATAATGTACCTATTTAATAAAGCGCTAGTTTCTAAAATAAACTACGATAACATTTGACGTAACGAATGAGTCAGTCGGTGCCTTTTCTGTTGCGTCGGGTTTCCATTTTGATGCACTGAGCGTTTCTAAATCCTTATGTAGGTAACGCCCAGGGCAGTTAAGCTGCTGCGTTTAAGTAGATTATGTATGACCCACAGCTTTGTAGCCTGTGGTCATCAAGTATGCAATCTATCGTTCAAAGAAGTTCACTTGTAACTTGTGTGCTGAATGTGAGCCAGCCGATCTATTCTGTGAAAATATCACCATAAAAACTTTGGTGAAGTAATAATATAATATTTATTGACATACAAATTTGTTACATTAATATATGGAAACCCTGACTCCTGCGCTAGGTAGCAACTTGTGTTACGCGAATCAGTGTCTTCTCCCAGTAGTTTTACACAGATATTATGCAATAAAATTTAAACAATTTTAAATTATACAATACCTGCTTAAGACGTATGTGTGAGGGTGGGTGTGTATCCATGTGTGTGTATGCGTGAGCTTCTGAGGGTGTGTGTGTGTGTGAGGGTGTGTGTGTTTGTGATGTGAGCTTGAGGTGTGCTGTCTGTCAATAGTGTCAATCCCTAGCATCAGTTGGAATGACAGCTCACTTTACCTAAGTATCACGATGAGATTTTTACAGAATACCGGATTGAATCCTTATTAAATCAATTTTATGCTCATTCATTTAAGTTTCCAGGGTTATTACTACGCTAATCGGCATGGCTTTTCCATCAATAGTTTATTTCAGACATAACTCTTTTACATTGCGATTACAAATTCTTGTACGCTTAAAGCGACATTTTTTTTAATATATCTGGTCGCTTTTAGTGTGTTTAGTTTCAAATGAAATCTAATATAAATTAAATCCCTAATCTCTTCAAAGTAAGAGTGAACAGGCTTCTTCTGGGTAAGCTCACTCCATCGTCGACTCTGTCTCTGGCACCACTGGCCTAGACTAGAGTCAAGAGCAAACCCATGTTAAATAAAATAAAAAAAGTTTTATATATTATGTTGCGTGACAAATAACACTCTACAATGATGTAGGCAAACGGCCCGCTGCAGCAAAACTGGCTAGTGCGTTACCCGCCATAGTGCAGCAACGACCTTGTGTTGAAGAGAAATTCTATAATTATTCTGTTTATGGTATGCTCTTACTGCGTTTATGGACTGCCACGAGTGATTGACTTCATTCAGTAAATGATCTCTGACTTGTTTACGTTTTCTTTCGTTATTTGAGTAGTTTTAAAGGTTTGTCTTGTTCTTCCCGCGATATCGTCTCCAGTAACATCGTATTTTTCATCATCATCAGCCACAGTCCACTGCTGGACATTTATTTATTGAAATGTAAGATAGATAAACCATTTATTCAGTGCAAGTCAAAATTATAAAATTTATCATAAAAAAATAAAAATAATTTAATGATTTTTATTTCTGTAAGTAGATTTGTACAAACACTTTTACACGTCAACCATATTTTAAAAATTAGATGAGGTCGGCGTTTCCTATCTGTCTACCCTGAGAAGAAAGGCCGAAACAAACTCAGAGGTCACAGTATCTTTCAAAGTCCAGACATAATCTTGGTCAGATCATGTGAAGACCATGTAGATTGGTGTCTGAAACGGTATTTTGAGGGAAAAACATACAGATTGAGCGGACCTGTCCAGTCAGTGCACGCATTTGTCAGTAATCGTACAGCTCAACTCAGAACTTAAGGAGCTCAACGATTCGACGAACAATACCAAAGAAAGGACATTTGGGTAGGCCGCATAAATTACGCAAACTGCTAGATCATGATTAAAACTAACTGAGAAAACAAAAAAGTAATGACCCACATAATCTACACATTCACAATAATTAAAATAATATAATACTTTACAAAATGTCGTATATAATTCATCAATGTCAAATTTATTAATTTATATATATCTCCGGTTGCACGCCATTTAACTCGGTTTTCGGCATCTCTCATCCAGCTGCTACCAGCCGCCCTAGGAAGAGTATATTTAGATGTCGTAAATGTCAATGTTGGATACTAGATGATTTTTAAGTTTCTGGGTGCTTAAAATGTTATCGTGCAAATGATTGGAAATTAAATAAACAATTATGAGCTCTAACAATAATTACATTACTTATCAGACATTTTGCGACCTGATATTACTTGACCATAATAGTGACCTTATTGGTGATGTTCTTCATAAAGATCAGCATTGCGATTCTGTAACCATCTCACCGTGAAAACTTAGGTGAAGTGAGCGTGGAGTGAGCTGTCAGTGTCGTCCCACTGATGCTAGGGATTGACCAAGCATAACATTTACAGTCATAATCGAGATTTTAACTATATTTTATTATGTTAGTTCTATTGATAATTTTATATTATTTCAAAGCTAGTAATTTAGTGTCTAAATATTATTATTTTGAGTATTTTTTTTAATAAAACAGCAACACAGAAATTCAGTCAGAAACTCAATTTTGTTTATTTTTAAATGAAAATGAAAGATGACGGTCAGCCATCTTTTATTTTAATGTTGACCTCACTTTCGGCTTTAGCAACCTCAAAAACCATGAAAACGACAACAATAGTCATATCAACCAATAGGTCCATAATAGCAACAACGTCCATGCGCATTTTCTTTAGTAGCTAGTTTAGGAAAAAAAATAAAAGAACTTATTTGGGTTTCTGACTGAATTTCTGGTTTGCTGTTTTATTACAAAAAAAACCCGTAAATAGTAATGTTTAGCCACTTAAATACTAGCTTTGAAATAATATAAAATTATCAACAGACTTAGCATAAAAAAAAAACTCGATTATGATTGTAAATGTAATGCTTGGTCAATCCCTGGCATCAGTGGGATGACACTAACAGCTCACTCCACGACGCTCACTTCACCTAAGTGTTCACTTCACGGTGAGATTTTTACAGAATCGACATACTGGTGCGCAGTTCTCGCAACCGGCGTGTGTGTGAAATGTATGTAAGGATCCTAGTAGGTGACGTTTTGTAGTTTCTGCCTATCCTGGTCTATGGGAAGAAGGCGTGAGTTTTTGTTTATTTAAGTATGATATTACTTGTTGAGGTTTATTGCCTATTGCTGAAAATGGGAGACAAGACCACCACGTTGTTCCCCTCATAATTGGTGATGATTAATTAGCAGAGGTCGGAATTATGTAGAGTTATATATGTACTCGCATCGAAATGTTGATATTAATATGGATCATCCCGGGATTTCTAATGGACAATCCCGTGTGGCCAACAATATTGCAAATGAATAATAATAAAAAACCTCAGAGATATACAGACAAATAAAACAAAGATAATAACATACAATTTTTGTTATTATGTACATTAATTCACAATACAAATTATTAATAGTCTTAAGCAAATTCTCATACTTATACCTCGCCTTTTATATAAATAAGAAAATACTTTTGCTTCTAGCTTAGACTCGTGCGGGATTGCTTGTTCAAACGGCCCATCAGAATCATTTTCCTTGTCCGATTCATTCAAAGTACCACGAAGATTGTGTCAGTGTCGAAGTGTTCGCTTCTGACATTACTGTATAACTTTTTATTTAATAAATCACGGGATTTTTCTGCTCTTTAAAATTAATCTCGGGATTTGAGGCATATCCACTTTATTCTTTCGCTGTATGAAATCAGTGTAAGTACACAAATAACTCTACCTAATTCCAAACTCTGATAATTAGTTCACCAGAAGATCTTTAAACATAGTTTGACGGCATCCATGTTATTGTTATTATGTTCGTCTGATACTTAAACGATCCAATTTGATCTTTTTCCTAAGAAGGATTTAAACCTAATGACATTTTTTCTTCTCCTAACCTTCAAGAAATATCGTTAATACCTATAATCCTTTCGAATACGGTCTTTAATGTATTTCTACGAAAAATCGTGCTCAATATTCTGTTATTGCGAAGGATCTCATCTAGTTTATTACTTTATTTCGTAAGTTATTGCGATGTTTTCATAAATCTTATATTCCTGTTATAGATCGGATTTGAGAATTTTACGATTGTTTGTGCGTCCTACATTGTCTAAGATCTCATTGTTATAAAAATATTACAATGAGTTTTGGAAATACGATGTACGGGATGTTTCACTACTAATGGTGAGACACCAAAGACTTGGCAAAACGCATCCTGGGTTTAATTTACTGTCCGATATGTACGTTTCTCCGAGGAAATTAAGAGCTTTACAGCAGTTTGAGCTAATATTACATAATATATGTAGGTATAGCAAGCGAATGATGGTAGACAAAAGGTCAGGAGCTTTATCAATCAGCTAAAATATACTCATCTTCCAAAGCGCTCTCTCACTGCTGAAAATCGTGACTCCTTTTCAATTTGTCAACGGTTTTTCTCCATCGGTTACCATCAGAGGCCTGGTGGAGTGCCGACCCCGATCCGACCACCGTTTTGGGCTCTGGCCTCTAGGACTTTTACCCTCAGTTTGGGTCGTTGATGGGTGACTATGCATTACATTTCGAGACCCTACCGTGCCTCGGAAAGCATGCTAAGCCGTTGATCCTGGCTGTCATTCGTAGATCTTTGATAGTCGCTATGGGTAGTAAGAAGCCTGAAAGTCTGACTGTCACCATTACACGTTGCATGTGGTTGGTACCGCTGCGGGCAATGTGGCCAAAGTATCTCAAGACACTCTGCAGGCAGGTTGAAGATAGTTGTTGTAAATTATAAATTGCTCGTAAAACGTAATTAAAGCTGGACCAAGCATCGCCAAATTAAACTCTAACACCTGCGAGTGCTATACAGGGTGGATTTTTGCGACGGGGCAGAAAGTGTAGTCACCTTAATTGTTGTTGCTACGGGAAAAGAGTCTTATGGCCGTTCCCAATATTCTAACTACAGTTATAGATAGACAGCTATCTCCGATAGCTGGGAAGATTCTATCTATCTTTTGTTGTCGTCCCAATAACGAAAGTAGCTTGCATCTATCTACAGTTGGGAGTAGGTAGGCCCGGCTGTCAATTTATGTTTGTTTTAATAATTATCTCATCAATCATCCATAAATATCAGAACTAAGTAATAAAGAAATAATAAAGTTGGGTTGTTGAGTCAATGGAAGAAGTAATTTATATTCTAATATCACAATTTAAATATTTGTAATAGGTATGCATATTTTTCTCAGAAAAAAAATCTTTGGGTTTTAATATCACAAGTTTTTATTATGATAAAATTAGACAAATTTGCTTAATATTAACCTACTCACTAAAATAATTATTAATTAAATCTTGTCGCACCTGAATATCATTATGAGAGATAGGGATGGTTTGCACCTCAAATGATATATTGTGGTTAGGTATATCTACCTCAGGCTCAACATCCTGTAAATTCCTTTGTCTGCAGATGTTATGCAGTACAGCGTGGCAATTATTACTGATTGGGTAGTTTCTAGGGAAAGCCGTATTTTCAAAGAGAGGACAGGAAATCTTTTTGTCCAAACCCCAAAACACCTTTCTATTAATTAATTCGTCCTGCCGTGGATTTCGAGACACCTATATAGTCGGCTACAGACACCAACATTGTGCCCAAGGCATAAAACCTTAGGGTTAGGAGCAGTTGGTGCAGGGGTGAAACTCCATGATTTCTGCAAAATGAAAGGAATGACTATTACACAGGGGCACAGTATGAATAATAAGTAGATAGTATTTAAAAATAGATATTCTTTCTATAAGCAACCAGCGAAAACATTATTTTATGTGCACTAACCTTTTTGAGGTTACTCTTAAAAATGGATATATTTCAGACAGCAAATCATTTACGGCGCTTTTGTTTAATCTAAATCTGTATATAAAATCATCACCTAGATAACTGTCCATGTAATTCACTCTATCTTTATATGATCAAATTCGGCCGCTAATTTGCATATCGTCGTCATTATCCCAGTCTGACAATTGGTCCAGTAATTCAAGATCACTTTCACTTGATTCCGACATATTTTAGATAGATAGATGAACACTTTATTGTACAGAAACGAAAAATACGTAATAAATACAATACCTAGCTAGTAGTCTTATCCCTCAAAATCGGAGGATAGCACGATTGATTACTAGAGATGGCAAAACTTACTGACCGACAGCTGTCAAAACGTTATTGAGACGCTCAAATTCATAGAGAAATCTACCACTAGTAGGCAGTTAGTCCTCCGGACGATAGATAGCGGTCAGAGATAGGTTAGCCTATCGCTAGTAAGGTTATTGGGACGCGAAAACAAAAGATAGATAGCATTTTCTATCTCTAGTAGTGTCAAACCGAAGATAGATAGGATATTGGGAATGGCCGTTAGAAGGCTATCCATAACTTTTTGAAAACTGTATATAGGCATTCACAGATTTCGAAAAAATGGTACAGTTAGACTATGGTACAAAACTTTTTGGATGCCTTTTTACTGTTTCTTATACGGATCAAAAAAGTCTATGGGACCAACTGAGGTTTGAGTACTAGTAGAGTCAGAAATCGCGAAAAACGTTTCCCATACATTTCGTAGGAAATGAGACTTCAACTTACTTTTTTGTGATGGATAGAACGGCACTACAAAAGTCAGACAACACAAAAAACTTTTCCCGTGCAGGTCTAATAAATGTTCTAAATTATTAGAGGACTTTTTTTCTCAGAATGTCAGAAATCACAAGTAACAAACTATTTAAATTCCAGTATTATTAAGAACGTTCGCATTCTAATGTCAGTCTCATCCGTCAAAAAACAATCAATTTACATTATATTTATGACACGTTTTTGACATAGATTGTCGCTGAGATAAGATTGCGATTTGAATTTGAACGTTTTTTAACTACGAGAATTGGCCTTCTGTTCTCACAGCAAATAAAATAATAACGTGTAATCGTTTGAAATTCGAAGTTTCATTGTTTTTGATCATTTTCGGCCAGTCTTAATTGTGGTGGCAGTCTATTTGTTTGTGAAGTTTGGCCATAGTCTTCCTGACGACATTCTTCTTGATAACGATTAAGGTAAGACTCTTACTGCCCCGACTCAAAAATCCATCCTGTATATATATATAGGCGGCTATAGTATAAACAATTACTAATCCAAACCTATCGCGGATTATCGACAAGCACATCATCTCTATCTCATATCTATCCAATGTGGTGTCAATCAAAACAGGCGCCATTTTGGGCGCGATGTGTCATGGGGACGTTAAAATACGTGATGGAATTTCAAAGGCGAGACGTGTTTGTGGGTTTTTGAATGGTCATAATGGTGTAATGAATGGTTTTTGTTTTACCACTTGGGTACTGGATGACGAGCCTTGAACAGCGAAAATAGTATTCTGAATATTTATTGATTTTCATGACAGTGTTAACAGATGTTGTGAAGTTGTGAGTTTGTGATTGTAAATCGATTGTGATATAGAAAGAAAAATTGGTTATGGCACAGAAATACGTGTGTATAGAAAACGTTATATAGTATAGTTAAAATCTCGCTGCAGACTTGGTCATAAATCATAATCGGAGTAGGGATGTGCGCTAGTTGCGCGCGCTCAAGGCCATTATCGATGATGACTCAGACGAAGAATTTTAATTTTCTATTTTTAGTTTTATATAAACGTTCTTTTGTTTATATATTTAATATGCTTTGTAGTAAATTTGGTAATAAAATAAAATAAAATGTGTATTTATTTCTATCACCCATTTATATTTATAAATATATAAAACTATCGTTAGCACTCATCGACTGCAGTAATACACAGGACTACGTGTGGGCGTGACCTGCCCATAAGGCCCGTGAATGGGAAAGAGAGCGAAACCCTCGAATGATTTATGACCGAGTGCAGCGATGCAGCGAGATTTTAACTATACTATAGTACTTAGTCGCACTAATTGTAGTAGTGGGCTAACTTCAGCCCGTGGCTTCGTTCGCGTGGAAGTCATAAGAGACCACAATATACTAATATAACAACCACATTTTCATAAAACTTCCGTGTATACTACGTTTGTAGTGTTGGTCTCAGCAGCCTAAATATACAGAGATTCAGGTCTGGTGACGCGGGAGCAAGCGACATACAGTTGTCCGTGTGAGAAGCAGCTCGTCCTGAGGTCGACATCTGTAACCTTGAGTAGAAATATCCTACTGCTTGTGAACTTTTTCGGTTTTAGTGAATTAATGAAGGCCTGCGTTCTTGTATCTACTTCTTAATGGAACAGCACTGATAGTGACTGATGCTTTCTTACAGATTATTCTGGCGAACAGCTATCACTAAAATAACAAAACAGTAGATGGTAATCACACGAGATTTCTCATTAACGGTCACCTAACCATCGATATTTATTTATATTATAACCAAAGATGACAGAAGAGGCCTCTACTTGTATGTTTTACTGTGTACGTTTTATGTACTATTATAATATATTTATTTATATATTCTTTATTGTACACCACAAAAAACATAACAACAAAAATTAAACTGAACACTACTTAATATACAATGGGCGGCCTTATCGCTTTCTGCGATCTCTTCCAGGCTTACCTTATAATAAATTGTATAACTAAATGTAAAAATCGGAAGTAGAAAAATATCTACAGTTGGGAATCGAACATAGGTTTGCAAAGCAGTCGTCAAACCGCTAAGCTAATCGTTTGTTGACTAAAATAGCCGTTCTAATAATGTGTCATGATTGACTGCATAGCTCCTTAAACGTATAGCGTGATCATTTAAATGGTTAAATCTGTAACTATCTGCAATAGTTTGCCTCGTCTTTTTAAAATTTGCGGTAAGTTAAGGAAGAATACGAACAAACTGCAATATTGCTCATACCCCATAGCAGATAGCGTTATAATTTATAGCCTATAGACTGACCAGACTTGTAGGGAATTTGTGTTTAAAATTTCAACAAAGTCTATCCGGTAGTTCTTGCGTGAAGCTGGAACATACATTCAGACACTCAGACTAAACAATATATTATGGCATTAGAACCGTTCCCAGACAAAATACTTTAAAAAAAATACAATGTACAGTTTGGACTTCACTACTATTTTATTGTACAGGTTAAGTTTAGAAAGACCTGACTTATTTTTAATTTAAAATCTCTCAATTTAATCGTTATTGTGTGTATTTACGTTACAATCAAATAATAATAAAAATAAATGAAAACTTTCAATTGAAAAAGTTCGAAAAATTTCCTATCTTAGAAAATTAATAATAATATCTACATAATAAAATAAATCATAAATTGAGTATGTACAAAAATTTTGTAAAAAAAAGTTTTGTTTTGTTTCATCAATTGAAAATATCATCGATTCTGAATCATCTCTGAAAATTGCAGGTTATTATTAAATTATAAATTTTTCACTATCAATTCTCTCTGGCAAGTCTTTGAAAACTAACCCTGTATGTAGAGATAGATAGTTGCGCAACAAGTACCGACATTTATATGAGTTTCGTTAGATCACTCGACAGCTCTTAACTTAAGAATGAAAGTGATACCATATACTATATAGACTACTAAATGCAGTTTCTAATTGGAGTCATAGAAAGCAACTCCAGAGAATACTCGTATGATTACATATCCACCTAGGTTATTCATAATGTATGCACTGTTCATTTCAACGTCATAATCTGCGTTTCAAGTGTGGCGTGTCGTCATAGAGGCATCTTATCATCATCAACATCATTAGTTAACACGAATTATTTTATCTTAGCGTCATGATGCATATCGCAGACACATGGAGTCGTCTTGGTTACACTTGTTTGCGTCATAAATGACGCAGTTTTGAGTAGATCATCTAAAGCTTTCAGAAATGGTGGCGCAACAGCTAAAATTACGTCATATTGCTATGAATTTTCTTCCATTATTACCAATCTATACTAATAACAAAGCTGAATAGTTTGTTTGAACGCGCTAATCTCCGAAACAACCAGTTGGATTTGAAAAAATCTTTTTATAATTGAAAGCCCAATTCATGAGAAAATCTACAGGCTACTTAACATCACGCTAGGACCCTTAGGAGCCGAGCAAAAAGGAAAAAGTCAGAAAGAACGCAAGGCGACAACGAAGTATTAGCGCGGGCAGGCGATAATATGCGCCCGGGGAACACACGCGGACGCATCGCGGGCAGAAACTCGTATTCTAATATCCAGAAAGTTTAATAAAATACAATTTTATTTTATTATTCAATAAACACTATACGCTAATAAAGCCATGCACTAGAATGCAATAATTGCAAAGGACACACATAATAACATAATACTGTAAACGTTTCTATAAATTCACCATTAAATAGGGGAATTAAAAGCCATCAGCCGTCGACTGACTAAGATTTATAGCTGTCTACTACCAGTTAACGATTTTGTAATGGGGATAAAATTGTTAAATTGTACAACTGTTGGCTAGATAGATGGAAACGTAGATAGGTTAATGGCGTAATTATCTTTTTAAATTGCGTATTGAATTGTTTGGTGCCAAAGAGATTTCAGGTAATAATGTAATGTCTTTGGCTGGTGCGGTGGATTTGTGTATGGTGGACCATCTATTACATATCGAGACCCCTCCGTGCCTTGGAAAGAATGTTTCGCCGTTGGTCCCTGCTGTCATTCGTAGAGGTTTGGCAGTCGTTGCGGGTAGTCAGAAGCCCAAAAGTTTGACAACCAATCTTACCAAGGCGTATCATGTTACCCAATAACTAGGTTGTGGTGGTCAGATAGGCAATCGCTTCATGTAAAATACTGGTATTCATCTGCATCCAGGTAGACTGGAAGTGGACCCTAACGTAGTTGGGAAAGTGCTGGCAGATTTATGGCGAATTGTTCTTTAGTATTTAGCAGCGATAACAGATGGAGTCTAGATTCTACTGAAAAGCTGAATAATAAAGGTATATGTGGATCCATACCTTGTCTTCAATAAGACTTCGTTTTAGAGCCGTCAACCGTCACGTTATCATTCACTCCCTTTTCTTTCATATCATTACTCATGTTTTATACACCCTTAACGACATATAATCTTTGATGTAATTAAAGGCTTTTCTGCTGCATTTTCTGTATTAATATCAATAAAAGAAACAAATAATGCTGTTATAGGCTGATGATGATGGTCAAAACAACAATGTTCCATTCATCAAGAATAAAGATGCATTTCCTAATGATGATAATCTTTATCAAACTTTATCACACCAATTACTCCCTCTCTTTACAATAATGTTATCTCTATTTTCACACGTAACCCACGAAATTGATACTCCACGAACAAATACTTCATATCTATCACATGGCCATGTTAATTCACCATTAGTTCCCGAATCACGACTGTGGCCAGTATTGCCATGTGTGATCAATCAATGTGTGTGCGAGCGATGTGTGACAATCGCACTTTTGTAACATCTCCATTGCTTTCATTGTTACATCATGGATTTCGTGGTATGTGATAATTTGTGTCTTTATTGTCGTCAAGGTCATAAAGTCTATAAGAAAAGTATTGAAATATCGGATACTTCGAATGAAGTTTTTTACTCATGTGTCATGTTCAATTGTGTTCAGTTAAAAGGTTTTAATTTTATTGATTTTTTGGTGATTTGCTACTTCATTAGAGTCCTTGTGTTTGGTCCTCATTTATACTTCTCTGTCTTCTCAACATTTGAAATATCTGATGCCTCTCGCCCTTGAACTTCACTGACTATACTCCACATACATGACAACTTTCCTCAACATCCTACATAACACTTAACATTAAGCTACTAATCATCGTCATAATTATCAGCCGTACCCTCGCCCGTTCCAATATTATTAGTAGCATGAACAGATCGATAACTATCGGTTTCCTGTGCTACAGTGAGATCACTTAGATCATTACTGTCGCCGCCATTACGAGTAATAACACCCTGACAAGTTTGAAGAGTTTCTCGACGGTGCGGTGGTGAGTTACCTTGTCGGTGCTTTCGTTTGAAAGAGCTTAATTTATAGTATCATTCATACCATCACCTGGTCAATTACTGAGGCTTCTAGTTTTCATTTGACTATGAACATTCTTTTATGAGTGATGTCTTGTGTTGTACTGTGAATTTGAGAACTTTATCTGAGTTTGACAGTAAAGACGTTTCTTTTTTTAAATCCAGGAATCAGTCTGCCTTGTTAATTTCAGTTTGCTAAAAACCTTGGGAATTTTTACTGTTATGGCTACCGTCGTTTGTTAAATATACGACAATGCTGTAAGCACGATTTAATGTACCGAAATATATTTTTGTCTTAAATTATTAGTCGTGTCACTGACAACGAGAAGCCCATAAAAGGACACAAAGGCCCATAATTTGAAATTGTTTAATCGTGCTTAGTTTGCAATACAATTTTATGAGATAGGTACAATAAAATGTAGATATAGTAAGTATTTACTTATTGATTCTAATGTCCTAGATAACGATAGCTAATAGTAAACAGGCGTAGCTAATAATAATAAATCTGTTTGCTGTATTGGCTCTATGGCTCCAGGGCATATGCTTTCGATGAACGGAATTCTGAATTGCGGCCCTTTGAAGCATGAATAATCAAAAGCGTTATTACCAAATACGTTTGCAGTGTCTGGTAAAGCTGTAAATACTATATATCTCAACACAGTAAAGCAAAAAGGTTTGACTGAAATATGAAGCATCGTTTAAGATAATTTTAAATCACTTTGCTAAGTATGTTTATGGTTTTCGTAGTTCTTATGTGATACAATGTTTGTAACGCCTTAGTTTATGAAAATGACCCGTAAATACAGGGTGTTTGGTAGGGAGCTGTACATACGCCTAGGGTAGAAACTAGGGATAGTCTGCTACCTACCCCCGCCCATTATATTGACCTTGGCCTCAAGGTTTTTTTTACCTTACTACCTTACCTTAAAATTATTTCTTTACCTTACTACGGTACTTCAGGCCCCATAACTTTTCTTCTCCACAATTTTCTGGTGTAAAATAATTTTTTGCAGGACCCTAAGACTCTAACGATTAAAACAAGACCATTAGCCGACCGGTCCCATGGATAGATTTTGAGCTACAGGTAGTTTTAGTCAAAAAATCACAAAAAAGTCAAATAAAAAATAAAAATAAATTAAAAAAAAACCTTGAGGCCAAGGTCAATATAATGGGCGGGGGTAGGTAGCAGACTATCCCTAGTTTCTACCCTAGGCGTATGTACAGCTCCCTACCAAACACCCTGTATATTAAATTTGCACCTATTCTAACTCGAAACTGGCACAAAAAATGTCCTTGCTACCAGAAGTGTATCCATCTCATTTATGCTATCAGGTGTCTCATGCAACATTCTGTTGTCATACATTCTGTTGTTGTGTTGTTGTGTTCTTCAGTATTTTGCAAAATTGCCTCCTACAGAGGATTTCAAAGGTGCTCAAATTCTCTTTCAACCATCGGTAAATACCTTTCCAGCGTTCACTCGAATTCCTATTGTTCAAAATACTTAATATAAATCGATGTGGACTGCAAATACTTTAGTATATTACTTGGGATTCCTGAAATGTGCGCTTAAGGCCAGAATCCGGTTGCTTAGCGTGATTGGTGACAACATTAGTTGGTATTGCCAGCCTTTTGTCTTAGACTGTTACTAAATTAGACAACTGGCTTAACTTACTTTGCGTATTTGAAATTCCGTCTGTAAAATATTGGTGTAGATGGTGAACAGTAGAGAGGGGCTCGTGGCTAAGTAATAACAGCCGCACGGGTCGAACGATCAGGTTAAGGTACGCTTGCCGCGGTCGGTCCGTGGATGGGTGACCATCCTTACATACCGAGACCCCTCCGTGCTTCGGAAAGCACGTTAAGCTGTTGGTCCCAAAAATTCGAAGACGTGACATCCACCAACCCGCCCTAGGCCCGCGTGGTGGATTATGGCCCACTCCCTCTTACAGAGACGAAGTCGGTGTCCCAGCAGTGGGAACGTTATAGGCTGATTTGACATTTTTATTAAGTATTTTGTACATAAAGGTATGTCCACTACAGGATTTCTAAGATTTTTCTAAGATTTGTAATTGAAACCATCCAATGTGGCTTGGATCTCTACCACTATTACCATTAGCAGTTTGGAGTCCATTAGAATGACTAGTTTTACGATTGTAGAAAATGTCAAACGGTTTGGTAACATCGTTAGGGTTCCACCCGTTCAATGCTACTCACTCGTTTTATCTACTGACTGTGTGACTGAGTTTTTATCAGAGAAAAAAGTTGGCTGAATTGCTCTGGATTTTATGGATCTGGCTTTTGGTTTATTTTAAGTAGGTAAATGATAAACAAATGTTTGCATGCCAAATGGTGAAATATGCCTGAACTATAATTTATCTTATTGTAGTGTATTACACATATTTGCAAAATAAATGTCTATTCTATTATAACTCTGATTTTGTTATCGGTACTGTATTACTAGAGTCATCGATAGAACCCAGTAACTAGGTTACTAAACTCAGATGGTGTAAAAGTGAAACGTGTACAACATCAAATTTGCATAATCGGGTCATTCATTGATTCATCAATGGCTTCCAAACCATTCAAACAAATGATCACCAATTTTTTATACCAGAGACGTCGCTGTCTAATCGTGTCCATCAAGCATAAGGTACTTTAGTAATTATATCGATATCAGAAAATTGTGATTGACACGTGAATGTTCTCATTGTTTTAAAGTTAACAACAAGGAGAGTCACGAAACTGAACTAAACAGTGGTATCCATTTCGTACAGATATTGAAACAGTCGCATAAATCGACCACCCATTTTTCCTGGCAAAAACACCCTCAGATAAGGAGTTAACATGTTCTATTTGTATCACTATCTCGTAAATAAGTATAGAAACACTTGTGACATCTACATAATTGTATTGGAACTCTGCCCATTTCGTGAGTCTCTTCAGGTTAAATAACTGCAATTTTTCCCTCTTATCGTAATAGTTCTTCAATTTTGGACGCATTCCAAACAAGGTTTAAATATTATTTTTATCCTTTGGTATATTTCATTCACATAAGTTTATTCCATTTACTGAAAAAAGCTAGGATAACCTCATGATAATACTTAGTTGTTATGGTTTCTTTCTACATATTATTATTATAACGCTTCTGTTTCAAAAAGGTAATCAGTGACTACCTAGCACCACTTGATTTGATCTTTACACAATTCGTTTTCTTCTGGCATATTCGTCCATCTATTTGCTGATTGCAAGTAGGCTAGAAGCGGCTTATTTGATTTGCTTCCCAGTTTTTAGCCTACTTTATTACTTGCAGTCTTGCACTATGGTTTTCCAAACCTAAGAAAACTGGACCAACCTATTCTTCAACCAAGTTCCCGACTATTAGACGCCAATAAAGCGGTTACGTCAGTAGTTGTATAATATCAAAAATATGCACAAAACACGTCTTTATATGGCGACTCACGAGTTGCAGTCATTAGGGCTTCAAGTCAGGGCCGCACAACAATAGCCGTTGATTTTGACGCAAACTATGCATTTGTCTCTACTTTGGTGCTCATTAAGAGATGCAATCAGTGTTTTTGTGTAGTTTTCGTGAGTTTCAAGTGGCTGTGGGTAATAAAATAATTAGAGTGCAAAATATGCCTCACGCCCCGACTCCAACCTTCTCTTTGGGAGGTACACGTTCAAATATTGTATCTCTAGCATGATCATTTGTGGATTTTCATTAATATCTTGTTTTTTTTTGTTAAACATTCCCATTTTGTCATGGAATCTAAGTAATTTTTACAGTGGTGAATTCATTCATGTTTTGCAAGTGCGAAGTCCTAATCGTTACTTGGTTGTCATTTAGCAGTCATCTCATTTATAAATGTGTGGATCTTTATTTGTTTGCTGATCGTGTATTTGTGCAGTTTATTGGCCGTTGATTTTACCATTACTGTTATCCGGCTTGCGACAATAGCCAATAAAGTCATAACGTCTGCCCGACAGCCTAGCGACAATCTAAATAGAATGATTGTGCTTTGATGAAATGATTCCTCTCATTTCTTGATACTAAAACATTAAATTAATCGGATTTTTTTTTATTGTTTTGGTATCGTTCGTGGCAATCTTTGCATTCATTGCATCATCGAAAACATCTTGTATCATAACGTTAAAAGTTCATATACAGGGTTATTGGTAAAACACCATCAACCTCTTAAGGGGTCATTGTACTCATCTGTATGAACAAAGACTATAGGACCAAACAAGAAATCGCGTAAAAAAAATCTGTTGTTCCCTACATTTATGTTTGCAGAACTCGTCAAAATGTAGGGACCGATTTTTTTTCGCGATTTCATATTTGGTCCCATAGTAAAAGTTGTTCATAACGATGAGTACAATGACCCCTTAATAGGTTGATGGTGTTTTACCAATAACCCTGTATACATTAAACCCAAAATAATCTAATAAAGCGCCACCATTTTTAAGTACCCACATATCGAAACCTCCCATCCATTTGAAGTTAGGTACCAGTAAAATCTAATTCGGTCCCCATATCGCCACATCCGCGTCAGACAACGAGTAACGTGTCGTAACTCGCAATGATGTTCCGTGTACGGACAGATGTGCTCAGTAGGTCACCCTTAAACGTAAACAGTGTTTATTCAGACACCTGCGATGTAGTAAAATGGTCGTAAAATTGTGGTCATATAGGCCATAGGGCTGCCCGCCCACGGAGTGTTTAGAAGAGGCGGATTGGGAAATGTTGGCTGGAAGAATTTTTGGTGATGTTTGTGGTTGGGTTGTTAAAGAAGGTTGTGATTATGCTGTTTGGGTAGAAGAAGAATTTGAAAAAGATTCTGGTGATGTGGGTTGTGGTGTAAAAGAATTTCTTAAAGATTTAGTAAGTGTTTGTAGATAATATTAACATCATAGGAGGTGCTGCAATCAATAATTACCTTAAACCAACAATAGCCCACGACAGTAGGTAATAAGGTCTCACACGGGTAGATGGTAAAAATAGAATTTGTTTTCTGTACAAAATCATCTCCAAATTATCATTGATGCGAATTTCCAATCTTTAGCAGCTATTGCATTGAAACCTCCACCGGTTGATTTCTCTCCCCAGGGTTGCTAGCTATAAAATGTGGCATGCAGAGACGAGACCCTGTTCTTTCATAAATATTTGAAATATGTGCCCATCACAATATTTGTTCTCACAAAGCAAGCACCAGCCCTGCATCACGTGGGTGTAGCAATGCATCATCCTCCAACCGGAACGCTAAGTTTCCGGAGGCTAAAATTAAATCGAAACGTTCCCGTGCTATAACTTTACATTGTAACCGTTTGACTTTATTGTTTATTTCACTTTTACTCATCTTCTTTGATATTTTGTGTACTGCTAATGCTTAAATATGCTTGGAAATTTGAGCATTATTTTGAAAACCTTGAACAAATGAACACTTTAACGCGGGAAAAATTATTGTTGTTCGTTGTTCGTCATTGATTTTGAAAAGTAATTGTATTTAAATTTCCGCGCATTATTTGAGAAAAGTAATATATAAACCTTGGCCACAAGTGCCACAACTAGGCATGGATGGACTTACGTATGTGTGCCTCGGCTTCGCCTCGGCCCACATTTACACGTTCGTCCATCAATGCCTCATTTGCTGGCCGCCCGCTGCAGTAATGTACCTACTAATTCTATTTTAATTTGGGGTAGGGGCAGCAAGTCTTCTTTTTTCGTAGTTACATTTTTATCAGTAGTAATCACAGTACCTACCTATGATATTTAGATCAATACCTAAGGACCAAAATAATTTAAAAGGGGCACATGATTTCAAAGCTTATTCAATAAATAAATAAGAACAACAGCTGCAAACAAAATTGGTACTCATCATCAAAATGAACACAGAAATATATCGAAAGAAAGCACACCTGCTTTTAATTATCTTGACCTAACTTTTCCATCAAAATAAAACAAGCGTTAGCTTTTTCTTCAATGAAATAAAATTAAGCGTAATCAAATATTCTAATGAATTCACACTTAAGTTGTCTCATTTAAAACATACAATAAATTAAACTGTTCTCATCATTTCTTATATTAATGCAAAATCAAACAACACTAATGTTTCTCATTTTCTTTATTGATACACAGAGTTGATTTCTTTCAAATTTTTCAATGAATTACGACTTTGATTTCTTATTAGTTTACAATTTATAATACTTTTTAAGAATTCTTCTTTAATATAGTGGTTTGATTTATAAGTTTGTTTTTAGTTAATGAAGTTAAAGCGATGTATTTTATTAACTTGGACAGTATAAACATCTCGTGTTCCAAATGAAAAATGTGTTTTTAATTCTTCATTCTAAAATAAAATAACATGCAATGTTGAAAAGTTTGCATGTAGATACAGTCTCCATGTTTTATTTAGGGACGAATATATCTAGGTGCTAGAATCGTTTGCAATTTCGCCAGACGTGCGGAAGGAAACCGTGTTTAGGATAAATGAGTTCCCATGCTCATCCATCATGTCTGTGACAACCAAAGAGAATAAAAGTCGCTGACAGTGTGACAGTACTTGTCAATATAGAACGCGAAACTTTTATCAACAAAACACCAAACATCCTACAAAAGCACGAACGCTGACGCTCCACAAATAATATATGTACAGGCAGACCAAGTTTAAAGTAAAACCACACGGTAATCTCTCAAATTGTACACATCATACATATAGAAGTTGACCAGAATGTGAGGTCATAATGTTCAGTGTGCGGCGGTTCTATGAGTTGAAGGTAGTTTGTCTCTACCAGGTGAGATACACGTTCGATAATGTTTTTAGCTTTACGATTTGAAACATCTCTTTGCAGTTTTGCAATTGGGTAAATTCGCGCGTGGTATCGGGAAAGCTTAAAAATCTTGTCATAGCAACTCATATTTCGCCAGCTATGTTTAACCTTACGAACGTGGATCCACGGGAGACAATTACAATTACGGGGGTCAATTAGTTAAGGCATTCAACCGGTTAAGCCTCATGTACTAGGGGGCGAGCCTATTGCCATCGACTGGGCATGAATCTAGGCTCCGCGGTGCTACTGAGAAAATTCCTAATGGAAAACCTAATATTACATAAATAAATAATAAATAAATAAATAAATTACTTTACCGGACCTGGGTGGGAATCGAACCCAGGAAGGACCTTATGCTCAGTAATAGCGCTTGTGACCATTATACCCATACCAACGCGACAATCCAATAGGTTCTTAGCTAATAATACATGACTTCTGTAACCTTCAAGTATAAACAATAAGTAAAAACAATTACCTTTTCAACAATATTATGTACCAGCAGACAGTTAATTAAGCAGTTTAATTTATTTGAACATGTTTTTCTTAATTATGAATATCTTAAAACTTGTCACGCTTCACTTTTTGTGGGATGTTAGATTTTACGATATTTTAATTACCAGCTATCCTTGTACCTATAGCTTTAGTTAAGATGTTATTCAGTGACCTCTTAAAAGCCTCGAAATTAATAACGTTGTCACCTGGCATTTTGGTTGCTTTGGGATATCCCAGAATGATGCAGCATGATGCATTGAGAAACCATGAGATAAATTCTTGGGATTTTTCTCCATCAACCATCTACTAAAGAAACTCTACTTATCCTGCCATAAATATTATTTTCATGTTTATTTTGTATCAATCATCTACAATTTGTAGTACATTATACTAGCAAAATGCTGTCAGCAGCCGGATACCATACCATCTGGTTGCGATACGAAAAATAATTAACTTAAAAAACTTGAAATAATTAATAATTGACTTTCCTTGCTGTTCCCGCTTTTTTGATAACAGTCGTCAGGAAATTTATATAGATAGGATCACAGGACATGGTAGTCTGTAGTCATTGTTGATTTGTTTTGTCACCGTAGTCATCATCTTGTTGAAGACCACAGCTAGACATTGGTATTTGGACCTTCGAAAAACATTAGCCTCAGATCCAACCACAAGTCCAGACCAGTGCCCTGCAATCATAGAAATGAGACTGTGAAGAATTCGTTTTCACTCGTTTCCATAGGTAGGTATTATGTAAAGAACAAATCAAGTCTTTATTCATTAATAAAATACAATACAAAAAAATCTACAACTATAGTACTGTCAAATTATTGACCAATTAACTAATAAAATATGCTCAGCTATCCATCGCTATTTATTGCAATCGACGTCTTCTCAGTTCGTCGGCCGCATCCGCATCAGTCTTGTCTAGGTAGGGCTGCTCCATCGTCGAAGCCGAATAACTTGGCTATTGGTTTAAATGTATGCCTTCTGCCACGATTGCATATGTTTACTACCACGGATTATTTAGATGATGATTCTTGATCGTAGCCGACCCATCAATAACGGTATTAAGTTGTCTCTCTTTTTGGAATAGGGAAATGATAATGTTCATCTTATCATGTTCTCAACCGTTGAAATTACTATTTGATTGGGACTGAGCATCTAGAACGACTTCCTCATCTAGAACTTCGTACTGTATTTTAGAAAGTGCTACTGACTGGCAAATCCTCTTATTGCTTACAAACCTTGCAACATCAGATGCTAGCCGTTCAGGAACTGAATTGTAAATATCTTTTGCGGTTCCCTTGTCTAAAATATATCCATAATGTTTATCAGCTTGTAAAGTTTGTTGCCCATTATTTTATTAGCAAGCAGTAGTTTGCAATGAATTTGAAATTGTTTTCATATCGTAATTTCAGATTTATCGTTCAGTAATATTGGTAACTAAGTTATGGTTTTGTCATAAGTTAGTTTGTGCTATATTTATTTCTATCAGTGAATATTTGATCGTGGGAATGCTTAATTTGTGTCTGCTAACTTCTTCCCTGTCTTGAGAAAATAACTAACATATAGCGGTATCTACATCGGCACATGTGATCTACGCATCACGCGGGCGTCACGCAAAATCCTGCATCGCGCAAGCAGAGTTTACCGCGCAACTAGCATATATACAACGTCCCGACATCAATCGTCGGGCAGATGCCCACCAGACACGACACCCGTCTGGTCGGAGGATACTCCCTTTACTATGGGTATGAGTGAATTTTAGACACTGTTCCTCATACCTCTATAAACATATCTTACATACTTACAGTATCCAACTGGCTCTTCCGCTTTTGATAAAAATATGATGTCTCCAGCATTTTGTTAAAACTCAAACTCAACGCATTTATTTCAATTAAACGATGTACAGGCACTTTTGAAATTGTCATAGGAATCGGTCAACCAGAAAGATGAAGCTAATTGTTGCAGCTTGCGCTGCGATGATTCTCTTTTTAACACTACATACCTTTTGTTACTCTTTCTAATAAGTATTCGTATTCTCAGTCTATGTTTCTCAGAAAATGTTGTTAGAGGTTCCTATAGGCATCCATAGTATTGAGATACCTTTCCCGAAATGGCCAAAAATGAATGCAAAAGCCTACCCATATAGGGACGACTTGTACGTATCCTGCGCTTTGAACTAAGTAATGAAAACAAATTATTGTCCAATACCGCAAACATGCCATTTGAAAGAATCGCTGCCACTCCCAGAAGATGTGATGTTTGAACATTGAGATGGATGTAATCGGCAATTACGAAATGACAAGCGCGCGAAATGTCAAATGAATCGCTGGGTGGTCCTTTAATAATGATGTTAAACGATTGCAAATAAGTTAAGTTAACGAAGTAGACAAAATCCACCGACTTCCAAACAAAAGACTACAAAGTGAAAAACAACTTTAATTTCGGAAGTCGGTGTCTTTGGTTTTTGTTTTTTCATTGTTTGCCACCGACTTCCTTCTTTTGTTTGGAAGTCGGTGGTTAATTTGTGAAAAAGTTTTTATTTTTCACTCTTTAGTTGTGGTACCTACCCCAAACAAAGTCGTATACCACTACTTGCAATGTAAATAACACTGACAGGAGGTTATTACAACATCATCAACATACACTAAGTGGAAAAAATACGTATTATTGAAGCTGACTCAAAAACCACTCATCAGAACTTGACCAAATTTACATGGGAGCAATCGGAAAGTAATTCCTTTCAAACAAAAGAAGAGTTTTTCAAATCGGTTTATAAACCTCCTCCATTTTTTGGTGTCGGTTAAAATAGTATTTGAATTCTCATTACTTCTTCTTTACCGAGTTCTTCAATACTAATTCAAAACATTTGACCATACCCAAAAATGGCTGTATGAGGGACGCACGGAACCGGGAAGTATGGCAGTGGGTGATTCCAGGCCGAAATTAGGATGATGTTGACCTTTCAAAATGGACCCCGTGGCCCTCCATTCGTGCGCTCCATCTAGCTGGTAGCCATGGAACAGTAATGGGGAGTTAATGCTTGCTTTAGATTTGCTAGATAATGGGTTGATTCATCATCATCTGCCTATATTCGTCCAGTGCTGGACGTAGGCCTCTCGTAGTGAACGCCACTGGGTCCGATCTTCGGCTCTCCTCATCCAGTCTCTGCCAGCCGCCTTTCGCAAGTCGTCACTCCACCTGGCAGTCTAGGCAGGCAGGCAGTCCAGTCGCACCTGGCGTCCCACATTACGTTTGCCTAAACGCGGTCTCCACTCTAAAACTCGTTTTTCACAACGATTGTCGGTTCTACGAGAGATGTGACCAGCAGATTGCCACTTTAGCTTGCTTAGTCTTTGTGCTATGTCGATTACCTTGAATCTCCGGGCGGATCACCTGGATGGGTTGATTACAAGTAAGTAATCAAAAACATGAAACGAATCCTAATTCTTTACCTTCACAAAATACTTAAATAGTAACAGCAACTGAGCAATTGTGCTTATAATTACGGAAATACGCATGCTGATCAGTGTAGGCTGAGCTTATGACTTCCTAGTAGGTTTTGTGCAGTGGGTGACGGTTGTATAGCTTCATATTAATTGTGCTTATTTAACTGTGTATATATGTGCTACGTAGTTATTGTGTAGGATTTGTAGACTGTGTAGTATTTTTATACCATTGAGAAACAAAGTTATTGGTGGAAGTCAGTGCAAAACCTGTTCATCAGTTACTAAGATCAGCCCAAACGGAGACTTATAAAAGCCGACGACGGAATTGTGAGGGATCTGTTATTGATTGCTTAATGGTACCTATTCATTTCTTAGAATAACGAAGGCTTCAACCTACCCTTGATACAAGTTTACATAACGTTTAGGACTTCGTTTCCGAATATGTTCTACACGCCATAAAAATCTGTACACTCCTTGAATGTCGCCAACAATCCTTTCTAACACCAAATCCATAACTCCGGTCCCTACAAGAGTACTTAAAATAAAATGTCACTAAAAGCCCTCCTCTATCCCATCATCGGCCATCACTGACACTTGGGACCTACAATTACTGCCTCGGCTAGTTTCTAGAGACGACGTTAACAATCTAATGGTTGAAAATTACAAGCTTTCGTGCTAACTGATGTTGACAACATTTCCTTTAAAAGTACTTATGAGTACCTTGGACGTATCAGTGCCTTTCTTTGCTGTATGTCTTTGCTTTTGAATGGGTGGACTTGTTACATTACATATTTAATTATTAACACCTTAAACATTTTCTCTTGACTCCTTAAAGGTACCGCCTTTGCAGGCGATTTTAATTGTCTCAGTTTGCTTTTAGTAACCCTCACAGAAATTTGTTTTTGCTCAAGTATTTGACAATTCCGTTTTCTTAGTCTCCTTTTACACTATCCACCCGCCACAGAAAAAATAAATGTTGGTTATGGTTCAGGCATTTTAATTCAACCTATCCAAAAACTTTTAGTCGCAAATCTTTTCGAGGCACACGATTAGTGTTTCTGCCTTTCGTATCGGCTCGTCCTCGGATGCTCCATCGTCATTTTTTCGATTAATTTCAAGTAATCTTATGCTCAGCTAAATATTTCATTTAACATATTCTCAGTGAACACTAGACACACCTATGATCTCTACTAGTGTTGTGATTATTACGCGTTACGTCCGCACTTGAGCGTAGTTTGTCGTAAAAGCCGTTATGCGCTATATGTAATAGATTGGTTCCTACTGCGGGCTCGTAACGTAACCGAACGTGGCGTAATGGATCATAGGAATGATCGAATACTATACTCATAGTACTCCTTGTAGTAATTTAAGAGCCTTGAGAACGAACTATAAGCCACATTTTAGCCAGTAGGTAAACTACTGAACGTGGCCTCCAAATGGCAAACGAGAACTAGTCATATAAAATTTACACCCTTGACGGATTATCATAGTTTGATAATGATTATTGTTTTCGTAATTGATTTGAGAAAGATATCTCTTCGTCGATGTCATACAGTCAATTGTCAACATTATTCAAAATGCCTAAATAATGTAGAAAGTTCTTTTAATAATGTTTTTATTTATACGAGTATTACACTGTATAATACTTACGTAATTTAAAAGCTAACAGTCTTAAAATAATAATATGTACAAGTATATAAAAAGGGGAGTGCCGACAGAAGGAAAAGTGCCGAAAAGACTGGCAGCATTGCCACGTCGTATGGCAATGCCGATTCTCTGGCCAAAAAATAGGCCAGCCCGCTGGTAACGTGAAGAGTACACCAACCGCTTGTCAATGTCTCGAAAAACTAAGTGGGCACTCGGACCCCATGGCCCTAGAGTTTCAACCCCAACCGGCTCGAACATATAAGTTCCAATAAGATTGGAATATTTGCGCCGTTTGAGGTTTCCCGCACCTGCAGCAGCCGCCCCAGCACAGCCCGCCGTGCTACGAAGATGGAATGGCGCAAGGATGTTGACACATGTTGCATCCCACACCAAAGGCCGACCTAACTTGCAAGGCATTATGGTCATTCCGTCTGGTACTTACCATCGTCACGTGCCAGACCATTGGTTTGTAGAACAGCTGGCACCCCGGCGGCGACAAGAGCACGGTGGATGATGTCATTGCTGCCGGCGTGCCGTACTATCCGTCCTGCGCTCCTACTGCAGGATTAATTGTATAACGCCTTAATTGTATTTATGGGGCGCCTTCTTCTGTGATGGATGACATAATATCGTATTTTTTTCCCAATTTACAACCAAATATTCACCACTTTCTTTCTTCTCCACAGGCTAAATCTGAAGAGCAGCTAGAATGCGAGAAGGAATGGCTGCAGACCGGTCACATGTGGCTGGCGCACCGCGGTGGCTTCACGGCGGTCGTGAGAGATGGGGAGGCAGACACTGGCAGGGCCAAAGTGCGGGTGTTGCAGACTGGCGAGATACTTAGCGTTGATGAAGACGATTTGGAGAAGGTAAGTCAAACAACAGCATTAATACTTTTATATGCACACTGGTGTTATATAACTGGCGGGTTTTATGCCTTAAGCTATTATCTGCCAGCCCATATAAGGTTAGAAATATGCCATTGGAATAAAACTGGATAGGCACTAAACATTTTTGAGAAAAGTGGTGAGTAATTGGGTACAACACGGGAGCAAGATCTTCGTTTGGAGGAATCTACACAGTAACTCTGTTGAATTACCTATATCATTTGTGGGCAATTATGGGGAAAAGCTATGATCTATTCCTGTATGTTTAATTTTTTTTTTCTTATCATATGAAGGTCTGAAAATATGTTTCATAATATCTTAAACTCCAGTAACCTATAACAGGTTACTGGATCTTTTATGTCAGCAAAACTAAAATACACCGATATGAAACCTACCTACCTACCTACCTACGGGTAGTTTCTAGGTCCTATATCATATAATGATAAGCTGCAGCCTCGTGCCAGTAGTTCCCTTGTCACCCGACTTTTATAACCTATCTTATTTTCTTCAAGGCAAACCCGCCCCAACTAGAACGCTGCGAGGACATAGCGGCCCTGCGCTGCCTGAACGAATGCGGTGCCCTGAACGTGCTGCGTTCACGGTACGCCGCCGGTCTGCCACACGCCCGCGCCGGGAATGCTCTCCTGGTACTCGGCCCGCCGAAGCGCACCTCGCCTATTTATACTGACAAGGTAAAAAATATCTTCTTCTTAATACAAATCTTTCATTCATTAATTCAGTTACGGACAACGCACAGACTAAACTGCCGGGTCTGGAAGTATGAAATTTTGCACAAGAGTTCCTCATATAACTAAGGCAGGATTTTTGAAAATTCATCCCCTACAGGGGTTAAAAAGAGGATGAAAGTTTGTATGGGAAAAATACTGACCCCCGGTTGCTGAAAGCATTTTCAAATCCGACAATTAGATTGGTTGACGTTGTGAGCGGTTTACCACTTTCGACTGTTAATCTGAGATGTAACGGTTAACGTGAGGTCTGACATGTCAGAAACCGAGGGTTAGTGTTAAAATGCCCATGTTCTGCTTTCTATGACTCCCAATGATCTCGAAAATGTTCAAAAGCGTCTAATGCGAAAATAACATTCTGATATGGTTATGCGAAGAACCTAAAACCAGAAATAACTGAAAGAAAGGACAGGGAGGAGGTCCTATTACCCCTGTATCTATCTCCGACCAACCATAACCAACCTGTCTTCGTTTCCAGGTGGCAGCAATGTTCCGTGGTTGTCGAGCTGATGACATGCCGCCTCACGTGTTCGCTGCCGCTCAGTCCACGCACCGATGCATGCTGGCTTCAAGAAGGGACAGGGCTATCGTCTTCCTTGGCAGGTTAGTATATTGAAATATAGCCGCTTTAGGAGGCATGCGTCAGCGGAGTTCGCGCAGCTGAATTTTGGGCCAAAGATGTTTGAACTTTTTGCCACTGATACGCTATGAACAAGGAGGCATATTATATTGTTCGCCGCGCCTGCGCATCACACCGTCGCGCGAGCCCAGTCCCCTGTACTTGTTAATACGTCTGGAGTCCTTTGAGATGAGTGTACGAATTTTGTCTAATTTCTTTAACTAATATTTGTGTTGAGCTGTGAGTATTTATATATATATATATATGCTTATATATTTTAGCATTATGTATTTATTTAAGTATACATGTTATTTTTTTTTTTTGCATTATATGTGTAGGTATATTTAATATTTTAGCTTTAGACTTCACACATTCATATTTTTCTCTTCTTGTTCTCACGCACTATTGTCTACGTTTCTTTTTTACTTCTCCTTTCGCAGGTCTGCTGGAAGAAATTTCTTAAGAAATAAGCAGTACCTTTGTACTCAATTTATAATTATGTCATATCTCTTGTATTTTATTGTGTGTACATAAATAATAAATAAAATAAATAAATACATAATATAATTGGGGGACAGCCGTTTTATTATAAAGTAAAATACAATATATAAATTGAAGCCTGCGCTTCAATTCATTCGGTATAATAGTATTGGGTCTACGAATATAATAAATATAGCCCCTACTAACGGAACTGACAGATGACTCACTGTAGTAATTTTGCTCTGAGTTTTTTTTCGGCGTTTCTTCTCAGAGATCTATCAGCTAGGAAATATCGTCTAGTTATAAAATATTGACAAAAAAATAAACGTGTAAAAGTGTATTGAAGATCTACTTACAGAAATAAACATCATTTCATCTAGTTGGCATTCTAATTCCTACAATTTCATATGTAAATGTCAAGTTTGTGTTAATTGGATTGTTGTTTTAGTACTATAGATTTTTTGTTTAAGTTAGTAAGTTGGCGTGATTATGGATAAAGGTATTGTGAAAAACCTAGTGTATCAAGTCATGCTTTGATTTATTTGGTTGTGGTTTCAATCAATGTGCTAAGAACAATAATGGTATGTCTTTTGTACCGACCGTACCGTGCAGAAAAGTTATGATTTTATCATAAAACTAAACCTATAATTCACTAGATCAACAAACAATAAATAAACCCGGCTAATTGTAGACTATTAATAAGTTTTTGTTGAAGTATTTATCTCGTTAAAACCTCCTTTGACAAATTATCGCGTGGCGCCATCTATTAAGGTCCGCTTGTTAAAATGTGGAGTGATAATTATTAACAGTTTACTTGGAAATTGGTTTTCAAGATCATATCACGATAATATCCGCCTAAGTTTGAATTTTAACTTTAAGTATCAAGAAACAAGATTGTTTTGTCCTTGAAACTAGTTTTAACTCTCCTTAAAACCGTAAAATTGTCTTAATGCCTTTAAAATAGAAAATAATGAGCGTAACGATATGCAAATGTCGCGTATATATTTAGTTTTCTTGTTATTATTGAATAAGATTTGTATGGCAATAGGAATAGGAGCGATCGCCATTTATTTGCATACGTAATAAGGACGTTGAAGGGCGAATTTTGTCGCTTCGTAATTGAATTATATTTTAGTGGTTAATTAATTATAAAACGAATTACTTCGAACTTGTTTTTACTATTACTATACTCTAAAGGCTTAGGTAGTTAAATAAAGGTAACCAAATCGTAAAAGTGCTTTTTTTAGTTGACACTTTCTTGTTTAAAAATACGTTATAACAAAATTAAATTTATTAACGGTCACAAAATAGTTTCCTATTTTATTATAGTATGTTAAACTTTATCATTTATTCTTAAACTACTCTTCGTAGATGTAACTGCTTGAGCAACATTTTTTTAGTAACATTTATCATAATGATATTTTTTTTTGTAATCTGTCTATTGTAAAGAGCCCAAAAAGATAGGTTCCCCAAACCTTTTAGAAAATACAACGAATTAGATAACGTTGTTAAATTGAAGAGTACAACAAAATGGTGTCACAGTATTGCGCCTGCCACCATATAACTGTGAGTTCAATCCAATTGAGTGAATATGGGCTCAAGTTAAGGGTTTTGTAGCCGAGAAAAATGAAACTTTTAAAATGGCTGACCTAAAAATTCTGATGCCAGAGGCTTTAGCTAATGTGACTGCTGAGAATTGGAGAAATTGCGAGGGTCATGTAATAAAAAAAGAACAGATTTTTTTTAAATTAGACAAAATAATTGATGATACCACTGAACGCTTTATTATTAATGTGACAGATAGTTCATCAGATTCAGATTCAGAATAGAGGCTAATAATATGTGACTCTATATAATATGATTTTAACATTTGAAATAAAAGGTTTAGCATCTGTGAGTCACGTGGCTTTTTTTGTTTACACTTTTTTAACTACCTAAACCTATGCGGTGTTATTACAAAATAAGATTTTTCTTTAGACATGGTTTAAACCATCGAGGCTGTTTTTGATAGGGAACTATATTTTCTATCACCAAAATTTATATTTGTCATCAAGTTGTATCACCTAATAAATAGATCTATCGCCACGAAATATTTTCGTTCTCAGATAAACAAAAATTGTTCCCAGGTTGATATCTCAGGATTTTAGGTGATTTATTGTGGAACTGATTTTGCATTGTTTGGTGACTACATTTTGGTGACAGATCTACTATTTGGAGGACAAACCCTATTATTTAAGAAACACAAAACTAATTAAATTGGTAATAGCTTAAATGATACCCGAGACAAATTACCAGGAGAAACTGGATGCAATCTGGACTTTAGGGCACCCCGACTCGGACAGGTTAGGTTAGAAGGGGATGGCGGGGTCGAGAGACCCCGCCATCCCCTTCGTGGTTATTTTTTTATAAACCACCCAGAAGTAGGAGCCCCGCGAAGCGGGGCTCCGTCGACCAAGCCCTACCGTCGACATATTATGTATATCAATCGATCCGTGGTGAATAAGAAAACTACTACTATTGGTGATCTCTTTAAATTAGTTTGCTTAAATACTTATTAGGACACACCTATTATAATACATACAAAAACATTTATTTGGTACTAGACCTTATATCTCAGGATTTTAGGTGATTTATTGTGGAACTGATTTTGCATTGTTTGGTGACTACATTTTGGTGACAGATCTACTATTTGGAGGACAAACCCTATTATTTAAGAAACACAAAACTAATTAAATTGGTAATAGCTTAAATGATACCCTTTTTGATATAAGAACCTAACATAAATCAAAATACAGTTCGTTTTACAAAACTGACAACTTAGTCCGGTCTCAGGTTGTCAATTTTGTACTAAGAGCTTTACTAAAGTCAGCATAAAGTTCGAAATACAAAAACTGGCTCGACGTTTTAGGCCCGGGCTATAGTTAGATCGTGTTTTGTAATAATACCGTAAGAGTATAGATGTGTGGGAAAAAATATGAATGAAATTAAAACCAAATACTTGGTCTCAGACATTTTTGATTATTGCTTTCCACTTCAGAATATTAATTTAAAATGACAAATGATTCCGGTACCTACATACTGCTATTTCAATACGGATGATCGGTTTGATTGAAACTTAAGAGCGTTTATACCTTATGAGTGGCAACGTCGCAATGTAGTGTCATATTTCGTGGTTTTCAATTTTTATCATTTAATCGGAGCTATATTTAAAAAATCTGTTTAATTAACTTTTTAGAATTATGTGAAAACTGTGTAAAAGGTAACAAATCTTTGCGTTTACAGTTCTATTTATATGCAAATAATACATTGGAAACTTGCAGGGCGTTATTTTCATTGTAAAATAACAGTAAGCATTACGGTTACTTACTTTTTAAACACTTTCACGTAATTCTAAAAAGTTAATTAAACAGATTTTTAAAATATAGCTCCGATTAAATGATAAAAATTGAAAACCACGAAATATGACACTAAAATGCGACGTTGCCACTCATAAGGTATAAACGCTCTTAAGCAGCGTTCAAACGACATTCGTTAAGCGTGCGCTGGATTGCATGACAAAGGTTATTCCCGTCCCAAAGCGTTATTCTTTAAGAAAGGCCTAAGTTTTGTCTTAAAGTCTACTGATATAATCAGTTTTGATCATGATAACAGCGATACGCTAGAACTGATGACGCAAATTTTAAGGCCGTTTCACCAACGCCCGTAAGTCGTGTTTGAATTTTCTGGCACAAAATTTCATAAAAATTGTGGACAAGTTTTTGTTCTATCTTGTGGATAGTGCCCATCAGGAGAACACAGGTTCTTCTCTTGAGATACAGTATAAAATATTAAAATAGTTTTCTTTTATTTTCAACTTCCAATATTAAGAATAATAAACATTCATATAAAAACTAATATTACGGTTTTGTTTTACCCACAGATCCGGGTCCGGCAAAACATCAGCGATGCGTCATTGCGTGTGGTACCTAGCCAGCGCGTACCCTGCACAGGGGTCGAAGCTCACACCCGAACGATTGGATGCTGCCTTCGATGTACTGCACCTGTTTGGGTCTACACGGTGAGTGAGAAGGCTGTTAGAGATAGGTAGTCACATATATTATTACGAAACAAGGCTCACTAACGACAGAATATTTATACAATGAAGAAAGTGCAGGCGTCACGAATGATTTGATAGAAGTGATGGGACTTTTAGGGTCGATAATTGCTTAAATAATGCTCACAGCAGCGAAGTTATTGGCGTATAAGATACTGTATTTCACAATAGCAGCTAGATTTTATTTCAGACTAGCTGCTGCCCACGGCTTCACCCACGTGGATGTCGGAAATTATCCCACGGGAACGTGGTACCGGGACAAGAAGTAACCTATGTTACTCCTTATAAAATCAGCTATCTGCCAGAGAAAGTCTTGTCAAAATCAGGCCAGCCGTTTTGGAGATTACCCATCAAACAGACAGACAGACAAAAAAAAATGTTTTGTCTTTAAGTGCTGTATAATACTGTCATATGCAGTTAGTAAAAAGCTGTTATTTTGACATTACAAACAGACACTTCAATTTTATTTGTATCGATATAAGACAAATTGAGCAATTTTGCACTATTCAAAACATCGATAAAGAGTTCACGAAAGTGATTAGGCCTATAAACGACAGTTTAGGCAGATGCATGCTTTTATAAGATGTAATTTTTTTTTTAAATTTCGTGTTTTCGTTTTTTTTACTGTCATTTTAGCCAAGATAAACATGTTTAACAGAATATAATGCGAGATAATCTGTGCGTTTCTGATTTTAATGGAGGCAATCTTTAGCTCTACAAAAATTAAATGTCTGTTTACAGGACCGGCTCAAACACGCAAGCATCTCGCTTCGTCTCCCTCACGTCACTCGACTTCGACGGCGGCGGCGCCTTAGCGGCCGCGTCGGTACAAATACTGCTGCCCGACTTGAGACCCGGACAGGCGCCGCTCAGAGCTCTGCATACGTGAGTACTATGGCATTTCTTATTATTCACATCAATGAGGTTATTGAACCAAACTGTGATTAAATGATAAATAATTTTATTTCTGTAAGTAGGTTTGAACAAACACTTTTACACGTCAATCATATTTTTTTTTAAACTAGATGGGGTCGGCGTTTCCTATCTGACTACTCTGAGAAGAAAGGCCGAAACAAACTCAGAGGTCACAGTCTCTTTTAAAGTCCAGACAAAATCTTGGTCAGGTCATGTGAAAGCTATGTAGATCGGTGTCTGCAATGGTCTTTTGAGGAAAGGACCACACAGATTGAGTGGACCTGTCCAGTCAGTGCACGCAATTGTCAGTAATCGTGCAGCTCAACTTAGATTGGATTGAGATGTAACCTAAAGTATGCCCTTGTGAGATGTTTCATCCAGTCTGTTTGTAATCACGATTCAAAATCAAAAGTCATATAGTAAAACTAGGCTGAGAATCAGCACGTCAAAATTACTTAAGACAGTCCCCCAAAACGGCCGCCCTTCATTTTATGGTAGGTTAAGCCCATTCTGAACTGGGTGGTACGTGCAGTTTAATATCTCGAAAATATATAATTAATATGAAAACCTGAGTTTTATGTTATGATGCAAGCAAAAATTCTTTACAACGAACAAGCAAAGGCGAAAAAAATATCACAATAAATTCTTATGTAGATTCAAAAATCGCGTTCCACGTTGGTCAATTGTTTTCTATGTTATTTGGAGAGGTCTTTGTGGCAAGTAAAGGAAAACGTCGGGAATAAAATTGGAATCAATATAAATGTTTTATGAACTTTTGAATTGAATATGAATTTGATTTTTTGAATTTGAACTTGCCATGCTTGAACCCGTAATCTTGAAACATGTTTAGAAACCTCCTGACCAAAACGACCATACACGTACCAAACCAGACTCACACAAAATCCTAATAATACAATGTTTGGACTTTAAAAGAGACCATGACCTCTGAATTTGTTTCGGCGTTTCTTCTCGGGGATCAGTCGGCTAGGAAATGCCAGCTCCATCTAGTTTTAAAATATTGAATAAACATTTCATTTCATTTCAAACGTAAAATATCTTCAACTTGTCTTCCAGCCTCTATCACGGCTGCGACGGCCGCCTCCGCCGCGAGCTGCTCTTCGACCAATCACCGATCAACACACCGAACCCCTTCATGACTTCCGCTGAGAAAGCGGACGCGCCCGCTGAATTCTCAGCGCTGAAGGAAGCGCTGCAGCTGCTGGGTGTCACTGAAAATGAACAGATGGCGATATGGAAGATTATGGCGGCTATCTGTCATTTGGGCTGGGCGGGGGCTGTTAAAGGTAAGAACCGTTCAACATATAGGCAAATTTATTTAGGCTTATTGAATGATGGTGAATTAGAAAATGGCGGGATAGGAATGTCAAAATGGCGAATCTGATAAACACTGTCTACAGCCAATAGATAAGCCACGGAAGGTAGCCTACCTACAGAATTATCAAAAAAGCGGACACGCCGGCTGACTTGTCAGCGCTGCAGCAGCTGGCAGTCACTGAGCACGAACAGATGGCGATAATGGAAGATTATGGCGGCTATCTGTCATCTAGGGTTGTTGAAGGTGAAACAAAGAATAGTAACAGTAGTTTTCCTATGGACTTCGGTTCAGTTCCAACAGAGAGTGCCCTTGGGCCGTACTAACTTGTGGGGGAGCGGGTCACAATCAAATGTAGTTCGTAAAATGACTCCAATTTTATTAATCACATTTACGTTTTGGTCATGAAAACTTCCGGGTTTCGGACATTATGAAAAATGTACTTTTGTATAGACTATGTTTCTCACTGACACGTCGTAGTACCGTCCGCCATTTCCGTATATTTCAATTCATTTACGAATGTTGGTATACAGGGTTATTGGTAAAACACCATCAATCTCATAAGGCGATATTAACTGCCCGCGCCCTTGAGCGAGTGGGAGGTGTTTGCGTCGCGCCCCGCGACAAAAGTCAGACAAAGTCAGCGATACACTGCCACCCGTCGCCCGCCAGAGCCCCGCTTCAACGCGCACCAAAATTATTCGAAAAAACAACCCACCTTGATTTATCAAACACAATACAAATAAAAGCCGTATACTAAAATATGGGTCATTAAATTGTCTTTTATATGATTAAAGTTTCATGTAAATACGCCCCATAGTTTTTGCGTGATTATCGTTTTTTTGTCCACGTTAGACAATACTTTACAAATTAATTACACTATGTTATTAAAATATAATTTCACATTTTCACATATCAAATTATGAATAAAATTGTCTAGTATAACATATATTTTTTTCAAAGAAATAAGACTAGAAGTTTAGACGTGATGTTCAATATAAAATCATTAAAAGTCGTTTATCTGCGCCTTAAGGGGTCATTGTACTCATCATTATGAACAACTTTTACTATGGGAACAAATATGAAATCGCGAAAAAAAAAATTGCTGGTCCCTACATTTTGACGAGTTCTGCAAACATAAATGTAGGGAATAGCTGATTTTTTTTAAACTTATATCTCGTTCGTTCCTCTAAACAACCAATATGTTTCTCTTTCCAGCGAACACCGGCTCGGGCATAAAGTACCAGTTCCTGAGTACAGGCTGCGGCCAGCGCGCGGCGCGGCTGCTGGGCGTGGGCACGGAGGAGCTCGCCCGCGCAGTGTTCGTCACTGTGCCCACCTCGCCGCAACCAAACTCTAACCTGAGGTTAGTTTATGATAGCATAGTGTTTCCATTGCTAGGACACTGGCCTCGGTAAGAGAGGGCTGTAATCCAGCTCAGCTTGCCCAGAGCGTGTTGGATGTTACAGGCCTTCGAATTTTTGGCTGTAGGAAATACCGGTTACCTCACAATATGTTTTCTTTCACTTGAGGTTCAACTTAAGAAGGCTATCACAATTTTTCTTGTATATGAGTGTTTGAAGAGTCTTACACTCAAATACAAGAAAAAAAATTGATATTTATTTAAAGCACTCCCAGTTTAGATGTGTGATTATGGTTTAGATATGGCCACAAAAAAAAAATATGCCTGAGAAAGTTTGATTGTTCTAAATAAGTATCAATTTTTTTCTTGTAATTGAGTGTGAGAATCTTCAAACACTCAAATACAAGAAAAATTGTGATAGTCTTCTTAAGGATAACGTTATAGAATAGAATAGAAAACTTTTATTTCAGACTGGAGTCCATAGGGTTAGTAACAATTTTACTTAACTTCTAGTGTTAGCAGGTTCAGATATACACTTAACATTCAGCGTGGAGCTGCATCCACCTCCTCAACATCAGGCAATCCCGCCGATCTGAGAATACTGTTGGTGCTGCCGCGAACACGCGTCATCACGGATGCACATCTATAACTAATAATCAATATCTAATAGGCCGGCAATAGAAAATGTCTGTGTATTTAAAAACTTTTTTTTATAGTTTTTTTTCATGAGATTTGTCAGAGGTCTTTAGATTGCTTGTCATCGCATTTCTTTCTGTTTTCAAACCACAAACTCTTCGATATATCCATTTCAGAACACCATCACCTTCTAACGAACGCGAGATGTCGGGTACAGAGGCAGTAGATGCCTTTGTCACTGGACTCTACAACGAGACATTCAATATTATAGCTGCACTAGTCAACAGGTAACTACACCATCACATAGAAACTGATAGATATTCTAGTCAGTTTTATACAAAATTAACTTTATTACAATGCGAATAGGGTATATTTTGCATTAACCAAGTAACACGAATATTTTTACACATACGCCCATTGTGGCAGAATGAAGTGAAGACAAATCATAAACTTAGTCATTATATTGGAGTACATTAAGAAAGTCTTTAGAAGTGGCTGTACTTTGCAAACGTTGGGTCGTCTCCATTACTTACACCTTATTTAATCCTTATCTATAAAAAAATCAATGCCACTTTTCGTTGTAATTTTATAACTCAAGAACGGATGGACCGATTATGCTTATTCTTTTTTTAGAATATTCCTTGAAGTACGAGGATGGTTCATACGGAGAGAAAAATTTAAAAAAAAAATGTTAGGCGGTATGAAGTTCGCGGGGTCAGCTAGTATTTTTTATAAAATGTTTTGTTAACTTTCCAGGAGTCTATCGACCTCAGCTCGAACGTCCGCGTCAATTCTACTGCTGGACACACCGGGAGCTGACAACCCAATGTGCGCTGGACAACAGAGCGGCGCTCCGCTGTCTAAGCTGCTTTCAAATTATTTACAAGTAAGTCCCGCCGTTCATAACATTGATGATTACATTTATTAGAAATAGAAGGCATTATAGTAAACTGTTAGTATGTATTGCGGCTGATACAGTAAAATCATGCAGCGGTTAGGTTTTGAACACTCGATATTTTACTCGTTAATCTGATGCCTTCGCCATTGGGCAATTTCTGCCTAAATAACATGCCATGGTCTATGATTTTCTTTTTCTAAACAACTAACCTATGTCATAACAAAAAAGTATAGTTATCTTTTCGTTTTCTAGGAGCGCTTGCAAGCGATGTTCCACGAAGCGTTGCTGGTGGCTCCACGTGAACGATACGCACAGGAAGGAATCACACTTGATGATGGAGCTGAAGAAGGTAATGTGTATAATTTAAAACATTTACTTATAGTGTAATTTTGCAAAAAAAAAAACAGATACTTAAGCAAATATCCTTGTAGCGGTATCTACATTGCCACATGCGAGCTGCGCGTCAGACTGACGTCACGCAAATCCTGCATCGCGCAAGCAGAGTTTACCGCGCGACTAGCATATACAGAGTTGATATGACAGAGAGGCATTAAATTACACTACGTATACTATACGTGTTTAGTATTAATTCGATACGGTAAAAATAAAAACCACCAAAAATTAGTTTTTTTTTTCTTTCTAACAAACGAATTAGCTTACAAATCAGAGTAAAACGCCACCACCCTTTGTAATGAAAGTGCAAGCGTGTGTGTATTTATTGCTTCCTTGTTTGCATTACCATCTTTTTAGCGAAAATATTTGGTTGTACTTGTGACTTGCGTCAGACATAATCAGCTGTTAGGAAAGATACATCGTGTTCAAACAGGGCAAAAACTAAAAAAATCATTTGCTACTAAACTGCTGCTCCTATTTAATAGATTTTTGGTACAGAGCTTGGAAATAGTACCTAGTATAGGCAGTTTAATGGAAAGCCCCTCTGTCGTATCAACTCTGTATGCAACTTCCCGACATCAATCGTCGGGCAGTTGCCCACCAGACACGACACCCGTCTGGTCGGAGGAGCCTCCCTTTTCTATGGAGGTATGAGTGAACTTTACACCCTGTTCCTCGTACCTCTTTATTTATTTCAGTTAATTTAGTTATGCTAAATAGCCTGCTTACAATTTTTTTTAAAGCTGTATTTAAAAGCAGCTTAAGTAGGTATGGTTCAATATCGAATCGAGTTCTTTAAACTTTATATATATGTTGATCATTGGTGCTGGTAGGTAAATTAACTTGAGTTACCTTCAGACACAATTTTTATATATTTCTGTACTTTATGATACCAAGCTAATATTGCGTTCATTTATTACAGACTGGCTATCGGAAACCGTGAACCCCGGTCCGATGGTGGAGCTATTAGACAAAGCTCCACAAAACACGATCGTACGAAGCTCTCAAGCTGATCTGCGGGAGTGCGACCGACGGGGAATATTATGGTAAGACATTTTGCTTATCAGTTTCGCCTGCCAAGACCATTTAGAAGTATCTAAGAATAGCTGTTGCCCGCGACTTATTTTGCGATCCAGGATAAAAAGTAGCATGTGTCCTTACCCAGGTCATGGTCTACCGATGTGCCAAATTTCATCCAAATCCGTTCAGCCGTTTTAGCGTGAAAGCGTAACAAACATACAAACAAACTGACTTTCGCATTTATAATTTTTGTCTAAGATACTGTAGAGAAACTAATATTTATAGCTTAGCACGAAAAGATGCCTGTACTATAGAGTGCTAATGAGTTTCATAATGGCCTCTCCTTAGATGCCCATACAATGAAGTTCTAATGAGTTCCATAAAGGCCTCTCTTAAGGTGCCTATACTATGGAGTGCTAATGAGTTCCATAAAGGCCTCTCCTAAGGTGCCTATACTATGGAGTGCTAATGAGTTCCATAAAGGCCTCTCCTAAGGTGCTTATACTATGGAGTGCTAATGAGTTCCATAAAGGCCTCTCCTAAGGTGCTTATACTATGGAGTGCTAATGAGTTCCATAAAGGCCTCTCCTAAGGTGCCTATACTATGGAGTGCTAATGAGTTCCATAAAGGCCTCTCCTAAGGTGCCTATACTATGGAGTGCTAATGAGTTCCATAAAGGCCTCTCCTAAGGTGCCTATACTATGGAGTGCTAATGAGTTCCATAAAGGCCTCTCCTAAGGTGCCTATACTATGGAGTGCTAATGAGTTCCATAAAGGCCTCTCCTAAGGTGCCTATACTATGGAGTGCTAATGAGTTCCATAAAGGCCTCTCCTAAGGTGCCTATACTATGGAGTGCTAATGAGTTCCATAAAGGCCTCTCCTAAGGTGCCTATACTATGGAGTGCTAATGAGTTCCATAAAGATCTCTCCTAAGGTGCCTTTACTATGGAGTGCTAATGAGTTCCATAAAGACCTCTCCTAAGATGCCCATACTATGGAATGCTAATGATTTCCATAAAAGCCTCTCCTAAGGTGCCTATACTATGGAGTGCTAATGAGTTCCATAAAGGCCTCTCCTAAGGTGCCTATACTATGGAGTGCTAATGAGTTCCATAAAGGCCTCTCCGACGTTTAGTGCTGGATATGGGCTTCCACAAAGATTTCAATATCAAAATACTGGTAGTCCTGTCATTGAACGAGACTACCAGTTAAAATATAGTCAGTAAACAAATAGATATTGGCTGAACAGTATTTAATTAATTACTGTTTTCCAGTATTTTGATATTGAAATCTGAGGGAGAAGTATTATGTATGTCCAGCAGTACATTACTGTAGGCGGACTTCATTGATTGATTGAACCCAAATCTGAGGTTTAGGACCCAAAATGTAATTAAATCAACGATATTGGCGATATTCGCACCTTTAATAATAAACCGAAATAATTACAAAATTACGATTGTTGGGAAATCGCGTATAAAATTTTGCAAAATGATGCAGTCTACATTTTTCGAAATTAAAATAAAGATGGAAACGATACAGTAATACTAGTAAAAGTTATGTATTACCAAGAGAATAGCCTTTCAAATGATATATATAAATCATTACTATTATTTACACAAAAAGCCACAAACAAAAAGAGACGGAAGGTCCTCTATCTCGCTTTGTAGTTGTCCGAATCAAGCGCCCGTTAGACTGACGTATTATTTACGCGGACTTATTTCGTTTTTTGATTAAATGTCAAAACATCGAGTTGTTTAATTATTTCGGTTTATTATTATGAGCAGCTTAAAAGAATTCATTTTGTAACGTAACCTATAATATTTGCATGTTATGATCTCTATAATCTCTATACTTTATACACTCTCTATACTATATATACTCTATAATGTATTTTTATGCAAATACCATGTTTCATGCAAATAAATGTTTTTTCTATTTACAAATATTTTGAATTTCGAATTTTGAGAATTTCTTCTTTTCCAAAAATATTTGCAGATGTTCATGGGAAAGTACCTGCTGAAATAAACTTAGACATTGTACATGTATATTGTACTATTTATTCATACATTATTAATTTCTACAGGCTACTAGACGAAGAATCCATGTACCCCGGCTCATCCGACGACACATTCTTAGAGAGAGTAATGACGCACTACGGCGCGCCCAATCACACGCACTACCTCATCAAGAAGGCGCCGCATGCCAGGCAGTTTGTGCTGCAACATTTACAGGTGAGATTCAACTCTATTTGTAGCCACATACGGTTCTATTTACAATGAGTGATGACGCACTACAGCGCGCCCAATCACACGCACTACCTCATCAAGAAGGCGCCGCATGCCAGGCAGTTTCTGCTGCAACATTTACAGGTAAGATTCAACTCTATTTATGTACTTATACGGTTCTATTTACAAAGCTAAGAGTCGACACATTTATACAGCGAATGATTTCTACATAATAAGAGGCCTCGTCTTCTCTTTTATTAAATAATTAACGACAGCTGTCATTGAATAGCAGCAGCTTTTGTAGCTGCTACCAACAAATTTGTACATAAAATATTAACAAGGCATTTAATGTGTATACTATTATTTTCAGGGCACTAATCCAGTTCTGTACGATGTAACTGGCTGGGTGAAGGCGAGCCGAGAAAATCCTGTTACCAAGAAGTCATTGACGTTGTTGCAAGAAAGCCAAAAGTAATATTTTTTATTATTTTTTCAATTATACTAGGTACATAACATTTTGAAAATTATAACGAAACGTTTGCTTTAAAATGCGATTTTTTTAATGAAACTGACGGAAAAATATTTAATGAATTGATTATAAGTTACTTTACTCCCCGTAAAACTTCAAAACTATTTACGTGGAGCACAATTAATGTCCTTATTGTTAAAAACAATTTGACTTTTGTTGATTACAGCGAAGAGATCGGTCGCCTGTCCTCGTGGGCGCGCGGTGCGTGCGGTATCAGCGCGTGGTCGGCCGCTGTCGGGGATGCTTCCACACTACGTCGAGCCAGCTCTATACGACGCACTCTTACTTCTGGTAAGCTAACCATTAAACACGTTCTTTTTCTATTTAGCATGGTCGGCGCAGTGGTTAAGCGATTGACAGCTGCGCTGCGTGTCGCGGGTTCGCTTCCCGCACGGAACAAATATTTGTATGACCTGCAAATAGTTGTTCCGGGTCTGGCTGTTTGTGTATGTGAGTTTAAATGTTTGTAAACGCACCCACGATACAGGAGACATTTCTAGTGTGGGGCAACGATTAAAAAAAAAAAAAAGAAAGAATCTCAATTGGCACCTAACAAGCATTAAGAGCTAATCAAAGTTTTGTTTTTAGGTTTCCTTTGATACAACTGTAAACCTTGATTTTTCTTAATATTGCGTAAACTTTCTTTTACTTACTTTAATGAACGATCCTTTTAAAATAATGAGAGAATGTCGCGGTAAAACATAAAGGTTTCTAAGATTGTCAGACAGTTTAGACTGGTTTCATCGTCACGTCGCTAGACGCGCCACTGAGCAGCGCGCTGTTAACAACACCCGCTTGAAGAGCGGTGCACCGTAAAACGAGATTAGTACCGCGCGTTCCGCTGCTGTGGGCCAGTCGTGTACAATATGCAGGTTAATACGGTTAGAGTACTGGCTATTTACTTAAAACAAATAGGTACCTACAATACGGCGCGTCTCATCGGCGTCACACTAAAACGCATACTGGCCGTAGAAGCGAATGAGCGGCGCGCGCTTTGGTAGCGCCGGCGAACATCGCGCGTTTTTTGAACGGCGCTGCTCAAGCGCGTGATTTTGAAACGCAACTACTATCCCATACATCTTCGAACGCGCGCGCTCCAACGGCGCTGCCGAAACGCGTGACGATAAAACCAGCCTTAAGGTCTGGAAAAGTTGTGTACATAACGTTAAAACACACTATAAATAATATCTAAATTTATCTCCAGGTACTGCAGGCATGAAGCGTCGCTCAACAGCATTACAAGCCAAATTCGTGGCCGACGGCATCGTGGACACACTACGTCGCTGCGGCACCGCGGGCGTGCACTTCGTGTGCTGCCTGCTGACCAACCAGCCCACTGACGTCGCGGACGACGTCAACGTGCCGCTGTTACGATCACAGGTAAAGCTTTAGTTTCCTAGGAAAAAGCGGTTACGTCATATTATAATGGCCATCATGAAAATCTGTCATTTACACCAGAATTATACGTAAAAAAAAATGTTTATTCTCACCATTAACGGTTACAATTTTATTATAAAAATAGACAGTAGACAATAGACACAGTATATGACAAGTATTTTGAACATGCTGGTGATCATAATAAGGTGCACAGACCACAGAGTATTGACCCTAGCCACTGAACTAGGCGGGAACCTGTATCTCATGGGATAGTGACATTGAGTCCAACCCCACTGCGCAAAGATTTAAATCGCTAGATTGGCTCTCACCGTACTTAGTCACGCGAAAGTGTCACATACTGAGAAGAGTGGGCTCACACATTATTAAATAGCGTTTCCATGACAATCAAGTCGTGTCACTGCGTCATTGTATGTCAAAACGAAACAGGGGGCCCTACCCTCTAAGTCCGTCAACGAGGACACGGGCCCGTCCCAAAGTAATTCGATATTATGAAGTGAACCCTACTCCCGATTAATTACCTATCCGGACGGGCAAAAACACATCGGGAGTAAGGACAACTGTTTTATTAAACGTTATGTCATTAATTTTTAGTTCGGACGCCGGAATCCTATGTCCGTAAGAGATACAGCGTAGGAAACGTCCGTTACTTCGGCCGAAACGACGGACTTCGTGCTTATGGAGTAGGCCCTCTAAAACGCGACTATTGTTTGACGCTCTAGGGCGAATCTAACGATATAAATCTGTGTCGCTGTCATCATGTTCATGGCAGCCATCACTACGGCCCTTAGGTGCGGCCATCGCTCTTCTAGGAAATGGTAGCTTAACTGACAGAGCCCACTGCTGGTCATAGTGATCCTCATAGTGGTAACTTACATCGTGGTGAAAAGAATAGTCGACCAGCAAGGTTGACAGCAGGGTTGACTGTCGAATATGGGGCAGAAACACACCTGTCTTGCAGGAAGATTATACAGGGTTAATGGTAAAACACCATCAACCTCTTAAGGAGTCATTGTACTCATCATTATGAACAACTTTTACTATGGGACCAAATATGAAATCACGAAAGAAAATCAGCTGATCCCTAGATTTATGTTTGCAGAACTCGTCAAAATGTAGCTACCAGCAGATTTTTTTTCGCGATTTCATATTTGATCCCATAGTATTAAGAGGTTGATGGTGTTTTACCAATAACCCTGTATAAAAGTGACGAGATTTAAGTTTAAGTATTGCTCATCCAAACTAATAAATGCGAAAGTGAGTTTGTTTGTTTATTTGTTCATTACGCTTTTACGCTAAAATGGCTGAACGGATTTGGCACATGACCTGGAGAAGGATGACGTGTTAACACCATCATGATTCCGTTGCGAAAAAGAGATAGTGCTATCTGTCATGTATAGCTCCGTCTCTTTTTCACACTGGAACAATGATGGAATTAACACGTCATAGTACGGCCCCTGGAGAAGGGCCTGGGGAAGACGAAGTCACGGGCAAAAGCTAATTAATTATACTACTCTGTCAAGAAAGTACCGGGAAAAGATCAATAATACACAAAATGTCTGTTATTCATCCAAATTTATTTTATCACCTTCAAAGTATGCTCCTTTAGAAACGATACACTTGCGCCAACGAATAATCCATTCATCAAAACATTTTTTAAACGCTGCTTCCGGAATTGAGTTCAGTTCTTGCCGCGAATTCTCCTTTATGTCTTCTATCGATTGAAAACGGGTGCCACGAAGTGGTAATTTGAATTTAGGAAAAAGAAAAAAGTCAGCAGGAGCCATATCTGGTGAATATGGTGGTTGCTGGATGGTATTTGTTGAGTGTTTGGTTAAAAATTCGTTCACAATGATAGCCTTGTGCGAAGGCGCATTGTCGTGGTGCAAAATCCAAGAATTTTCTTTCCACAAAGCTGGCCTTTTTCGTCGAATTTGCTCTCTTAAACGCCGCATAACGCTCAAATAATATTCTTTATTTACCGTTAGATCTTCCGGTAAGAATTCAGAGTGCACAACACCGCGATAGCCAAAGAAAACAGTCAACATGACTTTGACTTTTGATCGACTTTGGCGTGGTTTTTTCGGTTTCGGTTCAGTTGGAAGGCGCCACTCCGAAGCTTGTTGACTAGTTTGCATGTCAAACTCGTAAACCCACGTCTCGTCACCAGTAACAATGCGTTTCATGAATGTTGGGTCCGAACTGACTCGTTCTAGCATGTCCTCAGCGACTTTCATGCGATTGAGTTTTTGGAGAAATTTCAGATCTTTTGAGACTAGCCGAGCAGCAACATGTTTCATACCCAAATGATTAGTTAAAATGGATCTCTCTCAGAGTTGAATGGGGATTTTCAGTCACTATTTCCTTCACTTTTGCGATGTTAACTTCAGTTGCAGACGTTGACGGCCTACCAGAGCGAGGCAAAACCACTCATAAGCACGAGTTTTTGATAAAGTCGATTCACCGTAAGCCTTCTGTAACATTTTCAGTGACTCCGAACACGAAATTCCATTGGCGATGCAAAATTTAAGACAAACTCTTTGTTCGATATTTTTGTCCATTATGAAATTCGCAATACACACTTTATATGATATTACTAAAACCAGCACTGTATTTAATATAAATAACAGATACAACTCAAACTCCGCGACAAAATGGAAAACAGTTGTGCCAATCTAACAACTACAAAAAAACAAAAATTTGAATTTGGAACCATAAACAAATCATCCATTCCCGATACTTTTTTGACTGAATGTATTTCTACAAGACAGGTTTGATTCTACCACATCTACAACACGCTAAGCAAGCTATCTTCATACAACTTGAAAATGCCTTTGACGACCATTTATTTAACTTTAAGCCGGTGTACAACTAATTTGTATCATGTGTTTGTCCTCAGTTCCGTGGTTTCCAACTATTGGATGCGGCAAGATTGTACAAGCAGGGCTTCCCAGAACACATGCCCCTCTCTGAGTTTGCGCGCAGGTAGGAACAATACGAAAATATCAATACTTACTTATATTTTTTCTTTTTAACCGACTTCAAAAAGGAGGAGTTTCTCAATGTTTTTTTTTTTAACTGCCCCTCGCTGGGAATTTCTCCTGTATCGTGGGTGCGTTTACAAACATTTAAACTCACATACACAAACAGCCAGACCCGGAACAACTACTTGTAGGTCATACAAATATTTGTTCCGTGCGGGAATCGAACCCGCGACACGCAGCGCAGCATACAATCGCTTAACCTCTGCGCCAACCGTGCCGACCTAACCTACTCTGTCCCACTCCTGGGCAAAGGATTCCCTCCACTCCTTCCATCTTTCGCGAGCCTGCGCGTCCTATTTCCAGTTTTAACGGAACCTATCCAGCTCGTCCCGCCATCTACGGACCTGCCGCGACCCCCCTTTCTGTCTCAGGGCACCAGCACCCTAATTGCGTAACACACTATCAATCATAGTCTGAATCATTTTGAAGGATATTGCTAATACATTGCTTCATAAGTTCGAAAAATTTGTCCGCTCAACAACGTAAGTAACGCAATGAATGTTGTTGAACTGTCAAAATGAAAGCCGTTTCTACTGATAGTGTGTAACGCGTTCTGTGGTATTTGTTTCATTACTTTTAAGTACCAAATACACATCTTACAAAAGTAAGCTTTTGAATCCAACAATCACGTTAGTGAAGAAAACTAAAACATGATAAAAATGAACATGGACCGTCTTATTACAAAACACTATCTAACTTTAGTCCGAGACTAAACCTCCGAGCCAGTTTTTGTATTTGGAACTTTATGGCGACTTTCGTAAAGTTTTCAATACAAAATTGACAATCTAAGACCGGACTAAGTTGTCAGTTTTGTAAAAGGAACTGTGTTTCGATTTCTGTTAGGTTCTTGTTGCAAAAACAGATTCGATGGTGTAAACCACGTCCAAAGAAAAATCTTGTTTTGTAATAAGACCGGGAGTGTTAAAGCCAGGTCTCACCCAAATCGATAAACATAATACTGGTGCTGATTCCCTTGTTTACAAACTAAACCAAATTTAAGTTCAGTGCATCTTTTTCTTTCTATTTCATTAAGAAAAGGACAGAAGATAAATTTTAGTTTAGTCCTATCTAATTAATCAGCGCCTGACACTACTCCATACAAGTTTAGACGTGATTAAAAAGTTGACTACTAAAATTACATCAAATTACGTCAGGTGCTGACTAATTTGACAGGACTAAACTAATATTTATCTTCTGTCCTTTTCATAATGAAATAGAAAGAAAAAGATGCACTCAACTTAAATTTAGTTTAGTTTGTGAACAAGGGAATCGGCACCACTAAGTGCGTTTAGTTACAAACGCGCCGTCACCTCATATTTTGTAAGAAAACCATAATTTAATTTTGCAATTTATTATGTTTGGTGTAAGTACAATAAATAATTCGTGGCTAAATCATAGCAGCCGCACGGGTCTATCGAAGGTAAAGCAACGCTTGGTGCGGTCGGTTCGTGGATGGGTGACCATCCATTACATATCGAGACCCTTCTGTGCCTCAGAAAGCACGTTAAGCCTTTGGTCCCGGTTGTTATACGTAGATCTTTGACAGTCGTTACGGGTCGTCAGAACCCCGAAAGTCTGACAACCAGTCTTACCAAGGGGTATCGTGTTACTGAGTAAGAGGGTTGTTGAGATCAGATAGACAGTCGCTCCATGTAAAATACTGGTATTCAGCTGCATCCGGTTAGACTGGAAGCCGACCCCAACTTATAGTTGGGAATAGGATAGGCAGATTGATTGTACAATAAACAATGAATTATTTTAGATTGGGCTTTATTTACAGTTAAATATTGTTACCAAAACTAACACCTCATTTTCTTCCCAGGTACCGCCTCCTAGCCACGTCAGAAAGCGAAGACTCGGACACAGTGCAGCAGCCGGCTGTCTCCGACCGACAGATAGTGGACGACATGCTGTTGACCCTGGACCTGGACGTCACCAGCTACAGGCTTGGACTCACTCAGGTACGTCGTAGTTGTATTAAACACCACCTTTAAGCCTCGATCTTCGTGGTTTTTCCTACAGGAATCGTGCAATTTTTCGGGATATAATGTAAACTATGTCACTGTCCGGCCCTTAAACTGTATCCGTGCAAATAATCCCGTCGATACGTAGTGCCGTTGCTACGTGAAATACGGACAACTAAACACCTACGTATTAATGCTATTAGCATGATACATGTATAATGATGTAGATGGCGCTGTTCGATCGATACAACATGCACTACATGCATGCGTACAGTGAACAACATGGTACTAGATAAATATGTACTCCTGAAAGTGGACACATTTAGTTGTGTCATAAAGCAGGTGGTATTTTGATGTAGGATTCTAGGTGGATAGGAAGGTTTGAAGAAGATTGTCGAAGGAGAATAATAACATAATCATATACCTATATACAATGTGTAACAGAATAAACGTAGTCCCGAAAGTAGTTAGTTCATAATTGACTACTGAATCGATTTCAGTACCTATAAGTATAGGTATTTTTTCTATGTATTTTCCAATACTGACCGCAAATCGAGCCAAAGAAAATTAAATCTTATTTCAGGGTAACAATACTCAGTTTTTAATGCATAAAGTAATGCTTGGGTCAACACGATTTTCTTAATAATAATAGTTAGCTTTTAACTCAACACTCTAATTGGGGTGTGTGAGGTCTTGCGTTAATTATGTTACACGTTGTACTATAAAGAAAGAAAGAAAGAAAAATATTTTATTTGGGACACGCACAGTAAATACAAATAATAATAATAAAAGAAAAGAAAATAAAAAAAGAACATTAAATCTAACAAAATCATGAAAACAATAAAAAAAAAGAATAAAGAGAAGACCTGTGCGAGGCCAAAGAGGCTCCTATCTCAGCATGATGCTGCGATATTTGAAAAACAAACAAATACCGCAGCGTGGTATTCTGATAGGGCGTTGTGGCGTTGTGATGCCACGGACACACCTACGGACATAAAATAAACCCCACTAAAGGACATAATTTCTTATAAAAATACATATATATACATACGTACATACATATACGTACTTACATACGTAAACTTCCTTCTTGCCATGAGGGTAGGCAGAAACTACAGAACGCCACCTGCTACAATCCTTACCTACCTTTTGCTCCGTTCAGCCGTTTTAGCTTGAAAGCGTAACAAACAAACAAAAAAATTTTTTTTTCTCTTTATAATATTAGTTTAGAAAAAGACATTTGCGCCGACCACAAATAAATTGACTTGAGAGCAGAAAAATGATGATGAGGCAGAACAGGTTCATTAATAATACTCGACGATTGACGTCTGAATTGTTGACTTTGAGCCCCGTCTGTTGCGGTCAATTAAATGATCAGACAATAAAATTATGAAAGCCACGCTCATTAAGACTAAAGGTAAGTACCGTTTATATTAAGTAATTAATTACTCAAATAATTACGTTTTCATTACGGACATGCCTACATTAAACTGGAAGCCTCCTTTTTTGTTTGACGGTGGGAAATCATCAAATATCTTCTACGGCCAGACTCTTACTGACTAAAACCCACCCGTGTTCCTTCAGTTGCCTGTGCCAAGGGCCACGGTAACCCTCATTCGGACTTTCCCGCAATTTCGTACTTTCGCGCAAAACTGGAAACCTCCTGCAGTGACTTAGTTGTTCATATAATTCTTATAAATATAGTTTTAGTCGTAACTTAATGTTGCCTATGTTTGTAATAACAGGTATCGGTTTGGTGTCAAAAGTGACACCTCAATTAAGCTTAAACGTTATTTAATAGTGCTGCATAAAAACGGAATATTTGTGAGAAACATCTTTAGTATAGGCTACTCAAGATCATCAGCAAAATTAAACTTTAAGGCGACCACAATGGAACGAAAATTGGCTGAAAACTTCAAAGCTACATATTTTTTTTGCACTTAGCGTGCACTAGTAAACTCTATAGGCTGTTATTTTCACGTCTATCGTTAATTTTATAGGAAATAATAATTATTATTTTTACCTCATCCGTCTGATGGTCCTTAAACCGAATTCTCGTATATTATGTAAGTTGCTAATTATTTTATTTATTAAAAAAACGTTTACAAAAAATCTTTGCATAAGGACTTTGCCCCGCAAAACCGTTGTACATGTTACTCTATCAGCTTTTGCGATATCCATATTCTTTAGCTTTGTGATATTCTAATATTACACCGTCAATTACGTAACGAAACCGAACAATATTAAATTCACAGATCATTAAATGTAAAGGCTCCTTCAAACAGGCGCGACACACGACGCGAATCGCAAGCGACACAAAGGCACCGCGTGTCGTGCGACGATTGGTGCCTTTGCGTCGCGCGCGATTCGCGTCGAGTGTCGCGCCTGTTTGTAGAAGCCTTAATGACGACAAGCAATATTGCGTGCCATATAATAAATGGCTCCTAGTCTCAACACATTCATTGATTATTGCCCTGAGCATCGAGTTGGGTCATATGACGTAACTTCATTAGCTTTTGTTGACATTTTGTTTTCCGTAAATATTTATATTGATTGGGTCTGTTTGTTCTAGGTTAATGTATTTGATTAGGTACATCTGTGTAAAATAAACAAATCTAGTGTGGCATTGATTTTATTCAGTGTCATTGACCAGAAATGACTAGGGCCTTGAAATGTTTGTTCAATATTAATATTTAACGATGAATAAATTTGGAAACACTTAATCTGCACATGGGAATGGAATATTAGTATGAAAAAATAGAGATAATTTAAATATAAATAATAAAATGGTATTTTATATAGGTACAGGGTGTAACAAGACTAAGCCGTCACTAAGCCGTCATCTACACATTCTGTACATCCTTAGTAAGTTTGTGCTAAAATAATTGGTGACTAACTTTCCTTTTTGGTGAGAAAATTCGCTGTTTACGGAAGTGCAAATCGTGACGCACGCAAAACATTGAGCTTATGGGTATATGCATCGGTACATGAATCGTGGGAGTACCTAATTAAAGTAGTGCCGACCGAAGGTTCGTTTTCGGTTACGGCGAAACAAAACTGGTTTCGGCTGCAGTTTCGGTTTCGGCCATAAAGTGGTCGAATCTTCGGCCCACCGAAACTGACGTATGGCGTTTGTGAGCTGTTGGTTTTGATCTCAGACTAAGGAAAAGAAAGGACTCGGCATAACGAACAGTATACAGCATATCTCACTGCGGCCGGTCGCCATGTTTTGTCACAGCCAACAAGTACATCAGTTGTCATAGCAACTTGTTTCTTTCAGTGTTTTGAAGAAAATTTTGATATTATAATGCGCGCAGCTCTACCGCAAGCCGCCATCTTTGTGCCAGACTCACATTTGAGGTATGCACGTTTTTTTCGTAGGTATGTCATGTCTATTCTTCTTTTCCTTAGTCTGAGGTTTTGATAGAATACAAACGACTGACAGATAGACAGAGCGTAGACTAATAATAACTAGTAATGAGGTCCCGTTTTCACCTTTTTTTTAACAAGACGAAAACAAAAAGTGTTTACTTATAAATATAAGTCATTTATTTTCTTAGCAGACATGCTGCTTTTAGTATAAGTTTTTAGTATAAGCGAGGAGGAATTTATTCGCAGTCTGGAAGATTGATACAAGCTGTACGGGCAACAGCAGATGCATCTTAGTGACGGTGCGTTTGGTGACATTAGCAAAATCACACGTAGCAGCGATTACTCGTTCCACTTAAGTACGGTTTAAAAATTGTGTTTCTAACAATGCTGAATTGTTTGGCGGAGAGATAAAAGCATCGCATTGCATTTTTATTTAGTTACTGTCATTAGGTACCTATACAAGGTGTCGTTTTGCATCTTCATCAAATTCGAGGAGGTTACTATGCTAATGATTCTCGACACGACTCAATAATAAAATAAGTAGGTAATTTTTATTATTTTTTATAATTTTCGGAGATCGGCATTTGTAGGGCCCTTGTGATACCGCACTGTAATGCACGCACACAGCGATATAGTAGTGCGACACTGCCTACCGCATACGCAACGGGCGATTCTGTTCTTTGAACAAAGTTCAAAGTTCTTTGAAAGTGGAGTATTCTAATTTATTTTAATTTATTCTAGGAGTTCATTTAGGTTAGAAGCCTCTTATATGTTATGTTTTTAGAATTGAAACTGTAGTAGGATAAGTTCTGATTTTGTCTAAAAAAACAAATATGTATTAATAATACAATATTGTGCAGGATCGTAATTTTATTTGATTATTTATGTCTTTCATAACAGCCTCCTGAAATTTGACGAGGATGCATTTCCATCACCAACGTTTTATGACTGTCAAAAGAAGCATATAGAGTACCTAGGTGTATATAATAAAATAGAAAACCTTATTCAGCTTACGATAGACAAGTCGCTCTGGTGAGTTGTGCTTGTGAGCGACATTAAAGGCCTATGAAAACTTCACGGAAATTTTTCTACAAAAGTCACGTCGCGCTGTCGTGTCGCGCCTGTCTACCCTAAAGGTAGCTAAGCGTAAAGGCTGATGGGCACGGTATGATTAAATTTATTTATTTCTTTGAGAAAAACACGTACAACATAACGGACATAATCCAAGTTATAGCCGGGGAACGGGTGTGAGATAATCGCAGGTGCTTAGGAAGCACACTATAATAACACAGCTCACAATCCAACAGAACTTAGAGCGCGCGCACGTTTGCTCGCTGGTGGGTGGTAGTTTTCTTATCTAACTAGTATACTATTAATAGTAGTCTTTGTATCTAACTAACGATTGCAACCAAATCTTACCAGAGCTTACGCAGCCGCCCTCAGACTCTCTGGGTAGCCATGATAGCACTAACATTCGGCCGCTCGCTATAACAGTTAAAATGCGCAAAGTTAAATTTGCGCGATGGTCGATGGGTCGCATAGTGTGTGGGATTGGTAGAATTTCGACTGGGATAGACGGTGGACCATTGTGGAAGTACTTAAATATAAATACTATATACCACTGTGAAAGGTAGCGAGCACTGAAGCCTACTCAGTCAACTGTCTTATACCAGATCTGAGCGTCTACTCTCTAAATCCGTTAACGAAGATACGGGCCCGTCAAAAACTAGTTGATCCGTCAAAACGAGCGCCAAATTCAATTGTTCGGACGGACAAATACATATCGGGCCTAGGAACCACTGTTGAATCGTGTCGTTATTCGTTCTTAGTTCGAAAACCGACCTAATCTTATGTCCGTAAATGATACGGAGTCAGCAAAGCGTAACTTCGGCTGGAACTACGAACTTCGTGCTTAGGTAGTAGAGCCCCTGAATTGGAACTGTTTCGGTCGGAATCATAATCGAAACAGCTCTGAATTTAAATAAAAACAGCCATATACAATAAGGAACAAGGAAAGGAAAAAGGAATCAACAATCAAAGTTGCACAGTCTAAACCGTGCAGTGTTTAGACGATGCAAGTCATTTGTTGCTTCAGTTCTATTGTATGCAAGACACTTGCATCGTGTAAATAGAACTTAAATGACAACAAGTAAGGCACATATGCCAACCTGTCCTAATTACTTATTCTAGGATTAAATGGCAATACTGACGCAAACTAGAGTCTCCTATACATAAATACATACCTACTACCTAGTCTGTTAATTTTAGCATGGCAAATACAAAGACAATCTGTATTTTTTTTTTGTTGCAACGCCTACGACGCCGCGACGACATAAAGTGAGATCGACACTTATCAATAATCGATTAACCAACTTTCGATTTTATATTAAGCAACAACTCTAAAAGGGGCATGGTGTCAAATCAATCACAACAAAATGAAGAGTATAATTATCATCTATTATGGTAGTCATTTTATGGCGTTATAAAGCCTATGTTAGATTGTTAGTTGATATGGTGAAGACAGTATTTGATCTATTGAGACCTGTTTGAGATTATGCGAGATAGGGTTGTAAGCTCCTCAACGTTTCTCCAGTTTTTTGTTATAATTAACATCGAAATAATCACTTGAGTTGCTTCTAATCAAACAGTCGTTATTGCCACTGACGCAAGCATTTTATGCTTAACCTACAGTCTTTGGCTTGACAGGTATCATACCTAAAAGCATTATTAATTCATGAGATTTATTAAGATTAGATGACTTATTTAATGTAATGTAGGCAATATTTTTTTGTGTTTCAGTTTTAGGCCATATGCTTACTGCTGTTTTAAATTATAGCTCGAGTAGAAAGCATGCTGTAAATAGGGTTACTTTACTATATCGAGATTTGAAAATTGCTGACAATAAGCTGAACATTTGCGAAAAAGTCCGGAAATGTTACTTTTAAATCATTATTTTTTCTGATTCATTTAGCATAAGCATAATATTTAAGCATAATCAGCCTATAACGTTCCCTGTGTTGGCACACAGGCCTCCTCTCTGAGAGGGAGTGGGCCGTAATCTACCAAACGGGCCCAGTGCGGGTTGGTGTATAAGTATTCATTTAACTTTTATTTTCTAAAAGAAATCCCCTTAAACCGAAAAGTCCGGACAAGTGGCAAGGCGGGACAAATGGCAAGGCCGGTCAAATGGCAAGGCGGGACGAATGACAAGGCTGGACAAATGGCAAGGCGGGACAAATGGTAAGGCGGGACAAATGGCAAGACCGGACAAATAGCAAGGCGGGAAAAAGGGCAAGGCGGGACAAATGGCAAGGCGCGACAAATGACAAGGCTGGACAAATGGCAAGGCTGGACAAATGGCAAGGCGGGACAAATGGTAAGGCGGGACAAATGGCAAGACCGGACAAATAGCAAGGCGGGAAAAAGGGCAAGGCGGGACAAATGGCAAGACGGGACGAATGACAAGGCTGGACAAATGGCAAGGCGGGACAAATGGTAAGGCGGGACAAATGGCAAGACCGGACAAATAGCAAGGCGGGAAAAAGGGCAAGGCGGGACAAATGGCAAGGCGCGACAAATGGCAAGGCGGGACAAATGGCAAGGCAGGACAAGTGGCAAAGCTGGACAAATGGCAAGGTCGGAAAAGTCAAGACGGGGTGCTGAAAACCTGGACAAATCCGGACGCCAGTTATTTACACGTACAATTACCAGTACCTGTAAATAATTGGATAAAAAGCATATTTGAGACATCAATTGTTAAGCACAATCTTTTTAGGGTTCCGTATCGACAGAGTGCCTACGGGACCCTTTTACGAAGGGTCTGTCACAGGGCTGTGTCGTTTGAACCGTAATTGGTAGACGCTTAAAATGTTCAGTGTGTAAGAAGTACTACTATGACCGCTATACTTAACAACAAATAATAAAAATAAAATATAGTTCAAAATTAAAGGCGGTCCCCATTAGGTTGCGATATCGACGGTAGGTTATTTTTAAGATGTCATTAAATGGGTCATTACGGGTTTTTTTTTGGAGTTTGTTGCGATTCTTAGTGCATCAATACTTCATGTATATAGAGGGGATCTGACGCTTGTCGGAGGCTACCGCGGCAACCCCACAAGAAACGTATTTTTTTATGAAAAGTACCCATTTAAAAAAATATTTGTTAAATAATAAGGTACGGAACCATTTGTGTGGCAATCCTACTCGCACTGGTTTAGATCAGAGTTTTGAGACTGAACTCTGTAGTGCTTTCCTCGCCGCTCAAGTAGTCTATAGAGGTATGAGAGACAGGGTGTAAAGTTCACTCATATCCTTAGTAAAGGGAGGATTCTCCGACCAGACGGGTGTCGTGTCTGGTGGGTAACTGCCCGACGATTGATGTCGGGACGTTGTATACATGCTGGTTGCGCGGTAAACTCTGCTTACGCGATGTAGGATTTTGCGTGACATCAGTGTGACGTAGTCCGCATATGGCGATGTAGATACCGCTACAAGTCTGACAGTTTAGACCACAAGAGCGATTAATTCCATTACAATTGACATTCGATGGACTAGTTACCGAACAATCATTACTCCTCTATTGTCTCTAATTATAGAGAAACTGTATGTTTTGATAAATAAAAGATCATTTATACGAGTGAGAGTGACGCATCATGCATGTATTAAACTAATGGCTACTTTTCTTCTATTCATCATGTAATCATACACTCAAGTCATTACCCTTTGATATATATTTTATGTAACGCCCGCGTACTTTTTTATGCGAATGTAATGGCAGGACGGATTAGAGCGGTATTTTTAGGCTAAGCGCGCACTACGATTTTAAGGAGACTACATGACTTAAACGCAAGTTTTATAATGTCTAAATGTATATGATCCAGTGCAGTAAGCAAAATCAGAAAAATATATGATATTCTTCAGGATATAAGCTAGTTAGATAGTGTGTTGAAAACATAATACAACTAATTTGGTACGATAGAAAAAAGTCACGAAGATACCTCAAAAAAATTATTTTAACGATTAAAAACCATAATAATAAACGTACAATCATTGTGTTTTTTTTTTTCAGATTGTTCTTCAAGCAAAATATTAACGTGATAGGTTTTAATTTTTTTGTCCAATTAATAGATTTTTTTGTAAATTGTGAATTGCTTCATATTTTGCAATAAATTACCAGCTTTGTGTCACCGTGCTTCTCTTTCTTTTCTGTGAAGTCCGACAGTAACCGCGCTATAGCTGTTGTCAGCCCCTTAATCGTTGAGTTTTAAACTGCGAAATAAAATAGCAAACGAAAATATTTTTTCAAGCGATTTTTACCGCAGTGCGTTGACTCTAATATATTGGTATTGTTCACAGATTTGCGATTATTATCCGCAACTATTAAATTTCGTTGTGCGCGCTTAGCCTTAGGGCAGCTGATATGTTTATTTCTTTTTTAGATGTTAAAGAGTTGATTGTACTGCTATTTGTAATTTGAATGGCTTTATTTTGTACTATTTTTAGAAATTTTAAATGCGGCTTTGCACGGCTAAGCCAAGTTCATAAAAAAAATCGGGTGGTTCTTCAGGATTTTTACTGATGGTTTTTGGTTGAAAGAAAGATAAGAAAATAGAGAAAGAACATACATTTATTAAGCACTTACTAAAAGGCACACAGCTACTTCTGCAAAATAAAAACAAAAATTTGTTGATTTGGGTAATTAGTTATACTATAAGTACTAGGTACTTACCCGGCTAAATATTTTGCTGGATAAGATTTCGATCATCATAAAATCTCTGGGTTATACCCGTCTTACAGGTACTTATGTGTAGTTAACAAACTTATTTATTTATTCACACTGAAAGTTTTTAGAATAGGCCAGTAAGCAGTCGATGAAAAATTTATTTAAATTTCGAATTAGGAACTCTTTGGGAATCTGTAGATGTGTAATGAATTCATATTTCATTTATTTTTAGAAATTGGCGGCAATTTAAAAAGGGTCTGTCCTGCGTCGCAATGAATTTGACTAGAGAAATTTATTGTTCAATGATTTATTACGACTTTCGTTGCGGTCTTAGTCAACAACAATGTTACGATAGACTTCGATTAGCATTTCATGACGAAGCGCCATCCCGTGCCACTGTTTGCAACTTGTTTAATGAGTTTAAACGTGGTCGAAGCATACTCACTGATGACTCGCGAGAAGGACGTCCTTCTACGGCGACTACCTACTGCTGATAATGTGAGTGCTGTGCGGTGCGGCTAATGATAGAAGCTGATAGAAGGGTGACATATCAACAGATTCGGGCAGCTTTAGGCATTGGTATGAGTCAAGTATAAAAAGTCTTACATGAACATTTAGGCGACGCGTCGTCAGCAGTAATGTTCGCGAAGGAGGAGGCGGAACGCGTGAGGGAGAGGCAAAATTCGCGCCCTCACGCCCCTAGCCGCCGCAGGAGACGCCCTGGGCGTCGGGAATCGCAGGCCAATTCTCGGCCACCGTAGGCGTAGGCTTGCGAACGGCGAGCAATGGGCAGCTCTCCGTTCGATAAGGACCAGGCCCGGGTCGACGGCGCGATGTGTTCCACGCGCGCCTCAAAGAGATGTCAGCACCAATGACGGGGTCCGCTAGGGCCGATGCCTGCTAGGGTTGCGGGAAAGTCCGAGAGGGATACCGTGGCCCCTGGCACAGGCAACTGAAGGAACACGGGTGGGTTTTAGTCAGTAAGAGTCTGACACGCCCTCCTGCCCTGCCCAGAGCGGGAGAAGTTATTTGATGGCTCCCCACCCTCAAAAAAAAAAAAGGCGTCGTCAAAATCTTGTACTAGATGGATACCTCATAATTTGACGGAAGATCGAAAACGCCGTCGTTTGGATTGGTGCCGCTCAATGCTTGAAAAGTATGACGGAGGTGACTCGAATGCTGTATACTATAACATCGTCACAGGTGATGAAAGCTGGATATAATGTTACAAACCCGAAACTAAAAGAAAATCTGCGCAATGGCTGTTTCCATTCGAAGATTTACCGACAAAAGTAAAGAAGGGCAGAAGTCAAGGAAAAAAATGATTGCCTCATTCTTTGGACGGACGGGTCATTTCGCAACAATTGTCCTAGAAGATGAAAAGACTGTTACTGCAGATTGGTATGTCAGTCATTGTTTACCAGTTGTTTTGGAAAATGTTAGACAGCAGCGCCCAAGAAGCAGGATCTTCCCCCACCACGACAACGCTCCAGCTCACTCCGCCAGACGGACTATCGTATATTTGTCTATCGAAAGTGTGGAGTTAGACCTTGTGACTTATATTTATTTCGAAAAAGAAAAGATAAACTTAGAGGAATTCGTTTTAAGAACCCTGAAAATGCCGTGGCTGCGTTTGAAAGGGCGTGGAAGAAATCCCTAAAGAAGAGTGGGCCCACTGCTTCAGTCAATGGTTCCATCGCATGCGACGGTGCTTAGAAAGGAACGGAGACTACTTCAAAAAGCAATAAAAATATTAACAGGTTTCTACATCTTTCCGTTTTTTTTTCTAAATATTTTCAGTGTGACCCACGTACCTATAAACCGTCCAGCGAGCGCGGCGGTCCTTAGGTAGTTAGTTGCTAACGCCCTGTTGTCTGGCAAATATTTTTGCCCAAGCTATTAGCCCAAGTCTTTCTTATCGATACTAGAGAGGAATTTGAGAATGACGTAGGTACGTTCTTATTATCCGAAAATAAAAATATACTGCTCCAAAATAGACCCTAAACCAAGATCAAAACAAACACCTGTAAAAAACAAACAATATTACCTAATTTCAGTCCAATGTCGTGCTATTTCGCACGCTACCATTTCTATTATTTGACAAGCGACACCGCCCGCGCTGGCCCGTTCTGCGCATGCGCTAGTGAAAGCGGCCGTTGCGCAAGTTATCTGGCGATTTATATAAATAACCCATTGCGTTACACTGGGAAGTGAACGCTTGGCATCGACCGTACTTAGATACTTTGAGTGGTTTGTGAAGTACTTCGGAAAGTAGGTGGTCCTTTGTTCAAAATAGGTTACCTAGTCAAGAGGGAAGCGTCATGGTAGCCTCCGAAATTCAAGGTTTTATGTTGACCAAATATGATTCGAGCCCGTAAAAAGTATGTATTTACAAAGTTATAATCATTAAAATCACCATTTTAACCCTTTCGGACTTATTACAAAACAAGGATTTTCTTTAGACATAGTTTAAACCATCCGGTCTGTTTTTGAAATAAGAACCTAGCAGGAATCGAAATACAATTCCTTTTACAAAACTGACAACTTAGACCGGTCTTAGGTTGTCAATTTATGTATTAAGAGCTTTACTAAAGTCGGTATAAAGTTCGAAATACAAAAACAGGCTAGAAGGCTTAGGCTCGGGCTAAAGTTACATCATATTTTTTATAAGATGTGTAAGTTCATTATAGTCCCGTTGATCGTCTATTTCATGAAATAATCATTAAAAAAAAAAAATTAAAGCTAAGGCTAGGCTAACCTGGCGCTTCCCCGTTAAATTCGATTAGCCTCAGTTGTTCTTTTTTTGTAAGTTCCTTACTTTTTACAAGCTATAGACTAAGACATTATGTTATGTCGTGCTTAAATGATTAGCAGAAAGGTTGGAAGCAGGACTGACTGCTCGGGATGCTCTAGCCGGCCTAAAGCACCATCACTCATAGAGGATCTTTTACGTATTGAACTCCAGGCTTCTGAATTTTTTTTTACGTTTGGAGTCGTGGTCATCATCAGTACCGTGACCTCCCAAAGGTTGTAGCTTTTTGTAGGGTGCCTAACATTTTCAACAATACAAAGCGCAAAGACGAATGTCTTCATTGTGATCTTAGCCTTGACACTTTTCTAAACCTTACGAAGGTAATCCCATTTGAGTACCTCCCTAATCAATAAAACCTACCTACACACGACACGCTGCCACGTTGCTCAAATATAATCAATGTCACTAAAAAATTACAAGAAAATAACGCTTATTAAATTACGGACGCATTCCATTTTTGAAACCGCGCTCATTGCATAACACGACGTAACAGTTTTGATTACGTCACTGCCATACTTCCGAACGTGTTCCGAATTGGCTCTGTGTGTCGATGCCTTTGCCTCTCGGCCTTCTTTCACTCGCCTTTGCCTTTTCTTCACTGTCATGTGGAATGATGCTGGCCTACTTGTCAAGTTGTTTTTTTTTGGTGCTGTTACGTCAGTGGTTGCGATTTCACTCGCTGGTTATAGGTCGATCGATTTGAGGTTCGTCATAAATGGGATTCGAAGTTCAGGGGCTATTCGCAACATTTCAGTGACGCTGCCCTTGACAATAATTCTTAATTCATTATTGTACACCAAACATAATATATAAACCTACCTACAGTGTTAACATTCCATGTTCAAAAGCCAGGTTAATTCAAAGTTGAGTTGAATAATTAGGTACAATCTTAATTACCTGGCTGGCCTGCCTTAATTGCCTGGCCACCAATGGCAACGGACAGACGTGTCTGGAAAAGGGTCAGGGGGGAGGCTTTCAAAAAATCTGGTCCTGTTATAGTTTTGATCCTGCCTGCTATAGAGTTTAAAATAACTAAATGCGCTCTAAATGAAAGTTAAAACTCTTGCGGTTAGAGAAGCCTTATTAAGGCGCTGCCCAAACTCAGGACACCCGCCGTAAAACCCTCAGTTTTATTTATTTAATATGGGTTTGCTCTTGACTCTAGTCTAGGTCAGTGGTGATACAGACAATGTCGACGATGGAGTGAGCTTACCCAGAAGAAGCCTGTTCACTCTCACTTTGAAGAGATTCGGGTTATATGCGTTTTTGTCGCAGAGTTAGGCGTACACATAACAAGCCAGAAAAAAAAATTGTGTATTGTCAAATGTTCAAAGAAAAGACTTGTTCAAATAGAATTCATAAAAATCTATAAACTGAGCTCAAAAAATATTTTTCGTCGAATAGTTCTTAAAATTACTGTTAAAATAAAAAAAATGGGAGGTCGTGATAATAAAGGGAATTCAATCAACTAAAAAGTAATACCTAAAAATTATTCCACTGAGCTGTGCATTTATTTTTTAATTTAATTAAAATTACTTTTTTATTTTCGTGGTCATTCGATTCAACTAACACCAAACGCATCGCTGTTTTTGAAACTTATTTGTTGCCGCGATGTTCTCAATTACCAAAAAAAAATGCTTCTTACCGCTCCTTAAGTCGAGCTATTGCTGGATGGTTATACAACTATAATCTTGATATTAATCTATTCCTATTTGCGGTTTAAAATAGTAAATACCTACCTACCCGTAGATAGACAATACTGTAAAACGGGGTGAATAGAGATGCAGGGGTGAATCGGGACGGACTTTAAAAGGGATGTTAATATTGAAATAATATAGTTTGTTGCCAAGAAGGACTCTAATGTATTTACTGTATTATAATTAACGATTACCTAAACTAATAAAATTAAAATCTATTTTAAAGGTTCGTCCCCATTCATCCCAGCATCCCTATACACCCCGTTTTACCGGTACTAGAGAGATTACTTCTTTATCACTGCTCTCAAAACGATGAAGGAAAACATTGTGAGGAAACCAGCATGTCCTAGAACCAAAAATTCGAAGCCACGTGACATCCACACCCGCACTGAGCTCGCGTGGTAGATCACGGCCCACTCCCTCTCACCGAGAGGAGGCCTGTGGCCCAGCAGTGGGAGCATTATGATGATGATGATGAGAGAGAGATTACTCAGCCTATCCATAGGCAAACTAAGGAGGTACGTATTGCAACTAAGTATGTTCTTTTCAGTATGAAAAGTTAACTGCTGAAGAATGAAGCTCCCTTTTTAGTAACTTTAGCATACTTTAATTAGTTTAAGAGGTGATATTAAACCAGCTGAATTCAAACGTAAAGCTTTGGCAACTCAATACTGTAAAATCGAAAGTCTTGCGTTCTGTAAAATGAAATCCAATTGTCCGACATCCTTTTCCTTACATAGACAAAGTGTTAATTAAATATATAGACATAGGTACTTACTTAACTTGTTTTTTCTATTATTTGCTCCGACGATAGTATTGTTTGAAACGCATGTTTTAATGCTAATCATGCTAATCATATAAGCTCCCTTTTGTGATTTTTTGTTATATTTTCATTCAATAGGTTTTTAAAGAAAGGCGTTAATACTAGCGTTAGATAAGATAAGATACTTTATTTGTCAAAATGTAGGTGTACAAAGTTCTGTCATGCCATCTGTGTGGTTCTTTCCTCAAAAGACCATTACAGACGCTGTTATGCATGGTCCTCAACGATTTTGTCCGGATTTTTATATACACATTGACATTAATGAATTTTATATAATTATACTATGACAAGAGTATTTACTTTGTAAAGTATTATGCTATTATTTTAACTATTGTGAATGTGAGAACTATGTTAGTCATTGCTTTTTTTTTGTATTTTTCTCTCTTAGTGTAATCATGATCTGGCAGTTTGAGTAACTTGTGCGGCCTACTCAAATGTCCTTTCTTTGGTATTGTTCGTCGAATCGTTGAGCTCCTTGTTCTGAGTTGAGCTGCACGATTGCTGACAATTGCGTGCACTGACTGGACAGGTCCACTCAATCTGTGTGGTTCTTTCCTCAAAAGACCATTTCAGACACCGATCTACATAGCCTTCACATGATCTGACCAAGATTCTGTCTGGACTTTAAAAGAGACTGTGACCTCTGAGTTTGTTTCGGCCTTTTTTCTCAGAGTAGTCAGATAGGAAACTGTTAAAAAAAAAAAACTGTTAAAACCTCATCTAGTTAAAAAAAAATATGATTGACGTGTAAAGGTGTTTGTAAAAACCTACTTACAGAAATAAAATCATTTATCAAAGTAGTATGATGTTATTTATATAAATGTGGCCCATTTACATTCTACCATTAGATGTGGTGTGCTAATATTTAGTTTCAAAATACATTAAATTATTATTATTATTACATTATAATCTGGCGTAAATTTTCTATCGGTGTACCATAAAACGGGGTTAATAGGGATGCGGGGGTGAATTGGGACGAAACTTTAAAATGGATTTTAACGTAGAAATAATGTAGTTTGTTGAAAACAAGGGCACTTACTTCATCGTTAATTATAATACAGTAAACACATTAGAGTCCTTTTTGGGAGCAAACGATATTATAAGTTTCGTCCCGATTCACCCCTGCATCCCGATTAACCCCGTTTTACCGGTATTCCTGAAATAAAATAAATGATTTTGATTATTGTGTAAATGCGCTTCCGCCGACAATCGACAACAACACGACTTGGGGCCAGGCGACGCGGCGCCTGCTGGCGAGGACCTGAATTTTAACAGAAATCAAAATGAAAAAATAATGGTTTTTGTTGAAACTACATACAAATTTGTAATAAAAGGTAGAAATTTCGTAAATAAAAGACAAAAAGGAAATATTTTCGGAACCCTTGGGTAAAAATGGTTAAAAGTTTTAATTGTTATAGTTAATTATCTGGTTTATCGAATCCTGAACGGTGGACCACTACTTACGCCACACCCTGTATATGGCCGGCCTACTGCCTCTTGTAGGCTTGCACAAAATGTAGTCCCTAATACATAGAAAAACACGTTGATAAATGATGATGTTGATGCATGCATGCCGTCTATTAGGACAGGTCAACTCAAAGCGGCAATGGCTCTTTCTTCAAAAGGCCCTTCCAGACAAGGCCCTGCATTGTTAGACTCACATCAAAATCCTAATAATACAATGTTTGGATTTTAAAAAAGACCATGACCTCTCAGTTTGTTTCGGCATTTCTTTTCAGGGATCAGTCGCCTAGGAAATGTCGGCGACATCTAGTTTTAAAATATTGACGTGTAAAAGTGTCTTAAAAGATCTACTTACAAACAAAATACTACTAATAACTACTTACAAACATTTAATTTAATTTCAAATGCTAAAGATTGATTAACTTTCTCCCAGGTCGGCCTCGACTTCGAAGTGTGCACATCCAGTTTTTGATTACCTACCTAGAACCTGTGACCCTGTCACTCATTGCTGACAAGGGTCAGTGAGTTTCTACGTAGCATAGTGTAAAAACCAATTTAAATAGATAATAGACTAATCTAGGGAAAGGCTTTCTCCATCATCACGCATCACGAAAGCCCATTTGAATTTTCCCCTATGTAATGGTAGCAATCAAAATTCTCAAGATTGTTTTTGTTAATCTCACTAATTCCTTAATTTGCTCACTTGAAGGAGAATAGTACAAAAAAGAGGCCAGGATATCTTGAAATACGGTGAGAAATTAAACTAATTTCAACTGATTTAACAAATTGGTGTTTTGCGTAAGCTAGTAGCATAATCAAATCAGCCTATAATTTCCCTAATGCTGGAACTGAGGCTTCCTTTCTGTGAGAGGGAGTAGGCCGTAATCCATCACGCGGGCCCAATGCGGGCAGGTCACATTTCTTCGAATATTTGATTCTAAGACATGCGTATTTCCTCACGATGTTTTCATTTACCACTTTGAGAGCAGTGGTGATGAAATGATTAACACATAGTAAAGTGCCTGTGAGAGCAGTGGTGGCCATGTGGTAACGGCCACGACTTATCAATAAAAAACCTTAGGATGTTCTTCAAACAATTTGTCGGCTCAACCCACGAAATCATGCAATTTAGGTACGCCATTACGAGTTGCAGGTCGTTGCTTCGAACCCAGACAGGCGTTTTACTTTGTGTAAATTATTTTATCACCACTGCTCTCAAAACGGTGAAGGAAAACATCGTGAGGAAACCGGCATGTTCTAGAAACAAAAAATTCGAAGACATGTGACATCTACCAACCCGCACTGGGCCCGCGTGGTGGATTATGGCCCACTCCCTCTCACCGAGAGGAGGCCTGTGTTCCAACAGTGGGAACATTATAGGCTGATTATGTATGTTATGTAATGTGCCTGTCTAGTTTCGAACCTACGACCTACAACTCGTAAGTCGCTGCCTTTTTCTCTGGGCCAGCACTGCTCAGCTAGTTGCAGGCTAGTAGCGCCGCCATTGAATTTATAGATATTTTGGGCAGTACTTATATAAAATAATGAAACTTTTACTTCCACCATCCAAGCTCCAGAAACATCGAGGTACTTATAAGATTCTTTCAACTGTGACAGCAGTCCGTGGGTTTATAAATAATTTCTAACTCTATGCACTTGGGATAGAGATGATAATTGCATCGCAGGTGTTTCACAGTGATTATGGACCGGTATGTTTCCGAAATGGCGTAAATAATAGATTTGATTACCGTGTAATTTTAGAAGGTCTGTAAATATTTCCTGTTATTTGGAACATAATATATATAGTATCTAATTTCTATCAAGACAATGTAGGTGGTCTGTTATTCTGCCAGGGTTGCGGGAAAGTCCGAGAGGGATATCGTGGCCCCTGGCACAGGCAACTGAAGGAACACGGGTGGGTTTTAGTCAATAAGAGTCTGACACGCCCTCTCGCTCCAACCAGAGCGGGAGAAGTTATTTAATGATCCCAATCTCAAAATAAGCAATTGGATATCGATGAGTCTTGTATTAATCGATCAATGAAATCACCATAATACTCTGCAGTATATCGAGCATTGACCTCTACTACATTGCCTCTCTAAATATACTCGGTAAGTAAGTACCAACTGTTACATAATATCAAAAGCGTCTAAATATATAAACCATAGAAACTGCCTCGATGAAAAGTAAAATTAAAATTTCCCCTGATTTAATGACATCTACACTAACTGCTTTAAAAACGCCATTTCTGTATGCTAATGAGAATGACATAAGGGCGTGAACTCACTCATGCGATTCGAAGTCGTAACCGTGACAGGCGAGTTCTTAAAAAGCAATAATAAATAATATGTGAAATGATAAACGATACATATCTTTCGTGCTTTGTACTCAATTATTAAAACAGCATTTAATTTATTGCTATATATAACGTGTCGTTTTGCATCCTCGTCAAATTTCAGGAGGCTGTTATGAAAGACATAAATAATCAAATAAAATTACGATCCTGCTCAATAATTAATACATACTTGTTTTTTTAGATATTTAAGTTTGACAGTATTTCAGAATACTCTACTTTCATAGAACAGAATCGCCCCGTTGCGTATGTGGTAGGCAGTGTCGTACGACTATGTCGCTGTGTGCATGCGTTACAGTTACAGGGCGGTATCACACGGACCCTACACATGCCGATTTCCGAAAATGACAAAATTTAAAAATAAATACCTACTTATTTTATTATTGATTCGTGTCGAGAATCATTAGCATAGTTACCTCCTCGAATTTGACGAGGATGCAAAACAACACTTGTATATATATTTTTTCCGTTTTTTTTTATATATTATTTAATAACATCCAAAATTCTTTATTTTAAAAAAAAATCCAACTCGCCAAACTTAACAGTACTGTCCCTTTCAAAAATATGTATGTAATGGTTAGTATATTCCGAAGACACTTTGTTTCTGTTCTATAGATTGGAGAAAGTCACATAAAATTGTTATGTTGTTATTTTGAATAGATTTTCTAGAAATTGTAGGTAAACATTAAATGGACGGTACTTGTACAGTTTACATTGTATTGTTTCTGGTTGTATACAAAATAGGTTTTGTGCGATCCCTGTAAAAGAGCTTGTAAGTAAGTATTAAACTAAAACAAAACGAATATTTTGACAAACTTGTAGGATAGCAATCGAGAAGTCCACGATTGGATTACAGGGAAACTGTTTGATTAGGTAATCAAATAGTATAAGCTGGGCTATTTATGGTCATTTATACGTAAACATAGTCTAATTTAAAACAGCACGCCTAACTAAAATTTACAAAAATAAATCACTGATAAGTATTAATTATAGGTCACCGTATAAATACTATGAACATCGTTAGCTTATAATCTATCTCGCTAGATTATAAGTTATCGAAATTTTGTGAACTGCAACAAACCATTTACAATTTAACGCAGTCTTTTTCGATAGCTAATAATCTGTCCATGGCAAACCGACAAATTATGAACTGGTATGGCGCTATTACTAAATAGCTAGGTAACTGCGACCAATTTGGAAATACCGCTTGCTCGGCTCGCGCGCGGCTGGTCACAGTTCTAACCTTACCTAACCCATTTGGTCGGGGTGCCCTGGCTACTGCGAATTCAGCTACCGTCAAGACCGACAGATCAGGGACGGTTTACAATTTTACGAGTGATAAAATCGGACAGATTGTGAACCCTGTCGGTAAGTGCAGGTTCGTTCACAATTTGACGGTTGGGCATTTGTAAGCTGTATTGTACAGGGGCCGTATCTACTATGACGTGTTAACAACATCATGATTCCGTTGCGATAAACAGATAGTGTTATCGGTCATGTATAGCTCCGTCTGTCTTTCACGCTGGAACAATGATAGAATTAACACGTCATAGTACGGCCCAGTTCCCAATTGATCGACAGTTTACAATCTCGCGAGATGGATTATAAACTAACGGTGTAACGGTGACATACTCTTACACAAACATTTGTAATGTATATTACCTATGCAACAAGCAGTAGAAGGGCGTGCAATTTTAAATAAGACGATCTCTAATATTTACGCTTCGAATAATCCGTGTCTCTAATATTTACGCTTCGAATAATCCGTATCTCAAAGCTAACACAATACCGTATTTAATCCATATGAGCTTTTTACCTCTCAGGTAATTTTATTCAATACTAGCTCCGCCCCGCGGTTTTTCTCGCATAAGTCTCGATCCCTTTCGAATACCTATCGGGATAAAAAGTATTATAGGTCCTAATCCAGGGCAATGTCCCATGTGCCAAATTTCATCCAAATCCGTTCAGCCATTTTCGCGTGAAAATTTCAAAATTTTCTAAATAAAAAATTCATTTTTATTTAGGTATACTAGGTGTAACGGAATAAACGCAAGTCCTGAAAGTAGTTTGCTCTTATCTGACTATTGAATCGATTTCAGTGACTAATAGATTTTTTTTTTCATAAAATAAGTATTTTGCATTACTGACCGCCGATTGAGCCAAAGAAAATTAAATCTTATGTCAAGGCAATAAGGCTCAATTTTAAATGCGTAAAGTAATGCTAGGGACAACACGATTGTCTTAATAATAATAGTTAGCTTTAAAAAAAAAAAGTTTTGGTCATTGTATAATGCTTCTAGCTCAATACTCTAATTGGGGTGCATGAGGTCTTGCGTTAATTATGTTACACGTTGTCTAAATAGTTAAAAAAAAGACACTGAAATAGTTATTCTGATGTTCAGCGAAGACATGCTCGTAACAGTACAATGATAAATAAAAAGCAATCTACATGAAACTACACAAACTATCTACATAGAACATCGCGAATCAATCTGCCACAACAATAAAACGAAATACTTAGGCTGTAACAAGGCATTTGAATGGATGTTTTTGCAAAAAGTCAGCCGACCGTCAAAATTGTTTACGAGATAATTGAAACATGCAGTAGAAACTGCTTTATGTATTAGTTAGAAAGGTTGTTAGAGAAGCGAATAGATAGGTTAGAAAAAAAAAATCCTAGAAAGCACACTTTTATCATGCACTAAAAATTCTTAAATTTGTATTAGTTCTTGTTTTCAATTTTTTATCAAATGATTAAATCATAAAGCGTGGAGCACTTTTAGTTGTGTGTACTTTTAATTAATTAATTAAAGCGTATTTTTTTACTTTTTTTAAACTACATATTTTTAGTCTAGTATATTCTTCAATTAGTTAATAAGTCTAAAGTCAACGAAGTTATGACTTGAGCGGTTTATCATCCGACCCTCGTTACCAAGCTAATCTATTGGACTCATCAAAACGAATCATATGAGCCCAATCTCGATTTACTAGTAGCCACTGAAGAGTTCCACTATCCACCTCCTGGCTCCATCATCAGACCGTCAACACCAAGTGCAATCAATTGGACTTATCTAAACAAATCGCGTGACCCGAAAGTTTAAGTAATTAATAGTAGCCACTGAAGAGCTCCACTATCCACCTCCTGACTCCATCATCAGACCCTCGTTGCCCAAGTCTAAAGTATTGGACTCGTCATGGGCCCAAACTCGAGAGGTTTTCTAGTAGCCATTTAAGAGTTCCACTATCTACTTCGTGACTCCATCATCAGATCAGCTCCAAGACACCAAATTATAGTTTTGTCATCCGAACTACATATACATACAAAGTTTCATTGCGATACGACAATTAGAAGTAGGTTAAAATTGACTTCTAAGATTTTATTACATTGTTTGTAATTCTCTATATTTATTTATTAATATTCACAAAAACTTATTTTATTAAATAAACTTTTCAAATTAAAATAGAATAACCTATTGCGTGTTAGTTAGTTAGTTACAACTTACAAGTGAAGCTAATAAAAGCGTTTTAAAAAAGGGAGATTACTAGTCGTGTCTTAAAGAGAATGTCGGTGTTGAATCACGATCTTCAACAGAGAGGCGTAACAAGGAAAAAAAGTAGAATTACGACCTGTAGAAAAAGATGTTACGTAAAATATTATGCTAAGACTGAAAGTCAAGATCACAGCTTACAGTGTATTAGCTGTGCTTTAGATAAAAACATAACGTCACGCCTATAATACCCGAAGGTTTAGGCAGAGGTGTACCTGTAGTACACCTACATTTTGCCAATGTTTAAGCCCCATGAAATAGGGGGCGAGCCTATTGCCATGAACCGGCCACAAATCCATACTCCATAATACTGAAGAACTAGATGGAATAACTCAATTAAACAAAAATATTAACAACTATTTGGACTGCGCCTGCGTCAATATTTCAATTAGACCACTAAAAGGCACTTTTAAACGCCAACATCTACAAGAACAGCTGTGTGCGCGTGTGTGTCAAAGGGCAGAATAAAACATTTGTTAGAGCGGAAAATAAGTCTACGCGCGGCTGCAATCGGAAATAATCGTTTGCCGCTATCTCGACGTTTATATCAGAGGGGCAATTCCCGTAATTTTAAGAACGTTCACAGTCCGATCTCAGACTCAATCTGTCAAAAATACAATCATTTTTAATAAATTTTTGACAAGTTTTTGACATTGATTGTCGCTGAAATGAGATTGCGACTTGAATTTGAGTACGAGAATTGCAACTCTAGTGCCAAGAGAGTGTGCTGTGTTCCGTGTTTTCCAAAGTAAATAATCGCCATCATTATGCCGGAAGTGATTAAAAGTGCTGACAGGGATATAGTCTTGAAAGTCAAACACGCGCGCAGACTTATCTTGCTAGTGGATATTCGATCAGCCACGTGACTATTGCGTTTGTTTTTAACTGTGGAGCGAAATCGACAGATGTCACTGGCCAAATAATCGATTTTTAAAATCGAAATGAGAATCGAATCATGGCGGCGGCCCCGCCTTCCGTCTGACCCGTGATTAGGATTAATTTGTGTCTAGAGCTAGACTACCTAGTTTTGGTACCTACCAGAATGAGCTTTCAAAATTGCATACCCGATTTCAAAGTATTTGTCGCTTGTAATTATTAAATCAATCATGCATTATGCTCCGGATGAGGCTAATTTATGTTGCCGGTTTTCAAATTAAGTGTCCGAGACGGATACAATGATGTTTTTATTAGTTGCATACAATAAAATAATCTCTTGTAAGTACATAATATTTTACTGTGTGTTAAATTGTAAGTTCTAGATACTTACCTTTGAATTGAATGTAACGGATACAGCACGGACGCGCCGCTAGCACTAATACCCGGTTTCTGAATTGAGAATTTGAAGTTGAAAATTTGACAAACTCAAGTTAGGGCGATTCCCTGAATGTAGCCTGCGATATTCAACATTTATTGCGTTTTTGTGCAAATAAATTTTGAATTTCGCGGGCTTTCACTTTAAGTACTTAATGCTAAAGTAAAGTTTGACTAAGTAAGTATATCTCAACTTAAAATTCTTAAATCAGAAACCGTCTGCAAATCTACTAATTGAAATGGAACCTTTTACACAGCGTTAGTAGCAAGTATTTCTCAATCATTTTATGCAGTGGCTGACTGCCTCAATGCCTTTCCCTTTCCGAGAATTTTCTAAAACAAATCTTCGTTGATTCCCATACTTGACATTACTGTATTAAAAATGGTAAAGGTTATAGCCTACACGGTAGAATTGATTTGTGCACACATGGTCACACCGTCTAGGCTAATCCAAGGCCTTTTCTAGGTTGGTCACGTTCTCATATTGACTTTAAAAAATATTGTTTTATAATTTTTCTTTGGAATTTCACGGCTGCATATTAACGTTTTTTTTTAAATCATCATCGATTATTTTAAACGAATTTTTTGTGGCATTTTTCAGAGATATCGTGCGCGAAAATATTATGTTTTCTCCGTCCAATAAATTTTTGTAAAATCTTTCGATCGAATAATTATATGTAGGTACCTACTTACATTTAATAATAATAGCCCGTTTAAAAAAAAAAACTGTTAAACACCCAAAGAATTTTTATTTATCACGTTTTGAAAGAGAAATAAATATCGACCACACATCCGTCACCGAGTTAGTTAGAAGTAGAGCCTTAAATCTGTAGTCTATTTCGATTAGTTTATGGTAACCATGGAAACACAAACACATTACTGCAAACCAAAAATGTATGACATAATGACATAGTAAATGCTAGCACAAAAGAAATGCCCAGTGAATGGAAACGCCACTTTTACTACATCGTGTTGTAGCATCGAGTAATTGAGCTTAAGCACGTTTTATATAATGCACATTAACTCAAGATATATAACCAACCTAACATAATATTTTAAGATACAAAAAAAAAACATTATACTTGCTAATGACCACGTTTGTTATAATGACATCAGACGCAGAGACTCGTAGGCCGAATCTTACCATTGTTTTGCATAGACTATTTCTTGTCTTATGAACATCTGGTAAAGTGGTACAGCTCGCGCGATAAGAGTTTGGCTTTGACCGTTATTGCGCAGAAATCAGAAATTGGGTATCAACGGGCAATTAGCGGGGTGCGGGGCGGGTGTGTAGGCGCACGCGGTGCTCTGATTGGCGCTCCAGTCGTTCCCTGCGAGGAATGAACAGGAGTGCGCGGTACGTCGTATCGATGCGAGAGATCGACACGACGTACCGCGCACTCCTGTTGTACAATCAAAAGTTCAAAAATCCGAAGGTCAACGCCAAACTCTTATCGCGCGAGCTGTATGCTTTCGGTTTCAAGTTCTCCGATTAAGTTTTATTTATACACTATAGTAAGCGCGTTATCAACTGAGTCGTCGGGCCATAAATCATTTCCCTATATCTATCTCGCTTGCACCTACCTTAATTTGACTTATGGAGCCGTTTAGTGAAGGGCGTAACAATAAAAGAAATATATCGATAAGTAACGTTTATTATCGTATCTTATTCATACAAGCGTACAGATCATTATTGACGTATCAACACCACGTGATCAGGTAGCCATTTACCGATAACGCTCCCGGCGCGCTGCACATTCCTATCTCTATTGACATTTATGGCCTCACGACTCAGTTGATAACGCGCTGACTATAGCGAGCGACCCGCCCGGGCCCTGCTTCGCACGACTTTTACGACTTGACCAAACATCGAGATTTCTTTATTATAATGTAGGTACGTTTAATATAAATGTATTTAGACACATAAACCTTCCATGAATATTCTAAATGATAGTGAAAACCACATCAAAATGGAATGGAAATGAAAGGGCTCCGAGGCATCGGGCTCAGGTTCGGTGTATGTAGAGCATTGCCTCAATCACCCTATAATGTTCCCACTGCGGGGACACAGGCTTACTCTCGGTGAGAGGGAATGAGCCATAATCCACCACACGGACTCCGTGCGGGTTGGTAGATGTCACGTCTTCTAATTTTTGGTTCTAGGACAAGCCGGTTTTCTCACAATGTTTTCCTTCACCGTTTTGAGAGCAGTGGTGAAGAAATAATTTTCACAAAGTTAAGCGCCTGGTCTGGGTCAGGCAAATTCTTTGAGATTTTAAACGAAATCTTCACCTTTAATTCTCAAACCTTCTAATGTGGTAGCTCGTCACACCGACTCGTCTCCATCAAATCGCATGAGAAACTTTAGACATAATCGATTAGTACGCGTCTAACCGTAGCATTTTTAAAATAACAGTACCTACGTATTAATATGTGTTAAAATTGGGCATGCATCATATCACAGAATTCGGATTAAGTCTGTATCCTGGCAAGGAGAAAACTTGAAAAACTTCTAAGATGAATGAATGAATGGTTTAACAAGAGTTAGAAATATGACCCACTGTTTAACACCTAAAATCAAATCAAATCACTTTTATTTGTTAACACATGTAAAGAAATACAGATCTTGAGTTTAGTTAACAGAACGCTATGTTATGCCAGGAGGCGTACAAATATGGTGTGCACCTATCTAAATATTATGAATTTAAATAATCAAAAAATATGTTTGAAAATCATGCATAATTAAAATTTCAAGATAAATCATAAAAATTATAAATTATTGTTTAAAAATTGAACGATGTCAGATTTAAATGAGGAATTATAACCTAAAAGTGAACTGTCCATCAATCTTCGGAAATTCACAAATTTTGGGGAATTTTGTGAAGCCGGAAAGTCATGACATGGTAGCGGAGCGGACACACACCCACACTACACTCTAGCAGATTACAGAACACTTTCTCACCATAATTGTATTTTTTAAGACACCATAACATCATTTGAATAACAATCAAAATTCACGATTTAAGTTATGAAAGGGAACTATATTTTCTATCACCAAAATTTATATTTGTCATCAAGTTGTATCACCTAATAAATAGATCTATCGCCACGAAATATTTTCGTTCTCAGATAAACAAAAATTGTTCCCAGATTGATATCTCAGGATTTTAGGTGATTTATTGTGGAACTGATTTTGCATTGTTTGGTGACTACATTTTGGTGACAGATCTACTATTTGGAGGACAAACCCTATTATTTAAGAAACACAAAACTAATTAAATTGGTAATAGCTTAAATGATACCCGAGACAAATTACCAGGAGAAACTGGATGCAATCTGGACTTTAGGGCACCCCGACTCGGACAGGTTAGGTTAGAAGGGGATGGCGGGGTCGAGAGACCCCGCCATCCCCTTCGTGGTTATTTTTTTATAAACCACCCAGAAGTAGGAGCCCCGCGAAGCGGGGCTCCGTCGACCAAGCCCTACCGTCGACATATTATGTATATCAATCGATTCGTGGTGAATAAGAAAACTACTACTATTGGTGATCTCTTTAAATTAGTTTGCTTAAATACTTATTAGGACACACCTATTATAATACATACAAAACATTTATTTGGTACTAGACCTTATATCTCAGGATTTTAGGTGATTTATTGTGGAACTGATTTTGCATTGTTTGGTGACTACATTTTGGTGACAGATCTACTATTTGGAGGACAAACCCTATTATTTAAGAAACACAAAACTAATTAAATTGGTAATAGCTTAAATGATACCCGTTATAAAATATTCATGAAATTGTATTCCAAATTGTTTCTTAAACCGGTTATTATAAGACTGAATTTAGAATGTGAAAGCAACACTAGGTCATAATATAATAATAGGATCGCATACTAACGACAAAAAAAATATTGACATAAAAATGGGATTTTGGAGCGAAAATTGTTGACACAATAAATTAAGTTAACGATGATTTATTTGTACTTGTTTTTATTATTATTATACATAATAGGTAAATAAACAACTGTTCAATTAGGTAGCTATTTATAGCATTTCGTAATGTCATTATGGACAGGTTTTATGAATAATTGTGGGTTTTTTTATGAAACGTGACAAACATACCAGAGCCAGGGTGGTCATTTAAAAAGATTTAATCTTGCGCTTTACACTTTAACCAGCAAAAGACACTGAAGACAATTTTGTAATTTTGAGAAGATAAAATGATGTTATATGCGAAGCTAGACCACGAAATAATAGAACTTATAAGCGTTTTAATCAATCAATCACGCATTCTCGTCAGCAAGACATCGAACTAAAGACCATGACGAAGTTGTATCTTCCGGATATGCCACTTCAATGTCGTCGAGCTGTTCAAGGGTCGTTGAGCTCCCAAAAATAGGGTTGAGCTACACGATGACTGATGCATGCATGCCGTCTGTTAGGACAGGTCAACTCTAAGCTGCAATGGGTCTTTCTTCAAAATGCCCTTTCAGACATGGCCCTGCATTGTTAGACTCACATAAAATCCTAATAATACAATGTTTGGACTTTAAAAGAGACAATGAGTTCACTCCTCTGAGTTTGTTTCGGCATTTCTTCTCAGGGATCAGTCAGCTAGGAAATGCCGGCGCCGTCTAGTTTTAATATATTGACGCGTAAAAGTGTCTTAAAAGATCTACTTTCAGAAATGTTTCAGGAATCTAGATATACCTCAGTATTCTGATTCAGTTCCTCGAAAAGTTTAATTCTCTTTGCTCGAAAATCTCTTCAAATCCCTCTCAATATCAAATTCAAGGAGCAATTATAAAATTATTCCTGGAACTGAGAAGATTTTTGACTATAATACTATTCTTTGAGTGACGTTAAGGTCCGTTGCACCACAAATCATTAATGCGTAACATCATTCTGTCTGTCACTTTCAAACGATTGACAGAAACAAAATGATCGTTTAAATAAATACGTTTAGTAGTGATTTGTCGTCCAAGTAAGCGGGCTTAAGTGGAGAAACGCTTGAAAGAAAATACGTGTGAGTAGTCTTTAGACCCGCGTTTTAAATTTTAAATGAACAACACAGAAATTGGTAATTAATCTAGAAATAATTCGTTCTAAAAATGTAATGGGGGATTTACACTAGGTCGATTTTCGCCGTGCTGCTGGTCGCTTACCAAATCGCCACCCATCTACACCGGTCGATAAAAATCGCAAGTGAAAAGTTTATTTTGCATCAAAATGTCGACCTCCACGCGGGCGAGCGGAGCCTGCGACTCAGCATTTTCACGGTCGATTTTAGTCATCCGCCGCATGCGATGTAGAAACCTGCTCTACTTTGGAACTTGCGATTCACCTGCGGTCTAGCGGAATGACTATTTAGACGGCGGCAGCTATACTCACCATTCCAGTCTACTAACACATTTGTGTCTAAGTTCTAGGACAATTCTCAATCATTTATTGCATTCCACAATGAATATGCTTAGGTGGTAAGTAAACATTTTGTTGTCACAATCGTGGACCCTGTTAGGCACAGCAAAAGAAAAATTTGAAGGAAGAGGACTTATTTATACATCAAACTAACTTATTCTAAGTAAAATTTAAGGTAACATTTTATTAATCAAAAATGTTATTAATAATGAATATTAGTATGTCTGCTCTATGGATTTGTCAATTGAATATTCATTTATGCTATTACATTTTTGTAGAATTCTTTTTTTTTTAGTTTATTTGTAAAAATAGTAATCTTTTTCTCATTTCTGAGTACTTACCTCGGGTAGTTTGTTATACATTTTTATCGACAACCAGTGGACTAGATGAGTGCATTTTCAATCGGGATGTTGGTAGGTTTAGTCGTGTTTTGTGTTGGAGTGTGTATCTTGTATCGACCGCCCGCGATCGTCGAACGTTCAGCCGACGAAACTGAAATTGCATAGATCGTTAGATTTCTTTTGTTCAAGTCGATCTGCCTAGTCTTTTGCCATCTACGTTGGGGTCGTGGTCGGCTTCCATTCTAACTGGATGCAGCTAATACCAGTATTTTCCATGCAACGACTGCCTATCTGACCTCGACAACCCAGATTTGTTTTGCTCAAGTATAGGTACCCATTCACATTATTTTGAGAAACTTTTTCAATTTTGTCTAGGTACGCTCAGACATTATTTGAAGGTCAGCGTTTTTGTAAAGAAAAAAAAAGTAAGAAGGATAAATTGTTTATTTGTACAAACAAAACACTACACGTTTGCACCTAAAAGTAGGTATGAGTGAGTTAAGTTTATTTTTTACCACATAGGTAAATTACATTTCCAAGACAGTAGAAATCACCTAGAAATAGAATATAATAGGAAGATCTAAAACTAAATTCATAGGTTCATCATTATGCAATATTTTTTTGCAAGTCACTTTTTATAAGCGTCTAAATCAGGTATTTTATTAATTAAAAATTGCCAAAATAAGCCTGCATCACAACACTATCTAAATCTTGTGTTTTTTGGTCAGACTGATTTATTACGTGTGGGAATAATCTTGAGATCATTGGAATGGTTAATAAATAACGTTTTTTATTAGCTCCTTGTTAGTAAGTTGAAACAACTCTTGAGTTCAGATTCGTTTACGTATTTTGAAATTATTCATAACCTTTTATGATTATCATTTTTGTCCTTGAAAAAGAAAAACAATCGTCCATTCTACGGTTGTCCATAGACTACTAATCTTATCTTCTCTGATGTGGGGGGGGGGTGTGGGTCTAAATGGGGGGTGTCTATGGGTTACCTACTAATTATTTAAGCAGCATCCCAATTTGAAATAGAGATTCTTACTTTGTTGTTAGTTAGTTGTGCAAACTATTCGATCACGCACACTTTTTGATCTTGCTCGTCGATATTATCACCATCATTTCGCACGACTCTTCATTAACTCAAACTAGAACTTTCCAAGCTTGATACGATTCGATTGATTAGATAATGTTTAATTTCCAATTCTATTGTTCAACCTTCACAGTAGATTAACTAGTAACAACTTGCTCTTGTTTTTATTAGAAAATGTGTCGCACAGTCAGCCTCAAAAAGATGTATACATCGACAAGAATTAAATAAATTGTCTACAATCTTCGTTCATTATATATTGTATCATTGTGTACCCACAAACCATATTACACATTGGTTCCTTAATTATAGCTACTCATTCATAAAGTATTATAAAACACAAACAGACAAAAGACAATCAAATGAATTGTCATCGATTTCCATGTACATATTTTTGAGGCTGACTGCACGTAAATCGAATGTATTACGCCGAGTACAGACAGTTCGACCATACAGGGTTATTGGTAAAACACCATCAACCTCTTAAGGGGTCTTGATACTCATCATTATGAACAACTTTTACTATGGGACCAAACATGAAATCGCGAAAAAAAAATCAGCTGATCCCTAGATTTACCTATTTACCTATTTTTCTGTTATTTTCTTCTTGTCTGTTTATATAAGTGTGTACATAAATGGTTAAATAAATAAATAAATTTATAGTTGCAGAACTCGTCAAAATGTAGGAACCAGCAGATTTTTTTTTTTTACTTTTTATTTTGATTGACTTTATCCCCCAATTTGGATTCTAGAAGCAAAACATTTGACGTTCGCTTAGTGCGTACTCAGCCCGCCTGTTTATGATTTCTTCAGGGACCAGCTAGACAATGTAAGCGATGTAATGTGATTAGAATATCTTGATACAATATTAATCTTCGTCTGTCTTCGATGTCTCGTAATCATTATCTATCAATCGGAACAGTCTTCTTAAGATTTATAGCTCATATTACTAGAACAACGTTCGTACATTGACTTTATTAGTTTATGTACTTAATGTTAAGCGCATTCCATGTTATAGTTCATTAGAAAGTAGGGAGACGAGTTGCGCTTACGTATATGTTTGCTCGATTTTAAACTTACTTCCGGTTTTTGAAAGCCTGTTAAGCCTATTTCCATCTGTTGTTAAATCTAGACAAAGACGTGAGACATGACACGGCACGCATGTGTGAGATAGAGAGTGGCCGAAATATTTTTAGCCTACAACTCAATTAGGTAGGTATATGGCTAGCATAGAAACACGGCATTCGCCGCGGTAGTGTCTAGACACGGCAGCATTAAGGCGCTGACAAGATCTAAATAAGCTTGTCTCAATATTTTTTTTTGCAAAATCTATACTGTTTGTGACAGAAAAAAATATATTTTAATCTTGAACAAATTTCTGAGAACCCTGTTGTATTCAAAACACGTTTTTGAAAAGTTTTCTCGATACAAAAAAATGGTAAGTAAACTAACCTCTTAAACTGATCTTGTGGCGCCGAAAATGTATATAAGCAAATAACCAGTCCCGCTGGTCTCGTGGTCAAAAGCGAGACTGCTGAGCGTGGTCCTGGGTCGGTTACCAGGTCGGGCAACGTGTTATGAGGTTGTTCATTAGGAATTTCTCAGTAAATATGTCACATCTCTTGTATTTTATTGTGTGTACATAAATAATAAATAAATAAATATAAAAGCCCTGGATTTGGAAATTGGTGGTGTGATACCACCGTGCTTTGGAAAGCACTTAAAGCCGTTGGTCCTACGCCTAATCTCTCTCTGGTCGTGTCTCACTGCGTCTTATCGGACACACACTTGTTCACTATGCTATCTCCTACACCTGCACCCTAATTGCGTAATACTCTATCAAACACAATCTGAATCATTTTGAAGGATATTGATAATCCATTGCTTCATATGTTCGAAAACTTTGTCTGCTCATCAACGTAAATAACGCAATGAATGTTGTTGCAACTGTCAAAATGAAAGCCATTCTCTTCTTCTTTTGCAATTTTAAAAATGACTAGTAGAACCTGAAACATAATGCTTGGCTTGTATTGAAAGTGGTGACAATGCCGCCTCTAGCAGCGTCCGGCGAGGAGTCTCCGTGCTCTGTGATGGCTAGTTATAGGGGATGCGCCAGGTAGCCCGCGAAATTCAAATTTTCTTACGTTTTTTGCAATTTGCAGGTCAGTGTTGATATTTTATGATATTGTCATTCAATAGGATTATAAATCCGTAAATACATTCATATTTTGTTCAACATACAACCAGGCCCTGCAGTCTCGACATAGTTAGCAATCGTTTTCGGTTGCTAAGTCCTAACAATCCAGATGTAAATGTTGATGTAAATGTTTGGTAGTCTCGACACTCAAATTTATCGGTTGTTACCTACCGGTACCTACCTAAAATACCAGTAACAACCGATAAATTTGAGTGTGGAGACCACCAAATATAATTACATCTGGATTGTTAGGACTTAGCAACCGAAAACGATTGCTAACTATGTCGAGACTGCACTTAGAGCATTAAACCTAATGCTCTAAGAGACTGCAGGGCCTGGCATTGACCTGCAAATTGCAAAAAAACGTTAGAGAATTTGAATTTTGCGAGCAACCTGGCGCTTCCCCATTAAGCTAGGATTTCTTAAGACGGTGGTGGCCGCCACATAGCGTACGCAATTTTCCGTCCAATGACGTCACTTTAACGTTATTTGTGAAAGTAATTTGATGTGTTTCCCTAGAGAGTCTTTTTTGACACCGTAAACTCAAACACCGACGCCATAATTTTTATGACAACCGTCTCAGCGGCCGTTATGTGGCGGCCAGCGCTGTCGTAAGAAAATGTAGCTTTGCTAGAAGAGTCTCTTACTGTTTAGTCTAGTCAGCCACGCAATCTATTGATGCGTATCTGAGTGCGAAACATTGGCCACCAAGGTTGACCACTGACGTCATTATTTAGACTGGTATTTGACCTTTATTTTTATCATGCTTTTAATGTTTTCCTTTAATAAAATGGCTAAGGAAATTGGTTGTAAATATCTTGCAAAAAATATTTAAAACCAGGGTAGGTAAAGTGGTCTTCAAAAATGACTTGTGGAGTTGTGATTTTTCCCATACAGTGATTATTTGATCCGCAATTTTCTTGGAGGTAATCTAAGGACAATACGGACGAATCATAAAAAAGGCAGTCTGATAGGCATCTGTAACTTAATTCGGTTTTTTACGAGCATATGAAATCTTTTAATTGAAATATTTCCTTTATTTTATTACCTTTTAAGGGTCCGTACACAAAGGACGCCAACGGGGCCCTATTGCTAAGGCTCCGCTGTCCATCCGTCCGTCTGTCACAGGGCTGTATCTTTTTAATCGTAATTACCTATTACGGTTAAAACACTTTACATTTTCTCAAAGCATTTACTACTATGGCCGCTATATAAAACAACAAATAAAGTTAAAAAACACACGTGTCCTTGTTTGGGGTTCTAAACAAGAAACGTGATGTTTTTTGTAATTTTTCCTCGATCTTAATAATGGGATTAATAAAAAAAATAGTGGTACGGAACCCTTCGTGTGCCAGTCCGACTCGTCCTTGGCCGCTTTTTTAAGATAATTACCTGGGCTTAAAAACATCCTGTTGTTTTTTCCCTGCGCATATTTAGTTTTTAATTGAATTTAACTCACGATATTTTTTGCAATAACAATTCTTAACTCTCTTCGTCATGTTATGCTTTAGGCAAAGTTCAGATGTCAGATCTAATCACTTTTTTTGTACCTACTGTCTAAAATTACGACCTAACATAAACTACATTAAGTATCTAGTGTTAATTAAAATAAACATGCGAACAAGAATGATTATGCTGCCAATTTTAATGTATTTGACTACAGGCTGCTTTAAATCATTCTGTATGTGGATGGTAATACAGGCTGGCAGGGGCATCGACGCACAGGATTCAGCACATGATTTTGAACCCCCCTACGTAGAAATATTCAGTCGGTGTATTTTTTTTTTAATTCGATGTTCCATACATTTGATCGCGTCAATATTGCACAATTTTTTTAAACAGCAGATATTTTTTTTACCGACGAAAAATTTATTTTTATTTTTATTTAAGATGCGTTTGCTCTTGACTCTAGTCTAGGTTAGTGGTGACAGAGACAGAGTCAACGATGGAGTGAGATAACCCAGAAGAAGCCTGTTCACTCTCACTTTGAAGAGATTAGGCTTGTATGCGTTCGGAAACACAGACGCAGGTAGAGAGTTCCATTCTGTTGCTGTGCGCATAACAAAAGACATTTGGAAACGCTTAGTGCGAATTGGTGGAATAGCAACAAGGTAAGGGTGGTAACTTGCAGTGCGTCTAGATGACCGATGGAAGAAGGGGGCCGGTGGAATGAGGCCGTGGAGTTCTTGGGCGCATTCACCGAAGTACAATCTGTAGAAGACCGACAAGCAGGCGACCTTGCGGCGATGAGCCAAGCTGTGGCTTGGCATCCACCAGTTTTACGTCGCCAATGAGCCTCTTAGCTCTGCGTTCCACCGAGACACGCGCGGCTAGTTGGTACTTTGCTGATGTCTATGCCCGGGCGTCGTCTAGAATCATGTGCTGAATTCATGGTTGCAGTTTCCGCATCGATCTCCCTGCCACCCTGTATACGAGGAGGGGATGAATAGAATTGAATAGAATTGACATTTATTTTGCAAATATGGCTAATACATAATAGGTGATAAGATACAATATAGTTCAGCCATATTTCACCATTAGGCATGCAAACATTTGTTTATCATTTAGATACTTATTTTTTTTTATTTAAGATGGGTTTGCTCTTGACTCTAGTCTAGGTTAGTGGTGACAGAGACAGAGTCAACGATGGAGTGAGCTTACCCAGAAGAAGCCTGTTCACTCTCACTGTGAAGAGATCAGGGTTGTATGCGTTTAAACTTAATATAAACCAAAAGCCAGATACATCAAATCCAGAGCAATTCAGCCAACTTTTGTCTCTGATAAAAACTCAGTCACACTGTAGTATGTTTTATCCAATAAAAACTTACATAGTCTACTCTTATGCAGCACTGTTGTCAACTCTTTGAACCAATGATGCAACGCCTTTTAACCATTTACCTACACAACATAATACCACGCCTGCACTCCACGAACGGTTAGGCAGAGGAGCACCTATAGTACTCCCATATTTCGCCAATTATGTTAAAGTCCCATGTAATAGGGGGCGAGCCTATTGCCATCAACCGGGCACAATACAGACGGAAAAACCCAATAACGTTTTGCTCGACCTGGTAATCGAACCCAGAACTTTAAAGTCAAAGCATTTATTTCAAGTGAAAATCTTGAAAGGAGCATGACCGAAATGAGACAGAAAATTTGAGCATCCTGACTGGGATAGGTACTGGATTATGCTCTCCTTGTGATTTTAGCAACAAAATGTATTTGGGAGCGAAGTGTGCTCGAAAATTGGAGCACCCTGACTGGGATAGGTACCAAGTTAAGCTGTCATTGTGTCCAAAAGTCAAAGCATTTATTTCAAATAGGCACGGCACGGCACATAAAAGGCACATTTGAACGTCAATACTTACATTAAAATAGAATTAATTCTAGTCGCCCCTTCCAAAAGGTAGTTTCGTAAGGAGAAGAATGGTCGAGAAACTCCACCGTTACTCTTTTAAAATGTGTTACAATATTTTGTATACATTAATTATATAATTATATGTGAAGATATACAATAGGTAAAAATAATAAAAAAATGTAGCAATGACTAATAAGTTAAATATGTGATAGATACATGGTGCTCACATATTTACAAACATTGTAAAATTATACGATTTTCCAAAGTATTTAAACAAGTAATATGTCAGTGTGTGGGGTTAAAGTAATCACAGAATGTAAATCAATATCATAAAAATAATAAACTATACAATTAAAGTAGCAACAAGTTTGATTTTGTCTAGACCCTAGATTGTCCTATGGAGATGGACCAGCATGTTTCCAATCATTCTTACCTTGGATATAATCCTCTAAGTAATATGCTTGTTTACAAAGTGAACTTTTTATATGAGTTTTAAATTTTCTTTCATTTAATAGCAAATGCTGGCTTATACTCAGCACTAGCGCTGGCCACCATTAGATAATCGAGGCAGTCTTTGAGCTGTTGTCTCTTAATGAAGTTACGGGGTCAAAATACATTGACAGGTTTATCTCCTTTTCACCTACAATGAGATTGTCAAATATGAAAAATGATAATTAGATACTAATGCCAAATCGCCAACAACACTTTTACAAAGATTAATACATCGCCTTTTACCTGTTAACAGTAAATGCCAATAGATATTTATCATTGATTTACTGTCATTGCAAATGGGTTTGATAAATGAGCAACATTTATATATGGTCAAAGTACCCAATTAGTCTCGGTATGCCTACAGCAAAATTAGGAACTATTTTTATACCAGCCAGTACCGTGAGTTTGGATTTCCATCACTCTAAAGGTATATGATAAATGCTGTAGTTTGTAAGGCTACTTTTGCATTGTATAAACTCAATCTCCTTTGTATTATATAATTGCATAGGACAAGTGTGAGTACTATGTACTATCGAGCTATCATTTACCGGGTAATGTCTTTCATTGACTTGAATGTGCCCTGGCGGGTGATAGATGTCATGCTCACTCAATGTCTCGCTAACGGTGGTGCGTGTTTTGGATCATTTAGCTCCTTTCAAAGTGGTTGAGCTGAATGGTTCTGATCCATGCGTCATGTTCGTGAACGGGCGCGCCGCCGCCGTCAGCTGCGACTGGTCCTCTCTTAGCTGCTTGTTTTGTTTAATTTTCTATTTGCTGTATTTTGGACACTCAACGTGTATGTCTTATTTACATCGTTCTCACATACATATAATGATACATATATTCAACATTAATGATGTAACTAATATTTATGTAACAATATAATTTAAAAGAGTGTCCATGGAGTTGCTTGCCCGTTCTTCTCCATTGGTACCTTCTACGCTTTGGAATGTGCAACTAGCTTCATATATTTTCTGACCTTGACAATTCAAAAGTGCCTGTAAATGCTTTTTCTCAAACATGCTTGGAAATTTGAGCATTATTTTAACAACCTTCTTCGAGATGAATCGAAATTGCTGTACTGGCCAAATACATGCGAGCAGCAGCCGGCAAAGGTGGTATTGAAAATCCACATCTGTCGTGATTTAGCGGCCAAATAAATTACATAGTGAACTCATATCTATCGTGTAATTTAAATATGGAACGTTCTTTACTCCGAAACGTGGCAACCAAGGAGATAACTTAACAAGGGTTTTATTGAAATTTCGTACTGGCTTGCAAATAGAAAGCTCTTTATGGAAAAAAAACTAAAATTAACACATTGACGCTGGAAAAATTATTGTTGTTCGTTGTTCGTCATTGATTTTGAAAAGTAATTGTATTTTAATTTCCGCGCATTATTGAGAAAAGTACTATACAAACACAAACCTTGGCCACAACTATAGGCATTGATGGACTCACGTATGTGTGCCTCGGCTTCGCTTCGGCCCACATTTACACGTTCGTCCATCAATGCCTCTTTTGCTGGCCGCTGCAGTAATGTACTAGGTATAAAATGGAAATAAATTGTTGAGTTTTTTTTTAGTTTTCAGTTTCCACACAATCATATATCTAGGATCTTAATAAGATCCTAGATATATGATTGTATACTAGATATATTGTATAAAAATACTGTTATTGGATATATATTAAATAAGGCTTCTTATTTAATATTATATCCAATAACAGTATTTTTCATACCTTGCGTTTAAAATAAATAAAACGTTTTTTTCCTTTCCTGTAAAATCATGTTCTGGTAGATAAAGGTTCTTGTCACTTCATCGTCGTTATATAGGAACAATTATCTATTACCCTATATGAAATAGGTTTACAGGGTGGCAGGACATCGTCGCACAACCTGTTACCATGGATGCAGTACATGATTCTGGACCCCGTTCGCTGATAATTTTCATCGGTCATTAAAAAAATATCTTCTGTTTCCTACAAAACTGCAAAACCTACGCGGTCAAAATGTATGAAATAGCGGTTTTTTTTTTGAGGGTGGGAAATCATCAAATAACTTCTCCCGCTGTGGGCAGAGCGGGAGGGCGTGTCAGACTCTTACTGACTGAAACCCACCCGTGTTCCTTCAGTTGCCTGTGCCAGGGGCCACGGTATCCCTCTCGGACTTTATTTCAACGCCCCCTGCGTTGTAATTTTTTCCAGAATCCAGATTAATGGTAACGGGTTGTGCGTCTGCCACCCTGTTTACTAAAACCTACCGAGGCTCGCAAATGTTTCTTCTTCTTCGTCATGTCGATGGCAAGACAGTGTATTAAGGGAGATGTTTGATGTTGGGCTATCATTATGTATGCTGAGCCCCATTTACTTTCAATTAGATCTTATAGTAAGATACATAGTGTAAAACAGCAATGCTTGTACTTGGCGGCCAGAAAACTGTAAAACAAATTATATAAAATAAAGTTCATTCTATTCTACAGATCAAGCTACACATTTCCAGTATAAGCTGATCTCTAATTGTATAGGATTTCCTTACAATGAGAGGTCAGTGTAAACTGGAAATTTATAGCTTGCTGTGTAGCCGTGTGTACACTACGAGTGAATTAATAAATAGGAAAAAATAGGGGATTTTTATAAAAATACAAAGAAATTCATTTGAAGAAAGGTAAAGGTACAAAAATTATCATTTGGTTTTAATATGATAACCCTATTTTTAAGGCAGCCATGACAGTAGTATTTGAATTGACGTTTGACGACTTTGGCAGTTTTAAGTTTCGTGAAGTGACTTCTTTCTTTGCCGTTGTCTTTGAATCGTCGAGCTCGCGCGTGTTGAATTGGATGTGTTTCGGCGTTTATAGTGTTTGTTTTTGTTTTGCGACCCAGTTTACTACTACGGAAATTGATTGATTCCTTTTTATCGCAAATATTACATAGACACGTCAATCAAATGTCATTGTCAGAATGACATTTCGCACATTACTGATCCACCGTATTTATGTTGTGTTGCTCTCCTTGACCAAGTTAATTTGAATTTACATTGAAACGAAGTAGGTAAATTAACATTAAAAAACGTTAACTATATTGTATAGCGATATTTATATATAGTGTACACAGTGCTAGCAAGGCTCCATACATTTCTGGAACATCTCCTTTTGTTGGCCCAAAACTGATTCATAGCTATAGACAATTATGAATCAGTTTTGGGCCAACAAAAGATTACATTGTCATATTTCTATGATCATAGATATGATAGTGTGACATCCCTGTAAGTATTTCTGCCGCTAAGCAATATTTCTGAGTTCCGGTTTGAACGGTCTCTTCTTAGCCTGTTGATGGCAATCTAAATGGACTCGGCCCCGAATTTGGCTACTCGTTTGGCGCTATCACTAGCAACCATCAGTTCCTGTAACGTGTAGCTGACAGGACACGATCTTAATGGCTTTTATAGATCAGCACCACATTTGCACTCCAAGGCGGAGTCGTCTATGAATCTCCACCTGAACAGGTTTCCTTGCTTCGGCCAACCTGGATCCGGAGTCTGTTTAAAGACTTCCTGGTTACCCTAGGCAAGCGAGGCTCAGGGGAGACCCCCTTACAGTCTCCCCAGGGATGTGTCTTACAGGCTTTGCACAGGGGGTGGTCTGGAATCAGTCTTTTAAGAGGAACCGGGACCCCCTTTATGTGCTGATGGTGATCACCGGGGTGGTTTAAGTGAGGTAAAAATCCCACACTCCCCGACCTCCCTCCCCGGAGGTCGGGTGCCTTTTGGAGGTTTAAATCGAAAACAAAAAAAAAAAAGGTTACCCAAGGCAAATCATGTCCACGTGGGATATCTTCAGCGGGTGGAACGAATGGTTTGGGTAACGAAGCACTGTCTCGCCACAGTTTCAGTCTTTCTTTTGATCGTTCGCCAGTAACTTGGACACACTTTAAACAACCGGTGTAACCACAGGCACATGAGACATTTCCGTTTTGTCTGGCAACGCATCTGCGACATCTCTGGTATTGCAGATATCCATAGACACTGGCCAGTGACTTATCATCAGTTGGGATGCCAGCTTCCTTGCCATAGGTACCACCCATAACGTAACAAAATGTTCTGTATTTATCTGCGAAATATGGCATTCTTGTTTGCATATCTTGAAATGTCAAATTACATTGGTTGTATTGGCAGCGCAAAAAAGTCGACATCATTTTTTGTTTGTAGCCGTTTTACCGTGTCATGTTTTTACAAAATAAATGTTAGAATGTTTGTTTTGCTGTACCTAGGAATAAGTAGTTTGTTTTATAAAATTATGATCTTAAAGATCATTTCACAAAATCATGGTATTTTTTGCTACAATTATACGCAAACAATAATAAATACTCTTTCGTTTAAAATTAATTGAATCTTCGGACTTCAACAGACTTCCATAACTATCTATCCATGACTAATTTAATTGTTTTGTACACACGGCTACACATCAAGCTATACAAAACCAGTTTACGCTGGTCTCGCATCGTACGGAAATCCTATACAATGTGAGATCAGCTTATACTGGAAATTATAGCTTGATGTGTAGCCGTGTGTACTCGGTAAAAAGTAAATAAAAACATGTTTTTTTAGGGTACCGTACCCAAAGGGTGCTAACGGAACCCAGCCTACCGCCGGAACTAAGCCTCTGCTGTCCGTCCGTCCATCTGTTAGTCAGCTGGCTGTATCTCACGAACCGTAATAGGTAGACAGTTGAAATTTTCACAGAGTGTGTATTTCTTTAGCCGCTTCATCAACATCTAACAAAAATAAAATAAAGTTAAAAATTGTAGTGTTCAATATTATACGGTGGTACGGAACCCTTCGTGTGCAATTCCGACTCGCACTTGGCCGGTTTTGTAATTAATTCCTCTCTATCTTTATTTGGAAAAGAAAACGAATTAAAATTAAACGCCCGTCTAGTGATTGTTTTTTTTTTGTAGTTATCAATTTTTATTAATTACTTAACCTTTTGTACGAACGTGGATCCACGCGAGACACAATGGCTTTTTAACTGTGTTTGTAAATACGACATTCAACCGGTTAACGGAACCCTATTACTAAGCCTCCGCTGTCCGTCCGTCCGTCCGTCTGTCGGTCAGCGGGCTGTATGTCATGGACAGAGTTTCTATTGCAGCTATAACAACAATAAAAAAGTAGTAATTAGTCTGAATTAAATGCCTTGGATTTTGCGTAATGTAACTTCAAAGTATAATTATTTATTAGATAACAATCTCTTTACTTCAAGACAAACTTTTTCCAGCATTTCGTTTCGCTCGCTTTGATCCTTCTTTTGCGAAAGCTTCATACATAACTACATACATTTGTTGATGTTATCAATGCAAAATATACGCAGAAATGATAGGCTGGCAGTACACGGTCAAGATGAATGGACAGTTTGAAGTTTTGCAATTAGCTGAAGTTGAGTGATGACGGATTCCAACCTACCTGCCCAAGACGCGGATAAAGTCACTCACTGCCTACCTATTCTCGAAGCGCTTCGTCTTTTTTTTAACCCTTTTTGAACATCTTGGGTTTGGATTATACCAGATAAACAAAATTCGCGGGATATGTTGTCATTATAGCTGACTTATTTAGACATATACCATCTTATTACAAAATACGGTCTAACTTTAGCCCGAGCCTTAACCATCGAGTCAGTTTTTGTATTTCGAACTTTATGCCGACTATAGTAAAGTTCTTAATACAAAATTGACGACATAAGACCGGACTAAGTTGTCGGTTTTGTAAAAGGAACTGTATTTCAATTTCTTTTAGATTCCAATTTCAAAAACGGGCTCGATGGTTTAAACCATGTCAAAAGAAAAACCTTGTTTTGTAATAAGACCACAAAATACGGTCTAACTTTAGCCCGAGCCTTAACCATCGAGTCAGTTTTTGTATTTCGAACTTTATGCCGACTATAGTAAAGTTCTTAATACAAAATTGACGACATAAGACCGGACTAAGTTGTCGGTTTTGTAAAAGGAACTGTATTTCAATTTCTTTTAGATTCCAATTTCAAAAACGGGCTCGATGGTTTAAACCATGTCAAAAGAAAAACCTTGTTTTGTAATAAGACCAATAAAGTTTTAACTGCATAGCTCTTAAACTTTAGTTTTTTTTTTAAACTTTGCGCCACTCTAGGAATTTATCTTGTATTGTGGATGCGTTTACAAACATTTAAAGTCACAAAACACAAACAGCCAGACTCGGAACAACTACTTGTAGGTCATACAAATATTTGTTCCGTGCGGGAATAGAACCCGCGACACGCAGCGCAGCAGTCAATCGCTTAACCACTACGCCAACCGTGCCGTTTATTGATATCTAATAACTGATTTCGTCACTGACTCACTGATGATCATCAAAACTCTTAGGGTACTTCTTAATGTCCTAGAAAGCTGAAATTTGGTGTGTAAGCTAGTATTAGTACACCAACAACAAAAAAAAAACTAAAACTTGATAGGTACTTTTATCCACCAACCCCTTAACTAAGGGATGGAAGTTTGTAAAATACTTCCGCAAATTTTAACGCTAGAGGTCTGAAAATTGATAATAGGGACTCTCTAAAATAAATAATAAAAAATGCCGTAACCATTTAAAAACACAACATAAAAAATATTGTCATAGGCAACTTAGAAAAAGAAGTCAAACCCCACCAAAAACATTTTCATGTAAAATGTTGCCAAGACGAGACCATACGACTCGCACTGTCAAAAAGTTATCAGACCATGTGGCTTCAAACTCTACACGCCCTAACTCTACAAGGCCTAACTTCACAAACACCTTACACCTCACCTCACCACCTCAAACCTCAACACCAACACCACAGTCAAAATATGCGGCTTGGCCATTTAGCTACATTCGCTTGGGCGTAAGGTGAAACATTTTTGTAGTAACGTAAAAAGTAAATAGGTACCAATAAGTCCCACCATTAATTATTTCTCCTCTCCCACCATTAATTGGTTTGACTCCTATCTTAAGGGCCGCTCGCAGCGGGTTTGTCTCGGCGAGGCATCTTCTGATTGGTGCTCTCTTTCCGCAGGTGTGCCTCAGGGCGGCGTTCTCTCTCCTCTTCTCTTTTCTATTTTCATTAACTCTATCACCAGTGTCATCTCTTCCTGCTTCCATCTCTATGCCGACGATCTGCAGCTCTACAATCATTTTTAAAGGGAAGATGCAGAAGCCGCCGTGTCTGCCATGAACAGCGACCTGGATTTGATAAGCGAGTGGTCGCGGTCTTTTGGACTGCAAATCAACCCTAAGAAATCCCAGGCCTCCAAGCCAGGCCAGGCCAGGCCTTGATTATCGGCGGCAGGTATATGCGGAATAGGCTCGATGTTGCGTCGCTGTCTCCACTCTGTCTGAATGGTGTTCAGATTGAATACGCACATACGGTCAAAAATCTGGGGGTGACCATGGATTCCTATTTATCATGGACTGCCCATGTTGCTCAAGTCAGTCGCAAAGTGCATTACACGTTCCATTCGTTGAAATGTCTCCAGAGCGTCTTGCCCTTGAACACCAAAATCTCTCTTGCTCAAACTCTCATTCAGCCCATCGTAGATTATGCTGATGCCTGTTATTTGGATGCCACCGAGGAGCTTTTAAATAAACTTGAGCGTTTGCAGAATATATGTATTCGTTTTGTTTTTAACCTTAAAAAGTATGATCACGTTTCCAACTTTCGCAAGATACTCAAGTGGCTCCCCATTCGACTTCGCAGGAACTCTCGGATATTGTGTCTACTATTCAACCTCCTTCACAATCCTAAAACGCCATCCTATCTGCGGGAGCGTTTTTCCTACGCCCGACCTTCAGATGCGCCTTGCAGGTCGCATCTTAGAAACCTCCTTAAGTCCCCTCCCCACTCCACCGACTTTTACTCCTACTCCTTCACTGTGCACGCGGTGCGGTTGTGGAATTCACTTCCGCCTGACATTAGGGACTGCCAAACTGTTGCAGTTTTTAAAAGAAGAGTGAAAGAACACTATCTTTCCACTTCGTCATAGTTGCGTAATTGCGTATATTAATATTCTAGTGTTATTTATTTTAGAAGTATGTATGTATGTTTGTATGTATGTATGTATATTCTCATACTATTCGTTTTATTTTATTAAGTGAATTGTTTTTGATTTTATGTATTTTATTTTCTATTTTAGTCTTACACACGCTGTCTACATCTCTAAATCTACTATCCTATCGCAGGTATGCTGGAAGAGATTTCATTAGAAATAAGCATCACCTTTGTACCTATTTTTCTGTTTTTTTTCTTCTTGTCTGTTTATATAAGTGTGTACATAAATGGTTAAATAAATAAATAAATAAGTAATAGCTAAAAGTAGATACAATCACGTCTGTGAATTTAAGCTTACACTAAAAAACTGATTGTTTGAAACCGATATTTCAAGTGAATACAATAAATGAGTTTGATGACCCCACAAAAAAAATCTAATTAGTTTCTTTTTTGTTTTATCGTGTTTAGAACGATCGAAACCTATCACGTCTGCGGAGTTTCGCTAGCTAATTTAATTTGATCCATACGTAGGTATTTGCTAATACTATTTGCTATTATTTTATATTATTTGCTATATTACTATTGCTACGACTCTACCTTTGTTGACAGCAAAACTGACCGTGTATTGCGAGCCTTCTTAAGTGAAACGTTAGTATGTAACATGTACCTACTATATACCAAGTGTTCTTAATTTTTATTAATGAATTAATCACACGTAAGTATGCAAACCGCTGCCATAAATAACAGTTAGAATAAACGAGCAATCTCTGTTGAAATTATCTTTACAGCGCGCAGAAGAAATATTATCTTAATAAAGAATGTATGGATAATTAATTTCGTTTCGGTAAGCACTAAGCCACTAAGCACAAGCTAATTTTAATTGAAATCTAAAAATAAAATGGATTTTTGCACAGCTATGCCGTCTTCATTATAATTATGAAGGTAGACTGAAGAATCATTAATAAAACATTTGAAAAGTTGGAAATTAAACATGAATAATGCGGCCATTTTATATGCTAGCTATCTGGTTTTGTCTACTTTTTAATGTCGAGGAAAGCCTTAATTAATTGTCAATCAAGAGATTTCTTTACTTATGAATTCAAACACCTGGTTTCTGAGTTGAAAACTTGGCAATTTCTACTTTGGTAGCCCGCAAAATTCCATTTATATTACGTTTTTTAGCAATTTGCGGGTCAGTGTCAGGTTGTATGTCGATCAAAATATGATTCGCGACAGTAATACATATGTATTTACAGAGATATAATCATCAATACAACTCTCTAATTTCAATCAATTACCCCATTTAATGACGATTTCATGAAACCATGACATTTTAAGTCAATTCTAACTTAGACAGTTATATCAATGATGATTTTCCAATCACCTTAAGATGAAAGGTCAAATTGAAAACGTCTTACGTCTTTTGCAAATAAATTATGATATTCTCGTGGTTTTTTGAGTTTGAAATCTAGAATTCTCAAGTCGCAAATCGGGTGATAGATATTGTGAATGATGTTACCAATATTTTGTAACAATAGAGTGCCCATGTAGTTTCTTGCCCGGTCTTCTCAATAGGAACGTGATAAGCTTTGGAATAGGCAACTAGCTTCATCTTTCTGACTGACCGACTCCTTGACATATCAAAAGTGATTGTAATTGGTATAACTGAAATAAATGCTTTGTGTTTTATTACAAAACAAGGCTTTTCTTGAGACATGGTTTACTTTAAACCATCGAGGCCAGTTTTTGAAATAAGAACCTAACAGAAATCGAAATACTTTTACAAAACTGATTACCTACTTAGTCCGGTCTTCAGTTGTCAATTTTGTATATAGAACTTTATAAAATGAGCATAAAGTTCGAAATACAAAAACTGGCTCAAAGTTTTAGGCTCGGGCTAAAGTTAGATAGTGTTTTGTAATAAGACGGTTTGCGGTCTGTTAACATCTAAAATCGCACCGAAAGTCCAAAAACTCAAAGTCGCCCTTCACTTTCGACCTGCATAGCTTTGGTCTAATGATGTCCAGACTATCCAACATCTAGTTGTCTATGTATGGGTCATTCACTTCATGACGTAGTGTCAAAAAAAATCTAGATCGACTGCTTATAGTCTGTTTTAAAATACGGTACAGTTCTGTTGCACTATGTTTTTATGTGCAATAAATATTATCGCTAGTCGTGATCTCTTACAAATGATACCTACAGCTATTGTTTTCGTTTATAATATAAAGCACAATTTGGCATGAATAAAAAATGATGTGCAATTTCCCAAATGTTGGCCAAAGCATGTTGGGCCAAGAAGTTGTCAATATGGCGAGTGAACGAACAAGATAGAGCTTAAGTTGATTACTTACCACATTTATGGAAGCTTGCCTTAAAAATCTTAAATGTCATACAACGTCATTGGAGTCTCCTTTCAATAAAACTTGATATCTTAAATATTATCTCCTATAGGTAGGTAAGTTCTCTATGCCTATCTGAATTTTGTTTTTTACTAAATAGGTATATACATTATACAGGGTGGCCGGGGAGTTGACGTTCAAACGTAAAATTTAGATACTTTATGATGAGGAGTATCCGAATCACCCCCACGCATGTTCTACGATTTTTCGTAGTTTTCGAGATATAAATTTTTTTATTGATTTTTTTCGTAATTTTCACCTAACATCAGTTTTCGATTTTTTTCTCGTTCTGTTGAACATTTCTGGTTCAGTTTTTTTTGTGATAACTAATTAGCATAGTCTAACCTAACACCCTAAAAAATTATGGTTTATCTAGGAATTGCAAAACTTACTTAGAATTTAATCGAAAGTTCAAAATTAAGATTTGAGCTCAGTACTGACAAATTTTCAATGTTTCAAATACAAAAAATTTAATGGGGAGATTTTGGGTTCAATCAAATCTTAATTTTGAACTTTCGAATAAATCTAAGTAAGTTCTGCAATTCCTAGATAAACCATAATTTTTTAGTGTGTTAGGTAAGACTATGCTAATTAGTTATCACAAAAAACTAAACCAGAAATGTTCAACAGAACGAGAAAAAAATCGAAAACTGATATTAGGTGAAAATTACGAAAAAAATCATTAAAAAAATTATATCTCGAAAACTACGAAAAATCGTAGAACATACATGGGAGTGATTCGGATACTCCTCATCATAAAGTATCTAAATTTTACGTTTGAACGTCAACTCCCCGGCCACCCTGTATTTGTGGTCGGCTCAACATGTCTCTTTCTTTCAAACTTCTCTATTAGTCGTCATGTCGGTAGCCATATAATCTTTTAAACAGTTCATCCACCTTCATCTTAGGTCTTCCCCTACGCCATCCACATTCAAACTCACAACTCTCCTCATGACATTAAGAAACAACAAATCATTAATTGGTCTTTACCATCCAACATTTGGAACCTAGACTTACGAATCTTCCTAACTGGACTTTCAAGCGAATGAGACCCGTTTTACGCTCACAATTTGTATGCTAGACACAACAAGCTTTCGCGGTTTATACCGAGCGTGTTACACGCAATACTGAACGATTATCTTTACGAAGATCTTATGGTTCTTACGGTACAAAAATAACTCAGCGGTACAGTACATATTCATCATAGAATGACATTTTGTGTTGAATTAAGTACATTATTGACTGCCTTGAAAACTTAGGTGGAGAGAGCTTGTCGTGAGTTGAATTCCATCTGATGCTAGGGACTGACACTTGAAAGTTCACTTCAAGCTCACTTCACCTAAGTCTTCACGGTTAGATTTTGACAGAATAGATCGGTTGGTCCGTTGAAGGCAGTGCTGTCGGTTAACAAAAGAATTCAAATCTGATCAAGGCGGCTAAAACCGTTTTTTAAGAATCGTTGCATTCTTATCTCAAACTCAACCCAAATCCGTCAAAAATACCTCTAATTTCACCACATTTTGACAAGTTTTTAAAATTAACTGACGCTGAGATGAGGTTGCGACTAGATTTTGAACATTTTTAAACACAGGAATTGGCCTTTTAAAGTGTTTTGTTACTTTCACTTTCAGCCGGGTAATTTATCTGACCCGGTGGACAGAAAAGTCTAAAAAAGATAAGAAAAGTCTAAGGTTGGTGAGAGACTAAACGCGGGCGTATTATGACGATTTGAGCTTTAAGCTAGGGTTTCGTGAGACTGCGGTGGCCGCCACATAGCGTACACAATTTACCGTCGAATGACGTCACTGAAACGTTATTTATGAAAGTAAGTTGGTATGTTTCCCTAGAGACAGTTTTTTAACACCGTAAACTCAAACCCGGTGGCATCATTTTCATGACGGCCGTTATAACTCGATGTGGCATATTTACGGCCATACCGTACCTTCCTATAGTAGGCAATTTGAGTAATTATTTCGGTATTAATTTATTTTTCATAACTGACAGGCTCATATTTGACCACTGTCTCACGAATCTTGTTGGTTATCGCTTAAATACGTTACTGGGTTTTAGATTTGAAGATGATGGATGGTAACTTGTAAGATAGTTAACAATACTTAATTACCTTCAAGCAACCGTTTACTCTGTGTACTTAGCCTCATAACGTCAAATGGTAATCATGGGCCACCTATGAAGCCAAGTTCACATTATTTTTTACAAGCTTTCATTCAACTTCACTTGGTAGTACATACGTTAAGACGGATTCTTGCAAGCTAATTTTGCCAAAGTTGTAAAGGGTTTCCATCTAGAATTGTTCAGCACTTAACAGCCCGGTGCGCGGTGTCTGTATTTGTGCCCGGTTGATGGCTATAGGCTTGCCCCTTAATTACATGGGACTTGTACATAACTCACGAAATTTGGGGGCACTACAAGGTACCTACTACACCTCTGCCTAACCGTTCTGGTAATATGGGTGTGATGTTATGTTTATGTTAATTTTGAATAACTTGCTCTTGGCCTATCTAGTTGAGACACTGAATACTCGATCCGTTCCGATGACAATATTATTTGGTTTTGGCACGGTAATATTATCTATACAGTATTGTAACTCGGCCGTATTTTTGAAATAAATGCCTACAGCCGCGCGGTACGTAAACATGCGCTAGGGCTGCCCGCCTCCAGCATTTTAATTACATTTGCCTACTTTGTGTTTAATTACATTTGCCTACTTTGTGTCTTCGGTTATTGTTAAAAAAACAACACACCCTCCGTTCGTCACTGCGGCACAGTCGCGACTGTCTGCATGCCGAGCGCATGCCGAGATCGAGGCGCATAGGCATAGCTCGCGCTCCGTCCGTTTGTATGAAGTTGGAATACTGTATAGATAATATTACCGTGGTATTGATGAGCTGATGCTCAAGCCGCGATGAAACTTTTAAATATGCACACAACCGTATAGTGCTGCGTCAGATGCATATTATATCGGATTCATACATTTTAGTATGGTGAGAGGCACAATATCGGGACGCGTGGTCATGTGTTGGCAGCTTTACTATACCTGAGGGCAAAGTGACAATCGCATTCAAAGCGTTTCGTATTTCTACAAGGACGGGATTCTCATAAGCTTTTCGGTAGCTTATGTCAGTCGCATACATTATTGACTTTTCCGTCGTCTTTGTCACTAATAGATGCTTTGTCCAGGCCCTCAGCCGATCTATTCTATAAACATCTCGCCGTGAAAACTTAGGTGAAGTGGGCTGTCAATAGTGTCAATCCCTAGCGATGATCCGTAGCATCAGGTGGAATAACAGCTCGCTTAAATCTCACTTCACCTATGTTTTCACGTTTAGATTTCTACAGAACAGACCGGCTGATATCGTCGTAAATGTGATGGTCCATTCTAGACCCTAATCACACTGTATACTAAATGTTCTTTATATAATCTAAGTAATGCCCACGCAGCGAGACGTCAATTATTTGTAATTACTAACGTTTTATTTAAAGAGCCTACCTACGCGGTCAAAAAGTATGGAACAGCATTTTTTTTTAATAACCGTTGAAAAATTTCAAAGCAGTGGGGTTCCAGAATCATGTACGGAATGTATGGTTTACTGTGTGCGCGTCGATGTCCCTTTGTCCCTTTTAAGTACCGTCGCGGACGATTGGCCTTACTCTCTCATGATGACAATCGCTTTAATTGTAATAATTATTATAAATTATTTTCTTGTTATTACCTATTGTCAAAATGATTGTGATTACGAGTATATTAGGTCCGTTAAAAGGGTGAAGGTGCCAAAGTTTAGCAGACAGGCGAGCTTTTGCTATTATTTTGGCCAACGAGACAGTATGCAGTGACTCCTGCTTTGTAGCTTGTTTATGGCAAACTCGATTGTGTGTGCTCAGAACTTAGCAGCTCGTTAATATGAAAGTCAATAATATTCTTAATAATCACAAGTCTCTGATCATATTAGGGAATTAACAATAATGTAAACGACGACGTCCCACCGATTACGTGAGGCGCGAGCGCAAATCAATCAACTCGCTGCATCACAATGATCACTGTCTCAATAAATCAATGCCGGCTTTCTGATTGATCTCTATGATCTTCTCTTTAGGCGAGGGAGAGCCGCCTCCTCAGTACTCGGGGTTACGCCAAGTTGACAGCTGTCAAAATCGTTCTAAAATCAACTCACTGCATTGCAAGAATTGTCACAATGATCTCTGTCTCAATAAATCAATGCCGGTTTTCTGATCGATCTCTATGATCTTCTTTTTAGACGGGGGGGCCGCCTTCTCAGTACTCGAGGTTATGTCTCAAGTTGACAGCTGTCAAAATCGTTCTAAAATCAACTCTCTGAGTTTGGCGTCGTTAAACCTTTAGACGCGCCGTCATACTAATTATATAAATATGGTACTTATATACTGTACACATTCGGAATACCGTTTCCGTTACCACAAAATTACTTTCGTCCGTCTCAACCGTGGTTAAAGTATGATCAAGTGGCAAGTGGTTTTGTGGTCAATGCTCCTTTATTTTTTTATTACTTATGTTTTATTTTTTTACTGTTTGTATAGACTGTGCGTGTCCCAAATAAAAAAAAATCTTTCTTTTCTTTCTTTCTTTAATTTTGTAAGTAAATTTTCGTAATTTTTTGTTAGATACACAGTTTATGCCTACCTACTTAACCTAAGAAATCATTTTTGTACACAGATTGTGTAATTGACCTTAGGACGTAGGCACGGTATTTTTTACTTTGAATTTGAAACAGAACACGTAGGTAGGTATATAAATTGATCCCACCAAAAACGTTTCGTGCAAAGAAGATTGCCAAGACTCAAAAACCATTTCTCTTTTAAAAAGTTACCAGATAGGTTATTAGGTTGCCTGCTTGTCGGTCTTCTACAGATTGTACTTCGGTGAATGTGCCCAAGAACTCCACGACCTTATTCCACCGGCCCCCTTCTTCCATCGGTCATCTTGACGCACTGCAAGTTACCATCCTTACCTAGTTGCTATTCCACGAATTCGCACTAAACGTTTCCAAATGTATTTTGTAATGCGCACAGCAAAATAATGGAACTCTCTACCTGCGTCCGTGTTTCCGAACGCATACAACCCTAATCTCTTCAAAGTGAGAGTGAACAGGCGTCTTCTGGGTAAGCTCACTCCACCTTCGACTCTGTCTCTGTCACCACTGACCTAGACTAGAGTCAAGAAGCAAACCCAAATTGATAAAAAAAAAAAAAATCGGTTGTCTGTTGTCTGTAAAGTCGGTTTACTGACGATAGTTGAACGTGACAACGTCATAAGAAAATACTGATGGAATGGTTGCATTTTTCAAAAGAAAATTTTAATTTTATTTGTTTTATTGATATTTTGTATGGATATAGAGAGGAGGTAAATGGAAATCACAATTGAAGTGATCAAGTTACATTTATTTATACGCATAAATACAATTATGCCAATTTTTACCTTTATCGCCGCAATTATCGTTGCTGTAAACAATTGACACCACATTCACTTTTCACTGCACTTCATACTTGACGAAAACATGTAAATGTATTATTGTATAGCAGCTGTCCACGCGGACGCACCGTCACTCAAGTAGGAGAGAGACAGATGTCGAACGCTGCCGAACGCGGAGGCCGATTGTGCCTCTTTGACGCTCGTTCCGCGCTCTCGCTTGCACTTCAAGCCTTAAATGCAACGCCTCAGAGTGAGGTAACGCCGCATGAGTCATGCTTTTTCGTGCGGCGAGGTAACGCCGCATGAATCATGTTTTTCGTGCGTGCAGCCGGCTCCATCGAATTATAAGACGTTGTCACGTCAAAAAAAAAAGTCAAGGCCCTCTACAAGGCCTAATTCTACAAACCTTACAATGAATGCGTGACAGAACTTTATAAACCAGTGACTTAATTTCTTTCCATAAGCCCAAAGGAGTTTCTGTGCGAGGGCCGCGAAATGGCAGAACGATGTTACAGAGAGTTATTGCCGACTCGTCAGTCTCGTCACTGTTCCGATTAGTCACCAACATTTTACTCGGTACAGAAACTCCCGGTTTGCTATAATTTGAAAAAAAAATCATTTGAAAAATTATAGGCAGGGGGTATTATAGTCCATAGTTCTAGGTAACCACTCCCCTACCCAAACCCATAGTCCAATATCTTTGTTTTCATATCCTGTAATAGTTCCTCACCAACCGGGGAGGTTACTCTTGGGTGCACTTGCATGGTGCGTACAGGGATAATCGGCATTAAAAGCATCTAAAGGGCCTCTGTGAGTTGGATTCGACCTCTCGTGCGCCGTAATAATAATAACAACGCGAATAATAATTTAAATTTTAATTTTGTAATTATAATTATTGTATATTTTGTCTTAGCGTTTGCTACACCCCGCTTGACGACATCACGTCAGCGCTGAAAACCAGCGCTGGGGCTCTATCTCGCATAGGGTCGTAGCATTATGCTAAGCGATGGCCGTTTTGCGTGGATGTGACGCATATTTCTCCCCAACTTGTTCTTTTGATGGAAACATCTATAGCCGCACGTAAAACCGATAGCTGGCATCATGCCCACGCATGCCGTAGCGACGCGTCGCCACGCTATATTTTAAATAAAGAACAATTTATTTCTTTAAAACAAACCGAACATTTGGTTTTTGACTATGCCATATTTATTTTGTTTTATTAAACCATTCTTTAATATTTATTTACTATACTATTTTGTATAGTAAATAAGTAAGAAAAAATGGTTTTCGATGTTTCACACCTGCCAAGCGTCCCGCGACGGCACAATTTTTTTTTTGCGTATGTGTTCGTTCTCTGCGTCATGTTTACCGCAAATAAACGTATTTTCTTTCTTTTTTTTTCTCAAAGTTAAAGTACCCCAGGGTCCCGAGATAATATGTTAAAAACACTTTAAAATAATTTAATATTCTTACCTACTTGCTGTGCCTAGTACCTACCTGCAGCCGAAGATTTACTACCGGTATAGGCAAATTATGAATATACAATATTAACACCACGTTCATGTATGAATGACGCTTGTTCAAAATTACTGACATTAAAAACGAAGCTTTCTCCGACACTTTAATTATAGAACAATAATTTTCAACTAATTATTAAGGGCAGAGGTCACAAACTTGCAGTAATTATCAATAATTAAATCTACAGAAGAAATTGTGATTGGATTTCTGTGAGATTTTTTAGTTTCACAGTGGGGTCCTTCTTCGAATTTAAGCGTACTGCTGCATGGTTAGCAGAAAGAATTAAAGCAATAATATTATGACATTTTTTTTCCTTTTCGTAAATTCTCAGGCTTTTACCGATGAAAAGTCAACGTTTCATAGTAATTTTCTCTCCTAGATTAAGCGAATTCTGTAATTCGCATAATCAAATGAAATTCATCAATATTGAATTGTATGATGAAATGAAATTCATCATTATTGTTTCCATAATTCTGTAATTATGGAAAAAATAATGATGAATTATTAATATACGGATTTTCTCTACAATCTGACGGCTTATGCGATGCTTAATGCGATTTTCACCGTAATTTAGTAAATTTATTCCGGAAGGTTTTAGTGTATAATACATTGATAAGTAGTAAACTTATATCGAATAAATAAATCTCGGTGTTTCGTCAAGTCCTAAAACCCGTGCGAAACTGGAGCGCGTCGCTGGTAAAATATAAAATAATTTCACTGAAGTTCCGTCTTTGAATTCTGAAATTCTAACAATTATAAACATTGTTACCAACGTAACAAAGTTGATGGCATAGTGAAGAAGTTAAAGAAAATAATTTTATTCACAGACTAATATGTTTTTGCTAACGGTACAATAGAATAAAATGGTAACAAAATATGTCGATTAAGCTCTAAAGTTGTACGAAGCCATACTCTTGAATAGTTTCAATACGTTTGAGACAACTAGTAGTCATTTATAAGACAATTTAAAATCTGCCTTAGCTGTAACCTAAAAATCATTGTTATGTGAAGTTATCTTAATATTACTCTCGGAAGCTCTAATCATATTGTCAGATGTCATTCGTAATATATTCAGCAATGACCTTTGCCACTACGTCTGAATACCTCTCTACCTCTGTACCCTCTATAGAAGCTTCTCGGTGGTCTGTAATATCTAGTTATAGTATGTAGTTTTTTTTTTTTAATATTAAGTGGAACTAAGTTAGGTAGGACTATAACGACGTTTGAGCACAAATCCAAATGGGTATACTAGTACAAGTAGGTGAACAATTACTTTTTCGTACCACTTGCTCAAAAAAGTGACATTCTATGCCACAAAAAGCGAACATAACAATAGTCATTTTTAATCTGTTAAAAACAGGGAAAGAAAATTGTACTGAATTTCATTCATCCTCTAGGGGGAGAATGTGATTTTGGAATACTTACCGAAATTTATACTGAACTACATCTGTGTTTACACCATTGAGTTTGTATATAAAGCATTATCCATCTTTTTGGAAAAGGAATACGCATTTATTATGCAGTTATGATTATTATATAAAATTACGAAAACCGACGAGGCCGTATGAGCTTGATGTCTTTGCTTTTCCGACAAAAAATATTAGTCTAGGAATTTGCCGCGTTTTTGTTTTCTTCAAATACATAAACGTTAAGTTTATTTTAATTTATTTTTATAAATAAGTTAATGTTCTAAAAATACGTTTATTTTTAATAAATGCTTATCTCATATTATTATTGTGTTAATTTTTTCGCAAATGGTACGAAAAGTAGAGTATTTTCCTCGGTGATAAAGCTGTCTTAGTCTTGGGTGAACATAAATCCCTCGCTACACTCAGGACTCGTCTTAAATCCTTCGCTTCGCTTCGCTCGTGATTTAAGTTTTTAACACCCTCGCTACGCTCGGGAGTAAACCTCGAGTCCTTCGTTACGCTCGCGATTTAAATCGTCACCCGCGACAGAAGACACTGCTTTATCCCCTTGGTTAATAATCTACTATTTCGTACTGCGCCTGAAGAAAAAACAAAGCAATATATTTGTATGTTATCCACAGTTTTTTTTTATTATTTTTTATTGAATATAAAACCTCCATATTTTTGTTACACTGAACATTAAAAAAAAACTGGGATAATATGTCTCTTTCGTGTCGGGCCTGGGTAAATTTTGTATGGGCCGTGACCAATCTTCTTTTATGGGGACGAAGTGGCGGGCAGGAGCTAGTCGTGCATAAAAACACAACGTTTGCTTCCACAAAACTTAGCCTTACAATGTTGCGTTTTACGACACCTTTAATAATATCTAATTCTGTTTATTTACAGGTAATTATGCATCTACTAGCTGCTGCATCTACAAACCAAGGTAAAACTAATATAAATCTAGTAACTAGTAAATCTCGCGTGTTCTTAAATTGGGTTAAAATAATATTTGCTCAAGGACTTCTAAGATTGTTACTTAGAATTGCAAATTAAGGTATTTCTTTAGCAACGCTATTGATGTATCAATGTTGCAGCTGAATTATCAGCCAATGAGAGCTGCCAATTTTTGCTGAACTATGCAATTGGGTGAGATGAGTGGCGCAAGCGCAAGTCTCACGACTTGGGTTCACTAACTTGTTTGAAATTGACCTTAATGTCTATCTAAGTTGTTTAAATTGTTGCCATTTTGAATTGACAAACTAGCTAGGGGGCAGCTAGATTAATCGACGAACTAAAAAAGGTAGCTGGGATAGGCTGAATGAGGAAGTTGGAGAACTGTTATGGTGCAATTTGCAAAAAGCCTATATTTTTTTTCTGTGGATTGCGATAGGCTCATTGATATGTAACTCGATCGCCCATCAGTGTCTTCTTAGACAAATAACAACAAAATTTTCTGTGACAAATAAATCTATTTTTCTTTCTTTCTTCTTAGGTTCTTCATAGGTGGGCACTTGTGCCTTTTTATTTGTGCTCATATATTTTTCTATCGAACGAATGTCATCTCTGAATTTTCTTGGGAACTAGGCCACATTAGGAACAGATTTTTTGTTCTATTATTATTTGTTTATTATCTCTTAATATAATCTAGATGAATCTTAATAACCTAATCCGTTGTTAATCACAACGATTACAATTTAATGACCATCTATCGCTTACCGTTTCAAACGTCAGTTCTCGATTATGATCGTTTTTTTTTATTAGTTGTCAATACAACAGTCATTGTAATTGACTCGTCAGTAATTAATAGCTCTATGGATTGATATCGATATTCGGTTGATTCGATTATTGTCAGATTTTTTAAATCTTTTTTTTTACTGCTTTTTCGGCGAGTTGTATATATTTTTTTCTGATTTAAATAAAGCTCTGTGCCAGGTTAGTTTGAGTTACGATGATATTATAATCTTAGCCAATAAAACAGACGAATAAAAAATCTTAACATAACACATCACAGAAGGATCTTAATAATGTACAGTCAACTGCAAACTCCTCGACTAACTTGACCGTCTTCTGAATAACTACATTCGATTAGTTTTCAATCTACGTAAACATGATCACGTCTCTGAAAGAAAAGTAAGAAAGAAAGAAAAATAGATTTATTTGTCACAGAAACACGTGCATACAAAAAGATAATATCTGCGCATCGGTCGCTTCTAAAGTGGTTGCCCATACGCCAGCGCAGAGAGCAAAGGGCGTTGACTGCCTTGTTTTCATTTCTTGATTCTCCCTCTTCCCCTGGTTATCTAGCCCCCCACTTTTGGTGCATTTGCACCAACCACAATAGAAATCTACGGTCATCACACAATTGTCTTCATCAAAGTCCCACTCACCGCACAGACTTCATTCACTCTTCCTTCTTCGTTCAATCTATCTCTCTGTGGAATGCGCTTCCCCAGGAAATTAGGATGGCAACCAACCGATTATCCTTTAAAACTAAAGTTCGCGAGCACATTCGCAAGACGCTGGCAGTATCGTCACAGCGGTAATGTTTTCTTATTGTTTGTCCTATTTGTTTTTAGTGTATTTATGTGCATTTATTTGTGCTTATATTTTTATATAATCACTTTAAAAAACATTGTGGCCGTCAGGGGACACTCGGCAGATGTGAAACATCGAAATTGATGGCAAGACAAAAAAAAGCGTGGGGTGCTTTTTTCATTATTACGCAAATTTTACAAATATAGGTACACAAAAATATTTACAACAATTGACATCAAGCACCCCACGCTTTTTTTACGATAAAATATTATTTTTTGTTAATCGCTCTGATTTTCTACTTTTTAGTTCGGCAATCTACAAAAGCGTGTTTTTTTTAGTTATTTAAAACTATTATTTATTATCATTGCATTGAAAGAAAAATAGGTTTATTTGTCACAGAAACACGTGCATAAAAAAATATAATTAGCTCTAATAATTAAGAAAAATTAAACACAAAAAAGATCTCTAATCACGAGCACAAAACAGAAATAGTCGACAGCTGCACTGCACGTCATGACTGTGACAAGAAGGCTTCCACTCAGCATGATGCTGTGCTATGGGAGACCCACAGCACAGCGCTGATTTTCAGTGGTTACCCGAAAAGGACGTAAGGAAACCAAGTCAGGTTCAATGATTGGTACTATAACAAAATACAATAAAATAACGCCCTGCAAGTTTCCAATGTATTATTTGCATATAAATAGAACTGTAAACGCAACGATTTCTTACCTTTTACACAGTTTTCACATAATTCTAAAAAGTTAATTAAACAGATTTTTAAAATATAGCTCCGATTAAATGATAAAAATTGAAAACCACGAAATATGACACTAAATTGCGACGTTGCCACTCATAAGGTATAAACGCTCTTAAAGTCCAGACGACGTTGGGTGAGCAATTTCGGTGTGAAATTAAGACATGTTTCATATTTTTTTTATTATTTGTATAAAACTAGGCGACAGCAATTTAATGAGGAGCGGCCATATTGGATAGTCTTACGTCATGTTGACATTTTTATTATTTATAGAGGTAAGGTGCTTTCGCATTTTTATTTTTTTCTGTCTGTCTGTCACAAACCGCATCAGTGGACCTGTAAGACACGTCCTGTTGAAGTTCTCATAATTTTGGTGTTCTTTTGACATTAATTTTGTCAAAACAAAAACTTTTGTACACTCAGCGCACTAGTATAATGAAGGCTCGTTCAAACAGGCGCATCACGCGACGCGAATCGGACGCGAGACATAAAGACCGCGTGTCGCGCGACGAGCGGTGCCTTTGTGTCGCGCGCGATTCGCGTCGCGTGTCGCGCATGTTTGTAGGAGCCTTGACTCGCACTTATTTCAGTCTATTTATATGAGGTAACATATTTATATTTTTAATTAACCTTGACTTTAATGTATCCGTTGTTTTGTATGTATCTCTCAAATATGCATGTGTTTTGCAACTAATTAAGCAGGTACTCTTGTGAAGGTCGCAGGATGTGAATGCGATAGTAACCTTCGGCGCTTTTTTACTTCATTGATCTTGCTCTGAAAGTGTTGCAGTTTGCAATCTTGCGTGCTGGCAATGTTTTGCAACAATTTTTTGTGTGCACCTGTACTTTTGGTTTCTGATTTTTTGATAGGTAGGTACAGTACCTTGAGCTGGCCTAGCGAGTGTTTTAATAGAATACAAGGCCAGCTTAAGCTGGTTTAGTTACCAATGACGTGTGGCCTTTTGTACTTGTTGTTATTACTAGAAAATTGACGCAGTTTTGTTTATAATTTGGCAAAAGTGCATTAAAATCAACATTTGGGGAAGTGTGTTTGAACCAAACACAAAATGGTACTTTAATAAAGCTCCATTTTGCAAGGATATTGAGCCTTACCGGAATGAAAGTGTAACATTGAAATTAATTAGGTTAATATTTAAATAAAATACCACAACACACACGGAATCGTTTCTAAAAGTGGTGAAAGCCGTCGAGCTTCTCAAAATCTTTTTGCACTATGTTTTCTAGACATTAATGAAACCTATTCAGGTTTAGAAGCAATGACTGGCAGCTTTATTGATAATATACGGTGCGACTAACGTCCCGTGACGGTCTTACATTGTGTGGCGAAAGCTAGACTCTCCGAAAATTTTACAAAAAGTTCTAGATTGAAAACGAAAATAGACTAACTCGATTCTATTTTTATCGGCCACAAAAACTGAAGAATGCTTATGATATTTATTTTTTATTCTAAATAACATAATCAGGCTTCTATTCTTCGCACAATGCCAGCTTAGGACTCAATCAATCTTTTGTTAATTTTGCAAAAATATTAACAAAAAATTTTTTTTTATTCAGCCTGACAAATCGAATAGGTAATCTCTAAGCACCTTTGTTTTGCTACTAAAATCGATATTACGGTAATAAATAGGTTCTGAAAAATAATCGATAATCGAATTACCAATTTTCAATTTGATATTATGTCACAGCTCTTAATTAATCATTCGTCAAGGTGGCATTCAAATCATCTTTATCTATATCTACACATAATATTATGATCAAATGAACTTCACGTGTGAAGTTCGATCATTATGTCATCATAATATTATAATCATTATGGAAAGTAATCGTTTGAGAAAACTTACCTGAATTGTTATCATCCGAAGACGAATCCGAAAACACAATACACCGTTTGCGTGCAATAGGTGCGGGTACTTGTTTATCCCGCAACTTTTGCAGTTTCGATTCGTAATAACGAATTCTCTCCTCTTGTTTTCGCTTCGGCATTATTGTGCAGTAGAAATCACAGGTAAGAATAGGAAGATGTTAAAAAACCCTTAGATAAAATACTTTTATAACAGAGAAAAAAGAATGAAGCTTGAACGGCGTGGTCGGACGCCATAGACTAGAGAAGGGGTATCGATTATCGATTTGTTTATTCGATTTTACTTATTAAATGTGCGAAAGTTGCCTAGTAGGTAGGTTGAAAGTATCTTCAAATGAAGCTAAAGAAATATAATATAAATTAAAGTCGCTTTTCGTGTCGGTCTGTGTCTGCTGTTCTCCTCAACTACACAACGGATTTTGATGCGGTTTTTACCGTCATTTAGAGAATTTATTCCGGAAGGTTTACGTGTATAAAACATCTCGATGTTTCCAAATAAAATCAAAATCAATTTTAATACAAAATGAATCTATTTATCAAATGCTCAAAATGAGTCCCTTCCTGTTGAATACAACTTTTGATTATTTCGATTTGTTGCATACAACCAGGTACCTACTAATTACGTATCTCTTTTATCATTTTATCATGCACTTAAATTATAATAGGGAAATGATGCGTACTTCTCAAGTGGGTACATTTATTAGTGATAGGTACCTACTTATGATAATGTCAGCTTTTCATTTTTCTGAACAACATTTCACATCAAATGTTTAAATTCATGGTCTTCCTTTTATTTGTGACAATCTGTTATTTAGCAAAAAATAATCCTTATAATGAAGCCTTTCGATCGGTATGATAAAGCTACAGGGTGATTATTTTTCTCGTGTAACGGGTTCGATTTCCGATTCAACCATGTAATTCTTTAATTAAATATCTATGAATGCAGTTTAAACGGTTTTTTAAATTCAAATAATGTCTTCTTTCAGTAAAATGTTCCATCTACAATATTCAAGGTACTTTCCCTCCATGTGGCATATCCGTGGGACGCCCTGTATATATTATTTATTTTGGACCAAACACTGCTACACATTTTATAAACCTGCCAAACTACGTGACAGTTTGTCGGCAGGATTAGCGCTCGTCTTATCATTTGATTTACATAAAAAAAAAGAAAAACATTAAAGTTCCACATCTAATCTTCATCTTATCAACATCTAAGTTCTGCCTACTAACAGATAATTATTGAACTTAAGTTTAAATGGACGGTAAGATTATTATCATATTAGCAGCGCGGGCCTCTACCGACACACACGAACACGTACACACGGCTACACAACAAGCTATACATTTCCAGTTTACACTGACCCCTCTCATTGTAAGGAAACCCTATACAATGCGAGATCAGCTTATACTGGAAATTCGTAGCTGGATCTGTAGTCGTGCGTACATGTGTGGAACAGAAATTGTAATTTTTTAATAACCGACCAAAAATTTGAACGCAGTGTGCTTTAGAATCATCTACTGAATCCTGTAACAGGTTGCGCGACGATGTTCCTACCACCCTTTATAATTGTACATAATATTATTATCTTTATAATTATGTTATAATTATGCTCGAGACCCTGGGGTCCCGGTCCTTTGGAAGGTTTACGAGGGGCCGAACTCGCAGAGGCCCCTTAGACAATTTTAAATGGAATGAGGCACTATTATTTTAAGATTGTTAGCTTTTAAGTTATGTAAATATTGTTTCAATGTTATAATTAAATATATGCAATAGTCTAAGTATTAAAAAAATATATATTTGTTGTATCATGTAATGATGAAAATCACGAAACTCTCAGATTAACCAACATCCCTACATTACGCCTAAGCATCACAGTCTTATGCATTTATAATATCGCTGTTACGTGAACGCCGGCCAACTGTTATGCGAGTTGACTTGCGCCCGCGCCGCAGTCTTGTACCGCAGCGCACACGATTCACGCGCACTTTCGCTCTCGCTCCACGCTTCCGCGATATCCGACTTCCCTCGTATAGGTACGGAAGATAGGCTTATCAGTCAGATCTCATCCAATAAAAATTTTTTTTTGGGAAGTAATAAATTTGTAAGAGGTTTTGTTTGCGAATTCAAATACCTGTTTTGGTTTTATTTAGAACAGGGTAGTTTGCCTTATAGTGATAGCGCAGATATAAACACAAATAAAACCAAATAAACAGTTATTTCGTGATGTGTAACACTTTACGATTATCCATATACAGAGTGAGTGAGTGACCTTTAAGTTAATATAAAACAGTGATACTGGTTTCTTGTCTAGGATTTTAATTGACAAGTGGCAATGTTTTTGTGACTTACATAATCTATTCAGAAAGTGCAAGCTTTAAGTATTGCCACACAGAGAACGTAACATTTGGATTGCTCAACAGACTTATGTAAAACCTTAACGGTCAACAGTAAGTCAAAGTGAGTCCTTGAACGACTTCGTGAGTCGTTGTCGCGAGTGACTAAAATTAATGCAAAAGTGACTAAAATTGGTGCTACGTGGACTTAAACTATTGCTAAGGTGACTTAATCTAGTGCTACGGTGACTAAAAGTTGTGCCACAGTGACTTGTGTTTGTTTTTGGTAACAAACATTTATGCCAAACGTCCTTGTGTCTACAAGTGAAGTGCAAGGGTACTATGTTGGTGATATTGGCGTATATTGGCGTTAGATTCGCTCTTCATGTGTCCAGGCAAAGTGGGAGGGCACTCGCCGACGAGTGCTATACTAGGAAGTATGTATTTCTTAACTTTATCAACAAAAAAAAAAACAAGAAAACATTTGACAGATCATATCGCACTTTTTACTTGACCTTGTCCGTAGTTTAGTTTGTATCAGTCAGTATCATTGTTCAATTACTTACTAACCACATACTGGTTAGTAAGTTAGTACATTATTGAAAATAATTATTTTTGACTGGTAGAAAATGCCTATGGCATTAAGTCCTGCTCTGTACATTTGTGTGCTTAAAGTATTAAATAGATAAATAACACCAAGCAATAAAGCTAAGCTTATTTATAAATTTATATTTAATTATAAATTTATATTTAATAGTCTTAGGAAAATTTTGTAAGTAACTTGCTTAAGGAAATGACGGGGCTGACATGACCTGCTAATGGTTGCAAGTCCCTAATAAATAAAGATAAAAAAAAACATCTGTCAAGTGCTAGATGCTGACTGTACTTAACTGAACCGATTTAAATTATTTTCTTATTTCTAGTCTGTTATGGCGGAAGTGACAATACATTAAATGTATGTATGTTTTTTTTTTTTTTTTTGGAATCTGCGATGTGACCCGTAAAAGTTTTCTTTCGAATATACAGTTTCCCTCGCCATTCACGGAAGATTTTCTTGACTAAAAAGAGTAAGGGTACCGCAATACTTACAAGCCCTCTTCTTAATCACGGGGGGTTTTCTTATCTACGATTAAGGAAGACTAAATAATATTGGTCGTTAAATTGCTCTACATAGAAAATGTAAGTCTTTAAAACGAACAATAATTTATTTTACAAGGTGTTGGTACGTCCAAATGGAAATTAATGCACTTGAATAAATAAATAAAATCAATGCACAGTGCGTTATTATGTACATGTTTTATTAAACAGTCCGTGAATAGCCACGGATACCTGTATTTACCATACTTATTGCATATTCAATGTGGAGACAACAATCCTACGATAAATGACTGGCAATAATAATGCATAAAAATATTTTGGAACTATCAAATAAAATTTAACAAATTGAAATAAAAAAAGTGTTACAAACTAAATAGTAGTGATGGGCCGACTATGGGTTTTGTCGATAAGCCGACTAGATATAGTGACTAAACTATTGAATATATTTGATTGAATTTTTGTATACAAGTCTGTATACAAAAATTCATTATATTTACGCAGTTTATTATCATATTGTCGTCTCCGTCTTGTTTATAACTTGAAATGTTACTTGTGGTATGTCACACTAAACACACAACACTACATTACTAAACATGTGGCAAAATAACAGCTATTTAATTGAAACATCAATTAAGAATGATAGCTAAGTAATTGAATACATTCAACTAACTTGCATTTGTACATTTTGAAGAGAGGTTGCAGCCGGTGTTATAAAAAATATTGAATGGCATCATGTTTTAAGGCTGCAAACCGAACAAACCATTTAAGAATAGGCTGCGAAAACCGTTTGTTAAACAGGATGGCCCGTGAAAAGAGAGCCAGAGAAACATTTTAGAAGCCTCTCTCCAAGGGCTTCCCGAAACACCCCCGTGTATGTTCAGTGATTATTTATAGATATATGCATGTGGGTGTTTCGGGAAGCCCTTTGAGAGAGGCTTCTAAAAAAAAATATTTGGACCTCGTTTCACGGCACACCCTGCATAATAAAAATCTGAACTTATACAAGCGGCCAAAAACGATAACATTGAATTTGCTTAGGATTAGAAAGCGATATCTGCGCGTCACTGATTAATAACGCCCACACATATTTTCAGAATCACTTTATCATCCTGTGAGTCACCAGAAAACCATTAAATATACTATAAATACATTAATCATACCGAAGATCTAGGACGATTTTTGAATTCATACAAAACGTCCAACGACTGACATCCGTTTTCTCTCGTCGAAATGTTAAAACATTTATAGAAAAAATAATAAAGTCGTAGGTGTATTTATACAGGGTGGAAACTTTCAGTGGGGCAGTAAGGGGAAGTACCTTATCCGTTACATCTACACGAAAATAGTCTTAGGAGACTATCCATATTTTTTTATGGAATTTTGATCCCCATTCACAGATTTTCAAAAAAAATTATAGTTAGCTAGAAAATAGCCATTTTACACACAAACATTTTTTGATGCCAATCGATCCTGTTTCTAATACTGATCAAAAACTTCTATGGTAAGCTTTTTTAGTGACAGTTGAGATCTTTTTGTTGACTGAATAAAAAGATAAGTTTAAAAACAATTCAAATTTCGAACTCGTTATTATTAAATAACAACAATCTTGACAGTTGTTGCGTCAGAAAAGCTCTGAGTGTGTTGTGAATTTTACAGTAAGTGCATAATTGGACAGCTATTGATAAGAGAAAAATTACCTCCAATTTAGAACGTTTAGACTTGCTAGAAGCATATTACGTAAATAATAAAAATACATTGGCTGCGTTAGAATGGTGTAGGATCAAATATCCTAATCGTCATGTGCCAACCACAAAGGTCAAACAAACCTTAACACATCTTTTAAGAAATCTTACACAAGGTGGCTCTTTCAAGAAAATCTCTCTCTTTATGTTAGTTAATAAAAAAAGAAAATTAATACGCCTTCTTTTTGATATGTGTAAAATTCTACGTGATCACTTGTCTTTTATTTTATTTTTTGTATTTCAGTTACACAAATTCTTTACAAAATGTAAGGGAAAAGTTTTTTGCAATTTGTGACTTTGTGAGTACTCCAACCGATGGTTGGTCCCGTAGAAGTTTTTGATCAGTATTAGAAACAGGATCGTTTGGCATCAAAAATTTTTTTTGTGTAAAATGGCAATTTTTTTTGCTATCTGTATTTTTTTTTTGAAAATCTGTGAATGGGGATCAAAATTCCATAACAAATTATGGATAGTCTCCTAAGACCATTTTCGCGTAGCTGCAACGGATAAGCTACTTCCCCTTACTGCCCCGCTGAAAGTTTCCACCCTGTATAATGGATGACTATATTACCTTCTGAAAAAAGGGTATAATAGAAGGGCGGAGTAAAGCCTTTGGCGTAGAGATTTAGCAATATTCTTTATTCATAGTTTTTTTTACATAAAATGTGATCTATCAATAAAACTACTAATTTGGAATACATTTTTCATAATAAAAACAAAAAATAATCACAATTCTGATCATTTAATCGACTCTATGCGCGAAAATAATATAGGTAATTATAATTGTATATCACCTGAACTTAAAAGTCATACAACCCACACATTTTTTTTTTTTTTTTTTCATCACTAAAACCAAATAAAAATATTACAGAATTTCGAGCGGCTATTATTGATAAATATCTCTTGCGGAGCGGTTAAGCTCGGCCACTTATGCTGTTAGAGAGATAAGACAGTTAAGGGGTTGACAACAGCAAAACCGCGGTCACTGTCGGACTGCATAGAAAAGAACGAGAAGCGCGATGACAGAAAGCTGGTAATTTATTGCAAAATATGAGGCAATTCTCTATTTACAAAAAATCTATTGATTGGACTAAAAGATCAAAACACTATCACGTTAACATGTTGTTTGAAGAACAATCTGAAAAAAAAACAGAATGATTGCATGTATATAAGCATGTTTTTAATCGTTAAAATACATTTTTAGAGGTATCTTCGTGACTTTTTTCTATCGTACCAAATTAGTTGTGTTATGTTTTCAACACACTATCTAACTAGCATATATCCTGAAGAATATCATATATTTTTCTGATTTTGTTTTCTGCAGTGGATCATATATACTTTTAGACATTATAAAACTTGCGTTTAGCTCATGTAGTCCCCTTAAGGCAAATTGGCGATTTCCTATTATAAAGTCCCGAGTCTCCTCACGATGTTTTCCTTCACCGTTGTTAGAGATTTTGAATGATATGTGTTTTTAATGTTATATTGAAGTTAAAAAAAAAACATTTTGAATCGGACAGGATAATTATCTTATTAGGCATAGTTATAAATTGAAAACAACTTTTTTTTTCGATAATGTTCTTCAAATACATAAGATTATTGACGTCATTCTAATCGTTCTATTAAAATGTCAGCATTGATTGGGAAATAATCGCCGTTCGCCAACAAGTTTTCATATTATAGAATACCTACTAGCTGTTGCCCGGGACTTCGGCTGCGATATAGGAGATAAAAAGTAGCCTATGTCCTTCTCCAGGTCATGGTCTACTCATATGCTAAATTTCATCCAAATCCGTTCAGCCGTTTTAGCGTGAAAGCGTAACAAACAAACGAACTCACTTTCTCAGTTATAATATTAGTTAGGATCAATGCATGGCAAATGATGTGATCGAATGTTATTATTTTTGTAAACCAATCACAAACAGATTTGATAGCTCATCAGATTTAAGTACTGATCAAAACAATCGTCAATCTGCCTAGACTGTCTCAAATATGTTGGGGTCAGCTTCCAGTCCAACCGGATGCAGCTTAAGAGCGTTTATACCTTATGAGTGGCAACGACGCAATTTAGTGTCATATTTCGTGGTTTTCAATTTTTATCATTTAATCGGAGCTATATTTTAAAAATCTGTTTAATTAACTTTTTAGAATTATGTGAAAACTGTGTAAAAGGTAAGAAATCGTTGCGTTTACAGTTCTATTTATATGCAAATAATACATTGGAAACTTGCAGGGCGTTATTTTCATTGTAAAATAACTGTAAGCATTACGGTTACTTATTGTTTAAACACTTTCACGTAATTCTAAAAAGTTAATTAAACAGATTTTTAAAATATAGCTCCGATTAAATGATAAAAATTTAAAACCACGAAATATGACACTAAATTGCGACGTTGCCACTCATAAGGTATAAACGCTCTTAATACCAGTATTTTACATGGAGTTACTGCCTATCTGACTTCCACAACCCAGTTACTGGGTAACACGATACCCCTTGGTAAGACATTTCGGTTTCTGAATACCCGTAACGAATGTCAAAGATCTACGTATGACAGCCGGTACCAACGTCTTAACGTGCTTTCCGAAGCACGGAGGGGTCTCTAATACGATATGTAATGGATGGTGGAGTGGATCCACGATCCGACCGCGGCAAGCAGATTTGGTAAAATCTACAGCAGTGCGATCCTGCCGGTCGATTCTGTAAAAATCTCACTGTGAAGACTTGCGTGGAGTGAGCTGTCAGTGTCATCCCACTGATGCTAGCGATTGACCAACGTTACATTTGCAATCATAATCGAGATTTTAATAATATTTTTTATCTTGATTGTATTGATCATTTTATATTATTTCAGAGCTAGTATGTAGTTAACAGTTAAAACATATCTATTTTCGGGGTTTTAAAATAAAATTGCTAAACAGAAATTCAGTTAGAAACTCAATGTTGTTTTTTTTTTGTTTAGACACTTTTAAACTAGCTTTGAAATAATATAAAATTATCAATAGAATTTGGTTATAAAATAATATTAAAATCTCGATTATGATTGTAAATGTAACGTTGGTCAATCCCTAGCGTCAGTGGGATGACACTGACAGCTCACTCTACGCAAGTCTTCACGGTGAGATTTTTACAGAATCGACCGGCTGATCAAATATTTATTTGAATTTCAGTATCTCATCTCTTTTGTAAACTTTCACCAACAGTTTATGTAAGACTGTAATTAGAGACGCACTTAACTAAAATACAATTTATAATTAGAATGACTCAAGTGTCGTAAACAATATGAACTTATGAACCCTTTCACTAGTCAGTTCGTCACAATATATTGGTAGCTTTGTATTTATGTTTGTGTCAAAGTGTCAGGTGTTATTGCGGGTCACTTGTTCCCCCCCTGCAATCCCCCCGCGTAGATTTTTTTGTCGGTAATCACAAAAAAAGGCTGCTTCATTGAAAAGTGCAATACCTACGCGGTCAAAATGAATGGAATAGTTTTTTTTTGAATAATTGGTTAATCATTTATAATATTATTATATTGGTAATATGTCGGCAATCCATTACAGGGATGTAGGGGAGGTCATTTGCACCCTTATGACCCCTATGCAAATGTCGACCATTTTCGAGTATTTAATTTGACATTTTATATTTTTTCTGCGATAAGTATACAACTTTGCAAATTTATAAAAAAAATAGGCATGATTTTTTCAAATTATTATTACGTGCTTCTTCTTCAATACCTCCAGCCATAAAATGACAATTATCTTTAGTATTTTTTTTAAATCAGAGCACACGATTTTCGTCGTTTTGGGCAGGTTATTTGACTAAAATGGTTGATTTCTGCAAAAAACCATGATGGTACAACTTCTCAGCTATCCAACGAGATACAATAAGATACCAGATATCTTCAAGAAATTTTAAAATGTCATATTACTGGATAATGGTTGACATTTGCATAGAGTCATTTGGTTGCAAATGACCTCCCCTACATCCCCTTAATGGATTGCCGACGTATTACAAATAACCCTGTATACATACCAAGTGCTGAGTAATGTAACTCTCTTTCTGTATTGGAACCAAGTTTCTTATCGCTCGTTATACTCCTACTCTCACTTGGCGAATGAGAGCTAGACCGAAAAAAGTATTTTGACCGCCACGACACTCTTTTTTTTTCATTTAGTTACTCTCTAACGTTGTTAGTTTATTTGATTGTGTCTGTTATTCAGCGTAAGGAACTGTTTCAACCGGGTGTCTCACGTCACCGCTCGACTTTTTGAATTAATTTTTTGTATCGTAATATTTCCTACTGCCAGAATGTGCTATCAGAATACCAGCGCTGCGGTATTTGTTGGTTTTTAAATATCGTAGCATCGTGATTCGTGCTGAGATAGAAGCCTCTTTAGCCTCGCACAGGTTTCTCTTTATTTTTGTTGTTTTCACTATTTTGTTAGTTATAATGTACTTTTTTATTTTTGGTATTTTCTGTGCGTGTCCCAAATAAAATACTTTTCTTTCTTTCTTTCTTTTCTTTACTGAACAATTTAAAGAGAATTGCCATATCTAATACCTATTAATGGCGCATTCGTTTTGAGCCAATTTTGTCCCTAGAATTTCATAAGACTCATTTGTTTTTTCTAGGATCCCATGAGGCATTTACCAATGTTTTAAATGCTTTAGTCAATAGTTGGTTCTCCATTCAATTAATTGCCTAGGAACCAATCATAATTCATATTGACGTCATTACCTATTATTCTAAAAATAACTTGTATTAAATAGATCAACCAAAAAAACAAATGACTCATTATATGTAACGATGGTAGACCTATACATATCATAAATTAAAGTCGCTTTTCGTGTTTATCTGTGTGACCGCTTTTTTCTACATAACGAAGCCACGGATTTTGATGCCGGTTTCACCATCATTTAGAAAATTTATTCTGGAAGATTTGTATGTATAATACATTATTATTAAACTTACTTACAAAAAATAAATCTCGATGTTTTGTCAAGTCTTAAAAGCCGTACGAAGCAGGAGCGGTCGCTAGGAAGTCTATAAAAAGCAGTTACTTGTGTGCATGTTTAAAACGAGTAATACTTTTTGGAAACAAAAAAACTGGTTAATTAAGACGGTATAATTATTTATACTTCGCGGATGTTTTTTTTGTGTGTGCGGCAAAGTCATAATAAAATTATAATTAGGAAGCATGTGATTGTAAACTTTTAACCCTACATGATCATATTGATCATTTACATTTATCTAAACGATTAGGGTAACCTTTAAATTAAATGCTTTTTCAGACATAAGTATTATGTTCGTTTCTTGTATATATTACTAGCTGACCCCGCGAACTTCGTACCGTCAACCATATTTTTTTCTCTTCATTTGAACCATCCTCGTACTTCAAGGAATATTCTAAAAAAAGAATTAGCAAAATCGGTCCATCCGTTCTTGAGTTATAAAATTACAACGAAAACTGACATTGATTTTTATAGATAAAGGATGGTGTTTAATTAATCACAAACTATGCGAGCACATTGTATTGACTACAATTTCTTAATAAATTTCTGTTTCTCAAATTTCTGTTTCTCCAATTTTTACAAGTCTTCCATCCTTTGACAGATGGTCACTTTAATAAGACACTTGTCAAGATCATAAAATAAAAATCATAAAACCAAGAAAATAAAGTAGCTGGCATGTAAAAACGATAGTAAACGTAAAAATAAAGTAGTTGTTATGGAAAACAACGAAAGTAAACGTAAAAATAAAGTAGTTGATAAGGAAAAAAACGATAGTCAACGTAAAAATAAAGTAGTTGGCGTGGACAAAATCCAAGCTTGGTAATTATGACTACCACTGTACAGTAGTACTACTTTTATTTCTACTATTACTTTACTTAGTACTATTACTTTTATTAGTAAAATCCATTCAAAGTTTTCACATTACTAAACTAACAGAATCTCTCTTAGTTATCTGCATTCTACTTATAGGCTAGCTAAGTGAACCCGCATCTCTCAGCAAATATTTATTAGAATCACTTACTGAGCTATGTGCTGATCTGCCGCTAATCAGATTTATTTGGCTTTCTATCCAGTTAAGTAAATAGAAGATAGAATAGAATAGAAAAACCGTAACTGAAAATTTAATCAATAATAAGTTATTACCATATTCGGAATCAGCAAAGAAAATGCTGTCTTACGGTCTTACACACAAAGCTGTACCTCGTATTAGATTAGAGATTATCATAAAGGCCTTAACTACGACAAAAAAAACTGTTTTTTTTATCTGAAAAGCCTTAATTACACGATAACGGCTTTTTGTGTTAATTACGGTTCAAATAAAGCCTATATTTTTTGGTGTCTTATAAAACCAGAATCACTAACTAAAGCCATTCAGTAAATCGCGGGCCTTCATTTTAGATAAAGCTTCAATAATCTCGGAATCAACGCTGTCGTAGTTACGGCCTTCTTTCTTATGACGGCAGAATAGCTTACTACACAGTGAAAATAGCATAACTTCGCGTAACATCAGATTCCGATTTCATCTTTTCACATTGATCCGACAAAAAAGTAATTTATATAAGCAAACAATTCACTACAGCTTCTTATTGGGTTTCTACAAAGGGCTCGAATAAATAGCTATCGGTATCATGTAACGTGAAAAAAAGAATGACTTCGATACAGTGACCAAACGTTGAGATTTTCGAAGTACTACTAATTCTTGACTGAAATGTGCGATCGCATAAGAATAGAGGAAGACCTTGGAATGGGTTCCATCTGTAGGGGATGGCCTGGTGAACCTGGGAGCTGAATGCTAACATAACGGCTGATAGACATGACTGTATGGGGGAAGAAAAAGAGTCACTGAACGGATCCTATTTGAATTATAAATAATAATGATTTTACAAAATTTAAATTAGGTAGAGTGGGTGCTTACCTGCATCTGCGAAGTGGTTCTGGTATATACTTGCCAAAACCTAGCCACGTCGACAAATGTGGATAGGTACTTCCTTATTCATCAGTCCGTTCTTGATCTGTCGATCTGGCAAAGCTACTCGGAAAATCATTAGAATGTCGACTAGTAATCAAACAGCGATGAAGCCAGAGAACGCAACAAATCAATGTATCAATTTCTAATGGTATGTGAAAAAAAACATATCAAAGCAAAGCCTTTGATACCAATGCCAAGACAATAGTGCTGTCCAACTTTTTGTGTAACGCTCGATAGAAATCAAATGATGGGCGTCTCATAAAAAAAAAAACTTGCTCGTGTTTAAGTTTATTTTTATGAATAGGGATTCGGTGAAAGCTCGTAGGTACTTAAAAGATATGAGAAGGTTATATTGTCTCAATCGGCGATATAATGGCGATTCCGGGTTATAAAGAAAAATTTACTATTATTCAAGTGTATTCACCCGCAGCAGAAGCAAATGGCAAAGAGAAAACAAAATATATCGAAACATTCTAAATTCGAAAATATCGTGTTCTAAACCAGAGCAAAAAATAAATAGAACGACGTGTGGCAAACGCATGAAACATATATTGGTGCTGGTGAGGAGATTAGGAAGAGCCCAGATTTTGGTCTAAAATTAAAAGGAAAACATTATTGATGATTCATGCGTGCTGCCGGTCCTAACATATGGATGCCAAACTTGGGCTTTAACAAAGGCACAAACTGGCTATATGTCAACGTGGCATGGAAAGAAGTATCATGGGAGTAAAAAAAAAAAAGCCCTCCTAAAGCCGACCTCGCTGCCGAGGTCCCTCGTGAATCCCCCGACGTAATTGTCCCCCCGACACTTGCTCGACGAAGTGCCAGCTCGCGCCGTAGCTGAGCCTGTAGCTTTAAATTCCCCCGATAATAATAAGTATCTAATATTGATCCAGCCTGTCCCACCGCTGTCCTCCCCCCAGCGACGCCCTAAGCCTAGGTCCGTACCCTTCAGGGGGTGCCCTTAGCGTGCAGTCGCAGGATAGTCCGGTTAAGCAGTGACGACCTCTCAAGGTCAACTGCGAGATGCCATACTTAATAAAAAAATGAAAAAAAAGTAAAGACCGGGTTAAAACCGAGGAAATTAGACGGTGGCTGACGTCACACTGAAAGCCTGATCACACCGTTAGACGCACAGATAAATGGAGCAAAAGGGTAGCAGTCTGGTACCCGAGAAATGGCATACGACATAGAGGAAGGCAGAGAAAACGCTGGACCGACGACCTGGAAACCACAGGAGAAAAACTATGGACTCGAATAGCAGTCGATAGGAAAAAGTTGAAGGAAACGGTGGAGGCCTTTGCCAATGGGCGCATAGACCAAGACAGCCAGCCGGTGTCAGTAATATCATATTTTTTAAATATTTTTTATTTTGCTTTATTTGCAACTTACTACACTTTATCGTAATAGCATAAGTTTGAAATGGTCTGAATAAATGGCTTTTATTATTAATATGATATACAGGGTGTGGCGTAAGTAGTGGTCCACCGTTCAGGATTCGATAAACCAGATAATTAACTATAACAATTAAAATTTTTAACCATTTTTACCCAAAGGTTCCGAAAATATTTCCTTTTTGTCTTTTATTTACGAAATCTACCTTTTATTACAAATTTGTTTGTAGTTTCAACAAAAACCATTATTTTTCATTTTGATTTCTGTTAATTACTGTTGAATACTAGAGCTATCATGATAAATTATGATGTTTTATGTAAATTTAGCTCTTTTGAAGAAAAAGTTGGTTCTTCTCTAATTTTAACCCTAATTTTTAACACACCATCAGTTCAAGAGCGAGTTTTGTAAAAAAAACTTACTGCTAAAAATGGTGAAATTTTTTAATTGTTATAGTTAATTATCTGGTTCATCGAATCCTGAACGGTGGACCACTACTTACGCCACACCCTGTATATTGTCTATCAGTCTGCAATGCTAGACTTTTTTAGCCTGCATTTGCAGGGTCTGACTGGTCTAACTATGCTTATGCTTTTCGCCTTAATTACCCTAAATTATTCTCAGCCTTTATTGTTCTATCACAGGACAAAGACGGGATTAATCGCCTTCTTCCTTTGGGTAACAATCAAGCAATTGACTTGTCTCCGTTGGTCGTCATATCTTCGCGCTCTACACAGTTGTTTAAGCAGGCCTTTATCTCAATAAAATGCAACAAATATGTCTAATCCAGACCTATTTGAACTTGGTGAGATTCTTTCATGTAGGATTCCTTTTCAGAAAGTTATTTGGTGGCCATATAACTCATTAAGTTAGGTACCACTATTAGGAAATATTATGTATATTTTTAAAGCTTCAAAGAGAATGCACCGTTCTTCAACTATAACCTCGCTTGCCTATCCTCAACAGTAAATTTCATAAATATTATATTATACTTGACTACTTATGTTAGCTACTATTGCGAATGCACTTTACTTAATGTAAGATCATTTGATAACCTGTTCGGATCAACCTTTTGCGCTAAGCTGCGCAATCCTTATAAGAGGCTCACAAGACTCGTTGTAAAGCGAGGGCCCACTTTAAGATTAATGCCTACATGTTGTGTAAGATACTAGATCATATATTGTCCACATAAAAGAAAGAAAGAATAATGGGTTTATTTGCCACAGAAACACGTGCATACAGAAAGATAATAAACTTGAATAATATAGAAAAATAAAAGCAAAATAGATCTCTAATCACGAGCACGAAACAGAAATAGCCGCGATGCGAAAACTGCAACCATTTTATAATCGTCCCTAAATTTGAACGCCTGCCAGGGTTGCGGGAAAGTCCGAAATGGTTACCGTGGCCCCTGGCTCAGGCAACTGAAGGAACACGGGTGGGTTTTAGTCGGTAAGAGTCTGACACGCCCTCCCGCTACGCCCAGAGCGGGAGAAGTTATTTGATGATTTCCCACCCTCAAAAAAAATTAAAAGGGATTGTTCAGAATTGTGTACTGTATCCATGGCAACAGGTTGTGACTTGTGCGTCGTCGATGGGGTCCCAGCCTGTATAGAACGAGGAGTAACAAATTCTCTGCCCAATTTCACACATCGGTACGTCCTATCGTGTGTCATCTGTTACACAGATAGGTACTCCCACTGTTCAAATATACGAAAGCACTTGAGTATGTTTACGACTGACACGCCTGCTGCTACGTCATGATTTCATGAAGAATGACTGCATTTATGTGCTAATAAAGCACACCAGATTTTGGGTTTTGTGAGTAGGGGTACTGTTAAATGTAATTAGAACGTGAACTTCTGCTTTTTCATACCCTCCTTGTTATCTGTGTTCGACTTTCTTTGTCGGGCCCCCTCCGATTATTTCGATCCCGCTCGGTAGCCACGTCTTGTTTGTTCACCCTTTTAAGTCCTGTACTGTTGCTATACAAGTTCCCTTCACAGCATGAACATCAAGAACAATTGTATAGTCACCAAGGTCTCGTCACCAGCGAAAGCTTTAGCAAAAAAAATATGACAAATCATGTAAGATATGATTTGGCAAGCGACAAACACGTCACTGTAGGGCACATCGTTCACGACGCTACTCAAAACTTTAATAACCAATGGGTAGCCACTAGCCTGAACGTCGCAATCGTGTCAAAAATATTTCAATCGAGGTCCGTACACGACGCGACTTATTCATTGGTGATTCGAGTCAGAAACATGTTACTTTTCGAGTAGCGTTATTAACGATTCACCTAATGTTACTTAAACATAGAACATTGAAAACTAGAGTATAACACTAATATACCAGGCATATTTCATCATTGTTGTCTGTGACAATAGTCGCGGTCACACCCACTGTCTATGACAATGTATGCTTGACAACTGACGCGCATTGTTAAACGTAGCGTGACGTTGCATTTATCTTTACACGCGGTGAGTAGGTAAGGCTTGACAATGGACAACGTAACAGCTGTCAGTAGGTTGCACAGGCGTCACTTTTGGTATCACTGGAACTGTTGCATATATGTAGATTTTTACTGTGCAGATTAGGTATGGGTATCTATTTTTTTTTTAATAAGTTTATTACAGAACATAGGTATTTCCTTATAAAATTGTTAGTGAAGCTTAAAACTATGTTAGTGCCTTACACCTACTTAATTCATGTTGGTCATTACCTTATATTAAAAAGGACACCACCAGAACTGTGTACCTAATTCCAGTGCCCCACAATGGGACCTTTAACCCTTTCCGTAATGGTTTTTAGAAGGTCGTTGGAGCTGCCCCGCACACGTTGCATCAGGGAGGCCACTCTTGCGAACTAATGCTCTAAAGCAGTCAGTGTTGTCCTCCGCAAACATCCCCGATGCACTACAGTATCGCGGCAACCCCATCAACATCCTAAACCCATTATTGTAGAGGATCCGTAGGGCATTGAAAGCCTTCTGCGTATAGCGGACCCACAGGCTGCATGTGTACCATGTCTGGCAGTACGCCTTAAACAGAGTATTATTAAGGTTACAAGCCAAAAATGACGACACCCATACAAACTTTCATCCCCTATTTAACCCCATTATCCTTTCATCTGTCGATCGAACTGATTAAGTTCGGTAACAATAGAACTACGATATGTATTAAAAAAATCTTCCTTAGTGCTCACTTCCGTTATAAGGAACTCTTGTGCATAACATGCATCTAGATCTAGACCTAGCCGGCTAAGCCGTGCGTTTTCTGCCACTGAAATAATTAATTTAAGAGGTTTACTAAGTACATTGATCCAATTATCTCTATGCTTTGGAAAGCTTTTATAAAGGATGACGGCAAAAACGTTTTCATAGTTCATATTCGATTGTCACAAAATTTTATTCAAAATTAATATTAATCTAAATAACTAACCATTATTGAACTTTTATAATGGTTACTTTCATTTTATAATATTGTCTGTTTCTATGCTGTTCTCGCGTTACCTGAATGGCTTGTTGCTAGCCTAACTTGTCAAGTATCATATCGACGGTGAAGTATAAATATCTAATAACTACAAAACCATAATTTTACAGGAGGCGAAGAAAAAGTTTAATTTATATAGTTTTTAACATTTGAATCAAAAAGTTACTTATATTTCAAAATCAGTAGGAAACGCTTGTATTTGTGAGATTTTTTTGAATATATGTAACTTTTTGATTAAAATGTTAAAAACTATATAAATTAAACTTTTTCTTCGCCTCCTGTAAAATCATGGTTTTGTAGTTATTAGATACTTCACCGTCGATATATGACCGGATGGATGGACACTTTGAAAGTAATACGTACCGAAAACTAGTCTAAGGATTACGACTTCACTGTTATGAGTAGATACCTATACATACACAAACTAGTTTTTAACACGGTTAATAGTCTGATTCATCGATCTATCGACCAGAGTACCAGACAGACATAATGGGTAGCTGCTCAATCAGCCGGTCTATTCAATAAAAATCTCATCGTTAAAACTTGGGTGTAGTGAGCTCAAAGTGAACTGTCATCCCACCTGACGCTAGGGATTGACAGTTCACTTCAAACTCACTTCACATTAGTTTTCGCGGTGAGATTTTTACAGAATAGCACTAAGGTTTCCGAGCTGCCGTGTAAAGAGATTCAAGATACTTACTACAGAGAGGCTATGCGTAGAAATGTCATATAAACACTGTGATCCCATGTCTCTGTGTCGCCATCTAGCATAATATAGCAAAATTGGAGCGGCATATAGGCGTATGACACTAAGCTGAGCGACTTTTGTTCAGACAAATGTATCTGATTACGATTTTGTTGCTATGTCCCATCTATGGTTAAGTCAGTAATTTAATGTATTTGCTGCCGTGTGATCCAAGCCTCTCGGTCCAAATTGTAGGTCATGGGTCGTAGAGAATTATTATTACTAGGTCTATTTTGTCAAGATCAGACCCCTGACCAAAATCAAACGATATTAATTGACTCAATTATAAAGTCGGCAGTATTAATGTCTCATGATGATTGAGCATCTACCTTTTGTTGATGTAAAGGAGATACTCAATTCAAGTCCCAAATAAAAACAGTAATAACGCTTATAGTGTCTAACCTAGTGCCATAGACGAACTAGATATCATCCGTCAGATAATTGTGGGTGCACAGACAAAATAAAAAGACTGCCATGCAATGCACACGCAGACCGCTAGGTGCTTTCTCCAAGTCTAGACTAGCTCCAAGTTTAGCTAATTATACATATATATTTTTTGTTATTCGGCCATTTGCCTAGATTCAAATGTATGTTACCTGCATTTAATGAGCACGTGATGATTACAAAAAAGATTTAGCATACATCCGAAAGCGTAATTTGTGATTCGGACTGCAGTTGCCGTTACGGGGTTTTGTAGTGGATGGTTCTTTTTTGTGGGCACATAGATACATAATGTGCACTTTACACGGTTTCCCTTTCATTTAATTTCTATGATAGCTATTGCACTTCCGTAGTCGTTTGTTCCATACCCATACCTGATGAATTTTGACACAACAATAATATAAATTAGGGTTCCGTACCCAAAGGGTGCCAATGGAAGCCTATCTATACCCTCCGTTGTCCGTCCATCTGTCTGTCAGCGGGCTGAGCTTTTTTTTTTTTTGAGGATGGGAAATCATCAAATGACCCCTCCCGTTCTGGGTGGAGCGGAAGGGAGTGTCAGACTCTTACTGACTAAAACCCACCCGTGTTCCTTCCTTGGCCCTTTTATGTTCCGGGTCAGCGGTACCCCTTTCGGATGATCCCGCTTTCCCGGCAGGCTTGGGCCCTAGTGGGCCCCCTCTTCGATGCTGACATCTCTTTGAGGCGCGCGTGGAACACGTACGCGCCGTCCAGCACGGGTCTACCTACTTCGGTTCATGAGCGGGCTGAGCTCATGAAACGAAGTAGGTAGACAGTTGAAACTTTCACAGAGAGTGTATTCTTATTGCCGCTGTAACAACTAATAAAAATAGAATTAAATTAAAAATTTAAGGGCCATACAAGGAATGTGTTTAAAAAAATGTGTTAAATGTTGTACGGTGGTGCGGGGAACCCTTAGTGTGCGAGTCCGACTCGCACTTGGCCCTTTTTTATATTCACATAGTTTTTAATTAAATTGCAGACATGCATTCAGTGTTCCGAATAAGAACAACAGTTACTAGTTTTTCAAATAAAACTTTCACACGTAAAGTAATTTCGTTGTTTTAACTTTATCTTGGCTAAGCGTTTTTTGACTGTCTGACTATCCGGTCTATTCTGTATAAATTTCAACGTGAAAACTTAGGTGAAGTGAGCTGACAACAGTGTCAATCTATAGCATAGTTTAGGGGACAGGGTTGAACGTATTGTACTTATCTATACAGGGTTACTGGTAACTCGACGTATTCCTTGCACGACGTCATAGTAGGGTTAAAATGCAACAAAGTAAGCCACCAAAAGTTCTACCGAAATTCAGTAGTTTTTGAGTTAGTTACATTTTCAGTATTTTTATGAGAAATTCCAGATTAAATAATTTGGAGCCAATTCAAAAATGATTTACAGCGCGACTGTACTGAAATTTAACTTAACATCATAGTTGATGCCGTAGCAGATCTTTATTCATAATTAAAAGTTCAAAAATGCCAGACACCTTGGCAAATATCACTAAACAAACATTTATTTTTTTGTGATTTTTGCTGTTACTTCATACAAAATGTTGTCTATTGAAAAAAAAAATGGCTTAATTTGTTGCATTTTAACCCTACTATGACGTCCTGCAAGGAATACGTCGAGTTACCAGTAACCCTGTTTAATACTAAATTAAGAACTCTAATCTGTATACAGTGCAATGTACTTGACCTTTGTGGTAATAAACAAACAATTTATTTTATTTTATTTATAGTAACACTATTGCTATTTTGTAAAAATCTTATCGTGAAAACTTAGGTGAAGTGAGCTGTCAGTGTCGTGCCACTGATGCTAGAGATCGACCAAGCATTACATTTACAGTGTCTGTCGTCACTCCACGCTCACTTCACCTAAGTTTTCACAGTGAGATTTTTACAGAATCAACATACTGATGCTAGGGATTGACACTATTTTTTTTATTTTTTTTTTATTTAAAATCTGTAAACCGTAACAAACATAAAGTCTGCCAAACTGCATAACAGTTTGTCGGCAGTTGTTCTCGTCTAGCAATGTTTTATACAAATTTTAAAAATTATGCTGTGCGTAAACTTAATTATGCTAAGTAAACTATATAAAAATAAACCTACAGTCGAGATCAAGAATCACATAATAAACAAAAAGGGGTTTTCACCAACGTATGGTTTGTTACAAACATATCTATAGACACAATGAGAGATAATGTTTTTGCAGAACTTGTTTAAGCTGATCCTTGGACTTGACATGCGTTACTAGTTCTGGGGGTAGCTCATTCACTAATGTTGGTATTACGTTCCTTCTTGTGCGATTACCAAAGTAGTTTGTTACTTTTGGAACAGCAAGTTTCTTCTTCTTAGATAAACGAGTTGGGTACATATGCTTACGTTCCACTTTGTGGTATTCATTGTTAAATTGTTCAGCCAAGATATTTTACAAATTTTGAACAGTTCTTCATAATTTTTATTTAATGTTTTCTTAGTTTTTTTTATCTATAAAAAGTTTTAGTAACCTTATTTGCAAGATTTTAATTTTAATTAAGTGTGTAGAGAATGTAAGACCATATCCACCCAAGCCATAACCAATAGCTGAGTCAGCCAGTGCATAATATAAGGTATACAATACTTTCCTGCTGACAACATACTTCAGATTTTTCAATTTACCCAAAATGGAGCGTAGCTTATTACAGACGTTATTAACATGCAGATTCCATGTGAATGTGCTATCTATTACTAGTCCTAGGTATTTATATGAGGTTACTGTTTCTATGACAAAATTGCTTGTTGCTATGCAGACATTCGTACGAATGATTTTACCTGCACTAACAAACTATTTTTATTTGAATAAGCATGCACTTAGTTTTACTTATATTTATTATAATGCCATTAGCTGCAATTTAGCAATTGAGCTGAATGGTGCTGATCCATGCGTCATGTTCGTGAACGGGCGCTGTCAGTTAGGACTGGTCATCTCTTAGCCACCACGACTTATTATTATGGATTGTTTTGTTTAAATTTATATTTGCTGTACACTATACACTCAATGTGTACGTCTTATTTACATCGTTCTCACATATAATTATACCTATATTCAACATTAATGATGTAACTAATATTTATGTAACAATATAATTTAAAAGAGTGTTCATGGAGTTTCTTGCCCGTTCTTCTCCATAGGTACCTACTACGCTTTGGAATGGGCAACTAGCTTCATATTTCTGACTGACCGACCACTTCACAATTCAAAAGTGCCTGTAAATGGTTTAATTGAAATAAATGCTTTAAGTTTTGAGTTGAGTTTTTGAATTATCATGTGCCCACCGAACAACATTGTCAAAATCGTTTTGCATAGCTTGCTGTACAAGATCGATATTAATATGGCTATAAACCAGGCAAGTATCATCAGCGTACATAAAGGCCTTACATTTTTTAAATACATTTGACATGCTATTGACGTGCATTATGTATCCTAAAGGCCATATACTGAACCGGTCGGCACTCCGAATTTAATGACTGACCGACATTGCGATGCTTTGGAAGTTATAGTTTTTCTTGAAGCGCACTCACTTATGTATATTGCAAAAATTATGAAACACAAAGCAAGCACAAAGGCAGCTAGTATCAAAATAGAACACAGACTTATCCCTATGAAAAATAATTATCTTTTATTACTTTGCGGGCTCCTTTCAAAGCTGCGATGAGTTAGAAAGAAAGAAAGAAACGTATTTTATTTGGGACACGGACAGGAAATAAAAACAATAAAAAAAGAAAATTCAATCTAACAAAATTATGTAAACAATAAAAAAAGAACATTATAATCACTCATAGTAATATTATATCTATAAGTTTAAATAACAGTTATCTACCACATTTTCTCTCCCGATATGTATAACGTAACATCACTCCCCCAACGAAGAAGACGACTATACTGACGAAGGAGTCCCGATTTTTTGTTATGGAATAAAAACATGAACCATTATAAACCCCAACAAAACAAGTGAATCAGTACAATTTGATTACTGTTTTAACAGAACCAAACAGAACACAATAATAGGATATTCCATACAATTGGTAATTTCTTCGCTACAGTGAAAAGCCGTATCATCGTGACGAATTAAGGCCATGTCATTAGGTCATTATAAGCAGTAATAGTCTACGCTATGGTAGACTAGCTCTACCCGCGACTTCGTTCGCTTGGAAGCTGTAAGATACACAATGTTTAAAAGGTGTATCTATTATACACGAAATATATTAAGAGGTAATTGTACTCATCATTATGCGCGTCGAATTATGCGAATATCGCATCGATCGTCGCGTCGAATATCAAATCGCGAAAAAAAAAAACAGCTGGTCCCTATATTCTAACGAGATAAGCGAACATATGTAAGGAACAGTTGATTTTGTCTTCGCGATTTCAGGTTTGGTCCCATAGTAAAAGTTGTTCATAATGATGAGTACAATGACCCCGTCGATATTTCGTGTATGAATAGATATACTTTATAATATTTAAGTGATGGTCTGAAACACAGGTTTGAATAAACCTAGATCGGGTGGGTCGCTAATTTAAACTAATTCCGAACCATTACTAATTGTACCTGTAATAAAAAAAATTGTATAGATTTAGTTTATTATTTGGCAATTATTTTTTTATTTTATTTTTAATATGGGACAACATCCACACAAGGTCTTCAGGTCCCGAACTAGGCAGAGCCTGTACTACGGTAACCTGATGACTGATATACATACTTATGTACATATACACACCCAGACACAGGTCAAACAGACATGTTCATGCACACAAATGTTTGACTTGTCCGGGGATCGAACCCGGAACCAGCGGCTCAGAAGGCAGGGTCGCTACCAACTGCACCAACCGGTCAGTCAAAGAATTGTATAGGATATTTACTACTGTAAAGGATTTTTTTATTTAATCTAATATAAAAAAAAATACATTATAATTTATTATACTTACCTACTAAAATAACAGCCATATTTTTATAAAACTCCCTCGGTTCTCGACCCACCGCGTCGCATCGCATCGCCCACCCGCATTATTATTAAGTAGGTACTTCGTTTTGGCGTAGCGTTCTTTCTGACTTTTTTTTCTTTTTGCTCGGCTCCTAAAGGTCCTAGATTAATGTTTAATAGCCCACAGCCTTCCTCAATAATTGGGCTATCGAATACAAAACATATCTATTCGGGCTACTATTGTCATTATTATAAACGAATTTGTGTTGTATGATATTTATTTATATATTCTTTATTGTACACCACAAAAAACATAACAACAAAAAAAATTAACACTACTTAATATACAATGGGCGGCCTTATCGCTTTCTGCGATCTCTTCCAGGCAACCTTGGAATGGACAGAGATTTTCCTGGACATAAAATGGGGCTGTTGTTGGTGCAAATAATAAGTATCTATACAATACACTAAAATAGATACACATATCCTAAATATTCTATTCCTATTTTAGATCTAATGAATGTTTCTAATTGGACTGCTGGTTCCAGAGATTAGTGCGCAAACAAACATACAAACTGTTCAGCTGTGTTATATAATTAGTATAGATATTCTGCGCTATGGTAGACTGGCTCAGTTAATATTGTAGGAAGCCGGTAATAGGGTAATAAACGACGACGCTGCGGTTTTCATGACAAAAAGTGGACTCAGTTTAAATGCTTGTTGTGAACTTGTGAGGACACAGATACTGCTATTTTCGATTACGGTCTGACTGTGGTTAAAACTGAAAACCTAGTAAATGATGGTAGTCGCGGACGATGTACTGTTTTGATAATCGGATTGCAGTGACAGTACCTACATAAAAACTAACTGAAAATGCATTTATTCGCGCATGAAGAATTAGTTTACGTAATTTTTGGGCTTACGGTTAGTAGTTACACAGGTAGGTACTATTTCTATTTATTTAAGAGCGTTTATACCTTATGAGTGGCAACGTCGCAATTTAGTGTCATATTTCGTGGTTTTCAATTTTTATCATTTAATCGGAGCTATATTTTAAAAATCTGTTTAATTAACTTTTTAGAATTATGTGAAAACTGTGTAAAAGGTAAGAAATCGTTGCGTTTACAGTTCTATTTATATATATGCAAATAATTCATTGGAAACTTGCAGGGCATTATTTTCATTGTAAAATACATAACTGTAAGCATTACGGTTACTTACTTTTTAACCACTTTCACGTAATTCTAAAAAGTTAATTAAACAGATTTTTAAAATATAGCTCCGATTAAATGATAAAAATTGAAAACCACGAAATATGACACTAAATTGCGACGTTGCCACTCATAAGGTATAAACGCTCTTAAGTGTTGGCTTTATCATTGCGGACCCACCATACCACTGGCCATGCCCTTGATGGTGTGGTGGGTCTAAAACTATACCACTGAGAAAAAATAGTGTAGTGGACTACAAGGATCTGGCGCTCGGCGGCCACTGCCGCGGCACGCTCGCTTCGCTCGCTCGCCTTCGCACTTTAATGGTACCAGTTCTAACCTAACACAAATTATTCATCAAGTACTTTTCTCAGTGGTAAAGTTTTAGACCCACCATACCACCAGGGGTATGGTGGGTCCTCACACCACTAATTTTTTAAACTGCTTTGAACGAAACCTTTTTTTTTTTTTTGATAATGGGCGGTGTACTTTTTTTATGATCGGACTGCAGTGACAGTACCTAAAAACTAACTAAAATGTATTTATTCGTGCATGAAAATGTTTTCTAGGATATTATTGTAATTACGGTTAGTAGTATTATGATACTGTTTTTATTTGTGTAAGTATTGCCTTTATTTTTAAACTGCTTTAAACGATACCTAAGTAATATATTTAATGAAATCGAAGGGATCGATCTGTTAATTGGTCTTGGTCTGCCATGAATCAATATTGGAAATATTTAATCAATTTATAATTTATCGATGTTGATTTTCGATTAGTCTAATATTCAATTATTTTCCTTACTTTCGAAATACAGATTAATATTTTAAATTAGAATAATATTTTACGAAAGTGTCTTTACAAATATTAATGAAAGTATTTTAAAAAAAAAACTAATTTCTCAGTTAAGGACCGCAGCTCCGTCTGTATTGGTTTCTTTAATTACTTTAAACATGCATTCAAATACTATTAATCAATTAGTTAATAATAAATAACGATGTTTAATAACTATTTGTTTTCATTACATGGTTATCGTTATTATTATTATTTTATTGAATTCAAGCCAACACGGACCAATTATAAAACAACTACAAATACAAATTAATACAAATACAATTTCAATAATTAGTTAAAACAATATTTCCACATTAGCCCGTACATGTACCATATCACAGTGATACATGTAGGTACTGGCAGTCGAATCGCTGTGCGAAGGCACTCAGGATACTATTAACACTATTAATAACACACGAATGTGAATTCTATGGTTGTATGGAGCAGGTACATACATTTGAAGCCAAAGAATGTTAATTTTTGCTTATGTTGTTTTTCTTCACTTCAATTTCATGATTGAATTAATTGTTAACATTAAATAAATGCTCAATTGTAGCCTTATGTACCTACGAGACATAAGGCTACAACAAAAACTTAATCCGCTACGCCTTTTGCCGACTATGATGGGGTTAGCTTCCAGTCTAACCGGATGCAGCTTAACACCAGTATTTTACATGGAGCGACTGCCTATCTGACTTCCACGACCCAGTTACTGGGAAACACGATACCCCTTAATAAGACTGGTTGACAGAATTTTGAGCTTCTGACACCCGTAATGAACTAAACTATCAAAAATCGCGGAATTTAAGTACATCGGGTATTTTCGGATACCTTTAGGCTACGTATGGTAGGTATTAAATAAATTTTTATGAAAATAAAAGCCATGAACTTGATTAAAAATTACGGTTTCTATTGTTTTTTTTTTTTGTCTCTATCTTTTGTTCGATGTATTGCGCGATGAATCGCAATATAATTCTGACAACTAAAGTGTTGACAGTATGAAATACGGATCCTATGATTATTCAAAACTGACATATCTCAAGACATATCCTCAGATCTTGGCGAGGTTACCTGTCTTTTGAGAATGCTATAGAGCTGTCAAACCCGGTTTGAAAAGCAGCCTATGTTATTCATAATTTAATATTAAATCTAGAAATGTGTTTCTTTTTTTGCTAACGTGTGGGAAAATATCTATTAATCGTCTATTGTTTTAATTGTTATTAAAGAGACACAATAGATATAAAGTCTGAATCGTGCTGACTATCATCACCAATCTCTAAACTAGGTAGGTATATAAAAAACCTGAAATCTGTTTTAAAACCTATTGTCTTGAATCGGAAAGTACTACGTTCTGAGATCATTATAGTGATATGAGGACTTGAGAAACCGGAGCGAAGATCCCACGACGCCCGCCGTAAAGTGCAATAATTGTCCTGATCCTTTAAACACGCATAGTGAAATTTTGTATTGCTACGAGCTACACCCGCTACGAGAGTTCATGAAGCCTACGCAGGAATCTCTTGCATAAATATATCCACTCAATAAATAAAAAAACTGAATTCATTCGTTCATTAATTTGCTGATAGACAATACGCCCATCCCGAACCGCTAGATGTGTAAGTATGAAATGTTGCTAAAGAGGATTTTTGAATATTCATGCCGTAAAAGCAATTAGGGGTGATGTTTATATGTAAGTTCATCATTTTTGCCAATGGCTAATCTGCTCGAGCACACGGCTTGTTATATTAAACCACGTTAAACATAGCTGAAACGAATTCTTATTCCACCAATTCGCACTAAGAGTTTGCAAATGTCTTTTTCATCCCACCATCTCGGAAAGAGTATTTTTAATCTTCAATATCTGAGTGGAAAAGCCGTTTTTATTCTCTAGAGGATAAAGTAAATTGAATTTAGAACATCGTGTGCACTAAGTTTGTGAATTAAAAAAAAACATTAAACCTATTTACTGCTACCTCTATGGTGCCGAATATATCATACAACTTTTTTTTAATTTGTTAAAAACTCAGACTCGGAACCTTCTTGGTGTTCTTTTTTCAATTTGCTTTGTACGCGGTTCTTTACGCGGCATTTTTTCACGTCATTGTTAAACCTTATATTAAAAACAAGAAACTTGAAAACAAGTGAAAAAACTAAAATGAGTGATTCTAGCGACGAGGAAGTTTGCTTGACGCCAACAGAATTGACTGAAACTGTTAATAATGCGCAAATGAGCTTTCTCCCTCAACAATCACGCGAGAAGTATTTAAAACAGTACGATATGTTCAACACGTGGCCACTAGCAAAAGGAGCCAAAACTTTCGCAGAAAACGTTTTGCTGGCATATTTTATAGAATTATCCGAGAACAAGAAAGCAAGCACTCTATGGAGTACGTATTCGATGCTAAAAGCAACAATAAAGATGAAAAAAGACAAACATATCGATACCTATCCTAAATTAGTGGCATTTTTAAAAAGAGCCTCATCTGGTCATCAACCAAAAAAATCGAAGGTTTTCACAGTATCTGATATTGAAAAGTTTCACGAAGCACCCGATTCCGTATATTTGGCGGCAAAAGTAAGTCAGTTGCACATTCAGTATCTACTTAAGTATATTAATCTCAATTAAATAGTATACTTAGTAGATGTTGATAGGCATAATTATGCGTTCATATCAATTTTATTCATTTATCTACTACAATACTCTTTACGTTACAGGTTGTTCTTATTATTGGAATAAACGGAGCATGTCGAACTAATGAACTAACACAACTTAATGTCAAAAACATTGAGAAACATTCAGATGACTTACTATTAATTAATTTACCTAATACAAAGACAAAAAGAGACCGCAACTTCGTCATTCGCAAGGAATACGTAACGATTGTTGAGAAATATCAAGCCTTACGCCCGCCTAACACTCCAATCAATCGATTTTTTCTACAGTATCGCAATGGAAAGTGTGTTAGACAGCCTATGGGTACTAATAAAATTGGCAGTATCCCACGAGAAATAGCAACATTTCTTGAACTTCCAGAACCCCTGTTGTACACGGGTCATTGTTTCCGACGAACTTCAGCCACACTTTTGGCTGATTCCGGAGCTGATCTCCTGTCCCTTAAGCGCCACGGAGGCTGGAAGTCCAATGCAGTTGTAGAGGGATACATAGAGGATTCCATCCAAAATAAGTCTAAAATATGTGAAGGCATCGTAGGAGCCATTACACTGAAAGAGCCTCAATCGGATCCTTGGACTGGCCCTTCTACATCAAAAATAAGCCGTTATGAAACACCTAACCATCTCCCTCTCTCTCCAACATTCACGCCAAGGGAATCCGATGAATCGGTACAACTATTAAGTATGACAGATAGTTTACCGAAAAACAGTACACAAGTGACTAACACCAATATTACAGTACCAAACAAAAATATTACACTCAATTTAAATAACTGTAGCAACGTTACTTTAAAATTTTCTTAATTATACCTTAGTATTATTTTGTTATAATTTAAAGATTATTCTGTAATACTTACCTGTCATAATGTAGTAATTAATACCTAAACTGAAATAAAAGTGTACCTATCTTGTGATTGTAAACGTTTTTTTTTTGCATTTAGTCATTTCCTCGCTGAGGTGGAATGAAAAGTTACGTGTTGCACTCGAGTGCAAAGATTTTTCACCTCGTGCTCTTTTGATTCCCTCGCTAACGCTCAGGATTCTAATTTTGAATCACTCGCTGCGCTCGTGATTCAATTTTAGAATCCTTCGCTTGCTCGGTCATCAAAATTGAACACGCGGTTAAAAAGCAACTTTGCACTCTTGTATAACAAATAACTATTGTTAAGCGCACAGCAAAAGAATGGAACTCTCCTACCTGCGTCTGGGTTTCCGAACGCTTACAACCCTAATCTCTTCAAAGTGAGAGTGACCAGGCTTCTTCTGGGTAAGCTCACTCCATCGTCGACTCTGTCTCTGTCACCACTGACCTAGACTAGAGTCCAGAGCAAACCCATCTTAAATAAAAAATAAGCTTATAAAATCGTCACAAACATGGCTAAAGGCCTCTGCACACAGCGGGCGCGGCGTGGCGGGGCGCGGCGTGGCGGGGCGGCGACGCGGCGCTGGCGCGGCGGCATCGGTCACACTGCGGGCGCGATCACGTCCAAAACACCTATATTTTGTATACATTTCTACTAAATGTACGTATAATCTTGTATTCCCGCTCGGCGCGGCGGCGGCGTGGCGCGACGGTTACCGTCGCGCCGAGCGGGACGGCTCTGTGTGGCGTCGTCCGTAATATCTAGTACATTACAACTGCTCAGTGTCGCGTCGCCGTCCCGTCCCGCCGCGCCGCGCCCGCTGTGTGCAGCGACCTTAAAACTTTGTATCCACTTGCGCAGCCTCGTGACGAGCTGCCTCATCCTGAGCGTACCGCGGGCTGCGGAAAGTTCATGTATCTCCACTTGACCCCACATGATATCTTATCGAGCGGCAAGTCTCAACCCGAGCCACGATTTTCTCAATTTCTCATCAACCACAATGGTTGACACACGTAAAGCTGAAGCATTAGTTTTTACTTCGGAAACGGGTGGTTTCATTTCGTTGCTTATTATTTTCCAAGAATCTTCTATAAAATGTTTATTACAATGGTGCGGTGAAGTTGGATCCCACAAATGTCTGTGGTAACTTAATTAAGTCAATACATTTATCTTTATCCATTTTGCCGCGTACCGAGCACACAGAAACGTCTCCGCTCAACGCACGGCTCACGCTGAGGCGTCATTGAGCATAGCCATTTACCGACATAATTTGGCTCGCTGCGCGGCCGCCTCGTTTGGTTCAAGTCGCGGCACGGTCTCCACTAGATCTGCCTCGGTTCGAGGCAGCCGCTCGGCCCGAGGTTGCCTCGAATATACCCAGCTTATTGGGGAACCACGAGTATTTCTGTAGAAGCTTAAAATAGGCGTAAAATCAGTACTTATTTATAGCATTCATAGAGGTAACTTACTGAATGAATTGAAAATAGTGGCAATTTCGTGTTATCACTGGGATTGGCCAGTTTTATATGTCATCCTAAGATCCTACAACATCTCCACAGCACTGAACCTAGTGTTATATGCCTCATACGAAAAGTTCTATGTACTATCTCATGTTGATCTGCTCTCACACGTTAGTCAAATGGAGCTAAATGATAGAGATAATAGATAAACTAAATTGATTTTAACATGTTAATATTATCATTTACAAACTCCATGGGGTTTCGACAGTGATTAATGAGCTGAAACTCTAAACATTGACTTGTCTAGGTATGTACCGCTTGGTACACTTAACAGTTCGCAATTGTAAACCATTTCATATTGACACCGCCAGTTTGTCGTAGCATTTTGGGCGGTTTTCGCAGTTCAAGTGCTTTCCTGACCGGCAGTTGATTGTACCATCTGGTATTATCAACAAATATGATCATCGATCTAAAAGTTAAATATTATTATGATAAGTAGTAATTTTCTCTTAATATGGCCTTCATTACCAGCCAGAAGGTACTTTTAAAATTTCATTATCGGAATTAAGTTCTTAAAACGTGGTACCTACGTACCTACTTAAATGGTTGTGAAACACGAAAATAATTGGAAAAGTTTGACATTTATCGCGCACGTTGCAAAGGTTTGTGATTATAAATGGAAATGGAATTTATTTTTAATTATGGAAAAACATTTCTGACTTCTTATTATGAGTTTATCTTATTGGTTTTATTGTCATTTTAAATGTGTTTAACTCAATATTTAAATTTACTGTCAACAGTCTGTGTTCCACATATAATCCGTCAGCCTTCAAAGCAAGAGTGAAAAGGAACCTGGGCACGCTCTTTCCACCGTAGACCTCATCCATCGCTTTCCATCAGGCCAGAAGGCCAATTCCCATAATTAAAAACGTTCAAATTCAAGTCGCAATCTCATCTCAGCGACAGTCTAATGTCAAAAATGTAGGTAAGCGCTATACAATTTTTGACAGATTGACACTGAGATTAGAATGCGAACGTTCTTAAAAATACGGGAATTGCCCCTCAGATCTAATTCATGAACAGGCAAATTTCCGAGTAAAATTAAAACCGCGGCAAATCTGACACAACTTTTCTCTCTTATTTCGTTATTTATATTTTGACAACCCCAATCGTGTGACACTTAAGGCGGAAGCACCAGGTAGCCCGCGGAATTCAAATTTTCTTACATTTTTTCGCAATTTGGAGGCCAGTGTCTGGTTGTATGATGAAAAAAATATGATTAGCGACCGTAACAAGTAGGTATGTATTTACTTACAGAATTATAATCATTAAAATCATCAATACAACCGTCTATGTTCATATAATCCTATTGAATGACAATTTCATCAAATATCAATCAGACAGGACAAAAATACATTCATGAGAATGTGGTGTTTTTTTTTTCTGTGACATTATCGTGGTTACATTCACGTGCACCCCGGAACTGGCATCAGCTCCCCATGCCTAGCGAGACCCATCACAGGCAACTTATCCTAAACTTTTTTTTGTGTTAACGTTGTTCCACTATGAATACATTTCGAGAAAGTTAATTCAACAAGAAAATTGAACTATTTTTCTCAGAACAAGCACGGTCAACATTCCCCTACATTTCGTGCGATACTTTGTACACAAACATGCCTCGTTTACGCACTAGAAACTGTCGCATGAACTCGACTCAGAAACAGGAGCGAGTTAGAAGTGGTATGCTAATGTCAGTAATTGTTTACTTGCTTGTTGGCGCGTTTTCTAGTTGCATGTGGCAAAATAGTGGTGTTTACGAATTGTGGTACAGCTTGTAGGGCACACTAAGATCAAGGTATACCTAAAAAAATATATCATATGTAGTTTTAAATGTTATGTTGATTTTGTACTTGCCTAAGAATTACATAGCTGGAACTGTCTGTAAGAATAATTTGGTTTATTAGTTCGGTGACTGTAAGAGGATGGTCTAAATTTTTATAATTAAACTAGCTGACCCCGCGAACTTCTTACCGCCTACCATTTTTTTTTTCTCCGTATGAACCATCCTCGTACTTCAAGGAATATTTAAAAAAAGAATTATCAAAATCGGTCCATCCGTTCTTGAGTTATAAAATTACAACGAAAAGTGGCATTGATTTTTATAGTTATAGATATAGATAAGTCTAGACTAGACAATATATACGGTGCTACATCCACATAAAATATGGAAATGCATTCATGCGAAGTAGGTACGAAAAGACATTTAGCTTCGCGATAATCGGCTATAACCCTATAAATTCAACGTGTTGCAAAAACTAGTTTTACTTTTATAGAAAAAAACATGTTTCTGGATTTTATTAATCCTTCCAATTCCATATTTTATACTAAACGTCAACAATTATGAATTTGAATGTCGAAAACGGTGTTTTCGGTTTAACCTGACAGTGTGAAAGTCTTGAGTTTTCTCACGATTAACGTACTTATATGTCTGCATATTGTGTAGAACAAGTCATTTAAAAAATAAGATAAAAAAGTGTCTATAAAAACAGCGTTCCCAGCACTGGAATAATTTTATTCAGGTGTTTTGCAAAAGACCAGTCTATCTATATCTTTATAAGAACAGTCGAGAGATTATCAACTTTTAGCTTAGACTACCTGCAATCAAAATCTAAGACTATAATACTCAGGAAGTGATTTATTCTCAAAAAATATAATATAATAAGTAATTGAAACTTTACAAAAATGGAAAGTTAGTGTATATTCCTTCACGCGGTTTATAAATTGATGATAATGCTCGACTTTTTATGTTTTTAAATCTAGCGAACCGTTTGCAATGTTAAAATAGTGAGTGGTTTGAATCATTTCATATATCTTGCAAATTAACAGTGCTGAAGATTAACGGAAATAATTTACAAAACTTTTTAATAATTACGGCTCATGACAGAGAGAACGATATTTCATTTGAATGGGTCTAATACCTACAGTAATCTGCCCAGTGACTTCGAAGGTATTAATTAGCACCCGTTATTAAAACATATTGATTTTCGAACAAAGTGTGTGTATAAATTATTTCAAGTGCCATTAAAAGCCACTTTTGAACGTCAAAATTTACAATAAAATAGAACTGATTCTAGATGCCCCGAAACGATTAAGCTCGTACGTAGAGTCGCAATTAAGAACCGATTTACCAAGGATCAACTATTTTGCATTAAGCGAACGGTTCAATTAAAACAGATTTATTTAATTACACTGCCATGTCCGCCACTCGTATCAAATAACTCTTTACTTTCCTTAATTGAAATTAGAATCGTATGTTTAGAAATAATTGCAAATGAGAGATTTTAGAAAGAACAATGGCGAATAAATTTTATTTGAAATTAATTTGAATGTCTAAAAGTGACACTTATACGAAAGAATCTCAATTAATTATCTGTTTTTTTTTAACTATGTATTGTCTAGTTAAGGCCGAGTAAAAAAGAATGTTTAATGAAAATTTATTCGACTACTTCGTTCTAAAAGATTAGGAAATTTTTGGTTGGATTGGTTAAGGGCGACTCGACTTAGCTTAAATCTCGATTTAAATAAACCTCAAAGTTCTACAACTCTAAACCGACGTATATTTTAACTTTGACGTTTATTTGAATCGAGATTTAAGCTAAGTCGAGATTTAAGTAAAAGCTGCAAGTCGCCCTTATTATTGCCATTTTATTTATTTTCCTAAATAGTAGGTACAGCGTGATTGTCGTGGTGTTGTTATTATATTTACATGGAATAAATGAATAAATAACACATTCTTTTTCGAAAAAACTTAGATATACCTATATCTAAGTTTTTTCTGTGTTGTTCCTTAGATAAGAATATTGCAGTAAATTAGCAAAAATATCAGTCCTAAAAAATAAATATAGCTTGGTTGTTGATATTGACAACCGTTGACAGTTTACAACTCTTGACCAGAAGCTTGCGCTCTGTCCTGTGTTTTTAAAAGTTCAACACTGAATATCTATTAATCTCCGTCTTCTCTAACAAAACATCTTACACAAACTAGCTCTGAAAATGAGACTGACGTAAATATGTCGGGTCGTGACATAGATATGTTTCATTTAAAGACGTAGTAATTTAATTTCAAATAAAACCATGTATGGGAAGCCGCCATTGTTCTTTTCGATGTGAATACTTATACTTAGACTATTGAGGGGCGACAAAAAGTTAACCTATTGAAACATTATATTACGTATTGTGGTGTAAGGCTCAAGTATTTTTTTAAATATATAATTTGAGCATGGCCGTTAAGATTGCAGACAATATTAGGTCACACGCATAATTATGAAGGTACTTCTCCGGTAAATATGTTTAAATATTGAATGACCAATAACCATCTTAGAGTCTAAGTAACGCGAAGGTCTACGCGTTTCAATGACCTTGCTACTTACAACATGCGACTAGGTCTGATCAAATAATTTTAAAAAGTACAAATATCGATCTGTAGAGGGCGTGGAATTTCCATATTTGTAGAAAGCTCATCGTATTCACAGTTTCTCAAATAAACGGAATAACTTGCCACTAGGTCACTACTACTGGCTAGCTAGTAGGATGTCAAGTACTCATGAATATGCAACGAACCTTGCAGAAAAATCTCTATTCTTATATTTTTATCGTTTCTGACCTCCAAATTGTATGCAAAATACCGTAAACAACCGTAAAAAATTGTATTTAGAACATTATTGGAAATTTTGAGAATGTTAATTTACATATTTTTTGAGGAATTGAAAGTTTGGATTGTTTTATAGATGCTCTAGAGTCACATTATTTTTTTTAAATTGAATTATGATTATTCAGAAAATCTTTACAAAATCTAAGCTTTTTTTTTTATCGTCCTAACAATTTTATAGGTAGCCTAGAAAACTTCCGCTTGAATTTTATTACTATTTTTTAACCCGCTACATTACTTAGGTACCTCCGATTTCAAGTTTATCTTTTGTCAAAATGTGTGTTGTTATTGTACAAGAGTAGGAAGGTCGACAGGACCGCTATTTTTCATAAACTATTAAACTTTATATCGATGGCCTAGAAGACAAATGTGCTAACTACAAAATTTTGATAAAATTACATTTTAATGCCAAATGTATTAAATGAGCATGCTCTACCGATCGCACTTATCCAAATGACATAATTCCGTCTCTTTCTGTCTAAACTGTATTTGTACATTCATAGTAAGTGATGTCATTTTATAGTATCTAGAAGTTATGAATCATTAAAAACAGTCCTCCTGAAAAATTGGTAGGTGTAATTAGCATGTTTGTCTTCTAGACCATCGATATAATCGTCCTTGTTTTGACTAAAGTCGTTCAAGTCAAAGCTTAGCAGTAATAAAACATCAGAAACAGAATACATAAACGACAAGATTTCAATATTAGCATTTTATATCCACTATAATGATAGAGACGATTTCAATAAATTACTTGCGAAGTCATAAAACTATAAATTGAAATGCTAAATTAAATGTTGAATTTTATGGTGCTAATTAGGAATCATAATTGTATATAATTATGTATATGCTTTCAGAAGAAAGTGTGATTTATTAGGAGAATACGGTGGATTTGTCTTTCTAGTCATATTTAGCATAATTAATTGCATAAGCATAATCAGCCTATAATGTTCCCACTGCTGGGACACAGGCCTCCTCTCAGTGGAGTGGGCTGTAATCCACCACGCCGCCGGCCCAGTGCGGGTTGGTAGATGACACATGTCTTCGAATTTTTGGCGACAAGACATGCCGTTTCCGCACGATATTTTCTTCCCCGTTTTGAAAGCAGTGGTGATCCCGAATCTTGAAAGTCTGACAACCAGTCTTGCCAAGGGGTATCGTGTTACCCAGTTACTGGGTTGTAGAGGTCAGATAGGTAGTCGCTCCATGTAACATACTGGTATTCAGCTGCATCTGACAAGACTAGAACCCGACCCCTAAATAATTGGGAAAAGTTTAAGCAGATTTAGTTGAGTCAATACAATACAACAATAAGTAGAGGATTATTGTATAGGTACTCCTTTATGACCATATACATTGGTTAACTGTCCTTATATCAATTAACTTACAGTTGGTATTTCTAGAGCGAGAATCCTTACCTTGCCGTAACGCAGTCTATGACTAGCGCGGAAGGTAATGAATTTTTATCTGTATACCGCCAATTAGTTTCTTTGTTCATACATAGTTCTAACATCAGATTTTTTGTTTTTTTTTTAGTTGAAATCTAAAGAAAAACGTATCATTTTAGCGTACGAAATGATTACTAATTAAGAATGATTAAATTTTAAGAATGCGTGTTTTTGGAAACTTATTGTATGATTAATACTTAGTCTTAAGTTGTGGTATACAATGTAAAACTTACGTTGGAAATAAATTCTATTCTATTCTATTCCATCTCATTATTTGGAACACCATTTTGTAAAAGTCGCGAGTCGTACTGAGAGACAGAACCGATGCGCAATGGGCTAGATGTTACATCACTAAACTTATTCGGTATTATTACAAAACACGATCTAACTATAGCCCGGGCCTAAAACTTCGAGCCAGTTTTTGTATTTCGAACTTTATGCTGACTTTAGTAAAGCTCTTCGTACAAAATTGACAACCTGAGACTGGACTAAGTTGTCAGTTTTGTAAAAGGAACTGTGTTTCGATTTATGTTAGGTTCTTATTTCAAAAACAGCCTCGATGGTTTAAACCATGTCTAAAGAAAAACCTTATTTTGTAATAACACCGATTGACTTTGTGAAATTAACTGAGATTTGTCAGAAAAGTGTAGAAAAAGAAAGGGACACTGTTATTATTAATTTATTCAAAGACAACTTTTTGGTCAATAAATACCTTTTCCATTACATTTTGTAATTCGATTATAAAAAAAAAGTAGAAGTTCTCTACCTCTGTTTATAATCAAAGGTACTGCAGTCACCAAATTCGTCGATCCTACAGCATCACAAAATCCCATACAAAGTTGTCATTGAGAAGTTATATCGATACGATAGAACAACAATTCACCCAATGACACTTTGGCAGTATATGAGCAGACATAACATGAAAGACCTTTAAAGGTTTTATGACATCTTTTATTATCTGCAATTGACCCAGTGGTGAATGAATACGATTATACAACTAGTATCGGTGTCAAGTAACCCGACATGTCGAGTTACTTAATTCATTTATCTTCACTAATCATGATAACCTTAATCCTTAAGTTCTTTGGCGCCATTTTATTTCTTTATTTGGGCTGGTTATTATTATTTTTTTTCAACCTGTTTTGCCACGTTCTGGGCAAAGGGATCTCCCACAGCTTTCCACTCTTCCCTGTGTTTTGCTTTCTACGACCAATCTCCCATAAAGGCTTTTAAGTAATCATGACAGTGTTTCCTTGGCCTCCCTCGGCGACGACGACCGTCTTTGGGCTGGCTATTAGCTTCAATATTTCTCGAACCCGTATCCCAATTTATTTAAATTCAAATTCAAAATATTTATTTGCCAAAAAATACATTGTTCATCAAGGAAAGATCTTAAAGCCAAGAAGATATTGTATTCTGCCTGCAAGCAAGCGTGCAAATTAGATTACATAAAAAAACCATTATTATTTAATGAAAACTATCATTATATACAATCCGTCCAATTACTCATAAACAATAACTAATTCATCACTTGACAACTATGTATATGTTCTATAAATTCCCTAAGGCTAACCCCTGCCCTTTTACCCTGCAATCATTTTAATTCATTTGGTATGTTATTATAAATCAATATACACATAATATTATACACAATTTTCTTGTTAAGAGGCCTATCACAATTTTTCTTGTATTTGAGTGTTTGAAGAGTTTCACACTTAAATACAAGAAAAAAATATATATTTATTTAGATCACTCCCGAGAGAAATAATCAAAGTTTCTCAGGCATATTTTTTTTTTAATTTTGTGGCCATATCTAAACCATAATCACACATCAAAACTCCAAGTTTAGATGTGTGATTATGGTTTAGATGGTTTAGTCTCTCGGGAGTGCTCTAAATACATATCATTTTTTTTCTTGTATTTGAGTGTGAGACTCTTGAAACACTCAAATACAAGAAAAATTGTGATAGCCCTCTTAATATCTTTGTGACTAGATAATGTCAGCGCAGTTACGCAGTATGTCTTGTTCTTCCATACATCTCTGTCCACCATCATCTCGGTATTACAGGGAATGTTACCAAAAATTAGAACCTTTTTATTTCCTCCCGCCCACCCATTTCGCCACTTATGTGCCTATTGCGATCCACCGGCCACAAATCCAATCACCTCACACCTCTGCCTTACCCTTCGAAGCTTACAGGAGTGATGTTATGTTATTTTCTCCATTGTAACACGGGCGCGTCATTTCCATGTTACACTTTTACGTGTGTGAACTAGGGCTCTGCTTACTCAGCCGGCTTTTCTGCTTCGTCATGTCAGATATGGAAATTATGATTTCCTTTTAAAAAGGCTTACCTACCAAGCTTGCACGCACTACCGTTACATGAGTTAATGTCACGGTTTGTCAAATTTTCTTTTCGAGTTTCTCCAAATCTGGGACGTATGTGTGTATATCTTCATATTTGTTTGCCACTCGCGTGTTTACTCGTTCTAGTAGTAATAGATTGCTTTAGGCCGAGTCGAGATGCAGTCACCAATACGCCTTATCTTGTCGTAAGCTGGAACCTACGCGACTATAGTATCTATTGTGCTCCACATATGGTACTTGGATTGTGCAAAATTAAAATAATAAGCTACTTCATTTATTATGCCCATGGCTATATGGGGAACTCTGCCAGCGTCTGTGTTCCCTTCCACGTTTAATCCGTCAGCCTTCAAAGCTAGAGTAAACAGGCATCTTCTGGGTTTACTCGTTCCGTCGGAGACTTCATCCATCTCTTTCCATCAGGTGAGGTCGTAGTCAAGAGCAGGCCCACTTCGTATTTAAAAAAAAAAGTTTGGTAATTATTACTTATTGCTACTCAAAACTGATCTATTATAACGAAGTAATGGGTTATTATCTAAAGACCCAGCGGCCCTTCAAACCCATAAGATGAGCGATTATTGATTTAGATAACAAATAGTTACGTCGTTGTAAGTTCTTCAAATATAATTCATTGGATTTAGATTTGAAGACACCGTTATTTTCGTAATTCGTGAGAGTGACGATGATTTCTCTTTGATGGAGATGTAAGCCTCTGAAATTTTCTATTGGTTAAATATCTGGGTCATCTAGATTTTAATCGACAAATAAATAATGATGGTGAAATGATAGATGTTAATAAAGTTACTGCAAAAGCACGATTTGCTGATTTTACTACGATAAAGTCCAAAGGAAATCTCCGAGCATCAATCTGTAACTGCCTCCTCGCAAACGGATAAAGAACGAACATTGATCACATAGCTTTCTCAATGCGCCTGTCAACTTCAGTCGTGTTACTTTCGGGTATTCTCACCGCACTTGCCATTCAAAATCAAAATATTTTATTTCACATAAACCTACATGGGCACTTATGAAACGTCAGAAGGTGCACGCTTTCAATTAGTCGTTGTTGGAGAAGAGCCGGCAAGAAACTCGACGGTTAGTCTTTTAAAATAATTGGCTTTTACAATGTTTTCAAAATACAGCGTTTATACGTGTGGACCGTGTAGTCACCAAGTACCAGGTACTTAACACTGCCGTTGTGGCAGCATCTTTAGCCCATCCCTTACAAACAAATAATTTTCATTAAAATCCGCCTTTTAATGAGTCTAATCGTACATCTTGAACTTTCCTTGCACAGATGGTCACAAGCCTTGTCTTCACGTTTATTCAACTTGTTGGACTGTACAGGTTCCCTTTCTTCCATATCTTGATGGTAGCTTACTGTTTTAAACTTGTACTGTCAACTATCTTTCTGTTAACGAGATTTACTTTGTACGTTAAGATCATGAGATATGTCAACGTGCAGGTTGCCGGAAAGAAATGTTGTTTCTCCATCTTTGTTTGATGACATGTCACGATTATAGTTAGTTACTGCAGTATCTTTATTAGAAAACTGTCTGCGAGGTCAGACATGGTTATGCAAATTTCTAATTTTACCGGTATTGGAGCTAAAATATTAGTAACTAAACTTGCTGTGAATGAGTCCGTAAATGTTAACTTTGTATAGTTCATTTAACATCACGCCTGTAAACCCCGAAGGATTAGGCAGAGTTATACTTAAAGTACACCCACATAACGCCAGTTGTTTAAATTATTACTTATGTTGTTTTATCCGAATTTCTCATTTGATATTTCATAATCGGTTCCATAGTCTATCCATAGGTAAAACTTTAAATATCCAAACTATATTGAGCTGTTACTCTATAACTTGGAATTTGCGTTTCTTGCAACGGCAAAATTGCATCATCCTTAAAAGCCTTAATAGTGCCACGAGCTACTCTTCACACATAATATTTCGCAAAACTAACAACTTTTCTACAAACTTCCTACTTCATTCATAATAAATACCACAAACTACCATCAATCACGTTTATGACCAACCGCACGACGCTCGGTGGAACTACGAAAACCGGCCTTATTGCTACGAAATAAAGACGATATTGTTACCACGTACGTGCGTGTTGATCGTTAGTTAGATCTACCTGTATGTCATAAAACGGTTCGTCGCGAAGTGTTGACGGAAGCGGAGTGAATGATGGCAATGATGTAACAGTTGATAGTTCACTCTCCCACCTATCTACATGTTGTGGTCGCCCCACTCTTGTATAACAGCTGTTGCTGGTACAGGTTGGTGTTTTTATGGCGGAGTAATGTTAGGCGGACGATTTAAAAAGTCATGTCTGTTCGTTAACGTAACTGATTAAAAATGGTTCTTTTTTTGGATGATTTACAGGATCAGACGTCTTAAATATAATGTTAAGAAGTAACTATAAAATAGCTAACCAAGCATTGATGAAAGTTTTACTAAAGAAAAAGCGACATACTGACAAATTCATTTTGAAAGGTTTATTTTGTCGCAAAAGACTAAAGTAAACCACGCTCAAATATGAAGAAATTTTACTTACGACTCTCAAAATATGTATTGAAGATAAGATTTATTACTCCGACTTCGTTATTCCTATTTCTTAGAGTTCTTCTTCAGCAAGTGAATCTATAATAACAACTTCACCATCACAATGTTGAATAAATCGTCTCACACTTACTACACACACAAAACATAAAAGCATACCACATCTAACACGTCACAGTTAGCATCGTCCAACATCGCCACCATCGTTTACACAGATGCACCACCGCCGCCGTCGAGCTGTCGATCCCGGAGTGGGTGCATTACATCACGGCCGCCATGTTTCTGCTCTGGCTCGCCCTCGGACGAAGACGGAGCATGGTTCACTCGTCGGAGTCAACATGAGCTTTGTGTATGTAGTTAAGGCTTTTTTTTGGTTTTTGGGTACAAATTATAATATTAAGTTAAACGTTGGCTAGCGCTCAGATGTCTAAGACAGAATGCACTCTAATATCTAAGTCAGATTTTCCTGTTGGTATTCAACTACTCCGAAAAGTGTTAAATTTTCTAATACTCCGAACAAAAATGTAAATGTTTTTTGAATTACCTGATCAAACTTGACTTCCAAGCAAAAAAAACAGTTGGCTTCGAAAGTGTCCAGGGATCAAGGCATTTAAAAAAATATTTTATTGCCCTATCGTAATTAAATAAAAATTTCTATTTAGATTGATTAAATAAAATGTGTACGACGTTATCGACGAAATATCTACACTCTGCTTTTGCATTATTAAAGACTTTTCGCAATTTTCGCTAATTATGTGATAAAAGGAAAAATAAAAGTTTTTATTGCGTAAAATAAATAAGATTTTCTGGGGTCTGTATGGCATCAATATTTCGCAGAGCTCTTCATTGAAGCATAGCCCATGCGTGCTCAATGGTATTTAAGTCTGGCGATTGAGCACGCCATGGTAACGTTGATATCAGCTGCGGCAAGTTAGTTTGCAACTACTCTGGCAAGCGTCATTATCATGCATAAGCTGAAATGAAGCACCAAATTTAATCCGCAAAGGAATGACAACATCTGATACAATCGTTTCAGCGTGAATCTGTGCATTGAGATTGCCTTTCATCCAAATCAGTCATATCATGATTGTTCCACCACTGTATGCAAGGACTTCCTGGCATGATTTTAAACGTTCTTGGCTTTTAGGGGTCCTCCAATACCGTGTACGTCAAGTATCTGGCCTCATACCAAACCGAGATTCGTCAGAAAAACATAAAACGCCACTCTTCTTCTGCCCAAGTTCTGTGTTCACGAGCCTATTGTAAACGGACTCTGCGATTGCGGGGCTCAATCGGTGGTACAGTCATGAGCACTAATATGTATACACTTAGCAACTTCAAATGTGATTTTCTCCTACTGTATTGATTGTAATTTTATGTGGTTTTACGAACATAGTATTTTGGAACCTATACTGTTATGAAATCACTGTTATTTCAAAGTTGCAATCAATATTCCACAAGAAAATTGCTTTTAAATTTTGCTAAGTGTATACTTATTAGTGCTCGTGACTGTACACGTAGCTGCCTTCGGGGACGGATATTGAGTATATTGACTTCATGCAAGCGATTTCTTATCGCTCGATTGCATACTAAACTATTCTCTTTTCAATTGACGAAATTTACAAAAAAAAGTATCCATAGAAGTTACAAAAAATATAATTAAAAAACCCGATTTTTAGTAACTAACAAAAACGTGCTTGATCCCTAGATACCGTTGATGTCTGTACTTTAGAATGTTTATTGTATGCTAGTAAGATCTTTCTGTGATAATAAATCAACAAAATCCAAAAATTATAAACTTAACAAAAATATTCCCTTCATATACAATTTTTCAATTTAGTCGGGTTATATCATCACCGCAAAATTAAACAGCAACCTGTATAAGAACTCACGATGCAGAGTCATTGACCGCTGTGCTACGCACGCTACGAGTGCGGAGCGCCAGTCGCTCGCCGACTCTTGGCGAGACAAGACAACTTTAAGATGACTATTTATAATTGCTTATTTATTTTTCACGATTTTTTTTACATTCGCCTGGAGAGTTTAATATATTCGTTTAAATTTTATGAAGTTTAGCGGGAAAATGTTGCAGACCAAAAACTATATTTTAGACTAAATCGTAGCTTTGGCTATACATATACTTTTAGAATAAGATCAGGTAGACTTACTTATGTAATAAATCTTCTCGTTAGCATTGTTTTAAATCTAGTGCTTAAATGCTTTTCGCCAAAGTGTAATCAAAATGTGCGAAATTATATCGAAAGCAGTTACAGCAAAGATAGAAATTAATCTGGTTCAATGTATATTGTGAATTTATTGATTCTAATGTGTATTATGAATAATTGGTTTAAGGAAAAGTATAAACTAGTAAAAAATATTGAAGAATCTCTCAGTAAAAGGCACGATTTAATTCAATAAAAAACAAAGCTATTAGGTACTATTAGCCACAATTTGAAAGCTATAAAGTTTGCCAAATCTTAAGATCGATGTATGAATAGTTTCAACGCTAGTCCAAAGCTAGAATTATTTACTAACTATAACAATAAATCCATACCTACTAATATTATAAATTCGAAAGTAACTCGTGTCTGTTTGTTACCTTTTTACCTTGGAGATAGATCTGGCATCCTGGGGAAGGACATATGCTACTTTTTGTCCCCGTCCACATAGGATAATTTCCGACATCAACGGGCGAACCCGTGGGCAAAAACTAGTGTAATAATAATATAGCTTTCAAAAACAACATTTTGAATAGTGCGCTTTCAAAAAGTAATTTAAAATGTTTTCATCTACTTAAATGCTCAAGTCATAACAATAGACCAAATTCAATATTCTATTATATCAATATGAAAACAATCAATGTACCTGAACAGAAAATCATTCGCAAACTTTTGTTAACAATTTAGTCTAAGGTCCACTTACAATAGAACAAATTAATTTCCATTTTTATCTCAGCAATAAGTAATTTCACCGCAAAACATAAAACAGTTCTGAAAGGAGGACTTTCTAAAATGGCCGCCCGTCATTCCTTTTACGCGGTGGAGGCACTGACATCAAATTTATCAGCCTAACTGGCAGACGCGGAACCAGCCAGGTATCTGATGGAATTCCGTATACGTATAATAAATAAGGTTTTCCTTCTACGCATGGGAGTGGCCCTATGTTTGTTGCTAGTTTCTCTGTACATTTCTTAGTTAATTAAAACTTTTATACCGGGTTTATGAGCCAGTGAATGAAATTAATTGAAATATCAATAGACATAAATACTTTCTATCCTAAAGAATATTCAAAGTAGGTATTACTGTAGAAAACTATGTTGTCTTATTACTCAAGAAGGCTGGGACAGACTGGATGCGGAAGGCGGAGGACAGCGTATTGTGGCGCAGCCTGGGAGGCGTATGTCCAGCAGTAAATTATAAATGATTTAATTCTGTAAGTAGTTTTGTACAAACACTTTTAAATGTAATCATATTTTTTTAACTAGGTGAGGTCGGCGTTTCCTATCTGATTACTCTGAGACAAATGGCCGAAACAAACTCAGAGGTCACAGTCTCATTTAAAGTCCAGACAAAATCTTGGTCAGATCATGACTGTGAAGACTATGTAGATCGGTGTCTGAAATGGTCTTTTGAGTAAAGAACTACACAGATTGAGTGGACCTGTCCAGTCAGTGCACGCAGTGGAATGCGATAGGCCGAGTTGATTGATTATTTGTAGTAATGATGAGAATCTATTTGAAAAAAATATTGAGAACTTCAACGCCCTGTATTGATATTTTCAGGTAAATACAACCCACATCATCGTCACAAAAATTTTATACAACATGGCTAACCGCTAAGTGATAAATTAATTGGATATTACAACCGTGCCATAAAAGTCACACATACGAGATGTCTCGTCAATATGTCCCTTCCTGTACAAACTAGAAAATCTTCTTCTGAACCATACGCTTATAAAGTTTTAGTGTTAGGCTGTGAAAGTGAATAAATATTCTGGATGGTACGACTAGGGACTGACCACTCCTAAATAATGCTGATCTTAGAAAGTTGTTATAAGGACGTCATTACACGTGATTTAGTGCTGCGCAAGAGTTGTTACTTAGCTCTTTATACGTCGTAGAACATGTTGATGATTAATTTATTTTGAAGTGTTTGTTTTGCCTTATGGAAGGAGATTTGTTTTGTTTAGGAATGGAAATGCATTTGTTTCTGTGTTTATTTTAAGTGCAAGTTTCTTAAGTTCGTCAAACAATACTCGTTCTGGTTGGTTCAGATTTGCAATCCATCTAATCAAATCGGTAGGAACTGAGACCCTATAGATTTCCCTAATTCATTAAAAATCAATGACCTTTTAATACAACATCTTTCAGGCCTTGACAAAATAGGAAGTAGGTATTATTTAACAATTATTTCAACTCATATTCGGTGACTTAACGCTTTTCAATAATGTAATAAAATTGCTAACAATGAAAATTTCCTCCGTCCTTCTCGGAGGCCAGGAACCAAATCTCACCACAATAGCAAGGCTGAATACGATACATATCTCGCACAATACCCTATTATTGTCTGTTACATAATCTGTGGTCTTCACCTGTCAAATTCGCGCGCGCAAACTATCGCGGCAACGCGATTGTTTACGTCGTAGTTCCACCGCTCGCTGATAGATGGCGTTAGTATACCCATGCTTTGTTTTGCCAATTAAAAAGAAAGTTGTATTAGTAATTATACTTGTTCTTATATTATGCAATCATAGTTGCGAACATGTAATATTAATTAAACAATTTTATGGTGTTGTAGTGAGGAAAATTAGAAATATGTTGTGAATGTGGTGAAATGCCGTTGTGTTATTGATTGCCTGCTAAATTAGTGTAGGTAGGTCTGTCTGTACGTGAATTAATTCATTCTTTATTATGTTACCAATTTATAAATTCCTTGCTAGTCTCACAGAACAAATAAAACAGAGATTTATTTTGAGTTTAAACATCTTTCATCTTTTGATTAAATATTTTCTTCTACGGTTTTATGCATACATTGTGTGTCAGTCTGTTGCTCTTAACCTCAAAAGATAATCACTTCTTAAAACTTACAGGAAACTTAACTCATGCACTAACTTTCTGTCAGTGGAAATTGCTCGCCCAGCCGGATAGGCGCTTGCTCTCACCGGCAATCGAACGGCTTACAAATCACTAGTAACACCTGTTTAGACGATCAGACTGGTCAGCAAATTACTGTTGACAGGTTGATTAATAAGGGGTGGCTATCTTGCGCAGGTAAATGACTGGCGGTAAAGCTGGGAGTCCTACCCCCAATGGTGGTGCACCGACTTTTATGTTTGCATATAATCGGCCACCACGACAAAGCAGATGCGCGGAGCAGTCATTACGCGAACATAATTTATACTCAGGTTTAGGGCGAATATTAAATATTTCAAAACACAGTTTGTCTAGGCAGAAAGATAAGGATACTGGGGTAAAATAGGGTTTAAAGAGAAGAGGGCTAGTGAAATTAAAGTTCGTAGGTACTAAAAGCAATCAGCAAGTAAATAGGCGTTTCGACTGTTTCCCTTAAATTGGCAACGATGGTAATCAGTTGTTAATATAAGACAAGAAGGCACACCAGCCGATCTATTCTGTAACAATCTCACCGTGATAACTTAGGTGAAGTGAGCGTGGAGTGAGAGATTATAGGCCGATTAAGCATGTATAAGGTCAAATTAATTAGCTAGCGAAATTCAGCAGACGTGTTGGGGTATCGATATCTAAAAATTATCAAATAAAAAATAAATTGATGAATCTTTTTTTGGTCGTTTTAACATTTCGATGCCAATCACGTCTGCGCAGTTTCGCTAGCTAATTTAATTTGACCCTGTACATGCATAATCGGCCTATAATGTTCCCACTGCTGGGACACAGGCCTCCTCTCTGTGAGGGAGTGGGCCATAATTCACCACGCGGGCCCAGTGCGGGTAGATGTCACATGTCTACGAATTTTTGGTTCTAGGACATGCCGGTTTCCTCACGATGTTTTCCTTCACCGTTTTGAGAGCAGTGGTGATGAAATTAATTTACACAAAGTAAAGCGCCTGTCTGGGTTCGAACCTGCGACCTACAACTCCCTAAGTCGCGGCCGTTACCACGGGGCCACCACTGCTTGCAGCACCAGGGCTGACCCTGTAAATTACAACAAAGCAAACCTACCTATGTAATGACCTCCATGGATGCATAAGATCAAAAATCTTCTTTGCCTGGCTCTGACCTAAGCTGCCTCCGTAACCCATCAGTTTATTTTTATGGGTTTGCTCTTGACTCTAGTCTAGGTCAGTGGCCATAGAGACAGAGTCGACGGTGGAGTGAGCTTACCCAGAAGAAGCCTGTTGATTCTCACTTTGAAGAGATTAGGGTTGTATGCGTTCGGAAACACGGGTAGAGAGTTCCACTCTTTTGCTGTGCATTATTTCATTATTTAATTTTATTCTACTTAAACACTATTCCAAAGTATTTAAATGCAAATAAAAGGAAAGCAAAACAAAAACAAAGGCGTTTTCAATACATATGTAAAGAAGCAATTTGTGGCTCGTCGTGAACAGACATTGTTCGACACTCATTACTTTTGTATCTTCCAAAGCTTGAAGATGTGACAGTAAAGGGCATATACTGACATGTTTGGAAATAGGTAAAAGTCATTGACTTTACTACTTGTCTTGTAAGAAATAATTATGGTGCAGTGAGTGGCCATATTATGACGTTTGTGTTTTGAAATAATTATGTAGTTTAAAGTTGTTAACTAAATTTTTCTGAGGAATATTGTGCAGTTTGTGGACATTTTGTTCCATATATTGCCAAGTTTCTAGGGCTATATAAACTAATTGCCCGATTGCTTTTGCTTCGTCTCTTTATTTCTAGTATTATAATTAGACTTACTCGTAAATGCATAATTACCTAGTTTGTGTAGGCGATAAATTACTATAGAGTAGTTATATACAGTGTGTATAGATAGATATATAGATATACATACTGTATTTGCTTTACCAAACGCCCTGATATTGAATGTCACTTGCACGTCATATATGCGTGTATGTAGTATGTTGTGTGCCTTAAGCTGGGTCAAATAAATGTATTTATTTATTATCTTTCTTTCTTTCATAAAACAAACAGCCGGTCTATTCTGTAACAATCTCACCGTGAAAACTGAGGCGAAGTGAGCTTGAAGTCAGCTGTCATTACCTCATGCCTCGGGATTGCAACTATCCACAGCTCACTTTTTGGATTTACGCTGAAACTAAACTCTGTCGCATCTATTTTCCCATCCTCTTTGGTGTCACCTGTAGCGATGAATAGTGGAATACCCACATTAATTAAAAAAGAAAACACTAGACATATATCATACCCATCAATTTCTCGCGCATGCCTGCATAATGCACCACGTAGAACCATTGAATGCGCGTGCGATGCATAAATCTTCCGTTGACTGCAGTCTTCATGCAAATTCCACTTATTATATAAAAACTTAAATGAAACTTGTACAGTTTGTGGTATTTTTCATTAGTTTTGACAATAGATTCACTTGACAATCAGGATCTTATCTCTGGTTTCTGAAAGTATAGTCAAAATCTGATGTCAATTCATTTGAAGCTGTTGTTAATTTGGTGACATCATGTACCACAGCCCGACTTCACACACTGCTGGCATAGTGAATTTCGACTTATCTCGAAGAAGGTTCTCAAAATAATGCTCAAATTTCCAAGCATGTTTGAGAAAAAAACATTTTTCTTTCTTTCCGTTTTCCCAAAACGGCTTGATTTAGAAAACTGTAAAACTAAGCCCTGTACAAAATATCATACTCATCCATTTCTGCTGCACCTTCATACATAATCAAAGCTCCTCCATTCACATAGCTTCGAGCTTTTCAACGGGGATGCGCGTGAGTCGCATACATTAACTCCGTCTGCACACTGGCGCCATCTAGTGACACTTTAGTTTATTACGTATTCCCTTTGTTTTTGAATGAAGGTTTGACTCGTCGCGTCGTCATTATTTTTACATGAAAATTGTGACTCATTGGTATGAGCATAAAAAGGTAATCAAAATAATGTTAATGAGTCATTTTAAGAGTACTTAGCTAATGAGGTTTCTTTGTTATTATTGTTTTTGTTGTTGTTCAATAAACTAAGCAATATATAGTCATCACTTTAGTATGTAACTAGCTGAAGTACATCATGCTTAAGTAAGTCATGCTCACTTAAATGTCTCACTGATGGTGGCGCGTGTGTTGGATCACTCGGTTCCCTACAAAATGGTTGAGCTGGATCCACGCGGCACGTTCGTGAACAGGCGCCGTCGCGTCGGTTGAGATTGGTCATCTCTTAACTGCCACGGCTTATTTTTAATCATACGCTTTCAATTGTTTCTTATTTTTTTTTAATTGTTCGCTTATATTGGAGCAATAACAATAATGTAGGTACCCAGGATGTTGTAATATCTTGATTTAAAAGAGTGTCCTCGGAGTTTCTTGCCCGCTCTTCTCCATAGAGAGCTACGTTTTGGAATGGGCAACTAGCTTCAACTTTCTGACTAACTGACCGACTCTTTGACAGTTCAAAAGTATAGATTAACAAAAAAATTTAATCATTCAATTAGCACTTCCAACAAAATTGATCACTATTCAAACATAATAATTTTCCCATAAACAACATTCTTGACCAATTATTTCCTCATTAACTCAAATATTCATAAACGCGTCTGCCGGTAGCACTACTAGCTGCAAAGTATGAAATTGTATGCCTTACCGCGACGACGAGTGGTTACGCGGACGGAACCGGGAGTGCACGCGATAACTTTCTACTGCTCGTCTCTTGGTTCTTAGGAATAACGGTATCGGTATTTACTTGAAAATTTACCTTTGCCTTTGTAAGGTGACGAGGATGCTGTTGCTGGTTGCTGTATGTTACCATCCGTTATTAGTTACAATTACCACTTGTAAGAGTTAGATTCTGGTACAGTAGTACTCACTAGTCATAGGCCAGAAGTGTTGTTCCAAATCATCATCATCATTGTCAACAGTGTTCCTTGTTCCAGGGCACGCCATTCTACAATAGTTTGTGCGTGACTTCATACATTCTTTTAAAAATTAAAAAAAATTAAAACGTTTAGAATGGTCATCAACCATGAATGATTAAAAAAAATTAAATGCTGTTTGTTGGTAATCACATCACTTGAGAACGGCTGGACCGATTTCGCTATTTTTCTTCAAAAATTTTCATTTTAGGGGAAAAAAATTGAAAATCTTTCTCGGAAAATTGAAAAAAGGGGAATAACTGAAAACCTTTTGTTATGGGATTTTTCATGAACTATTGTTTGGACCGGACAACGTTTTTCGGGTCAGTTTGTTTAACATTATTGTTGTTGTTAAAACAAAACTAGCTTACAAAGTTACAACTGGATAGGTCAAGAGGAAACTGTCCAAAATCAGCTTTCGAGAAATCATCATAACATACTAACAAGTGCTTGTAAACGACAGTCCTATCAAACCGCAGTAAATCAACCCCCAGGTTCGTGCCCATGTCAACGAACCCAGAGTTATTGCTGCAAATGCTAATAACAAGTTGTAAACTCAGCCATTGTGATATCAATGCTTATAAATCTATCAGATAGTCGTCCGCCGGTTGAATAGTAACAACCTGTGAGAGACTTGCAACTTATCCTATCGAAACTTACAGTACGACATTTTGGAGGAAAATATAGCTTTTATATACATTGCTGTGTACGCACGGCTACAGATCAAGCTATACATATCCAATATAAGCTGGTCTCGCATTGTATAGGATTTCCTTACAATGAGAGTTCAGTGTAAACTGGAAATGCATAGCTTGATGTGTAGCCGTGTGTACTAAGTTTTAGGAGAAACAATTTAAATTTTCATACCACAATCTTCTCCTTATAATGGTCCTATGTTATTTGGGGTTGGCGCAAAATGTCTCTTCCGATCTCCTTTTTCAACTGTCACCTTATCATTCACTCCCTTTTCATATTTATAATAGCATTAATCCGTCTCATTATCAACCCATCTTCAACATTAAATTTATTTTCATCACTCTCTTAGTAACATCCGTTTTATTCCTCTTCACATTTTAATATTGATATCCAATAAGCATCCCATATATTATAATTATACAGAGTGTAACATATTTATATGGGCGCTATCGAATGGCATCGAAGATAAAGTTATTGGTTTCGGCGCAAAATGTCTCTTCCGATCTCCTTTTTCAACTGTCACCTTATCATTCACTCCCTTTTCAAATATATAATAGTATTCATCCCTCTCATTATCAACCCATCTTCACCATTTATTTTCATGACTCTCTTAGTAACATCCTTGATATCCAATAAGCATCCCATATATTATAATTATACATATTTATGAAATGGTGAACAAGTTTTAGTTTTTGCCAGTTTTATAAACGCGCAATGGATAACTCGCAGACTGATATAGTCACCTTTCCGCGTCGTGGTACGGTTCCTATTGACAATCGTTTGAATGGATAATCTCCATTCTGCTAAATTGCTTACAAATTGTGCTTGAACCGGGGTCATATTAAGCGATGTTTTTCTAAAAGCTGATGTCTTCATTGTTAGAAACGGTGCGAAGATGATTACAGTTGAGCGATTGGGTGCGATTTTTTTTAACAATAGACGTAAATTTATGCTAATGTGGATACTGATTATCGAGCAGATGTTGGTTACATTGCAGAAGCTTTTATGCATTATCTATTAAAGGTATATATTTAAATACATATACAGGGTGTTTGGTAGGGAGCTGTACATACGCCTAGGGTAGAAACTAGGGATAGTCTGCTACCTACCCCCGCCCATTATATTGACCTTGGCCTCAAGGTTTTTTTTTAATTTATTTTTATTTTTTATTTGACTTTTTTGTGATTTTTTGACTAAAACTACCTGTAGCTCAAAATCTATCCATGGGACCGGTCGGCTAATGGTCTTGTTTTAATCGTTAGAGTCTTAGGGTCCTGCAAAAAATTATTTTACACCAGAAAATTGTGGAGAAGAAAAGTTATGGGGCCTGAAGTACCGTAGTAAGGTAAAGAAATAATTTTAAGGTAAGGTAGTAAGGTAAAAAAAACCTTGAGGCCAAGGTCAATATAATGGGCGGGGGTAGGTAGCAGACTATCCCTAGTTTCTACCCTAGGCGTATGTACAGCTCCCTACCAAACACCCTGTATATATTATAAATTAAATTCGCTTTTCCTATCTGTGAAGGCGAGGTTCTTCTAAACGGATTATTACGAGAATTTATTCGGAAAGGTTTATGTGTATTAATACATTAATATAAAACTTACATAAAATAAAGAAATCTCGATGTTTGGTCAACTCATAAAAACCGTGTGAAGCAGGGGCGGGTTTCAAGTAATGTTAATAAAATACAACTACAAAATAAAGAGTCCAAAGACTGGAAGCTGTTGGTAGTTTGAGTAAAGGAATTAAGTAGTAGTAATGCTAAGCGGTTGCGCTATTATAAAATGTTAAATTCTTTATTGCAAACCTATACCTAGCTAACTTTTATAGACCCGCTGAGCTGTGAACACTATCTTACCAAAGATCTAATAACTAGTTCCAGAATCTAAAACAAGTTTACCAATAGCTATTCACATAAAAAAGCTGCCTTTTTATGTGTTTAGTATAGCTTAGACAAACACATCTATTTATATGATCTGAACAAGTTTAAAAAAATAAATCTAGCATTTATCTGCAATTGAAAATATTTATTGTATCTATTCACAACTTAAGCATTTATCAAAGTTAATTCTACCGTGGCAGCATTCCACCATGGTTTTTCATGGCCTATTATATTTTACGGCATCGCTTTCGTTCAATGAAAACCGTGGGAGACTCGGTGGACAAAAGCTGGAGCTCACAGCAAAAAGGTTTAATTATTTACTGGGCTTGGAACGAATTACTAGCACTTTCATTAAATTGCCAGCACTTTCATAGTTTCATGGAAACTATGAAAGTTGGGGTATGGGAAGTGGATGATATGGGTGTAGAGTCTATAACACGTGCCTAGGAAATACTGAAAGAAAGGGATCGTCATGTGTATGACCATTTAACTAAGAGACCTTTTTCGAACACCTGAAAAATGCTCATGTTTTGCTTCAAAATCCAATAAATTGTCTGGATTAATAATTTTTATTGCGACAACACGGGCTTTGAATTTATCGCTATGCCTTCGTTTTATTCGTTTAGACTATTTTTCTGTGGTATGCGCTCCTCCTGGAAATCAGGATGGCAACCAACCGATTATCCTTTAAATTAAAAGTTCGCGAGCATATTCGTAAGAAACTGGCAGTATCTTCATAGCGTTAATGTTGTCCCATTGTTTGTCCTATTTGTTTTAGTATATTCGTGTATTTATGTATATTAATTTGTGCTTATATCTCATTAGGTATATATATATATTATATTTATAGTTTGTAATTTGGAAGTGCATTTTTTTATTTAAATAAATATTTACTACTCAATTTTCGTAATTGCATCTAGACCACTTTTTGTCTATCTGTCTATGTCTATGGCATTCAGTCCGCCTCTGTACATTTCTGTGCTTGAAGTATTCAATAAATAAATATGATTTCTACAATGTGGGTATTTGTAACTAACGCTATCCCTTTAAGAAAGTAGGTTCAGCCACATAACATCTTGCCCTATCAAAATCCATTACATTGGTAGACGATAACACATACAGGTTTCAGAGAGTAGGTACCTACCTAAACCTATTTGCTATAAAAGATGACCCATTAAATTGTACTTTAATGGAACATCTTTTCTACGAACTCAAACATTATCTTTATGTCTCTAAAGACATTTACGTTTACTACTATATTTTAAACGAGATTATCCTGAATCCACCTTACTGTATGTATTTAAGCGAGTTCATGTCATATGACTTTTAAAACGTGTGCTGTTCAAATATTAGTCTCCATCACTTCCTTTCGTGTTACATACTTCAAATTGTAGGCACTAGCTTTTACTGTAAGACGTGAGGTTTGATTTTTGTTATTAAGTATTGCTTATTTTCATTTGTGTTATAAAACAAAATCTTCTTCTTATTGTATTATTGTCTTTGCTATATAGGTACATATATATATCATAAAAATTGAGTGTTTCTCCTTGTATAAAGTTTTCTACGTCTTGAAGTGCACTCTACAAGGGTCACTCATCTACCAGCCTTGATCCCAATTTATTAACTCTTCAAGGGTCAATTATAATTACTTTTATTCTGTTCTTGTTAAATAGCTTCTGAAGTTTTGTCAGTTTCTGCCTTATCAGGATCTTTGTAAAATATGATACCGACTGCCATCTTTAAGCAAATACTTTATCTTCTAACTCCAGTTGTATCGTCGACCACGAAATAACATATTGTTAACATTTTAATTATCCCAATACCGAAGGCATTTATAAATCTGCATAATGTGAGCACTGGATTGAATTTCATCACATGCATAATCTCATAAAGTATAATTGAAACTCATCTCCAACCTCTTGTCACTTGTACCACTTAGATATTTGTTAACGGTCGCCTCCTCGGTGGGACAGGAAATACTCCGGGTGATGCAAGGATTGTATTTGTAGAGTGCACCGGTGTTTGCACAGGCGACGTCATTAGGATACTGTTTGAATTTAGTAGCAAAGTTAGGTTGGTGACAGTTTTAGTCTGTGGTTTTAGTTAACTTCTAAAAAGGTGCTTATGTTATGCATATTTGTGGGTGGTATGTAGCCCCAGCCTGTAACAGATGATTGTACATTACCATGTTGTTTGTTTTGAGTCATTGACTTTAGTGAAAAACAAAACACTAACAAACTAACAGTAACAAAATACTCTGCAAAAGATGTTATGTCAATATTTTGGCTAACGCTATAATGGTAATAAACATAGTTTCGTTTTGTTTATTACTTTGAACATTTTGCGCCAATTTCCAATGACCTAATAATAATCTCATCTTTTTATGTGACTTGACCTGATTCTTTCAATCAAAATATTTATTAGCTTCGTCAATCTAAATTTCGTGATAGACAATTTAAATAGATTCTGGCTCAGGCGACTCCTCCTGACTGACACCAGAATATCAAAGTTTAGCGTAGTAACAAAAGTTGTCGATGTAAATATTAATAAAGATTTTTTCATAAATTTGTTTAAAATATGAAAATTTCTGGCAAGGCCCACTGAACTGCAGGCTGATAGACATGTTTAGAAAAAAAGACACGCTGCGATAAACCAAAATAGATTAAGATAAGTGCAGAAGGATGGTCATAATGTTGATTTCTCTAAATATACTCCCAAAGAAATGATCAGCTCATTTTAAATAAAGTCTTCAAAAAAAGAAACAAGACGTATGAAAAATCAACCATAACGTTGCGGTGTCCATCATAATTCTACTCAATTACGTTTAGTTGTTGCGAACTGTGACGTGTCGTTGTTGATTCGATTGTCAACAATTAAGTGTCAACCAGACGGCCAGTCGTGTCTTTATTAGATCACTTTATTAGGTGCAAGGCGATGTCTACACTGGATTGAGTTTCATTGAGATGATTGGCTTGTATGATGGAGTCGGTCATCGGTCGTAATAGGTTCATGGTTTTATTGGTTAGCAATTCTTTCAGCCAATTGATTAAGGAAACAAAGCTTACTTGGCCATGAGTGGGGTCAAGCTGCATGTGTGCTGATAATTTGTCGTTTATCGCTAAGTTCTAAGTCTATTTATGGATCTTAGGAGTTAATTGTATATGAGTAGGCTTTCCAGTAAGATACGTGTACACACAATCCTAACAGGATGTTCTGCATTAAGCTTAACACTGAGACCCAAGCGTGTATGCCGTTGAACACAAAGAAATGACATGCATGGTCTCAACTAAGGCTTACAAGGAAAAGGGATCCACCATGAAAACATAAATATTAATGTTTTCTTGCACTATCCTATGTGGACAGGTCTCAAGGCATCTTGACACGATTTCCGAGCTAATCCTCTCCACGGTCGTCGGTCACGGCTCGCGGTAATTACTTGTCATGTTATGTCATACATTTTTAAGTACCACCCGTGCATTGTGCGTCTCTCCAGCTTGGTTAATGTGAGTGAGAAATATTACACTTTTGACATTGCTTGGTTGCTTGTGTGTTTTCGTGTCGGATTTGGTTATTTTCTGCGTTGGGATATCAGTTTTTTTTGAGACATGAGTATCAGTTTCTGTATTCAATAGTGGATTTGAGATCTCATATAAATTAGTGTTTTCTTTTTAGGTACCTTTGTTTTGCCTTCTTGTAACAGTCATGACGTGCAGCTGTAGACTACTTCTGTTTTGTGCTCGTGATTAAAGATCTATTAGATTTTATTATTCTTCCCAATTATCTTTTTTGCATGCACGTGTGTCTGTGACAAATAAACCTATTTTTCTTTCTTTCTTTCTTACCAGTCTGGTTTTGTTTATCTCGTTAATTGGCCGTTATTTTTTATCGCCGAGAACAATACATTGTTTATATTCCCATCAAGTTGTTAAAAGTATTTTTTTGTATTCATCTCATGCGCATCTCAATAATATTATCATGCCTTTTTTTTGTCTCTTGTAACGAATTGAACATGCATTCGGCACATACTTATACCTTAGATCAAATTCATCATTAGATATATTTGACGCTCCATTATCAAGTATATTTTAATTACAATGAGGTTAAGCTGATAACGATGTAACTTCACGTTCACTGTTTGCTTAGTCAAACAAATATAATCTACAAATTAGCAGTGTTTTTACAGTTCTAATTGTTTGGTTTATGTAATGGTCAAAAATGCTAAAATACGTAACTTGACTGAGGAGCGTGAGTAAGATAGGCTTTTATAACATAGGTCTTCATTCCCAAATAATCATAATCATAAATCTTTACTTTATTTATCTCGACGTCTTATTACTGGCACTGGTTGATATAATGAATAATAAAAATGAATAATATTAAATAGAGAAAGGTGTCTGAGGTGTAAAGGGTCCTGAGTTTCAGATCAGGATAGGACATGCTGTTTTTAAAATATCAATCTCCTTGACTTGCGACTGTTACTCTTCGTAACGCTTCGTCATTCTTCACCACATCAACATAAAATATATTTTAAACATACAAATTTGTCCCTAAATTTATTCTCACCTTTGAATCTTCCAACACAGATCATTGACTCGGTTCGAAGACAAAGCACCTTCCATCTGTCAACGACCTCTCACGACGACGACCTGTAGTCATACTGTCATAATATGTTAAGCAATACGTCTAATTCCAGTTTCATTATTTAATAAGGAAGCTATGCATGGATTTCTTGATGTTTTAGTTAGAGACGTAAGATTGTAATTGCGCCTTGAGATTGTAAGTTTTCTGCGGGTGTTTGCGTTCTAGGACGATTCCATGGTCTTCTTTTCTTAACGTTGGTTCTGAATGAAAAGTCCGTGAATGCTTCAAACTAGTACAACACCCTTGGAAAGTTTTACCCGCTTTACTAGTGCTGAGACAGATATTAAAACCTGTGCTGAAAGTTTTTAGAAAATAAAAAACGGAATGATGTAGGGGCCTGTTAATATTTTTATTGCTTTTCGAAGTAGTCTCCGTTCTTTTCTAAGCACCGTCGCATGCGATGGAACCATTGCCTGAAGCAGTGGGCCCACTCTTTTTTTGGGATTGTTCCACGCCTTTTTCAAACGCAGCCACGGCATCGTCAGGGTTCATAAAAACGAATTCCTCTAAGTTTATCTTTTATTTTTGGAAATAAATAAAACTCACTAGGTGCCAGTTCACGTCTGTAAGGAGGATGACTTACTAACTCCACACTTTCGATAGTCGTTCTGGCGGAGTGAACTGGAGCGTTGTCGTGGTGGTGGAGGATCCTGCTTCTTGGGCGCTGCTTTCTAACATTTTCCAAGACAACTGGTTAACAATGACTGACATACCAGTCTGCAGTAACAGTTTTTTTTTCTTTTAGGACTTTAGTTGTGAAATGACCCGTCGGTCCAAAGAATGAGGCAATAATCTTTTTCCTTTGACTTCTGCCATTCTTTAGTTTTGTCGGCAAATCTTCGAATGGAAATATACATTGCGCAGGTTGTCTATTGGTTTCGGATTCGTAACAATATATCCAGCTTTCATCACGTCATACTTTTCAAGCATTAAGCCGCACCCATCCAAACGACGACGTTTTTGATCTTCCGTCAAACTATGAGGTACCCATCTAGTACAAAGCTTTCTGACGCCTAAATGTTCATGTAAGACTTTTTGTACTAGACTCATACTAATGCCTAAAGCTGCACGAATCTGTTAATATGTCACCCTTCCATCAGCTTCTATCATTAGCCGCACCGCACTCACGTTATCTTCAGTAGTCGCCGTAGAAGGACGGCCTTCTCGCGAATCATCAGTGAGTTTGCTTCGACCACTTTTAAACGCATTAAACCAGTTCTAAACAGTGGCACGAGATGGGACTTCGTCATGACATGCTAATCGAAGTCTATCGTAACATTGTTGTTGAGTAAGACCGCAACGAAAGTCGTAATAAATCATTGAACGAAAAATTTCTCTTGTCTAATCGATTTCGACGCACGACAGACACTTTTTAAATCGCCGCCAATTTGTAAAATCAAATGACATATGAATTCATTACACATCTAAATCTAAAGATTCCCAAAGACTTCTAATTCGAAATTTAAAAAAAAAAATCTTCGGCTGCTTTACTTACTGGCCTATTCCAAAAAAGCGCCGTGCTTCAATAGCGCCGTGCGTCATTTCAATTGCGAATGTTATTAATGTTATTTTTTATTTATTTTACTATATATGACACACAGTAACACATATACAGATACGACATATTAGTATTGAGTACAAAGGTACTGCTTATTTCTTAATCGCTATGTCGAAATGTCACAAGTCCTGCCATTTCTCATGTCCTGTCAAATATATTATGGGTGATGAACTAGTGTATGTAGTTACACTGCCAGACCCCAAGCAACACTCTTAACTGTTTCGACTATTGGTTAGACCTTCAAAGCTAGATATATTACTGCATCTGTCAATGACCTCGGGTGCCGACGCCCAGTCTAACAAAACTGTCATAATATATTACATAACCTATTAGTATTCTCTCGTTTCGTCAGGCTGCATTTTTGACGACCCGACTCTGTAATATTGAGCGTGTTCAAGTTCTACGCCCGTAGTGTTACATCAGATTAGTTAGTCATCGCTAAATTCTTTACTAAGTTAGAAACTGGCGGATATGGAAAATATTTGGTACGGTTTCTGCTAGTAGGTTTAATTGCGAAACTTGACTTCCGCAAACGACTTGTTTTGGAAACAGGCGTAGCAAGTCGGCTTTTTGGCAGTTTTACTATAACAAAATACGCGTTATTGCGAAAATGAACCTACAACTTCAGAACTTATAAAGTTGTCAAAATGAAGTTTACTCGTGCTCCCTTCATCCTGTCTTGTCTAAGGTCAATTTTGTAATGACCCTCTTTTTTTTGAGGATTGGAAATCATCAAATGACCCCTCCCGCTCTGGGTGGAGCGGAAGGGAGTGTCAGACTCTTACTGACTAAAACCCACCCGCGTTCCTTCCTTGGCCCTTTATGTTCCGGGTCAGCGGTACCCCTTTCGGATGATCCCGCTTTCCCGGCAGGCTTGGGCCCTAGTGGGCCCCCTCTACGATGCTGACATCTCTTTGAGGCGCGCGTGGAACACGTACGCGCCGTCCAGTACGGGCCTGGTCCTGATCGGACGGTGAGCTACCCATTACTCACCGCCCTCTATTAAAGCAATTGTTTGTTTGAGTATATGTTAACCTGATGTATATTGGCCCCTCTTACACCCATTTGAATATCACAACACAATTCACAATCATAAAAATAAGAAAAGAAAATGATTGGACTCGACGTATACCTACATTATTTTACTATTAACATTTTGCTACACTACTGGATGCAGGCACTTTATTATTGTTGTGCAAATGCATTTACATCATCTTTCATCTCCCGCTTTTCCAGTCCATTTCATAATGTCAAAATATCATAATTTAATTTACGTATCGTCCTTCATAAATTGTCTAATTTTGTTATTAAAAATAACATCACGTATCCAGTTACTAGGACGGTAGCCCGCATTCGGCGACATTAAAGTAACCATCAACCGCACGTGTTTGGCTGCTCCACCCAGGGTAACCGGGTTCCTCCCTAATTAGGTTACCCGTATTACGTTTCTCAGCAACATTTCACACAGTTAACATTTCGTCTGCTTTTGCCACCTCTTTTTACATATGACCTGGGTCCACGATACACTTTTGTCGGTCAATTACATCATTTTCCAAACAACCTCATTCCTACTTTCTATTGGGTTTTATGGATTTTACATAACTGGTTTTGTTCACGAAAGTATGCTCATTACATAAAATAGCAGGTTGTTTTTAACGAAGACGCTTGGCTTACTTTTCTCTTAATATCTGCAATTAATCAATCATAAAAATGTATTTATAAATATAAAAATGCTGACGCGATCGATTTTGATACCTTACATTATGTAAATAGCATGTAAATTGTCACGACAAATGTTGTTATTAACGGTTTGTTGTTGTTTAATTGAATATAATCAAAGCAAATAAGTCATGTAAATGGTTGACGTAAGCGGTCATCAATCGGACCTATATTGTCGATCATTCATTATGGATGATTTGTCACGTCTGCTGGGCGCCTGAAGTGACATTGACTTTCTTATTGTCTGCGGCTGATAGCGCGGCGGCAAGGCTTGGTGCGCGCACATGCACGCCGCTCGCCGTGACGCGCGCGCGCATCAACGCTCCGCGACCGGCTACCGCGCGCCGGGCCCGCGACATGCCCGCAGTGAAAGTATTCAACATATTCGGCGGACAGAAGCCGACCGAGAAGCACCCTTCCTCCGCCCCTCCCGCGCAACAGGGCGCGCTGCAAAAGTTCTACAGGACTTTTTCAGTCGGTCCAGAACCGGCACCCGAGCACAAGGGCAGCAAAGTGACCGCGATCGCCGCCTGCCTCGAGCGTAGGATCAGTGAACCTGTGAAAATTAACAGTGATAACGTGCAAAAGTTTGTTACTAAAGTCAATATTAGCGACTCTGTTGTGAATACCAAGACTGAGAGTGCGACGCCGCGGCAGCACGTGTACGAAAACGTAAACGTTGCCGGCGATAATAATGTGGAGCGAGATCATTTACTCGATGAAACTAAAGGATATTCCTCGATCTACGAAAACGTAGCTATACTTAAAGCCGAGTCTTTGCCTCCGGTTAGTACTAGTGCTGAAACGAAATTAAACAAGGCCTTGGAATCATTCGATAAAATCTTATCGGAATTCACTTGCATGTCACTTACTTCCGATGTGAAAGCTACAAAGAATTATTTTATTCCGCCTAAATTACAAAAGTCTAAGACTTGTAGCATTATTGAATCACGTTGTATATTGAAGAAAAGTAATTCGGACCCGGAGAGTGATTGTAAAACCAGAAATAAAGTAGCACGGAACAATTCTATAGACAAAACAACGAGTCTGTGGAATCTAGACGACATGAAGGGAAAAGAGTTGACTGCTCCGCTGGTGCCCCTGACTACGACACCCAATGAAAAGATGAATCCTGATAAGTATGCTACGTATAAAATTTCATCAAAAAACTCGTCTCGGCCGAACTGCTTCAAAGCCGAAGATCTAAAAAAACTTGATGTAAAAACGAGAATACTCAAGAAAACTTTATCTAATCCACCGTCGACACCCGTTCCGGTTGTATCTAAAACGAAACCAGTAATGAAAAAAGCCGAGAAAAAAGTGAGCGACCCAAAGAAAACAAAACCTAAAACATGTACAGATAATGGATCGTTAAACATAAAGATTAGTTTAGAAAGCAAAGAGACCCCAAAATCACAAATGCAGAAAGCTAAAAGCGTGTGGGAAATAGGAAACGAATACGTGATTTCACCCGGCTTAGAGAGAACCAAGTCTACAACTTCTATCGCGGGCTCTCCTAGTAAGATCCCGGTGATAAGGAGTCAAATGTCGCATAACAAGTTCAGTAGCACTAGAGCGCTTTTTTCTCCCACTCCGGTTGATCTAAGTAATGTAGACCAGGCCAGAGAGTGTGCTCAGAAAAAGAAACCGCTGGCGCCACGAAAAAACAACGAAAAGCCCGATGGAAGCAAACAAATAAGACAAAAGTCTCTCCTCAATTTTAAATCCGAAGTAAAGCGACCAAACGATAAAATTAAGAAAGAGCCGGTTGACACTAAAAGAACAGTATTGTCATCGAAAGCAACGTTGAAAGACTATTCCGACGAAATAAACGCCGTGCGAGCCAAGTTGCAGCACAGAACGATTAACAAAAGAGATTTAGTCGTTGCGCCTGAGCCCAAACGAAATGAAAATGAATCAGAGGAAATCGATTCGACACTGTCACCTGTTAAGTCTATTGTAAAAAAACTTGAGTTGAAAACGGCTAAAGAATTGAAAACAGAAACATCTCAGTTTATAAACTGTAAGGTGATCCCGCCGGTGCACAAGGAGTTATGCGTAGCAAACACGACTTTCCACAACCATTTGAGCACACTCGTCGGCCGACAAGTCAGATACGTTGAGTCAAGAGACGACTCCAAAACATGCTCGCAGATCGAGAAGCTAGCTCTACACAAACAAACTGACGAGAAGATATCCGATACCCACTCTGATTGCAGCGATGATTCCGGCCATGTTTCAAACGACGCTGTGCAAGATAATGACGTAGCGTTTGATAACGTGCATGAATTGAGTCCTGTGGGTAGCGTCGACGAGGTGGATTTCAAAGTTTTCGACGGTCCTAAGCAGTTTGGGATAGATTTGTCGGAGAATGCGAAGAGCGTGTGTCCCGTGCGGCCCGCGAGGCGCAGCGGGCGCGGCAACGAGGTCGCTAGCGGTACCCGCGCCACCGACGTTCCGAAAGTGGACGAACAGGTACGACACTGTTAACATATCGATAACAACAAATTACAGGTGCTGTTTATCTACACTCCCTCATTGCAAACATGCTACAATTTAGATCGCAAACGATATTAAATCTTGCTCCGTTCATGCTGACTGGTCTAACTAGATATAGACTCGAAAGCTGTGCGCGGTGCACTCCCATCAGTATTACTGCGCAACGGTCGAAGACCTCTTTATAATTTCGTCAACGTAACAAGTTACTATATTTGTAAAATACGCACGACTAACGGTAAATGCAATGACTACGCTTATAGAAGAAATTGCACGTTATTAGTATTCGCATCAATGACCCAAACAGCATCGTTCGAGTCGAATTGGAATGAGTTTTAAATAACAAAAACTTTCACATATTTAATATCTATAAATTGTCATTTAGTTTTACTTTTATTCAATAAATATAATATTCATTGGGACATTAAAATCTAAAGTTGCGAACGATAGAGATGTTATTACTACCGCCGGTATAGTCTTCAGTGTTATTGCTACCGATTTCTCTATTGCATCGACATTAATAAATTAATTAATGCATAAACAATGCGTCGATTTGTATCGTTCTTGATGAATGCTCAGACGAATGTAACACGACGGAGTCAAAGAATTTTGTAGGGTGTCACACAGCAAATCTTATTATGTAAGCTTCAACATTCTTCGATTACAATGTTTTATTTGCATAAGGCGATGATTTGTTGCGTTTATTTTATTGCGTAATCCTTTAACGAAGAACAAACGCATTCTTTTGAAAATCCGACGTAATGCTGAGTTACATAATGAGACCCATTCGGATTCTAGGACACGTTAATATGCACTTTAAATGGAGTGTAATAAATATATTTTGAACGTTTCGGCGATTTATTTGGCAGTGTAACAGCCAGGTGTATCGCTGGGGTCACTTTTGGGGCCACATTTATTTACGCTTTTACTTTCACCAAATGCTTGCGGTTTTTACTCATTATTTCATGTCGTCTTTTGCTGTGTATTAATCTGATACAGTGATGTACTTGACTTACGTTCTGCTGATTATGGCAATGCGGTTAGAGAGTAGATTGATATGTTTTGGTAAGGTGGATTATGTATGATTTGAAGAACTTCACCTGTTGCATGTCGTAGCGTTGTGACCATGACAAAACAAAGTCCGTGAACATTTTAATATTCATTTATCTTCACGCTATATTAAAATAGTATAAATAATTTCCATATTCATTACATATTCTATTCGTTAATTTAAAGTAGGACAAAATGTTCACCCACATTTTTCAATATCAAAAGTCAAATGTCACCAGCCATCCACATGCAGATTAGAAATGATCATATTTTTCGACACTATCTTTTCTCGCTTTATTATTTTGCTTCGAGGTCAACGAAGGTGGATAACTGAGCTCGACATACTGCTTGTTTAGACAAAACTAATTTTAGTCTTCCTTTTCAGCCCATAACAATACGCTACTACTTTTAGGCTGTTTTGTAATCATACCACAGATTCTTGTAAATTTGAAATACAGTCATTCTAATTGCGCAAATGCTAACCACCAACACCCGGATCGCCATACTTTGGCACCATATGAACAACAGCTTTCCAAGTTTTAAATGCACACCTCACCCTGGGCGTGATGCGTTGCAAATAAAAAAGTCGACACTTTCGATTTCGACTTTCTCGCGTCACAATGTGACAGCAGATATTACGTGCAAGTCCATTTTATATACTTTCCACGATACTCTGAAATTGAAGAAAATATACGAGCCTGTTGAAGAGATTACTCAAAGATTTATGCTTAAATGAAGCCGGTAACCTCAGACTACAGTTGATTCGTCATGACCTCTGTAAGATCAAAAGTCAAGAACTCCATGCAGTAGGTTTCACCCACATAAACTATAGATTTTACTAGTTATGAAAAGACTTGCAAAATCCGCTCACACGAAAGGCATGGATGCGTAACAAGACAAGCATATATTGTCGGAATCCCTTGTAGGAACTGCTCTTAAATGGTTCTTAAATAACAAGTAGGTTTATTTAATTCATTAGTGCAGATGTTTTATTATCGGAAGACAGAAACTGCTTCCCGATATGTGCAGCTTGTATTACGTCGCGTTCTACAATTGGTGATAAAATTATTATATATATTCATAATTAGACGACTAATAGAGAATTAGATGAGATTAGAATGAGGGCAGGAGAATTATGATGATGACTCACAATTAGCTTGTGGTTTTTCGGAACAATGCTGATCAAAGCGATCTCAAACATAACAATTTAAAACCATCATAATCTGAATTGTAAGCAATGATTCACTTTATGGAGGAAAAACCGAGTTATCTAAACACCTAAATTATTTAACGGCACAACTGACCTAGTTTAAATTCTTTTCACAGATCTTCATTTATTGCTGGAAGACCTAGATCTACCAATAGATAAACATAGATATGAAATAGATTTACATCTCGTTTAACCTAAATCGTTCACAGTAATTCAATAATTCGTATCAAAAATGCAATCAATTCAATTAGAATATTTTGTGGTATATTTCTCATCATTTCCATCTGTCTTGTACGATTGACTTACGAAACCTTAACCATGCTTAGGATCTTGTCATACATATTATAAGAGAAATAGTGACGTATTACAACGATGACATGTAACTACATACAATGTGACCGAGTCCAAAGTGATCAATGTTTTTGTAAGGTGATTGTACTATTCAACATTTCACTTATCTTCGAATTCATCGCCAGACTTCAGCATTTCGATTTATTAAGTCACGTCTTCTATTTCGAAGATTGCTTTCAAATTAGACGTTAAGTTAGGTTCGAGTCATGTTGTTGGCATCTGATGCCGGGATATGCTCATCACGTACTGCTTTCGCTTGGGGGAAAGCCTGTCCTTCTATAAAAACGACTAAAACATTGGCTAGTGTCTCTGGTATTGCTCAATCGGATTTCGCTATACGTAACGGAGTAAAGGTTTACTTTCTTTTAGCTTCTAGTATTTTTTTGACATTTCCTTCTTTGCTGTGACTGTTTGTTTTGCTCGATGAGTGTTGTTTTGCAGTTGAACGATTATTCGAATAATAGCTGTAAATAATCAACCCCTATCCTGTTTACAAACACTAGTTTATGACAACAGCCAAATCAATACCAAACAATTTTTTTCCCTCTAGTATTTCCTATACTTACTGCTAATACCAGTTCATATTAACGGCACATTTGCTTAACAAATATTAACATTTACTCGTATTCCATGCTCGCGTGTCGCTTCCCTCGTGAATGCGTGCCGGTTCCGCGGTTAATCAGTTCTTTCCGTTTCGTCTTGACCTTTTATTGCCTTTTTCTTTGCCACTTTTATTCTGCTTGTCTAGACATGTGGTTAATGCATCTCTCTCACTTTAGTTCTATTTATAAGAGTTGAATGTAATAAAAGTTGTTTTTAAATAACTTTAGGAAATTGTCCATTTAGCAATGGTTTTGTGATTAGCTACTCGTATTTTTAATTTGATGGCCTTTGTTCGTTCATCATCGATTTTAACTGCAGATTGAGCTTTGGGGTGTCTACACACCAAAGCCCGCCGGGCTCATTTTAAACAAAAGTGGTCCGACTTGCAACGTTCTAAAGCCAACCCGCGGCGGTTTTGCTGTGTAGATATCTTTACATTCACATACTTAAACTCACGCCTTTTTCCCATTAGGGTAGGCAGCAACTACAGAACGCCCTTACTACGATCCTTTACATACTTATGGCACGTATATTTCTGTACATATTATTCTGTCTCACTTATACCTAATCACTTGCTCAGTTTGATCGACCGTCGCCCCTCACGTGTTAGCGCTGCATGCAGTATGCGATATCTAGCGGTACTAATGCGCCGACCGTCAATACCGTTAAAATACCTATGATTCCGCAATGAACAGAGCAAATTGGTAAATTAAAACATAATCTTCCTGAATCATTATTATTCTGATTCCGTGTTTTATGAAACTTAAGACGAGGGACCATAAGAGATTCGTGTTACATAACAATTATTGAATGAAACGAATTGATATTGAATTAAACAATATACACGAAACTCTATTTGTTGTTACGTAAAAGTAAAACATATCAGATTAACCTTATGACTCACTTCAGAAGTTACATTAAACAGTTTGTCATCCATATTTAATGAGGTTATGAAAATGAGTTCTGTATCCAAATATTATGGTTCAGCCCAATATGTGAGTTTGGAAACAAATGTCAGTTCAGGAATTCCTCTCAATACAATCCCATCTGCAGCATCAACAGATGATGATCGATCATATACGAAATCGTTCGAGACATGTTCTCTCCGAAGTCTGGCAACATGTAAGAAGATTACAACTGAGCTTAGTTTAGTACTAAAACATACTTCTTAATGCAATTCATGGTTTATAATAATTCTGTATATTTATTTGGTGTACTCTTTAAAATATTCAATATCTTGTTGTTCTGAAGTATATTTTTCATCTTCAATGTTAATTCGTCATTGACTATTTTTTAATATCCATCCTATTTCTTTCTTTCTTTTTCTTAGCTCCTTGTCAATCTCATGCTTTGATACATACCAATGAAAAGTTATAGGGTGTTCTATTATAAAATATCACACAATACAACGAACGTATTTAGAAACTCATTCTCACAGTATCAATTGTATATCGATTTCACTTTTTTATCTCCTCTTGTAATTATTTATTAAGTGTATCAATCACTGTTGGTAATTATATTTGCGTTTGTGTCGGACCGGCTCCTACAATATAAGTAATTAATATGTCGGGTAGTATCTACGTTTTGTACGTACATTCGAGAAAGTCTATTATAGATACAATGGCAAATGATTGGCTTGTATAAGTCTTATGTATAGATATATTTTTCTTCGTCAATTCTTCTAAGTATAAGTTACTCTTATGATTCATTGCGAGCGTTTGAAATAGGATTAATTTAGGCTTGTTATTGGGTCAGAGACCTCTCGTTGAGAAATAGGCTGATGTATGACCATGTCTATGAAAGGAAACACTGATTCTAATTGGGCTGATTATATTATTTGATATTTTTTTTTTTAAACAAACGTTGCCCCACACTAGGAATTTCTCCTGTATCGTGGGTGCGTTTACAAACATTTAAACTCACATACACAAACAGCCAGACCCGGAACAACTACTTGCAGGTCATACAAATATTTGTTCCGTGCGGGGATCGAACCCGCGACACGTAACGCAGCAGTCAATCGCTTAACCACTGCGCCAACCGTGTCGTCAATCATCATCATATTCATTTATGTACACCATTCATTTTGAAGAGTATAAATGAGGTGGGAGCTTAATCTTTTTGAGATCTTTGAATGTTCCGCTTGCACAAAAAAATTGTTGATGGCAACAGTCTAAAGATTTTTGTTTAAAATACTGGACATAATCAGACTTGATTGGCCATTTTTTCCAAAAGTACGCTTGTCATCTTCATACAAATGATTACATATAATTTGTGTTAGAATAAAAACTAAACCCGTTGTTTGACGTCCTAAGTTAATAGCTTGACATGCAAGACATCGTTTGAATAATAATAGTCTGTTTTTGCAAAACTTAATCTGAAATGTCAAAATTCGTCGTTGTTCCAGTTCGGAAAAGAATTAGAACTGTACAACACGAATAGTGGCATATATTTCTCGCGTTGGAATTATTTAGCCTGAGGCACTTCCCTGAGGCACGGCCCCTGTTCTGTCTGTAAGGCAAAATCAAATGCCATTTACTCATGTTAGGCTGAGAGTCAGTACTTTTTGAAAGACAAAATTACATAAAACAGTCCTTCAAAACGCGCTCCCTTCATCATTTCCTAGTGCTTTAGCTACGAAGACGTAGCGTAACAAACACCACATCAGCACATCTGTCTGTTAAGTTAGAAGAACTTGATTCTATACGTATTTAAAGTAATTCATTTTACAAAACAATGAAACACTAAATTAAAACATTAAATAAAATTATTGGTCATAGTGTTAAAACTAAGAAATACGGGGACTTTGTCTCTAGTGTGACAACTTTTTCTTTAGAACACATTATGACTGCGTGTCTCTTTAGAAAAAGCTGTCAATTTATGTGTGTGGACACCACGCAATTTGTAATATAACGGGCAGTCATAAGTACGTGTGTAAATAACAACACCTTGCTAGTGTTTCTAAGTAATTTCTAGTATTATTGGACTTTCACCGCTGTCATTGTAGGTTTGTTGATGATTATAAGAATTGTAGTAGCGGTAGCTGTAATTTCTTTGTCCTTAGATAGTTGCACTAGCGTTTTATCGATAGTATATCGATACTATATTCAAACGATATCGATACTATATATATAGATACTAATATTCAAACGCGACTGGTCATTCCATGAGCTGGCTTTAATAATACGAATACACCAGAAGTTACAATGAGTATAGATGTGGTGTATTTATTTTGAGCACAGCTTATAATATCTATATTTGGAGTTTAGTTTTATGCAAGCTGTTAGATAGCTTAAATAAATAAATTAAGAGACGAAAGCATTTAAAAAATCCGAACCAGACCCTAAGAGTCCCAACATTGGATAACTTTTTACGTCACGACCATAATAATGAAGCACCACTATAAAAACGTTATAAAAAGCCGCTCAAAACGTGGTTACGAAATGTTGACGGCACCTGACAATGTCCGTAATGACAAGCCTGTAGTTAATTGAGAACCGCAGGTGGTCGCGCGTGGTTGACGACTTCTGACAATTGGTCGTCGTGAGGCTGGTAATGACCACCGAATACTGTATGGCATGGTCGTTATGAGTACTTGAAAGATTCTTTTTTAGCATTGTCAAATTGAAAGTGGTGTGTTATTGCTGTTGATCATTATCATTATCATCAGTCTTTAGTCTACTGAATATATGCCTCTCCAATTTCACGCCATTTATGCCAATCTCCAGTCTCATGCTTATTGCAATGCTAAATTTATTATTTTTCTCCTATTTGTGCCTCATTAAGACAAGTGAAGATCGCCTATTTCCGCCGCTCTTTATACTGGCAAAAGAGAAACGGGAATAACAGTCTTCGTGATTTTATTGGCCAAAAAGCCTGGCCAAGATAAATAATGCCTAAGCTATGTAAAGGTTTTACAGTACGACATTTCTTAGCTACGATCCGACCTTATCCCCATTAAATAAACGTTAGCTCACCCTTGTGACATTTGACATAAAATTGACAACGGTAAACTTTAGCAGTATACACTCAGGAGTGTATACTTTGCTTAGAATACGTTTTATTGATTCCGGGATAAAATACAAGTATTTAACCCTATATCTTGAACTCTAAGTAATATCTCGAAAGTTGTATTAATCAATTGAGACCACTTCAATATTACTGAAGAAAATGCTCGTAAACAAACTAAAATTACATGCAAATCTTGTAAACAGTAAACGTAGATTCAATGGTAGTGTTGACAACGTACACACATAAAGTAATAAACCTCTCGAAATTATACTAAACTTTAATAATATGCAAACGAAAAGTACCATCAATAGAAGAGCTCTTAAAGATCTTAATGATCACTATCCAATGAAAATACCATAATAATACTCTGATGTTCTGTGGGCTGAGCAAGAAGTGAAACTTTATTAGCCCAGCCAGCTTGGCGACTAGAAACCATGGAATGTTTTCTCTGAAACTGCTAATTTGAATAATAAAGGTAGATTATTGAGTCTTTAGCTTTTCTGATCTGCGAATTAATTGCATAGTTAATGTGTTAGAGAGTTAGGTCGGTAGTTTGGTACGTGTAGAGATTAGGAGCAGGGTTATGTTCTTTGAATGAGGTTGGTTCGTTTGTGGTTTTTGTTTGGAGTATTGTGCTTCTCTTCTCTTCTTTTTTGTAATTGCACTGATACCTATGATGTTTTTAAACTAAAGGTCCACTCTTTAGATCATTCTACTATACAGCGTTCTAGATGATGACGAGATTATCATCAACATCAGTTCTCGTGTATTGGCTTATGGTCTATCAGGCGTGGCTGAATATCTATCTGTATTATTAGATGAAGCACTACCTTCTGACTACTTCCAGGATATCAAACTTTATATCTTTGCATAAAAATTAGTACTTTTACCTCCTTTATTAAAAAAACACGATCTATGTAATTTTTTACGTAAAAATTTAATTCACAAGTGGAGCCAGGGCAACTAGCTATTGTTTTAAAATATTGATGTCATACTGGACACTGGGAGCTATAGTTCCCATCTTTCCAACTTTTTTACAGGAGAGAACCGACGACGGGATATATACTTCCCCCCACTAACCCCTCTTTTGTGTGTATTTTTGAAATCTACGACCCAAAATTACCCAGGAACGTATCTAACTTTTTTGTTAACTCCTCCACAGGCTCGCGTTTGAATAAGGGTTAAAATAATGATGATAATACCAATGAACTAACTGAACACCAAAGAAAACCAAAAACCCAGCTTATCTTGTAACCGAAGCAAAGTGTCACATCGAAATTACCAATTATAATGATAATGCGCATGAATCCACCATCGTATACTATTATTTCTCGGAATCCGGAGGACGTGTTGTTATGCTGACACCGTATCGTATCGTTAGTTAGTCGGGTTCGTCTTACGTGCTTGGACTTATGCGCGCCTAGTAGTGTTGTTGAGAATATTCGTACCTACGCCTCTTATCTAAAAGTTAGATTTTAGATTGATAATTATTATATTGGGGGCTCGTGGCTAAGTAATAACAGCCGCACGGGTCGATCGATCAGGTTAAGCTACGCTTGCCGCGGTTGGTCCGTGGATGGGTGGCCATCTTTACATACCAAGACCCCTCCGAGCCTCGAAAAGTACATTAAGCCGTTGGTCCCGGCTGTCATTCGTGGGATCTTTGACAGTCACTACGGGTCGTCAGATGCCCGAAAGTCTGACGACCAGTCTTACCAAGGGGTATCGTGTTACCCAGTTACTGGGTTGTGGAAGTCAGATAGGCAGTTGCTCCGTGTAAAATACTGGTATTCAGCTGCATCCGGTTAGACGGGAAGCCGACCCCAAAACAATTGGGAAAATGCTAGGAATGCTAATGATGAATTAGATATTAGATGAAAGCTAGCCTTTCAATTAGTATCTAATTCATCATCATCTTTGCAGATCGGATGCTGGAGTTTTGATAACGTTGTGGTCATTACTGGTTGGTTTTCTACCACTGGCAGCGTTTATTATGAAGACACCCTACACTTCATGACTTGGATATTACTTCTGAATTAGTTTTCTAAAAGGCTTTTCTAAAGCATCAGCGATGACACGCATTTTATTCCATTTTGTCATCATTTAATAACTGACTGTCTTGTCTTCTTGCAAATACAGCATCTCTTAAGCAGGCTTTAGTAACACAATCTCCATTACCGTTACATTTTTCTATATTCCCTTTAATTATCATTTCATTTCATCTTTTATCTTTAACTTAATAGCACTTTTATTCTATAAGCCATATCTTATCACGATCGTTGACAAGTAAAGTGACAGTATTACGCTAGCAGTCGTAATACCTATTGTTTGTGTTACTATCATCGCCATAACATTCGAGTTTCTAAACAGTTTTTATTACAAACAGTCTGCTGTTACCTCATGTTACGACTAAAGGCGAGTTAGTTTACGTGCATGCGTGCGATTACAAGACTGCAGGTTGTACTGATAGTGATGTTGCAACTGTTGCAAGTATCTGGCTAGGCTAGCTAGGTGTTGGCACTTTCTAATAATCTGCTGAAAATATTTTCAAAAGTTTTATTTGTCGGCTGGCATTTGGCGTTGTCTCCGCATACGTTGTTCATGGGCGGTTGTTACATCTGCAGGTTATTGTTCAGCTCATCATTATCGTTTTCAGGCTGTCTAAACCCAGGGTCTTCTACCTTTTGCAAATTTTCTCTGATCTGCGCAGACCATGGTTCTTTCTGCTATTGTTTTGAATTCATCAACCTTCCTGTCAGGCAGCTGTTCTACGAATGTATGTTTTGTCCCATAGGCTTCTGCTAGAACGTCGGTGTCCTCTTCATTTATTATTAGCTACATTCATTTATTATTGTAATTGTAAAGAATTTGATTTATCAATAGCTTCTGCCCGAGACTTCGTCCGCTTGGAATTTATTGTTCCCCCTCCCCACTCGGTCGCATCGCATCACCTGCCCGCGCTATCACCTCGTTTTCGCTGAGCGTTCTTTCAGAACAAATTGTTTTAGCTCGGCTCATACGGGTCCTAGCGTGATGTTAAATAGCTTATAGCCTTCCTCAAGTATTGGGCTATCAAATGTATTAAAAAAATTATCAAATCCGTCCGTTAGTATCCAGAGATTTCCCTCTACATACAAACTTAGAAACAAACAAATTTTACCTCTTTATAATATTAGTAAAGATTTACAAACCTGCTTATAAAAGCAAGTATTTCTACACCTCAGTCCACCCTTCAAACAACCGACTAGGCGCACGTAAAGAAATGATGACTCTCTACAACAAACGGCTGTTTATACTTTTCCTGTGCCATTTTCCGACATAGAAAGTTGGGCTCTCGGTAATGACGTGTGTGTCGAAGTAGGGCTGACAAGCGATTGTTTTTTAAAGGAGTTTTTTATATTTATTGCAATCTTGGAGTCACGAAAATGTACTTGAAGTTACAGTTAAGTACATCAGGCTTGTATTCCAAATTACAGCTGAGAATTTTGGAAAAGAAATCGTCATTTGTATAAAGGATATCAATGGGGCTTAAATAAATAAATGTTTGTTATTCTTTCGATCTCTCTTGTCAAATTAACTTGACTTCATATTGTATCTTCCGAACTATTTAAAAAAAGTATAATTTCTTTTAAAAGTGAAAGCCCTGAGATAGTCAAAACCTTATTGGTTCAGACAGGCGGCATTCTTTGTTCGTCGAGTCTTTTCGTCGCGTATTCCGCAGAGACTAAGACTAATGTCTTCAATCAGTGCGTCCTGCCTGTTATGCCTTACAGAGCCGGATCTTCGTATCGTAAGAAAGTATTAAATTTCCATTTAATTCAATTAATTGTTTAAAGTTTACACTTTCTAGGAGAAAATAAATTAGTTTGTGGAGAAAACTGGCAATCTATAAATTACATAAGTATTTAATAATACTCAAAACGAAAATAAATAATATCAAAAATTAATCTTCAAATATTGCAGTTGTTAAACCACAAATTTTATGATGTCGAAGTTTTTAAAATAACATCTTCGAAAATATAATGTATGACTTCAAAAACACACAAATCATTTTTAAAGCTTAAAAAATAATAATATCATAAAAAGTCGATTCACATCCTAGTCTCCAATTTTTTTACATAATTATTTATCCTCAAAAAACAGAATATAATTACTTAAGCTTTTTTGTTTAATACTCCGTCTTCTTTAACATGGTCGGAATACGGGTTTAATTCACTGTAATTAAAATCGCGACGACCCTGAATTTCTGGTGAATCACGAAATATAGCTAATGCGCAGGCGCATTTTCACGATTTTGAAAAGATACGTTCACTTGATGACCGTTGATTTGTTTAATTAACTGTTATTTACTTAAAATAGACACTAATTTACCTAGTTATTTGTTTGTTTTATTGGGAATAATAAAATTGTTTGTTATTTTAACACAACGTGAAAAGCTACAGTGCAAACAGTTCAATAGGTTATACTGTCTTTGTATAGGTATATAAATCAATTTTTTCAACATATTGTTTAAATAGTTGCATAATAATTGATTGTGTTTGGTTTAGTTATTTACTTTCTGTAGATAGACAGTAAATATACAGCCTAATCCACTGCAGTTAAAAATTCTGTATATAAAGGGGTTCAGATAGGTAGTCGTTCCATTGTAAAATACTGTTATTCATCTGTATACTATTAGACTGCAAGCAGGAACAACATAGTCAGGAAGAAGCTAGAGGCAGTTGATGACGTTGGTAAAGAGAGAGAGTTGCTAGCTGCATCTGTAAGTCCCCAAGTCCTACTGAAATTCATCTCAAAATATAGGACAATTAATTTTCATAAAGTAAGAAGAACAAAGCATAGGTACATCATGTCAGATAGTTCTATCTGACAAACTGCACGCCCCGCATGTGTACAAGCACAGATGCACAGTGCACCGGGGCGGCCCAGTTATCCACTGTTGCTAATATGGACATAACTGCAGAAATAATTTGCTGTTACTGTGTTCGAGATAACTGCAGGAAAGATTGCTTGTACTTAGATAGTTGGGGAAAGGCTGTAGAGTATGTTGTTTATGATGTTGTGTGTATTTAAGTACTTGTTTTGTTGTAGTAAGATCTACTTTCATTCGTCTCGAGTGTATGAAAGGTTATTGGGACAGGATTACCCCGGTTTTCTAATAGGTAAGCATATCTGCTAGTGTCAAGCCTTATACTTTATTAGCTGTTGTAATTTGTGATGGTTCCCCAAGACAAGACTAGCATATAATTAAATTGACAAAAGATTTTCGGAGATTATTGGAGAGACTGAGAGTAGTATACTCAAATAGGAGTTGTTAAGTCCCCAACAGTCTCAATGTATTTGTAAAAGTAATTAATTGTACTTTGCAAATGGATGTGAAATCAGAACTTCTATTGACGTAGGTACAGTATCTGGGCGGTAATATCGATCTTTAGAAGAAAACACTGGTTTATGTGACAAAGACGACGCTTTGTTAACCACCATTTCTAAAACTGAATGTGCAATATTATATTCACGACTGGGTAGCTAATGAAGAAGTGTAGGTCAGTCAAGTTTCGTACGAAAATAGCTAGATATATTTTCTACTTACATTCAATTTAGTAGGGGCAGACCAAAAGTACGATGGATGGACTGTAAAGATGATATGGCTAGAATGGGGTTACTACCGAGATGACGACTAACAGAGAAGTTTGGAAGAAAAAGACATGATGCGCCGATCACAAATAAATTGTGATAAGGGGAGGAGAATGATGATGAAAGCAAGCAAGTATAATAACCACGCATGCAAGCATAAAAGCAACCAAATTCTATCTATGTATACATCCTGAGAGACGAACAGTCGTCGGTCTGATAACGCCCCAACATCGTAACTATTGTCTTAATAACAATAACTAGCTCCTTCTATCAAGCAAGTCACTAATTATCAAATGACCTAATTAAATTACTAAAAGTAAAGGAAATTAAATGAAGTGTCCTTACTTCAATAGCAAGTAGTTTATAAACAACAATGAACGACTTAGATGATATCATGCGACCCGATGTTTTGTTTGAATGGAACTTGTTTATATGATAAACATTGGCGTGATATACTTAAGTGGTTAATTAAGTAGCTAAACAGTTTTTCTTAGCATACGTTTAATAGATTTTTAGGAAAGATACGTTTCGAGTTTATGTAGACATTTAGACGTTGGAAATAAACATTGCATTTGTCAAGCAAACTAGCATGAGTTAGGAATTCCATAGTCGATCAATACGCAAAAGATCTTGGCTCCTGGTAGATGTGAAGGGTGGGCGTTTTGGGGGGACTGTCTTATGTGATTTTGACGTTCAAAAAGTGCTGATTCTCAGCCTAGTTTGAATAAATGACTTTTGATTTTGATTTAGACACGTCTCGCAAGTTTTTCAAATACTCTTTTACCACGTTGACGCACCCTTGAGCAGAGAGTACGGTTAACGTAAATACGTAGATTTAATAACACGCAAAAGCCGAGCTGTCAAAAGAAAACCATTACTGTATGATTGTGTTTAGAAAGAGCACATTTTGTCGTTCGTGTTCTTTATAATAATACTTTAAATCAGGTTAAGTTTTTATCCCACAAACCGCAGGCCGGAACTGCAAATGACCACGTGAATGGCAACCATTGTGTAATTCCTAGCTGCCCATTCACGTCCATCTTATGCACTTGCTCCAATAACAGGTGCCATTATACTTCGGCTATAAGTAGGCCACGGCTATAAATGACCATAGACTACATTGTGGTCAATTGTTAATGGTCTGACGTCGCGGTATAGGCTATGGAGTTTGTGGACCTGTTGGAATTGATTTATATGGAGATCTGTTATTTTTAATGGATCGAATGGTTGTTTAGACATATGTGGGTTGGTTTATGTATGACAATGAAGTTCTTATGTATTTAAATTGAAAACTCTCGTGTAGGATTTCGTAAATTTTGGTCGAAAAATATTTTATATATTTTTGGTGGCAAGCTCTTTTCCACTTTCGTTGTTATTCACTAAGAAATATTTGACATTTAAGATGAGGAACACTTGCTGAAAAAACTCTAAAAAAACTGTCTTAGTCCGGTAACTTACAATAAATATCCAACGCACGATGTCTCCACGCCAAGCAGTAACCACATGAGCATAGAAATAGACACCCTAAAAACAAGTTCATTACACACATTATCGCTTAACAACATAATTGCACTTATGGCACATACAAGCGATGTTTTTGATGAAAAAATCGAGAGTGACGGCCTGTAGTGTTACATAAATGTACTGACTTTCATTTCTAACGCGCCGAGCAACAATTAGGTACATGCGGGCTTTCAGCTGCTGGCTGTAGCGAATTTAACATGAAAATGCTCGAGTATGATAGAATTGGTAATGTACTATGCTTTATTTGCGGGGTAACAATTTTTTTTTTTTTTGTTACCTGTGATCTGTGGCGCGTTATGTAAAAAAGTGTTACTTACTTCTTTGTGGTGGCGTGTACCTATTTCGTGCCTAGAGTCGTCCATTTGTGTCTAACGTTCAAACAGTTCTAGTAGAGGGATCAATTCACTATCATGACTTAGACTTAGTCAAATTAAATTAGCTATACACTAGGTATAATTTGCAAACACGATAAAAAAAAAGATTTTTTTACAGGTCAGTGAGCCCTGTTGTTGTTGTTATTTGAAGTATGAGTTGAGACAATACGTTTTATCGTGTTTAGATATCAATACCAATCACGTCTGTGAAGTTTACACAAAAAAAAACTGATACATATTTCAAGTGAACACTATAATAGCGGTCGATGACCCCACAAAAATAAACTTTTTTTTTGTTTTACCGTGTTTAGTCATCGATACCATCACGCTGCGGAGATTCGCTAGCTAATTTAATTTGACCCTGTAGATAGCGTTGACTGAATCACAGATCAAAACTGAATATAGATACTGTAGCTATAGATCATACTCCAACAACTTTAGTTATCATATTATTAGGTAGCTAACTAGCCACACATTTTCTAGACATACCCTATGGCACTTGACAATAGTAATTATACGTAGTTTTTCTATCTGTAAAATAATTTTTGTAATCGGATCTGTACTTCCAGAGATTTTCTCTTACAAACAAACAAACAATTTTACCCCTTTATAATATTAGTTTACCTTTAAAAGGCAATAGGTACCACTCTATTACTTCACTGAAAACCCTACCATTATGTACCAAAACATATTCTCCTAAAATCTGTACTATGAAATACTTAAGTGACTGGTGTCCGTTTCATAATAATTATAACATAGTAACATTTATTTCAATCTTGTCAAAGTATTATCATAAAATGCAACCGGAACACTAATACAACATTGATATTATTAATAATTTACTATCTAATGTCCACTTTCATTGTGTAATTTGTAATGGAAACTATCTTGAATTAATAGTCCCGAGCATTGATATGGTCCCGGATATAATTATAGAATGTAAGTAGACCAGGAGATGTTGGGGCTTATGTATTCAAAGTTCATGTTGATAGTATCGTAAGTAAACGAATCAACGGAATGATAGATGTAAGTATGTAATGATGAGACTTCTTTTGTTTATGGGCCGAAACACAACCGCGTCGCGACGCCGCGCTTAACGCAACGCGCCACCGAGTGTTGCGTTGCGGCGTCGCGAAACAAAGCGTACTACGGCCGTACTGGTAGGGCAACCATTTGTGTCTCTGCCATGGATCGCAATAAACGTATTGCTCTTTTGTTATTAAGAAGACATTACACTAATTTAAATAGACAACAGAGAAGATACTGGATACATCCATTTAATAAGTCTATGAAACCTGATGACGAGTACTTTTCTCGAAAATTGTGCGGTGCGGTACACACCGCACAATTTTGCGTAACGGCGGGCGGCGCAGCCGATTTTGGCGGTGCGGTGCTGCAACGCGGTTATGTGTTTTGGCTCTAATGCTCAATATTTTGAGATATTTTGGAAATACATTGTTGAGGGCCTTTAAAATACGTTATAAAAGTTGTCATCTTCAGTTTTTACTTTAAGCCGGCCTTCTTCAGGACAGGAGATCTTAATACTCTTCTTCACAGCTCGTCACATAGCATACGTAATTCGAGCCTAACCCAAAACTATGCGATAAATGAGTTAAAAAGAACGGTTGAAGACCTGTGTAATTCTTGTGCTCTATCAATAACTCATTTGTCTAAATGTAACTCTTCTTTTGTTTTAGATTATGTTCCGCGGCGGCGTCGTGGGCGAACTGGACGCGCGTCGCGACGCTGCACTCGCGCGTGTGCTCGTGCGCCTGCAAGCGCGCGCTCGCGGCTTGCTCGCGAGGCGGCGCGCGCAACGCTTGCGCACGCAACACACGGCCGCGCGGTGCGTGCAACGCAACGTGCGTGCGTTCCTCGCGGTGCGGGACTGGCCCTGGTGGCGGCTGTTGGTGCGGGTTACCCCGTTGCTGGCTGTGCACCGGACTGAGCATCGACTTAAGCAAGCACAGGTATGTAATTTTTTCAGTTATTAATTAGATACTAAGGTTATCATGACTGTCGCCGGCAAAGCTAAGAGATTGTTGTGACCACGTAATAGGTTTATTACGAATACTTACAATCGGTTACTTACTAAGTGTTCCCTCGGGCCAGCAGGAAGAAAATAGATTACATGAAACGTCACCTTGAGTAGTTCAAAGGCCTTTGAATGGACACATGTCCATTGACATGACTAATCTTTAATAAAAAACGCACTCCTATAAGTACCATCCTTACCTAGTTGCTATTCCACCAATTCGCACTAAGTAAGCCTATCCAAATGTCTTTTGTTATGCAAGATATGGATTTTAATTATCTGAAATCAATTATTCTATTCTATTCTATGCGCACAGCAAAATAATGGAACTCTCTACCTGCGTCTGTGTTTCCGAACGCATACAACCCTAAGCTCTTCAAAGTGAGATTGAAGTAGTGAACAGGCTTCTTCTGGGAAAGCTCACTCCACCGTTGACTCTGTCTCTGTCACCACTGACCTAGACTAGAGTCAAGAGCAAACCCATATTAAATAACAAAATAAAAATAAACTTTAAACCTCCAGATTCACAGAATCTGATTTTACCAATCACTTCCGAACAAAATGTCCTCCCGAGTTCCGACTAACTTATAATTCGATCCGGTTTTACAATCAAATCGAATGTTATAAAAAAATAAAAATTCGTTGTAAGTTTTTTTATTTTTTTAAGTTATTAAAAATTAGTTTTCAAGCAACAAGACTCATATATACAAACAGAAACATAGAAGGATACAGACAGATAACAAGCACAGACAAACACGAACACTCACAAGGAAACAATATGCTTGCTACAGCAATGCCGGATATAAGGGCAATCCAGTCTGTTGGCGATCATCTCCTGGACGGTGTAGGCGCTGCTTCGCACTCTGCGCACCAGAGAGAGACCACGTTATCTATCTGACTCCTATCCTAGAAAATACCGCCTTCATTCATTCACATTATTTGCCTCTCAAAGCAATTTATCAAAATTGCTTTTATTACAGGTATTACGATAAAGTTTCGCGTTGATCATAAAATGTCTGTTCGTCTAATTGAATATGAATGGGAGAGTTTTGAAAGTGCAAATTGTTGTTATCAAAGTGTGAGAAAATATCTTGGATTCTGATTGGTTCGTTAATTTGCGGAAATTTAATAATTAATAGTTCAAAGGAAACCGACACCTGTTAGTTTAATTTTGATAGAGCTCTAATAAAATGTTATTTTTCCACTCTGCAATCGGCATCTTGTTTTTGTTTTGATTGTTTGTTGACATTACACAGATATATTGTCTTTGATCCCTGGCCCTGACGCAAGCAATGGACAGAATTGCCAAACTTTTATTTCTTGAATAAGAGGGTTTTGGCTTCTTTGTATGTGTGTATTTGATGTATATTTTTTGTACTTAATGTGCGTTTTGTTCGTGCGGAATAAACCATTTTTCTTTCTTTATTTTTCTAGGAAAAAAAAACAGTTATAAAAATTGAATGTATTTTTTTATAACGTTGCCCCACACTAGGAATTTCTCCTGTATTGTGGGTGCATTTACAAACATTTAAACTCACATACACAAACCGCAAGACCCGGACAACAACTGTAGGTCATACAAATATTTGTTCCGTGCGATAATCGAACCCGCGACACGCAGCGTAGCAGTCAATCTCTTAACCACTGCGCCAACCGTGCCGTCATGATTGTCAGCATAGAATTCATAAAATATAGCTACTATTATCAATTAATCAGTCAGTCACACAGTCTTCTTTATACATTTATTTGGTTCAATAAAACCCTTAATCTACTGCATCCGTCAGCTTTAATAACTGCATCTAAAACTTACACTTAGAAACCGGACTCATTCACAACAAAAAATACATATAGAATTATCAAAGCATATTATACGAAAGTCGTTGCTTCAGCATGCCCAGGTCATTGTGAACAATCAGTCCTGCTGCAAGCATTGCCGGCTGACTATTCTAGTTACGCAACACGATATTAGTAACAAAAGTTCCACAACTCTTATCAGAGTCTCAACAAGCTGATGCATTTTGCCCTCAAAAGTGTAACGGAACCCAAGCAGCCGGGCACAGGTTATCATATCTCAACCCACACAATGGGACAGCAACCAGAGATTTCCTGCTTCTAATCGTACAGACGAAATGGGTCGGCGAACCAACAAGATGATTGGGGCAGTGTATAGTTGATAAAAGAAGTTGAAGTCTACACAAGAATTTACATTTAACTTCATAATATGTTTCTTCTAAAAATATATAAAAAAAAAAACTTTTGTCTCTTTTCACTAAAGTCGTGATCGTCATTGTTTCATCAGTCAGTCATTGGTGCATCTTCTTGCATGTTATTAGCAAAATACTTAAACAGCAAAACAAAAGAGTATTTATGCAGTTCCTGATCTGCCTTTCTGCTATTCTATTCTAGGATTTATAATTTGAAACTATCTGGCTGAAGTCTCGACATAAATGCATGTATTTGAAATTCAATTAAGGATTGACTGTTGCGGTCCTACCTATCACATTACTGATGAGAAGGTTTATCAGTCTTTTAAGAAAAAGGAGTAGTCTAACTTTGTATCTTTTGTGAACTTCTGTTATTTTTCTACTACAGTTTTCATAAAACTGCAAGATAGCGTTACGTTAGTAAGATTACTGTAATTCAACAGTGATAATGACATCATACATACCATTGTTAGTTGTAAGTGCATTGTGTTGTAACAATGAAACATAGCTAGTCTTCTAAGTCAAGCCTGTAATTAAAACCAGTTAGGTGTTAAATCTAGATTTTTATATTTATTATGTAAGTTGAAACTTGAGGCTAAGAAATTACGGCCGCAGGGGTCGATCGATCAAGTTAAGCTACGCTTGCCGTTGTTGGTCCGTGGATGGGTGACCATCTTTACATACCAAGACTCCTCCGTGCCGGAAAGCACGTTAAGCCGTTGGTCCCGGCTGTCATTCGTGGATCTTTGACAGTCGGTACTGGTCGTCAGAAGCCCGAAAGTCTGACAACCAGTCTTACCAAAGGGTATCGTATTATACAGTAACTGGGCTGTGCAGGTCGGATAGGCAGTTGCTCCATGTAAAATACTGGTACTCAGCTGCATCCGGTAAGACTGGAAGCCGAACCGATCATAGTTCGGAAAAGGCTAAGCAAATGTGCTATGATGATGTACCTAAGTTGAAAAAACCTGGTACATGCTAAAATTAGTCATTAGTAGGCGCTAGGTACACGGCCGATGGATCATGGCCGCTCCAAACTTTGCGCAGAAGGCTGCGCGATAACACTTTTTAGGAACCAAAATATGGTGACATGAGGCGAGTGTCAGTGAGAGAGCATGCGCGAAAGTTCGGAGAGCCTATTTTCAGACCGGCCATGATTCATGCGCCGCATTCGTGCGGATGCGGACGCTGACAACCTCTCACTTGGCAGGTTTTCTATAAAAAAAATCGTTGATAATTAAATTTTCTTTTGATAAAACACTTTGCCTTTGATAAACACACATCAATGGTCGTCTAGCTTATTAAGAATATGCTGAGATAGACTGTACCTTTACACATCTGGCAGGTTTTCTATAAAAAATCATTGATAGTTGAATTTTCTATTCATAAAACACTTTGACTTTAATAAACACACACTAAAGGTCGTCTTGCTTATTTGGAATATGCTGAGATGGGCCGCCCCTTGGGCTTTGGCTAATGAATAACTATTTGGCTGCATGCATGATCAGAACAAATGCTTATTTTCCATTGCGTTTGTTATCCACACTCATTCTTCCTCCCCTTTGTCCTAAATTAACCCACACTCAAAATAAAACCAATACCATAAACTGAAAACTTTTAAAAACGTCATAAAAGCTGCTTAGACTCGAACATTTTACGACAATGGATTCTCACATTGAAGAAAGATTCTACTACAAGATTTAACTAGCTATCAATCAACACCAACAAAGATCAAACGGAAACTCGTTAGATATTTCACTTGATGTAGTTTCGACGACTTAGCTAACCTACTAATTGGATGGCATTCGTATTAGGCGCTGTTGACACAATAGAGGTTTGATACGATAGAGAACATAACTTTTTGCATTTCCTTACAAATTAAAGAACTTCATCAGAATTTTTTTTTTCTATCAAAGAATAAACTTAGTTCCTGTCATCGTGCTCATTCATATCAGCCTTCCAACTTTCGAATAAGTACCCTTATTAGGATCACTTCGTGGTATGTCCGTCTGTCTGTCAAGACCCTTTTTCTCAGGAACGGCTGGAGTAATTTATGTGACATATTTTAAAAATCGCAAATAAACCAAAGCCTATAGGGTACTTCCCGTTGACCTAGAATTCATGATTCTAGGTAAATAAACTTGTTGAAAGACCCCTCTAAGAAAAAACTGATTGCTCGTTTATTTCAGTTCGACGTTTATGTAATAAAATATTCGTTGGGAATTGAAATAGTAATTTATTGCACGGTTTTATATTACTTAGGTGCTTGGCAGGGTGATAGCTATAAGGATTGGTATTTGATCTTCGACTTTTGATTATTATTACCGGACTATGGCTAAAGCAAGATGGGAAATAAATTTTATAGGCTATGAACATTAAATATTATGTTATAGTTTGCTACCACTTTACAACCCGACCTGATGGCGCGGTAAGAAGCAAATTTTACAATAGCGCATCGCGGCAACAATTATGGTTCAAAACAGCGATGCGTTTGACCAAAATAAAAGGAATTTTGCAGTTTTAATTCAATTAAAAAATAAATGCACGGCTCAGTGGAGTAATTTTTAGGTATTTCTCTAGTTGGTTGAATTCCCTTTATTATCATTATCATTACATAATAGTAGATTGTTATACAAGGAGCTAAAATGACCCATTATATACGAGGTAGTTTACTCCCGAGCTTTAGCGAGGGGAGTAAATAGAAACCGAGTTTTAATGGGTTTTTAGCGCCGTGTGTTACACTCTACTTTTCACTACGATTGCGAGAATAAAACAATAAAAAGAAATAAAACAATCCAATACAATATGAAATATGTAGGTGTAGTTTATTATGAAATATGTACTTATTTTATTTTATTAAAATTATTTATTTTCCTTTCTCTTCTATTTGCAAATTAGGGTCTCTATTCTCATTAGATGATGACATTTTCACTATTGTAAAATTAATTACGGTCACTACCAATTTAATCTGCAATTAGAGAAAAATTATAAAGATTTCGCGCCAGTCTGTTTTTTGTTTTTTCTTCTGTAGCCGCAACGTATTGCATGCATTCTACCAAAGAGATCGCCGATTTTAGTTCCAATTTCAAAAATAAAATGAAGTTCTTTTTTTATGAAACAGTAATAAGTCGAGTCTATATTCATGATTATTCTACTTATGACTAAAGACTTTTTCGTTTTTGTAGGCTCATTGTCATTTGACACACAAAAATTAAAAAAAAAAAAACTTTTTCCCCTAGAGGAAGAATTGCTATTTTTTCTTCGCTCTGGTACGCCACAATGACGGTCTTTTTGAGCAAGAGGAGTGAAAAATATTATAATTTACTTTCAACATTATGTGTTTTACAATTCTTTCATCATGAGACAATTTTATTTTTATGAAATATTTTTGAATAAGTCTTTTCTTTTAACATTTGACTATACACAAAAAAAAACTGGCTTGTATATACCTACACCTAACATACGTACCTACCTATATGCCTAACTGCGCGACATAAAATCGAGTGTTTTACGGTATCCTACGTTTGGGCAGAGAGCAGTGGTGACCCAGCGGTAACGGCCGTGACTTACGAGTTGTAGGTCGTAGGTTCGAAACCAGACAGGCGCTTTACTATGTAAATTATTTCATCACCACTGCTCTCAAAACGGTAAAGGAAAACATCGTGAGGAAACTGGCATGTCCAAGAGTCAACAAATTCGAAGACATGTGACATGCCGGCTGTCGCTGAAAACCAGCGCTGGGGCTCTGTCTTGCGGGTCGCGGCTTAATGCTGAGCCGTTTTGCGTGGATGTGACGCATGTTTCCACCAACCTTTTCATATTTTCTGTGTTTGTGTTATTTTTTGTGTCATGTTTACCGCAAACAAACGCATTTTCTTTCTTTCTTTCTTTCTTTACATCCACCAACCCGCACTGGGCCCGCGTGGTGGATTACGGCCCACTCCCTCTCGCCGAGAGGAGGCCTGTGTCCCAGCAGTGGGAACATTATAGGCTGATGATGATGACGTTTGGGCAGCGCCTTAATAAACCATCCTCCTCCTCTTGTCCCTAACCCAATTCATTTGGGGGGTCGGCGCAGTACGTCTGTTTCTTTCATACATATCTATCATCTCAGTGTTTCCTTCTTTCCTAGCCATATCATCCTTCACATTCATACTTAATACGTTTCATGTCCCATGCTCCTCTCCCCTCCTAAACAGAATGGTTACTTTGTTTAAAAAAAGCTGTAATTAGGCAAAATATTTTGATCCCAAATAAAATTCAACGAGGTTTTCATCAGATTCTATATCATCGAATTATTTCCAATAGTAGTAAAATGTACAACCAGGGCTTCGATCTATTTTAAAAGTAAAACGCAATAAAATTTGACGCCCGCATCAAATCTGATACTTTAACAGCCAGAGCGTACCAACGTGAATCTGGTTACATATCCGGATTGCGTTATCTGTGGCTAAATTGACACCGTTATTTGAAAATAGAAGTTTTTTTTTTTACCGAAATAGCAACATTAATATTATTTTAATAAATTGTCACCGAAATTCGAAAATAGAAGCCTGTGATCCTGTGTTAGAAGTATAGTTAGTTTATTTTTCTTTCTAGTGACCGAATGTTGCTAACATATAAAATGTTGCTAAATAAAATGATGAACCTGTGTTTGTTGTACAAGATCAAGAAAACCCAATAAATTAAGCAAATCAGCTTAAATATTGTGTTATAGACGCCAATCAATGTAGGATCTAGTAGTAGTAAAATGTTGATAAAGCGCCTTTTCAAAGCTTCAATATTTCAGTCGACGCAAGAGTTTTTCTGGTTGTAATATTACTAGGCGCCTGCGATACTTCATTTCAATGAAATTTCATAGTTTTGTAATCTTTTGTTCACTTCGAGCTCAATTTACTCATGTATCGGGATAATTTACCCAGAAATGCAAATAAGAACAAGTAAATTAACGCACCATAAGGATGGCTACTGCTATTAATAGCAACCATCTTTATTTATTTTTAGCTCCACACGACTAGACGTTTAAGTAAATGACATCACAATATTATTAGCAGAAATTCTTACGTAAATACAATAACTGGATCATTGTAAATATGTACACAGATAGGTAATTTAAATCTCAAATTTCCTTGATTCACACCTAATCGTTTTACCATTTAACATATTAAATTATTACTGCTAATTAGTACCTACCTGTTACTTGGCACCATCATTAAACCCATGCTAAATCAGTTTCTTGCAAGGAAGATAGATTCCTCGAAACTAATCGTTATGTCAAAATCCAACTTTTTCTCTTTTCTTTTATTACCTCAATTACCCTCTTTCTGTTTAGTCTGTACGGTCCCACTGCTGGGCAAAGATAATTCTGACCTTTCTCTTGTATGGTTAATAAGCCAAGATGTGGGTATTTTTATAAAATACTATCTAGAATTAATATAGAGAACCATGCATACATTGTGATATTTACAAATTTTAATATTTGGTATTAAAATTAGTAAATATTAAAACAGTATTTATTATTAATATACTAGTTAATTATTTTAACGATTATTTAAGTGTATCGAATTAGACTCAATTATTTTTGATGGCAACACTGTATAAAGTTTTGACGTTTGAAAGCGAGGTAAAATGGAGTCATTCCTTGTTCGACGATTGAACCTAAACGTTGTGTCAGAAAATAAATCCGTTTATATCATAATAATCTTCGTTTAATTTGAGAGATAAAGAGTAGATCCTTTACTCTACACACATATGTATGTCCTCTGCCATTTTAAGCCAGTCCTTTCGGTAGGAGACCACGTTCGTCCTTCCATCTTCATCCGTTTTACCATTTTCACCATGTTTTTGATTAATGTTATATTCCACTATTGAAAGAGACTGGTGCCTGAAGTAGGTTTTTGAAGAAGCCTGTGTTACAGGTGACCAGCCCCAACCCCCCCACAGCAAAACGATACAGTAAAAGGTTTAAAGATGATTTTGTGTGATCATCATTCATGGTATTAAGAAGATCACAAAGAGACAATCAGTTTAAAGTTCAAAACAATAACAAGCAGTAGAAAAAAGCAATGTATGTTGCAGTGAATGAATGCATGTTGGAGTGCGCGAGAGCGAGTATGAGATGTAAAACAGCCACGGGAGAGAAAAGAAGGAAATTAATTTGAGAACTGTCAAAAGGTTCTCAGTTTTTTCATAGTCAAGGGTTTTCAGAAATGTTTTAACTGTTTTGTGACAATAAGATATGGTTTTAGGATATAGATTAAGAGTGACATTTAATTTGTTATATGCCTATAACTCCACTGCTTGCCATTTGCCTCTTCATCGCACGCCACTTAGCTCCATTCTCAGCCATTCATCCATATTCTATACTTAGCCTAAAATCCGTCTTCCAAACACAGTGGAAATCTTTGCCAACACACACATCTGGAAATAGATGCAATAAGGAATCAATTGCACTTGATTTGTTAGGTACAACGGTTGAATGTGAAGATATTTGTGGAAGCAGCCAAATTGTTATGACTATTACAAGTTCAGATATAGGGAATTTACTGTATTTACCAACGAGGAGTTGAGCTTCCTTGAGGGGCTCGTGGCTAAATGGTCGAAGGCTGAGCTGACCACCCATTACATATCGAAACCCCTACGTGCCTCGGAAAACAGGTAAAGCCGTTGGTCCCGGCTGGCATTCGTAGATCTTTGGCAGTCGTTACGGGTAGTCAGGAGCCCAAAAGTCTGTCAACTGGTCTTACTATGGGGTATCGCCCAGTAACTTGGTTTTAAAGGTCTGATACACAGTCGCTTCATGTAAAATACTGTTATTCAGCTGCATCCGTTTAGACTGGAAGCCGACCCCAAAAATAGTTGGTAGAATAAAATGATGATGATGGTTCTTCTGGTTCAAGGTACCTAGACCATCTCTTCAGTTCTTTCAATGACAAAGTATCACTAGTAAGGTTATTAGACGCGCCCGTATTCCCGTTGATTGCGAAATTAAATCGATAATCGAATAGAAATTAGTCGCGAATACGATTACGTTTTATGATGACATTTCCGCAAGCGATTAAAAACTTAAGCATCGATTAATGTTTATCGATTTGATCTTGATCTGTCAACTGATTGATAGATAATAATTTAATCAGACTATGAATATTTTATCGAATCTCGTAATAGAACTGGATTCGTTTTATGATATTGAGTCCCTATTCATAATGCATATACACTAATGATCAAGCGAAATATAGCAGATAGTATGATCCTGTCTGTATGTTACCATGACTCATGACTAAACTGCCATATGCCAAGCAAAGGAGTGGATTGCCCGTTCTTCTCCATAGGTCCCTACTAGATAGATAGATAAACCATTTATTTGGTGCACACAAAAAGCAGCACAACACACAAAAATACAATCAGAAGATAAATATACTTAATAATTATAAAAAAACAAGGTGCCGATAGCAAGAAGAAAAACATACCTAACGCAGTAAAAGTGACACTTTGACAAATACTTAAAAACTAATTAAGTACTATCTAACGGAAGTACACAGTGCGGAAGTACTACGCTTTGGAATGGGCTACTAGCTTCATCTTTCTGACCGACCGGACCCCATGACAATTCAAAAGTGCCTGTAATTAGTTTATTTGAAATAAATGCTTCGAGTTTGATTGAATAAATATAAGGGTGATTTCGTTCACAGGGAAATACACGAATTTGCATTCGCGAACAGCCACATAAACTCGTATTACCGAAAACTGTGCTAGTGCATTATTTGTCTGCTTGCTGGCTTTAGTATAGCAGATTTGAAAATGCATAATGCGATATGCATATCCAACATTTTGTTTTGTTAAAATTCCCTACTTAATAGCTATTTCCAAACCATGCTTGTCTAGCACGGTTATTAAGGCATTATTCTCTTGTATCCAACAATGACAGTCTGCGCACAGCCTAATAAATAGTAAAACTTTCGTTACCACCATTAGTGCATCAACACACGTTACGTTATGCTAGGGTATGACCATGACGTTACAGTCTGAACAAATCTCATCTCACGGGGACTCGCGGCCATCAGTGATTCTTTTTTATTACTAGCTCGAAAGTAATGATCGTTACGGTATGTGTGAGGTCTGTGTGACGAATGATCTATTGCTTGATTCACGCATGACGACTTTATTAGTGAGCGTCTGGGAGAGAAGATAGATTTCAGGCGATTCAAAACAAAGTTGTTAGATTTTTGGTGTAATGGTTAATGTTTCGATTTGTATACACACAGTAGAGGTGTCTGGTAATGATTAAGCGAGATGTACCTATAGTTCTTTTGAGTTCTCATATGTGATAACAGTTCAATGATTGCATTGTGAAGATGGAGGGAGATAGTTGAGGAGTTTTTTTTTTAAATCGGAAAACCCAGAATGCATTTAATATTTTGGATTGATCGATAGCAATACTGTTGCGATGAGAAAATGTAGAGAGGATTTAGGTATTGGAAACTATTTTTCCTTCGTCTATACGAAGAATTTCTTTACAATTTCCAATATTCATCAATCAATCAATATTTTTCACCTTAGCCCCGACCAATTCCCTGCGTGCCTTTAACGCGAGCCTTTTTCTCTCGTAATTTCCGCTCCCTGTAAAACGGAGGCGACCGCATCAACGCACTGATCGCGGTAAACTGTAATCGTTTGCGATTTCCGCGCGAATGCGCTTGCGCGAACGCGTGCCAATAATGACGGAGAGGTATGCTTGTACACACGGCTACACATCAAGCTATACATTTCCAGTATAAGCTGATCTCACATTGTATAGGATTTCCGTACGATGCGAGACCAGCGTAAACTGGTTTTGTATAGCTTGATGTGTAGCCGTGTGTACGTAGTATTATGAACATTTTGTATAGTGGCGTAGGCAATTAGGCATTTACTAATTGACCAATATGCACGTGATTAGTACTCTATTAATGTTTAGAAATCATCTGACCATCTTTACATATCGAGACCCCTCGCATGTGTCGAAATGCACTGCAGTTTCGACTGTCATTCGTGGATCTTTGACAGTCGTTACGGTTAGTCAGAAGCCCGTAGGTCTCACAACCAGTCTTACCAAGGGGTATCGTATTACCCAGTAACTGGGTTGTGAAGGTCAGATAACCAGTCGCTCCATGTAAAATACTGGTATTCAGCTGTAACCGGTTAGACTGAAAGCCGACCCCAGCAAAGTTAGAAAAAGGCTAGGTACCTACATTGTTTGATTGTTTAAATAAAGGCTCACATAGAAGTTAGTATCTATGTAGTATATTATACAACGTGTAACACAATAAACGCAAGTCCTGAAAGTAGTTAGTTCATAATTGACTACTGAATCGATTTCAGTAACTATTAATATAGGTATTTTTTTCAAATTTTATGTATTTTACAATACTGACCGCAAATCGAACCAAAGAAAATTAAATCTTATTTCAAGGTAACAAGACTCAATTTTAAATGCATGAAGTGATGCTAGGGTCAACACGATTTTCTTAATAATAATAGTTAGGTTTAAAAAAAATTGTTTTGGTCATTGTATTATATTATGCTTTTAACTCAATACTCTAATTGGGGTGTATGAGGTCTTGCGTTAATTATGTTACACTTTGTAGTTAGTACCTATATAGTATATTTGTATAGTCCTCCAGTCCATCAAGTGTCGGCCATGGCAGCCAATCTCAGCGGAGATGACTAGTCATCTTCACGGGAGATATTATATAGTGCACAAGCGTGTGCGCAGGTACACAGGTGCACTCACTCTTCCCTCACTCTCATGGTCCGAAGGGACGGCAATCCGACACGACCATAGAGAGATGAGGTGCAAGTAGGAAGTATTAGTATTGCCACTAATAGAGGTATGAAGAACAGGGTGGAAACTCCTTTGTGCATAGAAAAGGCAGGATCCTCCAACCAGATAAGTGTTGTGTCAGGTGGGTGGCCTACTACCCGACGCGCGATAGTTGTTGTCGGGTTTCTGCTTAAAAATATCTTTAGGTTTCTGTTAACAGGGTGGCAGGGACATCGACGCGCTAACTGAAACCATATCTTTAGGTTTCTGTTAACAGGGTGGCAGGGACATCGACGCGCTAACTGAAACCATGAATCTAGCACATGATTCCAGACCCCTTTTTTTTGGGTGGGATATCACCAAATAACTTCTCACGCTGTGGGCGGAGCAGGAGGGCGTGTCAGACTATTACTGACTAAAACCCACCCGTGTTGCTTCAGTTGCCTTTACCAGGGCCACGGTAACCCTTTCGGGCTTTCCCGCAACCCCGGCAGGCATCGGCCCTAGCGGACCCCGTGATTGTTACTGACATCTCTTTGAGGCGCGCGTGGAACATAACGCGCCGTCGACCCGGGCCTGGCCTTTATCGGACGGCGAGCTACGTCCCTTCCACCATGTAAATGTCAATCGTGCGAATAACCAAAATGACACAAAAGATTTTGATGCTTGGACGTGCAGAATCAATTTCATGATGTGATTAAGGAATTAATTAAATACTTGCCTAACTTTTTTACCGACACATGATTACTTGACAAATCTCGAATAATTTTTAAATCAAAGATAATTTTTTACTGCCTAATATAAATAATAACGAACCAATTAAGACGCCTACTGTTGTAGAACATTCCGTCTGCCGCATCACTAAGTCTTGCGCAGACGCACCGCGATCTCCAATTACGGGTAACTTCTAACGAGGGTTAGCAAATGCATAAAAGAACATTTACGAATTACAAGAAATTCAGCTTTTAAGGCGAAACATATTCTATCTATTTACTTAATTAATTTCAATCTATGTACTTATGTGAAACGTCGAACGAATGTAGAATGTATTTCGTGGAAAAAATGGTGCAGTTAGGTCTTTTGCTCTTCTTGAGGATTAATTAAACTTACACACACTATATTTACAGGATAACCCCAATACAATAGTGGTTTCGCAAATAACACCTAATAAGTTGAAAAATCAACCTACGGCTACTTAATACTTAAAAATCTAAACATAAAATATACAAATCAGCACTAAACTCTATTAAAAACACAATCTGAAGTCAGACTACAGAATTATATGTACCTACCTACGTAATAATTATCAAACGGGTATCATTTAAGCTATTACCAATTTAATTAGTTTTGTGTTTCTTAAATACTCAATGTTTGTCCTCCGAATAGTAGATCTGTCACCAAAATGTAGTCACCAAACAATGCAAAATCAGTTCCACAATAAATCACCTAAAATCCTGAGATATAAGGTCTAGTACCAAATAAATGTTTTTGTATGTATTATAATAGGTGTGTCCTAATAAGTATTTAAGCAAACTAATTTAAAGAGATCACCAATAGTAGTAGTTTTCTTATTCACCACGGATCGATTGATATACATAATATGTCGACGGTAGGGCTTGGTCGACGGAGCCCCGCTTCGCGGGGCTCCTACTTCTGGGTGGTTTATAAAAAAATAACCACGAAGGGGATGGCGGGGTCTCTCGACCCCGCCATCCCCTTCTAACCTAACCTGTCCGAGTCGGGGTGCCCTAAAGTCCAGATTGCATCCAGTTTCTCCTGGTAATTTGTCTCGGGTATCATTTAAGCTATTACCAATTTAATTAGTTTTGTGTTTCTTAAATAATAGGGTTTGTCCTCCAAATAGTAGATCTGTCACCAAAATGTAGTCACCAAACAATGCAAAATCAGTTCCACAATAAATCACCTAAAATCCTGAGATATCAACCTGAGAACAATTTTTGTTTATCTGAGAACGAAAATATTTCGTGGCGATAGATCTATTTATTAGGTGATACAACTTGATGACAAATATAAATTTTGGTGATAGAAAATATAGTTCCCTTATCAAACTAACCTTTTTTTTATATATACAAAATCAGACATATCACATAATATTAATATTTAAATATAACTAACAAAATTCAACAAACCTCTTGCGAATTCACTCAGATTTCAGAGTTTTAAGATTTGGATTGATGCGAATCAAAAGTACGAGTATGTGAATGGTTGAGAATTTTGCAAACTGACAGCGACGTTGTCGATCATCGAAACACGAGAAAATCTGAATAAAATAATATCGATCGCGTTTCATAAGAAAAGCAAAATTTCACAAAATAAATGAATAATAAACCAACAACGTTCATAAGCATAACCCAAACACATCCCCGGAAACAATAACCTCAATATTAACTACCGACGCGACGTTTCAATACAGCAACTTTCCTTCCACACATTGATCCCAATAAGCAGTTCACCATCATAGATAACTGTTCCATGGGAACTAATAAATAATAACAGTTCTTTTTATCTGTTCAGTAGCGGAACTGATTGAAGTACTAGGCTGTCATAAACGATAGCTATGCAGTTTTTATCGTGATCGGAATAGGTGCGCCGCCGGAGTGATGTCGTAAATATTGAGTGTTCTGTTACTATGGGATGTTTCCGCTCTTATTTAGGGCCGGAGAAGTTCATTCATCATCAGCCTATAATGTACCCACTGTTGGGACACAGGCCTCCTCTCAGTGAGAGGGAAGGGGCCATAATCCACCACGCGGGCCCAGTGCGGGTTGGTAGATGTCACATGTCTTCGAATTTTTGGTTCTAGGACATGCCGGTTTCCTCACGATGTTTTCCTTCACCGTTTTGAGAGCAGTGGTAATGAAATAATTTATACAAAGTAAAGCGCCTGTCTGGGTTCGACCCTACGACCTACAACTCGTAAGTCGCGGCCGATACCACTGGGCCACCACTGCTCTCGGCCACCACTTTCTCCGGAGCCGGACCGGAGAAGTAACACTGTCAAAACGTGTTGTCATTCATTCTTAGTTCGGGCTCCGAACTAATCTGATGACCGTAGGTGATACAGAGTAGGGAACCCCCGAAACTTCGGCTCACGGGTTTCGTGCTTAGGCAGTAGACCTCCTGGTCCTAATGTCCGCACTAATAGATATATTCCCATGCCGATTTCGGCTACCGTGATTATTTATGATGGTTGTGGGTTACAAGCGTTTGCTCTTATATGGCTATTGTAGCCTATCTTGGCTGTGAAGGTACGTGCACTGTATATGCGCGCGTGTTGTGCGTGAGCGTGTGTTAGAACACCATGTTGGTACCCCACTAATAATCTCAATAGTAGAAGCGATATAGTTTCCTAAAAAGTGAAGTTATTTGATGTGTCCTGAGATGCTTTTAGGTAGTCCAGCTTATGATGTTCCCTGGCTCTTTGGCAGCAAGTTTTCCGATTTTGTTGTGAGGCTTTTTCAAACCCTTTTTTATTATGTGGACTTCATCGACTTCAACATATGTGGATGAAGTCCTCTGGGAAGGTGTGAATTATTTTCTGATATGCACGTTTGATTACCAAACATAAATCTTAATTAATTAATCAATGCTTCTTCACGCTATATACCTTTCATCTTCATTTGTGTTTTCATCGGTATTTAATATTTACGTCAAAACATTTTCCTCCCGCTTTTCACCACATTCATTGCAGATTGCAGTCTGTCTAGACAAAACCACAGTACAGCAATATTATACATTTCAGTGAACAGTTGTAGGCAATTGTAATGCAAACTAGTAAGTACAGCAAATAGGGCACGCGGCTTTGTGTTCAATACGTGATGTTATTGTGTTGATAGCTGACTATTGTTCAGGCTCTAGGGTAAACACACCTTAGAATGTCTATGTAATACGGTGGTTTGTACGGCCTAAAAAAATGATATTCAGGGTTACTTGTAATTCGACGTATATCCGTCAAGAGGTGATAGGGGGGGCAAAATGCAACAAATTGAACCCCTCATATGTATGGCCAAAATTCAATAGTTTTAGAGATATTTGAATTTTAAGGGTTTTTGATATTGAGAACAACCCACATTTTATAATCCATCTACTATATTACAGTAGTTTTTCATCCTATCCTACCTTATAGCTTAATAACACTGCAGCAAGCGTCAAACAATATTATGTGCAACGAAAACAATGTTATTGTTTGAACCAATCACGCGCAACCAGCATCCGCTCCAGTAGCAATCGTTCGCAAGAACTCCATAACGTATCTCGTGATTTAATGGCTATAATACCTGATACATTATTAATTTGTGAGATCTATCGTAATCTTTAGTGTTAGGGGCTGCACACTTTCTATTGAGATACTAAAGTGTTCCAAAAAGTTGCTTTGGCTCTACGTGATTTAAAGAACAGTCGTCAAAACGAACCTGGGTTTTTTTCTCTCGATTTTACGAGTTTTGCTAAACTCTTTTAAATTAGCCTGCTTTGCCTTGGTACACCTAGGTACATACATGATCACTTAAGCCTAGTAACGTAGGAAGAATTTTAACCTAAGCTAGATTAATCATAGACATGGCTCTATTGATTAATCGGTGACGAAGCGCAGATGCTTTCGAAAATCGCGCGGCACAACCAATAAATTGCCAGAAAACGTCAACGATGACGTTAAATTTTTCAAATTACATAGTCTCAGACAACTTTGCCTGAATGCTTCCTTTATAACTTCTGCACCAACAAAACCTCTATAATGGTGCCGATTCCCTTGTTCACAAACTAAACTAAATTTAAGTTGAGTGCATCTTTTTCTTTCTATTTCATTATGAAAAGGACAGAAGATAAATATTAGTTTAGTCCTGTCAAATTAGTCAGCACCTGACGTAATTTGATGTAATTTTAGTTGTCAACTTTTTAATCATGTCTAACTTGTATGGAGTAGTGTCAGGCGCTGATTAATTTGACAGGACTGAACTAAAATTTATCTTCTGTCCTTTTCTTAATTAAATAGAAAGAAAATGATGCAATGAACTTAAATTTGGTTTAGTTTATAAACAAGGGAATCGGCACCATTGTATTACTATTTTACCATCTCAAGTAACTCAACGGACAAGTATACAAAGCCCCTAACAACACCACTCAACTGCACACAACTTTTTTACCCGCATTCTCCCGCACAAGAAGCAGCAGCCATTTCCGCATGGTGTAACAGTATGTATGACAGGTCCGCTCTAATTGGTCGATAATCATGGTATACACCGGTCGGATTATGCGATTAGAAATCAAACGTGAGATTAGATGTGTGGGTTGTGTAACGTGCGTAACGCTGCGGAAGCTTGCGGTCGAGTGTGGGTTGGCCCTTATGGCTTTGGATTTATATGTTTATGGCGTTCATCTAGGTGTTTATTGGAGTTTTTATGGTCGGTTTCTAAGTCTGGAGTCTGGTATTTTTAATCATTGTGAAAATCACGTGCAATGTGTTGAAATCCGATGTTGTCGCGTATTTTCAAGCCTGTTTCCAGCAGAGGGAAATAGGTCTGTCATAAACCATGCAGGTTCTTGAAGAAATTATCTCAAGTAATTATTGCAATGCACGCATCATTATCAACAATTTCATTCTAAGCTGCTATTAAAAAACTGGAACCAATATCAACTCCACTTAAAATTCCGCCTATAAACAGTTGGTCCAAATTTTCTCCAACTATCCGTCAAAGCACGCGATGACGCGCCGCTCTACCGCGCATCTTGAGCAGCGCAGTCGTGTGCGCAGCGCTCAGACGTGCGACGCCATGTTTATTGTTTAGTTCTAAAAATTCCTAGGAAAATGTAGACTTGAGACCCGTCTTCTGAAAGGCAGATCAGTGTCTCTCCTTTAATCCATCCAAAGGTTGTCTGTAAAAGATCGCTTTTAGCGATAGGACCGCCCTTAGTACGACACTAAGAAAAAAAAAACTTAATTTATATCTGTAATTATTATGGTGTACATAATAAAAAGTATTCTATTCTATTCTATCAGTGTTTATAGCTTTGAGTCTAGTTGACCAAAATAACAACAAAAACTCGGTCAAAATGCCTAGACAAATTGACAAAACAGACTCATAGACTAACCCCTTTATTTATAAACGTAGCTTAAAGTTAAGAGACGTTTAAACGTCAAAAATGTATGGCTAACAGTCGCTAATCATTAATTAACATTAAGCAACGTTTATAAATAATTCCCTACAGACTGGACAGGAAATGAAGCTCTTTCTTGGGATTAGTAAAACATGATTTGATTTTTATCGAAAAATAGATCGTTTTTCTTTAACACCAAAAAACTATGTCTAGACTCGAATAACCTAGCGGAAAGCGTCTTCAGCGGTGGACTTTTTTTTTTAAACATTGCCCCATTCTAGGAATGTCTCCTGTATTGTGGGTGCGTGTACAAACATTTAAACTCACATACTCAAACAGCCAGACCCTTTTTTTTTTTTTTTTTTTTTTTTGTGGGTGGGAAATCATCAAATAACTTCTCCCGCTCTGGGCAGAGCAGGAGGGCGTGTCAGACTCTTACTGACTAAAACCCACCCGTGTTCCTACAGTTGCCTGTGCCAGGGGCCACGGTACAGCCACACCCAGCCACAGCCAGACCCGGAACAACTACTTGTAGGTTATACAAATATTTGTTCCGTGCGGGAATCGGACCCGCGACACGCAGCGTAGCAGTCAATGGCTTAACCACTGCGCCAACCGTGCCGTCAATTTAAATGCCAAGAAGAGAAAAACAGTTATTATAAAATTTCCGTCGGTTAGAGAAAACCCCTGTCCATTAAAAACACGCATTTCTCCCATCCTTTACTTACGTATCCACGTAAATATTATAATGAAACATTACCAAGTTAAGTATACAAATGACGAGTTAAACATACGGGTCACAGCATCCATAATCACTAACAAATCGATGAGTATAAGCAGAAAGTGCGCGTTTTCTAACACTATGACTTAAGCTGAGCAAAATTGAACGTTGTAACTTTAGTAATAAAGTTGTTTCTTCAACAGGATGAGCTGGAGACCCTCCGGGGTAAACTGGACAAGGTGGAAAGTGAACGAACGCATTATAAGAATGAGTCGGAACGGCTCGAATCTAAGGTTAGTGTGAAAATATACTTGTGTTCCTTTTATTTTCTTTGAATTGCGTTTACGGTGTATTTCAGAGTTTCCTGAGAAAGTATCTAGTAGATGGTGCTTATATCTACGTAATTAAATTCTTAAATGAATTCATTCCCACACTGACAGATAGCGCAGAGACTGCATCGCTGGGTTTAGACTTTATAGAAGCATGAATTATTGCCCCAGAATTCCTTAAAAGTATTACGAATGGGAAAATTTTCAGAAGGCCTTCCTTAGTAATCACTAAGTAAGGGCTTCTGATAAGTTTCCCCCTAAAGGGGTTAAATAGGTGATGCAAGTTTGTATGAAAGCGTATTTTTTTACGATGGGAATGTCCATCAGTCCAGTCACACATATAGCTCGTCTAACATATATTTCAAAAATGGAACAGAATTGGCACCAGTGAAAATGAATTTTACAGAAACGTTAATCGGGATTTTTCAGGAGATGGTGGCCATTAGTATCGTAAAGTTGAATGTAATCGCAATGTTCCTGTTAGAGAAAGGGTTTACCAATCCATAATATTGTCAGCCTTCTACAAGTTGAACAATAGATTACCTACTGTGGGTTGAGGAAATCTGAGGGGCAATTCCCGTATGTAAAGGACCGTTCGCATTCTAATCTCAGTCTCAATCTGTCAAAATTACAATCAATTTACATACATTTTTGACATTGATTGTCGCTGAGATGAGATTTTTTTTTTTTTTTTGCGACTTGAATTTGAACGTTTTTTTAGTAAGTACGAGAATTGGCCAACAGGGCTCGCAAAAATACATATGCACCCATACTTTTCCATACTCAATACTATAAATGCGACTTACTTTGGCTGTCTGTCGGTCTGTCTGTTACCTTTTCACGCGTTAACGGCTGAACGGGTTTGGATGAAATTTAGCATACGGATAGACCATGAATTGGATTATGACATAGGATACTTTTTTATCGCGGTGGGACATTTCTGTGGTATAATTTCCGACATCCACGCGGACGCAGCTACAGGCTAAATATTAATGCACTTAGTTTTATTTACGGTTGACAATGCTTTTTGATTCATTTGTAAGACTTGTCGTATTGTCTAAAAAAGGAGTAGTTTCGTACAAAATTAAAGGTAAAATTTGTGTTTTATTTCAATGCGCTATTTATGATGCTCTAATGAATCGAAGTCGTTTTGTTTTTTTCGTCGCGGTCACCGAGTTTCTGGGTTGATCATCGGTTTTAGAGCTGGTCGTAAACAAAAAAAAAAACAGACGGAAAGCGAATATGAGCTGAGTGAGATCTTTAAAAAAACTAAAATATATATTTTTTTGTTTTTCGTTGTTGTACGTACTAATAATTCGTATACTTACCACTACTTTCTATATAAACAATATTGACAGGGAGTTTTATAACATCATCAACAAACACAAAGTGGAATGAAATACGTAGAATTAAAGCTTACTCAAAAGCTACCAATACAAAATAAAGTCAATAACATTTATATCGGACCACCACCGTGAGCTTTTTATACCAAATGAAAAAATAGTCACGTTTATCGGCCCAGTAATCACAGAGAAATCGTTGAAATACTTTTTTTTTTATACATACAGACGAACGTAGAAGCTCTTCCTTTTTTGAAGTCAGTTAAATATGGCCTGCTTTTGCGTTTCATACACAGATAAAGCTTTATCTTTAAGAACATAAAAGGAACACACAATATGGTCTTCACAGCAATATTTCAATAAACAGCAGCAGTGCAACAGGTTCCTAAAAAGAATGATGGCCAAAACAAAACTTCTTGTAATGACAGCTACAGGTTTTTATTAAAGAACGGGTTTCATTTCAATTTTACAATAAAAAGTTATCGACGTAAAGGCGGACACACACGAGATTACTTTTAAAATAAATACTTATTTTTAAGGATTTAATAGCAAGTAATTTAGAAGAAAAGTCTTTAGGGAAAAGTTGAAAAATCGTGTTTTATTATTTAGTGACTCGCCGGATCCTCTACACGAGATTACTAAGTAATTTTAAAATAAATCATTATTTTTAAGGATTTAATAGCAAGTCATCTAGAAAGAAGAATAGTCTTTAGGGAAGAGTTGTCAAACTCAAACTCAAAGCATTTATTTCAAATAAACCAATTACAGGCACTTTTGAATTGTCAAGGGGTCGGTCAGTCAGAAAGATGAAGCTAGTTGCCCATTCCAAAGCGTAGTAGGTACCTATGGAGAAGAACGGGCAAGAAACTCCATGGACACTCTTTTAAATCAAAATATTGTTACAATAGAGTGGTTACATCATTCATGTTGTAATTATACATGTGAGAACGATGTAGAAAGACGTGCACGTTAAAAGCGTCCGTAATAAAAAGATAAAAACAATTATGGAATTAAAATAAGCCGTGGCAGCTAAGAAATTACCAGTGCCTACTGACGGCGCCCGTTCACGTACATGACGTATGGATCAGCACCATTCAGCTCAATAATTTTTGAGGGAACTCAATGATCCAATACACACGCCACCACCAGCGACACATTTGAGTGAGCATGACATACTCTCAGCCGCCAGGGCACATTCAAGTCAATGAAAGACGAACCCAGTAAGCTTTATAGTGGGTACATAGTGCTCACACATGTGCTATGCAATTATACAATACTAAGAGATTGAATTTATACAATGCAAAGATAGGTTGTACAATCTTCATCAGCTCCAACATTATTTTCGAATGCTAATTATGTAATTAGTTTACGCGCCCTTGTGGAGCAGGACCAGCCCTGAGCCAAGCATTTTTGTCAGCGATATAATCCCCCAACTTATAATAAGCTTGGCTGTAAAATCGTGTTTTATTTTTTGAGTCACTCGCCGGATCCTCTACACGAGATTACTAGTTTTAATATAAATCATTATTTTTAAGGATTTAATAGCAAGTCATTTAGAAAGAAGAATAGTCTTTAGAGAAAAGTTGAAAAATCTGCATTACCTGAGGGATTAGGCAGAGGACACCCACATTTCGCCAGGCCAGTTATTTTTACGTCTCACGTAATAGGGGGCGAGCCTATTGCCATCAACCGGGCACAAATCCAGACCTCCTGCTCTTCTTATTGGACGAAAAATGAATGTACATGTAAATACATCCAAATTATTGCAGTGGGTTCATCATTGGGAACCCACTTTTAGCAACTTTCCTTCACATTAGTTCCACAAGACATTAAACTCACTGCCTCTCGGTTACAATGTTTTCTAGTAATTGAGCCAAGAGCACCCAAATTACATACAATTTACTTCGATATTGTTTGACGCTCTGTTTCGTTCAAAGGCAGTTTAAACATCGAATCAGGAAATTAAAAAAGTAGAATATTACGCGCACGTAGTTATTAGATACAGATTTAAATGATCACGTTTTTATAACTAGGGAGGTAACTTGGGTGAATTGTATGAAACGTCATTCGAGAGTTCACACTTTACCGCTCTGATAATTATATTTTGACATTACATGAAGCCTGTATTACCCGAAGAGTAAGGCAGAGTAGGTATACCACCACCCCACCACCCACATTAAGCCAGTTATGTTTCAGTGCCATGTAATAGGGGGCGAGCTTATTGTCATTAACCGGCACAAATCAAGACTCCGCGCTGATACTGTGAAATTCTCAATAATTTTTTCTATTGGGAATTTTTTAATAGCAGCCCAATAACACTTTGTCCGACCCTTTTTTTTGAGGGTGGGAAACCATCAAATAACTTCTCCCGCTCTGGGCGGAGCGGGAGGGCGTATCAGACTCTTACTAACCAAGACCCACCCGTGTTCCTTCAGTTGCCTGTGCCAGGGGCCACGGTAACCCTTTCGGACTTTCCCGCAACCCTGGCAGGCATCGGCCCTAGCGGTCCCCGTCATTGGTGCTGACATCTCTTTGAGGCGCGCGTGGAACACAACGCGCCGTCGACCCGGGCCTGGTCCTTATCGGACGGCGAGCTACTTGGTCCGACCCGGCAGTCGAACCCAGGACCGTTCAATAAATCTACATCCAATAAAAAATAATTTGAACAAGCTTGCGTCTTGAGCCCTCTCAAAGATTTTAGATTATAAAAACCTATATTCGAACAATATTTTCTGCTTTCCAAATCGTCAGAGCCATATCTTATATTTTTAATTCTTTGTATTCTGAGGTCTAGTAAGTAAGTAAGTAAGGGCCGGTTTATTGATCCGTAGTTAACTCAACCATTAGTTAATTATAGTAACTAATGGTTCAATTTTAGCAAAATCTGTTGATTTGATCAACGGATTTTGCTAAAAGTTTAACCTACAGTTTTTAACCAAAGGGTTGAGTTAATAGTTACATCTTGGAAAAATGTGTTCAATCCAACACACATTGTGTTGGATTGAACACATTTTGGCAAAAAAAAATTTTTTTAACTAATGGTTGAGATAACTAACGATCAAAAAACCGGCCCTTAGTCAATTTAAACCCAGAATTAAATTGGTGAAGATCCAAATCTGCTACTTGAATTAATTAAACCTGATTGATAATAGTTGGTTTTATTTAATGTATCATCATGTTGGTGTAAACATATTAAGTATGTTTATAGGCAGCTGCAATTCTCCTAGCAGTTACAGCAGGATTTGCAGTCAATAAACACCTATTAATTAAATTAGACTTCTAGCCACTTGTAAACTGTCAACGCTAACTGTTTGGGTCTTGGCGAACGATGTGGTCTATTGCCATGGCCCACTTGGGTTTGATTTAAAATGATTGTTGGGGCGTTTACGAAATAAAACAAATGTGTGGATTGTGGCCTACATTATGACAATAAATTATCGTTAACTATACTTAACAACTTGTTGACTAATAGGTCTTCACTATAAATGGTAGGAAGTAATGAAATGTTGCTAATACCATTAAAATCAACCAATTTGAATTCATAATCCATAGTGCGATGTAATTAACTACGCTATGCTCTGCGCAATGCTGTAGTTATCTGATAATTATATTTCACTCATTGCTATAATTAAAACTGTTAGTAAAAAAAAAAAACCTTTTTTCAAAATTATTTGTATTTGGTGTTCGTTTCGATCGTGTGTGCCCACCCTAATACGTCTACATCAGCTCGGCTCTCCCACAGTAAAAGACAAGGGTCGTATCCGGCCTGACCGGATGAACAACTTTTATTACCTGTGTCCAACAAACGCCAAATGTCGCTAATCAGGTTTTATATTGTCTGTGCAACCTTCGTGGTTGGTGCCTAATTTATGTGAAAGAATCAGTAGACTGCGCGAGATAAGTCTGTGCGCGTGTTTGACCTTCAAGGCATTATCCCTGCCAGCACTGTTAATTACTTTCGGCATAATGATGGTGATTCTGTAAGTACTTTGGAAAGCACGGAACACGGCACACTCTCTTGACATCTGATAAAAACGTAGAGATGGCGACAAACAATTATTTCCGATTTTGGCAATGTCCGACTTGACAATTCAAAAGTGCCTGTAAATGGTTTAATTGAAATAAATGCTTTGCCAAAATTTGACATTTAATTCCAAATAAAAAAATGTATTGTAGCTGGCACTTCAATTAAACGATGAACATAATTAAAAGTACTTAAGTCAAGAAAATAATTAAAATGATGAGCGATCCAGGTATAACATCTTACCAATATTTTAATTTTACGCTTCATAGAATGTTGTCTCGTTACAAAATACTATGACATTAATCGGACAAATAACAAAAACGACTTTTTTTCATAATTTTAATTATTTTGTTCAAGTACTTTTAATTATGTTCTTAGCTTGAATTGAATTTCGGCCATACAAATTGAAGGTTCAATTTGTTGCATTTTGGCCCCCCTATCAGCTCCTGGCGTATATACGTCGAATTACAAATAGGTAACCCTGTATATCGTTTGAGGGCTAGATAATCTTTCGTGATTCTGATTATACTTATGACATAAGACAGCCCTCTTAACATTCTATTATAACTGGTCACAGACGATCATTCATTCTTCATTGGATCTTTCATTGTTGAGTAATAAGTACTAAAATTACATTCTTCTTCTCACGATTATCAGCGATTATCTCAAAGACCGTAATTAAATAAATTATCTCGGCATCAATAAGACCGGTAGCTTGATGACAAACAAAACAATGCAAGGTAATTGTTATGAAGTTCATTGGTGAGGAACGAAACGCCCACTGGCCTAGCACCCGTCCTGCTTACCTTGGGACAGGATACGCGTGCATAACCCGTGGCAGTCGCTATGTGACTTTTGCCTACATCAGCTGGCTTTAAAAAAATAAGTGTCATCTAAATGTCAGTTTTGGGTGACAGTTCTTTTGGCGCGAATTGCCTTTTTTATGATTGATTTGGTTGAAATGTTTCTGATAGGATAACAATAGGAGTGGTTCATTTTAATTGAGATAAAATACTCGTAAGTAAAAAAACTGTTTGCTAATTAAAACAGCAATCAATCGAATTAAGGTTGACTGACCAAATTCAAATGTGTTAACTTTTTATTGTGTGGTGAAATATACTGGTAATATTCAGCGATTAAAGACGTATTCTAAACACTTTCATGCTGTAATAGCGCGTAACCTTAAACAAAAGACTAACTTTTTATTACTTTCCTGAAATAAAATACTAAATAAACGTTTGCCGCGTCGCAGTAAAGGATAAAGGCTTATAAATCCTTGTATCAATGAACATATAAAATGCATGTAAGTACGTAAGTAAAATTTTAATTGACTATTAATTTTGCGCGTTGATTTATTAAAATTAAGTGTTTTATCAGGAAAATATTTTATTTTCATTAGTAAAGTACGCTATAAATGTCCTGCGTCCACTGTTTTATAATGTAAAGGATGTTTTTTTTAATTTCTTGCTTACTGCTTAGCTAGTTTATTCCGACCTCTAGCGTTAATTTGTATACGTTTCTATTTTTAATTGGCACGTAACTTTTATAAATTGTAACAAATGTTTTCGTCTTCAAAACAGATTTATTTACGTAAAAAACTTACAAATGACAAGAATTTGTGTCTGACCTAGAGATTATTATTTTTTTCAATTTCGGCCTCCAATGGTTCCTTGACCGAGCCGAAAATAATATAGCTGTCACTGTCAGTTGGGCACTCAATAATACGATTGTGTGATAGTTCAGTACTCCGGACATTGGAGAACTAAGTACATTCATCCCATGAAAAGTATGCGCTTCAGGAAACACTTCGGAAATACGAACGCGGTATGATAATACCTAACATAGAGCTGTTAGAACCATGCAGCCTGCCTATTTTTTATTACCATTTACAAAATTATACAGAGTCGATACGACACAGGGGCTTTCCTTTAAACTGCCTATACTAGGTACCATTTTCAAGCTCTGTACCAATAATCAATTAAATAGGAGTAGTAGTTTAGTCGCAAATGATTTTTTAAGTTTTTGTCCCGTTTGAACACGATGTATCTTTCCTAACAGCTGATTATGTCTGACGCAAGTCACAAGTACAACCAAATGTGTTCGCTACAAAGATGGCAATGCAAACAAGGAAGCAATAATTACACACACACACTTGCTTTCATTACAAAGGGTGGTTACGTTTTAAATAAAAAGTTCAGTTTGATATTATTATTACTTATGTAGGTATATACCATTGTTTAGTCTGACTTCAGATTGTGTTTATATTAGAGTTTAGTGTTGCTTCGTATTTTTAGAAGTCTAGATTTTTAAGTATTACCCGTAAGTTATTATTAATTAGTTAATACTACTGTATTGGGGTCATCATGTAAATATAGTGTGTGTAAGTTTAATAAATAAATAAAATACTCTGACTTTTAAGCAATTTAGTTTGTTTGAAAAAAAAAACTCATTTTTGGTGTTTTTTATTTTTATACCGTATCGAATTAATACTAAACACGTATAGTTATACGTAGTGTAATTTAATGCCCCTCTGCCATATCAACTCTGTTTATATTATAAACAACTCCATTAAACTTTCCAAAACTTTTAGTGACAAATGATGATCTGCGACTGGAGTAGGTAACCCGGTAGACAGAAAGTTTCATACAAAAGCGCAATGATGGGTGCACTGCTAAAAAGCGCAGTCTGTGGGGAGTTATCTACTCTGTGGTGTGACGTTCTTGCTAATTCGGAAATACGAATATAACCGAACCCCGCATACAGCTCGCGCGATAAGAGTTTGGCTTTGACCTTCGGATTTTTGAACTTTTGATTGTACAGCAGGAGTGCGCGGTACGTCGTATAGATGCGAGAGGCAGGGAACGACTGGAGGCTCCAGTCGTTCCCTGATTGGCGCTCCAGTCTGGAGCGCCAATCAGAGCACCGCGTGCGCCTACACACCCGCCCCGCACCCCGCTAATTGCCCGTTGATACCCAATTTCTGATTTCTGCGCAATAACGGTCAAAGCCAAACTCTTATCGCGCGAGCTGTACCTTTTCTTGTCTAACTGTATTGTGTTGTGTTTTAATTGAAAATGATTGTCTAAGAAAACTGGGCTCAAATTTTATGGTTTTGTGATTAATTCCCGAATGAGATAGGTCCAAACCACGAAATAGATTTTTTGCATAAGTTTTTATTAAGTATTGTAAGTATTTGTCAGTTCTTTTTAACTCATAGGTACATACTATTCAGCTTCGAGACAAAGACTTTTCCTAAGATTTAAATTAATATGGGATATTTTGCTCATAAACATAGAAAAACCTAAATAGCGGATAGCGACATTCCTTTTTTAACAACGCGTTACAGAAAACTAATTTTAGTCATAAAAGCTATTTGCAGAATCGCATGTTTCTAATAGAGGAGATATCTAACGTAAACATGCATTAACTTCTGATTTTTACACGAATATTATGCGTTGTTTAAAAATGAAGCATTTTCTTAGTTGTTTTTTTTTTCTGTGAACCAGGGCCGAAAAGTAAATACCGTTTTTCATCTGTAACAGCCACCACCACTGGTACCTACCTTCTCCTGGCCACTGAGAAATAAATGAATAGCCCTTTAAAAATTATCTATCTACTACGAGAGCCCTGCCAGTGTCGAAGAAAAACACATTCGCGATTTTAAACGCCGAACATCTATAGTTTGTGTGACAAATTGACATTATGTAACCACAGACAACAACTACTGAAAGAAACGAATGCTTACACTTTTTTTTTAAACTCGCTCTGATTTACTATGTTGCGAGAACTTTCTAATCAGGCTTTTTTTTTTATTCGATATTCATGTTACTATTAGTACTGTGTTACACTATATTTAGAATTATGATCAAATACGACTTTTACCTTTTACGTGCCTAGAACATTGACCAATATATTTTTTCGCTAGAGACTAATACAAACAGCATTGGTGGCCCGGTGGTAACGGCCGTGACTTACACGAGTTTTAGGTCGTAGGTTCGAACCCTGACAGGCGCTTTACTTTGTGTAAATTATTTCATCATCACTGCTCTCAAAACGGACTACGGAGAACGCTCTCCTAGGTCCAAAAATTCGAAGATATGTGACATCTACCAACCGGGACTGGGCCCGCGCGGTGGATTACGGCCCACTCTCAACAGAAAGGAGGCCCGTGTCCCAACAGTGGGAACATTATAGACTGATTATGCATGATAAGATTTGAATCTCTTTAACCAGCGATGATTCTTTCAAAATAGCCAGTAATTCATCAGTTTACACAGAAAATATGTCAATGTTGCCATATTAATGTAACCACGTAAGCCATTAGTTACAGTTTCAAGAGCTAGTCGTGCATTTAGCGTGAATCATGAAATCCCAGTTACCTACTAACTCAATGAAACAATATCATACAAATTAAAAGATAATTGTCCAATGTAACTATTAAAAAACAAATGAAGCTTATCGATGTGTTCCTTGACAGTGAACAAAAAGTTGTAATTTGAAATTAGAATAGTAATAGATGTCAACACCAAGGTTAGATTAGATTTAAAAAAAGTTGGCTCATAGTCGTGAAGGGACGCTCAAGGGTGAAAAATAAAAATATTTGGCGGCTATTTTCTGTTTTGTTACTGAAAAGTGTGACTTGATAATCTATAACGTAAGTAGCGCATTATTTCTCTTCTAATAATATTTTAGAAAACAACTGGTATCGATATTGAGACATTTTGCTAAATACATAATTTAACCACCGCGCCTTAGGTAGGTGTTTCTGTTGTTACCGAAATTATAAATACTTATAAATTAATGTGAGCAAATAATCTATATAGTACCTATGTTACGCATAATTTAATTTTCTCTGCATCCGTTTTAAATATTTTCTGAGACAATTCGTATCGATTTTAAGCCACTTTTATCGACATATCATTTCTAATAAAACATCGTCTAACCGAGGCCCATCACGAACATAGCAGTAGACAATTCACATAATACTTCAAGCTTGACAAGTTTCATTGCCAATAAAGCGAAGATTGATAGTCTCAGAAAGACTTCATTGGTCTCATAATGATAAGTAAGCCGATAAAAATCAGACAGATGTCCCGATAAAACTGCAAAAATTCTGCATGCATTGTTATAGACTAATTTCCATATTTACTGGACATTTAGAAGGTAATCGCTGATCGTATGAAGAATATAGATCTTTGCAAAGTTTAATGCCCGATCCGGAATGTTCTGTTGACTGTATCATTGCAAAGTCGCGAAAAATTTGAATGTAGAATTCCAAGAGCGGCCATGTCTGTTTTTGTTTTTTTTTAAAGCGACAGCTGTTGTTTTGAATTGAAATGTCAATGCATGAGGAGTTTCGTTTTAATTACTTGGTTTTATTACTCGAAGATTAAAAGTTATGAGCTCTGGTAACGAGAAAACTCATTCGAAAAATTTTTTGATGGAAGGTAGGTACATAATTTCAATATTTAATTTCTTTCCATCTCAAAGCTGAAAGAGGATAATCGCCTGAAAAACTCTTATTTCTATAGGGATACTGACCAAGTTTTTTGTGAGTAGATGAAAAATACAATAGTTACCAGCCGGTTCGAGTTTAAACCAGTCTAACAAAACCCACACATTAAAAAAAATGGTTACTTACATAAATATCATGAAAAAAATTACGCCCGTATTAAATTACTCATCACGCGTATTTTCGTCAATAACCAGGCCGTGTCATTCACGTCAACATGCCTTCAACTAACCTTCTATTAACATTGTACAGTTTTTAATGAACATTTCAAAACATCGCTTGAACTCGCGTTCGTCAGTGTGCCCAGTCGTGAATGACCTAATTTTCGTGATTTATGCTCAGTACTCCAGGAATAGGCTTTTGAAATCAATGTTTAGCGTATATGCTGAATTTATTTTGTGTTTACGCTATGCGAAAACTAAACTGGCCGTGAAGACTGTACGGACTTCCAGATTTGAAGAAGAAACATGTTTTTTTCAAAGAAATTGTATATATAGGTTATTAAAGATGAATAAGTATATCTTTTTCTTGCAAAATGTAAGTATAAATATCTAAATACTTTTATCATAACGATGAATTAAGGACTTTGAAAGAAGCTCTTAACGCCACATAAATCGTGCAAATTATGATTGGATAAAATAATACAATATTATTGTGTGAGTGGCAGAAAAGTTTATGAAATATTTTTTAATTGTTTCCGAAAGTATTAAATTTTCGGGAAAATTCCATCAAAATAGCATATTTATTCAACCGACTAAAGTACCTATATTCTATATAGGATGTTCAAATAAATTCAAGTCGAGCTACATTTATTTCGCCGCCATAAATCCTCTTCCGAACTTAAAATAACGTTCCATTTCGAAAATCTGAGACAAACCGTTCAGTTTGTCGAACTGTCGCGATGCATGCGCAACGCTTGCGAAAAAAGCGCGAAAATTAACAAAGTTTTATCGATACATACGATTTTATAACGAACCAGTGATGACAGAGTCTTGTAACTTTAAAAGTAACATCAATTATGTTTTCTTTAATAAAAAGATGATCGATGATCTGTAGAAGTTGATTGGAAACACTTTTAATTATAGCCGATAGCTATAGTTTTTCGTTTAACGCGAGAGCGTGTGACATTATATTGTTGATTTCGCTGAATCACTTTCTTTATTGGATAGTGTATACTATGTGATATTGTTGTTGTACTTTTCTTTTTGCTCTTATCATATGAGATGGTAATTTGCGTAACTGCCTATTTATAATGTACCTAATCATTACTATCGCTAACAAATGTAATCAATCATAGCTTCGAGAGAGTATGTATGTACTTGCTTCGGCAGTACATATACTAAAGTAACACGTGGATGGAAGTTGTATTTACACATTGAACATGGATTTGTTGGTCTTAAGCTCATTTTGTATTATATTTGCTTGGAACTTTAAACTACTTATAATGTGCTTATCGATGGAGGTCCCCAATATTTGAAATAGTGTCCTTAGTTCTTCGTCTCCATTCTTCCACGTTTTTTTGATAAATTATCTATTTGGACATACCCTTTTCATTTTAAACTTTTGTCAAATCTCTGATTCATTTCTCTTTGTCAACCTTTCTATGAATTACCGCAAATCCACAAAAATATCTTTTCATTATGCCTTCCCTATAATTTCACCACTGGCAAATTAAAAACCCATTTGGTCTCTGGTTGCGCAATCGTCAGCATTGTTACTGCGGAACGGATTGCATCAAGCGGACGCATTGGCAGACGCGACTGGCTGTTATTTATTTCTTATTGGAACATCTGACCGATAGGCTGGCTGGCAGTGCGGCAGAATTGGAACAGCTTTAGTTCGAGCCCTATAGCTTTCGTCCGCCAGTATATTCTGTATTGATAATAAGTCTTGGAGAAGAAATGTTATACTGGAGTTTTATTGGTTGTCATTTGTATCTATCTTGTCTATCTTGCACTATATAGATTGTTTTTTCGTTTTTTGCGACCCCATTCTCAGTTGTCAGAAAATGTCTTCGATCTTTCCAGTATAAAGGTCATCTGAAATCTCAATAGGCTTTGTTTTTGAAATTCTTGACAATTCTTATTTGGTCTTTACTCTTAAAAATTGTCTCATCGAATTTTTTTTGGAGATGTGTAGAAACACTGTTTATTTTTATAGCCATATACACGCGTCGCAGCCGCAGTGTCTGTGTTGTAGGGCGTAACGATAATCCCGACATTTTTAACATTGCGTTTTTTGTGTTTTTTTAGAAAACCAATGACGTTTTTTTTTCTATTGGATGCTATAGAATGGTTGTAGAACATGGTCTGAACAACGTTTGTTCTAGCAAAACTGTGATTCAAATGTCACCGTGTATATATTTTGTCACATTTTCATGTAACGTGTACATGAAAATGTGACTGGCTAGCTAGTTTAATGAAATAGCCAATTTGTAGATAAACAACATGATTGAAAATTCATGTCAATGAATGTAGAACAGTCGTACATAAATAATTAGCCGTCTTGTTTTCAGTATCTGGAAACTAATTTAGGTTTACAGTGTAGGATGTCCATGCCACATTTCGTTAGACACAGCTTTATCATCTTCGTTTTGTTACTAACTGACGTAACCCGGTCTATTGACTTGACAGTTTCAGGAAATCAATTTTGTAAGAGAATAAAATTGTTTCGTTGTTCAGTTTGACTGCTGAATTTATATACTCGTTTGGGATTTAGATAAATTATTTCAGTTCAAAGCTATGCAAAAGGTTCAAACTTAGATGATCGTTACAAAATCATCCTTAGATTTTTAACTTATAATGTCAGACGTTGACTCATTTCCGTACTTTATTATTTGCCATAACTTTTCTTGTTTTCCTGGACGTTGTTCTCACATTTACATAAAACAGATTTTGACTGATTTTGGAATTTCCCCACCTGTTAATAAAGTGTTTGTGTTTTCACAACAAATCGCTACAGACTTCTATCTGCATGCGCGCAAGTTAAGTGAGCATGTTGTTTTTGCCAAACGCTGCAGATTCAGACGGTATATTATTTACATTTACGTTATTTTATAAAATTTCCTTGCCAACGTTCAGTTTAGTAGTTGCCAACAGTTACTGTCTCAGTGCATGTGCGTCAAAATGACGGTTATTATAATTGATATGAAGATGTTTGAATCTGTCCGTACACTTTGAGTGGTTGATATTGAAATATGTGTTCCGGAGTCTTGTTTGGTATACATTTACGTAAGCGTTTCTGATATTCTTGTCGTGTTTGTTATATTTGGAGATATTAGGTATGCTGGTGCGTCACTGTTGTGTAATGCCAGTGTTTTACATGAAATACACATTTTCTTCACGTGTTCATTAAGTGCACGCTTCTGGTTAAACTCTCCTTTTCCATTTTGGGCCGAGTCTCTCGTTACACACGCTTTGAATGTACGACAAACAAAGCTCGACCTTCACGGTTTCCTGTGGGCTGCTCATGCGCAGACATCCTGACGACTGCGCTTCTGATCTAATGACTGACATGCATATCGATCGATTTACTTCTGCCCTGTTTATCATAACTATACAGTAGGACGATCTTATATTTAGCTGTGATTGATTTACGCGCCCTGACCGTTCGATACAGGACGTTCGGACGTACAAATGTTGTCATTGGCTTCGTACTCGAACGTCCACTGAATGTTGAAGGTCCAGCCCGTGTCAGCCGCGCGTGCACTTCGACATCTAAGTAAACTAAAATAGTCGAGCGGCCGCGTCGTCGGCCCGGCGACCGAGATAGCCGGCGCAGTTCGTCCGCGGAGCCCTCTCGCGCCGGTTCTATTTCCAACTAATGTCCCGACGCATCCCGTAACGCTCGCGACAATAATACTGCAACGGATCACTGTGAAATGGCACTGGACTTTCAACGTTCGCGACACTTCCGCTACAGGAAACGCAAGCGAACAGCCTAAACGAAAATGCCGCACGCACCCGTCGCCGTCGACGCCGTCAACGGGACGAGCTCGAACCCGCTGAAGCTCCAAATACCAGTACAAAATAAAAGTGCAACAAATGGCAACGGTATCTTCTCTCCGCCGATTAATGGAAATGGATCTCTTCCGCCAAATTTCAACGGACCTCTGTCTCCTCCAATACTGGATACAACTCCGAAGAAACCGCCTAAAGCTCCTCCGAGCAGACCCATTCTGCCGGTGAAGAAGTCAAAGACGCTGCCGATTGACTTCGATGACAAAATACCACCGAAGCTAACATCTTCAGTATTGAATGGCAGGAAACTTTTTGTCACGAAACCTCTGAAGGAGGTCCGAACTATAAATGAGCCCAGTGGTGACAATGGAAGGTACTTAGTGAGCCGCTCACCGAGCCCGTCCTATAGAAGAAGCATTTCTACTGCTTCCGTAGAGAGGGGATCCATAGCGGAACTTGCTAAAAGACATGTGCCGGTCAATTTATTGACATCTCGGTCTCCGAGTCCATCCTCATACAGCAGCGTCCGCAGTTCAGCCAGTCAATACTCGACATGCAGCAGCAACGGAACCTATGTGCCGTTATCTCGTTCATCAAGTATGAATTCCTCACTATACAGCAGGACGCCTACTCCTAGACGAATGTACCCACAAACCTGTGATATGTCTGAACGCGTAGATTTAAAAGAACTAAGATCGAGAGAACAAGCACCTGTTGTTTTCGATGCTAACATGTCGTTCGTGCTTGGTTGTAATAGACAACCCATTCGGCAGAATTTCAAGCCAGTGGCAGCTCATATGGAAGAAGGAACGTCTTCTAATTACTTGAGCAGTAAGATCGATAGTTTCCTTCAGAGGACTGACCATGTAATGGATGAATGGCGAAGACTGGGACACAAAGATGACTCTGACATGATGTTTGATGGAAAAAAGAGGAGAGTTGGAAGATCGAAGTCTGCGACGAACATCATGATCAAGGGTTTCACACTGTTCAGCCGGAGTGGTAGCAGAGCCAGCAGTATCTGCCGATCCAGCCGCGGAATATCGGAAGACCGAACTACTGTCTCCGAAATGGACGAGGTGACTCATACTAATGATTAGTTCTAGATATAATACAAATGTTCCAAAGCGTTCGCGATGCTCGTAAAGATAAGGCTAATACACTGTAATAAATTATCGCCGGCTGCTTGGGATAGTTTCATGGGCTACCAGTGGCGCTTGGAACTGTGGCAGTTGGCTTTCTATTATCGCACGCGCGTCGCTTGCCAAAACATTTTTTTCTCATTGTTGACTTCTCGACGGCGACGTCTCCCGCGAGATGCTGCCTTGTCCGTCAGCGGAGTATTAAGACATTGTCACTCAAACTGAAACAGGAAACTTGCCGTTTTTTTTTCTTTACGTTTGTGGTTTTTTTTTTTGTAAGAATTGTGTGCGCTTTTGGCAAGAGTTAAAGGTTGCTCGCGTTGCGAATTCGCCAGACAGTTAATACGTTGGTTGGGCCACCTACTCAGCGCGTCAGTGCGTTCCAAATTTAACCTGTTATGTTTGAAATTTTGCCGCTTAGTTAATTTTCATTCAGCCTCATGATCACCGCGTCGATAACTTACGAGTAACGATCGATTATTTAAGTGTAAGATCGACGTTCTAATGATCGTAGACGCCATTTGTGACGATTAATAAGCTAGGTATTGCTTTATTGTTATGGTATAATCACACAGTGGTTGACGCGGCAGTGACGAATTAACTGCTAACGACAAGGAACATTGCAATTATGTACATACTTTCTAAGTAAAACGATTTCTCACTATAGAACATAGTCTATGGAATATTTCAAACACTTGTCCATGCTATGGCTGTACAGGAAGGCTTGGCTATGGCCTATCATTAAAGATTTTCATAGCTGACATTTATTTGCTATTATTTATGTTGGTACTTAATATTGGGCACTATGACACCTAGTTTACACTGTCCAGATATTGCAGAAACTTTAACGATCACTTCTATTACGTCTATTCTGTTTAAAATGTATCTAAAGTAAGATTTTAATTATCTAATATTAATTATCGAGCTGGCGGTTGACCCCATGACAACTAAGCGGAACTTAATAGCCTCGAGGAAAACCCATCAATCGAATGTCATGGGTGTAATGACCACGACAAGTGATGCTTTAAAACTTGAAAATGATTGTGGTAAACTATGTGACTCTGGCAGAAATGCGTTAGTTATAATAATTTGAAGATTTCTAATACATTTGTCTACTTTTTCAGTTTAAAAATACTTGTTCGTGACAGAGTTACAGCTGTAGACCTAGTAATGCGGTGTTCACGTCAGTTCCAATCGTAGGTGCTTCTACATGATGTAAACTTTTTGTATAAAAAGTAAATAACGAGATGTTTTTTTTAAGTATAAAGAGCGTGGAGCTACAACATTTAAATATACATACACACATAAAAAATATAAAAAACGTGTATTTTGGAACAATTTAAAAATAAACGTTTTTATTCATTACATACATCAATTCACGCCTTCTTCCTATGGGGGTAGGCAGAAACTACAGAACGCCACCTGCTACGATCCTCACATACTCCTTTTGCCTCGTTTACGTTCATATATCTGGTGGTGGTTCGCACGCCGGTTTCGAGTAGTAACATCACCAATAAGGTCACTGTACGTTCTCCTAGGGCGTCCCCTCTCTGCGTTTCCACTCACATCTGCCTTTTGTTAGTCGCCCTTTAATTCATCCTCTCAACGTGACCAAATCATCTAAGCATACTCTTTTAAAATTTTGTCACTAGATCTTCTTTTAAACCGCACCATTGCCTTATCACATAATTCCTCAGCCTATCATTCATAGTCACACCACACATTCTTCGCAAGGAACGCGTTTCCACAGCAATTATTTTTCTTTCATGCTTCTTTTGCCATACCCAACTTGCACTTCCATATATACGCGTTGGCAGCAGCACACCACTGTGAACAGCCAGTCGAGCCTATTTCGACATCAACTGGTTGCTTACAATTGCATGTGTAGCACCCACCAGTCACTTTAATTCCCGCATTTACTCTTCTTTCCACATCTTCATCAATATTTCCATCCCTTGTCAACAGACTCCCCAAATATACGAACTCACTTATTTGCTCCGCACTCTTATAATTTATTTCCGCATCACACAACGATACATCGAATTCTCTTTCAAAGACCATGACCTTCGTCTTATTCACATTTATATTCATCCCTTTCATCTTATATGCTTCATCCATCACAGTCACCATGTCTTGCAACTGTTCTGCTGACGATGCAAGTAGAACACGATCATCTGCGTAGAGAAGGCATTTGACAGGCAACTCATTCATCGTCAGTCCATACTTACCCTCTTTCAAATTTGTCAGACATTTATCCATTTACAAGTTAAACAGCCACGGTGACGCTACACAACCCTATCTAACCCCCCTCGAGATGCAGAACCAGTTCATGTATGCCCCATTTGTCCTAACACAAGTACTGAAGTCCTTGTATAAAGATGTCAGTCCACACCGTACAGGGATAGTGTCGATTACAGTTCTTCCCTCCACACACTGTCAGAAGCCTCCTCCAAGTCACCGAAATCACAGTAGACTTTCTTGTGCTTTGCCAGATGTTTTTCGACTATATGCACCTTAGGGAGAAGATATGATACATACAGCCCATTCCCTCTCTAAATCCTGCCTGCACATTCCATATTTAAATCTAAATAGAGAATAAAGGAACGTGATTTCAAAGCTGAAATCACATTACATATTTTTATTCGGATAGCTACCGAAAGATGGCCACAGCAGATATGGGCCCCCTTTCTCAAAAGTCAAAAATGTTTTGGGTAATGACTGTGTCTTCTTTGTAAAAATCACAATATCAAATATAATAATGTCTCCTTTTGTCTCCAGTTATCAGAAGTCGGTGGTGAGCTCACAGAGGAGCGGGCGGCGGCGGGTCTGGCCACAGAGCGGGCGGACGCGGAGGCGGCAGAGCGCCTGCGCGTCGAGCGCGACAACCGTGACCTGCTCGCTAACAACCAACGACTGCAGCAGGTGGGTTTACTCTTTAAGTCAAGTCTTAAGAGAAATATGAAACAGGAGAATTGATAATGACCGTAGTGTTAAAAAGCGAGTAAATGTGATCTTATTTAGAATGAAATGCCGTCAAGATTTTCGTACATTTCTGTGTTGAAATCAAGATTCCATTTTAAAAACAGAATTATCGGAACTGAGGGGCAATTCCCGTATTTTTAAGACCGTTCGCATTCTAATCTCAGTCTCAATCTGTCAAAATTACAATCAATTTACATACATTTTTGACAGGTTTTTGACATTGATTGTCGCTGAAATGAGATTGCGACTTGAAATTGAACGTTTTTTAAGTACGAGAATTGGCGTAAACCATATAAATCTCAGTCTGCCAGCCTGAATGACCAAACAGTATGTTTATTTAGCAAGCAGAGTTATATTGTAAAACTAAAAAGTCTCTGTATCATTGGTCTCATATAAAATGACTGGCAGTTAGCTTATCTGATACTTCAGATAACCCACCCTTGATCTACTAACGATAATACTGAGACCGTAAATAAACAAAAGAACATCACTTTTGTGTCATCCACTACATTGAAAACGAGACCTCGATTCATTTCTATCCGTTTCCATATGTCTTCCTTGATCATGATATCGAGTATTTATTGTGGATTTAGCAATTACATAGAATGCATTAAATTGTAACGCTACCAAGTAGGTTACAACATAACCTTCAACGTTTTAAAAATCGCTGGCACTAATTTAAGCATAATATATACGACTTACCGAGAGGAGCAGACATATTTATTTTTATTATTTTACACCTTGGATGACGTCATTGACTATCTCCATACTTTTTCTTACAGGCCTCCGAACGTCTTGAGCTCGAGCTCCTCCACTGGCGCTCCGCAGACAGCGGCGGCGCTGAACCTTCAGACTCCGAAGGTTCAGAGGCCGATGCTGGAATCTCCGGTGACAAGTACAAGCGAAGATTCGAGCGAGCACATCGAGAGCTGCAGCTTCTACGGGCTCAGTTGCGCAGGCAGCATGAGGATGACCTGGAACAGCTCGTTACTGTTAAAAAGCAGTTGGAGAAAAAGGTAAGGATTCTGTGACTTTAGATATTTATATGGATAACTTAAGAAAACATGGCTGTTTGATGTTATGACCCAAAAATGATAAATCTTTGACCTGGTGAAGGTCGCAGGGATCCGCTAGTTGAGGAAAATACAGGACTATTCGATGAGGCAACTAGCAGCGGACGTCTGTCGACTGAATATGATGATGAAGTTAACAAATGAAGACCGAATGAAGTAGGAAAGCGTGTTTGAAGAAAAATACTGCATGATAATATAGACGGAAAGGACTCTGTAGTAACAGTATTGATGTGGTTCTTATTCCTGTAAGACCTAGTAAGAGCTATTCAAATCGATACCGTTTAGTGACAGTTTGTTCCATTGCATTATTCATCTAATGGCGATACAACCAAAGGCGTTGAAAGACTGGAAACATCATCGATTGCTTGTAGATGTAACTGCGGTCCCCAAAAAAATTGGCGTTTTAGTATTATCAATAAGCTTTCGTCTGTGTATATTTTAAATGGTCTAAGTTCGTTCCGGTCAACATCAACAACGCTTACCTATGCTCCATGTCTTACATGATCAACGATAATATTATTGAACGCAGCTCAGTAAATACTAGACAATGTGGCTGTTTTCCACGGAAGTTGGAAATGTTGAATGGCCCGTGTTTACATAAATAGGTTAACGAGGAACACGGCATAACATCCTTTACTATTGTTTTGAATACTGTTCTAGTCTAGTACCTACTTATATTTGTACGTACCAACTAGTTGTTGGTCTCGACTATAATCACATACAAACTTCAACCTTCTCTTGGTCAGCTAAGAGTTGGAGTTTAAAAAAGTATGTTCTTTTCTACGCTCCCTCATTCTCCTCTCGTTATCCTAATTTACTTCAAATCAGCATATCTTCCTCTTCCATACATTTCCATTAGTCGTCATCTCAGTATTAACCCCCGGTCTATCCATGTCATTTCTCACACAATCCATTCATGATCTTCCTTCTCAATTATGATCAAAAATGTTTCTAACTTTTGTAGTGTAGACTGTGCGGTGTCTGCGGTCAGTCAGTCGGCCAATCAGTCACGTAACTGTGTTATATACTCGTAAATAGATATATCCTTCCAGTGTTATTCCTTTTTTGTTATTTTAATGTCAGGTTACACAATGATCAGCCATCATTTTCTTAGTTCCTACTGGTGAGACTCAGGCCTCCTTTCTGTGAGATGGAGTGGGCTGTAATGCACCACGTAAACCCAGTGAGGGTTGGTGGATATCACAATAATTTCTCCGACTTTTCGTATCTAGAACATGTTCTATTTTCGCACGATATTCATACCGGATAAGCCGGTTTCCGCATGATATTTTTTTTCACGGTGAAGATTATTTCGCTATTGAAAATCAAATCATGAAGATTTTCTCCATTACCATTACAGCCTCATAAAAATTTTGCGTAACCTGCAAATCGTTATATTTCTTTGAATCCATCATTATTTATTTTCATTTAGCCTAGAAAGTATTTCCGTAGTTTTAAAATAACTATCCTATTTCTACACTCGCCTGCTTTCTTGCGTTAGCAACATCAATAGTTGTTGCATCAAGAATGTTTGTTTGTCTGTCTGTGCTAATCTCGGAAAGCGCTGAACGTATGTTGATGAGTCTTTGATGATACACGTACGTACGTGTAGGATTTATATTGTTTTTGTTGTAAGGTGCAATTTCTTAGAATCGATGGCTGCTTCGGAGCCTGAAAAGTTGTGTGGAAAAATGAACTAGACTTGTAATTTTTAATTTAAGTTGGCATCAAAGTCCAGGAGCAAAACTATAATATCAAATTATTTTTAATACCTACTTATCAAAATAAGTTTCTAAGCTAAGCTCGCACTACGAATTTTAATCGTTGCGGATAATATTCACAAATCTGTGAACAACACCAATATAGTAGAATCCGCGCACTGCAATAAAAAATCGCTTGAGAATTCGGTTGAAACATTATTATCGTTTGCGATTTAATTTTACAGTTTAAAAATCGTAGTGCGCTGCGCTTAGTCTTTCTTCTTAGGTTTGCTATCTTATTTAGTGAATGATTTAGGCAATATTTCTGTCGTCTCCATTAATACGCCATCACCACCATTCAAGTTGTAGTTTTAGTATACTAATTTTGTCAACCCTGTAAATTACCATGTACTACAATGCTTTTATGATGAATAAACAATTTGATTTGATTTTGATTTGATAGTCCGCCTATAACACGCAGGCCTCCTCTCTGTGAGTGGGACTGGGTTATAATCAGTGATCGGAATAGGTAGAGCTAAAATACCTAAAGTTCGATAAGAACAGAGACAAAGTGGATACGCCTTACAACAAAATATTTTTTCGGGACTAATATCTCGGGTTTCGGAACATTACATAAGTACCTACAACTAAAAGACAGACTTAAGACAGCAAGTTTTGGCTATTCTGGGAAACGAAAACATGAGGCGGACCCAGTTCGTTACCTGAATTAATAACAATAGAAAACGTATCTACTGGTTTTTTGAGAACATTCTCCTTGCTTTTGAAGTCGGTTAAAAAGGCAAATGAATTCAATTAGTTTACTGTATTAATAATATTCAATGTACTTAAGTGGTGTCTCCACTTTTTTTTCTCTCTGATCTTTGAACTTTAGGTATATTAGCTCTACGTATTCCTATCACTCGTTATAATGCACCACGCGGATTCAGTGCGGGTTGGTGGATGGATGTCACATTTCTATGACTTTTTGGTTCTGTTATATCCGATTTTAATTCATTTGAGTCGGAAGTATTCAACACGAATTGGAAATCTACGACCCTGTTATCAGAAATCGCCCGACACAATATTTACGTATCCATCTCCCAAGGTCCGCAGATCTGTAACAAGGCTGTATGCACAAAGACGTGTAGACATACACCATCGTTTCTGCATTGTAAAACATCCTTCATGTTTCGGTTTTTATTTCAACCAGTTTCCTTTCTTGTGGCCTAAGTAAATACTATACTTTTGTGTTACAACATGTTTCAGGTATAAAGTCATACAGGTTTGGGTCATATTTGAAACAAAGTTGCTGAAATATTTTGGATCGATGTTGGGCGTATTCTCTTTTTTGTCAGAATTCAGTCTTCATTTGTTTTAAACGTTGCAATCATGATTTCTATTCATTTCTTTAAAAACAAAGGTTACACAACCACTATGTAAAGTTGAGTACAGGATAGATGTACAGACGCCAGCACATCAAGCTACTACAATCTGTCAAATTTCTTTAATAGATTTTCAACTTTATCGCTAAAGCATTAAGGTTCAAGGTTGATTGGAAAAATTTGACAGTTTCGGGTAGCTTGACCTGCTGGCGTCTGTACAATGCAATACATTTAGACAGATTTTTTTCACATTTAGGAATGTCTTGTTCAGCCAAGGATGAAAAAGAATTAAAATACTAAAACTTAACCTACTTAAGCTTCAAGTTTTGTAATAATTAGTTGATTAAATCGCTGCATAAAGATAACTTCAGTAATGCAATATGTCTAAAGTCTTAGGCGGATCGTCCACGACGCTATTCAAAAGTAACGAGCTACAAACTCGTATCACCAATGAGTAGCGAGAATGCCACAGCACTAGTATTTCAATGGCGGATCCATACTCAACGCGACTTGCTAACTAGTTATTGACGTATCTAGTTTATTATTGGTAGCGTCGTGGACGAACAGCTTTACTTACATATTTTTTTGCAAAACATCGCAATAATCGCTGCATTGCAATCTATTTGCTAAAAACTCATTTTCATATTACAAAACATGTTTATTATGATCCTCATTCTATTTTATGTACAGTTTCCGTATCAACACCCGCCTACGTGCACAGTTGTTTTTACACAAAGAATTTGTCATTGAAACTGAACATTAATACATTATTTTGAAACTGAAATAACTTTATGAACTCATTCTCTGGAATTTGGATTCCATGAAATAAAGATCCTTTTTATATATCAATTAACGCGGTCCAATTCTGTTGGTGCTCGTTTGTGCAATTGCATTTTAATCTAATTAGTGATCTTGCAAGATAAATTCAATCTGTAATATCGCTGATTTTATCTTGTTTCGTTTAAGGGCTTCAGGGTATTGCAAATAAAAACAAAACACAAACCATACACACACACACACCACAGACACACACACACACACGAACACACACACCACACACACACCACACATGCACACACCACATTTTATTTGATATAAACCTACATGGGCACTTATGAAACGTCAGAAGCTGGAAGCACGGTATCAATTGGTCGTTTCATCTGGAGAAAAGCCGACATGAAACTCCACGGTTACTCTATTAAAAATAATTGGCTTTTACTATATTAATTCAATGGTATGGGAGGACAGTGTAGGCGTACAAAATCATGTAACCTAAAACCTATTAAGAAAACTTTAATTTAAACTAAACGATAGCAATTTAAATTGTGTCAGCCGAAAACTTAGCCAAACGCTTTCATCTATTGCATTATCAGAAACCTTCATAGGAACGATTAGTTTAACGAATAACTGAAAATAAAACGAAGTTCTAACGCGTCAACACTACATCGCGAAAAGATACGCAGAAAAAACCGCAAAAATGTTTTTCGCAACAAAAACATTTTCAAGTGAATATTGTGTTTAATTATAGCAATTGCATGTACTCGTAAAACGCGCGTCACATTGTAGGCGGAGCGGGGGCGGTTTTGTTTGGATGTTCCACTCTCAATGACATACTAATAGATAGATAATATGTGGAAATACGACATTAAGCATTGCTAGCGTCATATTCCATATAATTTCATTTCAGCTACTTTAATCTGATTAGATTCAAATGTAAACTTTTCAAATACTTCCCTCGTTTTTTTTTAAATTGCTTTTTTCCACGAAGACTTGTTTATGCTCGTCCCTTAATATCACATGAGTAGGTATTGACTTATCTAAGGCAAATTGCGAAAGCAACTGCAGGATCAGCCCACCTCACTTCACCTCCTTCTGCGAAGCAGTAATGTTCGCGAAGGAGGAGGCGGAACGCGTGAGGGAGAGGCAAAATTTGAGCCCTCACGCCCCTAGCCGCCGCCGGAGACGCCCTGGGCGTCGGGAATCGCAGGCCGATTCCCGGCCACCGTAGGCGCGGGCTTGTGAACGGCGAGCAATGGGCAGCTCGCCGTTCGATAAGGACCAGGCCCGGGTCGACGGCGCGTTGTGTTCCACGCGCGCCTCAAAGAGATGTCAGCACCAATGACGGGGTTTGCTAGGACCGATGCTTGCTAGGGTTGCGGAAAAGTCCAAGAGGGTTACCGTGGCCCCTGGCACAGGCAACTGAAGGAACACGGGTGGGTTTTAGTCAGTAAGAGTCTGACACGCCCTCCTGCTCTGCCCAGAGCGGGAGAAGTTATTTGATGATTTCCCACCCACAAAAAAAAGAAAAAAAAAGGATCAGCCCAAAATCGTGTTGAAGGGAAATCGAGACAGGAAAGTCTTTGCCCATCTAAGAGATAATAAAAAGTAGAGACCTAATACCTATAGACTAAACGCCCTGCTAGATCTTCTTCTTGACAAATTATTTTTAAGGCAGTCAACCACAGAAAGATACTATCACCAGTCACCTTAGCCTCTTGCAGTCCAATGCTGAACAGAGGACTGGCTCCGGCTTTCGCCTTCAGTTTGTCGTCAGCCGGTCCATCTAGCCTAGCTGAAATGGCACAACAGCTTTTAATCAAATGGGTATTTACTTTGTAAAGTATTATATTATTTTAATTATTGTGAATGTGAGGACTATGTGGGTCATAGCTTTTTTGTTTTTTTTTTCAGTTAGTTTTAATCATGATCTGGCAGTTTGAGTAATGTATGCGGCCTACCTAAATGTGTTTTTTCGTCGAATCGTTGAGCTCCTTAATTAAGCTCTGAGTTGAGCTGCACGATTACTGACACATGCGTGCACTGACTGGACAGGTCCACTCAATCTCTGTGGTTTTTCCTCAAAAGACCATTTCAGACACTAATCTGCAGGGTCTTCACATGATCTGACCAAGATTATGTCTGTAATTTTCTCTGAGCTTGTTTCGGCCTTTCTTCTCAGAGTAGTACGATAGGAAACGCCGACCTCATCTAACTTCTAAAATATGATTGACGTGTAAAAGTGTTTGTACAAACCTACTTACAGAAAATAAAATCATTTATCAATAAATAACCGAATTTTACCCAAAACAAAAAAAGGATATTTTTTTTTATTTCTCTAAGTAGGTTTGAACAAACGCTACACGTCAATCATATTTTTTTTTAACTAGATGAGGCCGGAAAGTTAAACCACTTTGCAATAACACACAACATAATTCTATAAATACCGTCGCAGTATTTTCAGTGATCATCCGTGACCTAGACCGACACGTTGCCATCCGTTCTAGGGTTGCCAAACACACGTTAAGGGACCGACAACAGCTAAAGCGCGGTCACTGTCGGACTGCATAGAAAAGAAAGAGAAGCGCGATGACACAAAGCTGGTAATTTATTGCATAATATGAAGCAATTCTGTATTTACAAAAAATCTATTGATTGGACTAAAAAATTAAAACACTATCACGTTAGTTGCTTGAAGAACAATCTGAAAAAAAAAACAGAATGATTGCATGTATATTAGTATGGTTTTTAATCATTCAAATAAATAGAGGTTTTTTGTGACCTTTTTCTATCGTACCAAATTAGATGTATTATGTTTTCAACACACTATCTAACCAGCATATATCCTGAAGAATATCATATATTTTTCTGATTTTGTTTAGTGCAGTGGATCATATACATTTAGGCATTATACACTTGCGTTTAGGTCATGTAGGATCCTTAAGTGCTCCCTGTTACTACTCACGCTATTAATACGCACATTACATGTATCGTTTTTTGTATCGGTTTACGAGTGAGTTTTTAGAAAGACGGAATGTGCGTAATTGTAATTGGAACTTAGTTTTTATTTTGGTTCATCGTAGGTAGTTATATTGAATTCAGTAGTAATGTATCATCGTCTTCCTGCATTTCTTATCCCTTCTTTGGGGTCAGCGCAGTAGCTACGTCTTTATGTTCCTTATTCTCAATCAGCCGCCAGTGTTCACTTCCTAGGAAGTTAAAACGGCATTTTTTTTCGAGGGTGGGAAATCATCAAATAACTTCTTCCGCTCTGGGCGGAGCGGGAGGGCGTGTCAGACTCTTGCTGACTAAAACCCACCCGTGTTCCTTCAGTTGCCTGTGCCAGGGGCCACGGTAACCCTTTTGGACTTTCCCGTAACCCTGGCAGGCATCGGCCTACCGGACCCCGTCATTGTTTCTGACATCTCTTTGAGACTGACATCACAACGCGCCGTCGACCCGGGCCGGGTCCTAATCGAACGGCGAGCTGCCCATTGCTCGCCGTCCGTAAGCCAGCGCCTACGTTAGCCGGGAATCGGCTTGTGATTGCCGACGCCCTGGGCGTCTCCTGCGGCGGCTAGAGGCGTGAGGGCGCGAAATTTGCCTCTCCCTCACGCGTCCTGGACCAGCATTGCGATTCTGTAACCATGTCACCGTTAAAACTTAGGTGAAGTGAGCGTGGAGTGAGCTGTCAGTGTCGTCTCACTGATGCTAGCTAGGGATTGACCAAGCATTACATTCACAATCATAATAGCTATTTTAATAATATCTTTTTATGGAAATTCTATTGATAATTTTATATTATTTGAAAACTAGACTCTATCCGTCTTATTACAAAACACGATCTAACTTTAGCCCCAACCTACACATTCGATTTAGTTTTTGTATTTGGAACTTTATGCCGACTTTAGTAAAGTTCTTAATACAAAATTGACAATCTAAGACCGGCCTAAGTTGACAGTTTTGTAAAAGGAACTATATTTCGATTTCAGTTATGTTCTTATTTCAAAAACAGGCTCGATGGTTTAAACCATGTCAAAAGAAAAACCTTGTTTTGTAATAAGGCCGTATGTGTCTAAAAAAAAACAACATTCAGTTTGTAACTGATTTTCAGTTTTGCTATTTTATTTTAAAACCCCGAAAATGGAAATATTTAGCCAATTAACTACGTATTAGCTTTGAAATAATATAAAATGACCAAAAGAATGTGGATAAAAAATATTATTTAAATCTCGATTGTGATTGTAAATGTAACGTTGGTCAATCCCTAGCATCAGTGGGATGACACTGACAGCTCACTCCACGTAAGTCTTCACGGTGAGATTTTTACAGAATCGACCGGCAGGGCCGGACGCGAGAGATCGCCACCGCCAATCGCCTCCACGAGGACACGGCGGTGCTCCGCGTCCTCGTCTTTATGTTCCATATTCTCTATCAGCCGTCAGTGCTCACTTCCGACGAAGTTAGTATGGCTGTTGTAACAATCCATGTTCCATCCATGTTCATCTCTGTGGATGTCGATAGAATAAATGACAAGAAAATCTAATAAACTTGTTTTTAAATGTGAATATTATAAGCTCTAAATTATTGCCGGCTTATTTGGAATCCCTCACACATTTAATGGACGTTTCATAATTTTAATGTTTACATGAATATAAAAAAAAATACATTGGAATAGTTTTGCACATAAGTACCTACGCTTGAAATCTTCTGAATAATTTACCACGTTATCTTTCTTTCTACATTCAAAAATAATCGTTGGCAAATCATTCAAACACTTAATGAGGATTTTATAACCATACATTTTTTGCTCATTCTATTTTTTTTTTTTTGTCGTTTTTATTAAACATAACTGGCTAAATGTGCGTGTAGTTTAGGTACACCTCTGTCTAAACCTTCTGGGATTACAGGCGTGATTTTATGTTATATTATGTTAAACTTTCTCAAACATGCCTGGAAATTTGAGCATTATTTTGACAACCTTCTTCGAGATAAATTCGAAATGGCTGTACTGGCCAAATACATGCGAGCAGCGGAGCGGCCGGCAAAAGTTTTATGAAAATCCATATCTGTCGTGGTTTAGCGGCCAAATAAATTACATAGTAAACTCATATCTATCGTGTAATTTAAAAATGGAACGTTCTTTCACTCCGAAACATGGCAACCAAGGATGTAACGTCTTATCAAAGGCTTTATTTAAATTTCGAACTGGCTTGCAAATAGAAAGCTGTTAATTGAAAAAAAAAACAAATGAACACTTTACCCAAGAAAAATGATTGTTGTTCGTTGTTCGTCATTGATTTTGAAAAGTAATTGTGTTTTAATTTCCGCGCATTATTTGAGAAAAGTACTATACAAGCCTTGGCCTCAACTAGGCATTGCATCTTTTGCTGGCCTCTGCAGTAATGTACTATAACAGCTCTCATAATCTAGTTAGTAAATGTCTAAACAGGCATAAAGCGTCTAGGTTTACAATAGTCATCTTTATCTTGACATATCTCAGTATCCTTGGCCCGGTCTTTAGAACTGATAGCACACCTTAGATTCCGATATCATCTGCTTTATCGTCATTTTCCGGTCATATATCGGATATTTCAGACGAATTTATATTTTTTAAATTATTTTTCTACAAAAAATAAATGTTTCGTCGAAAAGTGACATTTTTTGTTTTTTTTTTTCAAATTTCGCATTGTTTAAGACAACTATTCAATTATCATATAATTTTTTAGAAAAAGTGTTCGTTTTCATTTGATTCCTTCACGAAAAGTGATTCATCTCTTACATTTCGTAACAAAAATATTAAACCCACAATATCGTTAGGTACCGAAAATATTTTTATTGAAAGCCAAGTGACGAAACATTCTGTGATAAATTCTTAAGTGTTACTATAAAAAGTTGATAATATGTCTGTGGTTTATTAACTTTAAATATGCATTAAAAATGATAATATTTTGTTTGAATATAGAAGTGAATGCTTTCAACTGCTGATAAAGCTGGATTTTAATTTACTTTGTGTCATCATTTACATTATTGAGGCCAGTAAAGGAATACATTATTTGTTTTATGTGTAGACGATTTATAAGGAAAGTGGAGTGAATAGTGTAGATATACCAGTTAAGTGTCTAATGTTGAAATGAAAAGACTGTTTCATCACAAGTTAATGTAAAAGTTTTAATTTATTTATATAGTGTCCATACACTCAAAGAAAGTTCATGTGATGGCTATGAACGTGAAGTGAATCAAAGTGGTTACCAATATTATTGGTTTATGAGTTGAAAACGTCCAAAATCTTACGAACAGGAAGATAATGTATACAATACAATGTACTTCAAAAAATTTCAATGAAATGCCAAAGGGCATCGACATTTCCAATTAATAATTAAAGACTGCGAAAATATTCGCAATTTTTAAATTTCGTGAATTAAAAAATGGAGGAGGAAACCGAGGTTAGTGCACTTTAATAAGAAAATGTTTTGGTAGTACAATAATTTAGTGTTGTTTTATCGTAGGTAATCGGTAACGTTTGGCTTTGGTCCAACGACGTCGGGCCGGACCGGGTCGGATTACGTTTCGTAATACATCGCGTTTTAATACGAATTGGTTTAATAGCATGTTATTATTGTGGGTGGATGGAAAATCTAGTACTGTTAAGATGTTTAGCCTTCGATGGAATTACATAGCATAGCGCCTGTGATCCTAGAAAGGATAGGCAGATGTGTACACTGTACTCCTCTGTAGTTATGTTTAAATCCCATGTAATAGAGGGTGAGCCTATAGCCATCCATCGAGCAGTGGTAGCCCAGCGGTACCTAACGGCCGCGACTTACGTGTTGTTCCTCGTGGGTTAAATTCGAACCTAAGTAGGCACTTTACTTTGAGTTAATTATTTCATCACCACTGCTCTCAAAACGGTGAAGGAAAACATCGTGAGGAAACCGGCATGTCCTAGAACCAAACATTCGAAGGCATGTGACATCCTCCAACCCGCACTGGGCCCGCGTGGTGGATTACGGCCCACTCCCTCTCACCGAGAGGAGGCCTGTGTCCCAGCAGTGGGAACATTATAGGCTGATTATGATTATGCTGGCTGGTTATTTGAGCATAAATCTAGGCTTCAGGCTGCTACTGCGAAATTCCTGATGGAAAAACCCAATAACATTTTGCCTGACCCAGGACCTCATGCTCAGCAGTAGCTTTGCGACCATTAGACGAACTATGCCGTCGATGGAATTAGTCATCAAAATCTTCCATGAACCGAATAAACTGGCCAAATGACAGAACTACCACTGACACTATCTAACTAGCATATATCCTAAAGAATATCATATATATTTCTGATTTTGTTTACTGCAGTGGATCATATACTTTTAGGCGTTATAAAACTTGCGTTTAGCTCATGTAGTCCCTTTAATAGGTACCTACCTATGGGAGGCCTCCACTATCTTCCCATACCTATGAACAGTATCATTTGTCAGTGTCAATGCCAATTATTTTTAAAAGAGTAACCGTGGAGTTTCTTGCCAGCATTTCTCCATAGGAAACGACCAATCGGAACCGTGCACCTAGCTTCTAACATTTCATAAGTGCCCATGTTATGAATTTGAACTTAGATCATCTTGAAAATTGGAACTGACCTACCCTACCTCAATATCATCACCTTATAGCAGTCCAATCCGATTGAACGCCATTTGACTCCCATCAGCCAACGTTGTTGATTACCTCATTACTCGTAACTCGATTGCGACATTTCGAATCTACTTTTAACAAATTGGCATTTAATTCAGTCACATAGACTACCCGACTACATGTTGCCTAGTAATTTCTTTTTGCACGATTTGTGACTCATCTTGTTTTACATGCATCTGCGATGTTAATAACTTCAGTATAGTAAATTAGACTACTGAAGTTTTCTTAAAGAGTTTATACTAGGTAGATTGTTTAATTTCTCTCTAGACTTTCAAATCAGTCTTGTTTGTTGAATAAAAACAGACGGTAATTAAAATGCTGAAATACTTGCGTGTGAAGATCGTTTGTCTGTTGTTTTTATCGTAGGAATCTTGTCGTCTATTGCGAATTCGAGTTTTTGAAAGACTGATGTCTATTTTTCCAGAGTCCTACTTTCCATGCCGTTGCTAGTCTAGTTAAAAACATACGAGGGAAGAAATGCAGAATAGCGCCTAAAAGGGGTTAAAAGCGTTCATGAATATAAGCAACTTTTAGTAGGCCTTTGTACCTATGAGATCAGCTTGGACTCCTTAAAAAGTCAGCTGTTCCATAGGTATGTTTCAGTTTATTAGGCTTTGATATTTCTATTATAACAGCAAACTTATATCACTACCACATCTCCCCAAAAGTGAATTATTAAAACCTATAGGTACAAGATCTTGAGAAATTATCTACACCTTATCTAAACAACCCTCCAACTTACCGCATCAACAACGACCTCAAACCTAATCACGTTGATAATAACCATTATTTCCTTTCGCCCCCAGCATCAACATCACAATTTATCAAAACAACCGCACATATTACCGAAATTATCTCAAACCTTATCACGTTGATAATAATGACCAAAACCCTTTGCCCCCAGGTACAAGATGCCTACGAAGAAGTGGAGGAGCAAAGATCGGTGGCTGCGCAGTGGAAACGCAAGCTGCAGAAGCTGACCAACGATATGGCCGACCTGAGGTCACTGCTTGATGAACAGGTAACAACCACATTTGTTTTAACCAGAAGGATATACAGGGTGGAAACTTTCAGCGGGGCATTAAGGGGAAGTACCTTATCCGTTGCAGCTACACGAAAATTGTCTTAGGAGACTATCCATATTTTTTATGGAATTTTGATCCCCATTCACAAATTTTCAAAAAAGATTACAGTTAGCAAGAAAATAGCCATTTTACACAAACAAATTTTTTGGTGCCAATCGATCCTGTTTCTAATACTGATCAAAAACTTCTATGGGACCAACCATCGTTGGAGTACTCAAAAAGTCACAAATTGCAAAAAACTTTTCCTCCTTTATACAGGGTGGGTGGATAAAGGAGTATGTCCCGTCGAATATAAATAACCATTAATAAAAAAAATACGACACTCAAGAATAAATTAAATTGAATTGTTGAAGACAATTACGAATGAAGGTGGTGAAAATTCTGGATCAGCTTAGACCTAAACAAGAACCAGGTTCTGGGAAAACATTGCTATTAGTCTAAACTTCTTGAAAACCTAAGAATCCAAGGGGGAATATTACACTTACGAAAAGTGATGGTATATAAGCAATTATTACTTAATGCAAATGTTTTTGGCATCTTTTAACCCACAATTCTTAGGCCGAAATGTTTTTTTTTTTTTAACCTGTTCTCTCTGCAGCTTTACTAAATATGTATCGATGTTACATTTAGCAATGTTTGTCATATTTCAGACATGTCGCAACAACTTATTAGAGAAGCGACAGCGCAAGTTCGACGGTGAGCTTCAAGCGGCGCAAGAAGAGCTGAAGCGCGAACGAAGCGCCAAGGAACGACTGTCGAGGGAGAGAGACCAAGCACATGCCGAGAAGTACGCCATCGAACAGAGCCTCTCTGTGAGTATAGAACTTATTGTGCCATTTAAAAAGAGAGAAAAGCGAGCCCTTTAAAACCTGATAAGCGCTGCAAAACTAAATGAAGCACCAGCGAACCAAGGTCTCTTGCCATTCATATAGCTATCAAGACGCATTTGACGGAGAAGTAAGACTCCAGTTAAACATCACTGAAGCCTTGTGTAAAAAAATGAAAATATTTATTTCAGACCAAGCACACAGGAATTGGTAATAGTTTTAGTTGGTTTAGGTTATTATATTTTAATTTTAATATTTTGATAGTTTATTTAGTTAAGTTTAGGTGAATATAAAAAATAAAATTGAGTAAATAAATAAACATCTTACACGTAATTGATACAAGTCCATAATAAGTTAGCAGGTAGATACTTAAAGCTATGTTAGTAGAAATTAAAACAATTATTATTTTGGACATGCATGAGCGACCAATGCTTCATTATTTGGCTGTCCACTCTGTTTGACACCACGCTCAGAACCGTGTTGGTGCTACCCTTTACCCGGGACCACAGAGAGTCACCCCCCCTCCCTTTTAGGGGGGTATTCTGCTACTTGAAACCAACGACCATATAGCCCATGGTCGTTGCTTGAAACCCTTTAATAATTAAAACCGTTATGCGCTCTATTAATCTCCAACTTATCTCTCCCCTAACCGAGGGTTCTAATAGAATGCGGTCGATTTATCACGTTCTATTAAAAGTGCTCCTAAAACTACATTAAAAACAATTGTTTTCAGAATACATAGCGATCTAAATGACCCACCATATGTTTGCCATCACTAACAAGAATATATAATTGCAGGAAGCTCGTCTGGAACTGGAGCTGAAAGAAGAGCGACTAGCAGCCGCGACGCGCGAGCTGGAGGAGCGAGGGGGAGGAGGAGACGAGGTCACCGCCCTCAGGAGGAGCAAGACGGACCTGGAGCGAAGAGTCAGGGACCAGGAGGAGGAGCTGGACGAACTGGCCGGACAGATACAGGTAAATAGATTAGTCAAGGACGCAGTGGCCTATTTGTACTATGGCCAAGAGGGCCTTGGCCCGGGGCGGCAGACTACGAGTTGTTACTACCAGTTGTTCTGAAGCTTCTATGCATACGTCGACAAAGTAACTTTAACTTTATTTATATGAATGGTCAAAAGAAAACCTAACCTATCCGAGGAGAGGTGCTTAAATTTCCGAGCTCGCTTCGCGTGATCTTACATCATCAGTTCTCTATCTTTGATGCTTGTACTATGAATAAGTTGACAAAGAAACTACTATACATGGTTAGTGGTAAAACACCATCAACCTCTTAACGGGTCATTGTACTCATCATTATGAACAACTTTTACTATGGGACCAAATATGAAAAAGCGAAAAAAAAAATCAACTGGTCCCTACATTTTGACGAGTTCTGCAAACATAAACGTAGGGAACCGCCGGTTTTTTTTTTCGCGATTTCATATTTGGTCCCATAGTAAAAGTACACACAGTAACATTCATCTTACAGTATTTTAATTACTCTTTAGTTTATGCATAAGTCGACCAAGTAAGTTCAATGTGATCTGCATGAATGGCAAAATTAAACTAACACATACAAGGTGGGGTGCTAGAATTTTAAAAATATCTTCCTACGATACGGGACGCGAGTTTAATTCCAGCCCACAAAACATACTTCTTTGGACAGTTGTTCCAAGTCTTTATAGACTCGCGATTGTACCTAGCTCTACAATCAAGTACAGGGGCCGTACTATGACGTATTAATTCCATCATTGTTCCAGCGTGAAAGAGAGACGGAGCTATACATGACCGATAGCACTATCTCTTTTTCGCAACGGAATCATGATGGTGTTAACACGTCATGGTACGGCCCCTGGTTGATCGCTAGACGTTGCGCATGAGCAGTGGACCAATCAAAACAATTTACATTTCGCCCCAGTTGACTGTGTCGCTGTTCCGGGATCTGTATCTGCTATATAGTGTCATACGTTTTAAAACCGACTCCCCTGGCTGGAGGCTTGGCAATATATTACTTTGCGAGAGGCTGCCATTCGGGAAGGTGCTAAGGATATTTATCCATCCTACTATAAAGTGCAACAAACTAAGCTTGATTGCTACCCTCTGAGTTCACTCAAAGGCACCACAGGAAAGACCGATTAAGCAGTCACGGCTTCTCAGGCCAAATGCGAGATGCCATAAAAAAAAATAAAAAAAAAATACTCACAACCTTCTCCGCTTCTGTACTAATATTCCAGAACATTTTTGAATTTTTTTTATACATCAATTTTTAATTTTTTTTTTTGTACACAGCTGTTGGAAAGCTCCAAGCTCCGCCTGGAGATGTTGCTAGAACAACAACGCAAGGAGGCGCGACTGGAAGCCGCCGCGCGAGACGACGAGATGGAGGAGACAAGGGCCAACGCAGCCAAGAAACTTAAGAGTAAGTCGTCATCCGAGTTTCCTCTGCCACGTAAAGCTTATCCAGGACATGAATACAGTACACAACTTGCAAAACTGATTTGAAATGAGACAAAAAAATCAAGGCCCTGTTATTAAATTATACCACGTATACTACATGGTATACTTAGACGATATACAAAATTTGAATGAAATCCATTCACTAAAAAAATCTGCTGTTCCATACATTTTGTCGAGCTACGTGTAACAAGATGTAAGGCACAGCAGATGTTGTTTGTGAATGATTTCATTTAATTTTTGTATATCGTCTAAGTATACCATGTAGCTACTCAGATCCCGTGGCGCGGCGGTTTTTTACAGTTGATGCACGCGCGAAATTACGTCATCGCCGCTCTAGTGTAAACAAAGGGTTTTTCTAAGTATTCGATTGTTATAATTAAAGCTGATGACAGACCGGGCACCCAGGCTACCCAGTGGGCATTGATGGTAGTTTACTATTGGGAAAGAGAGCTTTACGCGGGTCATTAGCGGGTAGTATACGTGGTATAATATAATGTGATAAGGTACGCGCCACCTTGTATAAGGTGGACACGATAATACGACAGTTAATTAAACGTCGTCTAACTAATTAGTGATCTATATAATGGCACTGTTAGCACAGTGGTTTACCGATCGACTGCTGCGCCACGTGTCGCGGGTTCGATTCCCGCACGGAACAAATATTTGTATAACCTGCAAGTACATAGTTGTTCCGGGTCTGGCTGTTTAAGTATGTGAGCTTAAATGTTTGTGAACGCACCCACGATACAGGAGAAATTCCTAGAGTGGGGCAACGTTTCAAAAAAATACAAAAAGTAAAATGATGTTACCTGTCTGCACACAGAAATTCAAATACAAGGTGGAGACGACAATACGACAATAAATTAAACTGCGTATATCTAATGATGTTCCCAGCCTGCATACAAAAATTCAATAAAATATATCCAATAGTTTAGGCACTATAGCTAGTAAAAAATTGGCAAAACCCATAGTCGGCCCATCACTACTATTTAGTTTGTTTGAAAAAATCACTTTTGTTATTTCGGTGTTAGGATTAATTTGATAGTTTCAAAATACTCCTATGCATTAGTATTGCGAGTGTTTTCATTTATTGTCTTTTTGTTTTCTCCACATTGTATATACAATAGTTTAGTCACTATAGCTAGTCCTAAGATTGGCAAAACCCATAGTCGGCCCATCACTACTATTTATTTTGTTTGGTCAAATCACTTTTGATATTTCGGTGTTAGGATGAATTTGATAGTTCCAAAATACTCCTATGCAATAGTAATTCCAATGTTTTCATGTATTGTCGTCTCCACGTCCTGGTCGTTGTGTGTCATATTATAGGTTCCAACCCAGACAGGCGTTTTACTTAGTGTAAATAATTCCATCACCACTGCTCTCAAAACGGTGAAGGAAAACATCGTGAAGGAAACCGGCATGTCCTAGAACCAAAAATTCGAAGACATGTGACATCTGCCAACCCGCACTGGGCCCGCGTGTTAGCTTAAGGCCCACTCCCTCTCACAGAGAGGAGGCCTGTGTCCCAACAGTGGGCACTTTATAGGCTGATTATGCTTTAAATCCCTGCTTTTGGGATAATCTACAGAAGTAACAATTGTAATAACATATCTCAAATACCGCGAACCGTAGAAAGCTGATTAGCATAAATTCATTTGGCTGTGCCAGCGTTAATGATAACTCAAAGTTCGATACCTATATGTAAATCAATGTGTTATTGCAAATTTACTATTAATCAAAACATATTTTAAATATAATGGGCTGGTGTCCGCAACACTACGTCCAAGCGCGTTTTGCGTGCGGTTACTATAAGTTCGGTGATTCAAACTATTAAAAGTATGGGCAATACGTTAACTTGAATTGTTCCTTCGCAGTGCTAGAAAGCCAACTTGAGAGTGAGCACTCAGAGCGCAGCTTACTACTACGTGAACGACACGAACTTGAGCGACGCCTCGCCGCGCTAGAAGAGACCGCGCGCGCTGAGAACCATGAGCAGGCGCAGTTGTTGCAGAGACTCAAGAGGTAAGCCATGAGAGTGGTCAGTTTGAGAGCAAGCAAAGAGGTAAAATGACCAACAGGTCTCAGGCTCTCTTATTAAACTGTCCGTAAGATTTTTGCTGGGTTGACTACACAGGGTGCGCCAAACGTACTCGAGTGCATGGTCTGTTCTAAAAGTGTCTGATGAAAGTGGAAACGCACCCTGTTCAGGTTATATTCTTACTAAAGGGAATTAGTTACACATTCATCTGCATTTAGAAGGTTTCAACTTTATATCTCACCACTTTTTCCAACTATTATTGTTTGAATAGCAAAATTAAATTGTATGCATGAAAACATCGACGAAAATATTGAGGTTTTAAAATTAACCTCAATTGTCAAATAATAACGTCTCTAATATGATTTGAAAGTAGACTTTCGGGTTTAAGTATTCATATAATCAAATCATATCACTCAATTTATAAGTGGTACTACATATTGGCATCCATCCAGGTACAGACGCCAGCACATCAGTTTTTACGAAACTGTAAAATTTCTCCAAATGACTTTAAACGTTGAGATGTTGAAGGTTAAGTTCAAAATCGAATGATTTCTCATTCGATTTTGAACTTAACCTTCAACATTTGACAGTTTGTGTTAACTTTACCAACTGCAGTGTGTACGTTGTTCGATCGATTTGTATACATTTCCTTCAGATACTTTTGGAACGAAGTATACTCAGTAATATGAGTGACATTAATGTGAAACCGACTATAAAATTATATTTATTTGCAGAGACCTGAAGAGATACCGCGCTTTGCTGCGCGACGCACAGACGATGCTCGAACAAAAGGAGAAGGAAGGCGGCGCTAAGGCACAGATCAGACAACTGAAGAACCAGGTATGACCAGACCCTTATTAGTGGTAAATTTAAGTATCACCTTAGGTGATTGACAAAATTAGTTATCTAACCCAGCAGAACACCCTCTATCACAGGTCTTAGGATAGCAGAGGGTGTTTAGAGATGTCCGCAATGCTGAGGGCATCCTTTGTATTCGCCACGGTCCGATAACTTGAAAGATAACATTTAATCAGAAAGATAAATAAATGCTATATCTTTATTTTGGTGCCATCTCAATATAAACCCAATCCCTCATCCCGCCAGGTTGAAGACCTAGAACTAGCAGTCCGCGCTGCGACAAAAGCCCGTCAAACTGCTGAAGCAGAGGCCGCTGAAGCGAACGCAGCGCTTGAAGAAGCCACTAGAGCCAGAACCGACGCCGCAGAAAGAGCCATGACAGCGGCTAGAGACGCTGCAGCTGCCAGGGCACAGCTTGATGATGCGGAAGAGGAAGCTGCAGAGGTAACTACACAAGATAAATTATTTAATTATAGCAATATTAATAAGAGCCTGAACCGACGCCGTCGAACGACCGATGACAATTCTTATCTATACAGGGTTATTGGTAAAACACCATCAACCTCTTAAGGGGTCATTGTACTCATCATTATGAACAACTTTTACTATATAATCATTTTAAAAAAGATCTGCTGTTCCCTACATTTATGTTTGCAGAACTCGTCAAAATGTAGGAGGGACCAGCAGATTTTTTTTCGCGATTTCATATTTGGTCCCATAGTAAAAGTTGTTCATAATGATGAGTACAATGACCCCATAAGAGGTTGATGGTGTTTTACCAATAACCGTGTATAAATAAAAATCAATTAAGTACCAAAAATGTTAGTCCCTGCATCACTTCAAAGCGGCTGCACCTATTTGGCTTATTCTTATTTTGTTGTGTTTATAATAATTGTCAGCACAATGTTTGCATTAAAGATTTTTTTTGGAAAATCGACCTGTAATTGAAAATCTAAAATTTGGATGCTATTTATGTATGAAGTTCACAGCGGGGGACGCCGGGCATTAACAGCTAGTTTTTAATAATTAAAATAAGAACCTACTTTTGTAACCCATTTTTGCTTTGTCGCATTGAAATGACACAATTTAATTCTAAATCGACACGCAATGTAATTTCATTTTGATTGTAACTTTGCTATGTCTATTTGTTACAATAAAAGTAATCATCATCAATCATCTCTCTCATTCCAGCTCCTAAAGAAATACCGATCAAGCACGACCGCCCTCTGTGCCGCACAAAACGAAACGCGAGAGGCATGCGCACGCGCAGACACCGCGGCTGAAGAGGCAAGAGCCGCGAGAGACAAGCTCACTGAACTTACTGCCAAGCTGGCTCATGCAGAGGCAGGCCATTCGCATGGACATATGGAGGCTGAGAGGCGGCTGGAGTTGAGGAATAAGGTACGGATGAAAAATATTGGAAGAAACAATCTACTCGTTCTCTTACCCCGCGTTTACTCCAAGATATAAAACATTTATTCTACATGTTGTGTCTACTTTCTTCGTTTATAGTTTACATCTAAAACGAGTTGTAAAGACTAGTAACATTTATAAAATATTTATCATTTATAGCATAAGCAGCCTATAACCTTCCCACTGCTGGGACACAGGCCCCCTCTGTGAGACGGAGTGGGCCGTATTTTTTTTAAATTTCGTAATATTCGAGTACAAAGGACATCTACGGGCCCGCACTGAGCGGGGTGTGTGGATTACGGCCCACTCCCTCTCACCGAGAGGAGGCCGGTGTCCCAGCAATGGGAACGTTATAGACTGATTATGTTATGCATGTAACAGTTACTAAAATGTGTCGCTGGTGGTGGCGTGTGTATTGGATCATTGAGTTCCCTTCAAAACGGTTGAGCTGAATGGTGCTGATCCATACGTCATGTTCGTGAACGGGCGCCGTCAGTAGGCACTGGTCATTTCTTAGCTGCCACGGCTTATTTTAATTCCATAATAATTGTTTTTATCTTTTTATTACGGACGCTTTTAACGTGCACGTCTTTCTACATCGTTCTCACATGTATAATTTCAACATGAATGATGTAACCACTCTATTGTAACAATATTTTGATTTAAAAGAGTGTCCATGGAGTTTCTTGCCCGTTCTTCTCCATAGGTACCTACTACGCTTTGAAATGGGCAACTAGCTTCGTCTTTCTGACTGACCGACCCCTTGACAATTCAAAAGTGCCTGTAATTGGTTTATTTGAAATAAATGCTTTGAGTTTGAGTTAAACCTCACATTTCGCGTTGGCGCAAGTTTTCAATTTAATCCTGTATTTTCGCCTATTTCCAGGAGTTAGAATCCAGTCTAGAACTGGAAGCCACAGCCCGCTCCCGTCTCGAAGGCCAGCTGTCGCGCCTTAGAGAGGCACATGAACAACTAGCTTCAGAGCTCGGCACTGCGCGGGCAAGGGAACAACATACTGCTGATGAAGTCCGCAAGTTCACTAGGCAACTGCGGTCAGTACTTATGAAATCTTAATATGGAAAACAAAAATTAAAATGGGATTTGTTAAAAAAGGATTGCAAATTTGAGCGTCAAAATATGAACAGCAAACAACAAAATGACCCCTTATGACCCCTATCCAAATGTCAACCATTTCTGAGTACTTTGACATTTTATATTTTTTGGCGGTGTACAACTTCGAAAATTTATTTAAATAAAAAGAAAGCATGGTTATTATCTGCTTCTATTTCAATACATAATGATCCACCATAATATGACAATTATCTTTAATATTTGTTTTAATCAGAGCACACAATTTTCATCATTTTGAGCAGGTATTTGACTAAAGTTGTTAATTTCTGCAAAAAATATTCATATACTTTATCGACAGACCATTCCAAAAATATCTACAACTTCTCAGCTATCGAACGAGATACAATAAGATACCATATATATATATATATAATTTGATTTTTTGAAGAGAGATATCAAAAAAAAAAAAATATCAAAATCAAAAATCAAATTACTGGAAAATGGTAGACATTTGCATATGGGTCACAAGGGGTAATTTGGTTGCAAATGACTTCCCCTACATACCCTTAATGAATTGCCGACGTATTAGAAATAACCCTGTATATAAAACTGGATCTGTCACGACTGGCAGCAATTTCCACATCAAAACTAAAACCACTTAAATGTTCTCACAGTCCAAAATGAGCTTACTTTGTACTAAACCCAAACCTTACCTATCCACAGCGAACTCAAAGAAGAAAACAGCGCCCTGAACGCCAAACTAAGCGAGGCTGCGCGAGCCAAGGCAGCGGCCGAAGTCGCCGCCAGCAGCGCCGCCAGCGACGCCGCCGCCGCGCGCGACCAGGCGCGGCTCGCGGCCAGGCGGGCCGCCGCGCTGCAGGAGGCCATCGCGGGCGACCTGTCCAGTGTCGGGGACTCCAGGGACACTGACAGGTGAGGATGCCCCAGTGGCAATTGGGTCTGTCCTTTTGTTTGGTCGACGTTAAATACGTCTAACCCCACGCCCTCTTCGTAAGAGATCGGCGCGTGAGTACACGATCGACGCTATCGTTTTTATGAATTACTAGCTGTGCCCCGCGGTTTCACCCGCATAAGTCTCGATCCCGTGGGAATATTGGGGTAAAAAGTATCCTATGTCCGAATCCAGGTCATGGTCTACCCATGTGCCAAATTTCATCCAAATCCGTTCAGCTGTTTTAGCGTGAAAGCGTAACAAATAAACACACAAAAAATCAAATCTTTTCTCTTTTAATATTAGTATATTATGACGTACAAACGTGACTTAATGGATCGCGCGAGCATGTCATATTCATATAAAAGAGCGCGACGAACATGCAGCCGCGCGACGATCGCTACTGGTTAGGACGCGGCCGAATGAAACAATCAGTGTCAAAATGTCACAACGAACAGACTGTTATACATGACCTGGGGCCGTACTATGACCTTTTAACGCCATCATGATTCCGTTGAGAAAAAGAGACAGTGCTATCGGTCATGTATAGCTCCGTCTCTCTTCCACGCTGAAACAATGATGGAATTAACACGTCATAGTACAGCCCCTGAACAACAATTTTTATCTCACTAACAATTTTTATTTCATCTCAATAGTTTCTGATTCAACACGTCCATAAATATAAACATGTGTTTCAAATTATAACTTACAATAAATATTCTACTTTACAGCGAAAACGACAGTTACAGTTCGGACGAATCAATCGGCACGTTCTTAGCCAACCACAAGCTGAGCCCCTCCGCGCCTTCGCGGAACAGTGTGCTACTAGATACACAGAAGTGAGTACTGACGTTTCAATTAGTTCCATAATTATAATAAAATAGAATAGAACATCGCCCGAATTGCGTAACACACTTTCCATCACAAACTAACTCATTTTGAAGGATATTGCTAATCCACTGCTTCATATGTCCGAAAACCTTGTCTGCGCAGCAACGTAAATAAAGCAATGAACCTTGTTGAACTATCAAAATGAAAGCTGTTGCTACTGTTAGTGTTTTAAGCAATTACCCCCCAGATATAAATGTAGATCTTTGTATGATATCTATAGGACAAAATGTTTGTCTATTTAAAAACATCCGTAGTGTTTGAAGTATGTACTATGTTTCTAGTATGTTTTCAGTATTTTTTGCCTTTGGTCCTGAACATTAGGGTATTCGGGCTCAAAAGATATTGCTGTTATATTTTGGCAGCAAGCATTCCAATCATTAAACAAGACAGCTGAGAGCTTAGTTCATAGTAAGAGGTAGTGAAGCGCAGATACTTTATCGATAGTTGTTGGTTATTTTATAACATTTTCGCCCAACTAGAACAACTTCGACCGAAGTCACTTCACTAAACGATTTACTCATATCTTTGTTTTCCTCAGATCGCACTCCTCAGGCGGCCGCGAGAGTCGCTCAAGCGTCGGTTCCAGTAAGCAAATGAGCCCCACAAAGGAATCGTTCGCATAACAGCAGCCCACCGGCGCCGGCCTGCTCACGCGCGCACTGCCCGCGCTCTGCGCCGTGTTCTGCAGCCGCCAGCCGCCCGCGCCGCATATTGTGCTGGACTGAAGAAGTAAACGTCGAAACATGACACCTGTCAACAAAGCAACGCCAAAATGACAGATTTCAAGAAGTGACGGAAAAACGTCAGACTGACAGATGACAGGCGTACGTCAAAGGGACGGGTGTCAAAAAGTGGCGGAAAATATGAATGTGAATGTGTGAGATCAGAGACTCCTCAGTGCGAATGATATTGTTCTTTCATTAATTAAGCATGCACCCCATACCAGCGATGATTATTATAAAACTATACAACGTAGCAATAGTACTCGACGCTTGGAATTAAATGTAACGATGGCTCCTAAATTAGACTGCTCAGTAAAACAATAATATTACACTTTTGAACGTCACTATACATTAATCGATTATACATTCGAATCTTTCATGTATTCTTAGAAAAGCTTTTGATATGAAATTAATATCGCGTTTGATAAAGATTTTTAGGTAATTCTGTGTATTTAGAGTAACAGATGGCGCCGGTGTCCTGGGCAGTGTTGCCAGGTTATAAAAATGAATGCATTCCAGATTTAAAAAATATCTTAAAGAAGAGCTTCTGAGTACTACATCGGCGCCATTGTCTAGGCTTGGACTTTAATTTATTTAGCGTAGAATTTTGTAGGAAATTAATTATTATCGGTTAGAGATCGCGCGGCGACCGGCCAGCCAGTCAGTATTTAGACGGCCTAGAGGCGTGTAACTTACAAAATAATATAAGGTTCTTTGTTATTTAGTTAGCTAACTTTTGTAAATAACTAGATGGCATATACATTTTTATTATTTAATTTGTAATATTCGTGTGATCAGACTGTTATCCTATGATTTATTTGTTACAAATGAGTTGTTGCTTTATAGTAGACTTGAAACATATCTGATAGGTACATAAACATGTTTTTTTTTGACTTCCTTAACGACTGGTTTGTTTTATAGTAATTTTAATATACACTAGCTGATTATTGATTATTAAAATGTACTCCTTTAAAGTGTATCTTGTAATTGTGTAGTCCATTACTCAGTCTATATATACGTATTATATCTGTGTCTGTAACCACATTATCAAATTGTCTATTAAGTGTATGTACTATAATGTGATGAAACGTTACTGCATTCAATACTGGTTGTAAAATGAAATTATTTAATAAAGTAACTGAAATTAGTGACTGTGTTTATTTGTAACTTGTTCGCCCTCGACGGCCAAGTGCGGCGGAGCGCAGAGCAGCCCGGCGGCGACTGGAGCAGTCGCGCGCATGCTCTTGTAGTAGCTTTAGGGCGCTCCGAGCACCGCGTGAGAATTTATTCTTATATTGACCTTATGTCAAGGTACTTAAGGCTTATATTAAATTATTGTCTTCAATTGCTCTCCATCGCGCCTCTAGCGGTGTGCGCTGGGCCATACGGTTGATTGCAAGCTCTAACATAACCTAATCTTGACAAAGATGGTTACCAAAATTTTCATTGTCATTTATACGTGGGAAACGCAAGAGTATCCCGCGAAATTATATTTTTTTGCAATTTGCATGCCAGTACCAGGTTGTATGTTGCTCTAAATGTAATTAATTTATTTATAGAATTATGATGATAACTATGTAGTCGTAGAGGTTGCCATCCGCAAAGCCATCATCTTTCATGTCGCTGTTAGGTACACCGTTGCCGACCCGAGACCGATTATTGGTGGCAACTCGAAAAGTATTGTCAACGACTGCTGGCAACACCAAGTAGGCACTCACCGGGTATGACGCATCGTGCAGCGATTGTTATTACCATTATTATTAATATTAACCCTGCATGCTGAATTAGACCATAATCGCTCACAGCGATCACATCAATAATTTGCGTTCCGATCTAGATATCATGATTATGACAGCTAAGAGCTGTCAACAATTCGGAGCGCGCTCACAGTGCTCACTCTTTTTTTTTTTGTTTCCTGGTTGAAAATCCTCATGGATGTCCGCCGCCCTGGGGCGGACGGCGGGGTCTGTCAGAGTTTTACTGACTAAAAACCACCCCGGTGTTCCATCTCACACCTACGCCGGGGGTCGAAATGAACAATTTGCAATTTATTATAAATGAACATTCGGAATAATACACATTTAACACATTATATGTAAAATACGAGTAAAATACTTAGGATTACTGTTTTTTGTGTCTAAGTGTATATTTTGCCTAATATTTATAATATGTTGGCGAAGAATTGTGCGGCCACCTTGAGAATACGAATATTTAAAAAGATCTCTCAGAGTAACTCTAGCACCTAGCTGGTAAATTGCTCGAACAGCTCGTTTTTGTAGAACAAATATATTTTGCTTTGCCCCACAGCAGAATGCCGTAGGAGATAACGCTATGAAAATAACTAAATATAGACTAGCCGAGCTATATCAACGTCAGTGTATTGCCTTACTTTCGTAAGACGTAGACGGCCGAACTGAGCCTTCCCGCTAGGCTTGATATATGTGATCCCCACTGAAGCGTGACATCAACTGTTATACCCAGAAATATTGCCGAATCTACAGTTTCTAACATTCGGTAAGGCGAATATAGAAGTACGAGGAACAGGGTGTAAAGTTCACTCATACCTCCATAGAAAAGGGAGGATCCTCCGACCAGACGGGTGTCGTGTCTGGTGGGCAACTGCCCGACGATTGATGTCGGGACGTTGTATATATGCTTGTTACGCGGTAAACTCTGCTTGCGCGATGCAGGATTTACGTGACGTCAGCGTGATGCGTAGTTCGCATGAGGCGATGTTAATACCGCTACATTACTCCCCTCTGGAGGCCGGAGGTCGATAGTGGGCTGAGTCGTGTATCTTGCGATGCTTGCCAGTGCCAGTTGTGGTTCCAGTGGGTCGAAACCGGGTGCCGCATAGTTCCAGGTGAGTCGGAACTGTCTGCGGTGATTCCCCAGTGAGTCGGGGTGGCGCTGCGTTATGCTCCAGTGCTTCGGATGTGATACAGCGCCGGGTTGAGGCTGACTGCTAGCGTCGACCAGGAGAGGTGTGAAGGGCTCTGCTTGTGGACCGGCCGAAAGTGCAGTGTGCTGTGCCAAGGTTGCTGATGAGGCTGAGGGTGAGGACCAGGAATGCGAGTTCGCTGCATGGTGGTGGTCAGAATACCCGTTGAAGCCGTGGGTGCTGGCTGGCTGAGACTCGCCGCTCGAAAGCTTGAGGAAGCAATGCTGATGACGTCACGCTGATGTAGTTGCATGAAGGCTGCGCTAACGTTCATACTCGGGGTCACTAGTATAGAAGTACGAGGAACAGGGTGTAAAGTTCACTAATACCTCCATAGAAAAGGGAGGATCATCTGACAAGACGCGTGTCGTGTCTGGTGGGCAACTGCCCGACGATTGATGTCGGGACGTTGTTTAGATGCTAGTCGCGCGGTAAACTCTGCTTGCGCGATGCAGGATTTTCGTGACGTCAGTGTGATGCGTAGTTCACATGTGGCGATGTTAATACCGCTACACGAACTTTATTCATTTCGTGCACCATTGATAGTGGACTGTTTACATCGTCAAAATCTGGTCTATTCCTGTCTACTTTAAAGATAAGAGAGGTATCATCAGCAAACAGTACAACGTCACAGATACCCTTTAAATAGAATGGTAAATCATTGATATACACCAAGAATAAGAATGGGCCCGGTGAGCCTTGAGGTACACCTAACTGAACTGGTAGCCCGGAAGATTTCATACCATTAAGATCTACACATTGGTGCCTATTATGTACCTAAATATGAATTTAAGTTGAGAGCTTCGTTTTGAACACCGTAATTGTATGTATGTGTGTGTTAGTGTGCGAGTTTTGATTATATCGTTGACTTAAACTATTGTTTTATAACTTATAATTCGCTATTTTATATTTAATTTTGAATAAATTACTATTTTCCTAAAATGTTAAATTATAACCGTAGGGCCCACGGCAGATCTTTCATATGTGACCTGACCTACCTTATCAACTGTCGATGGTCGGTTATGTGGCTAGCCGCAACGGGTGAAAAACTGACTCTGGCAAAAATAATAACTATTTAATTTGTTGTATTGTCATCGGTCCTTGATAAGTGTGCGAAGTTTAAACCAGTTCGACGTTTTGAAGGGGATGAAAATCGAGTTCGAGAATTCCGTTACATAGATTCATATATCCATACTCCATAGATACATACCAAGCTAGTAAAAGCGTGTTAATAAAAGCTAGCTTGTTTGTCTTCTACAAATCAAGTATCTTGACTTGGCTCGCGAGGTTGTCGGCGTGTGGGACGTGGACACAGCGCTAATTTTTTAAAATTTATTTAATTTTAAGATGGGCTGCTATTGACTCTAGTTTAGGTCAGTAGTGATAGTCGTGACAGCCAATGGCTTAATAGCGAAGAACCTCGACCAACACCTGTGGAGGCTCTCGTTGGGCAGCTGGGTCGAGGGCTTGATTCAGAAAGCGGTACTTCTGGACAAGGCTCGCATTGTTAGGTGGTTCCTCTCTCTGGAGCCCTGACCGCCGTGCCGGTAGCTTGGACCCTGTTCCCGGTACCGGTGGGCTACCGTGGTATGTTTTCTATTTTAAATGTTTTTATGTTCTAATATTTAAAAATATAACTTATAAATCTATATAATGAAATAAATAGGCCTGCCGGACCGCAGTGCCCATCTCTCCTTACGCATCCTGTATATGTGACCCGCCCAGTCCTATTTCAGCCTAGCGGTTTTATCGCCAACATCCACCGGCGATGGCTGTCTTCGAGCATAATTATCTACTGTGTTGCGAATTCGAGCCATTAATTTAATTTTCGAAATGCTGCGCTCCATCGCTCTTTGGCAAACCTAGTAAGTTTCGACTTCTGAGTTTCTGAGTTGACTTAAGTTTGAGCACCATAGGTTAGGATAGACAGGATAAACTTACAATACATGTCGACGAGCTGACGATTTAGTAATATTATAAGGTTTTCAGACAATAATTTACCTATTTCATTTAATTATTTCTCAGAAATCGTTTTCAAATATTATTGAGCTACACGTCGTGTTGTTGGTAAAAGAAAGATAGAGTGGCGTTGTTAGTACCTAAACATTTATGAAAAGGTTTTGTGAAATTTTGTTGAAAAACTAGCTGGGCTTCGAGGTTTCACCCGCAGAATTCTCGATTCCGTCGGAATATCGAGATTAAAGTATCTATGTCCTAATCCAGGTCATGGTCTACCCATGTTCCACATTTCATTCAAATCCGTTCAGCCGTTTTAGCGTGAAAGCGTAACAAACAAACATACAAACACTAAAAATCAAATCTTTTCTCTTTAAGTATTACATATAATTTAGAAGAAAAAGTGAAATATGGCGAGAAGGGGGCGTGATGACGGTACAAGAAGGCATCACGTCGTTTGCCGTCACGGCATTCAGATGTTCCACAATAGTGTTTTCATTTTCAAACAATATGGCGGCATTAGTTCCAATATTTACCGAACGCCAAAAGATCCTTGTACAGTTGTTTAATGCAAAAGAACTAAAGATCTAATTTTTTACTTAAAATTTTGCCAGTAGCCCTGCCCCATTTTTAATAGCCGACCCACCCCACCATACCGACCGACTGCTTTTTCTGAAGCTTTAACCCATAGACACTGTACCTATTCGCCATTCTAATAAAATCTATTTTTTTTTTTTGAGAGGAAAAATACATAAAATCTGCAGGAGTGTGCTGTTGGTAAACATTTTGTGCAATGTTCAACATTATTGAAAAAATAAGCCAAAGGTCCTTTGCCTTATTTTGTCAATACATTGGCTCCTTTTGTATGTATGTATACAATAATTATTTTCATGCAAAAAAACAAACTTTTAAGTATAGCTATACTAAAAAACCAAAAATAATACACAAAACTTTATTATCAGAAGCTCACAGTTATTTGGACTATCTTACCTGTAATAAAATATTTTTGTTATTGAATTATTTTACGGTACATAAAAAAGCAAACCAACAAACCAATCGATAAAACAATCAATAGAGTAATAATAATAATAATTATGTTCGTTGTTTTTTTTCCATTTTTTTTTGCTGGTAACATTAATCATGGACGTCGTCGCTTGAGTTATCGGCGTTTTGTTGAAAAATACAGCAAAAATGTGTAATTAATTTGTAAATCGAGTGTTTTTTAACGTTGTCGTATAACAGAAAATGGTAACGATTGTTGACGATTTAGATTCTTTAACTTTGCAAGAGCCAATTTTCAAGGATGTCAAATATTATGTTTCTGGCGATGTCTCGGAAAGGGTATGTTTTGTGTTGAATACTTTATTTTCAATGGATTATGTGGTGTAATTAGTGGACAATTTAATAAAGGGATGTGTCCTAATTACAGATTATGCTGTTACTGCAGTCCGGTGGAGCGGAGAGTACAAAATATTTCTCTGACTATGTCACACATCTAATTTGTGGTCAAAATGCTGCGGATACTGACGTCGATGAAGCCCAGGACATCTACCAGATCCCTGCAGTAACCGAGCACTGGGTGCTTGCGTGCGCGCGCCTCAGGAGATTGGCCGACCCGAAGCCTTACATCCCTCATAAGAATAAGATATTTACTAACATTGTATGTTGCATATCTAAAGTGAGTGTTGCTGACGCTAAAGCCTTGTTCGCTGTTATCACATATCATGGTGGAAAAGTAAAGTTGAACTTGGACTCTCAGTGTACTCACTTGATTTGTGGATCAGCTGCGGGAAAGAAATATAGTGCTGCACTCACACTCCCCTCCTCAAGAATTAAGGTTGTGACTCCTGATTGGGTGCTGGAGAGCATTAGGGCTAGAATACAAGCGGTGACTGATATATTTCACCCAAAGCTGTTAGTTGTACCTCAGCCGCCCCCGAAAGCAATGGACCGTATTAGTGCAATCACAGGATTCGACTTTGAGGAAGGTATTGCTAAAAACGAAGTCCCCACACAAAACATGGCTGAGAACAAGGATGATAGTACACAGGCTTTGTTAGACAAACTGAAACAGAGGATGCCATGGAACCATCCGCCGGCTAGTTCAAGTGCATCAGTTGCTCCTACAACACCCATCAGTTCAATGGGATACACATCAACATCTATGCCTACTCCTGGTATAATGAGCAAGTCTATACCTCAAGGGATAGTGACTCAAAATGTCCAAATACAAGGCAGCCAGGCAAACTCTCCACTGCTGCAGAAGTTTGCACAGCAGAATACAGTGGTATCCCAGGCTAGTATGATTCAGAATCAGCAAATAAGCATGCAACAGCAACAGCAACAGTCATACAACCAAAGCCAGCAGCAACCACATGGACTACCAGCAATACAGATACAGCAACAGAAGTTATTGCAGCAACATCAGTTGAAAATGCAGATGCTGCAACAGAACAAGCTCGGCAACCAGCAGAATCAGCAAGGGTTTCAGCCTAACGTCTCAGTCTCCCAGATGTCTCAGAACTTGCAGGGGCAGTTGCAGCAACATATACAGGGTAACCAACATCACTTACAGCAGAATATCAACCAGCCTCCAACCACAATGAGTTCGCAACAGCATATTGAGAATATCAGTCAGATGTTGAGTCAAAGTGCTAACAATCTACAACAACAGCAGAACATGGCAATGAAGCAGAGCTTGAGCCTCAGCCAGCAGAGTGCTTCCCAAGCTGTCCAGAACATAGCTCAACAATTAGCACAATCTACCCAAAACCTTCAGAATGCCAAAATGAGTCAAAACCTAGGACAAGGACAAGTGATAAACCAGCAATTGATATCATCTGGGCAGCAAATGCCACAGCAGAACCAGAATCTGATTCAGCAGCAAAATGTACAGTCTATTAATAATCAACAACAGAACATTAATATGGGAGTTCAGGGTCTTGTGACGTCATCACAGGGGCAGACTGGTCAGGGAGTCCAACTTAACCAGTTAGTCAACTCCAACCAGCAAACAGTATTAAGCCAGCAAATCCAGTCTGTCCAGCAGACTATACAAACTCAACAGAATGCTAATGTGCCGGTCCAGGGCGCTTGGAGACAGCAAAACATTCAGATGGTGCAAAATGTTCAGGGTCAGCACCAATTAATAAGGAATCCTTTAGTTCAATCTCGGGCACCACAGAACCAGGTCATACTACAGCAGCAGATAATGCAGACACAGCAGCAGGCTTTGATAAACAACCAACAATCACAGTTGAGCCCCCAGCACACTATACAACAGAGTCCTCAACAGATTCTTCAACAATCCATTGGTGCTCAAGGGCAGCAACTAAGCCAGACACATCACCAGATACTGTTCCAAAAACAACAGCTTTTAAGCAATTCTGGTCAGCAACAGATAGTGCAAGCTCCTCAACAAGTTCTAATAAACCAACATACTGGACAGCAGCAAATACTAGTACATGGGAACCAACAAGTGACTTTGCAAGGAGGTCAGCAAATCGTTTCTCAAAGCCAGATTGTCCACCAAGGAGGGCAGATAGTCAATCAAGGTGGCCAACAGATTATAACGCAAGGAGCACAACAGGTTTTGACACAAGGAGGTCAACATGTAATCACTCAGCAAGGTCAACAGCAACATGTGGTGATAGCCCAATCATCTCAGCAGATAGTGACTCAATCTGGGCAGCAGATTCTTGGTCAGGCTGTGGGACAGACTCAGCAGGTGTTGACTCAAATGCCGCAGTCTCCTCAGGCAGGTGGAGGGGGCAGTATTCAGCAGATCATCACGCATGGTGGAGCCCAACAGATTGTCTCGCCCGGGGGCCAGCAAATCGTGCAGGGTGGTCAGAATGTGTCGTGGCAGCAGCAGCAGTATTTGCAGCAGAGGCAGCAAATTGCTCAGCCTGGAGGTGTTGGGCCTAGGGTGAGTGTTGAAAATATTATTTATTTTGGAAAGACAATGGGACATGGGACATTGACAAAAGCTGTTTTGTGTTCAACTTTCTTGCAATGTACACAAACATATATTATTACCACTTTACAAACACTCTTGGTCAAATCTAGTTTTAATTCTGTTATGAGCTTAATGTGACAACATTTTTAGATCAATTCTTGTCTTTTTTTTTATTTGATTCATTCATTATATCCCCAGGTGTCATGGACCGCTGGCGGCGGAGGGCGGCAACTGATCCATCTAGACGCGCAGACGCACGCACAGCTCCAACAGATGAAGCCGCAGGAGCGAGCGGTCTTCGTGGCACAGCTGCAGAAGCGGCGACAGCTGTCTCTCCAGCGACAAGCTGCCATAGCTCAACAACAGGTATGTTTATTTTCACACCACCTGCTCGATAATATCAATTTATAGGTATGTCATGCAAACCTAACCTTTTTTTTTTGTCACTGAGAAATGCATTAAGCATCCCCGTTCGCGGGGGACGAGACGGGGTATGTGGGACTCCTGTCGGAATCTGCCACCGACAGTATACCCACTAAAACTCAGCGGTGTTCCCACATCGCCGTAATGGGAGGGCCATGGGAAACCGGCTCAGCCTTTACTTCCACAACCCTCCCGGCTCATGCCCGCCGAGCTGGCGCGCCCCGCATTTAACTGGAGGGCTACGGGAATCGCCGGGAACACCCGGCCACTCTCGTCGGACACTGGTGGAGACGCGTGCAATACAGGCAAGGGCGCCCCCGCACCTACCGGCTGCTGGCCTCCACCTGGGAGAAGTCGGAGATGACTGTCAAACTGACGTCTTCTTCGACCACTCCTCCGTCTTCGGAGAGCCGGCGCGTGAGGATCGTCCTCCCGCGGGCGCTCCGCCGCCTCCTTCTGGGACACGACCGCCTAAACCGCAGCGGCGGCCCTTCCCAGTCTACGCCCACTCACCTCCCTCTGTAAGCAGAGGAGGAGTGGACGTATCTACCCTCTGTAGCCCGGTTCCCTTCACCGACCATCAAGCATGGTCGGTGATTGGAACCATGACCTTTCCCCGCTTGTTGAAGATTAGCCGCCAGCCCCAATTGTCCACCAAGACCGCAATTGGAGCAATTGGAGCCGACGTTGCCCAGGGTGCGCCACGAGGAGGCTCCTCAACATGCACCCCATGCAAACCTAACCTAGAATAAGTTATAAAAGCCGGCCTAGCCTTTTCCCAAATATGTTGGGGTCAGCTTCCAGTCTAACCGGATGCAGCTGAATACCAGTGTTTTACATGGAGTGACTGCCTATCTGACCTCCACAACCCAATAACTGGTTAATAAGGTACCCCTTGGTAAGACTGGTGGTCAGACTTTCGGGATTCTGACGACCTATAACGACTGTCAAATATTCATGAATAACACCCGGGACCAACGGCTTTAACGTGCTTTCCGAGGCACGGAGGGGTCTCGGTATATAAAGATGGTCACCCATCCATCGATTGACCTATGCGGCTGTTATAACTTAGCCACGAGCCCCGCTCGCTGGGTAATAATATTGTACTGAGTTTCATTATTATTACCCGCTGGTCCATAGATCAGCGGGTACTAATAACGAAATTCAGTAAGTGATGCGGTGATTTGAATTAGGATGCTCAACATAAAAATCGTATGAAAACTACAAAAAAACGATCATGGACTTTTGAGTATTGGGGATAAAGGTGTCTTCGTCTTGGGCGAGCTAGAATGCCTCACTGTACTTAAATATAGCGACCGAGACATAAGACACTGCTTTACTCCCTTAGTGAGCAATCTACATAATAAACATTTTATTGCACTCTACATAAAACAAAAAGGATAAACGTATTTAAAACTAGTTTACAATGGGCAGTCTTACTGCAGAAGGCGATCTCTCACAGACAACCTTTGGATGGAATGAAAGAAAGGAGAGACATTGCTGTTATAATATGTACTGTGACAAGATCATTCATATATGTACGCTATATCCGCTTATTATAAGTCAAACATCTGAATATAAGCGTCCTGAGATTAAACCATTATTTATTTGACGGCGCGTTGTGTTCCACGCGCGTCACAAAGAGATGTCAGCACCAAAAACGGGGTCCGCTAGGGCCGATCCCTGCCAGGGTTGCGAGAAAGTCCGAAAGGGTTACCGTGGCCCCAGTAAGAGTCTGACACGCCCTTCCCGCTCCACCCAGAGCGGGAGAAATTATTTGATGATTTCCCAACCTAAAAAAAAAAATTACAACACAAGACTTACAGTTTACGTGCCTACCAACCACTTTTACGGATGCGATGTGCAAATAAAGATCTTCCGTACACTGATGAACTGCTTGATCAGAATGATTATTTCTTAGATCCTACCACTTTCCTTTGTTTTTAGAGTTCCGTGCCTCAAAAGGAAACAACGGAAACCTTATAGGATCACTTCGTTGTCCGTGTGTATGTCTATCAGTTTTTTGCGATTACAAACTAACCGTTTAGGCGATTAACACACTGCCTCGCATCACGCTGCATGTTGCGTGACAACGCACCTACGCGCGTTCTTGCGGGTGCGTGTTTTCTATACAAACGGAGATACTTACAAGCAACGTAATAAATAACACGCACTTCCGCACCCCGCTGCATGATGCGGTGCAGTGTGCGAAACGCCTTACAGTTGGAGAATTGACTGTGACGTATATCGATTTATGGGAGAACATTGTTAAGTTTTTTTTTGGGATAAATTCATCCCACCTACGGAACCCTTCATTGTGCGTGGTCCAATTCGCACTTGGCCGGTTTTTCTTTCAAATCTATTTTCTTTCTTCTATTTTTTTTCTTTCTTTATTGTTTTTCTTTCTTTCTATCAAATCGAATAATGAATGTTTTTCCGCAGCAGCCAGGCGTAGTAACAGGGTCGCCAGGTGCCCCTGCCACGGCGGGTGCTCAAAGCGTTACCTTCATACGTAGTCAACTAACACCAGGGCTGGCTCAGCAACAACAAGTGCCGGTAAGTTTTTTTAGAGTTCAATGTTAAGAAGAAACATTATGGTGGTAATCTCAAAGCATTTATTTCAATTAAACCATTTACAGGCAGTTTTGAACTGTCAAAGAGTTGGTCAGTTCGTCAGAAAGTTGAAGCGAGTTGCCTATTCCAAAACGTAGATCTTTATGGAGAAGAACAGACTAGAAACTCCAAGGTCACTCTTTTAAATCAATATATTACAAAATCCTTGGTACATTGTTCTTGGCCAATGTCCGCAAGTACTGCTGAATTTTTCTATTCTATGTTGACCGCTTGCTAAGTAACCACGTATAATCCATACTAATACCACAGTATAAATAAAAAGATACAGTAGGACAACGCCTTTGATCTCGTGTTAAATGCCGACAACGTCTAGGCATTGTCGCGACAGCTAGGGTTGTCTCAAGTAAACAATAATAATTTATTTATTTAAGATCAAGATCGACATCAACATTATTATTATTATTATAAACAATAATTAACAATCACCAAAACATCGTCTTTTTGTGTATCAGCCGCTCATATATGGAACTGTAACTGTACATCTTTATAAACGGGCGACTGACAATTTTTTTTTTTTTTGGTTTTTAGGTTTACTGGATTTGAAATTTCCGTTCTTGAACTTAATTATATAAAAAATCCTCATCCTAATAAATAATGTCATCAAAAGTCGAAATCGTCAACCCTGAAAGTCGTGTCCCGAACTACTAACACGGTGGCAGTATCCAGTTCGGGCTCGCGCGTCCCGCGTCGCGCCCCTCACACCCCGCACGATTGCCCTGTCTAGACGTCTTCGTCGGACGACTGTATGATGTATAGACTAATAATAGTCTGTGGTGTTCTGCACAGGCACAGATTTGAATATGTATTCTGTGATGCCCGGCGCCCACCTCAAGTCTCAATTTGTTCTAATAAATCTTTTCAATAAAAAAAAAGGATAATAAAAAAAATAAATTATAAATGCGATAATAACTCTTATCTGTATGTCTGTCTGTTACCTTTCACTCCATAACGACTACACGGATCTAGATTAAATTTGCAGGGCATAGGATACTTATTTATCCCAGTAGTACATTCCTGTGCCATAATTTTCGACCACCACGCGAGACCACCAAGCCAGTAAAATATTAATCATTGTTTCTATTAAAGAGTGAGGATATAAAGTACACGTCACGATCGTAGAGATTCAATTAAACGATGACGAAAAAAAAAGTTGAATTTTTGAAATTAATGAAATGCGTTTGTTTTTCAGCCGTAAGTAGGTAGATAACAAGCTTTTATACTCAGAACATAATATTATTACAAAGCATATTTATTTCTAAACTAGCTGACCCGACATCCGTCCTGTCCAAATTTCGATACAAGAATCCCATAGAAAAAAAGAACTTTTACGATTTTTCTTTCCATAAAAACCTAGTTCGAACTATTTCGAACATTTTAAAACATAAACCTTTATTACAAAAAAATAACAGTACAAAGTGAAAATTGAGTAATTTCGGAAGTCCGTCTTTGGTTTTGTATTTTAGTTTTTTTTCACTTTTTATTTTTACAATATAGTTTTATTTTTCACTTTTTAGTTGTGATACCTACCTCACACAAATTCGTATACCGTCACTTGCTAAGTAATTAACAGCGACAGGAAGTTATTAGGTATAACATCATCAACATAAACTAAGTGGAAAAAATACGTATTATTGAAGCTGACTCAAAAACTACTTATCAGAGCTTTACCAAATTTATATGGGATCACCCTAGAAGTATACCCTTTCAAAGAAGAATTTTTCAAATCGGTTTATAAATGGCAACATTCTGAAGTAACTAACATAAACAATTTAAAAAAGTACAACGGAATTGAGAACATCCTCTTTTTTAACTCTGTTAAAAATATCCAAATCGGACCAGCCGTACCAACCAACAGCATTTCATTTGTATTTATTTATATTTATATTTTTTTCGCTTATATCTTCAGTCTTAAGAACTATTTTGTCCTGGCACAGGTACAATGGCTGCAGCAGCAGGGCTCGAGAGCGGCGACCATACCGGCCGCACAGCCCGCACCGCCGCCGCAGTCACCTGGTAAGTTCTACTTGTACTACTTAAATCCATGGAAGACCAAAAAAAAATATAGCAGAATAGAGAAAAATAATAGAAGCAGATAATAATAATTAAAAAAAAATCATGCATTTTATTTTTAAATAAATTTTCAAAGAAACTAACAAAAATATATAAAATGTCAAATTACTCTGAAACGGTTGACATTTGCATGGGGGTCATAAGCGGTTATTTGGTTACAAATGATCTCCCATACATCCCCTTAATGGATTGCCGACATATTACAAACAAGTCCTCCAAACCGTATTTCGGCCATGGCGGCCAATCTCAACGGAGCTTAGTCATCTACGCGGGAGATATTATAGTGCACAAGCGTGTGGGCAGACACAGGTGCACTCACTCTTCCTTCACTTTCATGGTCCGATGGGACAGCAATCCGACACGAGCGGAGCGAGATCAGGCGCAGAACCAACCGCTTAACGTGCTTTCCGAGGCACGGGGTATCACAGCGGGAGTTCCAAACTCGGGGCTGTTACTATGAAACTCCTAATGGAAGAACCCAATAACAAACACTTTGCCCGACCTGGGAATCAAACCCAGGACCCCACGCTCAGCAGTCGTGCTGGCAACCAAGAGACCAACGGGGCAGTCTCCTCCTCCTCCTCATTATAATATTACTAAATATATATTTATATAGGTGGTCCAAATAGTAACGTCAATCAAAAAAAAAATATTGCTCATACGAAAATACCCCATGTATGATCCTCGACTTTTGATAGTTTAAGAGATATGGATCTTTTTTTTTTAATTTTGGGGGATATTTTTTGGACCCATCTTTAAAAATTTACAGTTTTTTTTTCGACAAGCTCTTTTTAGGTTTTTTGTGCGTTGGGACTGTCATAAAATACCCCTTAACGTATACGTAAGTGCAAGATACAATTTTTTTTATCGAAAGTGAGAAATTTACATTTTTACGATTAATAGTTGATTTTCTTTTTCAATTTAAAAAAAATTTTAACAAATGTTTTAGGTTCTACTAGTAATTTTTAGAAAAAAATATTATTATATACCAGGTGTGAGAAATCTATTTTTTTTTACTGTCGTCACTATTTGGACCAGCCTGTATAGATAAAAATATGTTTCATGTATGTATTCTGTACGGTTTCTATAATATGTAAACGGTACACCACAGACTACCTGCAATATTCTCTCCTCCCTTACTCCATCCAAAGGTTGTCTTTAAAATACCACTTTTAGCGATAAATCCGCCTATTGTGTCACCGTATGTAAAATGTCTACAAGTCACAAAAGTCAGTTATGTCTATAAGTTTTATTCTGTAATTTTGTTGGTGTACAGTCACGACCATTAATATCCACTAACACAAGATTCAAAAACGATGTTCTCGTAAAGTTTTTATACATATTTTATGGTGTACAAACAGTATTATCAAAACCATAATTTTATGAAAAAGTTCTTTTCTCAAAGATCCTATTTTTATTTCACGAGAAAGACTCTTTTGAATTTTGCGTAACTGTAGCCTATTTAAGCTCTGCTATACATAATAAAGAATATTCTATCTATCCTACCGAAATCACTTAATATTAGATTTAGTTCAGAAGACTGTTTGGCTTGCTGTAAATGACGCCGGATTCCCAATGGTAACTTAAAATGATATGTGATCACTGTGGTCGTCGGGCACAGCAAAATAGTAGGAGAGAAAAACGGTCGGGTTTGAAAAACCTACCTTATATCTTCCTGTACATGACGCCGGAGCCGCACCGGCGCGGCGCCGGACCGCATGTTTCAAGTATACGAAAGAATATCGCAAATGCGCCGCACCGCGTCGTCGCCGCGCCAGAACTGCGTGTACACCGCATTGATACCGAGTTTTAAATAGTAAAGTATACATATACATTGGGAGCAGTGACGGCCCAGTGGTATCATCCCCGACTTACGAGTTGTAGGTCGTGAGTTCAAGCCCAGGCAGGCACTTTACTTTGTGTATTTAATTTCATCACCACTGCTCTCAAAACGGCAAGGGAAACATCGTGAGGAAACCGGCATGTTCTAGAACCAAAAAATTCGAAGACATGTGACATCCACCAACCCGCACTGGGCCCGCGTGGTGGATTATGGTCCACTCCATCTCACAGAGAGGAGGCCTGTGTCCCAGCAGTGGGAACGTTATAAGCTGATTATGTTATGTATACAATGTGGAATACAAATAAATTATTTAGTAAGGTGCTATCAGGAATTTCGGTAAATTCACTATAGACAATATGTTTCCCGTCATGGCCGTTCATATCCTAATTTGTTGAACTGGTTATTCGGAAAAACTTGGGATAAAGTTATGAACGTTTCAGACAGAAGACAATACAACAACAGGTTTATGCGTGTATTTATATCTAAAAATATTTATTCCTAAACTTTCATTATAAATTGCACCTACTCGAGTTTGTTTCTGCATCACCCAAAGGTTGACTGGTAGAAAATGCCTATGGCATTAAGTCCGCCTCTGTATATATGTGTGCTAAAGTATTAAATAAATAAATAAGACATCGGCTCGAGAAAGGATTCGCGACAAAGAACGACCCTGCGCCGTTCACATCCATCGGATTCCCGCAATCTTGACAGGATCGTAGGCGTCTTTGTGGCGTGCCTATTCAAGCTCTAAAGCAGTGTAGTCAACTTTTATTATCCGCTGACCGGACAAACTTAGTGCTGCCCATTCAATAATTCATACAATAATCCCATAGAAAAAGAACGTTCAGTTTTCCCGGCAACCTTTAATTCTTTTTTTTTCGTAAAAGCCTATTTCGGTCTATTACAAACACTTTGTAACAAAAAATAGCCACATAGTCGAACCGTTCTCAAGTGATGTGCTGCTTATTATGGAACAGCATTGATTTTTCTATATTTTTGATATACATACATATTTTTTTTTTTATAAATAAGTAGAATATATTTGATTATTCGTATGTTTGTTTGTTACGCTTTCACGCTAAAACGGCTTAACAGATTTGGATGAAATTTCGCACATGGGTAGACCAAACCTGGATTAGGACATAAGATACTTTTTATCCCGATATTCTCACGGGATCGAGACTTATACGGGTGGAACCGCGGGGCACATCTAGTTATTTATATAGATAGACTTATGATTTCCGTAATTATTTTCTGCCGCCCCACCACTTTGTTAAAACTACGTTGTATAAGAAAGAAAGTAGGAAACATGTATTTATTGCCACAGAAACACGTGCATATAAAAAAGATAATTAAGCTCGAATAAATAATACTTAGTACTTACCTAAAACATTACAAATCTATAATCTATCTTATGAATTTTTTTAAATCTCTCTGAGCACAAAACTGAAATAGTCGACAGGTGCACGTCGTGACTGTGACAAGAAGGCTTCCACTCAGCATGATGCAGATGGTCGCTGATATTCAGTAATCACCCGAAAACGACGTACGGAAACCAAGTTAGATTTACAGATTTACACAGATCAAATATATAATAAAGTAAAATAGGATAAACAGTACGTAGAATATAATATAACTACTTATTAAACAAAGAGTAAATACTATTACCTATGCAAAATATGTACAATATTCGTCAAAATTATAGAACAATAGTTGGCCACGTGCCCAACAAAGGCACATGGGTTTCGAGTTCGCCAACCCTGATCTAATATTTATTAGACATAGGTTTTAAGGCTATGGTCACACTAACAACTTTGGCGAGGACTTAAATAAGAAATGTCTGGGACACTTGACATAATTCCTTTTCGGAATAATGTCGCGAAATTTAGCTTTCAGACAAAAAAAAAATTGTCAAGTGACATTGGCATCCATTTTGCTAGGTTCTCTCTTTTGTCTTCTACTTATATGTTACTATGTCTTGCCCGCGGCTTCGCACGGGTGGATGTCGGAAATTATCCCACGGACAAGTACTTCCGAGATAAAAAGTATCCTATGTCCTCATGGTCTACCCATGTGCCAAATTTCTTCCACATCCTTTCAGTCGCTTTAGCTTGAATGCGTAACAAACATGTGTTGTCATCTGACATTATGCTGAGGCCCTTTTGGCATTATAATTGTTGTTTTCTCTTTTATAGATTTAAGGTGTATTTATTTTGCTGTAATGCCAATAAACGCAATTTTCTTTCTTTTCTTTCTTTCTTTCAAACAAACTTACTTTTGCATTTATAATATTAGTATGAATTACTTGGCGTTCCGCATCCAAAAATTGACGGCCCAAAGTGTCTCTAAATATATTTTTTATTAAAAAAATATGACACGTTGAGGAGAACAGGCGCATTAGATACGAACTCCGTTCGTCCGAATTTCGTACAATTTCAATTTGAATGGAGCACAATGGATCGAAAAAATTCGAGCAGCACGATTTCATCGAAGAGCAAATTATTATCCATTTGTTTTTTTTTTTCTCGAAGATGTCAAAAACTTTCTTAACCCAAGTAGGTATGGAAAAACCCAAGAAAACCATTTCATATTGTTCAACTGTAGAGCGTAACGTTAGAAATTTTGGTATTTAAATGAAATCTTCATACATAATGATGACGCTCGCAGTCACCATATCTCACATTATAATTTCAAAGCGCTATCTAACACTGTACCGCAATATATTTAGTATTTTACTTGAACCACGCGGTGAGAACTGCTTGCACCCTTTTATTATAAAGTTTTATATTGAAAAAAATAGTTTATCGCAGAAAAGTGGTTATGTCAATGCAATGGATCAGGAAAATATTGAAATTAATCGTAAGTTGTATATTTTTGTTGTATAAGCAAACTATTACAGTTATTTTTCTAAATCAAGTCTCGGTACGACATTATTATTAAGTAATATTATTGTTTTGAATATGACTGATTCATTAATGTGAACAGGAAAATTCTGTGATATTTTTGACCGGTACGTACAGGTACCGTTTATGTATGGAGTTATCTCAAAAACGACTGTAGAGATATTTTAGTGTGGTTGAAACATTGAAAATGTTTTATAATAATAGTGTTTTAATAAAAGTATAAGCCAGCCTAGCTTTGTCCTAATTCAGCTTATTTTGTATTGAAAAGTGGCCTTTAAAATTGTAGTTTCTGTACTCGCCTTCTAATATTGTAAGTGATTTTTCAAGGATCTTAACTAAGAGCAAAAAAAATATTGTTTTTTTTTATTACCTTAATGTTTATTAAGTGATAAAAAAATTGTATTATAGTCCGGTTGATACACTTTGAAATAGGCCGGTTGCTTATAACTTTACATGGACACACTGAATTTGGAAATACTGGAATTATGTGCTCACGAAATCTAAGTTTGGCATAGACATCTGTGAAGTAATTAGTTTCCCAATATAGTTAATCCTCTATTATCGACAAGCTAGATAGATTAGAATTATTTTATCACAATAATTTTAAAAAGCAAAACGCTAGGAATGGCATGTCCTAAACAAAAGTTCGAGAACATGTAACTTTTATATCAACTACCAACACGCACCGAGCCCGCGTCGTGCCAACGTCCTCTATAGCTCCATCTCTCTCTAGCACTGAAATAATTAAATTATGGTTTTATTAATACGGGCATTGTGAATCATATACCCAAGTCCTCCAGACGGTGGTGTATTGTATGGATCAGAATGTTAGGCCTCAAAAGCTTTGATCAACAATACCAACTAGATAACGGGTCTCATACAAAATCAAAGCTAAATGCTGTCCGCGTGAAAAAGTTTAAATCAGTTATAAGGTCAACCTAATTACAACCGTGGCACATAGTAATAAAGTAGTGTTTACATTGGCTGTGTTTCAAGCTAACTAAATAAAATAAGAGCTCAAGTCTCAAGTGAGCTGCTATTTACCTAGAAGTATTTTTTTTTATTCTGTCGCCGACCGGATATCTATTCGGTATTGTTGATCGAAGCTCAAAAGGGATAAATAAAAGGTGATGCAGGCGAGATGAGAATGCTAAGAGGGATGTGTGGTGTTACACGAATAGATAGAATAATGAGTACACAAGAGGAAGTCTGATACTGGCACCGGTGACTGACAACTTGTGTGGAAATCGGTTGTCATGGTATGGACATGCGCTCCGTCGGCGGTTGCGGAAGGATCGTACGTTCCCGCGACCCCTGGCGTAGGTGTGAGATGGAACACCGGGGTGGTTTTTAGTCGGTAAGAGTCTGAAAGACTCCGCCGCCCGCCTCAGGGCGGCGGACATCTATGAGGATTTTATACCACGGACAAAAAAAAATATGGACATGTAATGCTAAGGAATGACAAAAATGTCGTGAGGAAAGTTTTATGTATGACTGTGGATGGCTATAAGAGCAGGGGAAGACCAAAGAAACGATGGATGGACTGTGTGAAGGGTGTTATGGCTTGAATGAAGTTGACTACCGAGATGACGACAAATAGAGGAGTGTGGTATATAAATACATGTTGTGGCGACCACAAATAAATTGGGTTAAGGGTAAAAGAATGATGAGTCGGTTCTACAGGTGTGCCCAGTCCAGTGGCGACCCCAGGAACCGGCGGCGCAGTGGAGACACAACTGCAGCAGCTGCAGATGCAGCGGCAGCAGCACTACCAGCGATTACAGCAGCTGCAAGCGCAGAGGGACCATGTAGCGCACCATGCTGCTGTTAAACAGGTATGTAGGGCTTTGGAAGTGCACCATTCTATGTTGATACTTCCTGTTTCTAAGTATACTTCTTGCTTAGATTTCTACGCATGCGTGAAGTGCGGGTGAATGATTGATAAGATAAGATATAATTTATTTCTCCGTACATGGTCCAATATGATCTTAATATTAATAAAAAGCTTCACATATACTAGAAAGAAAGAAAGAAAATGCGTTTATTTGCGGTAAACATGACGCAAAAAATAACACAAACACTGAAAATGTGAAAAGGTTGGGGGAAACAAGCGTCACACCCACGCAAAACGGCTATCGCTCAGCATTATGCCGCGACCCTATGCAAGACAGAGCCCCAGCGCTGGTTTTCTTTCTTTACTACGTACCGAAGTAGGTACTAGGTACCTACTACGCTTTGGAATGGGCAACTAGCTTCATCTTTCTGACTGACCGACCCCTTGACAATTCAAAAGTGTCTGTAATTGGTTTCTTTGATATAAATGCTTTGAGTTTGAGTTTGACTACCGTTGCCGGTGTAGAAATATTAAAATTAAAGTTCAATTAATAGCCCCAATAGTAATTATAAATTAGTTAGAAATGAAAATAGGTAGTTTTTGATACTTACAATGTCAATCACAATTTTTTTCTTATGAACTAGGTACTTAAATGTATTTTTTTTTGTCTAGACCTGTTAATTTTTTAGGCGTATTTTTGTCCTTTGAACTGACAGTCCAAATAAGGCTTAAAGTCCAATTCCACTCGTAATTGCCTAACAAGAATTACCAAAAATCTCATGATGCGAAAACATATTATTGGCTTTATCCAGCATTTTGATCACTCAATGCATCCACTCTTTTTACGTCATATTTTCAATGTCTGCCTCCTACTGTCGGTACAGGTATCTCCAGGGGTGCCACAACACGTGGTAGGGGGCGCCCCTCTCACTGAACAACCAGTGGACACAGCCCTACTCACACCCACCACACCAGACCAGCAGCAAGGTAATATCACTATATTTGTACCATTTTGGTAGTTTTGAAATAATAATTGTGTGATGTCGTGGGTAGTTTGGTGATCTTTGTAGTTCTGAATGCTTATAGACTTAACAGTAGAAAAATGAAATGTTTACTAATCAATAGGAAAGTAAAAACCGCATGCTTAAAAAAATCGCATGTGTTTTTTTTACAAAGTTATTTCGGTCGTGAGAAAAGGAGTCAAAAACGAAATATAAGAGGGAAACAAATCATAGAGCAAAGTTTTTTGAATAAAGTGTGAGCATGCCAAAATATTGACTCCACCTGATATCCCTAAGAACAGGAGACACCAATATCTACCTTCCAGGCAACGCTCTACTCGTAAACCCGAAGACGAAGACCGCTCTCGCAAATATGCTGAGCATTCGTCTGCAAGGTGGCACAGCTACTGAACATGAGCCTTCCGCAGCCGGTACCCTGCGACTCATGACTGCGGCGCACGCGCGACCCGCGACCGGCGCGCCTCGCCTGCTGCTGCAGCATCCGCACCACAAGGTAACGTGACACTACCTTCCGCAGCTGGCACCCAGAAAAGTTTTCTTCGTCGATTTGTATGATCATTCTGATGGCGGACGAAGCTGTGAAGTCGCAGAGATGGCAAGTCAATCGTTTTATTTGCTAACACAAAATACAGTCAGTCTGTCATTTAATGTTGTCATAAATATTAGATCTCAAAATACAAGAGTTAATCACCAGTCATCAAGAGTAGGTAGAGCTATTTTTTGTCCTTGCGATACGTTGTCCTAATATGGACACTCCCGGAATCCTGGAATTTGAAATATATATTACAAGCCCCCTGCCCGCGGCTTCGCCCGCGTGGATGTCCGGAATTATTCCCACAGGAACGTTTTACCGAAGTACACAAAAACAAATAACCTTAAAATTATTATAATTAAAGAAATAAACATACAATTAGAAAACAAATAACCATAAATGTCCATAAAAGTATGATAATTAAAAAAATAAACAAACAAATAATTTGAAGAAAAAAAAAGGTCAATGTAGAAAAAGTCTTTTATTTTTAATTTTCCTTGCTGGAGAGCTTCGAAAACCGCGTGTGAACAAATCTTGTGCAAATCATACAATACCATAGGGCGAGGTGCGTTTTTTTTTTGTGTATTGCATGTCGCAGTTGACCTTGAGAGGTCGTCAAGTGCTTAACTGGACTATCCTGTGGCTGCCTTAAGTGGACTCAAAGCCTCCAGGTAGGGGCGAATTTCTTAAATTACTGAGCGACTGCACCCTAAGGGGTACGGACCTTGGCTTAGGGCGTCGCTGAGGGGAGGACAGCAAGGTGGGACAGGCTGGATCAAGTTTGAATAATTATTATTAACGGGGGAATTTAAAGCTACATGCTCAGCTACGGCGCAGGCTGGCACTTCGTCGAGCAAGGGTTGGGGGGGACATGGGGAGGTACCGTTTTTATTTTATTTTTCATATATGGCCTGCGGTTTCCTTACTAAATTAAGGCCTCCAGCCAGGGCTTAAAAAACTTATTAACTAGGCGCCTACACACTAGGGGGGGGCCTACACCCCCTGGGGGGTACGGACCTCGGCTTAGGGTGTCGCTGGGGGAGAGCAGCAAGGGACAGGCTGGATCGGAATTAGGCGCGGCGCGGCCTTTGACGCGCTATTTATAGGCACGCGCCGCCCCCGCTGGCCGCTGCCACCCGGAACATACGTACGGGCCGAACGGCCATTCTGCCCCCGCATTTTAAATCTCTGATATCTTCTAAGATATTCATTTGAATGATATGCTGTAAATGGCAATTTTGATCTACATTAAATGCACAACATATCTAACGTAGGTATTTAATTAGATAGGGAATAATACTGTAATGTTTAAAATAGCTTTTTAAATAACCAATTATTTTGTTGTAATATATAAAAGATAAAAATGGTTACTGTGGGTTATCCTTAGGAGATAGACATATACCATCGTGAACTTTTTTGTAGATCTTTTTAAATTATACAATTCCGTAGTACATTATTTTGATCTATCTCGTAAGGTTTAGCAGGCGTTTGCAATGTAAGCGCGAAAAAATATGTTTTTTTTTGACATCACATTACAAATCTTTGTAATTATCGGCTTTTCTCTACTATAATATGCACGTATTATACATGAAATCCATCGTCTTAAATCACTCTGTCTATTGATGAAAACCGCATTAAAACTCGTTGCGTCGTCGTTTAAAAGATCTAAGCATACATACAAAAAAATGCGACTTTGTTTTATACTATGTATATACGAGTAATAATGTAAAGATTAAATGTTAGAAATCACTTTGTAAAAAGCTATTCACGTCTTAAGGAATTATGAACGAACACAAATATCCCTCCACCCCTCGGACGGGTAAGTATAAGACGGATACGTTCAAAGTCAAAGTCAAAGCATTTATTTCAAATAGGCACGGCACATAAAAGGCACTTTTGAACGTCAACATTTACATTTAAATAGAATTGATTCTAGTCGCCCCTTCCAAAAGGTAGTTTCGTATAGAGAAGAATGGGCAAGAAACTCCACCGTTACTCTTTTAAAATTTGTTACAATATTTTGTATACATTAATTATATAATTTTATGTGAAGACGATGCGATGCACCTATAATAAAAAATTACCCTACCACAATCGGTTAAAATAATTTAATAAACGTAGCAATGATAAATAATGTAATTAAGTGATAGATACATGGTGTTCACATATTTACAAACATTGTAAAAGTATACGATTTCCCAAATTATGTAAACAAGTAATATGTCAGTGTGTGAGTTAAAGTAATCACAGAATGTAAATCAATGTCATAAAAATAACTAACTTAACTATATAATTAAAGTTGCAATAAGTTTAATTTTGTCTAGACCCTAGATTGTCCTATGGAGCTGGACCAGCATGTTTCCAAGCATTCTTATCTTGGATATAATCCTCTAATTTGTAATACGCTTGTTTACACAGTGAACTTTTTATATAAGTTTTAAATTTTCTTTCATTTAATTGCACTTTCAGGTTAATTCAATTAAAAACTTACTTTTTTTCTCTAACAATTTTGAGTAGACTAGTATCAATAGCCATTACAAGTTTATTTTTTCCAATCCCGGAGTTTCAGTTAGAATCCCGGGGAATGTCCATATTAACATCAACGTTTGCGGTCATTGTACCAAAATAGCTCTACCTACTCTGATCACTGGTTATCACATAAACCAAAGTAAAAGTAAAATACAAGATGGCGGCAAAATGCACATTATTCGTCATGGTTCAATAATCTCCAGTTTTTCGAAGGCGAGGTTGCTTAAAAATGTGTTTGAAATCAAAACCCCGCACTTCGCTCACGATTGCTTTGTCCATATCAACCTTTTCTATCGAAAGTTTGATCTTTTACATTTCAAAATTCTGATACAACCAACTCCAAATTTAATCTTACTTCAATACTCCACACAGCTTGCACTGCATCATATTGACTTCAGATATTACTCGAATTCAGTAGATTTAACGCATATAATTATATATTCTACTAGGTATACGCGCCACCAGCCCGTCCGCCGCCTGCTCGCGCGCAGTTCTACGGACACAACCCCAACCTCAAGCTGCCGCCTGATCTCTTCCTGCTGGGATGCGTGTTTCATATTGTGAGTATCAAAGCCTTCTAAACTAATATTATAGAGTGGTAAAATTGTTTGTTAATATATTAAATAGTCAAATATTTGTGAAAGGTAATCTCTCGAAATACTGATCCAATTACGAAAATTCTTTCACAATACAAAGCTACGCTATTGGCGAGTGACATAGGATATGATCTATCTTAAAACACGCGGTCGAAGTCGTGAGCTGAAGGTAGTAGTATAGTAAAAAAAATATTAAAGGCTTAGGGACCTAGAACAGTAATAAAAAACCTCAAACCTCAACTGCAGAAAGCTTCAATATAAGCTTCGATCAACAATACCGACTAGATATCTGGTCGGCGCAAGAAATACGTCTCGGTAAATAACAGCGCACTTGAGACGTGAGCTCTTATTTTGTTTATTTCGCTTGAAACACAGCCAATGTAAACACGACATTATTACTAGGTGCCATGGTTGTAATTAGGTTGAACTTATAACTGTTTTAAACTTTTTTTACGCGGACAGCATTTAGCTTTGATTTTGTACGGGACTCGTTATCTAGTTGGTATTGTTGATCGAAGAATACCTATAAGCCTTCAATATTTTTATGTAATTAAAACAATTTCGCGAGACTTTGTATTAGTTCTCGAATCATGATTGTTGCTACGCGTCGTATTACAAAATTGAGACACTTATTACACTGTCTTACGTTATTGGCCGATATCAACACAGCTTTACTTTCCAAACTTCAATGTACTATGGGAAACGACTCAGTTTTTTCCGGAGTGAAAACAAAAACTACTGAAACAAATACCACATTGACGATTCAGGATTTTCAAAAAAAATGGAATCTGAATTTGAACCCGGTTGATGGCAATAGGCTCGCTCTCTATTACATGGGACTTAGAATAACTGGCTATTGTAAACCTGTACCTTAACTTTCGGGGAATACTTGCTGCATATTGTTGTGTAAATTCAGGTTAAATGTACCTACTTTAATACCTAAATCTCGATCCCAGGTGGAGTACCAACAATCCTGGGGCGCAGACCGAGTCTCGCGCTGGGCCGAAGCCATACAACGTCGCGGCGGCGAACTGGAGCCGGTCTACTGCGCCAGAATCACGCACGTGCTGTGCGAGACGCAGAAACATGGCGTCGTGATGCAGGTAAACACGAGTTACTCGAAAAATGTAAAGCTTTATGTACTAGGGTTTTAACAAGTATCTTGGGTTGGCTCCTGTGTCACCAGATGTGCCCTAGAAGATAAAGAATCTCTGAAAAAAATATTGTATTTAGAGATTTTTTAACTAGATGTGTCCCGCAGCTTATTTCCATTTAGTGTCCAAATGCTACATTTTTATGAGTGTTCTGCGCGGCGCATCACCAATCTTTTAATCATATTTTTTAAATATAAGTGTGATTTGATGTCGATATTCAACATGTCTATGAAGCTTCGCCGGTTAATTTAATTTGCCCCTGTATAAGTATTATCTAATTCTTATTACGTTTACAGGCCCTACGCGAGGCCAAACGCTGCGTGACAGCGTACTGGCTATCAGACGCGATGCTACGCCGGGGCGTGGTCCCGCCCTGGCACGCGCTGCACCTGCCCAGCATGTACGCGGCGCGGGACCGGCCCGCGCGCCACCACCGCGCCGCCATCTCCGGCTGGCGGGACGAGGAGCGGGACCGCGTCACCTTCTGTGTCGAACACATCGGCGCTAAGGTATACCCTTATACATTCAGATGTATAAGATACGTCGTACATGGGGTAAAAGGGCCCCAAACGAAAAAACAACGCCATAAAAAGTCCCTAAAAGTCCTCATTTTGAACAACTTGTAATATTGTGTCATGGTTTGCATACATTTGCAAGAAACCGTATTCAAATCATACACTTATATTCTTATACAGGGTGGCCCAAAAGTCGTGGATCAAACGCAACTAGGGGTTAGGTGGGGTCATCAGCTGCAAAAAGTTGTTCTACGGGAGGTCCTTAAGGTCAACCCCTGCAGAGTATAATTTATTTTGAGTTTTTATGAGAAAATTGACTTTTTTTAACTAATTCTTATTGAAATTCGAAAAAATCTACATCCTGTATCTTTTTTATAATTTTCACTAGATTGGTACTGATGAGTACTTGCCTTAGACATGCTATTTATGGTTGTTTATTGGGTGTGTTGAAGATAATATTAAGTTTTACGATTTTTTTTTTTCTCAAATCATAACTTTTCATTTACTTTGGACCCCACTGTGAAAAAAAATACTCTACCGAAAAGTGACCCTGTGTTACAAGTTTTGGCGCATTTAATAGGGATTCCGAAAAGGTATTACACATGGCCATGAGTGGCTCTAATATCTTTCTAGGACGAAAAAACAAGACAACGATTGTGAAATAATTGTTTTATTAAGCAAAACATTTTACAATAAATGCTCAAAATTCCTGCCTCTGACCATAATACATAATCTGCACCGTCTAATAAAATTCCTCCGTAACTTACGGAATGCACCTCTGTTGTTAGTAACTTGTAACCTAGCAAATTCGAGCTTTTGTCGTAGGCCTGTTTAGCCTTCGATCAACTGTAGTACTCGATTTCCGATGAGCGCATCAAATACGGCCGGAAAAATAGATCACAAATAATGTTGTGGTCTTATTTTGCAACATAGTTTTTTAAACCTTATTGCTTAGAAACTATTTTTTATTTTTCCATACTTAAATAGTTTTGTTATTATTTAAAAAATACATATTCTTTTCAATCGATGCAGTTTATATATTACAAACGATAATAAACCTTATGTTTGAGTGGTAAGGTTCATAATCAAGTTATATGCAATCGTAGCCACTTGACCGATGTGCTTTTGTTCCTAATCCTTAATCTAATGCTATTGTTGATCGATGAGTTTAGCTTCATCTTTCACGAACTGGGACCATGATGGTTATACAAAGTACGGCCACTGTTCAGAAAATTATAATTTTTCGACAGGAAGTAACTTCCTTTTTCTATAGCATGTATTTTCTTCTTCAAAGAAAAAGAAAGAAAGAAAATGCGTTTATTGGCATTACAGCAAAATAAATACACTATAAACACACTTTGCGCGCGTTTATCAGCGTCAAGGGTCTTGGTCTCGTCATTTGATCGGAATATACTGAGAGAACACTGAGTTTCAACTGAATTGTCATAAATTAACATAAGAGAGAGTTGGGCCTTTTGTAAGAACTAGGTAGTAAGACCAGGGGCCGTACTATGACGTGTTAATTCCATCATTGTTCCAGCGTGGAAGAGAGACGGAGCTATACATGACCGATAGCACTATCTCTTTTTCTCAACGGAATCATGATGGCGTTAACAGGTCATAGTACGGCCCCTGTTGTTATAAATTATTGTGTCTCGGGTTGCTTTGCATAAGCTATATGTTCCCTATATGAGCACAACCTTATTAGGTCGATACGTATTCGATTGAGCTAGAAGTTATAAAGCAGTTCATCTCACGGACTTACTAAAGCGACTCTTGAGTTATTGTTTTAGTGTCATTGCAGGTGTGTACCCCGACACAACTAGAAACGGAGACCTACTTTTGTCGGAATGAACACCTAAGTGTGTGGGAAGGGTTTGGTTAGTGGCTCGTCACTATTGTTGTTTTGTGTCTTAATTTTCTGTATATTATATGTGTTTATGTATCGTCCTATCACCGTGCTAAAGTAAACTTATTGGCTATAAGCTGTACGGGAAAGATCACGGAGCAGTTGTTTCTGTTCCGTGGGAAAGATTCATTTAAACAAAAACCTTCTTACACAATACAAATGTTATTGTAATACACAGAAAATTAAGGTACAAAACATCTATTGTGGCGAGCCACTAACCAAACCTTCCCACACCCTTAGGTGTTCACTCCGACAAAACTAGGTCTCCATTCCAAGTTGTATAGGGGTATATACCTGCAATGAGACTAAAACAATAACTCAGAGTCGCTTTAGTAAGTCCGTGAGATGAACTGCTTTATAACTTCTAGCAAACAAAAACTAAAGTACAAACGCGTAAAGCACGCGCGCGCTTTTTATTTTAAACTTTCTTTGTGTTCACTTTGCTCCGTTCGTCCCTAATTCAAATCTTTTTCCTCTCATCCCCAGCTGACACCATACATGACTCGCGACAACACAGTACTGATCTGCAAGCGCGCCGAGGGCAACAAGTACCGGCGCGCTAGGGAGTGGGGCATCCCTGTGGTCACGGCAGCGTGGCTCACGGACCTACTGCTGGGCAATATGAGTGCGCTGTCACAGGTATGTTACTGCTAATATGTCCACTGCTGGGCAAATATGCCAGTCTTAAATTATAGCTATGGTCAGTTCCAAAAGTATCTGATGATAATATAAACAAATGGATCGGAACACGTACCTGTGGATGCCAATTTGTAGTGACAAATTGAGTGATTTTAAATCACCTTGAAAAAGGTTTTTCATTTGAGAATTGAGGATGATTTTATAATCGTTGATGAATTTTCAATTACATTAAGCTAGTTGACAAGCCTATTTTTCTTACTGTGAACTTGACAGTAAGGAAAATACCGCATTTTGTATTGTAGAATGGCTGTGAGTTAAAAATATCAAAAATCAACTTTTGTAAATGATTTAAGAACGTTATATTTTTGAGAAATATTTGCGTAAAAATACAGCCATTGGTCATGTGACATTGAACGCGAATCAGAGCGCGACACGTCACAACTTCCAGACGCCAGTTTCTAATTGAAAATCAAACTTTATGCAACAGACTATGCTTATTTTTAAAAAATTTGCCAGTTGAACATTTTTCTCAACCTTCTCGTTTGACTTTACTAAAAATGGTGGCATGTCTACAGCAGAGCAGCTAGACTGTTCCATAGAGTTTTGCAGTCACACTGCACACTGACACTGACTTTTTTTTTGTGGGAATTCATCAATTAACTTCTCCCGCTCTGGGCGGAGCGGGACGGCCTGTCAGACTCTTACTTAAAACCCACCCGTGTTCCTTCAGTTGCCTGTGCCAGGGGCCACGGTAACCCTTTCGGACTTTCCCGCAACCCTGGCAGGCATCGGCCCTAGCGGACCCCGTCATTGATTCCGCCTCCTCCTTCGTGAGCATTATTGCTTTGCAGAAGGAGGCTTCCCATGCCCTCTCGCTCCGTACTATGGCCTGGACCAGGGCCGGACGCGAGAGGTCGCCTCCACGAGGACACAGCGGTGCTCCGCCCAAGCCGGGCAGACCTCCACCGTGTCCTCCGGGTGATCCACAAAGTGGTGACACCCGGGCATATCCTCCCGCCTTATCCGGAACAGGAACCTCCTGAAGCAACCGTATCCGGCGAGGACCTGCGTCAGGCGGAAGGTGAGGACGTCGTGGCGCCTCTCTAACCACTCTTCAAAGAGGGGACTCATCGCCGCAATTAATTAATTCCGCTGGATTAACTCCGCTGCCGCGAGATATCACGGCACAGCGGACAGAGCTCCGGCGGGATCTCAGGGCGGCATGGAGAGTGCGATTGTCGCAACCCAGCGCTCTGGGCACGCCACATCCCCTCTTTGAGGAGTGGCTAGAGAGGCACCACGGCGTCCTCACCTTCCGCCTGACGCAGGTCCTTACCGGACACGGTTGCTTCGGCTGCACGGCTACCTTATCCGGAACAGGAACCCTGTTGCGGATAAGGCGGGAGGAAACTCCCGAGTGTCACTATTGTGTGGATCGCCCGGAGGACACGGTGGAGCATACGGTGGAGGTCTGCCCGGTTTGGGCGGAGCACCGCCGTGTTCTCGTGGAGGCGATTGGCGGTGGCGATCTCTCGCGTCCAGCCCTGGTCCAGGCCATGGTGCGGAGCGAGAGGGCATGGGAAGCCGTCACCTCCTTCTGCGAAGCAGTAATGCTCGCAAAGGAGGAGGCGGAACGCGTGAGGGAGAGGCGAAATTCGCGCCCTCACCCTAGCCGCCGCAGGAGACGCCCTGAGCGTCGGGAATCCCAAGCCGATTCCCGGCCACCTTAGGCGTGGGCTTGCGGACAGCGAGCAATGGGTAGCTCACCGTCCGATAAGGACCAGGCTCGGGTCGACGGCGCGTTGTGTTCCACGCGTGCCTCAAAGTGATGTCAGCACCAGTGATGCCAGCACCAATGACGGGGTCCGCTAGGGCCGATGCCTGCCAGGGTTGCGGAAAAGTCCGAAAGGGTTACCGTGGCCCCTGGCACAGGCAACTGAAGGACAGGCTTTCTCGGCCTACCGCCGGCCTCATCACCATCGAGGCGGTCCGGCCGGTGCTCGAGCGCTGGCTCGGGAGGAGGCACGGCTCCATGTCGTTTCGGGCGACGCAGGTGCTCTCGGGGCATGGTTGCTTCGGGAAGTACCTGTGTCGCATAAACAGGGAGCCGGACGCCCGGTGTCACCACTGCGTCGACTGCCGGGAGGACACGGTGTGGCATACGCTGGCAGAGTGTGCCGCTTGGGAGGAGCCGCGCCGTGCCCTCATCTCAGAAGTAGGCAGTGACTTGTTGCTGCCGGCCGTAGTCGAGTCGATGGTCGGCAGCGACGAGTCCTGGGACGCGGTGGTTTCCTTCTGCGAGACAGTCGTCTCGCAGAAGGAGGCTGCGGAAAGGGAGAGGGAGATCTCGTCCACTCACCCGGCCCGCAGAAGGCGCACCGGGCGTCGGCGGAGGGCGGACAACGCCCTCTTCCAGCCCCCCTAATTGGGTCCAGGGGCGACGGACTCGGGCGACGGACGTCCCCGAGTCCGTCGCCCCCCACACACCAGGACCCGATGTGGCGGCGCGTAGTATTCCACGCGCGCCCCTCTTACACGTCGCGGGGGGAATCAAACACCTCACTCCCCCCCCAGACCCGAAGAGGCCCGCAGTGGCGGGCCGGCACCAGTCGAGGGTTGCGGAAGGATCGTACGTTCCCGCGACCCCCGGCGTAGGTGTGAGATGGAACACCGGGGTGGTTTTTAGTCAGTAAGAGTCTGACAGACCCCGCTACCCGCCCCAGGGCGGCGGACATCCATGAGGATTTTCCACCCCGGAAACAAAAAAAAAAAGGCAACTGAAGGAACACGGGTGGGTTGTAGTCAGTAAGAGTCTGACACGGCCTCCCGCTGCGCACAGAGCGGGAGAAGTTATTTGATGATTTCCCACCCACAAAAAAAATTAAAAGGTTTAAAGTTAGGCACGTAATGGAAATCGTCTACCTACGAATTTCAAAGTAAAGTAAAAAAAAGTAAAGTAAAGTCTATCAATTTTAGAATCAATTTGATATTAATTTAGAGCACTCCCGAGAGAAATAATCAAACTTTCTCAGGCATATATATTTTTTTTATTTTGTGTCCATATCTAAACCAAAATCACACATCGAAACTCACAATAAAATTATATGCCTGCTTTGAATATTGTTTTTGAATATTTAAAACGTTAATTGTCTTACCGAATTTTATAATATTCCACTATTAAACTCGAGTCCAATATAAAACTCGCAGATTTGACGCCCCGTTTTGACAATCAAAATTTAATTACGTTTAAAAATGAAAAATTAATGTTAATATTTTGCTGAAATATTCCTATTTTGAGGTAAACAAACCACAAGGAACATTAATAAATAATTGGTTTCTCAAAAACTGTCAACTAGCCTATTCTAATAATGTTATTCAACATTAGTTGTTGGAAATAGTAGTTTGAAATAAAGTTAAAACCTTCTAAATACAGGTGAATGTGTTAATAATACACTTTAGTGAGTAATTGCGTCAGAAATTAACCTGAACAGGGTGCGTTTACACTTTATTCAGATATTCTTGGAACAGACTATTGGTGAGCACGGAATCGTCGCGCCGGCAGCGTCTAGAGACGCGGCACTAACAACGACAGTTTCTATACGTCATTCGTCAGTCTCCGTGCTCTGTGGTTGTGAGATATCTTGAGAGTTTGGGAATGAATGAAACAGATTTTGTTTATGAATGGGGAATATTATACCTACATGTAATTTTTTGTTCACGAAATCTGTAGAGGACACTTATATAAATCCAAGAAAACTATTAAAGGTTAAATTCGACTACTGCTTGTGAGATTTCAAGCACTTCGCAAAGAATAGATTTTTATTCACATAGTTTTTGACGTCACTTCCAGCATTGTCGAAGACCGCAACATAAAATAATTAATTTATTGTAAAATAAGCAATGCAATACAAAATGGAATGCTCCTATACAATGTTTATTTAAATAATGAATAAATTTTGAACACTAGTGAGTACTAGTACTAATATTCCCTATAACTACTTACGATGAGATTGCGTCAGACCACTGTTCAGCAAACGTCTGTCCCAGGATTTCCAGTTGTTTCGCTCCAGTGCTAATGTGAATGATAATGATTGTACGTGACTTATGACTTATGCGTGTTTTGTTTTATCAACAGGTCGAGAACGTCAAGTACCAACAGTTTAATCTGACGAGTCCATTCCGAATGGACTACAGTTTGGTGTCGCATTTAATGAGTTAGTGACATTGTATTTCTAAACCGTGTCCTTCAGTCTTTACTGTGATCTATTAGTTTGGTAAACTTCGGTGTCGGGTCTTACTTAACTGTGCATGGGATTATTTCGATGTAGATAAATAGTTTATTAGCTTTTAGAGATTCTTAGCTGCTTAGATTTGTAGATGTATGCCTTTTTCTAATTCTACCCAGATATCTACAGTTAGCACATTATTGTACTATTTGTAAAAACATAATCCTGTATTTGCCGCCGGGCAGTCGGGTAATATTAATATGTTTTATTGAATGTGCAGAAGTTTAAATATTTAAACTGCTATTCTTCGTCTGTTTGTTATTTTTTTTGCATTGAAATTCCTGGTATACCTCAGAATCCAATCCGAGTCCCAGTAATTGTACAACAAATTTTCTGGTAACAGACGCCTGGAAGATGCCAATAAACATAACACAAGAATCACACGAGCGCGCCAAGCGCTCGGCGGCGGCGGCGTGCGTGGCGGCGGGGTCGCGGCGCAGCAAGCGGCCGCGCCTGCTGTCGCCGGCCGCGCACGCGCCGCACGCGCACGCGCCGCCTGCGCACGCGCAGCGCGCGCCGCACGCGCCGCCGCTGCACCTGGCTCCGCGGGTGGCCTTCTCGGCCCTGGCGCCGCATGCGCAGCACAAGTTGGCGGCTGTCGTCAGGTGACTACAGTCATTTTACAATATTGAACATGTAGAATAGTATGCACAAGGATACCGTCTGATTTCTGTAGAGAATCGAGAGGGTGGCGAGGCAAAATGCATTCGACGAGTTTTTAAATATTAAACTCGACCTTAAAATACGACCAAGTGACTAATAAAACAGAAGGGAAGTCTCACATTCTTATTTCAACGTTCGCATTTTGACCAGTCACCTGAGCAACCACCAATTTTAGTCATTGTAAACATATTACAGTAGTCTCATTAATCCGGCACTATTAAAAACAAAGCGGTGTCGGATTATTGGAGTGTTTGGACTCCCCAATTGGAGTGAGATTACTGAACGATAGAAAAAAAAAATCTGCAGCGAAAGTTGTTAAACTAGAATGAACGCAGAGCGTAGTTTACATACGTGCTATTGTGATAAGTTTTTAATTCACACCGACCAATGCGAGCGCGGCGCGGGGAGTAGGGAGCGGTGAGGGAGACGCGAACGGAGGAATTATTGCACGTGCTATCGAAGTGCCGGATTAGTGAGACTCTATTAAAGAACATTTACAACAAAAAAAATATGTACTAGAAGTAATAAGCACATTTTTTGTTATTTTCGTTACAGCGACATTAAATTCGAACCAGATGAAAACGCGAAACATATACATGAAGAAGACTAATCAATTTGCATTTGAAACATTAGGTTAAATATTTGATAAGTCTTATATTACTTAGTGGTAATGGGTTACGGTCTGTTTGTTGTAGCTTTAGATAAATGTATTTAGTTTGAAAATTTATAAGATATTAGGACTAGGACTAACCGTAAGAATCTTTAGAATCGTACAGAACTGTAATATTCAGGGTGTGGCGTATGTAGTGGTCCACCGTTCAGGATTCGATAAACCAGATAATGAACTATAACAATTAAAAATTTTAACCATTTTTACCCAAGGTTTCCGAAAATATTTCCTTTTTTCTACCTTTTATTACAAATTGGTTTGTAGTTTCAACAAAAACTATTATTTTTTCTTTTTGATTTCTGTTAATTACTGCTGAATACTAGAGCTACCATGATAAATTATGATTTTTTATGTAAATTCAGCTCTTGAAGAAAAAGTTGGTTCTTTAATTTTAACCCTAATTTTTAACACACCATCAAGTTCAAGAGCGATTTTTGTAAAAAAAACTTACTACTAAAAATGGTTAAATTTTTTAATTGTTATAGTTAATTATCTGGTTCATCGAATCCTGAACGGTGGACCACTACTTACGCCATACCCTGTATAGTAAAAATTGGGAGACGTAACGCTCCATAGTAGTGAAAAACGTAACTTTGTCTTTGTTTGTCCAAAAACAAAATAAATACAGTCAACATACTAATAAAAAATATGGTTTCCAGGCAACTAGGCGGTCTCGTGGTCTCATCAGCAGCCGAAGCGACCCACCTCGTGATGGACAAACTGGTCCGAACATGCAAACTGATCAGCAGTCTTGTCACCGTCAAACATCTACTCACACCGGAATGGATCCTCGAGAGCCAGCGCCTCAACAAGTTCTCAGATGAAGCCAAGCACGGCCTGCGGGACGATGCCTTTAACAAAATGTTCAAATGTGACATATCAGACGTGCTACTATGCGGGGAAATGAGGAAGAAGCTCTTCGAAGGAGTCACATTCTTCCTCACGCCGTGCGTCAAACCTTCCCGGGGCGCTCTGACAGAAATGATAGAACTATGCGGAGGAAAAGTCGAGAAAAACCGACGTTCATACGTCTCCATACAAGAGATGCACAATCAAAAGAATTACAGCTACCTAGTACTCACTGTTCCCAACGATTTGCATCTAGTGTACTATCTATTGCAGTCAGAAAAGACTCTAAATGTAGTGTGTAGCACTGAAGTGGTGCTAACAGCCATCATGAGGCAAAAATTAGAAGTAGAGGAGTTTCTCGTCAAAATAGACTAGAATATACTTTCTTGAAGTTGTTATCTGATAGGATATAAATGTTAGGTATACGGATTTTTGTCTATTTACAGTTTTATGTGTATGAGCTATAAAGTATTGACAATATTTAAAAGTATTTATCATCATGAGGTTCCATAGCAGTAACATATTGAAACGTGTTCTGAATTCTTGAAGTTTATTTTATTTTTGTGTTACGAACTTTTGTTTTGACTATTGTCAGAAATAACTTTTAAAGAGGATTATATGAATTCGTTACGATTTGAATTGACTTGAACTATAATATATTTTGGAATCTCTGTTTTTTTTGTATTCACTGTCTTGTTAAAAGCTTGCATTTTAAGTTCAATTCTATATTTTGTTAATTTTTTTAAAGATTAATGCCACGTGCATGAATTAACTTGTAAGGAGAAGTTTTAGAAGTATTTTCTCATTTTATGTAAATAGACGTTTTAAAGGCCTGGACCATGTGTATAAATTAAAAAAAAAAAAACTTAAGAAGTATATTATAGTATGTTTTCGAATAACAAAGTGTTTTATTATAAATTATTTTCGTAAAAAACTTCGCGGACATACTCTGCGCTGCGCCTCGCCAGATGTGCGTCGGCCCTTAATTGTTCGCGATAGAGTCCGTCCCACGAAAGAAGTCCCGTGGCAATAAGTTGAACTAATTATTATTATATAGCTAGCACACTGACCTCTATATAGAGGTCAGTGAGCTAGCAATATTCCTACAACAACCCAGCCTGCATTTTACTAACCAGTACCTGTAATCTTTATGTTGATATAAATATAGATTTAGTTCAGCGTCGCATGCATGTAGCGCCGCGTCTGAGGGACTTCTTTCTTTCTTCTTACTTTTCGACTCCACACGATGGGCAATCACAATCACCGGCCAAAAGTGTAATACATATTTGAATATAGCGAGTAGTTAACTATTTTATATTTATATTTAGAAAAAGAATAATATATGTACAGACGCCAGCACATCAAGCTACGACAATCTGTCAAATTTCTTTAATTGATTTTCAACTTTATCGCTAAAGCATTAAGGTTCAAGGTTGATTGGGAAAATTTGACAGTTTCGGGTAGCTTGACCTGCTGGCGTCTGTACATAAATGTACCTATATTCGTTTTCTTTCGGCATAGGTACTTTCTTGGTACCTACAAAATTAATGTTTTACCTTGTATCCTTTCCTTCCGACTGTAGGAATCCGCTGGATGCTAGAAGCACAGAACCGGTCGAAGTGGCGATGTCTGGGGGAGGTCTATGCCCAGAAGTGGACGCCCCCCCCCCCCCCCCCCCCCAATGACCCCTTCGATCAATCAGACTATTCTTGATCAAAGTTGTAACCAAAAATCTGTTGATTGGTGCAGTAACGAAACGTGCGGTAGCATTCGTTCAGAAGCTTAGTAAAATACGTAGACAGAGAAAACTTCTCTGCCTACGGTAACATATTTTCGGAATGAATCAAATACTGTCTCGTATCCATTTTTCTGTGGCGGTACTCGATATCTAACGAACTGTATCAATACTCCGGCTGCATAATACGGCGACAGTTAAAATGGAACCTATTCATTCATACACTCACTACTTACCACGGAATATTTTCTATTCAGTGCTACTTACATTATGAAGGAAATAATAATTTCATAGATATATTCCGAATTGCACAACCTTATAGAGGCCTTGAGTGTCGCGCGTCTATTTGTTGCCCGCTTAGAGCATTTAGGTCACATTTAGGTAGTTGCCCGGGAAGTCAATGCCATCTGGTGAGTGGTGACATCTCAATATATCACTAAAGCTATGGTAGGCTGACAACGTCATAGCCGTGGTAGCTCAGATACTGCATCTATTGGTGTAACTACGGGACTAAAATTGCCTACATTAGGACGGCACGCTTTTGCTCTATGAGATTGGGTATCTGTACTTGTATTCTTTGATCTGTGATACTGCCAACACTAACAAACTTCGAATAAATCCCATATTGCTTTCCTAAAAATATTAATTATCATTCTAGTAATATAACGAAAGCGTCTCTTTTTGTGAACCTTAAATATATAGTATTTTGGGGTCCTAAAGTAACTGCGACCAACTTGGTTGTAGGCCGCTGCCGCGGCACCGCTCGCTAAGCTTGCTTGGCTCGCGCGCAGTTTATCACAGTTATAACCTTTCTAATATTTGGTCGGGGTGCCCTAGCTTAGTTACTGCGACCAATTCAAATCGCGCGTGGTACCTACTGCTTCTATCTGTGCGCTTATTTATTTTATAAAAGTGTGCGTCATTCATTAGAACCCCAAAAACGTTTTTAGAGCCAATAATTTTAAAAGTGTACATAGGTGGTCAATATGTTTTTAGATAATTAGTTATATAAATAAATATTATAATATTTCCCTGTTAAAATTATGATAAATGTAGTTTCGACGCCCCTTCAGATTTTTTATGTTTCTTATTTTTTTTCGAAGTTTCTGAACGAACATAATATTAGTCATTGACATTCCAGTATCTATCGATTTTAACAACTGTAGCTTTTTAATCGATTTTTACGCCAGAGTTTAATCGGTATGTTGGATGTTAGTACTAACTGTATTTGTAACGAAATACATATTAATCTTCTTCCTTACCTTCTCAATGTATAAATGAATTAAGAAACACACATTCTAACCATTACCTGCTACGGGCTACCTACGGGGCTTGCTAAATAATAATAATATGATTTTGGTCCAATGAAATGAAATTAACAAATTATAGAATTTTGGCAGCTCCCTTGTCCAGGACAGCCAAAAAATTATACAAAATTTTTAACTTAGGTATTAAGCGTATGGTAGAATGAGGGTGACCGACATGGTCATATTGATCAAAGGCTCTATAAACTAATAAAAAATTACAAAATAAAAATCAAATTGGTTCTTGGTAGACGATCACTTTTTGTTTCATTAATATAGAAAAGCAATATATTCTGATTCTGAATGAAAACTGCTAATGTTATTAAATAAAAGCAATAATCGATTGTTGAGTTTTTGATATCGCCATCCGTCGTGTACTCATGGCACAGGCACACTCTAGTATATAGTTATCTGTGGGCACACTGCACATCTCTAGTATTGTTACGCCCCTTTCGTCGTGTCAAAAGTGCGTTTGCAAATTTTAATACAATATCTTTACTGTTTTTCGGCTATCTAAGTTGTTTTTTTGCATTGAAGTTACATTATTGTGATTCTTCCATAGTTTAATAATTAATTTCTGTGTAATTTTACTTTCGTAATTTTATATTCGTATGAGTATTCGGTGCCGCAAGCTGGCTGTCATATTCATCTGATATTATCGATTTTCTAGGTCGGGTGTCACAAATAAATAGATTTTTCTCCATCAGAGTGTAGTAAAATCAAAGTAAAAGAGCTCACAAGTAGTCAAGATGACCGATTCAAAGTATTTTACGACGACCAAGAAGGGCGAAATATTCGAACTAAAGTCAGAGTTGAACAGTGATAAAAAGGAAAAAAAGAAGGAGGCAGTAAAAAAAGTAAGTTCTAGTACGCTGTTTCTTATTTATAATCACGCTTCCTACACGATTCTGTATATAATGGAGCAACGATTAGTAAAAGGTGCCTATATACTTACTGCAGTAGTCCGAATAGTTTCCAGTTTCATCATGTTATCCAAATTGATGAAAGATCACCTGTCATTGATCATACAGCAATCATAAATAATCGGTACTTAATTGTCTACATTTCATAGCTGTCCCCAATTCTGTTATCTTCTTAACTTTATATGCACTTTGCAAATGGACAGACTGCTTGATACTGTTTGATATTGCATAAGAGCTGTTTCTTCTTTTTACTTTTTAGAATAATCAGCTCTACAATGTTTCTTTTTCCTGGAACTAATATAATTGTGAAGGGATGAAAATGATTGATTAATCTTTTAATCATCAAGGGATGTTAATGCCTTCTGGTCATCTAGAGAAATGTTTTAAGTATATCATGAAGCAACTCTCCAACAGATTTTGCTAAGCCTGTGATTCCCTGATATATATTGCAATTCATAATAGGTGGCGTTGACCTCTCAACAATCAGAAGTATTGTCTGCTTTCATGCCACCCAATTTGTAGAAGAAAGACATAATCAGCCTATAATTATCCCTTTGCTGGAACATGGGCCTCTCTGTGAGAGGATGTGGGCCATAATCCACCACATGAGCCTATCGGGGTTGGATGTAGTAGCATAACTTTACCATTATTGTCTTTTTCAGGTCATAGCCTCAATGACCGTCGGCAAAGATGTGTCCGCACTCTTCCCTGACGTGGTCAACTGCATGCAGACTGACAACTTGGAGCTGAAGAAGCTAGTCTACCTGTACCTGATGAACTATGCAAAGTCCCAGCCCGATATGGCTATTATGGCCGTTAATACGTTTGTCAAGGTAGGTCCTGTGGCATAATACATAGTTAGGTGTTGAGTGTGTGTGTGTGTGGGTTTATTTGGGGAAAAGTTTTGTGTGTGTAATGTTGTAAATGTTGTAGTGTGATCGATTTGATTTTTGAGCCTTAAGAGAGTTTATACCTTATGAGTGGCAACGTCGCAATTTAGTGTCATATTTCGTGGTTGTCAATTTTTATCATTTAATCGGAGCTATATTTAAAAAATCTGTTTAGTTAACTTTTTAGAATTACGTGAAAGTGTTTAAAAAGTAAGTAACCGTAATGCTTACAGTTATTTTACAATGAAAATAATGCCCTGCAAGTTTCCAATGTATTATTTGCATATAAATAGAGCCGTAAATGCAACAATTTCTTACCTTTTACACAGTTTTCACATAATTCTAAAAAGTTAATTAAACAGATTTTTTAAATATAGCTCTGATTAAATGATAAAAATCGAAAACCACGAAATATGACACTAAATTGCGACGTTGCCACTCATAATGTATAAACGCTCTTAAGTAAACAAACCGTAGCTCTGGGTTACATACAATTTCTACGCCAACTTTCATAATCCTGGATTAATTTTTTTAGAAGCCAGAAGTTTTGTAGTAAAGTTTAGGTAAATGTTTAAATAATTTTTTGCCAGTGATGTAAAATTAGTTTTTATTTTGTGTATTGGGTTGACTATGTCTGATTTATGAATGTATTGGGTTAGAAGAGTTTCAATTCTGTTGATCAAGCATAACCTTTTCTGTTGTCATTCCGAAATGTTTCTGAACTGTGAAAAAAAAAATCTGCATGGGTTGAAATTTTATTAAAATTCAGGTCATATAATTAGAGTCCAATCAAATTTTGAAAAGAAATGTGAGCAGTGAGAGAAAGATTACAAAATATTATCTAAATTATCCACAAAAAGAAAAGAATACCTATTCATATTTAATTGTTTTAGTATATTAAAATTATCATAATATAACTACTGTTTGTAGTTATTTTGTGTGTGACATGTATTTTTTATCGTTTTTTAATGTCTACTGTACCCATAATGATGGGTGGAAGGATCTACCAACATACCAGCTTGTTAAGGTAACAAAATGATCCAGAGAAACCAAAATCAATTCATCTGATTGTAGATTTACACATTGATTTTGAAAAAATATTGAAATTTTTGTAAAATTCTTTGTTTTGGAAAAAAAATGTGAAATTCTGGTGAAATTTCTGTCAGACAGCAAGTGCATAAATGTGTAATAAATTGGATTAATTCAATCAGAAATCATAATTTAAGCCCAATCCTGCTTATTTCAATTTACGTAATTATCCTGCAATTTTGGTGTAGAAGAAAAGGGGGAAATTTAGTTAATTTTTTAAATTATATTAGTTAACTTTTTGATTATTTTATTTTATTAGTTAAGTTTAATAAAATACTTTACTAAAGTACATCTCAGTTATTTTGAAAATAATAAATAATAATTTAATTTTGGGTTGTAAAAACAAAAAAAAATGTCTAACAGAAATTTTCTTTACTATCAATTTACAACAATTAGCACTTAATATCCTGATAAAACCACCCTGCATGCAATAGGAAAAATTCTAAATTGCATGATAACTTATATCACAATATAAATTAAATATTTTATATTATACAGAACCCTATCACTGGCACAAGAAATGTGTAAATCTACATTATAATCGACAACCAGTAAAAAAAAAAACTAATATGTATGAAATAAAATCCATGCCTCATACTCTATAATGAATAGAAGCACGTCGGCTATTATTTTACTATATTAACCCATATTTATTATGCAAGGGAAACCATTTAGTCTGCAAAGCGTTCAAAATTAGTTCCTAGATTTCAAAGTCAAAGTCAAAGCATTTAGTTCAAATAGGCACATAAAAGGCACTTTTGAACGTCAACATTTATATTTAAATAGAATTGGTTCTAGTCGCCCCTTCCAAAAGGTAGTTTCGTATGGAGAAGAATGGGCAAGAAACTCCACCGTTACTCTTTTAAAATGTGTTACAATATTTTGTATACATTAATTATATAATTATATGTGAAGACGATGCACCTACAATAAAAATTACCCTACCGCAATAGGTAAAAAGAATTTAATAAACGTAGAAATGATAAATGAGTTAATTAAGTGATAGATACATTGTGTTCACATATTTACAAACATTGTAAAAGTATACGATTTCCCAAATTATGTGAACAAGTAATATGTCAGTGTATGAGTTAAAGTAATCACAGAATTTAAAAATTAAAATGCAAATGAACAGTCCAGATATAACTTTAAAAAAAATATCATCATATGCCCAGCATTTTCACAACTGTTGGGGTTGGCTTCCAGCCTAACCGGAGGCATCTGAATACCAGTATTTTACATGAACTCCTCCACAGCCCAGTTAGCTACTAGATAATATGATACCCATTGGTGAGACAGGTTGTCAGACTCTGGCTTCTGACGACCAGTACCGACTGCCAAAGATCCACGAATAACACGTGGGACCACCGGCTTGACGTGCTTTCCGAGACACGGAGGGGTCTTGATTATGTAAAGATGGTCACACAATTCACGACCCAACCGCGGCAAGCGCAGCTTAATCTGATCAATCAACCCGTTCGGCTGTCCATAAATAGTCTGTTATTTATGGTGATATGAACTTTGGTGATTATCAAACCCATACATTCTTATAAAGCTCTAGGAAGTGGTGAATGGCGGGCGTTTTGGGGGACTGTCTTATGTAATTTTGACTTTCAAAAAGTGCTGATTCTCAGCCTAGCTAGAATAAATGACTTTTGATTTTGAATCCTTATGCTGTACATATAAAAAGGGTTTTCTATTGTGCGTCGGATTTAAACCCAGTTAATGAAGATGTATGTACAAAAGTGACTTGAGTGGGAAGCGCAAACGTAGTCCGCGAAATTCAAATTTGCTGTTTTTTGCAATTTGCAGTTGTCAAGTTGTATGTTAAACATAATATGATTAGCTACCGTAACTAGTATGTGTTTACACAATTATAGTCAATAAAATCATAATTACAACCCTCTATGTTTCATCATCATCAGCCTATAATGCTCCCACTGCTGGGACACAGGCCTTCTCTCGGTGAGAGGGAGTGGGCCGTAATCCACCACGCGGGCCCAGTGCGGGTTGGTAGATGTCACATGTCTTTCGAATTTTTCGTTCTTAGATATGCCGGTTTCCTCTCGATGTTTTCCTTCACCGCGTTGAGAGCAGTGGTGATGAAATAATTTACACTAAGTAAAGCGCCTGTCTGGGTTCGACCTACAACTCGTAAGTCACGGCCGTTACCACTGGGTCACCACTGCTCTCCACCACTCTGTCTCCTCTATGTTTATAATTCTGTCAATACGTACTTGTTATGGTCGCGAATCATATTATGTTGTTCAACATAGAACCTGACATGACCTGACACTGATCTGTAAACTGGAAAAAACATAAGAATATTTGAATAGCGCGGGCTACCTGGGCGCTTCCCCTTTAATGGTGAATGCCACGACGTACGTCATATTCATATACAATTATGAACGATCGCTGCGATCGTTTTCTATTAATACAGGCCTAATACATTCCAATATTTACTACAAGAAAGTCAGACTACACGGTTTCCCTTCCGTTGCTTCTAGTAAAATTGCTTCAGTATGATTGATGTGTTGATTCTCTTTTCTTTTTATACACAATACCGACACAAACGTTGACCCCGGCAGGACTGTGAGGACTCGAACCCCTTGATCAGAGCACTAGCGGTCCGCACCATGGGTTGTATACGAGTGGACAAGATCACCGAGTACTTGTGTGAACCGCTCCGAAAGTGCTTAAAGGATGAGGACCCGTATGTGAGGAAGACTGCTGCCGTCTGTGTTGCTAAGCTGTACGATATTTCTTCGAGTATGGTGGAGGATCAGGTAATTTGGCGTTATATTTTTAGAGTAATGTCCCACTGCAGAACAAAGGGGTCTTTTAATGCAGATAAGGGACAGTATTGATGACCGAAGGGGCCTCGCACACAGCCTTTTCTCGACGGCACGTCAACGCGCGTTATCGCTCTGCCGACGTTACCAGCGCTGCATTTTCAAGGCAAAAAACGCGCCATTGACGCGCAGACGAAGCGCGTTCGACATTTGCGCAGAAGGAAAGTTGACATAATAAAAAACTTGCTTTAAGACGAGTTCAAATTCTATAGGTAAATTATTGCAGCAATAAAATTAAGTAAATTCAAGTTACATTTTTAATTTTCATTGTTTTTATTTCCATAAATACACAGTTACATTTGACCGACATAACACGTATCTTCCATTTTGCAGGGTTTCTTAGACCAGCTGAAGGATCTGCTGAGCGACTCCAACCCGATGGTAGTGGCGAACGCCGTCGCTGCTCTGTCGGAGATCAATGAAGCGAGTGTGTCTGGACACCCTCTTGTGGGTGAGTAGTATCTAAAAAGAGATAGAGGATCCAATCTTTTAATATAACGTTTTTTTTTGTATGGGTCATTAATCATTATCAATACAAATAAATAAAATTGAAGTGTTTGTTTGTAATGTCAAAATAACAGCTTTTTACTTATGGCATATGAACAACCAACAACGACAACAACTTTTGAAATTGTTGTCTGTCTATTTGTTCCGGCTAATCTCCGAAACGGCTGGACCGATTTTGATGTCATTTGGTATGAGGATACTTTGAACCATAAGGAAGGACATGGGCTACTTTTTATCGACATACCACGCGGGCGAAGCCGTGAGCGGAAGCTAGTAAATAAATAAATATATTTCTTTCACATTATTTTAAAATGCAAGGTCTCACTGTCTGATTGTCCATTGGTTTAAAACAACTTATTCTTTGTTTCTCACGTGGGTTAGAGTATACATAAATGGAACATCTCGTATCTGTATTTTCCCAAGTTTCTTCAGACATACCTACTCTTTCCCGCCAAAAATTTACGTTGCTAAATAAAGCCGACTACACGTAAGCTGATTAGTAAAAAGCTTCCATTATGCAAAAACATGTCTGGCTTGCATCCATAAAAGCGAAAATAGTCACAGAAGTTGCCAAAATAAACCTAAAATTCATCTCTTAAATGTTTTGTCCCACAGAAATGAATGCGCCCACGATAAATAAGCTCCTGACAGCTTTGAATGAATGTACGGAGTGGGGACAAGTGTTCATACTGGACGCGTTGTCGAACTACTCGCCTAGAGATGCGCGGGAAGCTCACTCCATATGCGAGAGGATCACTCCTAGGCTCGCTCATGCAAATGCTGCTGTAGTTCTGTCCGCTGTCAAGGTAAATATTCTACTTTTCTCCACAGGGTCCACCCGCGATATTATACAATGGCAATGCCCATTTTGAGCTCGACAACATTCATTGCGTTTTAAACACGGTGACATTTGAATCACAGTTTTGCTAGAACAAACATTGTTTAGACTGTTGTTTAGAATGGTCTACTACCATTCTACAGCATCAAATATGTTATTAAAACAATCTAATCTAGGAGTTCTCAAATTAGTCTTATGTTGCTCAAACGTGTAATAATGTTTGAAACATTAACCGTAACATCAAAGTACTCATCACGGTAGCGATATTGCCTTGAATGCGCGAGCGCCGCGCGTCGCAGCCGCAGTGTCTGTGTTGTAGGGCGTAACGATAATCTCGATATTTTTTATATTGCCTTTTTTGTGTTTTTTTAGAAAACGAATGACGTTTTTTATTCTATTGGATGCTATAGAATGATTGTAGACCATGGTCCTGGGTTGGATTCCTAGGTCGGCCAAAGTGATATAGACCGGTAGAAAATGCCTCAGGCATTAAGTCCGCCTTTGTAAAGTATTTTTTTTACTTGTGCATAAAGTTTTAATAAATAAAAAAATATAGGTAGATAGATAAAAACATTTGTTCAGCGCACACAAAACAATACGAACAAGCAAAATTATACTAGGTTTGTCCATAAAGAAATTTCTGGCAATGGCAGCAGACTCGCCCCTTATTACGTAGGATCTTCAATCAATATAGTACTAGATTTCCGATGAGCGCGTCAAAAACGGCCGGAAAAATAATATTTTGCAACATAGTTTTTTCAACCTTATTGCTTAGACATTATGTTTTATTTTTCCATACACATTTTTGTTCTTATTTCAAAAGTACGTTTACTTCTCAATCAAAGTAGTAAATATATTACAAACGATAATAAACCTCATGTTTGAGTGTTAAGGTTTATAACCAAGTTATATATTGTTTTATCACTGCTCGAATCAAGTTAAGGTGACGCTGTTCAGAGCCTACTGTCAGTCGTTATACACCAGCCGACTTTGGTCCGGTACCAAAGTCGGCGGGTACTGGAGGAGGAGGAGTGTGTATAACACTCTTCGTGCTTGCTTGCTTTCATGCTTATCGGGCTATGATGAACTTGCCCTGGCGGTGTAGTGCGACTGACATATTCGCCGAGAGCAACGTTGCCGGCTTTTCCGCACTGCTAAGTAAGCTAGAGAGTGTCATTATACACAAGGGTAACCCTGATTGAGAATGAAATTGTAAAAGCTGTGTACCGTGTCGTCCATCTTGCAAGAGAGGCTAAAGACTTTAATATTAATATTTTTAGCTATCGTATTTTAATATTCTATCTGTGTTATTATGTTGATGCCTATGGTATTTAAGAGTATGTGTCTGTATGGTATGGGTTTAATAATTGCCTGAAATAAACGATATTTAATTTAATTTATATGCAATCGTGGCCACTTGAGCGATGTGTTTTTGTTCCTGGCCCTGCAGTCTCGACATAGTTAGCAATCGTTTTCGGTTGCTAAGTCCTAACAATCCAGATGTAATGATATTTGGTGGTCTCCACACTCAAATTTATCGGTTGTTTCTGGTATTTTAGGTAGGTACCGGTAGGTTACAACCGATAAATTTTAGTGTCGAGACCACCAAACATTTACATCAACATTTACATCTGGATTGTTAGGACTTACTTAGCAACCGAAAACCATTGCTAACTATGTCGAGACTGCAGGGCCTGATCCTTAATGTAATGCTAATGTTGATCGAAGCTTGGGACTTATACATAACTGGCGAAATGAGAGTGTTACGATACACTTCCGCCGAATCCTTTGGGGAATTATAAGCGTTATGTTGTATTATGCTTATGTTTTTATTCTTCCCCAGGTCCTGATGAAGCTGATGGAGATGGTATCAGACGACACCGAGCTCGTCAGCACGCTGTCCCGGAAGTTAGCCCCCCCTCTAGTGACGCTCCTCTCTGCTGAACCGGAAGTACAGTACGTGGCGTTGAGAAACATCAACCTCGTCGTGCAGAAGAGACCGGAAATTCTGAAGCATGAGATGAAGGTAGGATTTTGTGGTTTAAAGAAGATAGACTATAATACCTATGGGTTCTAAAAATTATGTAGGTTTTGCCTTTTACACTGTTTAGATTCAGCGTACTCTACTTGACTAATTTATTCCATTTATTTTGAGCCACTTCCTTTTTTCACGTATAATGGTTATTATTTTTGGTATTATGGAGCAAATTCTGTTCGCCGAACAATGGTTCGGCGAACAGAATTTGGTGTTGGCTTCCTGTGCTATGGGTCGTATTCTCGTTCTCCATTATGAAGAACAAGTTTTTTTTTTCAAATTGACTGAGATAAAAATACTATATCAAGCAATGACTTGATATAGTATTTTCATCTCACGAAGCGACACGCGCTTTACTTGTGACTAAGTGTAAGTACAAACACGCTGTGAATGTGTCCGTGAAGACGAGTAGCGTCAACACGTAACACACACACTCACACTTACGACTTCGCCATTGTCTTGGACGGTACCGAAAACTCCTGCGCTTACACACACATTCACAGCGTGTTTGTACACTTGGTAACCACAAGTAAAGCGCGAGTCGCTTCGTGAGATGAAAATACTTTACCCGTTATAAGGAAGGAAGGAATCCTTGAAAGCAGAATATTTTTGGGGTTTTCATTGTTCAAGACTGCTACGGACTCCTGCTTTCCAAGGAACGAATGGTCGAGATTGGTGCATGTACCCAATTGCATAATCTGTTTCTAGGTATTTTTATAGTGCTACAAAAAGTTCTGCAAAACTATTAATTAAAACATAATTGCAGGTGTTCTTCGTGAAATACAACGACCCTATCTACGTGAAGCTGGAGAAGCTGGACATAATGATCAGGCTCGCGTCGCAGGCGAACATTGCGCAGGTGCTGGGCGAGCTCAAGGAGTACGCTACGGAGGTGGACGTAGACTTCGTCAGGAAAGCCGTCAGGGCCATCGGCAGGTGTGCCATCAAGGTGAGCAGTAGGGTTCAATATTAAGAAGGATTCTCCTGGGTATTGGATAGGCTAAGATGAAATTGTAGGTCAAATCACCATAACAGAATAGGCTTTTGACTAGTTCTAATCCAAATTCTTAAGGTATTTTGTGGTGTTAACAAAGGAATTATAAATAAACTAGGTTTTTCACGCGGTTTCGCCCGCGCGGAGAAAATTTCCTAGGCTTAAACCCAGGCCACGGTCTACTTGTCTGCCAAATTTCGTAGGGATCACTTATGGCCATTAAGGCGTGTAAAAGTAACAGACAGATAGATTTACTTTCACATTTATAGTTTAATAAAATATTATACAGGGTGTTCGGCAAAACGTTGAACATACGAAAATGGCATAAAAAAAAAAACTAAATAAAAAAAATCTATGGGGCCTAGGTCAAATCATTTGAGCTGGCTGGATAGCAGACGACCTCACCGATCTGCCATTTTCGTATGTTCAACGTTCTGCCGAACAACCTGTATAATATAATATTATACTAACTAATAATTACGCCTTCACGCTAAAACGGCTGAAAGGATTGGGATGAAATTTGGCACATGGGTTTACCATGACCTGGATAGGATACTTTTTATCCTGGTATTCCCATAGGATCGAGACCACGCGGCGCAGCTAGTAGATCCATGCGTCATGTTCGTGAACGGGCGCCGTCAGTTGGGACTGGTCCTCTCTTAGCCGCCACGGCTTATTTTAATTATTTTACTTATGGATTGTTTTGTTTAAATTTCTGTTTGCTGTACTCTGGACACTCAACGTGTACGTCTTATTTACATCGTTCTCACTTATAATGATACCTATATTCAACATTAATGATGTAACTAATATTTATGTAACAATATAATTTAAAAGAGTGTCCATTGAGTTTCTTGCCCATTCTTCTCCATAGGTAACTACTACGCTTTGGAATGGGCAACTAGCTTCACATTTCTGACTGACCGACCACTTGTCATTCAAAAGTGCATGTAAATGGTTTAATTGAAAGAAATGCTTTGAGTTTCAGTTTATTATGTAGTATGATATTATATCGAATGTCGTTTAATTTAGAACAACCATTTCTCAATATATTGACACAAAACCCACTGCATCGCTGGTTGCAAATACTATTCACCGTGCCTTCAGTATCTTCTGACCGCCGCCTACCTTTGTGGTTCACCTTTCATTTTCTTTGCTCACATTTCACCTTTTATTTTGAAATTTTTGGTTGTTCCTTTTATTATTAAATACCTACTCTTTTTTTTTTCTTGAGTCAAACGTACGTCGTCGTGACAATAACGTGCCCAAAAGACTATATTAACTAAAATGTCATCCCTAGGTGGAACCTTCAGCCGAACGCTGCGTATCAACCCTCCTGGAGCTCATCCAGACTAAAGTGAACTACGTGGTACAGGAAGCCATAGTGGTGATCAAAGACATCTTCCGGAAGTACCCCAATAAGTATGAGAGCATCATCAGCACGCTGTGCGAGAATCTCGACACACTTGATGAGCCAGAAGCGAGGGCGTCTATGGTAAGCGATAGAGCTAAGTTGCTAAGGTTATTTTTTGGATGGGATAACATTTTAACCCCCGACGGAAAAAGAGGGGTGTTATAAGTTTAATGTGTCTGTCTGTGTGCCTGCGGCATCGTAGCTCCCAAACGGCTGAACCGATTCTGATTATTTTTATTTTGTTTGAAAGGTGACTTGATCGAGTGTTCTTAGCAATGATTCCAGAAATTCAGTTCAGCCGTTTGAAGATTATCAGCTCTTGTCTTGTTGATGAATGGATGTGAGCATCTTCCACAGGTCTAATCTTTATTATTATGGCTTGACATTTCTCGGGACCCTGGGGTCCCGGACCTTTGGAAGGCGTACGAGGGGCCGAAGCCAACTTGCAGAGGCCCCTTAGACAATTTTAAGTGTTGAGGCAGTAACGACGATTATTATTATTAAGTACATAAGAAATGGATACAAATTGTGTGAAGTCCCTGACACTTGTGTTAGGTGGTTAACCTGTCCAAGTTGCTGGGCGCGGCTGGCGCACTCGCAACTCTGCTTCCCAATCTGGGGGGCCCGAGCGCCGCCTGTAGGCGGCTCTACGTGGGGATCGTGCGATCCATGGCCCTGTATGGGGCCCCGGTGTGGGCCTCTGACCTGACGGCCGGCAGCATCGCTGTTTTGCGAAAGCCGCAGAGGGCGATGGCCGTCAGAGTCATCAGGGGGTATCGCACGATCTCCTACGAGGCGGGCTGCGTACTGGCCGGATCCCCGCCCTGGGACCTTGAGGCGAAAGTTCTCGCGTCATTGTATCAGTGGCGCGAGGAAGCGAGGGCGCGAGGCGAGGGACCGATGCAGCGACACATGGAGCTGCGTCGGTCTCAGCTTCGCGAGGTCCTGGTGGCGGAATGGCGGGACAGGCTTTCACGCCCTACCGCCGGCCTCGTCACCATCGAGGCGGTCCGGCCGGTGCTCGAGCGTTGGCTTGGGAGGAGGCACGGCTCCCTGTCGTTTCGGGCGACGCAGGTGCTCTCGGGGCATGGTTGCTTCGGGAAGTACCTGTGTCGCATAAACAGGGAGCCGGACGCCCGGTGTCACCACTGCGTCGACTGCCGGGAGGACACGGCGTGGCATACGCTGGCAGAGTGTGCCGCTTGGGAGGAGCCGCGCCGTGCCCTCATCTCAGAAGTAGGCAGTGACTTGTCGCTGCCGGCCGTAGTCGAATCGATGGTCAGCAGCGCCGAGTCCTGGGACGCGGTGGTCTCCTTCTGCGAAACAGTCGTCTCGCAGAAGGAGGCTGCGGAAAGGGAGAGGGAGATCTCATCCACTCACCCGGCCCGCAGAAGGCGCACCGGGCGTCGGCGGAGGGCGGACAACGCCCTCTTCCAGCCCCCCTAAATGGGTCCAGGGGCGACGGACACGGGGACGTCCGTCGCTACCCACACACCAGGACCCGAGGTGGCGGCGCGTAGTGTTCCACGCGCGCCCCTCTTAGGCGTCACGGGGGGAGTCAAACACCTCACTCCCCCCCACAGACCCGAAGAGGCCCGCAGTGGCGGGCCGGCACCAGTCGGGGGTTGCGGAAGGATCGTACGTTCCCGCGATCCCCGGCGTAGGTGTGAGATGGAACACCGGGGTGGTTTTTAGTCAGTAAGAGTCTGACAGACCCCGCCGCCCGCCCCAGGGCGGCGGACATCCATGAGGATTTTCCACCCCGGAAACAAAAAAAAAAAAAAAAAGGTGGTTAACCTGTGTTACTCGAGTCGAAATTTGGTATTCTGTTACTTCAATGATATTGGAACATAGTAACCTTGAACAGATGCTGCAGCATCACCTGGAATTCGCAGGGTACCCAACTCCCTCACCAACTTACAGCAGAGGTATCGTGTTTGGGCTCATTGGAATGGTCTCCATGAATAAGTTAAAGATATATGGTGATCAGGGTTTAATGATGGAGTAGCGAAGAGAAATGAGGATAAATTAGTGTCTTCACTGTGGGAAAAATACGTACAGCTGCGCAGATTTCGGCGAAGCACGTATCGATCGTAGCGTGTCTACTAATATTATTTACAGTTTAAAAAGCAGGACATAAAATTTAATAAAAAGCCCCCAAAACAAACTAAAACCTCTAAAATGGCTAAAGAAAGTAGAACTGTTATCCTGTCTACAATAGCAGACATTTATTATTGCTAGGTATATCCATTTGTTTAGAGTCTAAGTTGAGCTGCACGATTACTGACAATTGCGTGCACTGACTGGACAGGTCCACTCAATCTGTGGTTCTTTCCTCAAAATACCATTGCAGACACCGATCTACATAGCTTTCACATGACCTGACCAAGATTTTGTCTGGACTTTAAAAGAGACTGTGACCTCTGAGTTTGTTTCGGCCTTTCTTCTCAGAGTAGTCCGATAGGAAACGCCGACCCCATCTAGTTTAAAAAAAAATATGTTTGACGTGTAAAAGTGTTTGTTCAAACCTACTTACAGAAATAAAATCATTTATCATTTATTTATCATTTATCATTCCGGACCCAAGGCATACCTGGAGGATACCCCTGGGGATGCCAGGTCCTCAAATCCATACAGCAATGTATCAGTGGTATCACGGGTTCTATTTCCCAGTTTCCATGAATCTACCAATCGTCGAATAGTGATGGGACAGATGGATAACAGTGACAAAATAATTGCAATCAATTTCCATTTGGGTCAAATAATTTACAGGCAGGTACTGAAGTTCTACCTACTAAAGTATTTTTTTTCTATATAATCTAGTCGTGTCTGGCACTCGCCGGCCGCTGCCGCGGAACCGTTGGCTTCGCTCGCTCGGCTCGTGCGTCACGGGGGTCACAGTTTTAACCTAACCTAACCATTTAATTGACCTGCGGGTGCCGCGGGTCCGAATCAAAGTTCCCGTGGCACCTCCAGGGGTGCCTTGGGTCCGGCGCGGGTATGTCTAAGCCTCGTCTGTTTGGCGTTTTCATTAGCCGTCCCCCGACGCGACGACAACGTACGAAACTTATAAGGACAATACAATGTTGTTTTTTTACTTTTTAGAGGTTTTTGTTTGTCTCGGGGTTTTTTTTTTAGTCAAGATCTGTTTAAAAAAAACTTTGTTCTAAGTTAAGTAAAACAAAGTTTTTCAAAATGCCATATTACAGTTCCATAAAAAAAAAGTTGTCTTTCTCTCACGAAACAAGTAACTTTTACTGCTTTGGAGAAATCCATACTATAATATTATAAACTAGCTGCGCTCCGTGGTTTCACCCGCATAAGTCTCGATCCCGTGGGAATATCGAGATAAAAAGTATCTTATGTCCTAATCCAGGTCATGGTCTATCCATGTGCCAAATTCCATCCAAATCCGTTCAGCCGTTTTAGCGTGAAAGCGTAACAAACGAACGTATAAATAATCTAATCTTTTCTCTTTTATAATATTAGTTTAGATTCGAAAGTAACTCAAAGTAGTCTGTTTGTTACCTTTATACGCCTAAAACACTGAACGGATTTCGATAAAATTAGACAAGGAGGTGCATGGCATCCCGTGAAAGGACATATGCTACTTTTTGTCCCGGTAGCACGTTCCCGTGGGATAACTTCCGACATGCCGCGCGTGAAAACTAGTACCGTAAAACGGAGTGAATAGGGATGCAGGGGTGAATGTATAGGGATGCAGGGGTGAAGGAATAGGGATGCAGGGGTGAAGGAATAGGGATGCAGGGGTGAAGGAATAGGGATGCAGGGGTGAATGTATAGGGATGCAGGGGTGAAGGAATAGGGATGCAGGGGTGAATGAATAGGGATGCAGGGGTGAATGAATAGGGATGCAGGGGGGAATGAATAGGGATGCACGGGTGAATGAATAGGGATGCAGGGGTGAATGAATAGGGATGCAGGGGTGAATGAATAGGGATGCAGGGGTGAATGAATAGGGATGCACGGGTGAATGAATAGGGATGCACGGGTGAATAAAAAGGAATGCAGGTGTGAATGAATAGGTATGCAGGGGTGAATGAAAAGGGATACACGGGTGAATGAAAAGGACGCTGGGGCGAATGTTTGTGGTGATACGTCGTCTTGCTGACCATGGTTCTGTTATTGTTTTTAGTCATTAACTGTTTATTTATTTTACTTCGAAAGTCCTGGTTTATCATTTGTGACTTCAAGTTAAAGCTATATTAAAAACATAATGCAGCATTGCATATGTAAGCGGGCACGCCCTTTACGACTGGAGGCTTTTATTTAGATATTAAGTAGGTACTGTTTACGTTTTTATTATTTATTTCTGCTTGAGTATAGTTTTCAATGTTTTTTGTTGGTAGGTATATTGGCGTCTGCTAGCTGACATATGGCAAATAATTTAATGTTTTGTGTTTCGTAATGTTTAGTTTTACTATTGTATAGAACCCAGTTCTTGTAACTGAATAGACAGCTGTGCTGCTGGGGAGTTTGTTGCGCCGGAAGTGGTGAAGGGCGGGCGTTTTGTGGGAGTGTCTTATGTAATTTTGAGGTTCAAAAAGTGCTGATTCTCAGACTAGTTTGAATAAATGACTTTTGATTTTTGATTTTGAATCGGGACGAAACTTTAAAAGGGGTGATGTGTTTACTGTATTATAATTAATTAACGATTAAGTGCCTTTGTTGGCCACACACTATATTATTTAATTATTAAAATCCATTTTAAAGTTTCGTCCCGATTCACCCCTGCACCCCTATTCACCCAGTTTTACGGTAACAATTGTTAAAATCAGTAGGAAACTAGTTAGATACATCTTCCCGATAATGTAATCATCTGCCAAGTAAGTTAACTGGAACTTAATCATAGTTGGTAAATCGGGCTCATAGAGATGTTTTTACTTCGAGAATAGGTTACCGAAAACCGGCATTATTTTATTTTTGTTTCCTCAGGTATGGATCGTGGGCGAGTACGCTGAACGTATCGATAATGCTGATGAACTGCTAGACTCCTTCCTTGAGGGCTTCCACGATGAAAATGCTCAGGTAACGTATTTATTTGATTCCTTTTATTTGATGCTTGTACAGGGTGGCAGGGTGCAACCTGACACCATGGACCCTCACCTTATGGCCCGTACAGACCGGGCCAGCACTAGTGTGGGGCTGCGGAAGAATTTGGATTCCCGCGGCCCCGCGCGCACGTGCGAGGAGACACCGGGGTGGTTTTAGCCGGTAAGAGTCCGGCACGCCCCTCCGTCTTTTCCTCAGGCGGAGGTAGTCCATGAGGATTTTCTCCCGTAAAAAAAAAATTATTCTGAACAACCCTGCGTTGAAATAAAATGACGGTTATTTAAAAAAAATTGCTGTCCCATACATTTTGCCCACGTAGGTATTGCACTTTTCTATGAAACTGCAGATTTTTTTTGTTGATAACCGACGATATTTTTCTATGTTAGGGAGTCTAGAGTCATGTGCTGAATCCATGGTTTCAGTTCAGACGTCGATGTCCCTGCCACCCTGTACATTGTATTGTTATTACTGTGTCCGTGGCTCTGCTTACGTGGACTTCATACTGAAACTAATCCGGGAAAATATAAATTTAATACATTTCAAGATAAAAATTAAATTACTACTTGTTGATAAATGTTATTAGACTGTGGACGAATACTTAGATGACAAATTAATTTAGAATGACATTACTATATTGGTATTATATTTTTACTTTTTCTTTGAGTACCGATCTGTAAGAGTGTCTTAAAATAATTGACATTAATTGTAGCTATTTTTAAATTAAGTTTTTAATTAATTTGTACTAATTTAAATTTGAATAAGTACCATATTTGTACGCCTCACATAACTGCTGGACACAGGCCTCCTCTCTTAAAGAGGAATTGGGCTGTAATCCACGCGGGCCCAGTGCGGGTTGGTAGATGTCATATGTCTACGTATTTTTGGTTCCAGAAAATGCCGGATTCCTCACAATGCTTTCCTTCACCGTTTTAAGAGTAGTGGTGATGAAATTATTTACACAAAGATGTCCCTACATTTCATATTAATATTTATCTTTTGTTTTTGTGAAACCAGAATGAGGAAGCAATTAATTTTTATACTTCAACTATTTTGGCACGCTTGGCGCAGTGATGGCACGGTTGGCTCTGTCGTTACGCGATTGACTGCTACGCTGCGTGTCGCGGGTTCGATTCCCGCACAGAACAAATATTTCTATGACCTACAAGTAGTTGTTCCGGGTCTGGCTGTTTGAGTATTTGAGTTTAAAAGTTTGTAAACGCACCCATAATACATTAGAAATTCCTAGTGTAGGGCAACGTTTTTTTTAACAAAAAGAAAGAAATAATGATTTTAAATGCCCAGTACGATAACAAAATTGAATCTACCCAGGTCCAACTACAACTGTTGACGGCTGTAGTGAAGTTGTTCCTCAAACGTCCCGCAGACACGCAGGAACTGGTTCAGCATGTGCTCAGCCTTGCCACGCAGGACTCTGACAACCCTGATCTTAGGTGAGACCTAGTAAAAAATTTATTTTCATGACTTTAGCTCGTTTTGTACAACTATAATATTCTACTAAATCTCATGTAAGGTATAGACACTAGATTTGCAGATTTTGAAAACCCCTTCAATCCCATTGTTTCTGACTATGAAAATATAACAATTAAGGTGAATCCCCAGTTGTAGCCCCCCAAATTCAAAGTTTCTTTGGTTTTTTACAAATTGCGGTTCTGTTTGACGTCCTATGTTGATCGAAATGCGATTCGCGACTGTAGGAATGATATATTTACTGAATAATAATCATCAATTTTATATCAATCATTAAACTTTGGAAATTAATTCCACCTAAGAATTGTCATAAGAAATATTCAGAAAAATTATTTGGTGGAACAATTTCTACAAAGATACATAGATACGCGTGATAAACATAACCCTGTCTTTGCTGTCGGGCACTCGGGTAAAAATAATAATCCCTAACAAATTTAATTTTCCAGGGACCGCGGCTTCATCTACTGGCGTCTCCTATCAACCGACCCGGCGGCCGCTAAAGAGGTGGTGTTGGCCGACAAGCCGCTAATATCGGAAGAGACCGATTTGTTGGAACCGACGCTGTTAGACGAGCTCATCTGTCACATTAGCTCCTTGGCTTCTGTGTACCATAAGCCGCCAACTGCGTTTGTTGAAGGTAGGGTACTTGATTTATTTTATTTTTATCAAAGCTTGTGATGTTTTTTCGACAATGCAACTGATCTGTATTATTGGTTAATGTTTGATAAATGAGTCAAAACAATATTTTCTTATCATAGGTAATAGGTAATACGGGCTGGTGTCCGCAAGTCCACGTCAATGCGCGTATTTTGCGTACGGAAAATTATATTGATATTTCTTATCATATCACAAGATCGTTGTTATCATGATTAGCTGTGAAATATAATTTAAAAGTCGCTACAAGATTGATTCAAGGACACAAACATAGTCATGGAAAACAGAAAACTGAAAATGTATTTTTATTATTATTACTTTTTATTTAAGAACGTTTATACCTTATGATTATGAGTGGCAACGTCGCAATGTAGTGTCATATTTCGTGGTTTTCAATTTTTATCATTTAATCGGAGCTATATTTTAAAAATCTGTTTAATTAACTTTTTAGAATTACGTGAAAGTGTTTAAAAAATAAGTAGCCGTAATGCTTACAGTTATTTTACAATGACAATAACGCCCTGCAAGTTTCCAATGTATTATTTGCATATAAATAGAACTGTAAACGCAACGATTTCTTACCTTTTACACAGTTTTCACATAATTCTAAAAAGTTAATTAAACAGATTTTTTAAATATAGCTCCGATTAAATGATAAAAATTGAAAACCACGAAATATGACACTAAATTGCGACGTTGCCACTCATAAGGTATAAACGCTCTTAATAGAACGATACCTGACAGTAGCTTTTTTATCTTTAGTAACTGAAGTCCTACAATAAAAATGTTATAAGCACACTCAATGCACGATGATGTCGTGTCGTGATGGTTTAGCAGAAACCACTTAAACATGAGCTGAGTTGAGCTCCTTAAGTTCTGAGTTGAAGTGCACGATTGCTGACAATTGCGTGCACTGACTGGACAGGTCCACTCAAACTGTGTGGTACTTTCCTGAAAAGACCATTTTAGATACCGATCTACATAGCCTTCATATGATCTGACCAAGATTTTGTCTGGACTTTAAGACATTTTTAGATGTCAATTCTTTTAAACTAGACGGCGTCGGTATTCCCAAGCGGTCTGATCCCGGAGAAGAAATGCCGAAACAAGCTCAGAGATCATGGTCTCTTTTAAAGTCCAAACATTATATTATTAAGATTTTATGTGAGTCTAACAATGCTGGGCCATATTGTGTAGCTCAACCCTATTTTAGGGAACTCAACGACCCCTCACACGACGCTACCAGATGTGCAGGACATTTGCGTAGGCCATATACAAAATACTCATTCAAAACCGCCAGACAGCTATATTGTCATTTAAAAATCTAGCCTGCATGGTACTCACATTCACAGTATACATATAATGAAATCTCGATGTTTTTCAAGTCGTTATAACCGTACGAAGCACGAGCACCGCTAGGAGCCTAATACATGAAAGCCATTTCAAGGGTTAAAAGATCTACTTACAGAAATAAACATTTCATATGTCGGTTTATAAAACCTTCGGAATAAATTCTCTGAATGATGGTGGAAACCGCATCAAAATACGTTGCGCAATTTAAATGGACAGCAGTCACACAGACAGACACGAAAGGCGTCTATAGTTTATAATATGATGTAGGTATAGATTATGGCAAGTAATAAGTTCTGACCTCCCGCAGGTCGCGGCGCGGGCGTGCGCAAGTCGCTCCCGGCGCGCGGCGGCTCGGCCGGCGCGGACGAGGTCGGCGCGGGCGCACCCGCCGTCATACCCAACGCGGTGAACAACGTATGTATTTGTATATTATATCTAAAAAAAAAACCTCCAATGTATAATAACCTCCTTATTTTTGAAGCAACAGCGTTTCAGGAAAGTTTTATATAGTTTTAACATCACTTTTTTGCTCAGGAGTCCCTTATCGGCGACCTGTTATCAATGGACATCGGCGGCCCCCCTCCCGCGCCCGCGCCCTCCTCAAACCTGGACCTGCTGGCCGGAGGACTGGACGTACTCGTGAGTAATACTCGTATTGTTATCAGTATAAATATCTTTTACTAGCAACTTTTTTTTATAACCTGGTTTGTAAGGCGCTGCCGCGCTGGTGTCTGTGATTAAACGTTTTTGTCATTAGTACAGGCACCAACGATACACTTTTTCCTGTAATGTAAATTTTTTACTTGGAAATTCATTTTTGTCAACCTAAAATGTGTTTTTCTGAAATAAAATGTATGTATTTATTTATCTGCCCGCGATTTCAAACCGTGTGGAACTCAACTATACCATAAAACATATCCTATACTAATCGGCAATAGAGTAGTTTTTTTATTCAGTGAAATAATTTTCGTAATCGGCCCAGTGCTTCCTCAGATTACCTCTTACAAACAATTTTATTTCTTTCTTAGTTGCGCCCCCCGGTTTTACCCGCATAAGTTTCGATCCCGTGGCAATATTGGGATAAAAAGTATCCTATGTCCTAATCCAGGTCATGGTCTACTCATGTGCCAAATTTCATCCAAATCCGTTCAACCGTTTTATCGTGAAAGCGTAAAAACAAACATACAAAAATCTAATCTTTTCTCTTTCTATAATATTAGTTAAAATGACTACAATTCTTTATGAAGCTCACCACGCTGCAGTGCTGTGTTCCGGTACTTCCAGCCACGTGAAATATTTAATAGAAAGAAAGAAAGAAAAAGTGTTTATTGCGACTCGTACAGGAAGTGCACAAACTAAATTATAAAATAAAAAACCAAACTATATAAAAACAAAAAGTAACAAAAGAAAAAGGAAACAGAAATTCCTATACGAGGCCAAAAGGCTCCTATCTCAGCATGATGCTGCGACATTTAAAAAATAAATAAATAAATAATATATATAATATAATATATATTGTTGCCGCTTGAACGTACTCTGGTCACGTCGGCCCCCCTCCAACAATTAAGTTTAACGAACGAGTGAACGCGAGTTCCCTTTAAATTTAATTTTATTTTATTTTATTTCAACCTTTATTGCTTTACTATAAGGTCGGACACACACATTCCGTGTATTTAGTTGATTTCTTGACTCTGTGCCGCGTACTAGGATGTATGACAACACTTCAAGCGTTCAACCAAAAAAATCAAATAATTAAAAAAATATGACGTCTTGTCAGTGGCGTACGACTCGCGCGTGTGTTGTTTACGTGATAAATAATTTGTGTTTTAAGTGGGTTTTCAAGTGTTTTAAGTGCTATGGCCTGTTTAAGTATGTGATAAATATTATAGTGAAGTGAATTACTGCAGGATTTCAAGATCGGTGAGTGAAAAAATATTACGTAATTTCGGTTTTATTCCACAACCGGCGCTGACCGATTCATGTTTATTGTTATTACGTGTATGTGTTTTCAGATCCTTATTTTAGTACAGTGTGTTATTCTAATACCACTACTTTTATAACAAAGTTGAAGCATTAAATAAGCTTTCCACAGGTACCAATATTTTTATTCTACGTATCAGATTTATATTTATAAAACAACATTTTGTTTCCATTGTCTTGGCGGCCATTGTTATTTTTTTGCCGTCGGCAAATTTTTTCAACTTTGGGCGCTCGTAAATAGTACATATTGTACTAATGCTATGTGGTTTTATTAGTTTTGCGTTAAGTATATACACATAATGTATTTAAAACCTTAAACAATATAGGTCATCGCTCGTTTTTTCGAACTATAACCATTTATTTGAAAACAAAGTTATGATTTATGGTTGCGTCATACTAACGAACGATTTGATTACATGAATACTATCCTATTTCAAACGAAACTCCGCTATCTTAAAGCCCCGTTCCTTACCATAACAAAAAACACAAGTGTTAGCACCATTCAAATAAACCCAAGTCGTAAAAATGCTTTGTTTACATTATCGGGCGGCCGAGCGGCGCCCCGCCGCGCCGGTGACGCATCTGGCATTCAGCCCAGTCTTTTTTTTTTCGCGCGCGGGTTCATACGACCGGTTAATAAATAAAATAAATAATAATCATGTACTAACGGATCTACCGCGTGACCCTTACCGTCAGGTGGACCGTCTGTATTACGTCTACCCAATAACATCAAAGCTGGTTTTTTTCTTAACCTTCCGCCGGGTCACACCGCGTACATAAAGCGCTGTCTGCCACGGAATTTGGTAATTTGGTGTATAACGCGTGGATATACGCTCCTGCAGCCCATTCTCTTTTGTTCCTGGGTGGAAAGTCTTCATGTATGTCTTCCGCCTTAGGGTGGACGGAGGGGTCTGACAGACTCTTACTGACTAACTAACACGTCGGTGTTCCCTTTCCACACTTGCACCGAGGGTCATGGGATCTTGTGCGCCTCCCACGATCCCCGGCTAGTGCCCGCGCCCGCGTGCCTTCTCAAGTCTGCGGGGGAATGAGAAGTTCGCCTCCCCCGCGGGCCCGGTGGGGGCGCGTGGAGCCCTGCGCGCGCCGCCTGGCCTGTCTCACGGCAGTCCGCCGCCCCCTGCACCTGTTCGTGTGGGCTAGAAGAGGGCGCCGTCCGACCTCCGCTGACGCCCGGCACGGTTGCTGCGGGTCGGGAGAATAGCATCAACCTCCCTTGTCCTTTCCGCACGCTCCGGGCGCCTACTATAACTTATTTTGGAGCGTTGATCTATGCTCCAGACCACAGAGTAAAAATACAGGGTTTTACTAGTTAAAATTTAAAAACAATGTAATAAATCACACTTCAACATTCTTTTATTTTCCAGCTGGGTGGCGGCCCCGAGCCCTCCACTACGTCAGGCACGACCGGCCTGCTCGGAGACATTTTCGGCGTCACAACCTCTCCTGCCTCCTACGTACCTCCCAAGCAGTGCTGGCTACCTGCTGACAAAGGAAAAGGTTCGTTAAATACTAGGCGATAAGGGATAGTATCCTGTAGCTAGCCCGGAGTTTGGATTTGTGCCCGGTAATATCAATAGCCTTTCAATAAAATTATACACCTCTGCCCATTCCTTCGGGGCGTAAAAGCGTAATGTGCAACGTCACAACTAATGTCGCCGTCTCGTTTTGTCAATTTCACAAAAGTTTACCAACGACACCCCCCCGTTAATGTCATTCAGGCGCTAAAAGGTCCTTTTAACATTCTAATTTTGTTATACTTAATTAAAATATGATTATTACTTACAGGTCTTGAAATCTGGGGCACATTCACCCGTCAGAACGGCCAGCCTCGTATGGAGATGACGTTCACCAACAAAGCGATGCAGGCCATGAGCGGGTTCGCTATACAACTCAACAAGAACAGGTCAGTTACACGCTGTCATCTCTTAGTTGAGAATTTGAGGTTTAAAACTAGTCGAAACTCTACTTTAGCATTACTTCAAGTGAAAGCCCGTAAAATTCATCAACTCGCAAGTTTCATTGTAAAATATGTTTCTTTGAAGGATATACATAATCAGAAATAAAATGAGTTACAGACATAGCTTGTAGAGTAAGCTAACTGAAATGGCAATGGGCTGGCCATGTTTATCGAAGGACCGATAGCCGGTGGAGTAGACGAGTCCAGCAATGCGATTCTGTAGCCATCTCACCTCAAAATACTTAAGAAATTTTGAATTTGGCCGGCTACATTGAAAGAGTAATTTCAACCATAACTGAGGAAATATAGGCGTATTTCAGGGGCGAAGTCTTCACACAACCCGATTCCTATCGGTTTCCCTTCAGAGCAACCACTCTTTTTAGTATCTACTATTGCCAAATAATATTGTACACATGTACGCAGCCGTGAGGCACACAACACTATTTTAAGTACCATTTGTCTGTTTTTGTGTAATATTGGGTGCTTTAACCTGGGTCAAATAAATTTATTTTCTTTCTTTCTTTCTTTCTTTCTGTGTGTTTAACTGTATAACACATAACATTACAGATATTTAATATAATACATCATAAGACTAAAAATATTACAAATATGCCTAAAGAATTCAAATTTGATCAAAGAATTCCGATAACACCAGCGTCAAAATAAGCCCGCCCTCGTATGACACGCGTGATTTCGTGTCCCGCAGCTGCGAGTCGTAGGTAACGAAGAAAGCCGAACTATAGCGAGTTATGACAGGGACATAAATAAAAAAAAAACGTAGGCGAGAACGAGATAGAACGAATGATTGTTCTTTTTTATGTTTGTGTTTTCGCTGCGTCATGTTTACGGCAAATAAATATATATTGTTTCTTTTCTTTAGTAATGTTCGATTTCGTAAAGTTGTGTTGATTTCTTGACAGGTAAATTCAACTGTACTTGGTTGTCACTTGTTTGCCGAGGTTTGTTCCTTGAGAGAGGTCATGGTAGAGCGTACTGATTTGACCTTAAGCCAAGTCTCCCAGTGGGGTGATGACAATCAGGTCTCTTTTAACGCCACCAAAACACACGTGTCTTTTTACCGCTAAAAGCCCAAGTAACACATCAAAGCAGTATAACGGCCGACTTACAGCATCCCTGTATCGTTTTCGCATTTTGAGTTAGTTTTATAGTAGCATTACAAACGTTTAAACGGCTACTGTAATTCTTATTTGGGCACAAATTATACGGCTTTACATCCTAAATAGGTTCACAATAGGTGTTTAATTGCATTACAGGCGCATTATATTAGCATTATTGTGGTCAATGAAGTTGCCAATCGCTTTACAGAAGCATTATACTAGCAATATTATTGATAATGAAGATGTTAATTGCATTACAAAAGCATTAGACTAGCATTAGAATATAGTAAAAGAATGATTGGAGCTATTTAAGTGTTCACCGTTGGAACTTAAATAAACCTTACATCATTGCAAAAACATCTCTAATACCATGGTACTAATGTTATAAATACAATTAACGTTGTAATTTAACTATTTTGTCTCGCAATTATAATAAGGACGAAGACGGTTAAAACTGAGTGAATGACAATATTTGTTTGCATCAAAACAAAATTTATAATACTGGGTTAGTTTTTGACTCTTTTGTTATTTCATGCCTTCAAATATTACTGCGCAAAGTAGTTTACTGTAAATGTCTATATAATTTTCATTAAAAATTTTCACGCGCCTTCGATATTTTGTGGTTTTTATATAAAATGTTATTAAAAGATATGTGTGAAATAACCAAAACAATTGTGTATTCCTAGTATAGAACGAATTTTGCATAATTAACATAATAGTATTGGTTGGGCAGTATTAAATTAAGGTATATCATTAGTCTATAGGTCTATTGCTTTTATAAATAAGCTCAAATGATAATATTTTTTATTATAAAATGTTTACAAAATGGTGTCGGTCTGTAGCAGCCCGGTGAGCCTTTAAAAAGCCTAATTAATGCCGCCAGCAGTATAAATACTCACACGTGAACAATTATTAAGCCAGAGACCAGAGAGAAGACTTTTGTTGAACCATTGTAGTGCTATTGTCTATAAAGTAGTTATATATGGTCTTACTGGTATACCAGTAGACTTGATGTAGCCTGAAATAGTGGCATTACTTGAACGCAATTTTGGGGATCCTTGAGCAAAACAATAAAACCCATTTCAGAGTTTTTGTACAACTTGAATCCGTTTGCCAAGAGTTGATAAAAGGCTTTCTGACCGCATTATCTAAATAACTATTACTGCGAGTGGCTTATTAAAATGATTACGGTGATTTCAACAAAAAAGAATATCAAGTAAATAGTATAATTCGAGTAGGTACTTGAATATCACTCAGTTAACAAGAGCATATTATTGTGATTCTATAGATCTTATTTCAATGCCGCCGCACCGTGGACCTTACACTGATGCAGTTGCGGGACCGTTTCCCTAGTGCGTGCGAGACAGCGCTATGCATATTATAATATATTATAATCGTTATACAAACACGGTTAGGCAACACGCACAGTTAAATTAATAACTTAGAATATCTATACGTCCACTATAAAAATTGCTGTTGTTTTGTTGATCATATAATATGTCCTTTTCCCCAATATGGCTGACAAATGGCTTTACTAATACAGTAAAATGAATGTATTTACAGCTTTACGCATTAAAATAACTCACGTGTATTTGATTAAAGAGCTGTTAGCTGTACATCAGAACTCAGTTGATCTTTAAAATGCAAGCATTACATTGATTCACGTTTATGCTGTTCAGCAGTACTAGGCTTTTATTTACCACTTATAAGTGCTATTACACAACAAAGAGCACTAAAAGCAGCTCAAAGCTGTATAACGGATTTACGGTGCATTATAATGGTACAAGCTTATGCTATTATGCAGCATTAGGCATTATCTTATTACTTAAAAATGCTCTTGTAGACCCTAAAGCACTAAAAACAGCTGAAAGCTGTATAGCGGATTTACGTAGCATTATAATGGTTCATGTTTATGCTATTACACAGCATTAAGCATTTATTTTCTACTTAAAAATGCTATTGTAGATCCAAATGCACTAAAATCAGCTGAAAGCTGTACAGCTGCGTTGTGATTTGCTGGACTAAAACTAAAGGCAATACAAAAGCATTTTGATATGCCATTATCCAACCGTTGTACAGTGTAAAGCATCAAAATGGTTTTGAAATGCCAATTTAAGGCGTCAAGATGAACGGTAAACTCATATAAGAGTTTATACGGACCTTAACTCCTACATAAGTTTAATATTCGTTTGTTAAAATGCTTCCTGTGTTACTTGGGAGGAGTCGTTTCGACCAAACTCCTTCTTTTCGGGGTACATCTGTTCCTGTAACTGATCGGCTCAAGCTCCTAGACATGGAGTTGACAGTTGACATCAGAGGGGCAATTCCCGTATTTTTAAAACCGTTCGCATTCTAATCTCAGTCTCAATCTGTCAAAATTACAATCAATTTACATACATTTTTGACAGGTTTTTGACATTGATTGTCGCTGAGATGAGATTGCGACTTGAATTTGAACGTTTTTTAAGTACGAGAATTGGCCTACAGGTCTCGACTTCGGTGCCACCATCGAGTACAAAGCCCAAACAGCGACAAGAAACTGGGCATCCTAAATAGAGTGAAGCGATACTTTACGCCTGGACAGCTTTTGTCCCTTTACAAAGCGCAAGTCCGATCCTGCATGGTGTATTGCAGCCACCTTTGGGATGGCTCAGCAAAGTACCAACTTGCCGCGCATGACTCGGTGGAACGCAGAGCTAAGAGGCTCATTGGCGACGTAAAACTGGTGGATGCCAAGCCACAGCTTGGCTCATCGCCGCAAGGTCGCTTGCTTGTCGGTCTTCTACAGATTGTACTTCGGAGAGTGTGCCCAAGAACTCCACGACCTCATTCCACCGGCCCCCTTCTTACATCGGTCATCTAGACGCACTGCAAGTTACCATCCTTACCTAGTTGCTATTCCACCAATTCGCACTAAACGATTCCAAATGTCTTTCGTTATGCGCACAGCAAAAGAGTGGAACTCTCTACCTACGCCTGTGTTTCCGAACGCATACAACCCTTATCTCTTCAAAGTGAGAGTGAACAGGCTTCTTTTGGGTAAGCTTACTCCATCGTCGACTCTGTCGCTGTCACCACTGACCTAGACTAGAGTCAAGAACAAACACATAAAAAAAAAAAAAAAAAAATAGAATATTTCTAGGCCTACGCGCGGTGCACCCTGCCACTGACGGACGAGGCGCTGGCGACCGACCGATGGCGGTATAACTATCCAACAAGCCAACCTAAATTCTCCAGAGCGATAACGGGCAGCAACGTCATCGTTGCTAAAGAATTGGCTCTGCGGTCACCAACCCGCTTACCCCGCGTGGTGACTACGGGCATTAAACCTCTCATGGATAAAGTACCAAAACCACGCCCCACAGTTCCCAGTGGTCGCTATTCCTGGTCAAGGGTAGCGGTCACGGTAACGGCGGAACAGGGGGTGCGAAGAATCCCTGGGTTACGGCAGGCCACCCACGACCTGAGGGGCGAGCTCCAACCGGGTGTAGACCTGACGTGTTATGCAGATAACACGCGGGCACTGACCGGGGAGCTCGCACAGGGAGGCAGCGTTGCTGGCGACGGCTGCGGTCTCACAGGTGGTGGGCCGCATACGTCGCCTGCCGTTGTAGGCCTGGAGGTGGCCCTCAGCAAGTCGGAGGCCATGGTGTTTATGGCCCCCGGCGGGCGCCGCCGCCCGGCTCACGCATCGTGGTCGGTCGTGTCGATACGGGTAGCGTACATTGTACTCAATGACAGGTCCTACCTGAAAGTGATACAAGTGTAGGCGCCGACTTCGACATGCTCTGACGAGACAGCCGAGGCCATGTACGAGGACATTGTCAAGGCAATGCACAGTACGACTAAGGTCCACTACAACGTTGTAATGGGGGATTTCAATGCCCAAGTGGAATGCTAAAGAAGAACAAGGCACCGGGTGATGTCGGAATAAGGAACGGGGCTCCAGTCCTGAGAGCTAGCGAGTCTCCGTTATCCAAGAGGGTACCACGCCCGAGGCGTAGAGCAGGCATGCGAAGGTTCTGTTCTTCAAAAAAGGGTGATAAAACCTTGCTGAAGAACTATAGACCCGTCTCACTTCTGAGCCACGTATATAAGCTGTTCTTGAGGGTTGTTACGAACCGTTTCGCCAGGAGACTTGAAGAGTTCCAGCCACCAGAAGAAGTCAGCTTTCGAAAAAGCTTCAGTACCGTAGACCACATCCATACTGTTCGACAAATTGTACAGAAGACCGAGGAGTCCAACCCAGCCGCTGTGTATGGCGTTTGTGGACTACGAGAAAGCCTTCGACTCGATGTCGAATTAACTGGCGCTATATCGAAGTGTTGAGATGTTTGTATGACTGTCCAGATCCAGGATAAGAAAACAAGCCCCATCCAACTGCTCAGAGGGGTGTGACAGGGGGATGCGACATCCCCGAAACTGTTCACCAAGGCGTTGCAGGACGTCTATAAGACTGGGCTGTACTGGACAGGGTATTAACAGCGGGTACATCTCACACCTTCGCTTTGCCGATGACATCGTCATAATGGCAGACACTGGAACAGTTAGACCAGATGCTGCGCAGCCTAAATGGAGCCTCTCGGTGAGTTGGCATTGGCATCAATTTGGATAAGACGAAAGTCATGTACAATTCTCACGTCTTGCCGAGTCCAATCCACATCGAAGGGTTGCTTCTTGAAGATGTGAAAAAGTGTGTGTACCTAGGGCAAGTTATCCAGCTCGGTAGACATATATTGGATAAAGAAGCCGACAGGAGGATCCAGTTGGATTCAGCTGCGTTTAGAAAACTACGTCAAGTCTTTTCGTCGCCTATCCCGCAATGTTTGAAGACTAAGGTCTTCAACCAGTGTGTCCTGCCCGTTATGATATACGGTGCCAAAATGGAACACTGACCGTCAGGCTGGTCCACAAATTTATGTTCGCTCAGCGCGCTATGGAGCGGGCTATGCTCGGAGTTTCTTTTAAAGATAAAAACAGAAATGAAATTATCCGCAAGCTTAAGTGGCAGGGGGCTGGCCATCTTTGTCGAAGGACTGATGGCCGGTTGAGCAGACGAGTCCTGAAGTGGAGATCGCCTATCGGAAAGCGTAGTGTGGGACGCCCGTCAGCTAGATGGACCGACGACCTTAAAAAGGTGGCTGGGACAGACTGGATGCGGCAGGTGGAGGACAGGGTGTTGTGGCGCAGCCTGGGAGAGGCCTATGTGCAGCAGTGGACTGCGATAGGCTGAGTTGATTGAAAGGAATGACTTTAATTTTTGAGATAAATTATCTAGAAATTATGAGAACTGAACAATGTTTTTCCGGCTTCTCTCTTATGATAATTGTATCTGCGCCACTGGTGTCTGGTGTTGGTAGCCCTCCGGGGAAAATCAGGCCTGATGTTATGGTCATATGATAACAATTTGTCATGGAACATGTTGGTTCCAGTTTCGGCGTGTTCCCCTCCGGCGGGCTCAGCGTGGGCGCCGTGGGCGCCGGCGCCGCGGCCGACGCGCCCCTCGCGCTCGCCACCAGCGGGCCCGTGCAGCGCATGGAGCCGCTCAACAACCTGCAGGTGGGTAGAGACACGTGTAGCCGCGGCCGACGCGCCCCTCGCGCTCGCCACCAGCGGGCCCGTGCAGCGCATGGAGCCGCTCAACAACCTGCAGGTGGGTAGAGACACGTGTAGCCGCGGCCGACGCGCCCCTCGCGCTCGCCACCAGCGGGCCCGTGCAGCGCATGGAGCCGCTCAACAACCTGCAGGTGGGTAGAGACACGTGTAGCCGCGGCCGACGCGCCCCTCGCGCTCGCCACCAGCGGGCCCGTGCAGCGCATGGAGCCGCTCAACAACCTGCAGGTGGGTAGAGACACGTGTAGCCGCGGCCGACGCGCCCCTCGCGCTCGCCACCAGCGGGCCCGTGCAGCGCATGGAGCCGCTCAACAACCTGCAGGTGGGTAGAGACACGTGTAGCCGCGGCCGACGCGCCCCTCGCGCTCGCCACCAGCGGGCCCGTGCAGCGCATGGAGCCGCTCAACAACCTGCAGGTGGGTAGAGACACGTGTAGCCGCGGCCGACGCGCCCCTCGCGCTCGCCACCAGCGGGCCCGTGCAGCGCATGGAGCCGCTCAACAACCTGCAGGTGGGTAGAGACACGTGTAGCCGCGGCCGACGCGCCCCTCGCGCTCGCCACCAGCGGGCCCGTGCAGCGCATGGAGCCGCTCAACAACCTGCAGGTGGGTAGAGACACGTGTAGCCGCGGCCGACGCGCCCCTCGCGCTCGCCACCAGCGGGCCCGTGCAGCGCATGGAGCCGCTCAACAACCTGCAGGTGGGTAGAGACACGTGTAGCCGCGGCCGACGCGCCCCTCGCGCTCGCCACCAGCGGGCCCGTGCAGCGCATGGAGCCGCTCAACAACCTGCAGGTGGGTAGAGACACGTGTAGCCGCGGCCGACGCGCCCCTCGCGCTCGCCACCAGCGGGCCCGTGCAGCGCATGGAGCCGCTCAACAACCTGCAGGTGGGTAGAGACACGTGTAGCCGCGGCCGACGCGCCCCTCGCGCTCGCCACCAGCGGGCCCGTGCAGCGCATGGAGCCGCTCAACAACCTGCAGGTGGGTAGAGACACGTGTAGCCGCGGCCGACGCGCCCCTCGCGCTCGCCACCAGCGGGCCCGTGCAGCGCATGGAGCCGCTCAACAACCTGCAGGTGGGTAGAGACACGTGTAGCCGCGGCCGACGCGCCCCTCGCGCTCGCCACCAGCGGGCCCGTGCAGCGCATGGAGCCGCTCAACAACCTGCAGGTGGGTAGAGACACGTGTAGCCGCGGCCGACGCGCCCCTCGCGCTCGCCACCAGCGGGCCCGTGCAGCGCATGGAGCCGCTCAACAACCTGCAGGTGGGTAGAGACACGTGTAGCCGCGGCCGACGCGCCCCTCGCGCTCGCCACCAGCGGGCCCGTGCAGCGCATGGAGCCGCTCAACAACCTGCAGGTGGGTAGAGACACGTGTAGCCGCGGCCGACGCGCCCCTCGCGCTCGCCACCAGCGGGCCCGTGCAGCGCATGGAGCCGCTCAACAACCTGCAGGTGGGTAGAGACACGTGTAGCCGCGGCCGACGCGCCCCTCGCGCTCGCCACCAGCGGGCCCGTGCAGCGCATGGAGCCGCTCAACAACCTGCAGGTGGGTAGAGACACGTGTAGCCGCGGCCGACGCGCCCCTCGCGCTCGCCACCAGCGGGCCCGTGCAGCGCATGGAGCCGCTCAACAACCTGCAGGTGGGTAGAGACACGTGTAGCCGCGGCCGACGCGCCCCTCGCGCTCGCCACCAGCGGGCCCGTGCAGCGCATGGAGCCGCTCAACAACCTGCAGGTGGGTAGAGACACGTGTAGCCGCGGCCGACGCGCCCCTCGCGCTCGCCACCAGCGGGCCCGTGCAGCGCATGGAGCCGCTCAACAACCTGCAGGTGGGTAGAGACACGTGTAGCCGCGGCCGACGCGCCCCTCGCGCTCGCCACCAGCGGGCCCGTGCAGCGCATGGAGCCGCTCAACAACCTGCAGGTGGGTAGAGACACGTGTAGCCGCGGCCGACGCGCCCCTCGCGCTCGCCACCAGCGGGCCCGTGCAGCGCATGGAGCCGCTCAACAACCTGCAGGTGGGTAGAGACACGTGTAGCCGCGGCCGACGCGCCCCTCGCGCTCGCCACCAGCGGGCCCGTGCAGCGCATGGAGCCGCTCAACAACCTGCAGGTGGGTAGAGACACGTGTAGCCGCGGCCGACGCGCCCCTCGCGCTCGCCACCAGCGGGCCCGTGCAGCGCATGGAGCCGCTCAACAACCTGCAGGTGGGTAGAGACACGTGTAGCCGCGGCCGACGCGCCCCTCGCGCTCGCCACCAGCGGGCCCGTGCAGCGCATGGAGCCGCTCAACAACCTGCAGGTGGGTAGAGACACGTGTAGCCGCGGCCGACGCGCCCCTCGCGCTCGCCACCAGCGGGCCCGTGCAGCGCATGGAGCCGCTCAACAACCTGCAGGTGGGTAGAGACACGTGTAGCCGCGGCCGACGCGCCCCTCGCGCTCGCCACCAGCGGGCCCGTGCAGCGCATGGAGCCGCTCAACAACCTGCAGGTGGGTAGAGACACGTGTAGCCGCGGCCGACGCGCCCCTCGCGCTCGCCACCAGCGGGCCCGTGCAGCGCATGGAGCCGCTCAACAACCTGCAGGTGGGTAGAGACACGTGTAGCCGCGGCCGACGCGCCCCTCGCGCTCGCCACCAGCGGGCCCGTGCAGCGCATGGAGCCGCTCAACAACCTGCAGGTGGGTAGAGACACGTGTAGCCGCGGCCGACGCGCCCCTCGCGCTCGCCACCAGCGGGCCCGTGCAGCGCATGGAGCCGCTCAACAACCTGCAGGTGGGTAGAGACACGTGTAGCCGCGGCCGACGCGCCCCTCGCGCTCGCCACCAGCGGGCCCGTGCAGCGCATGGAGCCGCTCAACAACCTGCAGGTGGGTAGAGACACGTGTAGCAGGCAAAATACTGGACTTCAACTTCGACAAACAGCAGCTCCTTCTGCCTCCCAGCGCAGAATGTTTTAAGATGGCCAGTTTTATTTAAAAAAGCTGATAAATATAATCATTTAAATGCAAGACTTCGTATCCCCATTTAGCTAGCAGGTCTAGTATTTTTTTTTAATCGTCTAATATTCTTCCGGATTTTAGAAAGAAAGTTATTGATCTCAAACTAAGCATAATATGCAATATCGATGTTAAATTAAGTTCCCTTAATTAAATCACAATATCTGACCCACAGGTGGCGATAAAGAACAACGTGGACGTATTTTACTTCGCGTGCCTCATCCCTGCGCACATCCTGTTCACTGAAGACGGACAGCTCGACAAGCGAGTCTTCCTGACTACCTGGAAAGAGATCCCCGCTGCGAACGAGGTCCAACATACACTGTCCAACGTGACCGGCAACGCAGACACCATCGCACAGAAAATGACCCTGAACAACATCTATACCATCGCGAAACGAAACGTCGAAGGACAAGATATGCTGTACCAGTCCCTAAAACTCACCAACAACATCTGGGTACTCCTAGAACTTAAATTGCAGCCAGGAAACCCGGAAGCAACTCTCAGCCTCAAATCTAGAACTGTAGAAGTCGCCTCCTGCATATTCCAAGCTTACGAAGCTATCTTAAAGTCGTAATCTCACTGATTTATGTGTATATGTTGGTCTAAGAAGTTATGAAAGTATTCCTATGTAAGTTGTAAAGACTTGTTATATGTAAATTCCATTACTGAAGTATGATTATGGATACGCGAGTATTTACGAGTTAAATCAATCAAATATCAAAACAAAATTTACTTATAGCTATATATTATTTATGCAGCTACGTTAATCTGGTTCTTAATAAAATTAATAACTGGAAGCAATAAATCAAAAATGAAATCTATTTTTATTTTAACTGTTCGAGCAAAGAGATTAATAAATTAAATTATGATTGTATAAAATGTTCTCAAAAAACTCGGCTGTAAATGTGCGCGTCGTATGTTTATTATTATTATAGCTGGCGTCGTTTGGTGAAGCAAACGATTTATATAAGACGTTATAATAAATTTATGTTATACGCATTACTTTGTTTTAATACAACAACTAAAATGGAAAGCCCAATATTATTTCAATCATCACCCTACCCTATTTACATGAGATTAAAACAAGTGATATAATGTTGGTGTACATCACTGACCTCTATTAAAATTAATAGAGGTCAGTGGTGTACATACAGCAGCAGAGGTCAAGTTACCACAAACTAAAATTTTCTCATTCGATTTTGAACCTGACCTTTAACATTTTAAGGTTTAAAGTCATTGGAGAAATTTTACAGTTTCGTTTAACCTGATGTAATCTCGACTGTACCACCTCTGCCTAACTCTGAGGTACGCAGACGTGATGTTAGGTTATGTCATCATAAACATTTATTTCGAATATAAATTCTGAGCATTTTTTTTTATTCTATTCTATTCGACAAAATGCTCAAGACGACCAGATAGGTTATTATTCATAACATAAAGATGTCAAACCAGTATAGTCGAAAGCTAGGCAGAGGTGTGTGTACATTTTTTTTTGTGTGTCATGGAATGGCATCTCGCAACGCAGGTCAACCTAGAAGGTTCTCGGCTGGTGAACTGGACCTCAATAAATTGAGGCCTCTCGTTAGTAGTATTATTGTTCTGTGCTCCAATCGGCGCATAAAACTAGTAAATTAAGGGACTACACCTTCGATCTTATGATCGAAGGTATACACGCTACGACCTCGGCTTAGAGCGTCGCTGGGGGAGGGCAGCAAGGGACAGGCTGCACGCCGTCACGAGCATAAATAGATTACACTTACGCGATTTCCTCGTGAAATAACTATTGCAACTTTGAGAAAAGACATTTCATAGTAGTAGGGTTCCGAAAATACTTCGTTGGTAACACCATCAAATTACTAAACTGATATATACTCCAGCAACGGCCTTATTAATAAAAATCGCTTGCGTCACTGTAAGGTATTTCGGGATTCTGGATACTTGCGCGAAAAGCGTATAAAGCTCGTGACTACTCGTGACAGTATTATTATTATATTTGGACTTTGTCACACAGTATTATTGAATTTGTTCTTGGTCACACAATTTCTATTGTATACAACATGTCCCGGAATTAACGCACACAACCAAACACCCCAATTTTAACTATTAAATAAAAAACATTGTATAATTATTAAATTAGTTAGACTGATTCTGGGAGAAACTTGTGGTCACATTACAAATCTACGCACGCACACAGCCGTGCACGTATATAGGCTAGCGTAGTAGGCTTCGTCCATTTTGGTTTGAAAGCGTTGAAATTCGAACACCGCGTTATAAAAAACCGCAGGGGGGAAATATCGCGGCCGTGTGAACAGATGTACCGCCTTCTATTTGTTGCATTCCTAGCACGGCATGCGTTTTTATTCCGCCGCGATTTTGTATGTCAGTGGGCTAACCTTTTGTGGTTCTTCTCGCGACGACCCAGGGGCGAACCAGCAGTTGTGTGTCCACTGCGCCGACTAGTTTCACAGCGCTCTTCTACTGCCTGCAGCCCTTCGCGTCGTATCCTGGCGGAGACGACGCGACGACACGTGTTGCATATCATGGGCTGGAGCTGTCGGGTTGGTGTCCCGCTTGATGTGTTGGCAGCTGCACCTCTCCTCCACGTAAACTTCCTTCCATTCGTCTCACGTCAGGTTGTAGTTGTCGAGATCTTACCATTATCTTGCACAACCACGTAGGTACAGTTGTTATATCTCATGAAGGCGGATGAGTAATACTGACTTGTAATTGTGATGTGTATACACATGCGCATGCATTTATCGTTATTGAACAAAATATTATAAGTAGGTCTTCGATCAAGAATAGTAGAAAAATAAGACAACAAACACTGTTGTGGTCTTATTTTGCAACTTAGTTTTTCCACCTTACTGCTTAGAAATGGTGTTTTATTTTTCCATAAATATTATTGTGCTTATTTTAAAAATACGATAAGTTTTATGCAATCGCGTCCACTTCAGCGATGTGCTTTTGTTAGCTTAACCAGATGCCGCCGGTTCCGCCTGTATCGCCTACCCGTATTGTCAACGATAAAAAGGTCGAGGCTGAGCCGCGCGGCCTGATTCGTGCAGGTTTGCGTTTGCCATCGTCAGTGACGAGCACCGGTTCAAACTCAAACTCAAAGCATTTATTTCAAATGAACCAATTACAGGCACTTTTATATGGTCAAGGGTCGGTCAGTCGGAAAGATGAAGCTAGTTGCCCATTCTAAAGCGTAGTAGGTAGGTACCTATGGAGAAGAACGGGCAAGAAACTCCATGGACGCTCTTTTAAATCAAAATATTGTTACAAAAAAGTGGTTACATCATTCATGTTGTAATTATACATGTGAGAGCGATGTAGAAAGACGTGCACGTTAAAAGCGTCCGTAATAAAAAGATAAAAACAATTATGGAATTAAAATAAGCCGTGGCAGCTGAGAAATGACCAGTGCCTACTGACGGCGCCCGTTCACGAACATGACGTATGGATCAGCACCTTTCAGCTCGACCATTTTGAAGGGAACTCAATGATCCAATACACATGCCACCACCAGCGACACATTTGAGTGAGCATGACATACTCTCAGCCGCCAGGGCACATTCAAGTCAATGAAAGACGAACCCAGTAAGCTTTATAGTGGGTACATAGTGCTCACACATGTGCTATGCAATTATACAATACGAAGAGATTATGTATACAATGAATGTAGAATGTATACAATGCAAAGATAGGTTTAATTAATTTAATTTGACTGACCGGTTGGCGCAGTTGGTAGCGACCCTGCCTTCTGAGCCGCTGGTCCCGGGTTCGATCCCCGGACAAGTCAAACATTTGTGTGCATGAACATGTCTGTTTGACCTGTGTCTGGGTGTGTATATGTATATACGTATGTATATCAGTCATCAGGTTACCGTAGTACAGGCTCTACCTAGTTCGGGACCTGAAGACCTTGTGTGGATGTTGTCTCATATTATTATTATTATTATTAATCTTCATCAGCTCCAACATTATTTACGAATGCTAATTAATTAGTTTACGCGCCCTTGTGGAGCAGGACCAGCCCTGAGCCAAGCATTTTTGTCAGCGATATAATCCCCCAACTTATAATATGCTTGGCTGTATAGTGTGCGTTTTATACAAGATTTCAATTTCGTTTCATTCAGTTGGGAGTATGTGGGGAGGTATTTAATTGTAACATTTTGAACAGTACCCCATGAAGGATGAGTCTACTTTAGCCAGTCTGAAACCTGGATGAACTAATTGGTCCCTATTTCTAGTCCTCTATTTGTGTCTTTCACCTCGTTTACTGAAAAGATTTAATTTTTTCCTTGCGTACATGATGTTTTCATAAATATATTGACAAGGTACCGTCATGATGTTAATGTCTTTAAACAGTTCCCTTAGAGAATCGCGCCTGCGGAGGCTGTATATTGCTCTGATAGCTCTTTTCTGCAGAATAAAAATAGACTCATTATCGGCAGCCCGTCCCCATAATAAAATACCGTAAGACATGCTACTATGAAAATAGCTGAAATAGACTAGCCTCGCGGTATCTACATTAGTAAATTGACGGATATTCCTTACAGCATATGCTGCTGAACTCAGCCGTCCTTGAAGAGATGTCAAATGAGGACCCCATTGCAGCCTTGAGTCGAGCGTTATCCCCAGGAAACCAGTTTCATCGACAAATTTTAGTTTCTCGTTATTCAATACTATGTCACAATCACTACTTTTAACATTCAGAAAAGCAAATCTTATGCATTTAGTTTTTTCCCCATATAATACTAAATTATTAGCAGTGAACCAATTATTTATTTATTTATTTTATTCAAACTTTATGCACAAGTATAAAATAATACTGTACAAAGGCGGACTTAATGCCTGAGGCATTTTCTACCAGTCAACCTTATTATGATAATTATGTACCTGTAGTAGGGCATTATTTACGTCGTCAAGATTTGATGCACGTCTATTTATCTTAAAGATTAAAGAGGTATCGTCAGAAAATAACACCATTTGTGGTTGGTTTTTAAATAAATACTAAATCATTAATATATACTAAAAAGAGGAAGGGACCTAATATCGATCCTTGTGAAACACCCATTTTTACTTTTAAATGAAGTGAATTGACACCATTTATTTGGACTTTTTGTTGTGTATCATTTAAATAAGATTGTAGGTACTAAACTAAGCGCGAGTTTACCTAATCCGTAATGCTCAAGTTTTAAGAGCAAGGTTTCGTGATCAACGCAGTCAAATGCCTTGGAGAGGTCACAGAAGATCCCTATGCCACCTTGGGCCTCCTCCCAAAAGTGTAAATATGTGGTAAATAGGGTGTAAATATGTGTTTCAATAAAGTGACACCGGCGTCAGTCGTACAACGTCCTTTGGTGAAACCATATTGCTGACCGTGTAAGATTTTGTTGGTGTTAAAATGATCAAACATTTGATTGAGCATTACCTTTTCGAACACCTTGCTGAATACTGGCTTCGTAAATGCGTTTTCTGAGCAAATGTGTTGAAAAATTGAAAAATTATATAAGAATTCCACCAAGGAGTTTCAAATTACGAGAATAAATAAGCTGAATGATCGACCTCCTTGGAAGCGCTTTTGCTCAATACGTTTATGTCACTTTAGTATTAAAGAGAAAATGAGACGAAAGATGCTTTTCGACTCGACTATTGCGATTCGACTTTTTGCGATTCTAATTTTCACCACGCGCACGTTTGGAAATGGCGCCATTTTCATATTAGAAACGTCAAAGATGTTGTTGCGACTTTCTGACTGATATATTTATAAACAAAAGTTTGTTTCATTACCTATTGTACTGTTTTCTCGCAAATGTGTTGAAAAACGTTGTATGACATACGCGCGGAAATTGTTATTTAAATTGAACCAACTTACTCGCCGCGGCAGGAAGACCTGGACCCCTGAAATACAGGGCTGCCCTAGTTTAGGCTCCAGTCCAGTCCATTTATTTTTATAATGTCTGTACTGTGTTTTGATTAGTGTGGAAAATAAATTAATTTTTACTTTACTTTACTTGTGTTCATAACACTCGCTTGCAATAGAGGTGCCCAAAGTATTATTTAAAACAATTCTAATTCACAAGTCCGATTGCATGAATACCTCATTAGTATTATTTATTTTCTATTATTATTATTTATTTCTCATTATTATTAGTCATAAGCTGTGACCAACAGACGATGACGTTAATAGGCGGTAAGTTTTTTACCATTTCGGCATAGAATTTTGGTAAGGAGCTCTAAGGAAACTGTGTTCTTTTGTTTAAAATTTATTTTTTGCCTACTTTCTAATATTTATGCGAGGAAGAAGTGAATGACGTAAATATTTATAGACCATCAAAAATTACCGTTTTGTCAGCCTATAAACAAAGCCGGGGTTTTTTTGCAGCTGCCCACTGCATGAGTCGTCCCTATGTCCTGACTCCCATGTCTGAAATCGTAATAAAGATGGGGTACACAGTCTGAACGACTGGAGTGACGACATAACCGTTACCAGGAAGCTTATGGCGGCGACCATACACGAGGAGTATAATCCATCCACATTTAAAAGTGAGTAGGTACCTATATTAAGACGATCATAGCACTGCTCGTAATCACCAGCATCATCAGCCTAGTGTGATTAGTGTGAACACTGATACCTCTTTAAGTCTTGCATAGCTCTGTTATAATTTTTAATAGCCACGTTTTTTGCCCTGCTAATTTTAATCAATATACGTAACTAAGGAGATTGTGATAAACAATAGGTTATCAAAAAAGAAACATTCGATTTATCTTAGCATGGCGTGTACTGCTGTAGACGCATTGTCTGATGAAGTGATGACAGTCAGTCTTTCGCTGAAGTGAGTGTTCTCTTTTCGGTTTTGTCGCGCTACGCATGTTAGCCAGCTTTGACAGTCTAATTTCTAATTTATTTACTCTGAAAAGTGGTGGTAAAATGCATAATCAACACTATAGCGCCTTTTTTTTTTTTTTTTTTTTTTTGTGGGTGGGAAATCATCAAATAACTTCTCCCGCTCTGGGCAGAGCAGGAGGGCGTGTCAGACTCTTACTGACTAAAACCCACCCGTGTTCCTTCAGTTGCCTGTGCCAGGGGCCACGGTAACCCTCTTGGACTTTTCCGCAACCCTAGCAGGCATCGGTCCTAGCAAACCCCGTCATTGGTGCTGACATCTCTTTGAGGCGCGCGTGGAACACAACGCGCCGTCGACCCGGGCCTGGTCCTTATCGAACGGCGAGCTGCCCATTGCTCGCCGTTCGCAGGCCCGCGCCTACGGTGGCCGGGAATCGGCCTGCGATTCCCGACGCCCAGGGCGTCTCCTGCGGCGGCTAGGGGCGTGAGGGCGCAAACTTTGCCTCTCCCTCACGCGTTCCGCCTCCTCCTTCGCGAACATTACTGCTTCGCAGAAGGAGGTGACGGCTTCCCAAGCCCTCTCGCTCCGTACCATGGCCTGGACCAAGGCCGGACGCGAGAGATCGCCACCGCCAATCGCCTCCACGAGGACACGGCGTTGCTCCGCCCAAGCCGGGCAGACCTCCACCGTATGCTCCACCGTGTCCTCCGGGCGATCCACACAATGGTGACACCCGGGCGTTTCCTCCCGCCTTATCCGGAACAGGAACCTCCCGAAACAACCGTGTCCGGTGAGGACCTGCGTCAGGCGGAAGGTGAGGACGCCGTGGCGCCTCTCTAGCCACTCCTCAAAGAGGGGACTTATCGCCGCAATTGTGGCGTGCCCAGCGCTGGGTTGCGACAATCGCACTCTCCATGCCGCCCTGAGATCCCGCCGGAGCTCTGTCCGCTGTACCGTGATTTCTCGCGGCAGCGGAGCTACGCCCCGGCGTTTCGCCTCCTCGCGCCACTCCCAAACGTGCGCGAGGACTTTTGCCTCCAGATCCCATGGCGGTAATCCGGCAAGGAGGCTCGCCGCCTCACCGGAGACCGTACGGTATCCCCGGACCAGCCGGATGGCCATGACCCTTTGGGGCGCATTCAACCAGCGGGCTGGCCGCCGCCTCAAGGAACGCGCCCACACCGGTGCCCCGTAAAGGGCCATGGACCGAACGACCCCCGCGTAGAGCCTCCGGCAGGAGGCGTTTGGCCCCCCTAGATTGGGCAGGAGCCGCTTTAAGGCAGCCCCGGCCCTTTCCAGTCTGGGAGCCAAACGTCGGAAATGCTCCACGAAGTTCCACCGGCTGTCGAGGACGAGTCCCAGGTACTTCATCGTCGACTCGACGCCGATGTAAACCCCTCCTACCGTTATTTGGGAACCCGACGGTGGCGTGTTCCGAGGACCATGAAAACACATGGCCTCGGACTTGTGCAGGGCCACCTCGAGTCCCAATTGCCGGATCCTCTCGACGATTGTCGCAACCCCGCGTGTCGCTAGTTCGGCCGCCGCCTGGTGCGACCTCCCCTGCGCTAGGACTAGCGTGTCGTCAGCGTAACAAACCACGCTGACGCCGCTGGGGAGGTTGGCGCGCAGCACCCAGTCGTAGCCGATATCCCACAGATGCGGCCCCAGGACCGATCCCTGTGGGACACCGCACGACATCTCTTGCCGGTTCCACACTCCCTGGTGACCGGGGTAGATGACGGCCCTGTCCGTCAAATAGGCCTCGACCACACGACAGAGGTAGGTCGGCATCCGGTGATACCGGAGTGCCTCCCTGATGCAACTCCAGGGCAGGGTATTGAAGGCATTGGCGATGTCTAGAGACACCGCCAAGACAACCCCACCCCGGGCCACAGCATCCCCCGTCGTGAGGGCCCGCACGCGCATGATGGCGTCCACCGTAGAGCGCCCCCTGCGGAAGCCAAACTGGCTCTCCGCCAAATCCGGCCCCACCCGCACCAGCCGCCCGACGAGGCGGTTTGCAATGACTCTCTCAAAGAGCTTGCCCACCTCGTCGAGCAGCACGATGGGCCGGAACACTATAGCGCCTGAATTGGCAATTATTTTTAATAAATGTATTGACTGCGGTGTGATTCCCGACTTGATGGTGAGTAATAAAATAATACCTTTGTTTAAATCGGGCAGCACATCAGACTCCACGAACTTTAGACCAATTTCTGTGGTTCCAAACTTTAGCAAAATATTTTAAAAATTTATGCAACAATTCGGTTTAGCAAGGGGGGTCGCTCGACTGCCGACGCTGGTGTTGTGTGGTGACGACTACCGGCGTTGGTGTTGAGCGGTGACGATTATCGGCGCTGGTGTTGAGTGGTGACAACTACCAACGCTGGTGTTGAGTGGTAACGACTACTGACGTTCGTGTTGAGTGGTGATGATTACCGGCGCTGGTGTTGAGTGGTGACGACTACCGGCGTTGGTGTTGAGTGGTGACAACTACCGACACTGGTGTTGAGGGGTGACGACTACCGGCGCTGGTGTTGAGTGGTGCCAACTACCGACACTGGTGTTGAGTGGTAACGACTACTGACGTTGGTGTTGAGTGGTGACGATTACCTGCGCTGGTGTTGAGTGGTGACGACTACCGGCGCTGGTGTTGAGTGGTGACGACTACCGGCGCTGGTGTTGAGTGGTGACGACTACCGGTGCTGGTGTTGAGTGGTGACGACTACCGGCGCTGGTGTTGAGTGGTGACGACTACCGGTGCTGGTGTTGAGTGGTAGTGACTACCGACGCTGGTGAAGTCACATGATGCCCTGGGATTGTTTTAGACTTGTCTAAGTCTTTCGATTGTGTTTCTCATGATACATTGGTCAGGAAATTGCATCACTATGCTGTTAGAAACACTGCCTTGGATCTAAAATATAATGATCTACCGAGCTTTCATGAAATAGTGTTATTACCCGATGACATAATCACTTTTATTTAACCTTAAACGGCAATAGACCGTTGTAAATTACGTTAATAATGCTCTCTCTAAGCTAGTGCATAGGTTTAATGTTCATAATTTACTTTTAAACCAGAAAAATACTAAATTTATTAGAGTTTTTATACCTAACGTTAAGCAGGTGAAACCCAGTGTACCAGTAAATGGGGCGGAATTGGATCTTGTGGTCGCTGTGTTCTTGGGTATTACCTACTTTGGACTCGAAGCAAGAGTGGCGCCCACATATTATTAAATTGTCGAAGAGGCGAAGCTCAGCAGCCTACGCGGTCTATAAAATCCTTGATTTGACAGATGTAGAAACAGCTCGATTAGTATATTTTAGTTATTTCCATATTGTAATGTCGTACAGCATTTTGCTGTAAGGAAATGCAGCCGACATTCAGGGTATATTTGTGCTGCAGAAGCGAACCATTCGAGCAATTAATAACCTAAGTTGTAAGCACTCACTGAGAGATACAACTAAAGGAAATAAACTTAATGACGGCCGCATGTCGATATATATGAGAACCTGATTTATGTAAAAAATAAATATTATTCTATATTTGAAACACAGCGACATTCATAGCATAAACAAAAGAACTAAAGATTAACCTACTTATTGTGCCCACGACTACGCTCCAAAAAACAAAATATTCATCTATGTGCGTAAATTATCCGCTTTCAACAAACTCCCGAGCCATGTTAAAGAAATGACCCTTAAATAAATTTAAATAATTTATTAAACAGTTGTTGATTGTCAATTAAAACGGTAACACCAATTACAATAATTAACATAGAGATTGAAACAGGTACCTATAGTAAACAAAAATATTTCAAATACTATCATACGTATAATAGAGGACAACCTAGCATACTTAACTCTCGCAAAACATCAGACCTACACGCATAATTCTACTATAATCAGCAAACAGATCACATTCACGATTGGTGGTCAGGACGATGTTAAGCATCCTTAAAGTGTTTTGCAGGCTACTGTGAGCTGTAGAAAGCCTCGTCTAACATCCAACGAGTTGAAGCCCAAAGCTCCTAGGAGGTAATTAGAAAGAAAGAAGTGGAATATCTTTTTATACAGAAATCTCAGGAAAGTTTTCTATACCAGGAATAACACGCGAGATTTTCCATTGTTCAGGGTATACTGAAGGGCATCAGAACATTAACTCTATCAAAAAGCTTTATATAAAGTTAAAGATTACTTGGACGACAAAAAGGCTTGGGATTAATTAAGCTACTCCAATGTACCTCCAAGCAACAAACTATATATTATCTACTAAGTGTTTTAGAATATTGACGTTACGATATTTTTATGACATTTGAAGAGAAATCTGACTGTGAATGTGAGTACCATACAGGCTAGATAGAATACATGACTTTTTAACTGTCTGGCGGTTTTGAGTACTCTTTGTGTAGCCTTTATTACGCAAATGTCCCGCTGATCTAGTAGCGTCATGTGACGGAAAATAGGGTTGAGCTACAAGATGACTAATGCATGCTTGTCGTCTGTCAGGACAGGTCAACTCAAAGCTGCAATGGCTCTTTCTTCAAAAGGCTCTTCCAAACATGGCTTTGCAGTGTTAGACTCGCATAAAATCTTAATAAATAAATAATAAATATCGTCTGACATTGCACACAGCACCATCTAGTTCCAAGTTAAGCACTTAACACTTAAGCTTGTGTTATGGATACCAGATGGTTGATACACTACTTAAATACATTTTTTTTCGTAAATACATACATATTAAAAATATACATCCATCGGGTACAAATGTCCATATTCATCATACAAACATTTGCCCCTACCGGGATTCGAACCCAGGACCATTTGGTTTCGCTGACTACACTTAGCCACTGTAGCCACTACACCAAACGTGTCGTTAATAATATAATGTTTGGAATTTAAAAGAGACCAGGACCTCTGAGTTTGTTTTGGCATTTCTTCTCAGGTATCAGTTAGTTAGGAAATACCGGCGCCACCCAGTTTTAAAATATTGACCAAAAAATTGACGTGTAAAATGAAGAAGATCTACTTACATTTCAGTAAATAATATTTCTTAATCGTTTGCCTGTGCAGATGACATCCTGATATTGACACTGAACAAACGCGTCAACTTCAACCGGTACATCCGTCCAGCTTGTCTGTGGAGCGGCGACACTGAGCTGTCACGCGTCGTGGAGTTGTAAGTACCTGGTCCGAGATAATATAATTGCAGTCGACCTTTCAAGAATATCAAATATCTCTGAAGGAGTTAGGCGACACGCGCACTGATGCGGCCACGGCCACGATCACGAGTCTGCTGGTCCCACGCGACCAATAAAAACTTAAATTATGTTTAGAAACGCAGCTCGCAGCCGCAGCGTACCTACTTGTGCATGTCACAACATGCGGTTTCAATTCCAAATACTTTATGCTTGTACCTTTACGCACACTTACTTTACTCACCGTATAATCTTTCCACAGGTGGCCAGCTGGGGTGATCGAGGCATGGGGGGCATAAGCAAGCAAGACGAGCCTCAAAGGGTGCGCGTCCCTATAATCAGCACCACAGAATGCAGGGCCAGCAAGCCTGTCTTTCACAAGATAACCTACAACAATACATTGTGTGCAGGTACTTACAGCCAAAGGTCATAAGTCCAGTAGCATCTCAAAGTTCATATTCGCCCGCACGCTTCTCTGTGTGTGTGATACTTCAACGCAAACAGTAAAGGCCAGCGCACGTCGGTGGTCGGCGGGGCAGGGTATTTAAATTTACCAACGTAAATTCATTCATATCTAATGGTAAGAAGATATATAATTATTCCAAAGCTCAAAAAACTTTTCAAAAGCAAAAGTCCAACCACGAAGAATCAAAGGGAATTTCTCTCTGCGGTATTTAAGAGCGCGCGAAACGTCTGTTGCGACGGTATGCGCCGGAGCCCACTAGCAGACGATCGCGGGGGAGAGGCAGAGCAAGCGGGGTGCACTCTGCATTTCCCCCGTGGCATACCGCAATCGTCACTGCGCAGGCCGGCAGCAAATCCTCCTAGATGCCGTCCACCGCCGTCCGCGCCGGTGTGCGCTGGCCTTTTCACGTCATACAGTATCTACAAGATGTTAGTCAGATATAGTATTTACTTACCTACTCGTTTTCTTCGTAATGAATTATTGGCATCCGCGCCGAGCCGACACAAAAGTAGTGCTAAAACGAAAGTACAAAACCAAAGACACTGGCACTGGCCCCCAAACTGGAACGGACTGGGGCCGCCCTAAAGCGGCTCCTGCCCAACCTGAGGGGTCCAAACGCCTCCTGCCGGAGGCTTTACGCGGGGGTCGTGCGGTGCATGGCTACATATGGGGCCCCAGTGTGGGCGCGTTCACTGCGGCGGAGAGCCGCCCACTATCTGAACGCACCCCAAAAGGTGGTAGCCGTAAGGCTGATCCGGGGCTACCGCACGATCTCGGGCGAGGCGGCAAGCCTCCTTGCCGGACTGCCGCCGTGGGATCTGGAGGCGATAGTCCTCGCGCGCCTGTATGAGTGGCGCGCGGAGGCACTACGCCGGGGGGAAACCCCGCTTCCGCGGCAAATCGCGGCGGAGCGGACGGACCTCCGGCGCGATCTCATGGCGGCATGGAAAGAGCGACTGTCGCAACCCAGCGCAGGGCACGCCACGATAGCGGCGGTAAGACCCCTCTTTGAGGAGTGGCTAGAGAGGCGTCACGGCGTCCTCACCTACCGCCTGACGCAGGTCCTCACCGGACACGGAAGCTTCGGGAGGTTCCTGCACATCATCAGGCGGGAGGAAACGCCCGGGTGTTACCACTGCGATGATCGCCCCGAGGACGCGGTGGAGCATACGGTGGGGGCCTGCCCTGCATGGGCGGAGCACCGCCGTGTCCTCGTAGAGGCGATCGGCAGCGGCGGCGACCTCTCACGCCCGGCCTTGGTTCAAGCCATGGTCCGGGGCGAGGGGGAGTGGGAGGCAGTCGCCTCCTTCTGCGAAGCAGTCATGCTAGCGAAGGAGGTGGCGGGACGGGAGAGGGAGAGAGTCTCCCGTCCAAGCCGCCGCGGTGGACGCTCCGGGCGTCGGGAGCCGCGTGACGACTCCCGGCCACCGTAGGCGCGGGCCTGCGGGCGGTGAGTAATGGGTAGCTCACCGTCCGATCAGGATCAGGCCCGTGCCGGACGGCGCGTACGTGTTCCACGCGCGCCTCAAAGAGATGTCAGCATCGAAGAGGGGGCCCATTAGGGCCCAAGCCTGCCGGGAAAGCGGGATCATCCATAAGGGGTACCGCTGACCCGGAACATAAAGGGCCAAGGAAGGAACACGGGTGGGTTTTAGTCAGTAAGAGTCTGACACTCCCTTCCGCTCCACCCAGAGCGGGAGGGGTCATTTGATGATTTCCCATCCTCAAAAAAAAAAAAAAAGCTTTGTGGTACCAAGCCCACACAAATTCGTATACCAGCATACCCCTCGTTTATTTTGTATTTTATGTCTTGTCTTTGACTTTTGTGACCGCAATGCGTATGACCAATAGACAACCAATGGATATAACGAATGAAGATACTACCATGGTACTACTAATCCACCTGTTGAATCTGTCACCGAACTGAGGGACATGAACATCAGTCAAAGTGATGCAATGCAAAAACATTGGCGTGCAGCGGCCAAACCTCAGCCATCAATCTCAACAGGAATTCCGAAGAGAGTCCGTCTTTGGCTGGAGTTTCCTAATCGAAGCATGGGCCAGCTATGGTGAAAGCGATGCCGCACGTTATGTGCAAGCGTGACGTGTTATAATTAAAGTGTACGCCTATTGTAATCAAAGCTGCCGACATCCCGATCTGCGGGACTATAAAGTGTAGACGTAACCAGTTCCCGGTTGTCTTAGCAAGCGCGATCACCATTCACAAGTCGCAAGGTGGCACTTGCGACGAAGTTGTCTTCCACTACGCTTACTTCACAACAGGCAAAGCTTGTGTAAGTTGCACTGAGTAGTCACATCGATTGACGGTCTGTATCTCACCAAAAATAGAGACGATATTAAATTTTATCACGGGCAAGGCAGCATGGCGCCTACGGTGAAAGATATACGCGATCAGTACGACCGAGTATATATTATTATTATTTGAGTACCTATAAGCAAAATAATGACACTAATTTATGTTTCTAAGACATAAAGTTTTGAAATTATTAAGGTAAGATTATAAAGACCTTTTTCGTTACGGTCCACTTCTATGACCTGATGCCCGTATGTTTCCAACGTCAAAAATATTGCATGCAGCAGAGGTGAGATTGTTGAGATGGCTGTGTGGAGGGACGAGAATAATAATAAACTTGCACCAATACTCCCACTCAAATATATAAATAGTTTCGTCTACCATACTGTCTATTTATAATTTTACTCCCACATTTAACCCTACTGCAGGACACTTGACTAAGAATCATGCTATCAGTTCTAACCGGCTAGGCCGAGAAAAAAATTAGAGAAACAAAACTATTATTATTTATTTTGTCTTGACAAATGTAAAGTAGAAGTGCTTAAAACCTGCGTAAGGAAAAGTTTACATTTGTGACAGACTGGTGCCTGAAATAGCCAATGTCATCAACGCCTGTGGCACAAGTCACCAGGGCCCCACGACAGTAAATGTGTATAAGACACACCGGCCACTTGTATATGAAATGGCTAGATTAAACTTGAGAGTTTACAATTGACAGGTGACCGAAACGGCGCACAGTGTGGTATTATGACAATCTAGCTGGACAAAATTATTTTGTCCCATATTTACGTGTTATTAGGTGGTAAAATATAAATGAAAAAAAAAAAAAAAAAAAGATTGGTAGTTTTAGACGTATAATTTAACAACAGAACATTGTTTCCACAACAAGGTATACATCAAAATGAATACTTATAACAGTAAATACAATAAAAAAGTTATACAAAGTTTATTACACTTAATTCTTAATTAAGAAGCTTCGTCAGATTCTTCAAACCTTTCATCAGAGTCTTCAGATTCTGATTCAGATTCATGAGAATCACTATCTGTTTCGTCTTCTGTCATCCCAATTTCAATACTTGGAATCCTTATTTCTAATAGGGCATTTACCTCGGGTTTAATATTACCACGTTTTGTTTTTGGAGTCGCACGCAAACTAGCGATATACGGATCCGATGAAATTAACAATCTATTTAATAAATCACGATTTGTGTTAATTCTCGAAGATTTTCTTGTAAAAAGTTCCCTGAATTTCCTATTGTGCTTATTTCGAGCCTCTTGAGCTTCTTCAGACATTTAACCTATTGGTAAAATGCATGCAGAAATTATATCTTTTCCGTGAAATAAAATTTTATGTACGCTTACTGGCATTGGGTACCACGAATACTCCTTAAAATATAATTCTCTTGTGGCCTTGGCGAAGTCATGGAATTTGTCAATATTTATGTGATACCCGCTATTTATGGTCTCTAATATGACATGGAAGCGTTTGATAAGCTCAACATTTACACCAGTTATTTCTGCTGACTTTTCAGCATTTCGGAAAAACTTACGAGCTGTATTACCATCATTCGTGTTTCCGGTTTGTTGTTTTGGCATATCTACTAAAAGACCCAATTCGCTTCTAAACTTTTCTTGTAAGATCTTCTTTTTTTCAGCCACTTTGGTTTTATTTTCGGTTCCCCTAGCCTGCCATGTTTTTATTTCCAGACGGTAAGATATGTGCAAGATGCATTCAAATAACCTAATCCAAGAATGCATAGGTGATATACCCAGAGACAGAAATTCAGTTCTTACAGTCTTTTCTAAAATGTGTTCTTCATTATTCATTTCACTGGGTTTGGCACCACATATGTAGCATGTTTGTGTGGATGTACATGAAGATACTGCATTACAAATTTTTCCGTCTATCATACAGAATATCAGTGTTGGCTTTACTAACACTTCCATGTCATTTACAATAATTTTAGTAGGTATCAGTGATTGTTCTTTGATTTTGTCAACTTCGCTCACAATAATAGTTGGAGTTTCTTTGGCAAATACAAACTTTATGGGTCGACAATATCTAGTTGATGATGTCGAAGGGTTTTGCCAAACAATTTGTTTACCACTTTGGCTATTCATTGCATACATTTGTATTGGCACCATTGAAATGCTGAACAAACTTTCATCACTAGAGTGTGATTCGGAAAATTTTTGTTTGTAGCGATTTTGTTCTGCTCCATCACAACCCCATTTAACAACAATATCTAAATTTCTTAACTCTTTTATCGCTTTCAGGACCTCTTCTTGCACTTTGCATAATCTTAATATTGTGTGATCCATTAAAGATTGAAGTTTAACTTCGGCATGTGTTTCTGAAACATCAATTTCACTTGGATAACACAATTGTTTTGCCGTTTTCACTCTGTAGTATGGTGGATACAGATTTCTGTTAATCACTTTTGATTGCTCTCGTATGATACCATATTGGTGTGTCGACAGATTTGCATCAACGATTAATGCCAAAGCTTGGTCATTCGAAAGCCCACTTCGCTTTGGGTTTATTAAACACCTCCGTGCTTTTTTTATTTCCGTTCCTCTTCGGGGTGAAAACAGGGAAAGCTCCTTAACAATAGCTGCTGAGTCCCTTTTTCCTAATTGGCGAAGCTGTATTTCGTTTGCCATCGATATCTCTTCTGGACACGTAGTTTCAAGAAGATGACGAATTCGCCGTTTCTTTGTTTTTTCACTGGATAATTCAAAGTCTTTCGGTGGTCTTCCGGCACGTTTACTTGTTCCAGGTCACTACCTGTTGTTGTTGTTGTGTTGATGTTTCACTAAACATCAACGTTAGTTTCATTGACAATACCCGTAAATGATATGGTCGCTTCCAACCATGAAGAATTCGTTTTCAGAAAGCGTTCTCGATGTCTTCCTGATTTCGACCATCTTTCGTCAATCTTTTGACTAACTCTACTAATTGTTGCTTTTAAACTCTTCAAAATATCATCCGTAACGGACTGGACACTAAGTTCTTGTAAAATATAATGCAACAAAGCATCTTGTCTTGATTCTTTGGCGTTAGCAAACCAAACATCAAAAAACGAACGACGAGAAATATGCGAAGTCATACTGAAAATAAGAAAATGTTGTATGAGTGTCGCAAACTTTCGCAAGCAAATGAACATTTTTCTTGTAGTATATGAATATACCTTTCAGAAAAATATACCCAATGCACAGGGAAATGCAGGGAAACAAACTAAAACCCTCGATAAAACTCAAAAAGTTCTGTTTGTGATTAAATAAAAACCTTACTCTGTTAATTTAATATTTATGATTAAACTAATATATATACTAACAAAATAATATATCAAAATTTACCTTGAAAGTCCCACAAAAACGATAACAACACAAAATCACCACTAGCACACAGAAACACAGCGTATTCATCGAGTGAACTCAGACGAATGAAACGGTTGCAGCCGTCCAGGTGGTCCCATCAAAACTCTCTCAAAAAACGTGCAAATAAGTGAATACCAGTGTTGTGTGGTGATTACGAATTGACTGGATGTGGGAAGTCACAAATTAAGAACCACGCTGCCGAGCTGTCGAAGAAGTTATCCATTGTGAGTACCTTTCCCGTCCAATGCCAACGACCTTAAGCTAGTCGCACAAATCCGAACGGACAAGGATTGCAAACGCGCACTCATGTCGTGTGTCACTCATCGCGCCACCCACGGAGCAGAAACATTCTGCTCCGTGGCGCCACCGCGCACCGTGACAGTGTCGACAACCACAGACTACAATATAGTATGTCGACAACTGTCAAAACAACGGAGCGCTACGAGCTACGTGCGACGTGCGTGAGTCACCGCTGCTACGCTCCCACCGAGCGCTGCTACGTCACGAACCTGTGCTACGAATGGACTACGAGAACTGTATCAGCTACGTTCTAACGCTGCTGCTTGTCATTATTGGTGTTGCGTATTTCCGGTTTGCTTGAGTTTTATTCGTTGATACTTGCCTTCAACCTACTCATTATTTTGGTTGTTAACATGGCAGGGATACATCGTTCCCCACCAAACACCCCTAGAACACCGATTAGTAGTATAAGCCAGACCCAAACACGCTCAGAGCCGGATATCACCACGGCCGTCACAGAGTGCGACTATGCAAACACTAAAAGAAATAAACGTCCGCGTAATGATACCTCGCCTCAAGGCGATTTGCCTGAGTTGAGCTCACAAGAACCACAAGTGCTACAAGATATTCTTGCAGACTGGAAGAAGGAGCGGGATAATAGAATTGCGGAACTACTGGTGGCCCAAAACACTTTAATAGGTGAGCTCTCTTCGAATATAAGAGATATTAAAAGTCAAAACAGTAAAATACAGGCATCCAACTCAGAAATATGTAAGTCAAACGCCGGAATCGTACAGTCAATAGATTTTTTTAATAAACAGTTCGAAGATATGAAGATGGAAGTGGAAATATTGAGGAAGGAGCGACGAGCTGTACGGCCTTAAGCCCTACATTAACACTGAAACTTTCAACAAGTATGTTGCTACATATTCAAAAGTTTTTAGGAAGACCTGCAAGATACTCGTAGCTAAAGCCCAGTACATTAGCAACAAGATTAAATCTGCAGAAAATAAAATAAAAACAGTTTGGAAAGTTATAAATAACGAAACTAATAGGAAAAAAATACGTAGCACAGATTATACATTGGAGACTTCACGTGGTGCCATAAGCTCTAAATTAGAAGTCGCCCAAGAATTTGTAAAGGGGAATGCCAAGGTTTCCTACAAGACTCGGCCAGAACCGACAAAGATGACCTATATATCATAAAAAAGGCAAATAATTACAGAATTTGATAGTTTAATTAATTTTCTATTAGAAGTACACCAAAAAAAGTTATAGTTCTTTAAAGTTGACCACTTAATACTTTTCATTTTAACGATAACATGACATAAACTATTAAATAATGAATTAAATTAATGACTTTTGGCACATTATTCTCACATATAGATACGTTTTTATAGTAAAAATATACAATCACTTACACAGCAAGTCGAAATCAAAATCAGTCCTAGATGATTTAGATACACTGTCATCTTTAATTCAAGGTCATCTGTTACATACTCTAAAAGTCGTAAAAAGTTAATTTATGTTAACCTTCGATCATTATTATTGATCGAAAAAGTTAACTATGCATCTAACATTTTGTAACATTTATGTCCAAATAAACAGCCGAAGTCCTAATTGCTAAACGTTTTTTTTTGCGATTTGCCAAAAAACTAGTTTTAAAAGAGTGTCCATGGAGTTTCTTGTCCGTTCTTCTCCATAGGTACCTACTACGCTTTTGAATGGACAACTAGCTTCATCTTTCTGACTGACCGACCCCTTGACAATTTAAAAGTGCCTGTAATTGGTTTATTTGAAATAAATGCTTTGAGTTTGAGTTGAGTTTGCTGGTCCCTACATTTTGACGAGTTCTGCAAACATAAATGTAGGAACAGTAGATGTTTTTTTCGCTATTTCATATTTGGTCCCATAGTAAAAGTTGTTCATAATGATGAGGACAATGACCCCTTAAGAGGTTGATGGTGTTTTACCAATAACCCTGTATAAGGTATTTACTGTTGTATTTATTCTTTGTTGCCTGAATTAAATAATTTATTACTATTACTATGGCGCCACACAATTCCAGTCTTGGAATGGCCACTCGACTTTTAGGTATTCACCCTGATCATGGGCGCTGCGTAAATAGACGCATGACCTGTTATACACGTTCAGATGCGTCTGTGAATACATGTAGTTCCAGTATAGTATATGCATCACATATAACGAGTCGTGGAACACGAAAATTATTGACAACCGGCAATGCTTTGACAAGTACCGGGGTTAATGGCTCATCCCATAAGAGTTTGGCTATCCACATCCGTATTAAAAACCTTACATTGTGACTACGCAAGGAAATAAAAGTCCTAGTGGGTCAAAAATACGTTCTATGTCAAAAAATACATCACGCTGTCAAGCCCTAATAACTTATTGGGTTCATTATAATTCATATCTAAATCTAATGTTGACTGAAAAGATCTAGAGACTAATTTTGCAAGCAGATGCTAGTGCATTGGTGACCTCTGGGCAGATAAATATACAACTTCATTTAAATCATCACCTCCAGTCAAAAAAAGGTCATCAACGTAAAATATAATCATGCCTATGAGCTTAATGCAACGTATAGCAAGAAATGATGCACTAGTCGTACCATATGAAATTTGTAAATCTTGACTGGATCGCATGTCTTATCACGCCACAGAACCTGTTGCAGGTACTTATCAGATGGGTGGCCATATATAATATATATACATCTTCGCGATTTCAATTGAAAAGATGAATTTATTTTGTCAAAACCGGAGAAGTATAGACAGAAGATCGTCCTACACTGTAGGACCCACCATCTGCACGTCATTGATGGACACCCCTGAAGAAGTAGCACAACTTGCATCAAAAATTACATGGAGCTTGGTAGTTGTACTACATTTACGCAGTACTCAGTGGTGTGGTATGAAATATCCACTTGGACTATCATTCAGCGCCGCAGCCTCCTTATAAGCCCATTCCCACCGGCTTCCCTTCAGAAGTTTGGAACACAACCACTCTCTCAGTGGCACAATCAGTACTTTTAAAAGTATAGAAAAATTACAAAACGCCTACACTGATGGACATTAAATCATCAAAATTTGCTCTTTTACAACATATTGCTATAAAGTAAACCGCAGGAGCGATCGGCTTATTCGCCGATAAAATCTCTTAGCAAAAGAACGTCATGACGTCACTTGAAGGTCACTACCCAGCCCGCCATATTAGAACTAAAGTAAGCCGACTCTGAGCGTCTTACTCGGATAATCGAGCGATATGTATATAGGAAATATGTGCGCGCGAGCGGGATGGGTCGTTATCCGTCGTTGAATTTCGTACCGAATCGGACGAATGTTTGATGACATTTTATGTTGACAGACAATTTGACGTAATTACATTACAATAAAACGACCATAGCTTGCATGCGTTGTTGATTGAATTTATATTTGAATTTAATAGTTAGCTATTTTAGAATTTATTGATTGGTATAAAATAGTGATTTGTGTATTTTTTTAGTTGAACTGTGTTTATTTGTGTTGTTGTTGTGTGTAGTGAAAGCAGTTACATAGACGTACGTTGAAATTAGGTATTTGCGGTAAGTAGATAGTGTAATAAGTTGAAATTACTAATTTAGAGTAAGTAGATTTACAAAGTAGCAGGTCAGTAGGATGGCGGGTCTAATAGCTTTAGATTGCTGCTTGACAGATTATTTGCTTTGTGAGGAAACATGCTTTTCAAGGTTAAGTTTTCTGGCTTACCTCTCTCAATATTTCACCCTTCGCCACTGCTATCATTATTCTTGTATCCGGTCGTTTGTCCTAAAGTTTCATATATTATTCAGACATGAAGTCATTTATATTCGATATGACGGAGGAGGACCCTCTCCATCATCATTAGCACTCATCGTTGGTCCTCTTATTAACTGTGGGCGTCAGTGGGTAGTATTGGAAGAAGAGAACAGACTCGTTTACACAATCAAATTATAATTCTGATCCAATAATTACAACACAGATTGTAGATTAGATAGTCACGTATAGCTAAGTAGGTACTAGGTACGTATCGCAGAACGCGCGATGGTTTAGTGGCGCACGCGCCGCCCGCCAACCGAGAAGTGCCGTCCTTTCAAACTCGATGGCGCGCGCCCCACCAACTCCATCGAGCGCCACCAGATGGCGCTGGCGTACCGGATACGACTCAGATGCGACAGATATATTTACCGAACTCAGGCACTAATATTTTCTAGATTAAAAAACCGTTACGAAGGGAATCAGTTTGAATTAAACTGCATGAAATATTATTCGACATTCTATTAACATTATTATAAGTAACAGGGGCAGAAACAGTTTAAATTGCTATTAATTTATTGACATAGGGTAAGACTTGGTAATACGCCCTATTATTTTTAAAATTGTAATAAAACAAAAATCTTACAAGTTATAATCAAACTTTTTATTTTGGATCAATTTTTAGTCTTTTGACAATAATGGCACAAGTGAATTACGTTTACGACAGCCGAAGGATCGAAAAAAAACCGAAATGATTTTTATAGCTTTTAATTATTAAAAAATGAATTACAATTAATTAACCTACGAATATTCATTCCACGTCGAAGTAGGAATATGGAATGCGTATTCTCACAAAATTAGTCATTAAAATTAGATTGCACCGTTGACTGACGTCAATGCTGCATCGGCGATTAGTTGTTGTCAACCAGTATTGGCGTAACTGCAACGTCGGCGATCTTCCTTTAGTAGAGCTACGTAATTCCTCCACCCTTAGAACGGCGACTATTTTAGCACGTTGAGTGAAAATGTTGCCGGAATGTTGTCGGGATCTGCATTCCTTTCCAGAATTACGGTCGGAGGCTGCTGGTTATTTTCATTAATTTTCGTAGTATTACTACATTTGCATATGTAGCGCCTGGCCATTAAGATGCTAATAAGTATGGCTGCACTTAATAATAATAATAATAATATCGTATATTTCGGAAATCAGGTTCCATTTTGTTAGTATTACAGTCTTAAAAATAATGTTAGTACGTGAAATATTAAACTAATCGGGCATGAAAGGAGAACCACTCATCTCCTGTTGCAAAGAGAGTGCCACCCCATCCACGCCTGCAGCATTGGTGAATCCCACCGTTCAGACAAGGTCTTCAGGAGAACGTTAGAGGTGATCCGCAACCGACTCAACAATGAAGCGCAGCGCGTGCGCATCACAGCGAAGAAATCCTGTGTGCGCGCTTCTGCGAACATGGCAGATGCGCTGCACCACCGCGGCAGCCCCAGCATTCCCCTGAATGCCTAATGTTGAGGTCGATCATAATGGAAAAACAGATATTATACACAAAAACAGAACGAAACTGTATTATGTTTAGAATAAAAGCAATGTACCTAATAAGCGCATAACAACACTTGGTAGACAGGTCAGCAGAAAACGGAGACGCACTAGCGTCAACTATGCGCACATAGGTACCTACATACTTACTTAGTTGGTAACAATTGTCATAATGTATGTACGACAATCATTAATCATATCTCGTATTATAAGTAACTACTTATTATTGTATAACTTCGAGCAACTAAAAACAATAACAAACATGTGTACTACGATTATGTCATAAAGGTATTATATAATTACACGCGTACGCTTTAATCTAAGAGCTAAGAGTGTCAATGTTTACTTTTTGCTTGTGTTAACAAAACTATAATTGTATTCATACAATAAAATAAAATAAAACTTTTATTTTATTTTAGTTTTAGGGAGGAGATGAGAGGGAGATGTTAATGTAACCATATAAACGTGTGTCTTTTGTAATAAAGCTCAGTATTGTATCAGCATTCGTTGTGTCATTTACTCATACCATCGCCCATCCGCACAATAGCATGGTGCATATTTGATTGATAGAATAAAACAAAAACTGTTAAAAAAACATAAAATAATTTATTATATCAGTATTTTGTATTGCCCCCCCCCCCCCCTAGCTCTAATCACAGCTTGCAGTCGATTCTTCATCGACCTGATCAATTTTTTGACGGTGTCTTGAGGAATTTCATCCCACTCCTCTAATAACGCCGCTTTCAGTTCCTCTATGGTCGAAGGGACTGGATTTCTGGCCCTGACCCTTCTTTTGAGCTCTTCCTATAAGTGCTCGTTGGGATTCATATCTGGAGTGAGTGCAGGCCAGTCCATTGTCTGTATATTCACTTCGTCCAGGAACTGCCGAGTGATACGCGCCGTGTGACACCGGGCGTTATCATGCATTAAGATGAAGTTCTCGCCGACAAATCTTGCGTAGGGAACCACGTGGTCCTGAAGTATGTCGGTAATATACCGATCAGCTGTCAGTCCTCCTCTTTGGCCTCCGCCAGGCACGAAAACAACCTCGGTTTTTTCCGTCTAAAGAGATACCAGCCCACATCATGCAGGAGCCGCCGCCGTATGCAACCGTTTCAGCGAAACAGCACTGCGCAAATCACTCGCCCGGACGCCTGTAGACCCGGCCTCTCCTGTCACTGCCATGCAGACACATTCTGCACTCATCAGTGAACAAGACCGACTGCCATTGCTCAACGCTCCAATTGAGATGCTCTCGAGCAAATTGAAGGCGTACTTGTCGGTGGCCTGCAGTTAATTTTGGGCCCGTGGCAGGCCGTTTGGAGTGAGATTGGCTTTCCTCGAGCGTCTTCTTACTGTCCACTCGCTGACAGCCACCCCTCGAACACCCCTCAATTCCTGCATCACATCAACACCCATTAGGTGCCGACTCCGCAGCGCTGTTGTAACGATGAAACGGTCGTCTCTCTCTGAAGTGCACCGGTGGCGGCTGGCTCTTGGTCTCCGATTATAGGCACCAGTCGCTTGAAATCTTCTGTATACCCTTGATACAGCAGACTGGCTCAAGTGAAGCTGGGCAGCGACGGTTCGCTGACTGAGTCCTCGTTGCAACAGAGTAACAACTTGAGCAGCTTCTTCAGGCGTAGTGTCCATAGTTTCTTCAAAACCATGAGTGCAATTTGCGGAGATGTGTACATAGGGGTCTTATTGGATCCCATAATTAAAAAGATAAGGATGTTTCTAAGTGATATTGCAATTTAAGTCAATAGTTTTTGTACCTATTTTTCTGTTATTTTCTTCTTGTCTGTTTATATAAGTGTGTACATAAATGGTTAAATAAATTAATATAATCAAATTATGGGTTAATTTAGGTTTGACATATGAAGTCTGTTCATTTCGAGATAAAGTCAACCTATTTTGAAATGAAGAACTGTTTTGATGCATATATGTTTCACTTACAGATTTATTAGGTGGTGGACCTAATGGTACTGGTATTTTCTCAGTTTGTTTACACATTTTCTCTACGTTGTATCTGTCAACGTTATCAGAGTTATTACAATTTTCAGGCAATACTCTGTCAGATTTCAATGGTCTGTTCAACAAGAAATTAATCTCATCAACTATCACATCTCTGACTTTTACAATCTTTTTGTCTACCACATCCCACACCTTATAACCATTCGGTTCATAACCAATTAATATCCCTTTTAAGGATTTTTCATCGAATTTGGTTTTCCTAGTTTTATTTACAAAATAAACAGTTGAACCGAAAACCTTTAAATATTTAATTTGTGGTTTTTCATTATGCCACAATTCAAATGGTGTGTTAGCTGTTTTCAGTGCTTTTGTAGGGCAGATATTTATTAAATATGTTGCTGTCAACACAGCCTCACCCCAGAATGTTTAGCGCCAGATACCATGGCTCGACTATGCTCTGTTATAGTTCTTATCATTCTTTCAGCAATACCGTTCAAAGCAGGGGTATGCGGCACTGTTAAGTGGTGACTAATACCTTTTTGCACACAGTACTCTTTCATTTCACTTGATAAATAATCACCACCATTATCACAATACAAATTGACAATTCTCGAACCGAAATGAACTTCACACTTTGCAACGTAATCTCGAAACGTGGCAAAAACGTCTGATTTATGAGCTACTAAGTATGTGGCACAGTAGTGTGTGTATTCGTCGACAAAAATTACAAAATAGTTTTTGTCGTCAAGTGTTGAAGGAGTTATGGGACCACACACATCAGTATGCACATTAAATAGAGGTCGTTTTATAATTTTTGACTTTGATTTATTAAATGGCAAACATGCTTGTTTTCCGTTTTACAAGCTTCACATAATTTATCATTTGGTGTCACATGATTTATTAGTTCATTATCAGAATAAAATTGTTTGCTTTTGATTTGCACAAACTTAGATTTGCCAATGTGACCAATGCCATGCCATGTCATGTGCCATGTGTGTGTGTGTGTGTGCGCCTTTGATGCCATAATTCATAGATATTATTGTTTACGACCCTATTTGATGAGCTTCTAGCATTTAAAGCACATTTTTCAAGTATGAAACTTATACCAATTAAATTGTTCAAAGACTTACCCTCTGTTACCATCTTACCCTCGTTGTATATTTGCACACCACCGTTATTGCCAAAAACAATGGTCATTCCAGCTTGTTGCATTTTCTTTACAGAGAGCAAGTTGTAAGGAATTTCGGAACAGAAAAGTACATCCTGTAGCATTCCCTTTATACCTAAGTGGCTGGTTACTGGAATATTGCCCTTCTTTGTTGCTCTTATAAATGTTCCATTTTTAGCAACTGAGATGTCTATTGGTTTTTGCAGTTCCATGAAGTTTTGTGCCAGATCTTCTCTATTAATTAAATGATCTGAGGCACCCGAGTCCAAAATAAATGTAATCTCGTTTTGATCTTCACATTCATTTCCACAGCCTCCGACCAAAAAAGCAAATCCCGAGATATTAGGATTTTCAGTATCTGTAATATTTACAGTTTGAACTGTTCTGTTGTTTTCGAAACGTTGTTTCACCTGCTTGTTATAATAACAGTTCTTTTGTACATGACCATTCCTTCCGCAACAATGGCATTTTATATGTTTCAGTCTATCATTTTTCGGCTTGAACGAGGATTTATAAAACTGTTCTCGATTTAAGTTCCGTCGCATGTTTGAATTTCTATAATTGTGTCGGTCTTGAGTTTTAGGTTTTGTTGTACTTGTAGTTTTCGCCTGAAGAACTTTCATGCTCGTATCGCGCCTTTCATTGCTTAATTTTATTTCGTGATCAAGAAGTCTAGTTTTGACAAAGGTTAAGGTCAGGTTGTCCTCTGCTAATGTTTCAATTGCTGTGACGACACCATCATAGCTGTTAGGTAGAGTCATAAATAGATGTGTTACCTTATCTACTTCTTCTAATTTTGCACCTGCAGCGATTAATTCGATTAACAAGTCGTCGAATTCTTGGAAGTGTTTTGTTAAGGGGTTTTCTCCTTGTAGCTTAAAATTCAACAACCTTTTCCTCAAAGCTAGTTGAGTCGCTATGCTTTTCCTTTCGTAGATAGAATCCAGTTTCAAGAAAATGTCCTGTGCAGTATTTTCTTCACTTGTAAGCCCCAGCAATGAATCTGATAGATAGTCTATTATTGTATTCTTAGCGATTCTCTGTCTTTTGTTCCACTCACTGTCCGGTTCTTTAGGAGTTTCTTCATCAATTATATTAAGCACTTCAAGTTCATTTAATAGATTACGTATTCTAAGTTTCCACACACTATATTTGTCCCCGTCAAACGGTTTAATATTTCTTTTCATTTTAAGTTTATCCATCTTATTAAATCACTAAAAGTTATTCAGAATGTTATTTAGTCTAAATCACTGGGCCCATAACCTGTTGGGTTTTGAGAACCAATGAAAGACACAGTTATAATTTCAACTGATTAATTTATTATATTTATTTGGCAGGAGAGGTGTGTGTGCACTCTCGCTTGCTCCAGACGGAACACTGACGTCTAAACTATATTAAAGTTATGCACAATGTAAATATATATTAAAGAGTTAAAGACTCTCAAACTACTTAAGTGGGACGGATATATTTTGTTATATTCCAACAACAGCCACAGAAATAACTCTGTTTATGTAGCGCTTAAAAAAAATCGTAAAATCATCGATCGTCGCAATAGTCGTTCCTAAAATATTTTTGAATTATTTTTAATAACTAATTAATAAAATTAATTATTAAAAATAATTAATTTTACTAAAAATATTTTTGCCAACTGTGGAACCCTTCACATCGCGTAGTCCGACACGCATAGTGAAGGGTTATTTGATGACGTGTCAGGACGAACTCGCCGGGAACTTGGGAACTCGGAACACTATTTCCTTTACAACCGACTTATTAAAACGAGGAGGTTCTATGTTCATCAATTGTGGACCGATTTTGAAAATTATTTTATTAAGTTTGTTTTGGTAGTTACTTTATTGAGCTTCAGTTATATGTATTTTAATCCACTTTGTATAAGTTGATGATGTTATATAAAACGTCATGTCACTCTTGTTTACCTAACACGTAGAGTTATATGAATTCGAGAGAGATAGGTACGACAGCAAAAAAGTAAAAATTTTAAAGTGAAATTTTCAAAAAAAAACACTACAAAGTGAAAAATATCTTTCATTTCGGAAGTCGGTGGCAAAAAACGAAAATTGAATCGTTATCTCAACATTATTTTATTATTTTTTGGGTCATCTGCCGTAGTGTAGTAACTTGAAATATCTGAGGGGCAATTCCCGTATTTTTAAGAACGTTCGCATTCTAATCTCAGTATCAATCCGTCAAAAGTTCAATCACATGACATAAATTCATACACACGCTATCATACATAACACATAAATGCACCTACACACACCCACATACTCTAGATATGTTTTGTATAAATAATATTAATATAAAAAATAGCTATTGTATAGTAACTATACACTCATACTTGTATACAGATGCTTATTTCAAATTTTATTACGCACACAATATTTTTATAATAATCCGCCAATCAGGGGACCGGCACTCTCTCTTCTTAACACAGGCTATATTTTAGCCTATCTAGGAGAGCAGTTCTTCACCCACCTTTTTTTTTATTTGAACCTAAAATATATAAATGAAACCTTTGTAAACTTTGTGACTTGCACCTCAATAATGGGCCCCCGAAAACTGGTGCTAGCATTTAGTGACTTAGCGACAAGGGGGCAACATAATATCCTGAGCCAAGAAGATCTTTACCATCACTTACTGGAATACTTCCTTCCTCCAAGCACGTTTTTTTTTATTTATTTTTTCTTCTGAATCTCCACTCAAGCCAACCAATAAAGGTAAGCCAGAGATGAGGAACAAGACTTGTCCCGGGAAATAGGGTCTGAGGGGTCGCTACTCCCCAACAGCCCGCCACATGCTGCCCTGCGGGTTTCTGTATCTCTCTTGATCTGGCTCCTCACGCTAGACCTGTTCCAGCAAAGTAAACTCCACCGGCACAGACCTAGAGTTCGGAGCGCGCAAGCCCCACCACGACGTCAACGTAGGGATACGGCGCGGCGGTGGGGTTATTATTATTATAAATTTATGACAACTTTTTGATATTGACTGTCGCTGAGATGAGAATGCGACTTGAATTTGAACGTTTTTTAAGTACGAGAATTGGCCTTCAGATTATAAATCAGTATCTATGTATATGTAGTTACGATAAGACTGAAGATTTACGTTATGTATCAATCGCTTATCTTAATGGTCGGATCGCTAATTATAGATAAAATAAGTACGTAAAGAACAGCCCGCAGTAGTATCCAGCATTCCTAGAGCCTCAAGTCATTCGGTAGGGGACAAATAACGTCACACGACATGCAAAGAGGTTGGTTTTACATAGATTTCGCTGTTGCCACTTCGCCAGACATCGTGCGTAACGTCGCCCGACATCTCTAGCGACATAATTATGTTGCGGGACATTTTGTCTCCTACCGGTGAATACGAGGCTTCAATATGCGCTTTGAAATTAGTACCTATACATATATTACATAATTATTATAATTTATGAAATAGAGATGACGTAAATTTTTACTGGCGGATAATAAAACGCGGAAATTAAACCGCAAAAACAAAAACTAGTTTCTCAGACATCTCGTAGATATTTTTTTATTAAATTACCTATAAATAATAGGTACAGGCTATGAACATGAAGTTGCCGTTTTACAATACTGGCCATTTGAAACATAATTTATGCATGGCTGGCAATAAATACTAAATTCAAATGAAAATAATAAAAAAAACATGGAATTCTATTTTCAAATTCAGTCATTTACTACATTTGTATCATTTTCATCAGGACACTATAAAAATACGAGTAATAATGAGGAATATGAGTTCCGTCGCGGTAGCAACGTAATAAACGGCTCGCGTACGGAGTGAACACTACAATCGAACGCACGACCTTATTGGTTTGAACACTTCCGACATGGAAATTTTGATTAAAAAAATGAACTCCGTGGTCGCCCAAAAACTAAAGGCAAAAACGTCGAATTAAAGGCGATAGTGGAAGCTAACGATAGTCAATCTACGGCTGAGCTAGCAGCAGCTTGCTACGTTAGCATCAAATCAATATTGGTCCATTTGCGTCAAATTGGTAAGTTAAAAAAACTTGATGAGTTGGCGCCGCACGAACTGAACGATCGCCAGCGCGACGTAGGTACTCGTTGAGGTCATGCCCTGCGTTGCTTAACAGACACAAAAACAAAGGGATTTTGCACCGCATTGTCACTTGCGATCAAAAATGGATTCTTTTTTAAAATCGTAAGCAGTCATCACGTTGGTGAGACCCCGGTTCAGCGCCTAGGCAACGCCCCAAACGAAAACTTACCCTTAAAAACATCACGGTCACTGTTTGGTGGTCTAGTGCCGGTATAATTCATCACAGCCTCTTACCAAATGGCACCAGCATTACTGCGGGTGTGTACGGTGAGGAACTGGACACAAAGATGGAGGAGCTCGCAAATCTTCGGCCAGCCTTGGTTAATCGCTCGTCCCCGCTGCTCCTACACGACAACGCTCGCTCCATACGGCACAACAGACGATCTCTAAGCTACAAGAGTTAGGGTTGGAAGTTTTACAACATCCACCGTACTTACCAGACCTTGCGCCGATAGACTTCTTCTTTTACCAAAATTTGGACAACTTTTTGGCAGGAAAAAAAATCAATACCCGAGAGGCAGTACAAAATGCATATGAAGAGTTTGTTGGCTCCCGTACACCTGACTTCTTCAAGAAGGGCATTGAAGAATTACCACTGCGCTGGCAGAGATGCATCGATAGCATGGTGCATATTTTGATTGATAGAAATAAAAAATATTTATCAAAAAATGACTAACTTTCCATAAACTAAACGGCAATTTTATAGGTAAAAAAGACCTAATATTTCGCAAACGGATCCCTGAATCGAAAAAATGTGCAGTGTATAACCCAAAATATTTTTGAAAAACCTGTCCAACTACATCCAACACAATGGAAACAACGAGTAAAAAAAACCATCCCCGATTTACGCGTAAGGGAGGTACCAAACACATAAAATAGAAATGACAGGTTTGTGGCGTTATTAGTATGTATAACCATGCCAAATAATAGTAGATTAAGTATACACCGAGGGGCTAAAGTTGTGTCTTATGTCACGGGCGTCATATTGAATCTCGAGCGCAATGAAGGATTCTTGTATTAACTCCCTCGCTGCGCTCGGGAGTTAAATCCCGAATCCTTCATTGCGCTCGAGATTCAAGCTAGCCCAAGGCAAAGACACCTTTAGCCCAGAGGAGGATACTCCACTTTTTACACCTACTGTGAGAAAATAATAGCCATAGTACGAAAAACAAAGTATTTATTAAATAAAAAAAACAGTAAGAATACTCCACGCGTAGTAAGGGTTTCGAGAATAGCTTTCCTCTTTCTGGCACCAAAGGGTGTTTGTTAGTACTATACTGCCAATTTAGCTGAGCATGTGAGATTCCAAATTCAAATCACATTATTGACCAGCGGGTCATAATGAAATCCAGTACAACATTATTGACCGGCTGTGCCCCCGGCCACTAATGACTCACTTTGGGTTAAGGTTGCTTGACATATAATTTGACATTTTCGAGTAGGTGGTGTGAAAAAGCTTTTTCGTACCACTTGCTCAAAAAAGTGACATTCTATGCCACAAAAAGCGAACATAACAATAGTCATTTTTAATCTGTTAAAAACAGGGAAAGAAAATTGTACTGAATTTCATTCATCCTCTAGGGGGAGAATGTGATTTAAATTTGGAATACTTACCGAAATTCATACTGAACTACATCTGTGTTTACACCATTGAGTTTGTATATTAAGCATTATACATCTTTTTGAAAACGGAATACGCATATATTATGCAGTTATGATTATTAAATAAAATTACGAAAACCGACAGGGCCGTATGAGCTTGATGCCTTTGCTTTTCCGACAAAAAAATATTAGTCTAGGAATTTGCCGCGTTTTTGTTTTCTTCAAATTTAAAAACGTTAAGTTTATTTTAATTTAAATAAGTTAATGTTCTAGAAATACGTTTAATTGTCATTATTTTTATTAAATGCTTATCTCATATTATTATTGTGTTAATTTTTTCGCAAATGGTACGAAAAGTAGAGTATTTTCCTCGGTGATAAAGCTGTCTTAGTCTTGGGTGAACTTAAATCCCTCGCTACACTCAGGACTCGTCTTAAATCCCTCGCTTCGCTCGTGATTTAAGTTTTTAACACCCTCGCTACGCTCGGGAGTAAACCTCGAGTCCTTCATTACGCTCGCGATTTAAATCGTCACCCGCGACAGAAGACACTGCTTTATCCCCTTGGTTAATAATCTACTATTTAGTACCAAGAGTCTCCGAGTTAAACCGCGGACCGACAGACAGACAGAAAATATTAATTCAAATAATCTAGAACACAGGCTGGGCTTGGCAACACGGGTGGGTTTTAGTCAGTAAGAGCCTAGAGCGGGAGAAGTTATTTGATGATTTCCCACCCACAAAAAAAAGGCTTCTATAACAAATGCACATTTTAGGTAGCATAGTAGTTTCATGGACCTAAGTCAGTATTTCGTTTTCAGCACGTTTCCACTTACTTAAGTACAAGCTGTGTTAAAACAAAAGACTCGGCGTTCTACAATAAAATAATTCAAAAGTCACCAGACCATTAGAACTAGGACAATGCGTAATATCTGGATATGTAGATAATAAAATCAACACTATCCACTGGATGTGCACGGAGAGGTTTGCCATGTAAACTGCGCTATACCGTGTGGGTGACTAGATTGCAGCTGACGATCCCGCCTGTGTAGCTTAGCCGTCGGCTGAGCTGTGGGGCGGCGCAGTAATGCCAGTCCGTCACCTTACGGAAGCAAAAAAACACGTCGCTAAGAGTGCGAACGCTATCACGAAATTTTAAAATATGGATATAAAGTCAGTGTGGTTTTGTGTTTTAGTTTTAAGTTTACAATTTGATTGTATCCGGCTTACGACTAATCCGTGCCCTGGTATTTTTGGCTTTTATAAAAAGTACAATGATCCAGAAGATTTGCACGGAAAAGTCACTTTGGAGCCAAATGTGGACGAGTTGCCGGTGTCTGCCCTAGAATTGAGAATTAATTTTACGGTTGTAGGTCCAGTACCTGTAAGTATTCATTCCATAGTTTTTTGATATACAATGTGGAGACGAGAATACGACAATCAATGAAAACAAAGGCAATACTAATGCATAGAAGTATTTCAATATTAATTAACAAATAAATTCTAAAATCGAAATTGTAGTAGTGGGCCGAATATGGGCTTTGCTGATCAGCCTAGTTATTCAAATAAATTCTAAAATCTAAATTAATAACGTGATGTTTTCTAACAAACTAAATACTAAGTAGGTTATATAATAGGCGGAATATGGGTTTTACTGATCAGCTTAGCTATAGTGACTAAACCGTTGGACATATTTGACTGAAATTTTATATCTGTAGGTAAGTTTTATTCTCTGTGGAGAATAAAATTCCATACAGGATGTGGCGTAAATAATGGTTAACCCGGAAACTGTCGATTGGCCAGATTATCATTTATCATTTACCCCACTTATATCGCCTACATACGCGTACATTTTTTTTCCGATACAGGGGCCCAAAATTGCATAATTATCAATATTATCAATTCGTGTCCCACGAACTGAACGCTCGCCAGCGCGGCGAACGCGTAGAGGTATGCCTTGCATTGTTTAACAGAAACAGAAACTAAGGGATTTTGAACCGCATTGCCACTTGCGATGAAAAATGGATCCTATTTGACAATCGTAAGTGGTCATCATGTTGGTTAGACCCTGGTTCTAGGCCTAGGCAATGCCCCAAACGAAAAAATACCCCTAAAAAAGTCATGGTCACTGTTTGGTGGTCTAGTGCCGGTATAATTCGCCGCAGCTGCTTACCAAATGGCTCCAGCATTACTGTGGATGTGTACTGTGAGGAACTGGACACAATGATGGAGAAGCTCGCAAATCTTCGGCCAACCTAGGGTTGGAAGTTTTGCGTCATCCACCGTACTCACCAGACCTTGCACCGACAGACTTCAATTTTTTCCAAAATTCAATACCCGGGAGGCAGTACAAAATGCCTTTGAAGAGTTTGTTGCCTCCCGTACACCTGACTTCTTCAAGAAGGTCATTGAAGAATTACAACTGCGCTTGCAGATATGCATCGATAGTATGGGTGCATAGTTTGATTGATAGAATTAAAAAATATTTATTTATATAAATATGTAGGTACTGTACACACTTTCTGTACACACTTAACGGCAAAAACCTAACATTAAATTAAGTGAATGCACATCATTATTATGACCATTTATCAATTTCAATGAACTTGATTGACTCACAGAATAGTGAGCCAAAAAACCCTGTTTATAAGTGCGGTCAAAAGCCAAATCAAGTTAATTTTCAGGGTTTCTTACCCTAAATAATAAAATTTTATATTATTTTAAATAACATCAAAGTTATTAATACTAAGAGCATGCAAATAAGAAAACACACCACACCACACTGTACAGTTCATAGCGTTTAGAGTTGTTGTCATTTGTTTTTTTTTTTATAAAATTGTGTTATGTTTATAATTTATGTATTCTTTAATTTTATAAGTTACCTAAAAATACAGATATTTATATATTTATCTTTATTTTATCTATAAAAGTACACACTATGATCAGATTTAATCACACTAGTTTAATTCTGCGGAAAGCTAGACTTACCCCAGTTTATATATATTAGTCTATGACTTACCCGATTCAGTCACACGGTGGGACGTCATTACGTCATTCGAGAGGTAGTTGCTGAAAATCAGCGCTGTTGACGATAAGTTCGTCCGAAGTCACAGCATTTTGCTGAGCAACGACCTTTTCTTGCACAGATACGACGCACGGCATAATTGCTTATATTATTGTTGTTTTTTTTTTGTTACAAAAGTAGTTATTTTTCCACTCTGCAATTGGCATTTTGATTTTGTTTTGATTCATTTGTGATTGTTTTGCAACTTTTGTTGTCAACTGTCAGTGTCGCAGACGCATCTGGATCTCAGACTAAGGAAAAGGCATAACGAACAGTATACAGCATATCTCACTGCGGCCGGTCGCCATGTTTTGTCACAGCCAACAAGTACATCAGTTGTCATAGCAACTTGTTTCTTTCAGTGTTTTGAAGAAAATTTTGATATTATAATGCGCGCAGCTCTACCGCAAGCCGCCATCTTTGTGCCAGACTCACAGTATATGTAGGCACGTTTTTTCGTAGGTATGTCACGTCTATCCTTCTTTTCCTTAGTCTGAGATCTGGATTGATTTGTATTGTCAATGTCACATACTACTTAGAGATGTCAACTAAGGTGTTTTGTCTTTGGTCTCTGGCACTGACACATCAAGCAATGGACAAAATTGTCGGCATTAAGTATGCTTGAATATGAGGCTTTTGACAACGTTGGATGTGTATACTTGTCTCTTTTTTATTTTTTTTTGTTTTATTTGTAATGTGCGTTTTGTTTGTGCAGAATCAAAGACATTAAATTATTGCTATCAATTTAATCTCTTTGTGCAGAATAAACATTTTTCTTTCTTTCTTCTTTTTCTAAAAGTTGTCGTCTGTCAGGTAACATCAGCATTCATTAACATGTATTTTAGTTTTGATCACTTGGCCTCCGGTTGTATTGATAAATTTATTTTATTTCATTATTTTATAAAAACTTATGTACAGCTATATTTGAGTGTGAATGTCAAGTGATCGGTCTAGCTAACTATTTTGGGGTCGGCTTCCAGTTTAACCGGATGATGCTGCTGAATACCAGGGCCTCAAGTCTGCTATTACAATAGTGTCAGAATGGTCTATCATTGATTTCATAATTGTTGATTTTGACAAGTTTGGTAATCTACTAATATAATGGCGTTATTATGACTTTCCAATGGTCAACAACTGACTGAAATAGCATAGAATGGTAATCTCGTACATTAATGACAAATGAATGACTGACGTATGCGGTAATGAAAACAAAAATTGTAGTTTTTCGAAAATCATTTCTACTAACGGGTTTTATAATAATGGCAATACGACAATGTCATTCTACCACTATTCTATTACGAGGCCACTGACCGACCAATGATCGACCATTATGAATTTTGCAGATTACGAACTTTTAGCAAAATTACAATGGGATCGTGTTGGTATGACGAATTTATAAAAAATTGCAGACTTGTGGCCCAGTATGTTTAGGACTCCCTAGCCGAATGGCAAGAACGGAACCCTTATAATACTGTCACGTCCGTCTGTCCGCGTGTGACACAGCCATTTTACTCTGAGACTATTACTTAGCACTACATTGATGAAAATTGGGAATGTGTATTCTGAGCACCGCAAAGCAATGCTGTAGTAAAACTAAGAAAAAAATTGGGGTGGCACTCCCATACATGTAACTGCGGGATGAAAAAGAATTCAATGCACATAAGCGGAAAAGATGTTTCCAAGTGACTGCTGTCATAGACAACAGTTTTTGAGATATGGTATATTTTTGTAACAACCCCAGGAATCATCGTTTATTGCAAGAAATTTGGGGTGATTTATTTAGAAGTACAATTTCCAAAAGTTAAAAAAAATTGTAAGTATATATCAATTTTATCGAGTTAACTTTATTATCTATCATACAAAGGAACCATTATTTTCATATATTTTTTTGTGAAAATCTCTGTACCTAGGATAGAACTATTCCGCCGCAGTTGCGTGTATAGAGCGCCACTTACATATTATATGTTATTATAATTCATTACCTATCTGAATAAAACAATCCCACCAAAAACATTTCATGTAAAATGTTGCCAAGACGAACGACCACATAAGGTTTGCCGTGTGAAAAAGATATCAGATCTCATGTAGAGCCAAGCTTCTGAATCTACACGGCCTAACTCTACCGACCCTAACTTCACAAATTCTACATACCAGTAAAAATGTATGGCTTGGCTGTTTCGTTACTTAGGTACTTCAGAAACTAAATATTCGCATCACCTCCACGACGGTAGCGAAACGGCGAAGCCATACATACTTTACTGATATGTAGAATTTGTGAAGTTAGGGTCGGTAGAGTTAGGCCGTGTAGATTCAGAAGCTTGGCTCTACATGAGATCTGGTATCTTTTTCACAGGGCAAACCTTATGTGGTCGTCTTGGCAACATTTTACATGAAATGTTTTTGGTGGGATATCAGTTCTTTTTGTAGTTGCTAGGCAGTCTTTTTAGTGTTTATTTTTTCTTCTTTTTTTGGGGTGTATTTCTTGCACATCAGCAGTGCCGGTTTCATAACCCATTCTCTGTCTTTGCCTTTTTTCTTTGATGGTTTACTGATTACCATAAGGTTGGTTTAATGCTCTAAGACCATAAGCGATAAATCAGGGCGATATTTCGCTCTTAAGCGATTATATTCAACTATAGCTGACTGTTACAGTCGAATTGCTCACCTCGTCGTCAAAGGGCGTAAAATAACTGAGACCTACCATGAGACTCTTGATTAAGGCGGAGGTTCTCGTAAGTACTTATTAATAGTTTTAATAAAATAGTTATTAATAGTTTCGTAGCCATTTTTAACACGCTTTTATTTTATTAGTATTAGTATTTATATAATGTGTGTGTAACATTTAAATTCAAATTAGTATTGAATGGAATACATTGTTATTTTCATTAATAGACTTCTTAACGCTAAAACTTATATTATTTTTATTTGTCTCTTACTGTATGTTACAACCATTGAGCTAGGAAAAAGTCAATGGTTACAAGATGGTTACAACCAACATACAACTCCTACCAACTTATCTGTGAAATGGCGAAAATTGGAACTACGTCCGTCATGTTGAAATGTCATTCGATTGTCAGTGTCTACTACATTCGAGTTCTCTGGTTGTTTTGTCGTGATATTGCTGAATTTATAAAGTTAAATATGCCGAAAGCTATTAAAAGTGATGCTCAAAACATTATTCTAAAGGTTAAAACCATTTTTGAAGAAGAAGCTCGGGCGGGGTCTCCGATTATTCCATTTAATCAAATATACAAATGAATTTCGGCAGCGACAGGTTAGTGTTGTCAACTTTCTTGTTATAAATTACCCGATACTTAACTATTTATCCACGAAATATTCGTTTCTATTCTTGCTGCAGGTTAGCGTAACGGTAACGTAGGTACATCTATTAGGTAACCTGCTAAGTGAGTGAGCCAACTAACCTGCCAGATTTCAAATTTCTACTAACATTTATTTTATTATCTTATATTTTAGGTGTGAGTCAAGGACTAATTTAAAAAATAGTTAAGGAAGGGCACGCAGCAGAAGAAACTGGTACAAAAAATCGGAAAAATTATCTGCTGAATTTCCACTTCATTGGATTACTTTTTAGATAAAGCCATTGTTTATTGCTGAAAGACTAAACTGTTAGCGTACCTACGTAACTGTAAATTATCAATTTCTTTTTATTTATTTTATTATTTTTATAAAGGTATCATTATTTTAATTTGTAATCCTTATTAAACGATTATATCTAATGTCAAATTTCCTTCTTGAAAACTTACTCAATTTTGGGCACCTTATATTAATTAGCAACACTGAATCGACGGTGCCGTCCTCTTTCAGTTCACAGATAAGTTGGTAGGACTTGTATGTCATCATGGCGGAATGTGTCTGCCATTGACTTATAATAATTGTGTAGTATTTGCACTGAACCAGAACTTTTTATGTACAGTCTTTTGTACCTACCACAGATAATGCAAATAAACGATTTTAATTTTGATAAAAAAAAATGTTTCAATTTCTTGCAGTTATTTCAGTAGTAATCACCTTCGATCAACAATAGTAAGTACTAGATTTCCGCTGAGAGCATCAAAAACGGCTGGAAAATTAAGACACACAAACCACAAATAATGTTTTGGTCTTATTTTGCAACACAGTTTTTTCAACCTTATTGCTTAGATGTTATGTTTTATATTTCCATGAATGTGTTTGTTCTTATTTCAAAAATACGTTTACTTTTCAATCGCAGTATTGCAAACGATAATAAACCTCATGCTTGAGTGTTAAGGTTTATAACCAAGTTATACGCAATCGCAGCCACTTGAGCGATGTGTTTTTTTTCCTGGTGGCCTACTCTCTAAGTCCGTCAACGAAGATACGGGCCCGTCCGAAAGTAGTTCGATACTTAGAAGTAAATCCTGCTCCCGATCAATTAGTTTTTCCGGACGAACATAAACAATTCAGGAGTAAGGACAACTGTCAATTATTACTTTTGTCATAAATTTTTAGTCCGAGTCCTGGACCAATTTTATGTCCGTAAGTGATACGGAGTAGTAAGTAAATGTCCGTAGATACGGCCGAAAGTACGGACTTCGAGTTTAGGGTGTAGGCTTCTATTGTTGATCGAAGGTAATCACAGCAGTCACACCATTATCATGACTTCAACCGTCTGTTTTAGCTAACTCTTGTGCCTCCTCTCAGAAACCGGGTGGTTTTGTTATACCTAAATATTAGGCAGTTATACTGATTAATAAATGTGGTAGAACAGATATTAATAATAATAATAATTCTAAACCTAAATATTAAACTACTACGTAACTTAAAATTGATATTACGACCTCACACTTGACCTATGTGTCTGGAGAATTTTAATTTAATATTTCTAAAGGTTAAGCAGCTGCAGATAATATAATAGGTATATTATGTATTGTGTAAACCAGTTTAGATTCGGTTTACAAGTCATTTGAGGTCAACGAGACACAATATTCAATAATAAAATGATCAACTAACAAGCCTTGTGCCCGACGGAATTTTCCATCAGGAAAAAATGTCACTTTCCATACAAACTTTCATCTCCTATTTTACTCCTTAAGGGGCTTACAACAGTTAAAGCGCGGTCACTGTCGGACTGCATAGAAAAGAAAGAGACGCGCGATGACAGAAAGCTCGTAATTTATTGCAAAATATGAAGCAATTCTCTATTAAATTTTACAAAAAAATCTATTGACTGGACAAAAAAATTAAAACCCTGTCATGTTAATATGTTGCTTAGAGAACCATCTGAAAAAAGAAACAGAATGTATACCTATTAGTATGGTTTTAATCGTTAAAAGAAATTTTATCTTCGTGACTTTTGTCTATCGTACCAAATTTGTTGTATTATGTTTTCAACACACTGGTGCCGATTCTGTTGTACACCGAACTAAACTAACTAAACTATCACTAAAATTCCTTACTTTTGGCTATGAGAATCTTAACGCTATTCTGCAAAATAAAATCTCTAAATTTAAAAATAATTTTGACACATCTAAAATCAAATTTGGCAATTGCGACTCCACGTGGTACTTGTTTGCCGTACCATGTGCTTTCTTTTTAGAGCCGGAGGCGCGCATTATTTTGCAGCCTCGACATGTTTTGTATGGAATTTTTCACTTTTTGTATAGAAAATATGAAAAAAAAAAATTTTTTTTTTTACCAACACGTTGGATTTTAGAAGTTCCGGGGTTTTATAAAGGGGGTCGAAATTTTCATTATTTTTGCGATAGGACACCGTTTTCGAGATATAAGCAAAAGAAAAGAAAAAAAGATACAGTACTGTTTTTGCATCTGAAGTCAAGGTGTTGGTGTGAATTTTAGTTCGAGACAACTAATTTTATTCCACACCTTTTTAATCGCGATTAAAAACAGGCAGATTTAGTTACAACAATCAAAATTTTTGGTGAAAAACGTAAAATTCAGAATAGCAAAATTGCCATTTTCACTAAATTATAATCTCAGTGCCATCTTAGTGCTGTCAAACTAAAATTTGGTTAAGTTGTGTCACTTTAGTCAATTTCAGAATAGGAAATCGTCGTTTGACAGGAATAAACTAAATTTAGGTGATTTTTAGTCTAGTTTAGAGAATTTTGTGACAAGAGAATCGGCACCACTATCTAACTAGCATATATCCTGAAGAATATCATATATTTTTCTGATTTTGTTTATTGCAGTGGATCATATAAGATGTGTAAGATCGCAACTATCAGATGCTCAGCATGGCTTCCGACCAGCGCGTAGTACGACCAGCAACCTTTTGAATGCCATGACGTACTTTTTTTTTTTTTTTTGAGGATAGGAAATCATCAAATGACTCCTCCGCTCTGGGTGGAGCGGAAGGGAGTGTCAGACTCTTACTGACTAAAACCCACCCGTGTTCCTTCCTTGGCCCTTTATGCTCCGGGTCAGCGGTACCCCTTTCGGATGATCCCGCTTTCCCGGCAGGCTTGGGCCCTAGTGGGCCCCCTCTTTGATGCTGACATCTCTTTGAGGCGCGCGTGGAACACGTACGCGCCGTCCACCACGGGCCTGGTCCTGATCGGACGGTGAGCTACCCATTACTCACCGCCCGCAGGCCCGCGCCTACGGTGGCCGGGAGTCGTCACGCGGCTCCCGACGCCCGGAGCGTCCACCACGGCGGCTTGGACGGGAGACTCTCTCCCTCTCCCGTCCCGCCACCTCCTTCGCTAGCATGACTGCTTCGCAGAAGGAGGTGACTGCCTCCCACTCCCCCTCGACCCGGACCATGGCTTGAACCAGGGCCGGGCGTGAGAGGTCGCCGCCGCTGCCGATCGCCTCTACGAGGACACGGCGGTGCTCCGCCCATGCAGGGCAGGCCCCCACCGTATGCTCCACCGTGTCCTCGGGGCGATCATCGCAGTGGTGACACCCGGGCGTTTCCTCCCGCCTGATGATGTGCAGGAACATTCAGTCGTGCAAGAGTACCACTCCACCACAGCTACAAAGTGGACGACGTTCCTATGAAAAGGGAGGAGGCAGTGCGAGACCTTGGTGTTCGTATGGACACTAAATTGAGATTCCGGGAGCACATTATCGATGTCTGTAAAAAGGCATACAAGAGGCTTGGATTTGTGCTTCGCAACGCGGCAGGTTTTACAAATATTAAAGCCATTACGGCATTGTATGACGCTCTAATAAGAAGTCAGTTGGAGGGTAATGCAGCAATATGGGCTCCACATGAGACTAAATATAGTCTCATGTTGGAGCGCATACAAAATAAATTTACTAGGAACATATACCTAAGGCGGTATTGAGTATATCCCTTTTACACCTTGATGTATCCTACCTTGTTTGTGTTGGGCATGGTGGGATACAACAAGTTGGAAACAAGGAGGGATCTGGCACTGGCATCGTATATCCTTGGAGTGTCCCGGGGTAACATAAGTAATCCGGGCGTGCTACAGGGGATAGGTTTATGTGTGCCAGATGGGTACGTGCAGCGCCGACGAGCGACGGCCCAACTTGTTCGCGGTGCCGCACGGGCGCACTAACCTGTTGGACAACGTCCCCCTGACGCGAACAATGCGCATACTAAAGGTTGCCGACAGAATAGATCTCTTCGCATGTTCACTGAGCGAGTTCGCAAGGGTAACGTTACACGTGTTATGATTTTAATTTGTAAATATTGTACGGCATGTATATTAATTATTGCATGAATATCAAACTCAAACTCTCAAACTCAAACTCAAAGCATTTATTTCAATTAAACCATTTACAGGCACTTTTGAATTGTCAAGTGGTCGGTCAGTCAGAAATATGAAGCTAGTTGCCCATTCCAAAGCGTAGTAGGTACCTATGGAGAAGAACGGGCAAGAAACTCCATGGACACTCTTTTAAATTATATTGTTACATAAATATTAGTTACATCATTAATCTTGTATATAGGTATAATTATATGTGAGAACGATGTAAATAAGACGTACACATTGAGTGTCCAGTGTACAGCAAATATAAATTCAAACAAAACAATCCATAATAAAATAATTTAAAATAAGCCGTGGTGGCTAAGAGATGACCAGTCCCAACTGACAGCGCCCGTTCACGAACATGACGCATGGATCAGCACCATTCAGCTCAACCATTTTGAAGGGAGCTAAATGATCCAACACACGCGCCACCGTCAGCGAGACATTTGAGTGAGCATGACATCTATCAGCCGCCAGGACACATTCAAGTCAATGAAAGACATTACCCGGTAAATGGTAGCTCGATAGTACATAGTACTCACACTTGTCCTATGCAATTATATAATACAAAGGAGATTGAGTTTATACAAAGCAAAGGTAGTCTTACAATCTTCAGCAGCTCCAACAGTATTTTCAAATGTTAATCAATTAGTTGTGGTTGTGGAGCAGGACCAGCATTGAGCCAGGCATTTTTATCAGCGATATAATCCCCCAACTTATATTATGCCTGGCTGCATAGTGTGCGTTTTATACAAACTTTGAATTTCGTCTCATTCAGTTGAAGGTTGTGGGGAGGTATTTTATTGTAACATTTTAAACAGTACCCCATGAAAGATGAGTCCACTTTAGCCAGTCTGAAACCTGGTTGAACTAATAGGTCCCTATTTCTGGTACCATAATTATGTCTATCACCTCTTTTAGTAAAAAGATGTACATTTTTTCTTACGTACATGATGTTTTCATAGATATATTGACAAGGTACCGTCAAGATCTTAATAACCTTAAACAGTTCCCTTAGAGAATCGCGCCTGCGGAGATTATATATGGCTCTGATGGCTCTTTTCTGCAGAATAAAAATAGAATCGACGTCTGCAGCCCGTCCCCAAAGTAAAATACCGTAAGACATGATACTATGAAAGTAACTAAAATAGACTAACCTCGCGGTATCTACATCGGTAAATTGACGGATTTTTCTGACAGCATATGCTGCTGAACTTAGCCGTACCGCCAGAGATGTTAAATGAGAACCCCATTAAAGCCTCGAGTCGAGCGTGATCCCCAAGAAAACAGTTTTATCGACGAATTCTAGTTTCTCTTGATTCAATACTATCTCACAATCACTACTTTTGACATTAGGTAAAGAAAATCGTATACACTTAGTTTTTTTCCCATTTAATACTAAATTATTAGCAGTGAACCAATTATGGACCTGCATTAGGGCGTTATTAACGTCGTCAAAATTTGTAGCACTTCTTTCTACCTTAAAAATTAAAGAAGTATCGTCAGCAAATAACACCATTTGTGGTTGATTTTTTAATAAATGGAGTAGATCATTAATATACACTAAAAAGAGGAAAGGACCCAATATCGAGCCTTGTGGAACTCCCATTTCTACTTTTAAACTAAGTGAATTGACACCATTTATTTGAACTTGCTGCTGCCTGTCCTTTAAATAAGATTTTACTAGACTGAGCGCAAGTATTCCAAGTCCATAATGCTCAAGTTTCAAGAGCAAGGTTTCGTGATCGACGCAATCAAATGCCTTGGAGAGGTTACAAAAGATTCCTATGGCGTCTTGGGCCGTATATAATAAAAAAACTGTTATAAATTATTGCATGAATTGTAATTTAACTGCACTACCGAATTGGGACACTGCAATGGTAGCGTGTGTACGTAAATAAATAAATAAATATACTTTTAGGCAGTATAAAACTTGCGTTTAGGTCATGTAGTCCCCTTAAGGCGGTGAACTGTCGAAAATTCTTCCTTAGTGCTCTCTTTCGTTTTATGTACACACAGCCATAGAGCAACACGGACCACCGGCGGACCGGAGCAGCAGTAGGTCCAGTGACCATAAACTGTAAAATTTTCTCATTCGATTTTGAACTTAACATTGAACATTTTAAGGTTTAAAATCATTTGGCGAAATTCGACAGTTTCGTATAACCTGACGTGCTGGCGACTGTATAAGGAAAAACATGCAAAACATGTTTCTAAACGCAGCAGTTTAGGATGTGCGTCGTCTGTCAGTGAGTGAGTGATTTTAAGATTTTTATAAAGTTTATGATACTACGCCATAGATTTTATAAAGTTGATAATACAACCATCTTGCCAAACATTTTTTTTTGAAAGACTTGAAGTTTTAAGTGTACAGCCAACGCCATCTGTGTAACATATAAACTAGATATGAGCCCAAAAACAAACAAGATACGAGCCCAAAAACAAACTAGATACGAGCCCAAAAACAAACTAGATACGAGCCCAAAAACAAACTAGATACGCGCCCAAAAACAAACTAGATACGAGTCCAAAAACAAACTAGATACGAGCCCTAAAACAAACTAGATACGAGCCCAAAAACAAACTAGATAGGAGTCCAAAAACCAACTAGATACGAGTCCAAAAACAAACTAGATACGAGTCCAAAAACACTAGATACGAGTCCAAAAACAAACTAGATACGAGTCCAAAAACAAACCAGATACGAGCCCAAAAACAAACTAGATACGTGCCCAAAAACAAACTAGATACGAGCCCAAAAACAAACTAGTTATGAGCCCAAAACAGGTCGTGCGTCCTCCGGAGAATTCGTTTGACTTCATATTTATTAGTTTTGTACAATTTCGTATTCAATTCGCTTCCATTCCGTTACGTGGCAATGTACCTAAAAGCTTCTTAATTTAAAAAAATGTTATAAGACTTATAGCTTTCAAAGAATACGTGTTACTAATTTACTATGGCCTGTATGGCCCTGTATCGTGGCAAATACTAAAAAGTTTGGAAAATCCAAAAGTGCACGCCTCATAACATAACGTTAATTTATTTTAAATGTTCTTATAGTTTTGTATGTGTGTATCATAGTGAATTTTAATAAAAAATCATTAAAAAAAAACTACGTAAACTAGGCTACTGATATGAAATACGCCACCAGTTCATCGAATTCTGCGACCAAATAAAAAAAGCCCGGTCTCGATATATATTTTTTTTTGGGAGTTATCGTTGGTACAGTGTTGGTACATACAAAATCAGAGAACAGACATCAGGACGTTGACGTATTTTTTTTTCGTAACTTTTACTTTCAAATATCAACAAAACATGATTTTTAGAAAGTATAAGATGGTTTAATATAAGTGTTTTCTCGATATACATCTACCCATATTATTGTATAAGTGCAATATAGTTGTGATAGAAGATCACAAAATTGCTTGACCTTGACGAGTCGGGAGTAAAGCACTACCTCAACCGCTTCGCGTTATTAGGCGTACAAAAGTAGATAGGGGGATGTCACGGAACTGGAGATGGTACGGAACTTAATTGGGTGAAATTCCGAAAACATATATGTTGATCCTCATTACACAGCAGAAGACCCAGTTTTAAACACAAGAAAGAGTATTGTCACTGTCTTTCGTTTCTTGCTCTGCACGAGCCAAACTACGTGCAGGGCTGACCGTCAGTGGAGCACGATATATTTATATTATATTCTTTATTGTAAACCAAACAAAAACACTGCCTATTTAATATAGAATGGGCGGCCTTATCGCTTCTACACGATATTCGGCTTTATTGCGTGTCTCCGTCACAGTAATACCCGGCTTGATTAAAGGACGATACCTACTCACCGCGATTATTGCTTCTTCTGAAAATATTCATTTCGCGAAAGAATGTTCGTTGCGTCGTAACAAAAGCTCGCGTAACGAATTTTTGCAAAAGAAATTCGCGGTGAGTACCGTCCATATAATGTGTTTTTTTTTGTTAGGATAATTATAACGGTCACATAGAACCGATCGGCAGCTTGAGAAGCTATAACGAGGGGGAAACCATCAGGTACCGGGTTTACTTCCCCGTCATCTCACCGCGACCAAAAGTGACTGCGGTGATTGTCAATGGAGATATCATCTGTTCAGGGCCTGGAGGTAAATATAGACTTAGTTTTGTTTATATATGATATTGTGATATTGGGTGGCCTTGAGACTCGAATTTTTTGCTTTTTTTCTTTTTGCTCGGTTCTTAAGGATCGTAGCATGTTAAATAGCTTGTAATATTTCTCAAGAAATGGGCTATCAAATCCCTCTCACCGAGAGGAGGCCTGTGTCCCAGTAATGAGAACATTATAGGCTGATTATGCTGGGCTATGAAATGCAAAAATATTTTTTCAAATCTGACAGGTAGTTCCAGAGCTTAGCGAGTTCAGACAGACAATTGTATTATAATAATATTTAAACATGTATACAAGTGCACTCCTTTACTCCTAAATCGAGCTACTGGTAGTTTTATGTTTATAGGCCTGAAACATCAAAATAATGACAAGTCAGAGAAAAAGTTTGTACGCAGTTTTGAAGCTGACATACTGGCCATCATTTCAGTATGACCATTGTTCCAAATTTGTAAATTCAAATTACATCATACCGAAATGATATAGAGAGAGAAATAAAACAGTAGACAATCGGAGTTTGGTTGCTCATAAAGAAGCAATAAGCTGTGATTAGAGCATCTGTAGGTCAATAGTTATTTCGTAATTTGTTTTCTTTTGCATAAAAACAGTATCAAAATTGTTTTTTTCATATTTTTTTATCCACTCGGTCGTTCAATGTATGGATACTGCACCGAAGTAGCCGCGGAAGCGCAGTTCTTCAGTCTGGTCTTAGTCAGCGAAACATAAACGTACAACTTCATGTAAGCCGTTCTGCCGTTTAAAGAATTTACCATGGCATACCATGACCCTCCTGGTCGTGCACTGTCCAGGAGGGTCACGAAACCGGCTCACTACAGCACGACAAGGTCGATTTATCTGAAGTACCAGCCTACGTAATCATCACCTGATCTCAGTACAGGTCCAAGAATAGTTTCGAGACTTTCATGGACTGACTGTTCGCACTCGAACTTTTAGAAGGAGACTCGAAGAACCTGACCTGAAACCTCATAAGCCAGCCAATGGTCCCAAACTGACACGAGGTCACAGAATGATGCGCCTAGTTTGCACGCGAACAGGGAAAAGGAAAGTTTACCAAAGACAGGGAGAACGTTATCAGCAATGTTGCACTGAAGAGAAGGTCAGTTTTGGTGGTGGGTCATGAACAGTCTGGGGCGGAATTTCTACCGAAGGATTATCTGGCCTCGACGTTGTGATGGGACCACGGCTGTTACCACTAAATAGCGACCAATACATTCGTTAATGCCTAGAAGCCTGTGTTGGGCTGAATCAGTAAACTGTTCAATCGTATGATTACTCAAACTAAACATTTTGTGATTTAATTAGTTTTTAGTTCAAACTAAAACGAAATTTACTACTACTAATTAAAGAACTGGATAAATAGGTTATCTATCAATAATAAGTTATTAGTAGTTAAATCGTAGCTTCAGGGCCAACTTAAGAGTGCTTGTTAACACCTGTGCTTGCGCAAGTTTTATTAATTATATTTTTATCATCATATTTCCGAACGCATCTCACATATTAAAATACAGATTCTTATTGGACAGCAGTTTTTGAGCTAACCGTATCTCCTTTCCTCCTATCCGATTCCCATAAATCAGAGAGAGAAGAAATGCTCACCGCACGCGCCAATCAGTGGCGTTTTTCACCGCAACCAATCACCGCACATACGCTGTGATTCGAGAAAAAACCGCCATATTGTGTTTTTTAGAAACCACCGCTAAGCTACAAGCCCGCGCCCGCGCCGAAAATAATAAAACCCGCTAATATATCCAAGTAAGTCCTCCACCTTTTTTCCTACCCTGGTCAGCTCATTACTGTGTGTGGTCAATATTTCTTCGCCTCAAAATTACATTCCCGCGCAATGGTCCTTCGAAGAGCCGCGTGTAACCATCCGCTATAACCGCAACATAATTTTTGGTCCAATCGAGCCGGATTCAAAGAATCAGCGATCTTCTGTACTTTTCATAAGTTTACCGCAACATATATAGGTCTCATACCTAGGATTTAGGTCAAAATACCTAAAATACAAAGTTCGTAAAACCGCCATATTGGACGCGTACCTACGTTCGGTGGTTCGTACTTACTTTCCCGCTAAATACATAATTCATTGAGAATTACTGTATCAACTTAATATTTCTCCTATTGCATTGAAATAGCATAGGTAAATATTCTAACCGCTTATTATCGTGAGTTATCTCGGCTAACTTACCTATCAACCGAATTATTTGGATATACCCGCTTAAAAATAATATTATCAACCTAAGTCTACCCGCTATACCTAATATTTATCCGCGATATTTTCTGTTAATATTCCAACATGGAAGATCTTAAAATAAAAGTCAAATTAGTTCAAGCTAAAAATCAAGCAATCTTTGAACGTTTATCGTCATTATATGAAACTTCTAAGAAAATAAATACGACTAGTATTGAGCTTCGTTCCGCGGAAACATTCATGGCGGAGATTCTTTCAGTTATTCGTCAAGAATTTAGTTCCAATTTAGATAAAATAAATACCTATTCTTTACAATTAAATCCTGATCATAAAATTGATTATAACAGTCTTACATCTTTTGACGGTGTTTACACTCGCGTGGAACGAGTACGATCTCTTATTGCCACGAAATATTCAAGGTCATCGACCGAGTCAGCGTCTCATGATAACGCGAAACAATATAAAGGTGCGGTCAAACTCCCATCGATTCAAATTCCGTCCTTTGATGGTAGGATTGATAACTGGCCTGTTTTCTATGAATCATTTAAATCAAATATCCATAGTAATTTAAACCTTACAGATTCTCAACGTGTGCAGTATCTGATAGGTAATTTAAAGGGAAATGCATTGCAAATTACCGCCGGAATTATTCCGTCAGGTGATAATTATACCGCTATCTGGGACAGTTTAGTTAAAAAGTATCAGGATAAACGAGCACTAGGCTCACATTACATGTCTAACATATTAAATATTAAACCCGCAATTAATAATTCCGCATCTTTAAATAGTTTCATTGAAAGTTTTCACGCGTCTGTTTCTGCTTTAGAACAATTACAAATAACGATTTAAAGGATTTCATTTTGTTAAATTTAGCTTTGAGAAAGTTGGACCCCGCTACCGTACATTTATTCGAAATGCATAAGAGAGATGAGGAAATTCCTACTTATACGGATTTCGTTGAATTTATAAAATCGCAAGTTAAGATATTAGATCGCACTATTTCATCTCGAACCGCGTTAGTGAGTAACAACCCTAATAAAAATAATAATTCTTCTCGCAATCAGTCACGTGATAGTACAGTACATACTTTCGTTGCTTGTGATAATAACCAAACTTGTTTGTATTGCAATAAAGGTGATCATTGTAAACTTTACACTTGTCCAACCTTTCAATCACTCTCAGCAAATTCGCGTTTGGACTTTATTAAAAACAAACGTGGATGTGTAAACTGCCTTAGTTTAACGCACACTGCTTCACAGTGTAAATCTATTCATGCTTGTAGGACGTGTAACAAAAGGCATCATTCTCTTTTACATCTAGAAAACAGCTCTCAGCCGCCTCGATCGGTCTCGAATGACGCTGTCACTAGCTCCGCGAATTCGCAACAGGTGGCGTTGTGTGCGTGCTCTCGCGTAGGTACCAACACGCCGCGTACTACGGTGCTTCTATCAACTGCGAAAGTCTACGTTGATAACAAATATTGTAAACACGTTTCTGTGAGATGTTTAATAGATAACGCTTCGCAAAATAATATAATTACTTCCGCCTGTTGTAAAAAACTACAATTAAACATTATACCACTTTCAAACTCGTTTATAAAGGGTGTCGGAACTTCTTCGCGGCCTATCATAGGTTACGTTGAGATTACAGTTACTGCTAACAATAAAATTAATTCTTTTAAAATTACCGCTCTTGTTGTCGATTGTATCACGGATAACTTACCATCTCACCTTGTTGACACTTCTGCAGTTCAACATTTGTTTGATTTACCGCTCACTGACCCACTATGGCATGTACCTGGTGAGGTTGAATTGCTTCTAGGGGCAAAACTGTTCCCGTATTTATTACTTCACAATAAAATTATCTCACCTACCGCTCCGTCCGCTATTGAAACCGTGTTTGGTTACATTCTTATGGGTGAGGTACCCGCTACTTTATCTAATAATAATTATAGTCCCGCTGAATTAAATACCGCTTCATATTTTTCTACCGCGCTAAATATAGACAATTCTCATTGTTTTCTGTCTTTAGACGAATCTTTACATAAATTTTGGAATATCGAAGAAATACCTTCAAAACCTTTTATGAGCTCTGCGGAACTGGAGTGTGAACAGTTGTACACTTCTACTGTGTCACGTGACTCCAGTGGTAGGTATTGTACCGCGTTACCATTCTGTAAAAATCCAGATTCACTTGGAAATTGCTGTCGCTTCGACGTCTAATCAATTTGGAAAAAACTAAGCTTCGCGACTCTGCTTTGCGCGCTAGTTATAATGAAATAATCCAAGAGTATATCGATCAAAATTATTTAATTGAAATTACGCCTAGTTCTGTTGATCAGACTGTAGGTTATTACATACCGCATCACCCTGTTATTAGGAATGATAAACAAACTACTAAAGTTCGCATCGTTCTTGACGCGAGCGCTAAGTCTCATAATGCCGTGTCATTGAATGACTTGTTACATATAGGGCCGAATTTACAGGCTGACATATTTTTATTACTTTTAAAATTCCGTTTGTTCCCTATTGCAGTTACAGCTGACATAAAACAGATGTATCTTCGAATTGCTGTTATTGATGAGCATCGAAAATACCAAAAAATATTGTTTCGATTTAATACCGCTGAACCTATTCGCGAATTTCAATTTAACCGAGTTGCATTTGGTCTCAAGTCCAGTCCCTTTCTAGCCATGCGCACTGTGCGCCAGCTATCAGAAGATAAAAAACATCGCTTCCCGCGCGCATCCATTGTTGCTTCTCATGAGCTATACATGGACGACTTGGCTACTTCGACCCCTTCTCTGGAGGAAGCCAAGGTTCTTTCCGCTGAACTTATCGCCTTATTTAAGGCTGGGGGCTTTGACCTTACTAAATGGGCAAGTAATTCCTCGGAACTACTAGAGGCCATTCCACATTCCAACCGCTCTTCTATTAATTTCTCTGATGGGGATAATTTAAAGATTGTTTGACTCAAATGGATTCCTTCTGAAGACTGTTTCACCTTTACCACATCTAATTTGGATAAAAATTGTACTAAACGCTCCATACTTTCTACTATTGCCCGTCTGTGGGATGTTCTCGGTCTTGTGGCTCCTGTAGTTTTATTCGCGAAATTACTCATAAAAGAATTATGGAAATTAAATACCGATTGGGATGAAACTCCACCCGATTCGATTGTACTTCTCTTTCAAAAATTTAAAGAGCAACTACCTTTACTTTCTTCTTTAAAATTACCTCGTCATGTAGCCGTTTCTATGGGTTGCGTGACAAATATAGTAGGTTTTGCTGATGCCAGCTTGAATGCATATGGCTGCGTCATATACTTACATGTCACTGATACAGATGGTAACACACACGTAAATTTGGTGTGTGCTAAATCCAAAGTTGCACCTATTAAGGTCGTATCTATAGCTCGTCTAGAGCTCTGTGCCGCTGTTCTCTTGTCTAAATTAATTAAACTAGTTTATGACACTTACCGCTCTCGTACCGCTATTAATAATATATTTGCCTTTTCCGATTCTACAATTACGCTTTCATGGATTCATTCCTCACCACACAAATGGAACATTTTTGTTAGTAACCGCGTCGCTAAATGTCAAGAAAATCTTGATCCGAAGCATTTTTATCATATTAACGGAAAGGAAAATCCTAGTGATTGTCTGTCTCGAGGTCTCCTACCTGAACAGTTACTAAACCACGATTTATGGTGGCATGGCCCTGAGTGGCTTCTGCGCCCAACTGCTGAGTGGCCTATCACTCCTTTTGTTTCTTCATGCAACGAACAATTGCCTGAATTTAATAATAAATCTCTAACATTGGTATCTACCGCATTAGAACTTAATTTAATATACAGGGTGTTTGGTAGAACGTTGAACATACGAAAATGGTGGTTAGTTGGGGTCATCTGCTACCCACTTGGCCCAAATTATTTGACCTTGGCCCAACCGTTTTTTTTTTTTTAATTTTTCTTTATTTTACAGAAAATAACCAGATTTTTAACTTTAAATTCGAATATCTTTTTTTGCGATCGGTAAAATTGGCAGGATGTTGTTTTGTATTAATGTTTAATAGTAGCGGACTCTCATAAAATTATTGTTTGGTAAAAATGTTAGTAGGAAAAAAAGTTATGAGTCTTTAAAGGTACAAAAAGATGTAAAAAAATACTTAGAGCGTACCTTTGACTTGCGTTTAAAAAAAAACTAAAAGTGATCGAGAACTTAGGATTACATCAAAACATCTCTGCTGTATGAGCTTTCTAACGGTATGTAATTTACATTTACTAAATTAAAAAGTCAGGACTTATTTGACAATTTTATCAAGTAGGAGGTTTTTGACGAAACATAAAATTAAAATGTTTTGCGAAATTTGAAACTGTCAAGTTGTCAAAAATGTAGCAATCAATTTAAATGAGAGGAGTACTTAAAGTACCCATTCAAAGGGCCTTTTTCTGTTACCAGTCACTGCACAGACTCCTTTGTTGCGAAATTTCTAGGAAAACTAAACCACTTACATTTTTTTACCTGGGGTCTGGAGCACTAAGCAGGTAAACATTTTGTCTCACTCGTGCGCAGTCATAAGGCATGTTTTCTTCTCTTTCGCTCCCGGCGGGGCCCGCTGAAGAGGCCAAAACGATGATTTTGAATAATTTGAATCAGTCGAGACTTAACTGCCTCTGCGATTGTTTGTGCCCGTCACTTCTGTTTTCGTTCCGAGTCGTTTTGTTAATTACTTGTTGTGTTATCTGTCTGTTAAGTTTTATGTTACGTTACTGTACCTACTGTTAAGTTTCTTGTTACTGTGCGCTATTACGTTTTTCTTGGTGAAAAATGGCTACCTTTACCAGTGAAGAATACGCTGACATGTTGTTAGCGTATGGACGCGCCAACACTAATTCGCGTGATGCGCGAAGGATTTACCAGGAAACTTATCCTAACCGGCGAGTACCAAGTCATCAAACTTTTGCCAGCACTTACCGACGTTTACGAACTACCGGTAATCTAAATTTTCAAGAGCCAAGAGTGAACCGGGGAATTCACGATGTCGCCGTTGACGAGCAAATTCTAGCTGAGTTTGAGGCAGACCCTAACACTAGCATAAGGGTGATAGCTAGACGACTTGGCTTGTCCATTTGGAAAGTGTGGTCTGTTCTCCGGGCAGATGGGAGGCATGCTTTTCACCACACTCCAGTGCAAGGTAAGATTTTTTCACATTGAAGCATTTGTTTTGATCCGAAACAAAATTGTGGCATGAGTAAGTTTCTAGAATTAAATAAAAAAGAAAATTTTAAATTAGTTTGACCTTGACTTCGCCAGTTTTTTATTTGTGTCTTATGCTATGTATCAATCAGGCATCTTTGCACTGCACTGCATTGCATTCCCTTTTGTGAATGTAGTTTTAGATCTTTAAGAATTAACCCATTAGGTAAATTTTTTTATTGTTCTAAGACTTGTTTGGGGTATTACAGATCTTGAAGATAATGACTTTGGGAGGCGAATGCAGTTCTGTCGCCATTTGCTGCATACTGATGTAGAAGATGTCAACTTTTTGCGGAGCATACTGTGGACGGACGAATCTAAGTTCGATAAAGAAGGGATTACCAACTTGCATAATTTGCATCATTGGGCCCCTAAAGGTCAAAACCCACATACGAAGAGACGAAAGGGGTTCCAAAGAAGATTTTCAGTCAATGTCTGGGCCGGAGTGATTGGAAACAGGCTTATAGGGCCCCATTTTTTGCCGGAACATCTTAATGGGAGCAATTATTTAGAGTTTTTGATCAACGATCTACCACCATTGCTACAAGAAGCATTTGATGAAGACAGGCCTATCGTGTTCCAGCATGATGGCTGCCCAGCTCACTGGAGTCTGAGCGTACGCGAGCTACTAAACAATTGTTTCCCCAATTCATGGATTGGCAGAGGGGGACCAATCCCATGGCCTCCGCGATCACCCGACCTCACTCCGCTCGACTTTTACGTGTGGGGAAGAGCCAAAGAACTTGTCTACTTCACGGTAGTAGAAACGCGTGAAGAATTAATCAATAGAATTAATGCTGCATTCGAAGTGATGAGGGGAGAGATGCTGCTGCGGACGACAACCGTTGAAATAAGACGCATATGTCGCGCGTGCATTCAAAATGGAGGGCGTCAATTTGAGCAATTACTTAATTGAATAAATTCATTTAAATGTAATTTAATTGTTTTATTACCCACTGACATTTAGGTAACAGAAAAAGGCCCTTTGAATGGGTATTTAAGTATTTCTCTCATTTAAATTGATTGCTACATTTTTTGACAACTTTACAGTTTTAAATTTCGCAAAACATTTTAATTTTCTGTTTCGTCAAAAACCTTCTAACTTGATAAAATTGTCAAATAAGTCCTGACTTTTTGATTTAGTAAATGTAAATTACATACCGTTAGAAAGCTCATACAGCAGAGATGTTTTGATATAATCCTAAGTTCTCGATCACTTTTAGTTTTTTTTTTAATGCAAGTCAAAGTTATGCTCTAAGCATTTTTTTACATCTTTTTGTACCTTTAAAGACTCATAACTTTTTTTCCTATTAACATCTGTACCAAAAAGTAATTTTATGAGAGTCTGCTACTATTAAACATTAATACAAAACAACATCCTGCCAATTTTACCGATCGCAAAAAAAGATATTCGAATTTAAAGTTAAAAATCTGGTTATTTTCTATAAAATAAAGAAAATTTAAAAAAAAAAAAATCGGTGGGGCCAAGGTCAAATAATTTGGGCCAAGTGGGTAGCAGATGACCCCAACTAACCACCATTTTCGTATGTTCAACGTTCTACCAAACAGCCTGTATAGTCTTTCTCAAAAATTTGCATCATTAAATAAAATATTGCGCATAATTGTATACATTCTGAGATTTTTGCGGATTATTCCTTATGATAAATCACACAAAATAATTACTGTCCGTGAATTAGCTACCGCCGAAATTTATTTAATTCGTTGTATTCAACAATTTCATTTTAAAGATATTTATGACGAAATTAAAAGTCAGAAGGCTTACATATGTTTATTCATTTGTTTCGTTACCAAAGCAGTTCATATTGAGTTGGTTACCGACGTGTCCTCGGACACTTTTATTTCCGCTTTTAAAAGATTTATTTCCCGCAGAGGACCTGTCTCTTATTTATATTCCGATAACGGAACAAATTTCGTTGGAGCCAAGACTCAGTTGCAAGAACTACTTGCTAACCGCTACCGCATAGAGTGGAAAATGATTCCACCCCGCGCTCCCCACTTTGGAGGGTTGTGGGAATCAAATATTAAATCTATTAAAACGCATTTATACCGTGTTATCGGTTCTCAACTTCTTACCTATGAGGAGCTTTCGACTGTTCTCACTGAAGTTGAGGCAGTCCTAAATTCCAGACCGCTTTGTGTCCTGAATGAGGATCCGTACCCTGAACCGCTTATTCCCGCTCATTTTATAGTGGCTTCTCCGTTGACTTCGTTGCCTGTCGTGAATGTTCCCGAAACGACGAAGTCTCTAACTTGCCGCAAAAAATTACTTGACCAGATGATTTGTAGTTTCTGGAGGAGATGGCGTATAGAATATTTACATAATCTTCAAGTTAGACAAAAATGGTTGAATGCCGCAGACAATATTAAGATTGGTACAGTGGTTCTCATACATCAGGATGATGTCCCTCCTTTACGTTGGCCAATGGGTGTAATCACCGAAGTTTTTCCCGGCAAGGATGGGACAACCCGCGTTGCTATGGTGAAGACATGCAGTGGCTCTTTCAAGAGACCCGTTGTCAAACTATGTCCTTTACCTTCTCAATAACATCACCGCGTAATAGGCCAAATTAAGCTGTAGTTAACATACTTAAAATATTTTCTTTTCTTAGTACGCTTTAATATAATTTCTCTCCTTTTGAGAATATTACATATCCTCAAAGCCGGGCAGGATGCTTGCGCAAGTTTTATTAATTATATTTTTATCATCATATTTCCGAACGCATCTCACATATTAAAATACAGATTCTTATTGGACAGCAGTTTTTGAGCTAACCGTATCTCCTTTCCTCCTATCCGATTCCCATAAATCAGAGAGAGAAGAAATGCTCACCGCACGCGCCAATCAGTGGCGTTTTTCACCGCAACCAATCACCGCACATACGCTGTGATTCGAGAAAAAACCGCCATATTGTGTTTTTTAGAAACCACCGCTAAGCTACAAGCCCGCGCCCGCGCCGAAAATAATAAAACCCGCTAATATATCCAAGTAAGTCCTCCACCTTTTTTCCTACCCTGGTCAGCTCATTACTGTGTGTGGTCAATATTTCTTCGCCTCAAAATTACATTCCCGCGCAATGGTCCTTCGAAGAGCCGCGTGTAACCATCCGCTATAACCGCAACAACCTGTCTGGGATATCACAGACTAATTAACATATTTAATACTGATTGCTGACAATTGCGTGCACTGACTGGACAGGTCCACTCAATCTGTGTGGTTCTTTCCTCAAAAGACCATTTCAGACACCGATCTACATAGCTTTCACATGATCTGACCAAGATTTTGTCTGGACTTTAAAAGAGACTGTGACCTCTGAGTTTGTTTCGACCTTTCTTCTCAGAGTAGTCAGATAAGGAATGCCGACCTCATCTAGTTTCTAAAATACGATTGACGTGTAAAAGTGTTTGTTCAAACCTACTTACAGAAATGAAATCATTTAATCATTACCTATATATTCTCGGATATATGTATTTCTTTTATATTTATCGTATGGATATTGTTTTCGTTATCGATATGTCGCGGGCCGGTGATAAAGAAACGAAGTTAGACTAAAAAATGAATAAAACATTTGTTTAATTTAATAATAGTCTTGTTTTGCATTTTCCTTGACATTCTATTCCAATCAAAATTGAAAACTAAAACTAATTCAATCAATTATTTATTTTTTTCACACGACTAAAACTAATTCAATCGTTAGTTCAACTAATTACGTCAGCCTTAGTTTTTAAACGTCAATCAAACAATTTTTTTACCAACACTGCTAGATGCCCAAATAATGCTTTTTGTTGTTTGTGGGCCAAGATTTAATTGTATGCATGATAATATTGATAATGCATGGGCGCACACTGCTAGATTTGTTCGAGAATACCTGCAAGACGTTAGTATCGCAAATGGAATGGCTAGCAAAAAGCCCTGGTATGAATCCAATAGAGCACTTATGGGAGGTGCTGAATCAACCAGCTCCAGAAACTTTGCAGGAGCTGAAAACTACCATCTTGGAAGCAAGGGAGAACAGTCCCCGGCACGTCTTAATGGCATTAATAAATTCCATGCCGAACCGCATGACGGCCATAAATGCTCATGGAGGTAACAGAAGTTACTAAATAAATGTGTTTTTCTGTTCAAAAATTCCACGCTAGTCAATATGACCCTGAGAAACGCGCATAGACAACTTATTGCAATAAAACCGTTTTTTTTTGTAGCCCGATTTCAAATTTAGAACAATGACAAACGGAAATAATAGTCTGTGACCGGTTTCAAAAACATGTTTATTTTATCTTAGTCCTACAATTATTTAAAAAGATAGAGACCTATACAAATAATTATAATTATGCAGGATGGCTCGATTCAGGTGCCCGGGAGTGTATTGATATAGATAGAGAACCAAAGTATGTATCATCGAATAATAAAACACATAATCTAAATATTTCTTTAAATTTTATGTTTGGTTTGCTTTTCTTTGTTTGTTTTTTTTATGTTTTGAATTTTGTAAATCAGTAGTAACTGTAAGTAGGTACTGCTTTCCTGTCATTGAGATAGGAAACCCAGAAATCGAATTCGAGATCAAAAATGTCATTGTCAAAGTGACAGTTCAGGGGTAGTCAACATTTCCCTAGTAATTCAAATGAAGTTCTTTTTTTTTTATTTTAAATTTAGTGTTTTTGGAAGGACGCTAAAGCAGCGTGTAAAAATTTAAAATATAATAGCCTAAGGTAAGTCCAAATATTATAGGTAAGGTAAACGATATAAAAATAAAAGATTTATATTCTTATGAACAAGTTGCTCATGTTTATTTGAAATTAGGATTTATAAAATATTCACTTTGTCAGGACAAGGTTTGTATGTAAGAAAATTCTCATTTATTTCATTAGTAAAAAGAACCCATGCGAAGCCGAAGCGTTTCGCTAGTTGAAACACTAAATGAAGTCCAAATGTTTAAGCCTTATTGTCAGTAGCATACAAATAATTTGCACGATTTTATTTCAATCAGTATAATTTTTTATTGTTGAATCGTTTTAAAGTTGAAAACTATGTGCAATATTATATTTTATCTGTTTAAGATATGTATACAATTTTAGCACTATGTTATAGTACTTTTCGGTAAACTGCATAATTGAGGTAATAAAAATGATGTTGACATAAATAAAGATATATATGATTATAATCTTGTAAACAACACAATGGAATTTGATGCGATTTTTAACATGATTTCGAGAAATTATGCCGGAACAAACACATTTATGTGAAAATTGAAAAAAAAATAAAGTCTTGATATTTTTTCATGTCGTGAGAATCGAGCGAAGCAAGGGCGGGTCTAGGGTCTAGCTAGACCCCAAACCCGTAAAGACTAGTCTGAACTAAACATAATATATAATGCCGAAAAAATAATGTGTCATTATTTCTTTTTTTTTCTCAGATATATCCCGACCAGGCAAACGTGTTGCAAGGGTTTCTCTCCGGTATACGCTTAGAACCAGGGGTCACACGCCTGAGATTTCGAGACCCAAGGATGATTCTGCGGAGACGAGGTCTACGACGCCTCCAAGGCCTACTAGTCCTCCGAGGCCCACGAGTCCTCCGAGGCCTCAAGTTACAGCTAGGTAACGAAGAATCATTCAATTTCAACCTACTTCTAATTGTCGCATCGTAATGAAACTTTGTACGTATAATGTAGTTCGGGTGACAAAACTATAATATGGTATCTTAGAGCTGATCTGATGATGGACCCAGGAGGTGGATAGTGAAACTCTTCAGTAATTACTAGTAAACCCTTCGAGTTTGGCCTCATATGATTTTTTTATAATAATAATATAATATGGGACAACATCCACACAAGGTCTTCAGGTCCCGAACTAGATAGAACCTGTACTACGGTAACCTGATGACTGATATACATACTTATATATATATATACATATAAACACCCAGACACAGGTCAAACAGACATGTTCATGCACACAAATGTTTGACTTGACTGGGGATCGAACCCGGGACCAGCGGCTCAGAAGGCAGGGTCGCTACCAACTGCACCAACCGGTCAGATTGGTTTTGACGAGTCCAATATATTACACTATTGGTGTCGAGGATCTGATGATGGAGCCAAGAGGTGGATAGTGGAACTCTTCGGTGGCTATTAGTAAACCGCACGAGATTGGGTTTGTTGGACTGGTTTTAGTGCTGTGGAGCTCGAAATATCTCACCCAAGCCAAGGTGAGAGACGTGCCGAGAGCTGAATAGCATGAGGGTGGTTAAAAATGTCATATCGCAAGCGTCACGTCATGGCACCAAGCGAAACCCCGTCGTAGTTAGCCTTGCCTTCCTGCATGGACCACTGGGGAGTTCGACTGTTGAATGGTCCGCTACTAGTGGGTACGACATGAAAATAAACAGTAATAATAAAGAAATAGTATTTAAAAGACACACGCTTTTGTCACGCATAAAAAATTATAAAGTAATGAAATTGACTTGTATTAGTTATGCCTTGATTGACTAGATTTACGATATAAGAACCTATGGATTTTACCCTTGCCAATGGTTTAACTTAGTGTAGAGTAATCGCTAACATAATATTACTATATATCGGAAGAGTCATGATTACGGGATGTCAATTGACAACAAAACGCAAGTGTGAAGTTGGCGCGCTTCGACAGAGTCTAGCCTGACGTTGGTGCGAGTCGACGAGAGCGCTATAGCGGCGGCGTGGTGAAGCTCTCTTTACCATCGGACATCGTACGGACAACAAGTGCTTTGAAACTGTCTAATGTGTCGTTTTATAAATTTTGTGAAGTTCAAATATAACCTAAAAATCAATAATCATCTTTACAGTACACACAACACAGTGTGACAAACAGTGTGACAACACGTTTGGTGTAGTGGCTACAGTGGCTAAGTGTAGTCAGCGAAACCAAATGGTCCTGGGTTCGAATCCCGGTAGGGGCAAATGTTTGTATGATGAATATGGACATTTGTACCCGAGTCATGGATGTATATTTATAATATGTATGTATTTACGAAAAAAAAAATGTATTTAAGTAGTGTATCAACCATCTGGTATCCATAACACAAGCCTTAAGTGTTAAGTGCTTAACTTGGAACTAGATGGTGCTGTGTGCAATGTCAGACGATATTTATTTATTTATTTATTTACAGTAATAATGTTCAACGGTAAATAATCCAGCTCCAATCGGCCTTCTGTCCCGACATAATATAAATATATTTTTGCAATACGTGGTGGTTGATAGACACACACAACCAAAAAGCGCTCCACGCTTTTTGAATTAGTCATTAGATATTAAAGAGGTACGAGGAAAAGGGTGTAAAGTTCACTCATACTCTATGGAAAAGGGAGGATCCTCCGACCAGACGGGTGTTGTGTCTGGTGGGCACCTGCCCGACGATTGATGTCGGGACGTGGTATGTATGCTAGTTGCGCGGTAAACTCTGCTTGCGCGATGCAGGATATTGCGTGACGTCAGTGTGACGTAGTTCGCATGTAGCGATGTAGATACCGCTACAATAGACAAGAAGTGACAAGCTTAGTAACAACTAACTACCTAGGGTATTTATCATCCACCACATATTTTTGTAAATACACAAATATTTGCGTTTACTAAAATAAAATTATAAACTTAAAATACTGGCTAACTTAATCCAAGTCAATTTAATTATTATATTTTTTACTGTGCGTGATAAAAGCATATTTATTTTTGTATTTTGTAAACAATTCTTTTTTGTTTTTATTCAATCTCATCTGCACTTTTCAGCCAGGACGGTATCCAAAATGCTCCGATCACAACGGATGAGTGTGGCGTAGTCGACGGTAGCATGGAAAGGATCCCCCTGATCCATAATGGAAAGTTGTTCGAGAGGGGAGAATTACCTTGGCTTGTGGCTATCTATAGGACCGTTCAGAACAATCTTCTATTTATCTGCGGAGGCACGCTCGTGTCGGATCGCCATGTTGTTTCCGGTGAGTTTAAGGGCAAGATTCATAGAATGCTTTCGACTTTACTTTGCTAAGTTAAGTAAGTGTCTCATGTGAATATGAACTTTATTCTTTTAAAATGTATTAGCTTCTGCTCCCAGCTTTGCCCGCGTGGATGTCGGAAATCATCCGACGGGAACGTGATACCGGGGTTAAAAATTGCCTTGGTCCTTCCTTAGGAGTCCATCTATCTCCATGCCAAGTTTTATCGAAATCCGTTCTGTGACTTAGGCGTGAAATATATATAAATATGGGGTTGCGAAAGAAAGAAAATACATTTATTTAGCACAGATTAAAAGGCAAACATTTCATGAGCTTTTTTTACGTTGGTCCCTAATTCTTTTTCTAAAATTAAAGTATACTAACTTACTAAGTTACTCCTTATAACATCAACTATCTGCCAGTGAAATTCCTGTCAAAATCGGTCCAGCCGTTTCGGAGACTAGCCGCAACAAACATCTAGGCAGACTATAGTACAGTCGCCAGCACTTCAGGTTATACGAAACTGTCTAATTCTTCCAAATGATTTAAAACCTTAAAATATTGAGGGTTAAGTTCAATATCGAATGAGAAAATTTGACAGTTTGTGATAACTTGACCTGTAAATTACGATACGTGTGACTTTTGTAGTCTATTAATAGACTTACTTAAGTCATGACTCTTATACTATTCTATAACTCGTGTTATAATAAACCCGCCATCTTTTAATTAAATTCTGTTATTAATTTAGGTTAGCCGTTAGAGTTTCTGTAATTACGTTGTCACTATTTCTACAGCATGAATCTGTTTTTAGGCGAAATGCTAACCTAGCCCTCTTTTGACATTTGTGTGCTGTGAATTTCTAAGTGTCACAGAATATTATAAAGTATCTTTTCTTGATTATTATGCATCTGTTAAGTTACCTGATTGATTTTGGCACGGTGTAAAAATGGACTACTTAAGTCACGGTAAAGTGTGACTCAACTGCAAAGTTAGTTCACACAGAGATATAAAAAAAATTATAAATTGTTGTTTTTGTTACAAGTACCGCACTTTCATATGCATTTAGTAAAAAGCTGTTATTTTGACATTACAAGCAGACACTTCAATATTTTTTTTTATATAAATAAAGAGACCACATCCACAAAAGGTCTTCAGGTCCGGAACTAGGTAGAGCCTGTACTACGGTAACCTGATGACTGATATACATACCCACCCAACCCACCCAACCCTACCTATATACATATACCCACCCAATTTGATTTGATTTTATTTATAAGTACAGGATAAAATTGAAAACTTGCGCCTACTTGAAATAGGAGGTTCATAATCATTATAAATAGTAATTTCCAAAATCTAAATTCTTGAAAGAAATCGTTTAAATTAACGTGTTAGGTAGTGCAAACTATTAAGCTGCCTTCAAGTACCTATATACGAATGGTCGACGTTCCTGTAAAAAAAAACCATAATCTATCAAACAATACAAACAATGTGTATCTTCACACAATTTGTATCCATTTCTTATGTAATAATAATAATAAAGATTAAAGATTAGATCAACTTTAGCGCGCGTGCTATCCAATCCATTCATCTCGGAATTCACAACATGAAGCAAGTTGGCAACGCGTTGGTTGAGCTAACGGTCGGTTCTACGAAACAAAGGGCGCGCGACGAAGCGAAGCAGCCAAATCGCTTGCCTACGCGCACGTATGTGCATCCCTTTCTTATCCCCTGGCCGCCTTTCTTTCTCCCACAGAGCACTTCCGCACTTCCGCAGTCACCCGCCCCACGCCTGTCCGAAACATCTCGGAGAGGATACATTTAGATCCGAAAATCCCCACCATTTAGCAATTCATGAAACGCGCTAGCAAGCGTTTCTTTGATACCGCTGACAGCCATCGCAACCCTCTGGTTGTGAAGGGCGCCAGTTATATCCCATCTAGAATCAGTAGAATCCGCCGTCCACGGCACGCACTGACCGACCCTGACGACCCCATTACCCTCCTCCAGGAAAGCAGTAGGGCCACCAGTACAGTATACAGCAGACAGACACAAATCGAAATTCCGACCTCGCCGTCGAGGTCCTTCGCGTCCGCGTTCCTCCCCGAAAAATTCCCCTCCCTGTCCCGTGATCGAATCCGCAGAGCCAGCTGGTGGCGTAGCTGAGCCAGTAGTTTTAAACCCCCCTAATAATAATAATGAATCCATTTTGACCCAGCCTGTCCCCAACTTACTGTCCTCCCCCAGCGACGCCCTAAGCCGAGATTCGTACCCCACAGGGGGTGCCCTTAGGTGATGGTCGCTTAGTTTATAATTAATATTATGACCCTGGCTGGAGGCTTTGAGTTAGTTCAAAAGCACCACAGGATTGACCGGTTAAGCAGTCACGGCCTCTCAAGGCCAACTGCGAGATGGCATACACAAAAAAAAACTCTGAGAGGTCACGGACTCATAAGGTCGCGCGCGCAATCCGCAATGTTGCGAATAATCGATGTCTAATCATTTAATTGTTACTTAACACATGACATGACATTAGTTGTAGTGTAACGTTGTGTGTAACGAAACTAAAATGCCTAGGACGAGATGAAACAGTCGTGTGCCATTTACCAATGACCAGTACCTAAACGTTCTTGTATGGTATAATTCTACAATAAATTTGCTTGAAACGCAGCGCAGAATTCACAACACAATCAGTACGAAAAATGTATTGTGCGGTTTAGTGAAAACCTGTGGGCTGGGATAGTTAATGACCGAGTCATTGGGCCCTATTTTATCGATGGCAGATTAACTGGAAGACGTTATCTCGAAATTCTTACGTCAAAAGTAAAAGAACCCTTGGAAGATGTGCCATTACCTTACCAAGCCGTTATGTACTTCACTCATTATTAAAGTGAAGTGCGTGCATATTTGGATAGGGAGTACGGTGATCGGTGGATGGGTCGTGGGCGTCGTGGCGGACTGGCGGACACATAGCATGGCCGGCACGGTCACCTGATTTAACCCCACTAGACTTTTATTTGTGGGGAGAAATAAAATGACTCGTGTACGAATGCGATACCGAAACTAGATAACAATAAAACACACACACACACACAATGTAGTGTGAAAGTAGTGTGTGGATGTGGTCCACACACTACTTTCACACTACATTTTAATTATTTAAAGTACCTACTATCTCTGTTGTAATTTGCATGCTCAAAATTATCGTGTTCAGTAAAAATCTTAGTTGGTATAAAATATAATGTAATGAATTGGGAGAAGGCGCTGAGATCTGACATACCTACAGGTTTTTACCTAGTTTGGGTTTCAGAGGCTTCATTGTTTTTGTAACTCTAATTTATTTAAATAAATATTATATTTATTGAAGGACAAAATTTACAAGTCTTTACGAATGTTAAATCTCAGACATTAAATGATAAATTATTTTATTTCTGTAAGTAGGTTTACACGTCAATCGCATTTTAAAAACTAGACAGGTCGACATTTCCTATCTGACTACTCTGAGAAGAAAGGCCGAAACAAACTCAAAGATCAGTCTCTTTTAAAGTCCAGACAAAATCTTGGTCAGATCATTAGTAGGTAGGTACCTACTAGACAATTCACGGCGACCGTGCTCAATAATTATGCTTAGAAAATGTAGGTGGACATTTTGAGCAACTTTTAAAATACACGTAGGTACCTAAGTGTAAGTATTATCTAGCTGTTTAATTAATTAGAATACATTGTAAATACGGCAGTTATTGTAAATACTGTGTTCCAACTTTTTAAATAAGCCAAAAATACTCTTAACTTTGTGTTTCAAATAATTTAGTTAAGTAATATTTTTATAGAAGTTTATCAAAGATTATTTTTCTTCTTTTTTTCTTTTGGATTTTTGATCGTCTTAAACCGACTTAAGTATGAAGGGAAAGTTGGTTTTCAACGTTTTTGGAATACGCGGCAGTGTGGGGCCGCGCGCGGGCGCAGACGGCGAGGTGCGGTTCATTTATAGTATGGAGGGTAGAGACAAGGAGAACTAACTATATCTGTGTATGAAAAGTGTCCGTTAAAATGTGCTACATAAGGGTGGCGCCACAGTAGCCAGCGGGTAAATTTTAAATGCAATAATTTTAGGTTATGTTTACAAAATAATGTTAGACTACGTAAATTGTTGAGGTATGGTATACTGGACTGTCACTAACTACTGTAATCACAAAAATATAAAATTTTCTGACTCGGTATGCTTCAATCCGTTAATTTTCTAACTCGGCATACTTCAGTCCTATAACAACTGCTGCATTCATAACCAACACACAATCTGCCTACGCTAGCGCTATTTTGGAGGGTTTTTGAACTATTATTTACTGTATATGTTGGACACTTTTTCAGCTTTCTTTCCTTAAGAGATAGTTCTCCTTGTCTCTACCCTCGTTAATTTATAGGTACTTTGTGCACGTACGCTCTTGTGGTTGCGGTATACGAGGAATTATCTAATTGATACTTTCATTGCGTTCAAGCTTTTTGCAATACATTTTTTAAAATTAATTTTCTTAATGCATGCTCTAAGTTTTCTTTATTGAAAACGTTGAATTATATATTTTGATTTGGCGCACCTATTCAATTTCATCCTGTACTTAGAGGTTACATAATTATAATCTTCGATCAATAATAGTACTATTATTGATCGAGGTATATAATAATTATTATTTGTATAATATGTTGTATGTACGTATGTTTGTAGACGCTTTGGGTTGACCTGTTATGTCTACAAAACGTTTAATAAATAAATAAATAGATGTTCATATTGTTTATGAAAATCTTGCTCTTAGGCATACCGTTGTCGTACAGGGAAAACCTCGTAAGTAAAAGTTCATTTGTTTTTCTGTTTATTTATGTTGATTAAAAAAACATTCACAGCTCTAAGATGCTTCTAATGCCATCTATTGATAATAATGAGAAGCTCGGTGAACGAATCTTGCCTCGTAAAACAACGTTAATTGCAATCACAAGGTTTTCACAGCACGGCGACTATATACGAATATAACCACTATCTGCAAAAGAATAAGGATCATATTCTTATGAATAGCGCAAAGCTAAGTCAAAGTGCGCTCTGTCTTGCTATAAAGCAGGACATTCAAGATCTGAATGAAGTAAAGTCTTTATAAGTCATTGTAACGTTACTTTTATTTACTACTGGTACTTCCTACTATTTACGCCGGAAAGTAGAAACGACGTAACTACACTTGCGAGCAAAAGTATGGAATCATACTATTTACTAGTTCCGAGCGATCTTTAAAACTGAATAACTGTTAAAAATTAATGGAAATGTTACCATTTTAAAGGCTATACTGTAAACTTGAAATTCATGCCACGTGCAATAAAACCCATATTTCAAGAGCTTTCCTACTTTGAGTGGAGGAGTAAGAAAAATACATTGTATAATTTCTCGATACGCCGCGATATCTAAATGGACGTGGTATCGGAATTGTTTTATGCGTCGGCTGTCATATTGTCACACGTTGACCGGTACACATCTCCGCTACTTTCAACCCTTGAGCTTGGACGATAATGGATACCACACCTACAGAAGCAGCACAAATCATCGCCCTACTGCAAAAAGTGCTCAGCCAGCGGGCTGTCGCACGTCAGCTCCACATAAGCCAGTACTGTGTTTCGAAAGTTTATAAACGCTTTCGGGAGACTGGATGCATTATTCCGAAACCAAGATCTGACGGCGCGGCGCCGGTGCACATCGGAGAGGGAAGATCGTTTTATTGTGTCAACTTCTCTTCGAAATCGTCATTTGACTGTGTCGACGTCCAGCAGGAGCTCAGACATGTTCATGGGGTAGCTGTCAGCGAGTGGACAGTTCGTCGAAGACTCATGCATGTGAATTTTACTCCAATAAGGCCTGCCACAGGCCCAAAACTGACCGACAAGCACGCCTTCAATTTACCCCCATCTAGATTAGGAAGTCGAGCAATGGAGGCGAGTCCTGATCTCCGAGGAGTGCAGAATGTGTTTGCGCGGCAGTGACCGAAGGTGCCTTGTCTACAGGCGGCCTGGAGAGCGATTTGCTCAGTGCTGTTTCGCTGAGACAGTCGCCTATGGGTTCTTGTATGATGTGGGCCGGCATTTCTTTTGACGGTAAAACGGAGCTTGTTTCCGTGCTTGGTGGGCGACGAGGAGGCGGCCTAACTTCATACCTCTAAATATCCGATATTCTGCTGGAACATGTCGTTCCCTATGCGGGATATATCGGTGATGACTTTCTCCTCATGCACAATAACGCTCGTTGTCACACTTCCCGTGCCACAGCTGAATACCTTGGTGAAGTCGGTATCGCCACATTGGACTGGCCAGCGCTCAACCCCGACTTGAATCCCATTGAGCACGTTTGGGATGAACTGAAGAGAAGGGTTCGATCCAGAAATCCTGCTCCTTCAACTCTTGATGAGCTGAAATCAGCTTTGATAGAGGAGTTTGAAGGTATCCCGTAAGAATTAATTAAGAAGCTAATTAGGTCCATGAAGAACCATATTCGAGCTATAGTTAAGGCTAAGGGAGACAATACAAAATATTGATACTTAATTTTAAGGCTTTTTAATAAAGTTTTTTTTTTAATAATTTTTGTTTTTTTATATGTTGATCATTTTCCTTATTCTCAAATTTTTTCCTTAAGTGAAGGAGCACTTAATCCGGGATAGTTCTTGAAATATGGGTTTCATTTAAATATTTGAGGCAAGAATTCCAATTTTACGGTATGGCCTTTAAAATGGTAGCATTTTCATTAATTTTCATCAGTTATTTAGTTTTTAAAATCGCTCGGAACAAGTAACAAGTATGTGATTCCATACTTTGGTTCGCGAGTGTATTTCCCTTCAAAAGGTACCGCCTGGTTTATTTACAGCTGCCCACTGCATGAGTCGTCGCTATGCCCTGACTCCCATCAAAGAAATCGTGATAAAAATTGGGGTACACCGCCTGAACGACTGGAGTGACGACATAACCGTCACCAGGGAGCTTATAACGGCGACCATACACGAGGAATATAATTCCACCACGTTTGAAAGTGAGTATATTAAGACGATCATAGCACTGCACGTAATCACCATCATCATCAGCCTAATGCGAAAACTGATACTTCTATAAGTCCTGCATAACTCTATCAATATATTTATTGTCACCCTGTTTGTTCTGTTAACTTTAATCAATTTTTTTAGGTAAGTAAGGAGATTATGACTCTTGACTAACAAACATTGGGTTTGTTATAGCATAGCATGTGCTACTGTAGTCGCGTTGTCTGATGTCTCTCGCTGAAGTCGGGCATGGCTATACGTTAACATAGTAACGTCTCTTTTCGGTGCGTGACAATTTCACGACCAGGTTTGGTCACACTACGTATGTAAGTCAGGTTTAACATTATAATTTCTTATTTACTCTAAATATTTATTCATAATTGTTTGATGTGCAGATGACATCCTGATATTGACACTGAACAAACGCGTCAATTTCAACCGGTACATCCGTCCAGCTTGTCTGTGGAGCGGCGACACTGAGCTGTCACGCGTCGTGGGGGCTACTGGAGTTGTAAGTACCTGGTCCGAGATAATATAATTGCAGTCGACCTTTTAAGAATATCAAATGTCCCTGAAGGAGGTAGGCGACACGTGCACTGATGCGGCACGGCCACGATCACAATTCGGCTAGTGACACGCGACTTGAATTTAGTGTGAAAACGCAGGTTGCAGCCGCAGCGTCCGTTATGCATGTCACAACATGCGGTTTCAATTCAATAGTTGTTTGTTGTTTGTGCAACAACAAAGCAAAGTTGGTTTTTGCTGCGAGTGTTGATTTTGAATCCGCAGTAAGCGAAAGATTATATGAGTAAAGTAAGGAAGGCGAGGGATTCAAAGACACGAGATGCAAATAACTTTGGCCTCGTGTAAGACATACAAATTTTCACTTCAGCAGCGAGAACGTATTACCTGAAGGTAAAATAATACAACACGGTAAAAATTTTACCACATGTGTATTTGTAATACAAACAATATCCAAAAATTAAAAGTAAATTTATTGCAGTCTTCTAAATTAAAAGTAATAAGTTTTGTTTGGAACTGCTATTGTTGTAGTAGCGACTTGAGTTTGGGTATTTGCTGAAATTTCGGTTTCCGTACTTGTGTATTGTGGTGGGAGGATAGTGAAGGTAGGTCAGCGGTGGTTCGTGACTCTGGAAGTAGACGTTCGAGACCGAGGATCTGAGGTATGTTTTAAGCTTATGGTTTCGGCTTCCTTACTTGTGGATTGTGACGGGAAGATAGTGAAAGTAGGTGTCTTAGCGGCAGTATTCGAGACTGTGGAAGTAGATGGGCGAGACCGAGGATCTGTTGTCTGTTTCAATCTTATGGTCTCTACTATACGCTTACAGATTTTAGATTTATTTTGGATCGAATCCTCAATAATCCTTCGGCGACCGTAGTCGACCATCCGCCGTGTCGTTTTAATGTAGTGACGTCGGCGCCTAAATCGGCCAAAAGTTTGGCCGAAGTTCGGCGAAGGCAACGTCCAGTGTAAAGCTGAGGTTCCTGCAGTTTTAGAAAAGTGGTTATTACTCGCGGCGTCCCGCCTCTTTATTTGACTCCCATACGCTGTCTCGAACACTTATCATTATGATACTGCAACAAAAATCGATCGGTTTTCGTATTAGCAGGGCGTAATGCCTTATAATATTTACATTGTTTTAATTGTAATTATAAGGTTGTATCGTTTTAGTTATAAGTAATTTTGTATTAATGTATTGGGTAATTGTTAGTAATAGATGTTATTTAAAATAGTTAATATTATAAGTAGTTCTATCTATCGCATTAGGTTCCAAAACCTGTAATGATAGTATAAGAGTTGTAAATAAATAAATAAATGTTCCTCGCGAATAACAAAGGACCTGCCGATGTTCGTCTGTGTAGTCGGCAAATTGACTAACAGTCATTTGTCCGAGTGCTTTTCGATAGCATTAACAGTTAGATTTAATAGTTCGTTCGTGCGACTTGCTCCATTAATTCCAATAATGAGGATAACCTGCAATAAAAATATTACATGACTAATTAAAATTCACAACAGACAAAACGTAAGTAAAGGGTGTCCAGCGGGAATTTTCAAGTTTAAATTATCGTTACACATTTATTAGCGGGGCTAGAGGCGCGGTAGCGTTTGCTGCGTCATCTTTGCGAATTTGTTAGTTACCACGGTCGGGAGCGCACCGCGCGTTTGCAGTTGAGCAATACGAGTATTTACAGTGTGGAGAATCGTTGGTTCGAGCGCGTTTTGCTTTCTGTTCCCACTTCGATATTCGGCGATTACACGATGGTCCGAGCACTCAGATTATACGGTACAAAGATTCCGACAAGAAGGGACAGTGGTTAATAGCCAACAGGACCGAGAACGTCAACAGCAACGCCAGAACGTGTGGCACAGGTGCGACAAGAAATCAGAAATCCAAGAAAATCGGTGACAAAGATTGCAGCCTCTACAGGCATTACGAAGTCAACCGTGCATATGATTTTGAAAAAAAAAACTTCATCCCTATAAAATGCAAATAGTTCAAAAACGAAATGGCAGCGGTTCTGTTTTAAGAGTAACGTACGCCCGAACGATGTTGGAAACATATTTGTTTAGCGATGAAGCTCCTTTCCACATCGGGGGCTTTAAGAATAAGCAAAATATGCGTTACTGGAACCCCAAAAATCCAAGGGAACGGCATCAAAAGAGTTAGCACTGCCATAAAACGACAGTTTGGTGCGCGATTTCTGCTCATGGAATAATCGGTCCATTTTTTTTTTAATGAGAGAAAAACTGTCACTTCTTCGGTATACTGCCGTATGATTGATAAGTTTTTAGTACCGCAAGTGTTTCACGGACCCAACAATAGAACTAATTTTCAAAAAGATGGGACAAGTCCACACACTGCCAGAGGCTCAATATTGACGTCAAGGGAATTTTCCCCTGAAAAATGAATAAGCAAGTACGGAGAGATATGCTGGCCACCTCGATCGCCGGATTTGACGCGCCGTGTGATTTTTTCTTGTAGGGTTACATTAAGTCTAAAGTGTACTGCAGTAATCCCCGTACCATTATTTACCGAATAATTCGTAATAATAATTTGTAATTCGGTAAACACAGATATAAAATAAACATATTTAAATTATACAATAAGTAAAACCGTCACCAAGAATATAGTAAAATTTTAGTGAAAACCGCACCAAAATTGGTCCAGTAGTTTCCGAGCTTATCACGAACATACAGATATCCAGACGATGATTTGTGTACTTACTCGTATGTATATGTTACCGGCCACACCCAATTTCAGGCCAAACAGGTTTACCCTACGCGTGTCAGCATATACTAGTTTAGTCCAGGACAATCTAGTATGGCCTAAATACTGTGTAGGCTTATCTACAATGGGCCTCAAAACTTAGCAGTTACCACACTTTTAAAATTGCAATTTTTCCTAAACTATAGAAGGCATAGTTTTGAAATTAAAACCGTTTTATAGCAAATTTCGTCAACTTTCTTTGAAGGTATAGTTTACCATGCATTAGTAACGTTTTTAACTTAAAAAAAGATAAAAACCCAAACTAGCCATTTTTTACTTACTGGCAAGAAACTCGAACAACATATTTTATAGTATATTTTACGCCTTATTTACATTTTAATAACTGGTATTGCCTCCTGGGGCTTTGAGCCGGTTTGACATACTGAAGACGAGGTTTCGGAGGCGATGTTGGGGAATATTCTCCCATTCTTCCATCAGAGCCAGTTATAGGGTCCTGAGGGTGATAGAAGGTGGTCTGCGGATTATGCCCAGCTTCCCGAGGTCAGCCTAGGCGTGCTCGATCGGATTAAAATCAGGACTTCTTGATAGCCAAGCCATGATGTTGATACCAACCTCCTGAGTGTACTCTTGTACGACGTGAGCGGTGTGTGGCCGGGCGTTATCCTGCATCAGTATCGATGCATCACCAATTAATATTGCATATCTTTCCCCAGTCAGGGTGCCATTTTCTAAGACCACCAACTCTGTGCGACCTTTTGAAGAGATGCCAGCCCATAAGTGTACAGAGCCTTCATTGTAGTGGATTCCTTTTGTGAATCAGATAATTACTTACTTTTGCAGCGAGAAAATTGCAGTCTGGAACTTAATTATGAAACGTTTTAATGTTAGCGGCTGAAAAATGTTGGAGTTTTTGTATTTGTGGCCCAACTGACATTCTTATCAAAAATGCAATAAGTTTGTGATGGTTTCAACAATGTGCACGTCATCTTTTGTCTATAATGTGACTTTTAACATTGAGTAAATACTCTAAATTGTAGCTGTATTGGTGCATTGTAGCTGGTTGTCTCGTTTGTGATAATTCTATGAAGTACGATAACAGTACAATCTCCAAAAAAGTATTTTCACCGTTTAAAGCGTTCGTTGCTTAAAAAAATCATATGTTTTTAGACATTTTTTGCGAGACTTTTCAGACAGTGATTTTTTTACATGCTGCATCAATTCTTCCGGTGTTAAATAGCAGACTTCGTCACTGGACTCACTCATTTACGATTTATTTATTATTATTTTTATAATATCCAACGTGTATCGAACTTTGTAGCTAGCGGTACAGAAGAAGAAAACAATAAAATTTTGAATCCCGCTATTTATTAAAGATGCGTTCTGAAACTGCAGCCGCAGTATTCTGTTACAATATTATAGATTGTTAAAACTACAAATAACTTTGTAGATACATGATAAACTTCGTATTTTGTTTCTTCAACATTCTCTTTTTTTGATTATAAAAAAATATAATTCGATTATTTGGAAAAAAAATATAATTACATTTAAAATGTGTTATTGTTTGTAAACTATAAACTAGCAAACACGTCGATTCGAAGTAAAAGTGAAAGAACAAAGTGAACTTCAAATCTTTTGAATTTTGTGAGTAGACCCAGAAACGTACTAAGCAATTTAAAAAAAATCTTGAATAGTTACATAATCTCACGCTCTCAGCAAAACTGAATTGTCTTTAAACAGCAAAACCTGCTTGTTGAGGTGCTGAGGTGAAATAGTAGATTGTTATACAAGGAGTTAGTATGACCCATTATATACGAGGTAGTTTTACTCCCGAGCTTTAGCGAGGGAGTAAATAGAAACCGAGTTTTAATGGGTTTTTAGCGCCGTGTGTTACACACTACTTTTCACTACGATTGCGAGAAAATAAAACAATCCAATACAATATGAAATATGTAGTTTATTTTATTAAAAATTAAATGTACAATTTGTACAATTCTGGATATTTAACGAGATGTTTTTTCCCGGTAACTTAATTTCAGTCCTCTGTGAAGATGAATGTTGAGTGGTTCTTTTCCTTTCTCTTCTATTTGCAAATTAGGGTCTCCATTCTCACTAGATGATGACATTTTCACTATTGTAAAATTAATTACGGTCACTACCAATTCAATTTGCAATTAGAGAAAAATTATAAAGATTTCGCGCCAATGTCTTTTTTTTTTTTTTTTCTTCTGCAGCCGCAACGCATTGCATGCATTCTACCAAAGAGATCGCCGATTTTAGTTCATTTTCAAAAATAAGATGAAGTTCTTTTTTTATGAAACAGTAATAAGTCGAGTCTATATTCATGATTATTCTACTTATGACTAAAGACTTTTTCGTTTTTATAGGCCCATTGTCATTTGACACATGAAAATAAAAAAATAAAAACTTTTTCCCCTAGAGGAAGAATTGCTATTTTTTCTTCGCTCTGGTACGCCACAATGACGGTCTTTTTGAGCAAGAGGAGTGAAAAATATTTTATGCCTATACCTTTACGCACACTTCCTACCGGTTTTACAGTACGATCTTTCCACAGGTGGCCGGCTGGGGTGATCGAGGCATGGACATCATAGGCAAGCAAGACGAGCCTCAAATGGTGCGCGTCCCTATAGTCAGCACCACAATATGCAAAGCCAGCAAGTCTGACTTCCACATGCTAACCAACGAGAGAACATTGTGTGCAGGTATTCAGATTACTCTAGAAAATGCCCTGGACCTGGGCAGTCAACCGTAAAACTGAAGTGAACCCCATGAGGGATGCCGGACGAAATTCGCTCGCAACGATTGTATGGAGGTGATCAAACTGGCGCGAATAGTCGCGAGACTTCCTAATCATTAAAAAAAAGACGCGCGTGATTCGCCTCAGTGTAACCAGAGCTTTAACGCTGTATTTTTTTTAAGTGGGCTGGATTTAACTTGAGACTTTTACAGGTGACCGAAACGGCTTGGGCCCTTGCAATGGGGACTCCGGTGGCGGCCTGTACCTGCTAGATGGCGGCAAGTGGAGACTCCGGGGTATAGTCTCCGTGTCCGTCCAGAGTGAGAATGGAGCCCGCATCTGCAACCTCAACGAATATGTCGTGTACACTGATGCAGCGCAGTACTTGCCGTGGATTAGAAATATATTATCAGTGAATTATTTCGATTAAATTTGTTTCCTTTTTTTTCACTGTTTATTATTTATATTTATTTATATATTCTTTATTGTACACCACAAAAAACATAACAACAAAAATAAAATTGAACACTACTTAATATACAATGGGCGGCCTTATCGCTTTCTGCAATCTCTTTTCAATGCAATGGTTCTTATCAGCGTTATTGAGATTAGTAGCAAAGTTTAATTCATTTAATTATTTCGGTTTTTTGGAACGCGTCGCCACGCCAGCAATCGGTTTTACGTGCGGCTATAGATGTTTCACATCAAAAACGTTGATGATGGCGACTAATCAAAGATGAACGAGTCCACAGAAATGCCACGCTCTCGACGTGTTTCGTGAAAAGTAGAGACGGAAGGAGGCAGAAGGAACATATCTAGTTTCTCTGACTAGGTTCAGCAACATCCCGGCGGTGAGAAACAGTCGCTCAGGGCCAGAGAATGATGATAATGATGACGGTCTGCAACGATCCCAGCACCAGTGCTCAGCGTTACGTCCGAGTGAGTTACGCCTCAATAGTAGAAACCGCGTTCTTATGTGTCCTGTCCACAATAATTAAAGCTTTTAAGTAACAATATAGGAAACATTCAGGTAGGTCTAAATTTCTTAATCCTGTGAATTCAGCAACATTTGTGGTATTTGGAGGTACTTAAACAATTTCATCTTTCAACGTATCGCGTGGAATTTATAAAAAAAACAAACACCAATGTCCACACGAAGTCGAACTATGGTTAGGTTTATTAAAATCTTCATTTTCCATCTCATAGTTATTGTCTCATAGTACTTGAACTCTGTCATATTAAACATACTACTTAGTAACTCTTTTGACACTCCTCCAAACTTCGGCGCATTTAGCGCTCTTCGCGAATCGGTAAAATTCATGATATTGTGTGAAAATCTCTACAGATAGTCGTTTTAAATGCCGATCAAAACTCTTCAATGTTATGAGAAAAGTGATAAAAATATGTTGTTGTGTTCTTAATAATCGTGTTGTTAGTTAGCGTACCTACCTAATTAAAACGTAGAAAAAATTGAAAAGTGTAGGAAGTTGTGAAAAAAATTATTTTGCCGTGTAAAAAAATAAAATAAAATGGTATACATGTTTTTGCCTTACGAAGGTTTAATTGTGTGTGTTGCTCATAGCTTCTACGAGTATGTGCATGAAGGCGGATCGGCTTCTATATTACTAGTATTCTTAAATCGTTCATAATTTTAATTATTTAGTTGAATTAGTACTTTCTATCTAAATTTCTTATCTAAAAACTCATTCAAATTATAATAGGCATTTATTATCTACTATAAAATTAATAACTTTCTTTTTGAAGCTACATCACATAACTGCTTCCAGCTTTTAGGTAGTTTATCAGAAATTTTTAGAGCCATGCAAATGACACTTTTTCGCATATGTGCCGTTCCATCAATATGTCATCATAATAGTCAAATTCGCCTACATCAATATGTTTTTTAATTTGACTATTGTCACATCTATTACGAGGAAATCGACCTGCCATGCGAGAAAAGAGAAGAGGGTTGGATCTTAAGAACATTGCATTTTTTTTTTAATTAGGCTTGGAACTCTGAGTGGTTTCAAGTTTGAACATCGACCAAATGCAACGCTTTTGAGTTTTAAATATAAGTTCCCGGTCAGTCGAGTTACCCCAAAAAATAACGCCGTATCTTAGAATGGACTCCACTAAGCCGTAGTATGCGGTGAGCAAAAGAAAGAAAGGAAAAGAAATCATCTACTTTCGTCATCGTCGTCTACATCTACATCTACTGATTCGGAAGATGGAATGCCTTGGAATTAGGGGAGTCCAATTGAAACTGTTTGAGGACTATCTGACTATCTGAGGCGTACTCAGAGCGTGAAAATGAAAGAGTACGTCAGTGACGAGTGCCAAGTTACCTACGGCGTGCCTCAAGGCAGCGTACTGGGTCCTACACTCTTTCTTATATATATAAACGACCTGGGTATGCTCACTCTTCCAGAGGGTAAAATAATAACTTTCGCAGACGATACAGTCCTGTTATTCAGCGCGACCACGTGGAGTGATGTCTACGGATTTGCTCAGTCGGGCTTCGATATAGTATCGGAGTGGTTACGAAATAACATTCTCACTCTAAATGCTGCAAGAACGAACTATGTCACTTTCTCCATAAAACATAACAGGCCTTCCTCTTCAACAACCCCGCATTCCATCGTAGCTCACAATTGTCCGATGCCATGCTGCGCCGCCTGTACTTGCACTCAAATCGGTAAAGCCGACAGTGTGAAATACCTGGGCATTATCATAGACAGAGCACTAAACTTTCACAAGCATATTACCGTATTGAGTGGCAGGCTACGGAGGTTGATATATGTCTTCAAGACCCTTAGACGGGTGGCTGAGGATAAGGTGAAGAGATCAGTGTATTTTGCCCTCGTTCAATCTTTGTTGACTTACTGCATCACCTCCTGGAGTGGTGCCCCAAAATACACTATTCTTGAATTGGAAAGAGCGCAGAGAGCCATCCTGAAGGTCTCACTGTGCCTCCCTTTTAGATACCCTACCAACCTCCTATATAAAGAAGCGAAGGTCCTGACAGTGCGCCAACTGTTCATACAACAAACAATTATGAAACAGCATAGCCTCTTAACATATTCCCCCTCTCTTTCACGTGGCAAACGCAGATTCGACCCCGTAGACAGTTATCAAAACCGGCTTTCGACCAAGTTCTCTCAACGATTCTTCTGCCACCTAGGTCATCTCTATAATAAAATTAACAGGATTTTTCCTATTTACGACCTTAACAAAATTAAATGTAAAATGAAATTAACCAGCTGGATCCAGGACTTAAACTACCTTGAAACTGAAAAAATCCTAGCTGTCTCGGTATAGAACACGATTTAAATAAATTAGTTATTAAATTCACTTTTCACATCAATATTATTTATTTATATGTCCAGGCAACAGAAACTTCTACATCCTCACTCACTACACAAATCCACACTCTACACTTTCCTTCATCTCCACACAATACTAACTATACTAACACTATATAGATTTAGAATCACCTTAATAATTGTTAACTGACTCGCGACCACTGTCTGATTTGGAATATTATATAACCTCAAGGGTGGAACCTGTTGTCCTGAAATACAGGCCCCAAGCCTAGTTTAGGCACCAGTCTCCCGCAATATACTTACTGTATCCAAATGTTCCCTAAAAATATGTACTCAATGTGTATTGTGGCGAGAAAATAAATAAATTATTATTATTATCTATACTAATTACTGCTGCCAGTTTGTACAGAGCATATTCCAAGATACTTATTTTCTTACTAGTAGTCTCTATATGTGCCTCACAATTAAATCTCTTGTCCATAAGTCCTAGAAATTTTATTGTATCAACATCGTCATTGTCATTTTTATTATAGTTTATATCTAAATGGTTGATTAATGTCAAGGAGCGTTGACTAAAGTGCATGATCATAGTCTTATTTTTATTTTTTAATTATTATTACTTATTTAACCATTCTATAATTGCAATTATTGAGTTATGTCAGATTTATATGTGTCTCGATTTTCACACGCAATTGTCACTACACTGTCATCGGCAAAGAGGCTAATAGGTTGTTCCGTGGACTCGGGCAAGTCATTAATATATAACGTAAGCAGGGGAGGGTCCCAAAACACTTCCCTGTGCGACACCATACATAACTTCACATTCTTGCGACCGCTATGGCTCTTTTAGTCGTGTAGTTATGTTTACTCTACTGACTCCCGTTATTGGTTTTCTGTGCTGAAGATATGACTAAAATAGTTTTATTATATTACCTCTAATGCCATATCCTTCGAGTTTCTTAACTAGAATATAATGTGCTGAACATAGTCAAACGCCTGGATCATATCACAGAATATATTTATATTTCACACCAGTTTATTTTTATCCATATTTGTCATCGCTGTATGTATAAAATCATAAAATAATCATAATAAATTGTATATTTTTCAAAGATTTTATAACTAAATTATAGGGATGAGCGATATCGGTCTTATAATTTTACCATCAACTCTTAATTGTTTTTCTTAAACAGTGGCTTCACGATAGATGTCTTTAGTGCGATTGGGAATATTAGGACTGATACTCCAATTAATTATGTGACTTAAAGGAGAACCTATGACGCCAGCTACAGCTTTGAGTATTTTTGTGGAAATACCATCGTAGCCTACACTATTTGTATTTTTGAGTGTTGCTATGATTTTAAGTACGTCATAATTATGGTGTACCATGTGCCATAAACATAAGAGTTTCTTTTATTTAAAATATGTTGCGTTACTGCCGTTCCAGCATTTACAATAGGTTGAATTTTGTCAATGATTATAAATAGTTGTTAAAGAGACCCGCTATCTGTTCTGTGATGGATTCATTACAAATTTTATCTATAGGTTTTGGTATATTCAATTTACTTTTTTTAATTATTAGCCAAGTCGTTTTGGCTATATTTGTAGATGTTTCAATTTTATAATTCGTTTGTGCGCACTGAGTTCAGATTTATAATTTTTAGACGTGTTTTATTTGTCTGGTTAGGCTTGAATCTACATTTGTGGCATTATAGATTAAAGCAGTTGTCGTTTCTGTTTGATACACATTTATCACCGTGAGATATCCAATTCAGTTATTTTTTTAATGTACAATTATCTCAATATGAGAGAAGCATAAGTCGTAAAGCAATATAAATAAATAAAAAAAATCCTTATAATTATGTAATATTGGGGTCGTAGTTAGCATTATATACTTCGGCAAATTTCAAACTACTTAAATGATTTTTAAGCTTTGATAAGTTTTCTTCACTATAATCCCGTCTATTTATAAGCCACTTCTTTATTGTGTACGTTGCGCCATAAGGTGGCTGGAGATCGTAAAGCGCCCTTCGAAGCTCGGCTGCTCATCTGGTGCGGGTCGAATGCCTTTTCGCCGCCACCTTTGCATGCATCACCTACTCGCAAAAAGAGGCGACAACATCCCACGCCTTTTTAGTTTCGACCGTAGACTGAACCACTGCCAAAAACGAGAGATCATCCGCACCAAGAGTCGCGACGAGGACGCAGTGCTAATGGGACTAAGCTAACCATATGGTCCGCCGTGTCCACGGGGCCGTCAATGCAGTGACGATGAGCTATCCTACATATGTACAACAGCATAAGTTTAGATTCAATCTAGCCGTGGCAGACTCTTATGTTTGAAAAATGTACTGGGTATTCGCAAGTTTAATGCTGAAAAGGCAGTTATTGTGACAGATGTGACTTTGTCACATTCAGGTGCTCGTTGATCTCTGGCAGACGTCGTATGACGCGGTGGTATTAACTGACAACACACGAACACGACACGGTTGGCGTAATGGCTGAGCGATCGACTGCTGCGCAGCGTGTCCCGGGTTCGATCCCCGCACGGAACAAATATTTGTATGATAAGCAAGTAGTTGTTTATGTCTGGGTGTTTGTGTTTGTGAGTTTCTATGTTTGTAAACGCACCCACGATACAGGGAGAGATTGCTAGTGTAGCGCAACGTTTATAAAAAAAAAAATAGCTTGCATGAACTCAATCTCCGTTCCCGAAGGCCGCTACGTGTACCATCTAGACCCCCGCAATCGCAGAGCCCGTTTACAATGGGCTCGTGATCACAGAAATTGGGCAGAAGAAGAGTGGTGTTTTGTGTGTTTTTCTGACGAATGTCGCTTTGGTATGAAGCCAGAGACTTGACGCACGCGGTATTGGAGGTCCCCTGGATTCCAAAAACTTTTCCCCTAAGGAGGAAACCGACCTAAATACTATTATCAACATAATTAGAAAAACTAAATATTATCAGCCTAGAGTAATTTAGGAACAGCCACACTGTCCAGGATGTGCCAGGCTAACAAAAAGTATAGTTAGTCGTTCGTGAAGAACGTAATCACACGTGTAATCACATCACAGAACAGATAGCGGGTCTCTTTAACAACTATTTATAATCATTGACAAAATTCAACCTATTGTAAATGCTGGAACGGCAGTAACGCAACATATTTTAAATAAAAGAAACTCTTATGTTTATGGCACATGGTACACCATAATTATGACGTACTTAAAATCATAGCAACACTCAAAAATACAAATAGTGTAGGCTACGATGGTATTTCCACAAAAATACTCAAAGCTGTAGCTGGCGTCATAGGTTCTCCTTTAAGTCACATAATTAATTGGAGTATCAGTCCTAATATTCCCAATCGCACTAAAGACATCTATCGTGAAGCCACTGTTTAAGAAAAACAATTAAGAGTTGATGGTAAAATTATAAGACCGATATCGCTCATCCCTATAATTTAGTTATAAAATCTTTGAAAAATATACAATTTATTATGATTATTTTATGATTTTATACATACAGCGATGACAAATATGGATAAAAATAAACTGGTGTGAAATATAAATATATTCTGTGATATGATCCAGGCGTTTGACTATGTTCAGCACATTATATTCTAGTTAAGAAACTCGAAGGATATGGCATTAGAGGTAATATAATAAAACTATTTTAGTCATATCTTCAGCACAGAAAACCAATAACGGGAGTCAGTAGAGTAAACATAACTACACGACTAAAAGAGCCATAGCGGTCGCAAGAATGTGAAGTTATGTATGGTGTCGCACAGGGAAGTGTTTTGGGACCCTCCCCTGCTTACGTTATATATTAATGACTTGCCCGAGTCCACGGAACAACCTATTAGCCTCTTTGCCGATGACAGTGTAGTGACAATTGCGTGTGAAAATCGAGACACATATAAATCTGACATAACTCAATAATTGCAATTATAGAATGGTTAAATAAGTAATAATAATTAAAAAATAAAAATAAGACTATGATCATGCACTTTAGTCAACGCTCCTTGACATTAATCAACCATTTAGATATAAACTATAATAAAAATGACAATGACGATGTTGATACAATAAAATTTCTAGGACTTATGGACAAGAGATTAAATTGTGAGGCACATATAGAGACTACCAGTAAGAAAATAAGTATCTTGGAATATGCTCTGTACAAACTGGCAGCAGTAATTAGTATAGATAATAATAATAATTTATTTATTTTCTCGCCACAATACACATTGAGTACATATTTTTAGGGAACATTTGGATACAGTAAGTATATTGCGGGAGACTGGTGCCTAAACTAGGCTTGGGGCCTGTATTTCAGGACACCAGGTTCCACCCTTGAGGTTATATAATATTCCAAATCAGACAGTGGTCGCGAGTCAGTTAACAATTATTAAGGTGATTCTATATCTATATAGTGTTAGTATAGTTAGTATTGTGTGGAGATGAAGGAAAGTGTAGAGTGTGGATTTGTGTAGTGAGTGAGGATGATTTCTGTTGCCTGGACATATAAATAAATAATATTGATGTGAAAAGTGAATTTACTAACTAATTTATTTAAATCGTGATCTATACCGAGACAGCTAGGATTTTTTCAGTTTCAAGGTAGTTTAAGTCCTGGATCCAGCTGGTTAATTTCATTTTACATTTAATTTTGTTAAGGTCGTAAATAGGAAGAATCCTGTTAATTGTATTATAGAGATAATGACCTAGGTGGCAGAAGAATCGTTGAGAGAACTTGGTCGAAAGCCGGTTTTGATAACTGTCTACGGGGTCGAATCTGCGTTTGTCACGTGAAAGAGAGGGGGAATATGTTAAGAGGCTATGCTGTTTCATAATTGTTTGTTGTATGAACAGTTGGCGCACTGTCAGGACCTTCGCTTCTTTATATAAGAGGTTGGTAGGGTATCTAAAAGGGAGGCACAGTGAGACCTTCAGGATGGCTCTCTGCGCTCTTTCCAATTCAAGAATAGTGTATTTTGGGGCACCACTCCAGGAGGTGATGCAGTAAGTCAACAAAGGTTGAACGAGGGCAAAATACACTGATCTCCTCACCTTATCCTCAGCCACCCGTCTAAGGGTCTTGAAGACATATATCAACCTCCGTAGCCTGCCACTCAATACGGTAATGTGCCTGTGAAAGTTTAGTGCTCTGTCTATGATAATGCCCAGATATTTCACACTGTCGGCTTTACCGATTTGAGTGCAAGTACAGGCGGCGCAGCATGGCATCGGACAATTGTGAGCTACGATGGAATGCGGGGTTGTTGAAGAGGAAGGCCTGTTATGTTTTATGGAGAAAGTGACATAGTTCGTTTTTGCAGCATTTAGAGTGAGAATGTTATTTCGTAACCACTCCGATACTATATCGAAGCCCGACTGAGCAAATCCGTAGACATCACTCCACGTGGTCGCGCTGAATAACAGGACTGTATCGTCTGCGAAAGTTATTATTTTACCCTCTGGAAGAGTGAGCATACCCAGGTCGTTTATATATATAAGAAAGAGTGTAGGACCCAGTACGCTGCCTTGAGGCACGCCGTAGGTAACTTGGCACTCGTCACTGACGTACTCTTTCATTTTCACGCTCTCAGTACGCCCACCCCCCATAATTCCAAGGCATTCCATCTTCCGAATCAGTAGATGTAGATGTAGACGACGATGACGAAAGTAGATGATTTCTTTTCCTTTCTTTCTTTTGCTCACCGCATACTACGGCTTAGTGGAGTCCATTCTAAGATACGGCGTTATTTTTTGGGGTAACTCGACTGACCGGGAACTTATATTTAAAACTCAAAAGCGTTGCATTTGGTCGATGTTCAAACTTGAAACCACTCAGAGTTGCAAGCCTAATTAAAAAAAAAATGCAATGTTCTTAAGATCCAACCCTCTTCTCTTTTCTCTCATGGCAGGTCGATTTCCTCGTAATAGATGTGACAATAGTCAAATTCGCCTACATCAATATGGAACGGCACATATGCGAAAAAGTGTCATTTGCATGGCTCTAAAAATTTCTGATAAACTACTTAAAAGCTGGAAGCAGTTATGTGATGTAGCTTCAAAAAGAAAGTTATTCATTTTATAGCAGATAATGCCTATTATAATTTGAATGAGTTTTTAGATTAGTTTTTAGATAGAAAATACATAATTCAACTAAATAATTAAAATGATGAGCGATTTTAAGAATAGTACAAATATAGAAGCCGATCCGCCTTCATGCACATAGAAGCCATGAGCAACAGACACAATTAAACCTTCGTAAGGCAAAACATGTATACCATTTTATTTTATTTTTTTACGCGGCATATTAAAAATTTTCACAACTTCCTACACTTTTGGTTTCCATTTTTTCTACGTTTTAATTAGGTAGGTACGCTAACTAACAACACGATTATTAAGAACACAACAACATATTTTTATCACTTTTCTCATAACATTGAAGAGTTTTTATCGGGGTATTTTTTTTTTCTGTAGAGATTTTCTCACAATATTATGAATTTTACCGATTGGCGAAGAGCGCTAATTGCGCCGAAGTTTGGAGGAGTGTTAAAAGAGTTACTAAGTACCTAGTATGTTTAATATGACAGAGTTCAAGTATATAGCTATGAGACGGAAAATGAAGATTTTAATAAACCTAACCATAGTTCGCCTTCGTGTGGACATTGGTGTTTGTTTTTTTTATAAATTCCACGCGATACGTTGAAAGATGAAATTGTTTAAGTACCTCCAAATACCACAAATGTTGCTGAATTCACAGGATTAAGAAATTTAGACCTTAATGTTTCCTTGTTACTTAAAAGGAAAACTTAGTATTAAGGCGTAACTCACTCGGACGTAACGCTGAGCACTGGTGCTGTGATCGTTCCAGACCGTCATCATTATCATCATTCTCTGGCCCTGAGCGACTGTTTCTCACCGCCGGGATGTTGCTGAACCTAGTCAGAAAAACTAGATATGTTCCTTCTGCCTCCTTCCGTCTCTACTTTTCACGAAACACGTCGAGAGCGTGGCATTTCTGTGGACTCATTCATCTTTGATTAGTCGCCATCATCCACGTTTTTGATGTGAAACATCTATAGCCGCACGTAAAACCGATTGCTGGCGTGGCAACGCGTCGCCAAAGAAACGAAATAATTAAATTAATTAAACTTTGCTACTAATCTCAATAACGCTGTTCTGAACCATTGCATTGAAACAGTGAAAAAAAAAAAACAAATTTAATCGAAATATTTCACTGATAATATATTTCTAATCCACGGCAAGTACTGCGCTGCATCAGTATACACGACATATTCGTTGAGGTTGCAGATGCGGGCTCCATTCTCACTCTGGACGGACACGGAGACTATGCCCCGGAGTCTCCACTTGCCGCCATCTAGCAGGTACAGGCCGCCACCGGAGTCCCCATTACAAGGGCCCAAGCCGTTTCGGTCACCTGTAAAAGTCTCAAGTTAAATCCAGCCCACTTAAAAAAAATACAGCGTTAAAGCTCTGGTCACACTGAGGCGATTCACGCGCGTCTTTTTTTTTAATGATTAGGAAGTCACGCGACTATTCGCGCCAGTTTGAACACCTCCATACAATCGTTGCGAGCGAATTTCGTCCGGCATCCCTCATGGGGTTCACTTCAGTTTTACGGTTGACTGCCCAGGTCCAGGGCATTTTCTAGAGTAATCTGAATACCTGCACACAATGTTCTGTCGTTGGTTAGCATGTGGAAGTCAGACTTGCTGGCTTTGCATATTGTGGTGCTGACTATAGGGACGCGCACCCTTTGAGGCTCGTCTTGCTTGCCTATGATGTCCATGCCTCGATCACCCCAGCCGGCCACCTGTGGAAAGATCGTACTGTAAAACCGGTAGCAAGTGTGCGTAAAGGTATAGGCATAAAATATTTTTCACCTCAGCACCTCAAACAAGCAGGTTTTGCTGTTTAAAGACAATTCGGTTTTGCGTTATTTCAATTCAAGTCGGTAACGGTGTAATTGAGCTCTGTAAGTACGTAAAATTTTTTGACACACAAGACAACCCATACAGAGAGGGGGTAGCGGAGGAACTGTCCGATGGATCCACCACAGACTAACACCTCCCCTCCCCATCGCCATCAACACCACTCCATATCATCCAGACAAACCTCCAACACAGCCAAACTGCCACGGCTAGCTTACGCAGGGCACTGGAGGTTAACCCCCATACAATCGCACTGATCCAAGAGCCGTGGATCAGGAACAATAGAATATGCGGCCTTAGTAACATCGGAGGTAAGCTAATACTCAACACGCTTAGCACAGACAAACCTAGATGCTGTGCATACATACCAAAAAACATCCCTACCACGCTACTTACTCAATTATGTTCCAGAGATCTGACAGCTGTCAGACTCCAGACCGTAGATGATCTTCCAGATATTGTACTGGCCTCGGTATACATGCCGGGCGAGGACACAGACTGCCCGCCGAAAGAAATGGCCGACCTGGTACAGCACTGTGAGCACACCAAACTAGACCTGATTATCTGCACCGACTCGAACGCCCATCACCCGCTCTGGGGTAGCGATGCATCGAACTCCAGAGGAGAGGTATTATCCACTTATTTATTCTCTACTAACCTTAACATTATTAACCGAGGCTCTGAACCCACTTGGGTCACAGCCCGAGGACAAACTATCATAGATTTAACTCTTGCTACAAAAAACGCGACCAACCTTATCACAAACTGGCACGTATCGGGAGAACCTTCTTGCTCAGACCACAGAAGGATCCGTTTCACACTAACTACCAACACTAAAAAACCCATGCCGAGACGAAACCCGCGGCACACCGATGTACCCGGGTACAAGCGCCTCCTGGCAGCCTTACTAACCAGGCACCTATCACAAACAACCATAAAAGACACCACACAACTAGAATACACTGTAACAAAGCTAACAGAATACCTAACTCAGGCATACCATGCATGCTGCAAGCTAAGGGCGCCTCGAACTAACAGTGAGAGATGTCTCTGGTGGAACGCCGAACTAGGTAAACTCAGGAATACACTAAGAAAGCAATTTAACAGAGCTAAGAACACCAGACTACCGGAAGATTGGGAGCTATACAAAGAGACCCAATATACTTACAAAAAGCAAATCAGAACCGCCCGCGCCAGGAGAACAGCTTGGCGAAAGTTCTGTGAATCCATCGAAAACAACAATGAAGCCGCAAGAGTAAGGAAGATACTGGCAACTGACCAGGATCGAACCCTCGGCGCGCTAAAAAGACCCGACAACTCGTACACACTGACGGACCAGGAAACCAGCAAGGTCCTTCTTGAGACCCACTTCCCAGACTGTAAAATCTTAGACGACAGGACCTGGGAAGCTGAGCCAGACTAGGTCCCAACGGAACGCGACTGGTCCAGAGCCCACAGTCTAGTAACAGAAGACCGCATAAAGTGGGCTATCAACACCTTCCAACCATACAAGTCCGCAGGTCTTGATGGCATTTTCCCGGCCCTGCTGCAATGGGGGGCTGACTATATTACACTATGCCTGAAGGCTATCTATCGGGCATCCATAGCACTCAGATATATACCCCTAGCCTGGCGCGAAGTGAAAGTCATCTTTATACCTAAACCTGGCAAAGCTGACTACACACAACCCAAGGCGTACAGACCCATAAGCCTCACATCCTTTCTACTAAAGACCCTAGAGAGACTCTGCGATTGGCATATCCGAGACGGACCTCTTCGGGCAAGACCACTCCACAAACAACAACATGCGTACTCCACAGGCAAATCAACGGAATCCGCGCTGCAGAGTGTGGTATCCAAAATTGAATGCGCGGTGGACTACAAATGCTCAGCACTGGCCGCCTTCATTGACATCGAAGGCGCCTTTGACAAAACCGCTTTCAAAAGCATCAGCACGGCCCTGGACAGGCACAATATAGACCCGTCCTTGAGTGGCTGGATCACTAATATGCTCAGACAGAGAGCCGTACAAGTAACCGTAAATGACACCACAAGGGCCATTGTAGCAAAGGGCTGCCCGCAAGGGGGCGTCCTATCACCGCTCCTATGGAACCTGGTCGTAGACAACTTAATAAAAGAACTCAACGACAAAGGTTACTTCACCGTAGGCTACGCCGACGACCTAACCATAATAATAAATGGCGCCCATGAAAACACCTTGTGCAATCTAATGCGCCAGGCCCTGAAGATAGTGGAGAATTGGTGCGGCAAACACCAACTCTCAGTGAACCCCACAAAAACCGAGTTGATTCTCTTCACAAAAAAGAGGAAATTAACGACACTACAACTACCACGTTTCTTTGGTACCACCCTAAGCCTATCAACTGAAACCAAATACCTGGGCATCTTTTTGGATAAACAGCTGAATTGGGCAAAACACACCAACTACATCACCACGAAGGCCAGTATATCCTTGTGGCAGTGCAAGCGATTGCTTGGCAAGAATTGGGGGATTAGCCCACGGGTTACCCACTGGCTATACACCACAGTCATCCGACCAATCATCACATATGGCTCAGTAGTCTGGTGGCCCAGAACAGAACTAAGCACAGCCCAAAGAGACCTCGAAAAGCTGCAGGGAAGAGGCGATCAGGCGTCAGCCGATGATGGCATCACCCTGCGACAAGGCCCTGAAACAATACTGCTTTCAAAAGCACTACAGCGTAGTGCTTGAAGAGGAGCAGTACGACCATTCAGGCCTAAAGGAACTGAGAATTTACACCGATGGATCAAAAACCGACTGCGGAACTGGAGTCGGAGTGTTCTCACACGACCTCAACATAAAAATATCCAGACCCCTGGGAATGCTCAACACAGTCTATCAGGCAGAGTGTGTGGGCATAATACAGGCGGCTTATGCCATAGCAGCCAGAAGAGTTGCGGACACCCGAATCCGCATACTCTCTGACAGCGCCTCAGTCCTCCAATCCCTAGGGAAAAAATGCATTACTTCGAATCTAATACTAGAATGTCACAATGCGCTTGAACGGGTAACCGTATCAAACCGCAATACAGTGACGCTACAATGGATAAAAGGACACAGTGGATCGCTAGGTAACGACGCAGCCGATGAGCTGGCCAGGAGGGCATCCAGCACGTCGGTCTGTGGACCGGAACCTATCGTGCCCATCCCGTTCAACCAACTACGCAGGTGGCTACAGGAGTACACCCCACAGAGCAAATACAAAGAGGAGATGTTGTAATAAGGTTTCTGTATGAAACAACGGGTGACACTTTACGGGGTGAGGGGTGATCAGATCCCGCCCACTTCTTTATTTTACATCTACTGGTCAATAGCAAAACTATTCGCTCGTCCTGTTGATTTTACTTTGTAGTTATGTAACTATCTCACACTAGATGTCACTACATGCAGAATGAAGAACTATTTTAATAAATTACGCATAAAATTACTGACAAATGAAATGTGATGCCATCCATAGCATCAGAACGTCTATCCGAGTAGTTTTTAAAAGATAAAACACCACACTTCATTCTTTTTGTCTTCTAGCGCAAATATGCTGTAAAAACGGAACGTTTACAGAGCTGTGCACAGGACGAACGCCAACAATACACTGACTAAGGCCACGCCTACATGATGACGTCAGGACCTAGTTGAGAATCACAGTGCACAGTTGCTTAGGCCGTCTCCTCTTTGTATTTGCTCCGTGGTACACCCACACACAAGCAGAGAGCTGGTGGGCGTCGTCACCGGGCTGCAGGCAATCCAAGGAAGCCATGCCATCACTAGACGGCAAGCTAACCAGGCGGTTGCTACGCCTGGACAGGAAAGGCATGCGCCTGGTGACGGGGACCATCACGGGACACTGCTCGCTAAACAAACACTTTCACACAATAGGCATAACGGACAGCCCTCTATGCAGGGCTTGCATGGAGGCTGACGAAACTGTCGCGCATGTGCTCTTCGAGTGCACAGGCGTCGCCCAAATTAGGTCAAAAACCCTCGGGACACCCAGATCTTACACAGATGTTCTTAATAGACCAGGAGACCTAATCAGCTTCTGGAGGGAGGTGGGCTGGTTGGAATAACCACCGACGGCCGACATGGCTCACGCACAATGGTCCACTGAAGGACTAAGTGCGGAAACCAGACCAATAACATAGAACATAGATAGGTACTTTTCATACTTTTAAATTTTAACTATCTATGTTTACATTTTATGTTTAAAGGGAAAAGTCAAACGTACGTACAATTTTCGCTATTGAGTGATTTGGTAGTACAGGCTCTGCCTAGTTCGGGACCTGAAGACCTTGTGTGGATGTTGTCTCATATTATTATATTATTATTATTTGGTGTCTTATTTTTTGTAATTAATTGTGTTAAATGCAAGTTAAATCAGATTTGTGGGAAACTTTTCCTTTTTATTAAAATTATTGAATGTGTGTAAGATCGTTGTTTTTTTTTTAAATAAATTTTGCTACTGCAACCTTAATTTATGTAACTTTTCAAGATTTTTTTTTAATTGCTTAGTACGTTTCTGGGTCTACTCACAAAATTCAAAAGATTTGAAGTTCACTTTGTTCTGTCACTTTTACTTCGAATCGACGTGTTTGCTAGTTTATTGTTTACAAACAATAACACGTTTTAAATGTAATTATTTTTTTTTTCCAAATTCTCGAATTATATTTTTTATAATCAAAAAAAGAGAATGCTGAAGAAACAAAATACGAAGTTTATCATGTATCTACAAAGTTATTTGTAGTTTTAACAATCTATAATATTGTGACAGAATACTGCGGCTGCAGTTTCAGAACGCATCTATAATAAATAGCGGGATACAAAATTTTATTGTTTTCTTCTTCTGTACCGCTAGCTACAAAGTTCGATACACGTTGGACATTATAAAAATAATAATAAATAAATCGTAAATGAGTGAGTCCAGTGACGAAGTCTGCTATTTAACACCGGAAGAATTGATGCAGCATGTAAAAAAATCACTGTCTGAAAAGTCTCGCAAAAAATATCTAAAAACATATGATTTTTTTAAGCAACGAACGCTTTAAACGGTGAAAATACTTTTTTGGAGATTGTACTGTTATCGTACTTCATAGAATTATCACAAACGAGGCAATCAGCTACAATACACCACTACAGCTACAATTTAGAGTATTTACTCAATGTTAAAAGAATGGTTAAAAGTCACATTATAGACAAAAGATGACGTGCAAATTGTTGAAACCTATCACAAACTTATTGCATTTTTGATAAGAACGTCGGTTGGGCCACAAATACAAAATCTCTAACATTTTTCAGCCGCTAACATTAAAACGTTTCATAATTAAGTTCCAGACGGCAATTTTCTCGCTGCAAAAGTAAGTAATTATCTGATTCACAAAAGGAATCCACTACAATGGAGGCTCTGTACACTTATGGGCTGGCATCTCTTCAGAAGGTCGCACAGAGTTGGTGGTCTTAGAAAATGGCACCCTGACTGGGGAAAGATATGCAATGTTAATATGGGTGATGCATCGATACTGATGCAGGATAACGCCCGGCCACACACCGCTCCCGTCGTACAAGAGTACACTCAGGAGGTTGGTATCAACATCATGGCTTGGCTATCAAGAAGTCCTGATTTTAATCCGATCGAGCACGCCTAGGCTGACCTCGGGAAGCTGGGCATAATCCGCAGACCACCTTCTATCACCCTCAGGACCCTATAACTGGCTCTGATGGAAGAATAGGAGAATATTCCCCAACATCGCCTTCGGAACGTCGTCTTCAGTATGTCAAACTGGCTCAAAGCCCCAGGAGGCAATACCAGTTATTAAAATGTAAATAAGGCGTAAAACATAAGTACTTATAAAATATGTTCGAGTTTCTTGCCAGTAACTTAAAAATGGCTGTTTTGGGTTTTTATCTTTTTTTAAGTTAAAAACGTTACTAAATACTAATGCATGTTAAACTATACCTTCAAACAAAGTTGATGAAATTTGCTATAAAACGTTTTTAATTTCAAAACTTTTATAGTTTTTATCACAGAAATATTAAAAACTTCTTTATTATATCTATGGTTTTTATAGTATTTTCTACAGTTTAGGAAAAATTGCAATTTTAAAAGTGTGGTAACTACTAAGTTTTGAAGCCCGTTGTAAATAAGCCTACAGTATTTAGGCCAAACTAGATTGTCCTGGACTAAACTAGTATATGCTGACACGCGTAGGGTAAACCTGTTTGGCCTGAAATTGGGTGTGGCCGGTAACATATACATACGAATATGTACACAAATCATCGTCTGGATATCTGTATGTTCGTGATAAGCTCGGAAACTACTGGACCGATTTTGGTGCGGTTTTCACTAAAATTTTGCTATATTCTTGGTGACGGTTTTACTTATTGTATAATTTAAGTATGTTTATTTTATATCTGTGTTTACCGAATTACAGTCATTCGGTAAATAATGGTACGGGGATTACTGCAGTACACTTTAGACTTAATGTAACCCTACAAGAAAAAATCTCTCCGTACTTGCTTATTCATTTTTCAGGGGTAAATTCCCTTGACGTCAATATTGAGCCTCTCGCAGTGTGTGGACTTGGCCATCTTGTTGAAAATTAGTTCTATTGTTGGGTCCGTGAAACACTTGCAATTGCGGTACTAAAAACCGACTGCTTTTAAAATGGTTACCCATTCGTCAGCGCAGAGAGTTGAGGGATCTGTCTACGTTGTTCTCTATTCTGGACAAACCCACTTCCCCTTCTTACCTGACTTCCCAAATTCAATATTTATGCACTGCCCATAGTAAAAATCATCGTTCTACCAACAATCGTATTCTACGATGTCCGTCTCACCGTTCTGGTTTCATTCATTCTTCGTTCTTTGTCCAGGCGGTTTTTCTTTGGAATGCGCTCCCTCTGAAAATCCGGACAGCAATTACCAGTCGGTTATCTTTTAAAGTGAAGGCACGTGAACATATCCGTCAGAAGTTGGCAGAAACATCCCAGCGCTGAGTTGCTGGATTAGTTTTCCCCTCTACCGATCATTATTTATCCTGACCAAGTTTTATATGTATGTATCTACACACATCAAAAGTGTCTAGGGATCAAGCATTTTTATGCGGATTTCTTGAGATTAAGATGTGGCTTTGTAATAAATTTATGATTTTATAAATTTATATGGATCCTTTTTGGTGCATTTCATAATTTGAATCAGGAACTGTGAATCAAATTCGAGTAAAAGATGAAAATCAGCTGTCAATATTTTCCCTATAAAAACATACAACGCATTGAAGACATTATTAGTGCTACTGTTTCCCTACTACTGATTAAAACCAACGTTATTATGGAGCGGCGACGTCATTTAAGCAGGGAAGAAATGCTCAGAGCCGTGGGAATGATAGAAGCTGGTTCCCGGCAACGTACTGTGGCTTTAGCTCTGAATACAAGTCAGAGTGTTATCAGTCGACTTTGGACACGTTACCGAAGCACTGGTACCGTGGCTGAGCGCCATGGAGGACGGTATCGCTGCACCACACGGAGACAAGACCGATACATTCAAATCTTAACTCGAAGAGCTCCAACAATAACCGCCATGATGTTAGCCGTGAGGCTTCATCACTCTTCAGGGAACTTAATTAGCGACCAAACAGTCAGAAACCGCTTGCATGAAGTGAACCTTCATTCCCGAAGACCGCTACGGGTACCACCTATAGCAATGCACAATCGTAGGATTCGATATCAATGGGCTCTTGAACACAGAAATTGGGCAGAAGAACAATGGCGTTTCGTGTGCTTTTCTGATGAGTCTCGTTTTGGTATGAGACCGGATACAAGACGTATACGACACTGGAGAACCCCTGGACGCCAACAGCGATTAAAATCCTGCCAGGAAGTCCATCCTTATAGTGGTGGAACCATCATGGTATGGGCGGGTATTTGGATCGGCGGAAGAACTGAGTTGATTTGGATCAGAGGCAACCTCAACGCTCAAATTTATGCTGAGACGATTGTATCAGACGTCATCGTTCCTCTACAAGTGCAAATCGGTCCCTTATTTCAGTTAATGCATGATAATGCACGACCGCACACCGCAAGAGTTGTAAGACAGACTCTCGCCGCAGCTAACATCAATGTCCTGCCCTGGCCTGCTCAGTCGCCAGACTTGAACCCGATTGAGCATGCATGGGATATGCTACAGAGAAGAGCTCTGCCGAATATGGAGGGTATCCAGTCGCAAGAAGACCTTTTTTTGTTGTTGCAACGAACATGGGCGGCCATTCCACAGCGTGATTTGGATGAACTCATTTTGAGTATGCCAAACCGATGTTCTTGTGTTGTTAGTGTTCGCGGTAGAAACACGGATTATTAATTGTTTAAGTTACCCAATAAAATTTTAAAGAAAACTGTTATTTCAGTCTTTTTTTCGAACTTTTGTGTTAGTGGTTCAAATGTCAAAAATCCCTTTATTAGGAAAATGGCAAATTTCTTTATTAATGCAAAGGTGACTTGGTTTATCGTTACTGTGACAAACGAAAACACTTTATTTTATGAATCCTTAAAGAAAATTTTAATTAATATCAATCAGGAGAAAAGTTATTGCAAAAATATATGTTGATCCCTAGACACTTTTGATGTGTGTATATAATAATATTTATTCTTGTATTTATTGTAATTTCCGAGCTATCTATCCCGTATATTGCACCTGCCATGGTATATATCTGCGTCACCCTAAGGTTGACTGGTAGAAAATGCCTCAGGCATTAAGTCCGCCTTTGTACAGTATTTTTTTTACTTGTGTATAAAGTTTAAATAAATAAATAAATAAAAACTTATCAATCATACGGCAGTATACCGAAGAAGTGACAGTTTCTCTCTCATTATAAAAAAATATGGACCAATTATTCCATGAGCAGAAATCGCGCACCAAACTGTCGTTTTATGGCAGTGCTAACTCTTTTGATGCCGTTGCCTTGGATTTTTGGGGTTCCAGTAACGCATATTTTGTTTATTCTTAAAGCCCCCGATGTGGAAATGAGCTTCATCGCTAAACAATATGTTTCCAACATCGTTCGGGCGTACGTTACTCTTAAAACAGAACCGCTGCCATTTCGCTTTTGAACGATTTGCATTTTATAGGGATGAAGTTTTTTTTTTTCATAATCATATGCACGGTTGACTTCTTAATGCCTGTAGAGGCTGCAATCATTCTCACCGATATTCTTGGATTTCTGATTTCTTGTCGCACCTGTGCCACACGTTCTGGCGTTGAGCTGCTGACGTAGACGGCCCTGTTGGCTGGCTATTAACCACTGTCCCTTCTTGTCGGAATATTTGTACCATATAATCTGAGTGCTTGGACCATCGTGTAATCGCCGAATATCGAAGTGGGAACAGAAAGCACAACGCGCTCGAACCAACGATTCTCCACACTGTAAATACTCGTATTGCTCAACTGCAAACGCGCGGTGCGCTCCCGACCAATGACTCGTGGTAACTAACAAATTCGCAAAGATGACGCAGCAAACGCTACCGCGCCTCTAGCCCCGCTAATAAATGTGTAACGATAATTTAAACTTGAAAATTCCCGCTGGACACCCTTTACTTACGTTTTGTCTGTTGTGAATTTTAATTACTCATGTAATATTTTTATTGCAGGTTATCCTCATTATTGGAATTAATGGAGCAAGTCGCACGAACGAACTATTAAATCTAACTGTTAATGCTATCGAAAAGCACTCGGACAAATGACTGTTAGTCAATTTGCCGACTACACAGACGAACATCGGCAGGTCCTTTGTTATTCGCGAGGAACATTTATTTATTTATTTAAAACTCTTATACTATCATTACAGGTTTTGGAACCTAATGCGATAGATAGAACTACTTATAATATTAACTATTTTAAATAACATCGATTACTAACAATTACCCTATACATTAATACAAAATTACTTATAACTAAAACGATACAACCTTATAATTACCTACAATTAAAACAATGTAAATATTATAAGGCATTACGCCCTGTTACGAAAACCGATCGATTTTTGTTGCAGTATCATAATGATAAGTGTTCGAGACAGCGTATGGGAGTCAACTAAAGAGGCGGGACGCCGCGAGTAATAACCACTTTTCTAAAACTACAGGAACCTCAGCTTTACACTGGACGTTGCCTTCGGCGAACTTCGGCCAAACTTTTCGACGCCACTACATTAAAACGACACGGCGAATGGTCGACTACGGTCGCCGAAGGATTATTGAGGATTCGATCCAAAATAAATCTGAAATCTGTAAGCGTATAGTAGAGACCATAAGATTGAAACAGACCACAGATCCTCGGTCTCGCCCATCTACTTCCAGAGTCTCGAATACTGCCGCTGAGACACCTACTTTCCCTATCTTCCCGTCACAATTCACAAGTAAGGAAACCGAAATTTCAGCAAATACCCAAACTCAAGTCGCTACTACAACAATATCGGTTCCAAACAAAACTTATTACTTTTAATTTGGAAGACTGTAATAATTTTACTTTTAATTTTTGTATATTGTTTGTATTACAAATATACATGTGGTAAAATTTTACCGTGTCGTATTATTTTACCTTCAGGTAATACGTTCTCGCTGCTGAAGTGAAAATTTGTATGTCTTACACGAGGCCAAAGTTATTTGCATCTCGTGTCTTTGAATCCCTCGCCTTCCTTACTTTACTCATATAATCTTTCGCTTACTGCGGATTCAAAATCAACACTCGCAGCAAAAACCAACTTTGCTTTGTTGTTGCACAAACAACAAACAACTATTGAATTGAAACCGCATGTTGTGACATGCATAAGGGACGCTGCGGCTGCAACCTGCGTTTCCACACTAAATCCAAGTCACGTGTCACTAGCCGAATTGTGATCGTGGCCGTGCCGCATCAGTGCACGTGTCACCTACCTCCTTCAGAGATATTTGATATTCTTAAAAGGTCGACTGCAATTATATTATCTCGGACCAGGTACGTACAACTCCAGTAGCCCCCACGACGCGTGACAGCTCAGTGTCGCCGCTCCACAGACAAGCTGGACGGATGTACCGGTTGAAATTGACGCGTTTGTTCAGTGTCAATATCAGGATGTCATCTGCACATCAAACAATTACGAATAAATATTTAGAGTAAATAAGAAATTATAATGTTAAACCCGACTTACATGCGTAGTGTGACCAAACCTGGTCGTGAAATTGTCACGCACCGAAAAGAGACGTTACTATGTTAACGTATAGCCATGCCCGACTTCAGCGAGAGACATCAGACAACGCGACTACAGTAGCACATGCTATGCTATAACAAACCCAATGTTTGTTAGTCAATAGTCATAATCTCCTTACTTACCTAAAAAAATTGATTAAAGTTAACAGAACAAACAGGGTGACAATAAATATATTGATAGAATTATGCAGGACTCATAGAAGTATCAGTTTTCGCATTAGGCTGATGATGATGGTGATTACGTGCAGTGCTATGATCGTCTTAATATACTCACTTTCAAACGTGGTGGAATTATACTCCTCGTGTATGGTCGCCGTTATAAGCTCCCTGGTGACGGTTATGTCGTCACTCCAGTCGTTCAGGCGGTGTACCCCAATTTTTATCACGATTTCTTTGATGGGAGTCAGGGCATAGCGACGACTCATGCAGTGGGCAGCTGTAAATAAACCAGGCGGTACCTTTTGAAGGGCTATAAATACACTCGCGAACCAAAGTATGGAATCACATACTTGTTACTTGTTCCGAGCGATTTTAAAAACTAAATAACTGATGAAAATTAATGAAAATGCTACCATTTTAAAGGCCATAAGTACCGTAAAATTGGAATTCTTGCCTCAAATATTTAAATGAATACATCCCCCAATAATTAAATGAATTATTCCGGATAAAGTGCTCCTTCACTTATGGAAAAAATTAGAGAATAAGGAAAATTATCAACACATAAAACAACAAAAATTATTAAAAAAAAATACTTTATTTAGCCTTAAAATTAAGTATCAATATTTTGTATTGTCTCCCTTAGCCCTAACTATAGCTCGATGATGGTTCTTCATGGACCTAATTGGCTTCTTAATTGATTCTTACGGGATACCTTCAAACTCCTCTATCAAAGCCGATTTCAGCTCATCAAGAGTTGAAGGAGCAGGATTTCTGGATCGAACCCTTCTCTTCAGTTCATCCCAAACGTGCTCAATGGGATTCAAGTCAGGGTTGAGCGCTGGCCAGTCCAATGTGGCGATACCGACTTCACCAAGGTATTCAGCTGTGGCACGGGAAGTGTGACAACGAGCGTTATTGTGCATGAGGAGAAAGTCATCACCGAAATATCCCGCATAGGGAACGACATGTTCCAGCAGAATATCGGATATTTAGAGGTATGAAGTTAGACCGCCTCCTCGTCCCCCACCAAGCACGAAAACAAGCTCCGTTTTACCGTCAAAAGAAATGCCGGCCCACATCATACAAGAACCCATAGGCGACTGTCTCAGCGAAACAGCACTGAGCAAATCGCTCTCCAGACCGCCTGTAGACAAGGCACCTTCGGTCACTGCCGCGCAAACACATTCTGCACTCCTCGGAGATCAGGACTCGCCTCCATTGCTCGACTTCCTAATCTAGATGGGGGTAAATTGAAGGCGTGCTTGTCGGTCAGTTTTGGGCCTGTAGCAGGCCTTATTGGAGTAAAATTCACATGCATGAGTCTTCGACGAACTGTCCACTCGCTGACAGCTACCCCATGAACATGTCTGAGCTCCTGCTGGACGTCTACACAGTCAAATGACGATTTCGAAGAGAAGTTGACACAATAAAACGATCTTCCCTCTCCGATGTGCACCGGCGCCGCGCCGTCAGATCTTGGTTTCGGAATAATGCATCCAGTCTCCCGAAAGCGTTTATAAACTTTCGAAACACAGTACTGGCTTATGTGGAGCTGACGTGCGACAGCCCGCTGGCTGAGCACTTTTTGCGGTAGGGCGATGATTTGTGCTGCTTCTGTAGGTGTGGTGTCCATTATCGTCCAAGCTCAAGGGTTGAAAGTAGCGGAGATGTGTACCGGTCAACGTGTGACAGCCGACTCATAAAACAATTCCGATACCACGTCCATTTAGATATCGCGGCGTATCGAGAAATTGAAACAATGTATTTTTCTTACTCCTCCACTCAAAGTAGGAAAGCTCTTGAAATATGGGTTTTATTTAAATGCACGTGGCATGAATTTCAAGCTTACAGTATAGCCTTTAAAATGGTAACATTTCCATTAATTTTTAACAGTTATTCAGTTTTAAAGATCGCTCGGAACTAGTAAATAGTATGATTCCATACTTTTGCTCGCAAGTGTAGTTACGTCGTTTCTACTTTCCCGCGTAAATAGTAGGAAGTACCAGTAGTAAATAAAAGTAACGTTACAATGACGTTATAAAGACTTTACTTCATTCAGATCTTGAATGTCCTGCTTTATAGCAAGACAGAGCGTACTTTGACTTAGCTTTGCGCTATTCATAAGAATATGATCCTTATTCTTTTGCAGATAGTGGTTATATTCGTATATAGTCGCTGTGGTGTGAAAACCTTGTGATTGCAATTAACGTTGTTTTACAAGAGAAGATTCGTTCACCGAGTTTCTCATTATTATCAATAGATGGCATTATAAGCATCTTAGAGCTGTGAATGTTTTCTAATCAACATAAATAAACAGAAAAACAAATGAACTTTTACTTACGAGGTTTTCCCTGTACGACAACGGTATGCCTAAGAGCAAGAGTTTCATAAACAATATGAACATCTATTTATTTATTTATTAAACGTTTTGTAGACATATCAGGTCAACCCAAAGCGTCTACAAACAAATCTATACAAACATACGTACATACAACATATCGTCCCTTTATTGGTAAAACCGATTATCTACACTTTTTTTCAAAAATGAGTTATTTACACCAAGCTACTCAACTTTTTGAGCTCGATCGAGGTATAATATTATTATACAAATAATAATTATTATATACCTCGATCAATAATAGTACTATTATTGATCGAAGATTATAATTATGTAACCTCTAAGTATAGGATGAAATTGAATAGGTGCGCCAAATCAAAATATATAATTCAACGTTTTCAATAAAGAAAACTTAGAGCATGCATTAAGAAAATTAATTTAAAAAAATGTATTGCAAAAAGCTTGAACGCAATGAAAGTATCAATTAGATAATTCCTCGTATACCGCAACCACAAGAGCGTACGTGCACAAAGTACCTATAAATTAACGAGGGAACAAGGAGAACTATCTCTTAAGGAAAGAAAGCTGAAAAAGTGTCCAACATACAGGGTGGTCCAAATAGTGACGTCAAAAATTTTTTTTTAGATTCCTCACACCTGGGGTATCCAAAAATACCCCATGTATGTTCCGCGATTTTTTGTAGTTTTCGAATTATTAGTTTTTTTTTGTGTTTTTTTAATTTATTCTGCCAGCGAGGTTGCAAAAATTCATATCTTTTTATGTAGTAGGTATTTTGCAGTTATTTTTTTTGTGCCATAATTGTCTTGAATGTTGTTTTAATTAAAAAAATAACTCAGCTTCCTGAAATTACTTAAAGTTACCCAAAAAAGGCTTGAAAGTTAGAACTTTAGTTTTCAGTAGGATTTACCCAAACATTCAACTTCAATTTAAAAATACAAAAATTTGTTTTCATAGCTTCAAGTTAAATTTAAAAACTTCGCAGAGTCCTAAACTATCAAAAACATACAAAAAAAAATAGTACTTAATTAGCCTATTTTTGTTGTAATCGGCGTTTGAAGACGGATAGGCTAAAAATCATTGAAACACGATCAAAGCATTTTTAATTTATTTTTCAACTTTTTATCATTGTTATGGTAAATTAAACTTAAAAGTGTAATTTTAAATTAATTTTAATTGAATGTCCTGTAAAATAACTGTACGTCGTGTATTTTTACTCCATGCCCCTTTTTTTACGTCACTCGAGTAACACGTTACATTGTGAACCAACCAACGATACTGATAGGGTTCTCAGGGGTTCGGTACGCGTTGGGGGAGGGGAATGTGCATTCCACGGACCGGGAAACGGTTGTAAGTACATCGTATTAGTCGTTTCTTGCCATCGCGCGCATTAAGACTGCTCTCGTTGACGTTATTTTCTTTTCCTTGAACTACTTACGCTGTGTTAACTGGAATCTGATTTGCCTCACGATTATCTCTGCTTGTGCTTCGGACCCTGATTTACCTTACGAACAACCTGTGCTTGAGTTTTGGACCTTGATTTGCCTTACGAACAACCTGTGCTTGTTAGTCAGTGACTTGGATTGTCTTTGTGCAGTACCATGAGCTATTCACTAAGCCAATACGCAGAAATGCATTACTATTATGGCTTTGCTCAAGGCAACGGTAGTGAAGCTGCGAGGCTTTATCGACAGGCATTAGAGAGGCGAGGAGAAGTAATGGAGCATTACCCGGATCACAGGGTTTTTATTAAAACACACAACACCCTGATGGCTGGACGTATCCCCGGGCGAAATCAAATTCGCGGAGCTGTACCCCAGGACCAAGATCAAGTGGATGAAGTCTTGGAAGAAGTTCAAAGAGACCCATCTACAAGTTCAAGAAAAATAGCTAGACGAACTGGGATTCCACGAACTAGGATTCTAAGAATTCTTAAGGAAGGTGAGTCATAAAAAAAGGTACCTGTGCAATTACGAATTGTGTTGTAAAAAAAGATTTTATTTAGTTAGGTATTATGTACGTATCGTCTAAGATAGTGGTAAGCCTATCTCTGATCTAGGTCTCTTTCTGCTAAAACCCATTTTGTTCAAACCACGCTGTAACCAGTTAACTTGTGATAGGAACTTAGCAGTGTGTTTTTGTTCACAGAAGGATTCCATGCGTACCATATTCAGCGCGTCCAGCAGCTCCAGGAATCCGATTACCCAAGAAGAGTGGCTTTTTGTCAGACAATGATAGAACGATCTGAGGAAGACCCTGATTTCTTCAATAAAATACTGTGGACCGACGAGTCCCGATTTGAAAGGACTGGAGTGTTCAACATCCATAATTATCATAGCTGGGCCATCGAAAACCCACATTCGGCAAGGGCGTCAAGCTTCCAAACACGCTTTAGTGTCAACCTTTGGTCTGGGGTCCTAAATGGAGTGTTGATTGGGCCCTTTGAATTGCCGACCAGGTTGGATGGAAACAGTTACTTAAATTTTTTACAAAACAATCTTTATGCATTGTTACAAGACGTGAATCTCCAGATTCGACGAGAAATGATTTTTCAACAAGATGGCGCGCCCTGTCACTACGCGGTACAAGTAAGAGAGCATCTGAACACCACTTTTCCCGAAAGATGGATTGGGCGTGCAGGGCCGATCGAATGGCCTGCGCGTTCGCCAGACCTCAACCCCATCGATTTTTTTGTTTGGGGATTCTACAAAGAGCTGGTGTACGCGTCGGAAAGCAACGACGAAACTGAATTAAGACGAAAACTTACAGAAGCGGAAAGAAAAATAAAACAAGAATATTCCAGTAGCTTCAGGCAATTAAAACATAACTTTTTAAAACGTTGTCGTTTATGTGTTCAAGTTGGAGGAAGAAATTTTGAAAATTTATTGTAATAAATAGCAATTTTTCAGTAATTTGTGCCTTTTATTTCTTATCCAAAAACAAGTAATTTCACAACTAGCTATTTTGACAAATGCTCACATTTTAATCAGTGGTAAGACCAAATTATTGTAAAAGCTACACTAGCTACGGTTATTTTGCATGAATTTCAATTAAAATTAATTTAAAATAACATCTTTAAGTTTAGTTTACCATAAGAATGATAAAAAGTTGAAAAATAACTTTAATCGTGTTTCAATGATTTTTAGCCTATCCGCCTTCGAACGCCGATTACAACAAAAAAAGGCTAATTAAGTAGTATTTTTTTGTATGATTTTGCTAGTTAAGAACCCTGCGAAGTTTTTAAACCTAACTTGAAGCTATGAAAACTCATTTTTGTATTTTTAAATTGAAGTTGAATGTTTGGGTAAATCCTACTGAAAACTAAAGTTTCTAAACTTTCAAGCCTTTTTTGGGTAACTTTAAGTAATTTCAGGAAGCTGAGTTATTTTTTTAATTAAAACAACATTCAAGACAATTATGGCACAAAAAAAATAACTGCAAAATACCTACTACATAAAAAGATATGAATTTTTGCAACCTCGCTGGCAGAATAAATTAAAAAAACACAAAAAAAACTAATAATTCGAAAACTACAAAAAATCGCGGAACATACATGGGGTATTTTTGGATACCCCCAGGTGTGAGGAATCTAAAAAAAAATTGTTGACGTCACTATTTGGACCACCCTGTATACAGTAAATAATAGTTCAAAAACCCTCCAAAATAGCGCTAGCGTAGGCAGATTGTGTGTTAGTATGAATGCAGCAGTTGTTATAGGACTGAAGTATGCCGAATTAGAAAATTAACGGATTGAAGTATGCCGAGTCAGAAAATGGAATATTTTTAGTGATTACAGTAGTTAGTGACAGTCCAGTATACCATACCTCAACAATTTACATAGTCTAACATTGGTGCCGATTCTGTTGTACACCGAACTAAACTAACTAAACTATCACTAAAATTCCTTACTTTTGGTTATGAGAATCTTAACGCTATTCTGCAAAATAAAATCTCTAAATTTAAAAATAATTTTGACACATCTAAAATCAAATTTGACAATTATTGCGACTCCACGTGGTACTTGTTTGCCGTACCACGTGATCTTTTTTTAGAGCCGTAGGCGCGCATTATGTGCGGCCTCGACTTGTTTTGTATGGAATTTTTTACTTTTTGTATGGAAAATATAAAAAAATATTACCAACACGTTGAATTTTATAGGTTTAATGGATTTACAAAGGTGGTCGAATTTTTCATTATTTTTGCGATAGGACACACCGTTTTCAAGATATAAGCAAAAGAAAAGAAAAAAAGATACAGTACTTACTGTTTTTGCATCTGAAGTCGAGGTGTTGGTGTGAATTTTAGTTCATGACAACTAATTTTATTCGACACCTTTTTAATCGCGATTAAAAATAGTCAGATTTAGTTAAGACAATCAAAATTTTAGGTGAAAAACGTAAAATTCAGAATAGCAAAATTGCCATTGGTGCCGATTCCCTTGTTCACAAACTAAACTAAATTTAAGTTGTACGTGCATCTTTTTCTTTCTTTTTCATTAAGAAAAGGACAGAAGATAAATATTAGTTTAGTCCTGTCAAATTAGTCAGCACCTGACGTAATTTGATGTAATTTTAGTGGTCAACTTTTTAATCACGTCTAAACTTGTATGGAGTAGTGTCAGGCGCTAATTAATTTGACAGGACTAAACTAAAATTTTTCTTCTGTCCTTTCATAATGAAATAAAAAGAAAAAGATGCACTCAACTTAAATTTAGTTTAGTTTGTGAACAAGGGAATCGGCACCATTTTCACAAAATTATAATCTCAGTGCCATCTTAGTGCTGTCAAACTAAAATATAGTTAAGTTGTGTCACTTTAGTCAATTTCAGAATGGGAAATCGTCGTTTGACAGGAATAAACTAAATTTTGGTGATTTTTAGTCTAGTTTAGAGAATTTTGTGACAAGAGAATCGGTACCATTATTTTGTAAACATAACCTAAAATTATTGCTTTTAAAATTTACCCGCTGGCTACTGTGGCGCCACCCTTATGTAGCACATTTTAACGGACACTTTTTATACACAGAGATAGTTCTCCTTGACTCTACCCTCCATACTATAAATGAACCGCACCTCGCCATCTGCGCCCGCGCGCGTGGGCACTGCCGCGTATTCCAAAAACGTTGAAAACCAACTTTCCCTTCATACTTTAGTCGGTATAGGACGATCAAAAATCCAAAAAAATAATCTTTGATAATCTTCTATAGAAACCTTAACAAAATTATTTGAAAAACAAAGTTAAGAGTATTTTTGGCGTATTTAAAAAGTTGGAACACGGTATTTACAATAACTGCCGTATTTACAATATATTCTAATTAATTAAACAGCTAGCTAATACTTACACTTACCTACGTGTATTTTAAAAGTTGCTCAAAATGTCCACCTACATTTCATAAGCATAATTGAGCACGGTCGCCGTGAATTGTCTAGTACTAATGATCTGACCAAGATTTTGTCTGGACTTTAAAAGAGACTGTGACCTCTGAGTTTGTTTCGGCCTTTCTTCTCAGAGTAGTCAGATAGGAAATGCCGACCTCATCTAGTTTTTAAAATACGATTGACGTGTAAAAGTGTTTGTTCAAACCTACTTACAGAAATAAAATCATTTATCATTTAATGTCTGAGATTTAACAATTGTAAATTTTGTCCTTCAATAAATAAAATAAATAAATAAAATATTTATTGAAATAAATTAGAGTTACAAAAACAATGAAGCCTCTGAAACCCAAATTATGTAAAAACCTGTATGTCAGATCTCAGCGCCTTCTCCCATTTCATTACATTATATTTTATACCAACTAAGATTTTTACTGAACATGATAATTTTGAGCATGCAGAAATTACTTTTTCTTTCTATTTCATTATGAAAAGGACAGCAGAATATTAGTTTAGTCCTGTCAAATTAGTCTGTAGTCAGCACCTGACGTAATTTGATGTAATTTTAGTTGTCATCTTTTTAATCACGTCTAAACTTGTATGGAGTAGTGTCAGGCGCTGATTAATTTGACAGGACTAAACTAAAATCTATCTTCTGTCCTTTTCTTAATGAAATAGAAAGAAAAAGATGCAATGAACTTAAATTTGGTTTAGTTTGTAAACAAGGGAATCGGCACCAGTAGGTACTTTAAATAATTAAAATGTAATGTGAAAGTAGTGTGTGGATGTGGAGTGTGGGTGTGTGTGTTTTATTGTTATCTAGTTTCGGTATCGCATTCGTACACGAGTCATTTTATTTCTCCCCACAAATAAAAGTCTAGTGGGGTTAAAAAAAAAACCACGACGCCCACGCCCACGACCCATCCACCGATCACCACAGAATATAATATACTCTAGCCGATCACCATACTCCCTATCCAAATATGCACGCACTTCACTTTAATAATGAGTGAAGTACATAACGGCTTGGTAAGGTAATGGCACATCTTCTAAGGGTTCTTTTACTTTTGACGTAAGAATTTCGAGATAACGTCTTCCAGTTAATCTGCCATCGATAAAATAGGGCCCAATGACTCGGTCATTAACTATCCCAGCCCACAGGTTTTCACTAAACCGCACAATACATTTTTCGTACTGATTGTGGAATGGTGTTGGGATACAGTAAGCGAATTCTGCGCTGCGTTTCAAGCAAATTTATTGTAGAATTATACCATACAAGAATGTTTAGGTACTGGTCATTGGTAAATGGCACACGACTGTTTCATCTCGTCCTAGGCATTTTAGTTTCGTTACACACAACGTTACACTACAACTAATGTCATGGATAATCTATTGCACATCATTAAGTAACAATTAAATGATTAGACATCGATTATTCGCAACATTGCGGATTGCGCGCGCGACCTTATGAGTCCGTGACCTCTCAGAGTTTTTTTTTTGTGTATGCCATCTCGCAGTTGGCCTTGAGAGGCCGTGACTGCTTAACCGGTCAATCCTGTGGTGCTTTTGAACTAACTCAAAGCCTCCAGCCAGGGTCATAATATTAATTATAAACTAAGCGACCATCACCTAAGGGCACCCCCTGTGGGGTACGAATTTCGGCTTAGGGCGTCGCTGGGGGAGGACAGTAAGTTGGGGACAGGCTGGGTCAAAATGGATTCATTATTATTATTAGGGGGGTTTAAAACTACTGGCTCAGCTACGCCACCAGCTGGCTCTGCGGATTCGATCAAGGGACAGGGAGGGGAATTTATCGGGGAAGAACGCGGACGCGAAGGACCTCGACGGCGAGGTCGGAATTTCGATTTGTGTCTGTCTGCTGTATACTGTACTGGTGGCCCTACTGCTTTCCTGGAGGAGGGTAATGGGGTCGTCAGGGTCGGTCAGTGCGTGCCTTGGACGGCGGATTCTACTGATTCTAGATGGGATATAACTGGCGGCCTTCACAACCAGAGGGTTGCGATGGCTGTCAGCGGTATCAAAGAAACGCTTGCTAGCGCGTTTCATGAATTGCTGAATGGTGGGGATTTTCGGATCTAAGGGTATCCTCTCCGAGATGTTTCGGGCAGGCGTGTGACTGCCGGTGGGTGACTGCGGAAGTGCGGAAGTGCTCTGTGGGAGAAAGAAAGGCGGCCAAGGGATAAGAAAGGGATGCACATACGTGCGCGTAGGCAAGCGATTTGGCAGCTTCGCTTCGTCGCGCGCCCTTTGTTTCGTAGAACCGACCGCTAGCTCAACCAACGCGTTGCCAACTTGCTTCATGTTGTGAATTCCGAGATGAATGGATTGGATAGCGCGCGCGCTAAAGTTGATCTAATCTTTAATCTATAATATTATTATTACATAAGAAATGGATACAAATTGTGTGAAGATACACATTGTTTGTATTGTTTGATAGATTATGGTTTTTTTTACAGGAACGTCGATCATTCGTTTAAAGGTACTTGAAGGCAGCATATTAGTTTGCACTACCTAACACGTTAATTTAAACGATTTCTTTCAAGAATTTAGATTTTGGAAATTACTATTTATAATGATTATGAACCTCCTATTTCAAGTAGGCGCAAGTTTTCAATTTCATCCTGTACTTATAAATAAAATCAAATCAAATTGGGTGGGTATATGTATATAGGTAGGTATGTATATCAGTCATCAGGTTACCGTAGTACAGGCTCTACCTAGTTCCGGACCTGAAGACCTTTTGTGAATGTGGTCTCAAATTTATTTATATAAAAAAAAATATTGAAGTGTCTGCTTGTAATGTCAAAATAACAGCTTTTTACTAAATGCATATGAAAGTGCGGTACTTATAACAAAAACAACAATTTATAATTTTTTTTATATCTCTGTGTGAACTAACTTTGCAGTTGAGTCACACTTTACCGTGACTTAAGTAGTCCATTTTTACACCGTGCCAAAATCAATCAGGTAACTTAACAGATGCATAATAATCAAGAAAAGATACTTTATAATATTCTGTGACACTTAGAAATTCACAGCACATAAATGTCAAAAGAGGGCTAGGTTAGCATTTCGCCTAAAAACAGATTCATGCTGTAGAAATAGTGACAACGCAATTACAGAAACTCTAACGGCTAACCTAAATTAATAACAGAATTTAATTAAAAGATGGCGGGTTTATTATAACACGAGTTATAGAATAGTATAAGAGTCATGACTTAAGTAAGTCTATTAATTGACTACAAAAGTCACATGTATCGTAATGTACAGGTCAAGTTATCACAAACTATCAAATTTTCTCATTCAATATTGAACTTAACACTCAATATTTTAAGGTTTTAAATCATTTGGAAGAATTTGACAGTTTCGTATAACCTGAAGTGCTGGCGACTGTACTATAGTCTGCCTAGATGTTTGTTGCGGCTAGTCTCCGAAACGGCTGGACCGATTTTGACAGAAATTTCACTGGCAGATAGTTGATGTTTTATGGAGTAACTTAGTAAGTTAGTATACTTTAATTTTAGAAAAAGAATTAGGGACCAGCGTAAAAAAAGCTCATGAAATGTTTGCCTTTTAGCCTGTGCCTAAATAAATGTATTTTCTTTCTTTCGCAACCCCATATTTATATATACGTCGACACCATCGACAACGATGTGCTATTGGCTAAGTTTGCGGCATTTGGTTTCACACCGCATCTTCTGCGATTCTTCGCGAACTACCTTGGCAATCGCCGGCAGTACGTTGAATATGGTGGATACGTCTCCAAGCCTTATTTCACGTTTTCGGGGATGAGTCAGGGTAGCAATATCGGTCCATTGGGCTTCATTTTGATGGTTAATGATCTACCGGAAGTTGTAAAGGAGGCGAAGTGTCTGCTGTTCGCAGACGACCTCAAGTTGTTCCTGTCGGTAGCAGATACTTCGGACTGTGAACGGCTTCAACAGCATATTGATAGGGTGGTGCAGTGGAGCCTAGATAATAAGTTAGGTTTTAACGTTTCCAAATGCTGTATAATGAGCTACACTCGCGCGCGGGAACCACTGCTGCATCAGTATGAGATGGAAACCGCAGTCATGTCACGAGTCCCTCATGTGCGGGACCTGGGGGTGGAGATGGTACCAGCATTAATGTTTCGTGAGCACATCTTGGACATATGCGGCAAGTCCTTCCGAAATCTTGGATTCATACTTAGACAGTGCAAAGACTTTCATAATACGGCTGTAGTGGTTAGAATAATATACAATGCGCTGGTACGGAGCCGTCTTGAAACGAGTGTGGAACGCCCATGAGGCCAAATATAGTCTAATGGTGGAAAGAATCCAAAACAAATTCACTCAGTTTTTATTTTTTAAGCAGTACGGCGTCTATCCCTTCTTCCCGCTCGTGTACCAGAGTCTCTTTGTAATAGGGATGGTAGGGTACAGCAGGCTGGCGGTGCGGAGGGACGTCGCTCTGTGTAGCTTCGTGTTTCGGGTGCTGCGCGGCTGGCTGCACCACCCCGATCTGTTAGCAGAGCTGGGGATGCGCGCACCACCCGGTTGCGGGGGTGCGCGTCGCCCCACGCCTACGCTGCAGGAGCCATCCTCTAGGACTAACCTGAACAAGTTTGCCCCCTTTTCACGCGCCATAAGGCTGTTAAATATTATTTCAGATGAGGTAGATATATTTCACTGCAGCCTGATGAGGTTCACAGCAGTAGCACTAAGGTGCATTGAGAATCTTTAGAGATCATGATTGTAAATTGTGGGTATTTTTATATATTTTTTCAATGTATGTTAATTGTTCTTTTTCCTAATTGTATTTTTGTAAGTGAGTTATAGGTAGGTATGTGTATCTTGGTAGTAACATCGCATTGGCGTTATAGCTGTTAAGGTGTTATTTGCATAATTTTAAATAAATAAATAAAAAAATATATTTCACGCCTAAGCCACTGAACGGATTTCGATAAAACTTGGCATGGAGATAAATGGACTCCTAAGGAAGGACCAAGGCTATTTTTTGCCCCGGTATCACGTTCCCGTCGGATAATTTCCGACATCCACGCGGGCAAAGCTGGGAGCAGAAGCTAATAAATTTTAAAAGAATAAAGTTCATATTCACATGAGACACTTACTTTACTTAGCAAAGTAAAGTCGAAAGCATTCTAGTATGAATCTTGCCCTTAAACTCACCGGAAACAACATGGCGATCCGACACGAGCGTGCCTCCGCAGATAAATAGAAGATTGTTCTGAACGGTCCTATAGATAGCCACAAGCCAAGGTAATTCTCCCCTCTCGAACAACTTTCCATTATGGATCAGGGGGATCCTTTCCATGCTACCGTCGACTACGCCACACTCATCCGTTGTGATCGGAGCATTTTGGATACCGTCCTGGCTGAAAAGTGCAGATGAGATTGAATAAAAACAAAAAAGAATTGTTTAAAAAATACAAAAATAAATATGCTTTTATCACGCACAGAAAAAAAAAATAATAATTAAATTGACTTGGATTAAGTTAGCCAGTATTTTAAGTTTATAATTTTATTTTAGTAAACGCAAATATTTGTGTATTTACAAAAATATGTGGTGGATGATAAATACCCTAGGTAGTTAGTTGTTACTAAGCTTGTCACTTCTTGTCTATTGTAGCGGTATCTACATCGCTACATGCGAACTACGTCACACTGACGTCACGCAATATCCTGCATCGCGCAAGCAGAGTTTACCGCGCAACTAGCATACATACCACGTCCCGACATCAATCGTCGGGCAGGTGCCCACCAGACACAACACCCGTCTGGTCGGAGGATCCTCCCTTTTCCATAGAGTATGAGTGAACTTTACGCCCTTTTCCTCTTACCTCTTTAATATCTAATGACTAATTCAAAAAGCGTGGAGCGCTTTTTGGTTGTGTGTGTCTATCAACCACCACGTATTGGAAAAATATATTTATATTATGTCGGGACAGAAGGCCGATTGGAGCTGGATTATTTACCGTTGAACATTATTACTGGACGTAGATGTGTGTTGCGGGCGAGAGGAAAAACTGTAAAGATGATTATTGATTTTTAGGTTATATTTGAACTTCACAAAATTTATAAAACGACACGTTAGACAGTTTCAAAGCACTTGTTGTCCGTACGATGTCCGATGGTAAAGAGAGCTTCACCATGCCGCCGCTATAGCGCTCTCGTCGACTCGCACCAACGTCAGGCTAGACTCTGTCGAAGCGCGCCAACTTCACACTTGCGTTTGGTTGTCAATTGACATCCCGTAATCATGACTCTTCCGATATATAATAATATTATGTTAGCGATTACTCTACACTAAGTTAAACCATTGGCAAGGGTAAAATCCATAGGTTCTTATATCGTAAATCTAGTCAATCAAGTCATAACTAATACAAGTCAATTTCATTATTTTATAATTTTTTATCCGTGACAAAAGCGTGTGTCTTTTAAATACTATTTCTTTATTATTACTGTTTATTTTCATGTCGTACCCACTAGTAGCGGACCATTCAACAGTCGAACTCCCCAGTGGTCCATGCAGGAAGGCAAGGCTAACTACGACGGGGTTTCGCTTGGTGCCATGACGTGACGCTTGCGATATGACATTTTTAACCACCCTCATTCTATTCAGCTCTCGGCACGTCTCTCACCTTGGCTTGGGTGAGATATTTAGAGCTCCACAGCACTAAAACCAGTCAAACAAACCCAATCTCGTGCGGTTTACTAATAGCCACCGAAGAGTTCCACTATCCACCTCTTGGCTCCATCATCAGATCCTCGACACCAAGTGTAATATATTGGACTCGTCAAAACAAATCATATGAGGCCAAACTCGAGGGGTTTACTAGTAATTACTGAAGAGTTTCACTATCCACCTCCTGGGTCCATCATCAGATCAGCTCTAAAATACCATATTATAGTTTTGTCACCCGAACTACATTATACGTACAAAGTTTCATTTCGATGCGACAATTAGAAGTAGGTTGAAATGGAATGATTTTATTTTTAACAAGCTATCAAAAGCGTGTTAAAAATCGCGACTGCTTCGGACGGTTTCTTTTTTGTTATTATTTTATCTGTGGCCAATGGCGATTGTCCACCAAAATAGACATCCGCTTTGGATTTAAATCCCAATATTTTTAATTGGCTCGACCCAGGGGTATTGGCCTGGGACCCCGGGACTTATAAGGTAGATTTGCTATAAAATAACGTCTTATTAGGTAATCGAAAGGGTAATAATGTAAGTCTTCGTTACCTAGCTGTAACTTGAGGCCTCGGAGGACTCGTGGGCCTCGGAGGACTCGTAGGCCTTGGAGGCGTCGTAGACCTCGTCTTCGCAGAATCATCCTTGGGTCTCGAAATCTCAGGCGTGTGACCCCCGGGTCTAAGCGTATACCGGAGAGAAATCCATGAGACACGTTTGCCTGGTCGGGGTATATCTGAAAAAAAAAGAATTAATGACACATTATTTTTTCGGCATTATATAGGTATTATGTTTAGTTCAGACTAGTCTTTACGGGTTTGGGGTCTAGCTAGACCCTAGACCCGCCCTTGCTTCGCTCGATTCTCACGACATGAAAAAATATCAAGACTTTATTTTTTTTTTCAATTTTCACATAAATGTGTTTGTTCCGGCATAATTTCTCGAAATCATGTTAAAAATCGCATCAAAATCCATTGTGTTCTTTACAAGATTATAATCATATATCTTTATTTATGTCAACATCATTTTTATTACCTCAATTGTGCAGTTTACCGAAAAGTACTATAACATAGTGCTAAAATTGTATACATATCTTAAACAGTTAAAATATAATATTGCACATAGTTTTCAACTTTAAAACGATTCAACAATAAAAAATTACTGATTGAAATAAAATCGTGCAAATTATTTGTATGCTACTGACAATAAGGCTTAAACATTTGGACTTCATTTAGTGTTTCAACTAGCGAAACGCTTCGGCTTCACATGGGTTCTTTTTACTAATGAAATATATGAGAATTTTCTTACATACAAACCTTGTCCTGACAAAGTGAATATTTTATAAATCCTAATTTCAAATAAACATGAGCAACTTGTTCATAAGAATATAAATCTTTTATTTTCATATCGTTTACCTTACCTATAATATTTGGACTTACCTTAGGCTATTATATTTTAAATTTTTACACGCTGCTTTAGCGTCCTTCCAAAAACACCAAATTTAAAATAAAAAAAAAAAGAACTTCATTTGAATTACTAGGGAAATGTTGACTACCCCTGAACTGTCACTTTGACAATGACATTTTTGATCTCGAATTCGATTTCTGGGTTTACAGGAAAGCAGTACTTACAGTTACTACTGATTTACAAAATTCAAAACATACAAATTTAAAAAACAAACAAAGAAAAGCAAACCAAACATATAATTTAAAGAAATATTTAGATTATGTGTTTTATTATTCGATGATACATACTTTGGTTCTCTATCTATATCAATAATACACTCCCGGGCACCTGAATCGAGCCATCCTGCATAATTATATTTGTATAGGTCTCTATCTTTTTAAATAATTGTAGGACTAAGATAAAATAAACATGTTTTTGAAACCGGTCACTGACTATTATTTCCGTTTGTCATTGTTCTTAATTTGAAATCGGGCTACAAAAAAAAACGGTTTTATTGCAGTAAGTTGTCTATGCGCGTTTCTCAGGGTCATATTGACTAGCGTGGAATTTTTGAACAGAAAAACACAGTTATTTAGTAACTTCTGTTACCTCCATGAGCATTTATGGCCGTCATGCGGTTCGGCATGGAATTTATTAATGCCATTAAGACGTGCCGGGGAATGTTCTCCCTTGCTTCCAAGATGGTAGTTTTCAGCTCCTGCAAAGTTTCTGGAGCTGGTTGATTCAGCACCTCCCATAAGTGCTCTATTGGATTCATACCAGGGCTTTTTGCTAGCCATTCCATATGCGATACTAACGTCTTGCAGGTATTCTCGAACAAATCTAGCAGTGTGCGCCCTTGCATTATCAATATTATCATGCATACAATTAAATCTTGGCCCACAAACAACAAAAAGCATTATTTGAGCCTCTAGCAGTGTTGGTAAAAAAATTGTTTGATTGACGTTTAAAAACTAAGGCTGACGTAATTAGTTGAACTAACGATTGAACTAATTTTAGTAGTGTGAAAAAAATAAATAATCGATTGAATTAGTTTTAGTTTTCTATTTTGATTGGAATAGAATGTCAAGGAAAATGCAAAACAAGACGATTATTAAATTAAACAAATGTTTTATTCATTTTTTAGTCTAACTTCGTTTCTTTATCACCGGCCCGCGACATATCGATAACGAAAACAATATCCATAAGATAAATATAAAAGAATTATACAAATCCGAGAATATAATATAATTAATGATAAATGATTTTATTTCTGTAAGTAGGTTTGAACAAACACTTTTACACGTCAATCTTATTTTAGAAACTAGATGAGGTCGGCATTCCTTATCTGACTACTCTGAGAAGAAAGGCCGAAACAAACTCAGACGTCACAGTCTCTTTTAAAGTCCAGACAAAATCTTGGTCAGATCATGTGAAGGCTATGTAGATCAGTGTCTGAAATGGTCTTTTGAGGAAATAACCACACAGATTGAGTGGACCTGTCCAGTCAGTGCACGCAATTGTCAGCAATCAGTATTAAATATGTTAATTAGTCTGGGATATCCCAGACAGGTTTTAACAAGCACTGTCAAGTTGGCCCTGAAGCTACGATTTAACTACTAATAACTTATTATTGATAGATAACCTATTTATCCAGTTCTTTAATTAGTGGTAGTAAATTTCGTTTTAGTTTGAACTAAAAACTAATTAAATCACAAAATGTTTAGTTTGAGTAATCATACGATTGAATAGTTTACTGATTCAGCACAACACAGGCTTCTAGGCATTTTCGCTATTTAGTGGTAGCAGCCGTGGTCCCATCACAACGTTGAGGCCAGATAATCCTTCGGTAGAAATTCCGCCCCAGACTGTCCACGACCCACCACCAAAACTCACCTTCTCTTCAGTGCAACATTGCTGATAACGTTCTCCCTGTCTTTGGTAAACTTTCCTACGTCCATCATTGCCATACATCATAATCTTGGTTTCATCCGTAAAAAGAACCTGGCTCTATTGACGTTGAGGTCAATTCAAATGTTCGCGTGCAAACTAGGCGCATCATTCTGTGAGCTTGTGTCAGTTTGGGACCATTGGCTGGCTTATGTGGTTTCAGGTCACGTTCTTCGAGTCTCCTTCTAGCAGTTCGAGTGCAAACAGTCAGTCCATGAAAGTCTCGAAACTATTCTTGGACCTGTACTGAGATCAGGTGATGATTACGTAGGCTGGTACTTCAGATAAATCGACCTTGTCGTGCTGTAGTGAGCCGGTTACGTGACCCTCCTGGACAGGGCACGACCAGGAGGGTCATGGTATGCCATGGTAAATTATTTAAACGGCAGAACGGCTTACATGAAGTTGTACGTTTATGTTTCGCTGACTAAGACTAGACTGAAGAACTGCGCTTGCGCGGCTACTTCGGTGCAGTATCCATAAATTCAACGACAGAGTGGATAAAAAAAATATGAAAAAAACAATTTTGATACTCTTTTTATGCAAAAGAAAACAAATTACGAAATAACTATTGACCTACAGATGCTCTAATCACAGCTTATTGCTTCTTTATGAGCAACCAAACTCCGATTGTCTACTGTTTTATTTCTCTCTCTATATCATTTCGGTGTGATGTAATTTGAATTTACAAATTTGGAACAATGGTCATACTGAAATGATGGCCAGTATGTCAGCTTCAAAACTGCGTACAAACTTTTTCTCTGACTTGTCATTATTTTGATGTTTCAGGCCTATAAACATAAAACTACCAGTAGCTCGATTTAGGAGTAAAGGAGTGCACTTGTATACATGTTTAAATATTATTATAAAACAATTGTCTGTCTGAACTCGCTAAGCTCTGGAACTACCTGTCAGATTTGAAAAAATATTTTTGCATTTCATAGCCCAGCATAATCAGCCTATAATATTCTCACTACTGGGACACAGGCCTCCTCTCGGTGAGAGGGATTTGATAGCTCACTTCTTGAGAAATATTACAAGCTATTTAACATGCTACGATCCTTAAGAACCGAGCAAAAAGAAAAAAAGCATTTCAATTGCCTAGCATAATCAGGCTATCATCACAAGAGTAGGTAGATAGAACTTCCATACTGATTTCTGAAAAATTCGAGTCTCAAGGCCACCCAATATCACAATATCATATATAAACAAAACTAAGTCTATATTTACCTCCAGGCCCTGAACAGATGATATCTCCATTGACAATCACCGCAGTCACTTTTGGTCGCGGTGAGATGACGGGGAAGTAAACCCGGTACCTGATGGTTTCCCCCTCGTTATAGCTTCTCAAGCTGCCGATCGGTTCTATGTGGCCGTTATAATTATCCTAACAAAAAAAAAACACATTATATGGACGGTACTCACCGCGAATTTCTTTTGCAAAAATTCGTTACGCGAGCTTTTGTTACGACGCAACGAACATTCTTTCGCGAAATGAATATTTTCAGAAGAAGCAATGTTCGCGGTGAGTAGGTATCGTCCTTTAATCAAGCCGGGTATTACTGTGACGGAGACACGCAATAAAGCCGAATATCGTGTAGAAGCGATAAGGCCGCCCATTCTATATTAAATAGGCAGTGTTTTTGTTTGGTTTACAATAAAGAATATAATATAAATATATCGTGCTCCACTGACGGTCAGCCCTGCACGTAGTTTGGCTCGTGCAGAGCAAGAAACGAAAGACAGTGACAATACTCTTTCTTGTGTTTAAACCTGGGTCTTCTGCTGTGTAATGAGGATCAACATAATATATGTTTTCGGAATTTCACCCAATTAAGTTCCGTACCATCTCCAGTTCCGTGACATCCCCCTATCTACTTTTGTACGTTATTAGGTAACGCGAAGCGGTTGAGGTAGTGCTTTACTCCCGACTCGTCAAGGTCAAGCAATTTTGTGATCTTCTATCACAACTATATTGCACTTATACAATAATATGAGTAGATGTATATCGAGAAAACACTTATATTAAACCATCTTATACTTTCTAAAAATCATGTTTTGTTGATATTTGAAAGTAAAAGTTACGAAAAAAAAATACGTCAACGTCCTGATGTCTGTTCTCTGATTTTGTATGTACCAACACTGTACCAACGATAACTCCCAAAAAAAATTATATATCGAGACCGGGCTTTTTTTATTTGGTCGCAGAATTCGATGAACTGGTGGCGTATTTCATATCAGTAGCCTAGTTTACGTAGTTTTTTTTTAATGATTTTTTATTAAAATTCACTATGATACACACATACAAAACTATAAGAACATTTAAAATAAATTAACGTTATGTTATGAGGCGTGCACTTTTGGATTTTCCAAACTTTTTAGTATTTGCCACGATACAGGGCCATACAGGCCATAGTAAATTAGTAACACGTATTCTTTGAAAGCTATAAGTCTTATAACATTTTTTAAATTAAGAAGCTTTTAGGTACAGACGCCAGCACATCAAGCTACTACAATCTGTCAAATTTCTTTAATAGATTTTCAACTTTATCGCTAAAGCATTAAGGTTTAAGGTTGATTGGGAAAATTTGACAGTTTCGGGTAGCTTGACCTGCTGGCGTCTGTACATTGCCACGTAACGGAATGGAAGCGAATTGAATACGAAATTGTACAAAACTAATAAATATGAAGTCAAACGAATTCTCCGGAGGACGCACGACCTGTTTTGGGCTCATAACTAGTTTGTTTTTGGGTTCGTATCTAGTTTGTTTTTGGGCACGTATCTAGTTGGTTTTTGGGCTCGTATCTGGTTTGTTTTTGGACTCGTATCTAGTTGGTTTTTGGACTCCTATCTAGTTTGTTTTTGGGCTCGTATCTAGTTTGTTTTAGGGCTCGTATCTAGTTTGTTTTTGGACTCGTATCTAGTTTGTTTTTGGGCGCGTATCTAGTTTGTTTTTGGGCTCGTATCTAGTTTGTTTTTGGGCTCGTATCTAGCTTGTTTTTGGGCTCGTATCTTGTTTGTTTTTGGGCTCATATCTAGTTTATAGTTACACAGATGGCGTTGGCTGGACACTTAAAACTTCAAGTCTTTCAAAAAAAATGTTTGGCAAAATGGTTGTATTATCAACTTTATAAAATCTATGGCGTAGTATCATAAACTTTATAAAAATCTTAAAATCACTCACTCACTGACAGACGACGCACATCCTAAACTGCTGCGTTTAGAAACATGTTTTGCATGTTTTTCCTTATACAGTCGCCAGCACGTCAGGTTATACGAAACTGTCGAATTTCGCCAAATGATTTTAAACCTTAAAATGTTCAATGTTAAGTTCAAAATCGAATGAGAAAATTTTACAGTTTATGGTCACTGGACCTACTGCTGCTCCGGTCCGCCGGTGGTCCGTGTTGCTCTATGGCTGTGTGTACATAAAACGAAAGAGAGCACTAAGGAAGAATTTTCGACAGTTCACCGCCTTAAGGGGACTACATGACCTAAACGCAAGTTTTATAATGCCTAAAAGTATATTTATTTATTTATTTACGTACACACGCTACCATTGCAGTGTCCCAATTCGGTAGTGCAGTTAAATTACAATTCATGCAATAATTTATAACCGTTTTTTTTATTATATACGGCCCAAGACGCCATAGGAATCTTTTGTGACCTCTCCAAGGCATTTGATTGCGTCGATCACGAAACCTTGCTCTTGAAACTTGAGCATTATGGACTTGGAATACTTGCGCTCAGTCTAGTAAAATCTTATTTAAAGGATAGGCAGCAGCAAGTTCAAATAAATGGTGTCAATTCACTTAGTTTAAAAGTAGAAATGGGAGTTCCACAAGGCTCGATATTGGGTCCTTTCCTCTTTTTAGTGTATATTAATGATCTACTCCATTTATTAAAAAATCAACCACAAATGGTGTTATTTGCTGACGATACTTCTTTAATTTTTAAGGTAGAAAGAAGTGCTACAAATTTTGACGACGTTAATAACGCCCTAATGCAGGTCCATAATTGGTTCACTGCTAATAATTTAGTATTAAATGGGAAAAAAACTAAGTGTATACGATTTTCTTTACCTAATGTCAAAAGTAGTGATTGTGAGATAGTATTGAATCAAGAGAAACTAGAATTCGTCGATAAAACTGTTTTCTTGGGGATCACGCTCGACTCGAGGCTTTAATGGGGTTCTCATTTAACATCTCTGGCGGTACGGCTAAGTTCAGCAGCATATGCTGTCAGAAAAATCCGTCAATTTACCGATGTAGATACCGCGAGGTTAGTCTATTTTAGTTACTTTCATAGGATCATGTCTTACGGTATTTTACTTTGGGGACGGGCTGCAGACGTCGATTCTATTTTTATTCTGCAGAAAAGAGCCATCAGAGCCATATATAATCTCCGCAGGCGCGATTCTCTAAGGGAACTGTTTAAGGTTATTAAGATCTTGACGGTACCTTGTCAATATATCTATGAAAACATCATGTACGTAAGAAAAAATGTACATCTTTTTACTAAAAGAGGTGATAGACATAATTATGGTACCAGAAATAGGGACCTATTAGTTCAACCAGGTTTCAGACTGGCTAAAGTGGACTCATCTTTCATGGGGTACTGTTTAAAATGTTACAATAAAATACCTCCCCACATACTTCAACTGAATGAGACGAAATTCAAAGTTTGTATAAAACGCACACTATGCAGCCAGGCATATTATAAGTTGGGGGATTATATCGCTGATAAAAATGCCTGGCTCAATGCTGGTCCTGCTCCACAACCACAACTAATTGATTAACATTTGAAAATACTGTTGGAGCTGCTGAAGATTGTAAGACTACCTTTGCTTTGTATAAACTCAATCTCCTTTGTATTATATAATTGCATAGGACAAGTGTGAGTACTATGTACTATCGAGCTACCATTTACCGGGTAATGTCTTTCATTGACTTGAATGTGTCCTGGCGGCTGATAGATGTCATGCTCACTCAAATGTCTCGCTGACGGTGGCGCGTGTGTTGGATCATTTAGCTCCCTTCAAAATGGTTGAGCTGAATGGTGCTGATCCATGCGTCATGTTCGTGAACGGGCGCTGTCAGTTGGGACTGGTCATCTCTTAACCACCACGGCTTATTTTTAATTATTTTATTATGGATTGTTTTGTTTGAATTTATATTTGCTGTACACTGGGCACTCAATGTGTACGTCTTATTTACATCGTTCTCACATATAATTATACCTATATACAAGATTAATGATGTAACTAATATTTATGTAACAATATAATTTAAAAGAGTGTCCATGGAGTTTCTTGCCCGTTCTTCTCCATAGGTACCTACTACGCTTTGGAATGGGCAACTAGCTTCATATTTCTGACTGACCGACCACTTGACAATTCAAAAGTGCCTGTAAATGGTTTAATTGAAATAAATGCTTTGAGTTTGAGTTTGAGAGTTTGAGTTTGATATTCATGCAATAATTAATATACATGCCGTACAATATTTACAAATTAAAATCATAACACGTGTAACGTTACCCTTGCGAACTCGCTCAGTGAACATGCGAAGAGATCTATTCTGTCGGCAACCTTTAGTATGCGCATTGTTCGCGTCAGGGGGACGTTGTCCAACAGGTTAGTTCGCCCGTGCGGCACCGCGAACAAGTTGGGCCGTCGCTCGTCGGCGCTGCACGTACCCATCTGGCACACATAAACCTATCCCCTGTAGCACGCCCGGATTACTTATGTTACCCCGGGACACTCCAAGGATATACGATGCCAGTGCCAGATCCCTCCTTGTTTCCAACTTGTTGTATCCCACCATGCCCAACACAAACAAGGTAGGATACATCAAGGTGTAAAAGGGATATACTCCATACCGCCTTAGGTATATGTTCCTAGTAAATTTATTTTGTATGCGCTCCAACATGAGACTATATTTAGTCTCATGTGGAGCCCATATTGCTGCATTACCCTCCAACTGACTTCTTATTAGAGCGTCATACAATGCCGTAATGGCTTTAATATTTGTAAAACCTGCCGCGTTGCGAAGCACAAATCCAAGCCTCTTGTATGCCTTTTTACAGACATCGATAATGTGCTCCCGGAATCTCAATTTAGTGTCCATACGAACACCAAGGTCTCGCACTGCCTCCTCCCTTTTCATAGGAACGTCGTCCACTTTGTAGCTGTGGTGGAGTACTCTTGCACGACTGAATGTTCCTGCACATCATCAGGCGGGAGGAAACGCCCGGGTGTCACCACTGCGATGATCGCCCCGAGGACACGGTGGAGCATACGGTGGGGGCCTGCCCTGCATGGGCGGAGCACCCGTGTCCTCGTAGAGGCGATCGGCAGCGGCGGCGACCTCTCACGCCCGGCCCTGGTTCAAGCCATGGTCCGGGGCGAGGGGGAGTGGGAGGCAGTCACCTCCTTCTGCGAAGCAGTCATGCTAGCGAAGGAGGTGGCGGGACGGGAGAGGGAGAGAGTCTCCCGTCCAAGCCGCCGTGGTGGACGCTCCGGGCGTCGGGAGCCGCGTGACGACTCCCGGCCACCGTAGGCGCGGGCCTGCGGGCGGTGAGTAATGGGTAGCTCACCGTCCGATCAGGACCAGGCCCGTGCTGGACGGCGCGTACGTGTTCCACGCGCGCCTCAAAGAGATGTCAGCATCAAAGAGGGGGCCCACTAGGGCCCAAGCCTGCCGGGAAAGCGGGATCATCCGAAAGGGGTACCGCTGACCCGGAACATAAAGGGCCAAGGAAGGAACACGGGTGGGTTTTAGTCAGTGTCTGACACTCCCTTCCGCTCCACCCAGAGCGGAGGAGTCATTTGATGATTTCCCATCCTCAAAAAAAAAAAAAAAAGTACGTCATGGCATTCAAAAGGTTGCTGGTCGTACTACGCGCTGGTCGGAAGCCATGCTGAACATCTGATAGTTGCGATCTTACACATCTTATATGATCCACTGCAATAAACAAAATCAGAAAAATATATGATATTCTTCAGGATATATGCTAGTTAGATAGTGTGTTGAAAACATAATACAACAAATTTGGTACGATAGACAAAAGTCACGAAGATAAAATTTCTTTTAACGATTAAAACCATACTAATATACATTCTGTTTCTTTTTTCAGATGGTTCTCTAAGCAACATATTAACATGATAGTGTTTTAATTTTTTTGTCCAGTCAATAGGTTTTTTTGTAAAATTTAATAGAGAATTGCTTCATATTTTGCAATAAATTACGAGCTTTCTGTCATCGCGCGTCTCTTTCTTTCCTATGCAGTCCGACAGTGATCGCGCTTTAACTGTTGTAAGCCCCTTAAGGAGTAAAATAGGAGATGAAAGTTTGTATGGAAAGTGACATTTTTTCCTGATGGAAAATTCCGTCGGGCACAAGGCTTGTTAGTTGATCATTTTATTATTGAATATTGTGTCTCGTTGACCTCAAATGACTTGTAAACCGAATCTAAACTGGTTTACACAATACATAATATACCTATTATATTATCTGCAGCTGCTTAACCTTTAGAAATATTAAATTAAAATTCTCCAGACACATAGGTCAAGTGTGAGGTCGTAATATCAATTTTAAGTTACGTAGTAGTTTAATATTTAGGTTTAGAATTATTATTATTATTAATATCTGTTCTACCACATTTATTAATCAGTATAACTGCCTAATATTTAGGTATAACAAAACCACCCGGTTTCTGAGAGGAGGCACAAGAGTTAGCTAAAACAGACGGTTGAAGTCATGATAATGGTGTGACTGCTGTGATTACCTTCGATCAACAATAGAAGCCTACACCCTAAACTCGAAGTCCGTAGTTTCGGCCGTATCTACGGACATTTACTTACTACTCCGTATCACTTACGGACATAAAATTGGTCCAGGACTCGGACTAAAAATTTATGACAAAAGTAATAATTGACAGTTGTCCTTACTCCTGAATTGTTTATGTTCGTCCGGAAAAACTAATTGATCGGGAGCAGGATTTACTTCTAAGTATCGAACTACTTTCGGACGGGCCCGTATCTTCGTTGACGGACTTAGAGAGTAGGCCACCAGGAAAAAAAACACATCGCTCAAGTGGCTGCGATTGCGTATAACTTGGTTATAAACCTTAACACTCAAGCATGAGGTTTATTATCGTTTGCAATACTGCGATTGAAAAGTAAACGTATTTTTGAAATAAGAACAAACACATTCATGGAAATATAAAACATAACATCTAAGCAATAAGGTTGAAAAAACTGTGTTGCAAAATAAGACCAAAACATTATTTGTGGTTTGTGTGTCTTAATTTTCCAGCCGTTTTTGATGCTCTCAGCGGAAATCTAGTACTTACTATTGTTGATCGAAGGTGATTACTACTGAAATAACTGCAAGAAATTGAAACATTTTTTTTTATCAAAATTAAAATCGTTTATTTGCATTATCTGTGGTAGGTACAAAAGACTGTACATAAAAAGTTCTGGTTCAGTGCAAATCGTAGACAGAGAAACTAATAGACGAAGGGACCCTGTAACCGCAGTCGAGACAGAGATAATATGTCAATGTGTGCGTATAATGTTGCCATAGTAACTGCATTCCCCTGTTTTTGGAGTGTTATTAGATGAAGTAGGGTAAATTATTTTCAGGATTTAATTGAAACGAAACGAGTTTTTTAATTAAGATTTATTATACTACTTAAATGATAAATGATTTTATTTCTGTAAGTAGGTTTGAACAAACACTTTTACACGTCAATCATATTTTATTTTAAACTAGATGAGGTCGGCGTTTCCTATGTGACTACTCTGAGAAGAAAGGCCGAAACAAACTCAGAGGTCACAGTCTCTTTTAAAGTCCAGACAAAATCTTGGTCAGATCATGTGAAGGCTATGTAGATCGGTGTCTGCAATGGTCTTTTGAGGAAAGAACCATACATATTGAGTGGACCTGTCCAGTCAGTGCACGCATTTGTCAGTAACCGTGCAGCTCAACTCAGAACTTAAGGAGCTCAACGATTCGACGAACAATACCAAAGAAAGGACATTTTGGTAGGCCGCATCAGCTACTCAAACTGCCAGAACATGATTAAAACTAGAACAAAAACACACATAGTCCTCACATTCACAATAATTTAAAATAATATAATACTTTGTACAGTAAATATTAGTGTCATTGTATATGAAAATAAGTATACATACTTATAGCAAAGATTAAAAGTAAAAATAGTTAGCGAAATAAAATAAATTAACATTGCCTGTGCTTTATTGGAGCAACTCAATCCCAAGCCTTTTTGTCCTCAATACATATAGTCTTTGACAGTATAATAGGCATTCTGGCATAGTTTCCTTTTTATAAAAGATTTGAATTTATTAAGGCTTAGTGCTTTAATGTGGCTAGGAAGTTTATTATAAAAACGTATACATTGGCATCTAAACGAGCCACCTATTTTCTTGAGCCTTGTAGTAGGAACAACAAATTTGTGTTTGTTCCTAGTATTTAAATTATGGATATCACTGTACTTTTTAAACAGATTAATAATTTTATGTGCATACAAAAGATTTTCATAAATATACTGAGAAGGCACAGTCATTATATTAATCCCTTTAAATTTGTCTCTCAGGGAGTGTCTGGGACTTAATTTATATATTGAACGAATTGCCCTTTTTTGTAAAACAAAAATCGTCTGAATATCGGCGGCATTTCCCCACAACAGAATACCGTACGACATTACACTATGAAAATAACTAAAGTAGGTATACTAAACGGGCTGTCTCTAAATCAGTTAAACCACGAATTTTCCTAACGGCGTATGCTGCAGAGCTAAGCTTCTTTGACAATTTATCTATATGGGGGCCCCATTGAAGCTTGGCATCCAAAGTTTTGCCTAAGAATACTGTGGTATTTTCGGGTTTCAACACTTCACTCTTTATGAGAATACTTGTTTCTACTTGTCTAACATGAGGTATCGTAAACTTAATACATTTCGTTTTTTTCTCGTTAAGAAGAAGGTTATTAACATTAAACCAGTTAACTACTTTTGCGAGGGCACTATTTACATTGTCAGTAACCAGCTGCTGACGTTTGAGTTTAAATAAAAGTGAAGTGTCGTCTGCAAAGAGCACTATATCATGTTTATCCTTTATGAGGTAACTAAAAAAAACACTAACACTTAGAAACTAAACACTCCAAACAATTTGAAAAAAACACATTATTGATGTATATACATATATATATAATTATACACATATACTATGCTATTATTTGATCCAATATTTTTTGTTTTTATTACATTGTAGAGCCAATATTTTTTATCGTGACTCGGGGCATTTTTGAGCTGACGCTGGCAACACTTACATGATATAATTTAATGGTTATGAATGTTAAAAACTCGACAAAATCCTATTATCTTCAGTTTTAATGAGACATATCGTTCCGTCATGCTATGGCATAAATAATCATCATTTAAGAAACTATAATTAGGTACAAAACCGTCGTACTTACGCGTGAAAAGACACACCGGCAATTTTCTTCTCACTATCGCTTTTACATGAAATAACACGACAACGCACCATTGTATAATCGTCGATGTGAAATACGGATAATTTCTCTGTCTTCTCACTGGATTAAAATCGTTTTTTATCATAATAATAAGCAAAATTTTAACACCAAACACAATGACGGCACGAAGTGTCAAAGTATGTTTCGCAATTTGAGTTGCGGACCTTGAAAAAACAGGTTACACGGTAAGAGACAAAAAAATTGATAGTTGTATCTCTGTCTAAAACATTCATAGCGTAATTTTCGCTCTCTTTCTTGTGTAAGCGAGAAAGGAATCGTCACTGCGTCTATTAGTTTCTCTGTCTACGGTGCAAATCAATGACTAAAGATGGTGCAAATACTACACAATTATTATAAGTCAATGGCAGACACATTCCGCCATGATGACATACAAGTCCTACCAACTTATCTGTGAACTGAAAGAGGACGGCACCGTCGATTCAGTGTTGCTATTAATATAAGGTGCCCAAAATTGAGTAAGTTTTCAAGAAGGAAATTTGACATTAGATATAATCGTTTAATAAGGATTACAAATTAAAATAATGATACCTTTATAAAAATAATAAAATAAATAAAAAGAAATTGATAATTTACAGTTACGTAGGTACGCTAACAGTTTAGTCTCTCAGCAATAAACAGTGGCTTTATCTAAAAAGTAATCCAATGAAGTGGAAATTCAGCAGATAATTTTTCCGATTTTTTGTACCAGTTTCTTCTGCTGCGTGCCCTTCCTTAACTATTTTTTAAATTAGTCCTTGACTCACACCTAAAATATAAGATAATAAAATAAATGTTAGTAGAAATTTGAAATCTGGCAGGTTAGTTGGCTCACTCACTTAGCAGGTTACCTAATAGATGTACGTTACCGTTACGCTAACCTGCAGCAAGAATAGAAACGAATATTTCGTGGATAAATAGTTAAGTATCGGGTAATTTATAACAAGAAAGTTGACAACACTAACCTGTCGCTGCCGAAATTCATTTGTATATTTGATTAAATGGAATAATCGGAGACCCCGCCCGAGCTTCTTCTTCAAAAATGGTTTTAACCTTTAGAATAATGTTTTGAGCATCACTTTTAATAGCTTTCGGCATATTTAACTTTATAAATTCAGCAATATCACGACAAAACAACCAGAGAACCCGAATGTAGTAGACACTGACAATCGAATGACATTTCAACATGACGGACGTAGTTCCAATTTTCGCCATTTCACAGATAAGTTGGTAGGAGTTGTATGTTGGTTGTAACCATCTTGTAACCATTGACTTTTTCCTAGCTCAATGGTTGTAACATACAGTAATAGACAAATAAAAATAATATAAGTTTTAGCGTTAAGAAGTCTATTAATGAAAATAACAATGTATTCCATTCAATACTAATTTGAATTTAAATGTTACACACACATTATATAAATACTAATACTAATAAAATAAAAGCGTGTTAAAAATGACTACGAAACTATTAATAACTATTTTATTAAAACTATTAATAAGTACTTACAAGAACCTCCGCCTTAATCAAGAGTCTCATGGTAGGTCTCAGTTATTTTACGCCCTTTGACGACGAGGTGAGCAATTCGACTGTAACAGTCAGCTATAGTTGAATATAATCGCTTAAGAGCGAAATATCGCCCTGATTTATCGCTTATGGTAATCAGTAAACCATCAAAGAAAAAAGGTAAAGACAAAGAATGGGCTATGAAACCGGCACTGCTGATATGCAAGAAATACACCCCAAAAAAAGAAGAAAAAATAAACACTAAAAAGACTGCCTAGCAACTACAAAAAGAACTGATATCCCACCAAAACACTGACCTCTATTAAAATACGCTGGACTGGCTATCGCTATCAATTTCATGTGCCTATTTGAAAATCGCCATTTTGGCGCTGACGGCAGCAGTGTGGGGGAATGGAACTAATACTAGTGATGTATAACAAAAGGTTTGTTATCGATAAAAACTTTTCTGATATCGACCACAATGATAAATATTACCAACGCTATTGTTACAGATTTCCTATAAATTAATTGGTTTAGGTAATTATTAACATGTAACATTCTTGTTGTCTTTTATACGTAATATGTTTTTAAAAACGTGAAATACGTTTTATAACATATGTTAAGATTTACAAAAAATTGTAGATAATTGATTTAAAACAAAATAGGCATATATTTTGTTAAATGTTACTAAAACACAGATAAAAAGACGTCTGCACTAGTTGAGTACGCACGGCTACACATCAAGCTATACATTTCCAGTATAAGCTGATCTCGCATTGTATAGGTTTTTTTTTACAATGAGAGGTCAGTGTAAACTGGAAATGTATAGCTTGATGTGTAGCCGTGTGTACCTAGCTAAACTAATGAACTATAGATAGTCGTAATAAGCAGATATTTTACGTAGAAAACATTACTTGAAATAGCAGTATCTAGTACTGTTTAAGGACTGTAATAATAAGTATCACATGTCCGGTTGACCCCTTCCTTCCTTGTTCTCCTTAATCGGATAACAGTTCACTATAGGATCAATAAATAATAAAATTCTGTGAAATAGTAAATTACCAAGATAGAAATAGTAATTAATAAGATAATCCCTTCCTATAAAGAGTGCACAATAAGATATTATTACTAGTCAGATACCGCATGTTGCCATGTGATAAGAGACACAATAACTTTCTATTAGGTCTGTAATTACGGTAATTAACTTGTAACAACTTAATTACCGCAGGGGAGGGGGACAGGGAAATAAAAAAAGCATTCTCAAATCACATATTTTATTAAATTAAAAATTACTGTAGAGCCATTTTTTCAACGTAGTCCGTGACTGATGTTTTAAGAAACAGGCTTCCGTGAAGTGTTTAGAACACAGATAATGATACATTGTCGGAGTCCAGTTGACAACCTTCATATTTTTTAACCAAAGTTTGAGAGTGTAATCGGAGGGGAACCTGTAATTAAAGGAAACATTATAGTAGGTATGGGTAAAAAAATATAAATTATATACATATATCTATAATTATATAGAACACTTAATGAGAATTATGAATCATAAGTGTGAAATTATTTGTTATTGACTCTAATAATATTAAACCTTGAAGTGTTTTGCTATTATTAGAGATCATTATAATGTGCGTATCATTATTTTAACAATGATGAGCATGACTTTTGTTTTACATCATAATATTACGAAAGTAGGTATCGATATGAATTTTGACATCCCTAACAAAAGTTATTTGTTATAAAAATGTTCGTAAAATCCCGTAAACTCGAATAGTTTACGTTTATTATTGTAAGAATACACTGTTTTAAGCGGTTTTCTAATAAGTATTTATGTTTTAGATTCACTTACTTGTGAAAACTGACACCACTGCCCTTTTCGTATCGTGTTTTACAATATACGCACGATTTCATGTTGGACGAACAATACAAGCTATGATACAATCACTGTTACTATTATAACACTTTAATTTATATCACAATCACAGTAAACACTTTAGAAAACTTTTTATTCCGCAGAGACACTTAACGTAAAATCAACAAACAACGGCCATTTGCAATCTTATTAGTTCTCAGAACTCTCACGTCTGTCACTGGGGGCGCTTTGAATCGGCACAGCAAATAGCTGTCATTTTGTATGGGATAGCCAGTCCAGCGTATTTTAATAGAGGTCAGTGCACCAAAAACATTTCATGTAAAATGTTGCCAAGACGACCACATAAGGTTTGCCCTGTGAAAAAGATATCAGATCTCATGTAGAGCCAAGCTCCTGAATCTACACGGCCTAACTCTACCGACCCTAACTTCACAAATTCTACATATCAGTGTAGTAGTAGTGTAATAGTAGTGTAGTAGTAGTAAGTAGTGTATGTAGTGCTAATAGTCTCCGAGTAAAATGGCTGTGTCACACGCGGACAGACGGGCGTGACAATATTATAAGGGTTCCGTTCTTGCCATTCGGCTAGGGAGTCCTAAACATACTGGGCCATAAGTCTGCAATTTTTTATAAATTCGTCATACCAACACGATCCCATTGTAATTTTGCTAAAAGTTCGTAATCTGCAAAATTCATAATGGTCGATCATTGGTCGGTCAGTGGTCTCGTAATAGAATAGTGGTAGAATGACATTATCGTATTGCCATTATTATAAAACCCGTTAGTAGAAATGATTTTCGAAAAACTAAAAATTTTTTGTTCATTACCGCATACGTCAGTCATTCATTTGTCATTAATGTACGAGATTACCATTCTATGCTATTTCGGTCAGTGGTTGACCATTGGAAAGTCATAATAACGCCATTCTATTAGTAGATTACCAAACTTGTCAAAATCAACAATTATGAAATCAATGATAGACCATTCTGACACTATTGTAATAGCAGACTTGAGGCCCTGGTATTCAGCAGCATCATCCGGTTAAACTGGAAGCCGACCCCAAAATAGTTAGCTAGACCGATCACTTGACATTCACACTCAAATAGCTGTACATAAGTTTTTTTTTTATAAAATAATGAAATAAAATAAATTAATCAATACAACCGGAGGCCAAGTGATCAAAACTAAAATACATGTTAATGATACTGATGTTACCTGACAGACGACAACTTTTGAGTAAGAAACCCTGAAAATTAACTTGATTTGGCTTTTGACCGCACTTATAAACGGGGTTTTTTGGCTCATTATTCTGTGAGTCAATCAAGTTCATTGAAATTGATAAATGTTCATAATAATGATGTGCATTCACTTAATTTAATGTTAGGTTTTTGCCGTTTAGTGTGTACAGAAAGTGTGTACAGTAGGTACCTACATACTTATTTATATAAATATTTATTAATTCCTTCAATCAAACTATGCACCCATACTATCGATGCATATCTGCAAGCGCAGTGGTAATTTTTCAATGACCTTATTTAATTATTTATTTAACCATTTATTTAACCACTTATATAAACAGACAAGAAGAAAAAAACAGAAAAATAGGTACAAAGGTGATGCTTATTTCTAATGAAATCTCTTCCAGCATACCTGCGATAGGATAGTAGATTTAGAGATGTAGACCTTCTTGAAGAAGTCAGGTGTACGGGAGCCAACAAACTCTTCAAAGGCATTTTGTACTGCCTCCCGGGTGTTGAATTTTGTCCCTGCCAGGAAGTTGTCCAAATTTTGGAAAAAATAGAAGTCTGTCGGTGCAAGGTCTGGTGAGTACGGTGGATGACGCAAAACTTCCAACCCTAGGTTGGCCGAAGATTTGCGAGCTTCTCCATCATTGTGTCCAGTTCCTCACAGTACACATCCACAGTAATGCTGGAGCCATTTGGTAAGAAGCTGCGGCGAATTATACCGACACTACACCACCAAACAGTGACCATGACTTTTTTAGGGGTATTTTTTCGTTTGGGGCATTGCCTAGGCCTAGAAACAGGGTCTAACCAACATGATGACCACTTACGATTATCAAATAGGATCCATTTTTCATCGCAAATGGCAATGCGGTTCAAAATCCCTTAGTTTCTGTTTCTGTTAAACAATGCAAGGCATACCTCTACGCGTTCGCCGCGGTGGCGAGCGTTCAGTTCGTGGGACACGAATTGATAATATTGATAATTAAACAATTTTGGGCCCCTGTATCGAAAAAAAAATGTACGCGTATGTAGGCGATATAAGTGGGGTAAATGATAAATGATAATCTGGCCAATCGACAGTTTCCGGGTTAACCATTATTTACGCCACAACCTGTATGGAGTTTTATTCTCCACAGAGAATAAAACTTACCTACAGATACAAAATTTCAGTCAAATATGTCCAACGGTTTAGTCACTATAGCTAAGCTGATCAGTAAAACCCATATTCCGCCTATTATATAACCTACTTAGTATTTAGTTTGTTTGAAAACATCACGTTATTAATTTAGATTTTAGAATTTATTTGAATAACTAGGCTGATCAGCAAAGCCCATATTCGGCCCACTACTACCATTTCGATTTTAGAATTTATTAGTTAATTAATATTGAAATACTTCTATGCATTAGTATTGCCTTTGTTTTCATTGATTGTCGTATTCTCGTCTCCACATTGTATATCAAAAAACTATGGAATGAATACTTACAGGTCGTGGACCTACAACCGTAAAATTAATTCTCAATTCTAGGGCAGACACCGGCAACTCGTCGACATTTGGCTCCAAAGTGACTTTTCCGTGCAAATCTTCTGGATCATTGTACTTTTTATAAAAGCCAAAAATACCAGGGCACGGATTAGTCGTAAGCCGGATACACCCAAATTGTAAACTTAAAACTAAAACACAAAACCACACTGACTTTATATCCATATTTTAAAATTTCGTGATAGCGTTCGCACTCTTAGCGACGTGTTTTTTTGCTTCCGTAAGGTGACGGACTGGCATTACTGCGCCGCCCCACAGCTCAGCCGACGGCTAAGCTACACAGGCGGGATCGTCCGCTGCAATCTAGTCACCCACACGGTATAGCGCGGTATAGCCACAGCAATAGCTGGTGCCATTTGGTAAGAAGCTGTGTTGAACTATACCGGCACTAGACCACCAAACAGTGACCGTAATGTTTTTAAGGGTAAGTTTTCGTTTGGGGCGTTGCCTAGGCGCTGAACCGGGGTCTGACCAACATGATGACTGCTTACGATTTTAAAAAAGAATCCATTTTTGATCGCAAGTGACAATGCGGTGCAAAATCCCTTTGTTTCTGTGTCTGTTAAACAACGCAGGGCATGACCTCAACGAGTACCTACGTCGCGCTGGCGATCGTTCAGTTCGTGCGGCGCCAACTCATCAAGTTTTTTTAACTTACCAATTTGACGCAAATGGACCAATATTGTTTTGATGCTAACGTAGAAAGCTGCTGCTAGCTCAGCCGTAGATTGACTATCGTTAGCTTCCACTATTTGTTGCCTTTAGTTTTTGGGCGACCACGGAGTTCATTTTTTTAATAAAAATTTCCATGTCGGAAGTGTTCAAACCAATAACAGGTCGTGCGTTCGATTGTAGTGTTCACTCCGTACGCGAGACGTTTGTTACATTGCTACCGCGACGGAACTCATATTCCTCATTATTACTCGTATTTTTATAGTGTCCTGATGAAAAAGATACAAATGTAGTAAATGACTGAATTTGAAAATAGAATTCCATGTTTTTTTTATTATTTTCATTTGAATTTAGAATTTATTGCCACCCATCACTGACCTCTATTCTAATAGAGGTCAGTGCCACCCATGCATACATTATGTTTCAAATGGCCAGTATTGTAAAACGGCAACTTCATGTTCATAGCCTGTACCTATTATTTATAGGTAATTTAAAAAAAAATATCTACGAGATGTCTGAGAAACTAGTTTTTGTTTTTGCGGTTTAATTCCGCGTTTTAATATCCGCTAGTAAAAAATTACGTCATCTCTATTTTATAAATTATAATATGTATTCAAAGCGCATATTGAAGCCTCGTATTCACCGGTAGGAGACAAAATGTCCCGCAACATAATTATGTCGCTAGAGATGTCGGGCGACGTTACGCACGATGTCTGGCGAAGTGGCAACAGCGAAATCTATGTAAAACCAACGTCTTTGCATGTCGTGTGACGTTATTTGTCCCCTACCGAATGACTTGCGGCTCTAGGAATGCCGGATACTACTGCGGGCTGTTCTTTACGTACTTCTTTTATCTATAATTAGCGATCCGACCATTAAGATAAGCGATTGATACATAAAGTAAATCTTCAGTCTTATCGTAACTACATGTACATAGATACTGATTTATAATCTGAAGGCCAATTCTCGTACTTAAAAAACGTTCAAATTCAAGTCGCATTCTCATCTCAGCGACAGTCAATATCAAAAAGTTGTCATAAATTTATAATAATAATAACCCCACCGCCGCGCCGTATCCCTACGTTGACGTCGTGGTGGGGCTTGCGCGCTCCGAACTCTAGGTCTGTGCCGGTGGAGTTTACTTTGCTGGAACAGGTCTAGCGTGAGGAGCCAGATCAAGAGAGATACAGAAACCCGCAGGGCAGCATGTGGCGGGCTGTTGGGGAGTAGCGACCCCTCAGACGCTATTTCCCAGGACAAGTCTTGTTCCTCATCTCTGGCTTACCTTTATTGGTTGGCTTGAGTGGAGATTGAGAAGAAAAAATAAATAAAAAAAAACGTGCTTGGAGGAAGGAAGTATTCCAGTAAGTGATGGTAAAGATTTTCTTGGCTCATGATATGTAGCCCCCTTGTCGCTAAGTCACTAAGTGCTAGCAACAGTTTTCGGGGGCCCATTATTGAGGTGCAAGTCACAAAGTTTACAAAGGTTTCATTTATATATTTTAGGTTCAAATAAAAAAAAAGGTGGGTGAAGAACTGCTCTCCTAGATAGGCTAAAATATAGCCTGTGTTAAGAAGAGAGAGTGCCGGTCCCCTGATTGGCGGATTATTATAAAAATATTGTGTGCGTAATAAAATTTGAAATAGCATCTGTATATATGAGTGTATAGTTACTATACAATAGCTATTTTTTATATTAATATTATTTATGCAAAACATATCTAGAGTATGTGGGGGTGTGGGTGTGTGTAGGTGCATTTATGTGTTATGTGTGATAGCGTGTGTATGAATTTATGTCATGTGATTGAACTTTTGACAGATTGATACTGAGATTAGAATGCGAACGTTCTTAAAAATACGGGAATTGCCCCTCAGATATTTCAAGTTACTTACTACACTACGGCCGATGACCCAAAAAATAATAAAATAATGTTGAGATATCGATTCAATTTTTGTTTTTTGCCACCAACTTCCGAAATGAAAGATATTTTTCACTTTCTAGTGTTTTTTTTTTGGAAATTTTACTTTAAATTTTTCACTTTTTTGCTGTCGTACCTATCCCTCACGAATTCATATAACTCAAGTAGAGTTAAAGGAAATAGTGTTCCGAGTTCCCAAGTTCCCGGCGAGTTCGTCCTGACACGTCATCAAATAACCCTTCACTATGCGTGTCGGACTACGCGATGTGAAGGGTTCCACAGTTGGGAAGAATATTGCACGGTATTATTTTATCTACCGCAAAAATATTTTTAGTAAAATTAATTATTTTTAATAATTAATTATTTTTAATAATTAATTTTATTAATTAGTTATTAAAAATAATACAAAAATATCTTAGGAACGACTATTACGACGATCGACGATTTTATGATTTTTTTTAAGCGCTACATACTATTGACTTAAATTGCAATATCACTTAGAAACATCATTATCTTTTTAATTATGGGATCCAACAAGACCCCTATGTACACATCTCCGCAAATTGCACTCATGGTTTTGAAGAAACTATGGATACTACGCCTGAAGAAGCTGCTCAAGTTGTTGCTCTGTTGCAACGAGGACTCAGTCAGCGAACCGTCGCTGCCCAGCTTCACTTGAGCCAGTCTGCTGTATCAAGGGTATACAGGATTTCAAGCGACTGGTGCCTTTATTCGGAGACCAAGAGCCAGCCGCCACCGGTGCACTTCAGAGAGAGACGACCGTTTCATCGTTACAACAGCGCTGCGGAGTCGGCACCTAAAGGGTGTTGATGTGATGCAGGAATTGAGGGGTGTTCGAGGGGTGGCTGTCAGCGAGTGGACAGTAAGAAGACGCTTGAGGAAAGCCAATCTCACTCCAAACGGCCTGCCACGGGCCCAAAATTAACTGCAGGCCACCGACAAGTACGCCTTCAATTTTCTCGAGAGCATCTCAATTGGAGCGTTGAGCAATGGCAGTCGGTCTTGTTCACTGACGAGTGCAGAATGTGTCTGCATGGCAGTGACAGGAGAGGCCGGGTCTACAGGCGTCCGGGCGAGCGATTTGCGCAGTGCTATTTCGCTGAAACGGTTGCATACGGCGGCGGCTCCTGCATGATGTGGGCTGGTATCTCTTTAGACGGAAAAAACCAAGGTTGTTTTCGTGCCTGGCGGAGGCCAAAGAGGAGGGCTGACAGCTGATCGGTATATTACCGACATACTTCAGGACCACGTTGTTCCCTACGCAGGATTTGTCGGCGAGAACTTCGTCTTAATGCATGATAACGCCTGGTGTCACACGGCGCGTATCACTCGGCAGTTCCTGGACGAAGTGAATATACACACAATGGACTGGCCTGCACTCACTCCGTGACAATGCGGTGCAAAATCCCTTCGTTTCTGTGTCTGTTAAGCAACGCAGGGCATATCTCAACGCGTTCGTCACGCTGGCGATCGTTCAGTTCATGCGGCACCCACTTATCAAGTTTTTTTACCTTACCAATTTGACGCAAATGGACCAATATTGTTTTGATGCTAACGTAGAAAGCTGCTGCTAACTTAGCCGTAGATTGAGTATCGTCAGCTTCCACTATTGCTTTTAATTCGTCTACTTTAGTTTTCGGGCGACCACGGGGTTCATTTTTTAGATCAAAATTCCCATGTTGGAAGCGTTCAAACCAATAACGAGTCGTACGTTCGTTTGTAGTGTTCACTCCGTACACGTAATTAATGTTGCGAGCCGTTTGTGCGGCATTGCTACCGCAACGGAACTCGTATTCCATAATTACTCGTATTTTATCGTGTCCATATTGATGAAAAAGATACAAGTTTAGTTAGTGAAAACCAAACACTGATCAATAATCAAATGACTGAATTCGAAAATAGAATTTCATATTTTTTTAATAAAATTCATTTGAATTTAGAATTTATTGCCAGCCATACATAAATTACGTTTCTATTATTAAGCCACAATTTTTTATTTTTGTTAGTCACGTATGTATACAACCACGTAAGTATATAACGACTGTTGTGCCCCGTCGTAAAATCGACATTTCAGACCTGAATATTCCAGACACTATCTGTTCAGCTCACCTTTTACAAGCCTTCAGAACTAGATGTCATAATGTGAGTGAATGTCTTTTGTTCTGTCCTAATTCTCTGTGAATCAACCAAATCCGTTTCACAAAGAGTTATACTAGAATTAGGTAAGCCAATGTGGATTCAATTCAATTCAATTTATTTATTCAGTAACAATTCACAATGCGTTGTAATATAATACAGCATGAAACATTAATAACAATATTAGATGTAGGTATAAATATATAAGAACACATGCAATTCAATTTAAATTAAACATTAATATAAAAAAAAGTTATAATAAAAGCAAACAAAAAATAAAAACCTTATATCTGCCCCTGTTACTTATAATAATGATAATAGAATGTCGAATAATATTTCATGCAGTTTAATTCAAACTGATTCCCTTCGTAACGGTTTTTAATCTGGAAAATATTAATGCTTGAGTTCGGTAAATTATATTGAATAAATGACTTCATGTCTGAATAATACAGTGTGAGTCTTTATAATGTGCACATATCGAAATGAGGGAATCTATGCTTAATTTTATCGACGGAAAAAATATTTAAAAAAATCTAAACATTTTTTTTTATATTTTTTATGGAATTTTTAAATATTTTGTCCGCTACTGTGACCTCAGTGTAAACAAAACGGTGTAACTTTTAAAACGAATTATCTATCGCGATGAAACAAACTGCATACTGATTGGAAGTAATTATGCGTCCTCATAAAATGAAAATTGTGGGAAAAGAACTACCCTCAATTGAAAATAAACATCTTTTTTTAGCAAAAATCTGTTTTTTCTTCATAAATTTTTACAATAATCGTAAAATTTCTCAATAAGACGCCCCCATTACCTACCTTTTTTATTACTTTACGTTATTTTTCATCGTATTAGCCACGTAATGGTAAAAATTGCATGTTTTTAACTTAATCCCAACATTTCTTATCAACTGTTAAAGAAAGGCCCAGCGCACGGCTACGCACTATTGTTTAGCAGGTAGACAGCATTTTCTGTGAATTTTATTATTAATGTGCGCGGGTCGGGGTGCGGGGAGGTAGGGCTAGCCGAAGGGACCTTCAATTATGACAGACAGGCAGTCGCTCCGAATTATTCGCCGCTGCTACATGTGTTTCGTTACTTTCGTTCGCTGCTACCTGAGTTTCGTAACTTTCGTTCGCTTTTACATGATGCCGCGTTTAAGTGAATTTTCCCACATTGCCGACATTCATTTTTATTATGGAGTGGGACGAGGAAGCGCCAGAGCTGCGCGCGCAGCTTACATAGCTGCGTTTCCTAACAGGCAACCAGTGCCATCTGCCCGCAACTTTCAGGAAGTTCACAGAAGGTTGTCGATCACTGGACTTGGATCAAGTAGAGATCGTCGCGAGCCGCCTCCAGTAATTATCGATGTAGCTACTGAACAAGCAGTTCTGAGTGATTTGTTTGCTTATCCATCCATAAGTACTAGACGACTGGCTCTTCGTCACGGAATAAGCCAAAAATCAGCGTGGCGCATTTTAAAGAAAGAAGGATTGCATCCTTATCACTACCAAAGGGTGCAACATCTACATGAAGACGTAGACTGCCGTCCAATGTGTGTAATGTCCACTTGGATACAAAGAAAAACTAGAGCGAACCCAAACTTTCCAAAAACCATACTATGGATGGACGAAGCGACATTCACTAGAGACGGTATTACTAACTGTCGAAATTTACACAGATGGTGCCGTGCACGTGAAAACCCGAGATTGAAACGTTCCCAACTTTTCAAGTAAGATTTTCAGTAAATGTTTGGGCTGGTCTTATCGATGATATGTTGATTGGACCAGTCATATTGCCGAGAACGTTGACCGGTGCAAGATTTTTAAGTCTATTGACTATAATGATCTACCGGAATTATTGGAGGATGTACCACTGGCTTTGCGTCGAAGGATGTTTTTGCAGATGGACGGATGCCCAGCTCATTATGCTGCAAATGTTAGATCATTTTTAAACGATAATTATCGTGGTAAATGGATCGGCCGGCAAGGACCTGTAGGGTGGCCTCCGCGTTCACCCGATTTGACGCCCCTTGATTACTTTCTATGGGGGACCATGAAACAACGCGTCTACAGTACCCCCATCAACAGTGAGGCCGATTTGCGTGACCGCATAATTAACTGTGCGAATGATATTCGCTATGATCCCGAAATGATAAGGAGAGCGACACAACAAATTTTAATACGCGCGGCTTTGTGCCTACAACAACGAGGTGGACATTTTGAGAATCTGATGCATTAAATTATGTGTCAAATAATAAATGGTTTTTAATTGAACTCTTTTGTATTAATTATCATCCCAAATAAACCATCCTTAAGAGAACAATAAATGGCGCGTTCGGAGTGCCATCTTTTAACATTTGATATAAAATGTTATGTTTGAGTTATAAACATGCCAATTTTACTATTGGGTAGCTAATACGATGAAAAATACGTTAAAGTAATAAAAAAGGTAGGTAACGGGGGCGTCTTATTGAGAAATTTTACAATTATTGTAAAAATGTATGACAAAAAAACAGATTTTTGCCAAAAAAAGATGTTTATTTTCAATTGAGGGTAGTTTTTTTCCAGAATTTTAATTTTATTAGGAAGCTTATTTACTTCCAATCATTATGGAGTTTGTTTCATCACGATAGATAATTCAGTTTAAAAGTTACACCGTTTTGTTTACACTGGGGTCACAGTAGTGGACAAATTTTTAAAAATTCCATAAAAAATATTAAAAAAATATTTAGATTTTTTAAAATATTTTTTCCATCGATAGAATTTAGCATAAATTCTCTCATTTCGGTATGTGCACATTATAAAGACTCACACTGTATATATGAAACTTTAGGACAAATGACCGCATACAAGGATAATGATAGTCCAAGTGGATATTTCATACCACACCACTGAGTACTGCGTAAATGTAGTACAACTACCAAGCTCCATGTAATTTTTGATGCAAGTTGTGCTACTTCTTCAGGGGTGTCCAGCAATGACGTGCAGATGGTGGGTCCTACAGTGTAGGACGATCTTCTGTCTATACTTCTCCGGTTTTGACAAAATAAATTCATCTTTTCAATTGACATCGCGAAGATGTAGGTATATATATGGCCACCCATCTGATAAGTACCTGCAACAGGTTCTGTGGCGTGATAAGACATGCGATCCTGTCAAGATTTACAAAATTTCATATGGTACGACTAGTGCATCATTTCTTGCTATACGTTGCCTCAAGCTCATAAGAATGATTATCAAACTTCACGTTCTGTAAGTGAGTCATCCTTAGCTATCAGAGATAGGATTGCAGCCGTCATCAAGCATGATTTTACGTTGATGACCTTTTTTTGACTGGAGGTGATGATTTAAATGAAGTTGTATATTTATCTGCCCAGAGGTCACCAATGCACTAGCATCTGCTTGCAAAATTAGTCTGAAATTCTTTTCAGTCGACATTAGATTTAGATATGAATTAGGTATAATGAACCCAATAAGTTATTAGGGCTTGACAGCGTGATGTATTTTTTGACATAGAACGTATTTTTGACCCACTAGGATTTTTATTTCCTTGCGTAGTCACAATGTAAGGTTTTTAATACAGATGTGGATAGCCAAACTCTTATGGGATGAGCCATTAACCCCGGTACTTGTCAAAACATTGCCGGTTGTCAATAATTTTCGTGTTCCACGACTCGTTATATGTGATGCATATACTATACTGGAACTACATGTATTCACAGACGCATCTGAACGTGTATACAGTTCATGCGTCTATTTACGCAGCGCCCATGATCAGGGTGAATACCTAAAAGTAGAGTGGCCATTCCAAGAGTGGAATTGTGTGGCGCCATAGTAATAGTAATAAATTATTTAATTCAGGCAACAAAGAATAAATACAACAGTAAATACCTTATACAGGGTTATTGGTAAAACACCATCAACCTCTTAAGGGGTCATTGTCCTCATCATTATGAACAACTTTTACTATGGGACCAATTATGAAATAGCGAAAAAAAAAACAGCTGTTCCTACATTTATGTTTGCAGAACTCGTCAAAATGTAGGGACCAGCAAACTCAACCCAAACTCAAAGCATTTATTTCAAATAAACCAATTACAGGCACTTTTAAATTGTCAAGGGGTCGGTCAGTCAGAAAGATGAAGCTAGTTGTCCATTCAAAAGCGTAGTAGGTACCTATGGAGAAGAACGTACAAGAAACTCCATGGACACTCTTTTATAACTAGTTTTTTGCCAAATCGTAAAAAAAAACGTTTAGCAATTAGGACTTCGGCTGTTTATTTGGACATAAATGTTACAAAATGTTAAATGCATAGTTAACTTTTTCGATCAATAATAATGATCGAAGGTCAACTTAAATTAACTTTTTACGACTTTTAGAGTATGTAACAGATGGCGTTGAATTAAAGATGACAGTGTATCTAAATCATCTAGGACTGATTTTGATTTCGACTTGCTGTGTAAGTAATTGTATATTTTTACTATAAAAACGTATCTATATGTGAGAATAATGTGCCAAAAGTCATTCATTTAATTAATTATTTAATAGTTTATGTCATGTTATCGTTAAAATGAAAAGTATTAAGTGGTCAACTTTAAAGAACTATAACTTTTTTTGGTGTACTTCTAATAGAAAATTAATTAAACTATCAAATTCTGTAATTATTTTCCTTTTTTATGATATATAGGTCATCTTTGTCGGTTCTGGCCGAGTCTTGTAGGAAACCTTGGCATTCCCCTTTACAAACTCTTGAGCGACTTCTAAGTTAGAGCTTATGGCACCACGTGAAGTCTCCAATGTATAATCTGTGCTACGTATTTTTTTCCTACTAGTTTCGTTATTTATAACTTTCCAAACTGTTTTTATTTTATTTTCTGCAGATTTAATCTTGTTGCTAATGTACTGGGCTTTAGCTATCTTGCAGGTCTTCCTAAAAACTTTTGAATATGCAGCAACATACTTGTTGAAAGTTTCAGTGTTAATGTAGGGCTTAAGGCCTTACAGCTCGTCGCTCCTTTCTCAATATTTCCACTTCCATCTTCATAACTTCGAACTGTTTATTAAAAAAATCTATTGACTGTACGATTACAGCGTTATACTTACATATTTCTGAGTTGGGTGTCTGTATTTTACTGTTTTGACTTTTAATATCTCTTATATTCGAAGAGAGCTCACCTATTAAAGTGTTTTGGGCCACCAGTAGTTCCGCAATTCTATTATCCTGCTCCTTCTTCTAGTCTGCAAGAATATCTTGTAGCACTTGTGGTTCTTGTGAGCTCATCTCAGCCTAATCGCCTTGAGGCGAGCTATCATTACGCGGACGTTTATTTCTTTTAGTGTTTACATAGTCGCACTCTATGACGGCCGTGGTGATATCCGGCTCTGAGCGTGTTTGGGTCTGGCTTATACTACTAATCCGTATTCTAGGGGTGTTTGGTGGGGAACGATGTATCCCTTCCATGTTAACAACCAAAATAATGAATAGGTTGAAGGCAAGTATCAACGAATAAAACTCAAGCAAACCGGAATTACGCAACACCAATAATAACAAGCAGCAGCGTTAGAACGTAGCCGATACAGTTCTCGTAGTCTAGTCGTAGCACAGGTTCGTGACGTAGCAGCGCTCGGTGGGAGCGTAGCAGCGGTGACTCACGCACGTAGCTCGTAGCGCTCCGTTGTTTGACAGTTGTCGACATACTATATTGTATTCTGTGGTTGTCGACACTGTCACGGTGCGCGGTGGCGCGATTAGTGACACACGACATGAGTGCGCGTTTGCAATCCTTGTCCGTTCGGATTTGTGCGACTAGCTTAAGGTCGTTGGCATTGGACGGGAAAGGTACTCACAATGGATAACTTCTTCGACAGCTCGGCTGCGTGGTTCTTAATTTGTGACTTCCCACATCCAGTCAATTCGTAATCACCACACAACACTGGTATTCACTTATTTGCATGTTTTTTGAGATAGTTTTGATGGGACCACCTGGACGGCATGTCCGCTAGCGGTAGCGGTTGCGAGATGAGTTTTTGAGAGTTTTTATGGGACGGCCATGTAGACGTGTCCACTAGCGGTAGCGTTTGTGAGTTTTATGGGACCGCCATGTAGACGTGTCCACTAGCGGTAGCGTTTGTGAGTTTTATGGGACCGCCATGTAGACGTGTCCACTAGCGGTAGCGTTTGTGAGTTTTATGGGACCGCCATGTAGACGTGTCCACTAGCGGTAGCGTTTGTGAGTTTTATGGGACCGCCATGTAGACGTGTCCACTAGCGGTAGCGTTTGTGAGTTTTATGGGACCGCCATGTAGACGTGTCCACTAGCGGTAGCGTTTGCGAGAGAGAGGTTTAGAGAGTAGTTTAATGGGACGGCCATGTAGACGTGTCCACTAGCGGTAGCGTTTGTGAGTTTTATGGGACCGCCATGTAGACGTGTCCACTAGCGGTAGCGTTTGTGAGTTTTATGGGACCGCCATGTAGACGTGTCCACTAGCGGTAGCGTTTGTGAGTTTTATGGGACCGCCATGTAGACGTGTCCACTAGCGGTAGCGTTTGTGAGTTTTATGGGACCGCCATGTAGACGTGTCCACTAGCGGTAGCGGTTGTGAGTTTTATGGGACCGCCATGTAGACGTGTCCACTAGCGGTAGCGTTTGTGAGTTTTATGGGACCGCCATGTAGACGTGTCCACTAGCGGTAGCGTTTGTGAGTTTTATGGGACCGCCATGTAGACGTGTCCACTAGCGGTAGCGTTTGCGAGAGAGAGGTTTAGAGAGTAGTTTAATGGGACGGCCATGTAGACGTGTCCACTAGCGGTAGCGTTTGCGAGAGAGAGGTTTAGAGAGTAGTTTAATGGGACGGCCATGTAGACGTGTCCACTAGCGGTAGCGTTTGTGAGTTTTATGGGACCGCCATGTAGACGTGTCCACTAGCGGTAGCGTTTGTGAGTTTTATGGGACCGCCATGTAGACGTGTCCACTAGCGGTAGCGTTTGCGAGAGAGAGGTTTAGAGAGTAGTTTAATGGGACGGCCATGTAGACGTGTCCACTAGCGGTAGCGTTTGTGAGTTTTATGGGACCGCCATGTAGACGTGTCCACTAGCGGTAGCGGTTGTGAGTTTTATGGGACCGCCATGTAGACGTGTCCACTAGCGGTAGCGTTTGTGAGTTTTATGGGACCGCCATGTAGACGTGTCCACTAGCGGTAGCGTTTGTGAGTTTTATGGGACCGCCATGTAGACGTGTCCACTAGCGGTAGCGTTTGCGAGAGAGAGGTTTAGAGAGTAGTTTAATGGGACGGCCATGTAGACGTGTCCACTAGCGGTAGCGTTTGCGAGAGAGAGGTTTAGAGAGTAGTTTAATGGGACGGCCATGTAGACGTGTCCACTAGCGGTAGCGTTTGTGAGTTTTATGGGACCGCCATGTAGACGTGTCCACTAGCGGTAGCGTTTGTGAGTTTTATGGGACCGCCATGTAGACGTGTCCACTAGCGGTAGCGTTTGTGAGTTTTATGGGACCGCCATGTAGACGTGTCCACTAGCGGTAGCGTTTGCGAGAGAGAGGTTTAGAGAGTAGTTTAATGGGACGGCCATGTAGACGTGTCCACTAGCGGTAGCGTTTGTGAGTTTTATGGGACCGCCATGTAGACGTGTCCACTAGCGGTAGCGTTTGCGAGAGAGAGGTTTAGAGAGTAGTTTAATGGGACGGCCATGTAGACGTGTCCACTAGCGGTAGCGTTTGCGAGAGAGAGGTTTAGAGAGTAGTTTAATGGGACGGCCATGTAGACGTGTCCACTAGCGGTAGCGTTTGCGAGAGAGAGGTTTAGAGAGTAGTTTAATGGGACGGCCATGTAGACGTGTCCACTAGCGGTAGCGTTTGTGAGTTTTATGGGACGGCCATGTAGACGTGTCCACTAGCGGTAGCGTTTGCGAGAGAGAGGTTTAGAGAGTAGTTTAATGGGACGGCCATGTAGACGTGTCCACTAGCGATAGCGTTTGCGAGAGAGAGGTTTAGAGAGTAGTTTAATGGGACGGCCATGTAGACGTGTCCACTAGCGGTAGCGTTTGCGAGAGAGAGGTTTAGAGAGTAGTTTAATGGGACGGCCATGTAGACGTGTCCACTAGCGGTAGCGTTTGCGAGAGAGAGGTTTAGAGAGTAGTTTAATGGGACGGCCATGTAGACGTGTCCACTAGCGGTAGCGTTTGCGAGAGAGAGGTTTAGAGAGTAGTTTAATGGGACGGCCATGTAGACGTGTCCACTAGCGGTAGCGTTTGCGAGAGAGAGGTTTAGAGAGTAGTTTAATGGGACGGCCATGTAGACGTGTCCACTAGCGGTAGCGTTTGCGAGAGAGAGGTTTAGAGAGTAGTTTAATGGGACGGCCATGTAGACGTGTCCACTAGCGGTAGCGTTTGCGAGAGAGAGGTTTAGAGAGTAGTTTAATGGGACGGCCATGTAGACGTGTCCACTAGCGGTAGCGTTTGCGAGAGAGAGGTTTAGAGAGTAGTTTAATGGGACGGCCATGTAGACGTGTCCACTAGCGGTAGCGTTTGCGAGAGAGAGGTTTAGAGAGTAGTTTAATGGGACGGCCATGTAGACGTGTCCACTAGCGGTAGCGTTTGTGAGTTTTATGGGACGGCCATGTAGACGTGTCCACTAGCGGTAGCGTTTGCGAGAGAGAGGTTTAGAGAGTAGTTTAATGGGACGGCCATGTAGACGTGTCCACTAGCGATAGCGTTTGCGAGAGAGAGGTTTAGAGAGTAGTTTAATGGGACGGCCATGTAGACGTGTCCACTAGCGGTAGCGTTTGCGAGAGAGAGGTTTAGAGAGTAGTTTAATGGGACGGCCATGTAGACGTGTCCACTAGCGGTAGCGTTTGCGAGAGAGAGGTTTAGAGAGTAGTTTAATGGGACGGCCATGTAGACGTGTCCACTAGCGGTAGCGTTTGCGAGAGAGAGGTTTAGAGAGTAGTTTAATGGGACGGCCATGTAGACGTGTCCACTAGCGGTAGCGTTTGCGAGAGAGAGGTTTAGAGAGTAGTTTAATGGGACGGCCATGTAGACGTGTCCACTAGCGGTAGCGTTTGTGAGTTTTATGGGACCGCCATGTAGACGTGTCCACTAGCGGTAGCGTTTGCGAGAGAGAGGTTTAGAGAGTAGTTTAATGGGACGGCCATGTAGACGTGTCCACTAGCGGTAGCGTTTGTGAGTTTTATGGGACCGCCATGTAGACGTGTCCACTAGCGGTAGCGTTTGCGAGAGAGAGGTTTAGAGAGTAGTTTAATGGGACGGCCATGTAGACGTGTCCACTAGCGGTAGCGTTTGCGAGAGAGAGGTTTAGAGAGTAGTTTAATGGGACGGCCATGTAGACGTGTCCACTAGCGGTAGCGTTTGCGAGAGAGAGGTTTAGAGAGTAGTTTAATGGGACGGCCATGTAGACGTGTCCACTAGCGGTAGCGTTTGCGAGAGAGAGGTTTAGAGAGTAGTTTAATGGGACGGCCATGTAGACGTGTCCACTAGCGGTAGCGTTTGCGAGAGAGAGGTTTAGAGAGTAGTTTAATGGGACGGCCATGTAGACGTGTCCACTAGCGGTAGCGTTTGTGAGTTTTATGGGACCGCCATGTAGACGTGTCCACTAGCGGTAGCGTTTGCGAGAGAGAGGTTTAGAGAGTAGTTTAATGGGACGGCCATGTAGACGTGTCCACTAGCGGTAGCGTTTGCGAGAGAGAGGTTTAGAGAGTAGTTTAATGGGACGGCCATGTAGACGTGTCCACTAGCGATAGCGTTTGCGAGAGAGAGGTTTAGAGAGTAGTTTAATGGGACGGCCATGTAGACGTGTCCACTAGCGATAGCGTTTGCGAGAGAGAGGTTTAGAGAGTAGTTTAATGGGACGGCCATGTAGACGTGTCCACTAGCGGTAGCGTTTGCGAGAGAGAGGTTTAGAGAGTAGTTTAATGGGACGGCCATGTAGACGTGTCCACTAGCGGTAGCGTTTGCGAGAGAGAGGTTTAGAGAGTAGTTTAATGGGACGGCCATGTAGACGTGTCCACTAGCGGTAGCGTTTGTGAGTTTTATGGGACCGCCATGTAGACGTGTCCACTAGCGGTAGCGTTTGCGAGAGAGAGGTTTAGAGAGTAGTTTAATGGGACGGCCATGTAGACGTGTCCACTAGCGGTAGCGTTTGCGAGAGAGAGGTTTAGAGAGTAGTTTAATGGGACGGCCATGTAGACGTGTCCACTAGCGATAGCGTTTGCGAGAGAGAGGTTTAGAGAGTAGTTTAATGGGACGGCCATGTAGACGTGTCCACTAGCGATAGCGTTTGCGAGAGAGAGGTTTAGAGAGTAGTTTAATGGGACGGCCATGTAGACGTGTCCACTAGCGGTAGCGTTTGCGAGAGAGAGGTTTAGAGAGTAGTTTAATGGGACGGCCATGTAGACGTGTCCACTAGCGGTAGCGTTTGCGAGAGAGAGGTTTAGAGAGTAGTTTAATGGGACGGCCATGTAGACGTGTCCACTAGCGGTAGCGTTTGCGAGAGAGAGGTTTAGAGAGTAGTTTAATGGGACGGCCATGTAGACGTGTCCACTAGCGGTAGCGTTTGTGAGTTTTATGGGACCGCCATGTAGACGTGTCCACTAGCGGTAGCGTTTGCGAGAGAGAGGTTTAGAGAGTAGTTTAATGGGACGGCCATGTAGACGTGTCCACTAGCGATAGCGTTTGCGAGAGAGAGGTTTAGAGAGTAGTTTAATGGGACGGCCATGTAGACGTGTCCACTAGCGGTAGCGTTTGCGAGAGAGAGGTTTAGAGAGTAGTTTAATGGGACGGCCATGTAGACGTGTCCACTAGCGGTAGCGTTTGCGAGAGAGAGGTTTAGAGAGTAGTTTAATGGGACGGCCATGTAGACGTGTCCACTAGCGGTAGCGTTTGCGAGAGAGAGGTTTAGAGAGTAGTTTAATGGGACGGCCATGTAGACGTGTCCACTAGCGGTAGCGTTTGTGAGTTTTATGGGACCGCCATGTAGACGTGTCCACTAGCGGTAGCGTTTGCGAGAGAGAGGTTTAGAGAGTAGTTTAATGGGACGGCCATGTAGACGTGTCCACTAGCGGTAGCGTTTGTGAGTTTTATGGGACCGCCATGTAGACGTGTCCACTAGCGGTAGCGTTTGCGAGAGAGAGGTTTAGAGAGTAGTTTAATGGGACGGCCATGTAGACGTGTCCACTAGCGGTAGCGTTTGCGAGAGAGAGGTTTAGAGAGTAGTTTAATGGGACGGCCATGTAGACGTGTCCACTAGCGGTAGCGTTTGTGAGTTTTATGGGACCGCCATGTAGACGTGTCCACTAGCGGTAGCGTTTGCGAGAGAGAGGTTTAGAGAGTAGTTTAATGGGACGGCCATGTAGACGTGTCCACTAGCGGTAGCGTTTGCGAGAGAGAGGTTTAGAGAGTAGTTTAATGGGACGGCCATGTAGACGTGTCCACTAGCGATAGCGTTTGCGAGAGAGAGGTTTAGAGAGTAGTTTAATGGGACGGCCATGTAGACGTGTCCACTAGCGATAGCGTTTGCGAGAGAGAGGTTTAGAGAGTAGTTTAATGGGACGGCCATGTAGACGTGTCCACTAGCGGTAGCGTTTGCGAGAGAGAGGTTTAGAGAGTAGTTTAATGGGACGGCCATGTAGACGTGTCCACTAGCGGTAGCGTTTGCGAGAGAGAGGTTTAGAGAGTAGTTTAATGGGACGGCCATGTAGACGTGTCCACTAGCGGTAGCGTTTGTGAGTTTTATGGGACCGCCATGTAGACGTGTCCACTAGCGGTAGCGTTTGCGAGAGAGAGGTTTAGAGAGTAGTTTAATGGGACGGCCATGTAGACGTGTCCACTAGCGGTAGCGTTTGCGAGAGAGAGGTTTAGAGAGTAGTTTAATGGGACGGCCATGTAGACGTGTCCACTAGCGGTAGCGTTTGCGAGAGAGAGGTTTAGAGAGTAGTTTAATGGGACGGCCATGTAGACGTGTCCACTAGCGGTAGCGTTTGTGAGTTTTATGGGACGGCCATGTAGACGTGTCCACTAGCGGTAGCGTTTGCGAGAGAGAGGTTTAGAGAGTAGTTTAATGGGACGGCCATGTAGACGTGTCCACTAGCGGTAGCGTTTGTGAGTTTTATGGGACCGCCATGTAGACGTGTCCACTAGCGGTAGCGTTTGCGAGAGAGAGGTTTAGAGAGTAGTTTAATGGGACGGCCATGTAGACGTGTCCACTAGCGGTAGCGTTTGCGAGAGAGAGGTTTAGAGAGTAGTTTAATGGGACGGCCATGTAGACGTGTCCACTAGCGATAGCGTTTGCGAGAGAGAGGTTTAGAGAGTAGTTTAATGGGACGGCCATGTAGACGTGTCCACTAGCGATAGCGTTTGCGAGAGAGAGGTTTAGAGAGTAGTTTAATGGGACGGCCATGTAGACGTGTCCACTAGCGGTAGCGTTTGCGAGAGAGAGGTTTAGAGAGTAGTTTAATGGGACGGCCATGTAGACGTGTCCACTAGCGGTAGCGTTTGCGAGAGAGAGGTTTAGAGAGTAGTTTAATGGGACGGCCATGTAGACGTGTCCACTAGCGGTAGCGTTTGCGAGAGAGAGGTTTAGAGAGTAGTTTAATGGGACGGCCATGTAGACGTGTCCACTAGCGGTAGCGTTTGCAAGAGAGAGGTTTAGAGAGTAGTTTAATGGGACGGCCATGTAGACGTGTCCACTAGCGGTAGCGTTTGCAAGAGAGAGGTTTAGAGAGTAGTTTAATGGGACGGCCATGTAGACGTGTCCACTAGCGGTAGCGTTTGCAAGAGAGAGGTTTAGAGAGTAGTTTAATGGGACGGCCATGTAGACGTGTCCACTAGCGGTAGCGTTTGCAAGAGAGAGGTTTAGAGAGTAGTTTAATGGGACGGCCATGTAGACGTGTCCACTAGCGATAGCGTTTGCGAGAGAGAGGTTTAGAGAGTAGTTTAATGGGACGGCCATGTAGACGTGTCCACTAGCGATAGCGTTTGCAAGAGAGAGGTTTAGAGAGTAGTTTAATGGGACGGCCATGTAGACGTGTCCACTAGCGGTAGCGTTTGCGAGAGAGAGGTTTAGAGAGTAGTTTAATGGGACGGCCATGTAGACGTGTCCACTAGCGGTAGCGTTTGTGAGTTTTATGGGACCGCCATGTAGACGTGTCCACTAGCGATAGCGTTTGCGAGAGAGAGGTTTAGAGAGTAGTTTAATGGGACGGCCATGTAGACGTGTCCACTAGCGATAGCGTTTGCGAGAGAGAGGTTTAGAGAGTAGTTTAATGGGACGGCCATGTAGACGTGTCCACTAGCGGTAGCGTTTGCGAGAGAGAGGTTTAGAGAGTAGTTTAATGGGACGGCCATGTAGACGTGTCCACTAGCGGTAGCGTTTGCGAGAGAGAGGTTTAGAGAGTAGTTTAATGGGACGGCCATGTAGACGTGTCCACTAGCGGTAGCGTTTGCGAGAGAGAGGTTTAGAGAGTAGTTTAATGGGACGGCCATGTAGACGTGTCCACTAGCGGTAGCGTTTGCGAGAGAGAGGTTTAGAGAGTAGTTTAATGGGACGGCCATGTAGACGTGTCCACTAGCGGTAGCGTTTGCGAGAGAGAGGTTTAGAGAGTAGTTTAATGGGACGGCCATGTAGACGTGTCCACTAGCGGTAGCGTTTGCGAGAGAGAGGTTTAGAGAGTAGTTTAATGGGACGGCCATGTAGACGTGTCCACTAGCGATAGCGTTTGCGAGAGAGAGGTTTAGAGAGTAGTTTAATGGGACGGCCATGTAGACGTGTCCACTAGCGATAGCGGTTGCGAGAGAGAATGGAAATGAACTAAAGGTACAAGGAATGGACGAGGAATGAACGGCCTTCGAATGAGTGATTTATGTTGAGTGTTGCAATGTGTAAAATGGGTTAATTGTTTTTAATAGAAAATGCGTAATTAATTATATAGGAGAAATGGCGCAGACAGCCATATACACTCGAGAGCAATGAATCCGGGTCACTTAAAGAATGTTAAAAATCTCGGAAACTAAAAATGATAGGTTAATGCAATAAATTGTATTTAATAGACAATGTAATACTCCTTAAATGAAAGTAAAAAAAAATACATTTTATTAACACAAAATTACATAAAGAAAAAAACTGCTGATCTCTCCTTAAAACAAAAATAGGAAACATGAAATTTTTGAACTTTATTACGATTTTCTTGAATTTTAATACTTCGTATTGCCTCCTCGTGCTTCCATTACTGCGTTTACGCGGTTTGGCATGCTGTACACCAAGTTCCTTATACGATTTTGGGGAATATTCTCCCATTCCTCTGTGAGAGCAATTTTGAGCTCACGAAGCGTGATTGGGGGAGGGTTTCGTTGTTTTACGCATCTGCCTAGCTCGTCCCAAGCATGCTCGATCGGGTTGATATCCGGGCTGCGCGCTGGCCACTCCATACGAGTAATGTTCATCTCTTGAAGGTAGTCATTCACAATCCTACCTGTATGAGGTCGGGCATTGTCATGCATAAATATAGCATCCTCACCTAAATTGACCATAAATGGACCAACGTGATCATTGAGGATTTCTTCCACATATCTTACGCTAGTTAAAGAGCCGTTTTCTATGATCACCAGCTCTGTGCGACTTTCAGAAGAAATTCCGGCCCACACAAGTACAGACCCACCACCGTAGGCTACTTTTTCTTCGATGCATGCTTGCTTGAATCTTTCCCCTGGTCTTCGATACACTCTGTGTCTTCCATCGTGCTTGTAGAGCATAAATTTTGATTCGTCGGAGAACATAACTTTTGACCAATCTTCAATACTCCAATTTACGTGGCTCTGGGCATATCTTAGTCTTGAAATACGATGCCCACGCTCCAGTTTAGGGCCGTTGGCAGGTCTAAGGGGTTTTAAGTTAGATTCAGCAAGCCGACGTCTTACTGTCCATGCACTTGGGTTACTTCCTCCGAGGCGTCGAAACTGATTGGTGAGTTCAGTTCCTGTGAGAAAGCGATTTCGAAGCATGGTGTTCACCAAGTATCGGTCTTCTCGTGCTGTGGTACACCTGGTTCTGCCCGTTCCTGGTCTGCGTAGGTTAGAACCAGTTTCTTCGTAACGTCGGAGAACTCTTTGTACTGTTGACAGCGACACACCGACAGTCCTGGCTGTATCGCGCTGACTCCGGCCGGTTTCCAGCATTGTAAGTATTCTGGTGCATTCTTCAGGCGTAAGCGACATAATTTCAGCTTGAATAATGAATATAGAGCACTATCAACATGGTTTATGTACCCACATAAATGACAGATTACAAACAAAAGCAAAACCAAATGCTGTAATTTCGTAGTTCCATCTTCGAAAGTGGCCCTTTTTCAAATTTGATTTTTTTATGATATAACTTTACAATAACTAAGAAGTTTTAATACCTTCATTTAAGGAGTATTACATTGTCTATTAAATACAATTTATTGCATTAACCTAGCATTTTCAGTTTCCGAGATTTTTAGGATTCTTTAAGTGACCCGGATTCATTGCTCTCGAGTGTATATAGCAGGCGCCGGGGCGTAACTCTGCTGCCGCGAGAAATCACGGCACACACGGCACGGCAGGGTGATAAAAGTCGATGGGAACCAGTCTGTACCTTTAACGTGATCGCAGTTTACTTTACCTAGTTTACCTAGTGCGAAAACTGATACCTCTATAAGTGCTGCATAGCCCTATCAAAATGTTTATAGCCACTCTGTTTGCCCTGTTAATTTAAATCAATATATTTAGGGAAGTAAGGAGATTGCGATGAACAATGTGATACTATATAACACACATCCGATTTATCAAAGCATGGTGAGTGCTACTGCGGAGTCGCATTGTCTGATGTCTCTGCTTGAAGTGGGACATGGCGACGGTCTCTTTTTCGGTGCGTGACAATTTTACGACAAGATTTTTTCGCACTACACATGTTAGCCAGGTTTAACAGTCTAATTTACTTTATATATGAATTTCTTAATTGTTTGCCTGTGCAGATGACATCCTGATATTGACACTGAACAAATGCGTCAAGTTCAACCGGTACATCCGTCCAGCTTGTCTTGTCAGCTGTTGCGACACTGAGCTGTCACGCGTCGTGGGGGCTACTGGAGTTGTTAGTACCTGATCCGAGATATAATTGCAGTCGACCTTTCAAGAATAGCAAATGTCTCTGAAGGAGTTAGGCAACACGCGCACTGATGCAGCCACGGCCACGATCACGACTCTGCTGGTCCCACGCGACCAATAAAAACTTAAATTATGTTTCGAAACGCAGCTCGCAGCCGCAGCGTACTTGTGCATGTCACAACATGCGGTTTCAATTCAAAATACTTTATGCCTGTACCTTTACGCACACTTCCTACCGATTTTACAGTATGATCTTTCCACAGGTGGCCGGCTGGGGTGATCGAGGCATGGACATCATAGGCAAGCAAGACGAGCCTCAAATGGTGCGCGTCCCTATAGTCAGCACATAATGTGAAGGGCCAGCAAGACTGACTTCTACAAGCTAACCAACGAGAATACATTGTGTGCAGGTATTCAGATTACTCTAGAAAATGCCCTGGACCTGGGCAGTCAACCGTAAAACTGAAGTGAACCCCATGAGGGATGCCGGACGAAATTCGCTCGCAAAGATTTTATGGAGGTGTTCAAACTGGCGCGAATAGTCGCGTGACTTCCTAATCATTAAAAAAAGACGCGCGTGATTCGCCTCAGTGTCACCAGTGCTTTAACGCTGTAATTTTTTTAAGTGGGCTAGATTTAACTTGAGACTTTTACAGGTGACCAGAACGGCTTGGGCCCTTGCAATGGGGACTTCGGTGGCGGCCTGTACCTGCTAGATGGCGGCAAATGGAGACTGTGGGGCATAGTCTCCTTTTCCCTCCAGAATGAAAACAGAGACCACGTCTGCAATCTCAACGAATATATCGTGTACACTGATTCAGCGCAGTTCTTGCCGTGGATTAGAAATATATTATCAGAGAAATATTTCGATTAAATCAATTGTTTTTTTGTGGCACCCAATCGTACATGCAATGGTTGGCTTATTCAGATAGCGTTGTTGAGATTGTTAGCAAAGTTGAATAATTATTAGGAATAGATCTATTTCATGTAAGTTGCGCAGCCATTAACATAACTAATACATATAGAGAGATACAACTTTAGAACCTTTCCGCAACATTTGTAGACCGGTTCACCTTCAAGGATTAAGAAGATTGTGTTAGTACACTGTGGTTGAAACATCGGCGTAGTATTGGCAATAAACCGATGTTAGTACACTTTGGTTGAAACATCGGCGTAGTTTTGGCAATGAACCACTGTTAGTACAAAGTGGTTGAAACATCGGCGTAGTTTTGCCAATAAACCGCTGTTAGTACACTTTTTAAAACTATGAATTCATCACTAAATAACATAACTGTATTTGTTATTGAATCTTATTTTTCACTTTACTAAAATTTTTGCTCTTAATCTATTCTTTCAGAATTTTATTCTTGCTACTTGTTCGAGGTTGTTGCTATTACAAAGCATGAGGCGCCAAAGAGCATTTGAAAAAATATTGCAAGTTTGATGTTCAGCATTGCGATTCTGTAACCATCTCACCGTAAAAACTTAGGTGAAGTGAGCGTGGAGTGAGCTGTCAGTGTCGACCCACTGATGCTAGGGATTGACCAAGCATTACATTAATAATCATAATCGAGATTTTAATTATATTTTTAATGCTATTTCTGTTGATCATTTTATATCATTTCAAAGCTAGTATTTAAGTGTCTAAATATTATTATTTAGTGTTTTATTTATTAAAAACAGCAACACAGAAAGTCAATTTTGTTTCTTTATAAATAAAAATCAAAGACGACGGTAAGCCAACTTTGATTTTCATTTTGACCTCACTTTCGGCTTTAGCAATCTTGAAAAACATGAATACGACCAATAGTCATATTAAGCAATAGGTCCCTAATAACAAACAATGTCCATGCGGATTTTCTTTAGTAGCTAGTTTAGGAAAAAAAAAGAACTTATTTGAGTTTCATACTGAATTTCTGTTTTGCTGTATTATTTAAAAAAACCCGTAAACAGTAATGTTTAGCCACTTAAATACTAGCTTTGAAATAATACAAAATGATCAACAGAACTAACATTAAAAAAAATATAGTTAAAATCTCGATTGTGACTGTAAATGTAATGCTTGGTCAGTCCCTAGCATCAGTGGGATGACACTGACAGCTCACTCCACGAGTCCACGCTCACTTCACCTAAGTGTTCACTTCACAGTGAGATTTTTACAGAATAGACCGGCGGGTCATTTTCTAATTTCTTACGTACGATACCTTCTGTGCTTATGTGTACTAGAATTTTGAAGTTCAGGTATACTGAATATTAATCAATTATACTGGTTTACTTCTGTTACTACCTACCTAATAGTCAGATTCGTGAAAAATATTATTATATATGACGGAGTCTCCATCATCATTAGCACTCATCGTTGGTCCTCTTAACTGTGGGCGTCTGGTGATGGGTATTGTTGGATGAAGAAAACAGATTCGTATGCTCAATCAGATTATAATCACAATACAACAGTTACAAGACAGTCAATAGGTAAGCACATATCACTAAGTAGGTACTGGTGTTCGGTAATGTCCGCACGCGCCGCCCGCCTACAGAAAAAGTAATGCAGAATCAATCGGCGGCGCGCGCCTCACCAACTCCATCGAGCGCCACCAGATGGCGGTGGCGCTGGCGTACCGGACACGATTCGTTTGCGACATACAGATTATATTTTCTGGTTTCGTTATCTCCTCTACCGGTCGTTATGTCTCCTGAGAAGGCTTATTTTGTTTATATGTATCTATGTATTAGTATTAATACGTGTATTTTATAGTTATTTCCAAACTACCTATCCCGTAAGTTGCTCCTGCCATGTTTTGTCTCTGCATCACCCTAAGGTTGACTGGTAGAAAATGCATTAGGCATTAAGTCCGCATTTGCACAGTATGTTTTATTACTTGTGCATAAAGTTTAAATAAATATTTGTATGTAAATATTGCTGTTAAAGAGATATTGTGTGAGGTATTTTAGTTTTTTGTGTTAATCACACAGACTAGATATTGCCTTTAAAAACGCGCAAGGCGTTTTGCAGGATGCTATTCAATATTTTTATTGGTAATAAACAAAGGAATATTTAAATTTCATTTTGTCTCAAACCTTCGACTGCGTGATACACTACACGCTCACACTCATCGAGAAAAAGTACAACTAAAATGGTACAGAAAAAGTGACTATTCACCTCAGTAAACTGTAGGATCTACGGCCGGTGTCATTTGCTAGTAAGGTTTTAAATAAGTTCCTGGTTACGTCATTGGTATCCCACAAGATGCTGAAATAAACACACCTTTTACATTATAAACATTTCTGTATTCCAATTCTTGCACACATACAAACCTGGTATATATGGTTCCAAGTCCCTCACTCACTATGAGCTCACTGCCTGGTAAAACTAGTGGTGTTTCAACTACATAGTTTGTAAGACAACAGAAGGTACCTGACCAAGATTATGTCTGGACTTTAAAAGAGACTGTGACCTCTGAGTTTATTTCGGCCTTTCTTCTCAGAGTAGTCCGATAGGAAACGTCGACCTCTTCTAGCTTTTAAAATATGATTGACGTCTAAAGGTGTTTGTGCAAACCTACTTACAGAAATAAAAATCATTTATCATTAATTATCAATAAATAAAGGAATTTTACCCAAAACAAAAAAGGATATTTTTTTTTATTTCTCTAAGTAGGTTTGAACAAACGCTACACGTCAATCATATTTTTTTTTAACTAGAAGAGGCCGGAAAGTTAATCCACTTTGCAATAACACACAACATAATTCTATAAATACCGTCGCAGTATTTTCAGTGATCATCCGTGACCTAGACCGACACGTTGCCATCCGTTCTAGGGTTGCCAAACACACGTTAAGGGACCGACAACAGCTAAAGCGCGGTCACTGTCGGACTGCATAGAAAAGAAAGGTATCGTACATCATCGTAAAACAAGGTATCGTTTTGCTCTAAATAAAGTTATTATCGAAAAGGAGATCAGGAATATGCCTTGAAATTATTTCATCAAAATATTTAAGGTCCTTATTTCTTCCAAATTATTAGAAATTGAAATGATTGTTAGAAAAAACAAAATTTGACATTGTTTGTTTTACTGAACATTGGTTAAAGGATTACCAAATGCTAATTAATTATGAGAAAAAATACGAAGCACTGATTATAATTATATTAGAGACTACACGTGGTGCCATATGCTCTAACTTAGAAGTAACTTAGAAGTAGCTCAAGAATTTGTGGATTTCTTTACTAATATACCGTCTAAAACGACGGAAGCTTTAAATTCCTCACCCGATGTCTCAATTGATTTATTAAGAGCGAACGTTCTAGGCTGCCCGGTTGAATTTCAATTTAAACATATAAACCTTAGGATAGTTATAACCGCTTTTTGGAAAATGAAAATCTGGCTATCAAAGTTTGTACATCCATAATCGAGACTATAGCATCATACTTAGCTTTAATATTTAATTTGTGTGTAGATCAAGGAGTCTTCCCGGATTTAATGAAATATGGTAAGGATATACCACTTTTTAAATCTGGTAACAGCAAAGACACCAACAAATAGAGACCAGTATCCGTTATAGCCGGTATTCAGCAAGGTGTGCGAAAAGGTAATGCTCAATCAAATACTTAATCATTTTAACACCAACAAAATATTACCCCATCAGCAATAAGGTTTCACCAAAGGACGTTGTGCGACTGATACCGGAGTCACTTTATTAAAACATTTATTTACAACATGGCAGGGGGCCCAAAATGCCATAGGAATATTTTGTGACGTCGCCAAGGCATTTGACTGCGTTGATCACGAAAACTTGCTATTAAAACTTGAGCATTACGGACTAGGTAAACTCGCGCTCAGTTTAGTAAAATCTTATTTAAACGATAGACAGCGTAAATTCCAAATACATGGTGTCAATTCACTTAATTTAAAAGTAAAAATGGGTGTTCCACAAGGCTCGATATTAGGTCCTTTCTTCGTTTTTGTATATATTAATGTTCTACCCCATTGATCAAAAAACCAATCACAAATGGTGTTATTTGCTGACGATACTTCCTTAATTTAGATAAATAGACGTGCATTAAATCTTGACGACGTAAATAATGCCCTACTGCAGGTACCTGCAGTAGGGCATTATTTTTAAGGCAAATTTACAAGGGCAATTGGTTTACTGCTAATAATTTAGTATTAGATGGGAAAAAAATAAATGCATAAGATTTGCTTTACTTAATGTTAAAAGTAGTTATAGTGACATAGTATTGAATAAAGAGAAACTAGAATTCGTCGATAAAACCGTTTTCCTGGGGTTCTCATTTAACATCCCTTGCAGGACGGCAAAGCAGCATATGCTGTAAGAAAAATTTGTCAATTCACTAATGCAGATACCGCGAGACTAGTCTATTTCAGTTATTTTCGTAGTATCATGTCTTACGGTATTTTATTATGGGGACGGGCTGTCGATATTGAGTCTATTATTATTCTGTAGATAAGAGCCATCAGAGCAATGTAGGGCCCCCGCAGGCGCGATTCTTTAAGGGAACTGCTTGAAGACATTAACATATTTTCTTTATATTATTCTATTAAGAGACAACATCCACACAAGGTCTTCAGACCCCAACTAGATAGAGCCTGTACTACGATAACCTGATGACTTTTTTTATCCTTTATTAAAAAGAACCAGGTTCTTAGTAATTCATTACAATCTAGCCTTTAAGAATAATAAGCAATTTTAAACTAACTTAACTTTTTACGTGATAATTATTTCAAAAACAGAATAGTGCTGATTGTACTTTACACAAGTACGTTCCACTTTCTTAGAGTCTGTAAATTGATGTAAACACTTTGTTCACGTGTTATTATGCGTGTCATTGGTGCCGATTCTGTTGTACACCGAACTAAACTATCACTAAAATTCCTTACTTTTGGCTATGAGAATCTTAACGCTATTCTGCAAAATAAAATCTCTAAATTTAAAAACAATTTTGACACATCTAAAATCAAATTTGACAATTATTGCGACTCCACGTGGTACTTGTTTGCCGTACCACGTGATCTTTTTTTAGAGCCGTAGGCGCGCCTTATGTGCGGCCTCGACTTGTTTTGTATGGAATTTTTTACTTTTTGTATGGAAAATATAAAAAAATATTACCAACACGTTGAGATTTATAGGTTTGCGGGTTGCAAAGGGGGTTGAAATTTTCATTATTTTTGCGATACGACACACCGTTTTCGAGATATAAGCAAAAGAAAAGAAAAAAAGATACAGTACTGTTTTTGCATCCGAAGTCGAGGTGTTGGTGTGAATTTTAGTTCATGACAACTAATTTTATTCCACACCTTTTTAATCGCGATTAAAAATAGTCAGATTTAGTTAAGACAATCAAAATTTTAGGTGAAAAACGTAAAATTCAGAATAGCAAAATTGCCATTTTCACTAAATTATAATCTCAGTGCCATCTTAGTGCTGTCAAACTAAAATATAGTTAAGTTGTGTCAATTTAGTCAATTTCAGAATGGGAAATCGTCGTTTGACAGGAATAAACTAAATTTTGGTGATTTTTAGTCTAGTTTAGAGAATTTTGTGACAAGAGAATCGGCACCATTGTCACTATTATTTGTACACTTTTTACACTACATTAGCTCAAAAGGTTTTGTTCGTTTTAGTCTTCGCACTATATTTGTTTGATCTAACAGCTGAATTGCCTCGACGTTCACATGTCGGTGGAATCGGTGTTCATAGGCCTCAGCAAATTTTTAAAGTAATTGATTAGCATTTGAAAATATTTTTGGAGCTGATGAAGATTATAAAAACTATCTTTGCATTGTATAAATTCAATATCTTAGTATTGTAAAATTGCATAGCACATGTGTGAACACTGGTGCCGATTCTGTTGTACACCGAACTAAACTAACTAAACTATCACTAAAATTCCTTACTTTTGGCTATGAGAATCTTAACGCTATTCTGCAAAATAAAATCTCTAAATTTAAAAACAATTTTGACACATCTAAAATCAAATTTGACAATTATTGCGACTCCACGTGGTACTTGTTTGCCGTACCACGTGATCTTTTTTTAGAGCCGTAGGCGCGCCTTATGTGCGGCCTCGACTTGTTTTGTATGGAATTTTTTACTTTTTGTATGGAAAATATAAAAAAATATTACCAACACGTTGAGATTTATAGGTTTGCGGGTTGCAAAGGGGGTTGAAATTTTCATTATTTTTGCGATATGACACACCGTTTTCGAGATATAAGCAAAAGAAAAGAAAAAAAGATACAGTACTGTTTTTGCATCCGAAGTCGAGGTGTTGGTGTGAATTTTAGTTCATGACAACTAATTTTATTCCACACCTTTTTAATCGCGATTAAAAATAGTCAGATTTAGTTAAGACAATCAAAATTTTAGGTGAAAAACGTAAAATTCAGAATAGCAAAATTGCCATTTTCACTAAATTATAATCTCAGTGCCATCTTAGTGCTGTCAAACTAAAATATAGTTAAGTTGTGTCAATTTAGTCAATTTCAGAATGGGAAATCGTCGTTTGACAGGAATAAACTAAATTTTGGTGATTTTTAGTCTAGTTTAGAGAATTTTGTGACAAGAGAATCGGCACCAGTATCTACCTACTATAAAGCATACTGGGTTTGTCTTTCATTGACTTGAATGTGCCCTGGCGGCTGAACTTATGTCATGTTCACTCAAATGTGTCGCTGGTGGTGGCAAGTGTATTAAATCATTAAGTTCCCTTTAAAATGGTTGAGCTGAATGGTGCTGATTCATACGTCATGTTCGTGAACGGGCGCCGTCAGTAGGCACTGGTCCTCTCTTAGCTGCCACGGCTTATTTTAATATCTGAACTTTTTTTTATTACGGACGCTTTTAACGTGCACGTCTTTCTATATCGTTGTCACATGTATAATTTCAACATGAATGATATAACCACTTTTATGTAACAATATTTTGATTTAAAAGAGTGTCCATAGAGTTTCTTGCCCGTTCGCTTACGTTCCCATACGCTTTGGAATGGGCAACTAGCTTCATCATTCTGACTGACCGACCCCTTGGCAATTCAAAAGTGCCTGTAATTGGTTTATTTGAAGTAGGCTTTGAGTTTGAGTATAGCAATATTGTACTCAGCATAATATCAATATAGACTTCTTGAAGACAACCTTTTGATTTCAAAGCTCGAAGAGAACTAACTTAGAAACCTAGACGATGCTTCAAACGTCATATTTCCATTCCGTTTAAAAACGTGTAAAAACCATCGATAATGGACCCGTCAACTATACTAACATTGTAAAGAGGTAAAAGTTTGTTTGTTTGTATGTAGGGGTAATCTCTGGAACTACCGGTCGGATTTGAAAAAATAATTTTGCACTTGATAGCTTAATTCTTGAGGAAGGTTATAGGCTATTTAACATCACGCTATGACCCTTAAGAGCGGAGCAAAAAGAAAAAAAGTCTGAAAGAACGCTAAGCGAAAACAAAGATACAGCGCGGGCAGGTGATGCGATGCGACGGGGTGGATCGCGTGAAAAGGAAATTTCAAGCAGACGAAATCGCGAGCAAAAGCTAGTCAACAAGAAAAACATATTAGGGCGCACATCTGGCGAGGCGCAGCGCAGCGCGGTTGTCACTGCTAAACAAATATCAACATTGCGTGCCTTAAAATAAAGTCAAGAATAAATAACCTGAGAAGCGCACCGCTTTCCGCTTCACTGAAAAAAATTCATACTAACTAAGATACATTTTCTCGTAGACGGTCTTGCGGCGACTTATACACGGTGATTTTTAATTCCCTACACATATACACAATAATTCCCACTTCAAAAAAAAACCGTTCAATAAATATTATTTTGTTCAACAGAAATGATAAATTGTGACGAATAAAAAAGTGGATAATGCCGTCCATTATGGGCCTCCTGTATCAAACAAAAAGTCCGCTGATACATTACAACCAAACCTATTTGTTTTATTTATTTTGATTCACCTATATCTCTAACCTCATGCCTATGCTTATTTATCACGATTCAGACGTTTGAATGTCCAGAAGTTATCGACCATGTAGGTACAATAAATAGTTACCGCTGGTTTAGTCTATTATCTCTCGTAAATTAGGGTGCAAACGTGCTGCAGGCGTAGCATGAGCACCGTATTGTCGACGGAAGAGTAGACAAAAATGACGTTCCGTGTAGACAGTACGACGGCAGCAAAGTAGAAAGAGTCAATTGCAATTTTTACGAAATTCACTGTTTTACATAATTCGACTGAGAATTCTTTGTTTTCTCATATGATTTTTTTTCTGTTTATTTCTCAATTTTTACTGATTAAGTCACGTCAACTGTTTTCAAACAATTTTACAGTAATATTGGCCTTAACTATTTCCTTGGTACTTATGCCCTATTAACTAAATGATGTAAAATAGGAGAAGATAGCTTTGTTCTCCTATTAATTATCACAGATTTGCGTTCAAAACGCTCCCTTGTAAATCATGATTTTGTAGATAACCGTTTATACTTTGTGGCCGTCGAATAGAAAGTTTTCTACTGGCGATTCCAAAATCAAATTGTCTTCACTACCATAGACAAATGTCAGTTGTCAGTGTGATTTTGACAGTATGGATAGAAAGAAAACTTTCTTCCGAAATAGTCTTCATATAAAAAGACCTAGACAAAGATCGTTAGAAATTAAAGACAAAATGACAGATTGTAGAAGGATTTCTACGAGGCGATGTCAAAAACGAAGAAACGAAATTTCACTTTGTATAGAAAACTATGTCTATTCTTCGTAGAAATAGAAAGCGTCATGCTACGCCTGCCGGGTAGAATTAAATAATATTAAGTTTTCAGAGTGGGCATACCTTAGAGCTGTAGGTACTTCATTTACGACTTTAAATATATTCAATAAAAACCTGCAGTTTTTAAGATCGTATTAAAAAAAAGTCATTTCGAGTTAAATTTTACCAAAAATATTTAAAAAAAAAACTATTTTATCGGGTTATCTTTATTTCCAATATACAGCATATCCATTCATGACATTTACTTTTTAAAGATTATCTCTTTCAAACTTACTCCATTCTGAAGTTCCAATTTTCTATGACGCGTCCCAGCATATCGAGTGGTATTTATTACTTTATATAATACCCGATAAAACTGGACATTGGATAAACAGTGATAAGGTCACCTACTGACTGGGACTTATGCTCTGTTTTCCTTCTTTTTTCATAGTTTTAAGGTGTCTTTTGTTCTTATGCCAATTCAAATTAATTTTATTTATCTAGGTACTTATGCTAATGAACATGGTAGGTATCGTCTTCGAATATTTTATTATGTATCTAACCTTTAGACGTCGTCTTTCGAGTCAGTTTCGATATGGCTTTGCGGTCACCAACCCGTTTGCTTGGCTTATTGACTTTTTGGATATTACAACAGATTTGTGGAAAGACCTACGATTTAAATTGGACTCATTTGGAAAAAAATATCGAGAAAAATATGGAATTAGCGTCAGAGGAAGAATTGAAAATATGTACAGTCACGAGCACTAATGTGTATACACTTAGCAACTTCTAAATGCAAATTTTCTCCTACTGTATTGATTGTAATTTTATGTTGTTACGAACATAATATTTTGGAACCTATACTGTTATGAAGTAGATCTTATTTCATAGTTGCAATCTATATTCCACGAGAAAATCGCTTTTAAATTTTGCTAAGTGTATACTTAGGGTCCATATTGGCTCAACTAAAGTTCTTTACCCGAAATTGTTCTTCCTAACGATTTGTAATCCGAATGATCACTCTTCCTAAAATTTTTCATCCTAAAGTTTTCATTCATACTATTTGTAGTGCTACCGGCGATGTTCATAACACTCATGTTTCCGAAAATTGTAATTAATAATATCATTAATGTTTAATAATATCATTAATGTAAATATATTTAAACTCCTACTGTTTTTTATCATAACGCTTTTATCCCTAAACATAATTACCATAATATTTTCACTCATACTCAGAAAGAAACATTTACCAAGTGTTATAAAAAATATATGTGGGTAGAAGATGATATTTATAGTTTTAGGTTTTTTTTTCTGTGCATGGTTGATGGTGGGCTAGGTCGACGGAGCCCCGCTTCGCGGGGCTCCTACTTCTGTGTGGTTTATAAAAAAATAACCACGAAGGGGATGGCGGGGTCTATTCGCTCGCTTCGCTCGCTCACACGACCCCGCCATCCCCTTCTAACCTAACCTGTCCGAGTCGGGGTGCCCTAAAGTCCCAATTGCATCCAATTTCTCTTGATATAAACAACCGTTACACACCCGATGTCGATGGCAAATTATGTTATGGCATATCATAATTATGGCATGTGATAATTAGGGCTTACAATGATTAATGTATATAATACTGATTAATAAGAATAAAAAGAAATCTAAACAAAAAAGATATGACTTTGAATAATAGTATAAAAGATGGTTATGTTGAGAAAATATAGGGAAACAAATAAAAGTATAATAGATGTTTATTGCTACTGACATTATGAAGTTGAATGCTTCGGAATTATGAACATTAGAGACAGAGTAGTTAGGAATTGTGATTGTTAGGATGAAAAATGTTAGGAAGAACATTTTCGGATTTCCAATTATCGGAGTTGAAAATTTAGGTGAACTTTGGCGCACCCGTATACTTATTAGTGCTCGTGACTGTACAGTCCTATAAAGGTATGAGGAACAGGGTGTAAAGTTCACTCTTACCCATAGTAAAGGGAGGATCCTCCGACCAGACGGGTGTCGGGTCTGGTGGGCAACAGCCCCACGATTGATGTCGGGGCGTTGTAGATATGCTAGTTGCGCAGTAAACTTTGCATGCGCGATGCAGAATTTTGCTTGACGTCAGTGTGATGCGTAGTTCGCATGTAGATGTGGCGATGTAGATACCTCTACAGTCCTTCGATTCAGAAACGTACGGTCGAACATAAAGTGCACAGTAAAACAAGTCGCGATTAAAAAGCGGCGTTTGTAGTTCGATTCTTAAAAACGAAACCTCGTAATGAATTTATCTTTTGAAATTAACCTAAGTACCTCTAGACGGGGCGTCTGTAAAGATCGCTTTTTTCAACAACAAAAAATATTATAAATAGGTACAATATTTGCATTTAATTAAATAAGTTAAGTCCGCCTCAGTACATTTGTGTGCTTAAAGTATTATAATAATAAATGAAAAATAAGTTGTAGTTTGTTGTTATAAAATAAAATTAAAATAACTACATTTAAACACAGCACACCAATTTTCTGAATAAGCCACCGTCGATCAACGATGTGTGATTATTATTACTGCATAAGTATTATCCCTATTATTATTAAAACATTAAGTCAGTTTCTATTGTTCCTAATGACAGAACAAAACATGCATGGTGCACTCCTCCTAATTTATATTCATTACAGACGTCAGACGTCAGTGGTTCTCAAATAGAAATGTCAGCTCTGTAGTGTTCTCATTTTTGTGAGCTAAAAAATAGTACCTTCACTTCAATAAGTGAAAGTTGCAACCTTTTTCAGTAAGTATTTTGGGTCGAATCTTGCAAGCTGAATTAAAATCACCTCCTCTTATCCTACGGAGTTGAAATTTTACGTGTTGGTTCAGTTTCGAACACAATGCGTTTTTTACGCATGACCTCAATTCATACCCAGTATTAGCTCCAGACGAAGGAACTCCTCAACGGTCAACGGTACAGACACGAAATTTTAATATACACGTTTAATTATGATAGTGCGTTCTAAAGTCCACCAAAACCTAGGTGATGCACCCAGGGATGGCTCCAGACGAGGGAACTCCTAAACGGTCAACAGCACAGACACAAAATTTTATGCACCATGACAGGTCATGGTGCATAAAATTTTGCCAATCCTGGTTCGTGCCCAAATGCAAATGACACAAATTGTTAATGTCGCAACCTTAAAAATACTGAATCTACAAAGTACTTAGGAGTAATTATTGACAGAAATCTTAAATTTCATGATCATATTAATCTACTATCAGCGAGAGTGCGTACACTTATAGTAATATTTAAAGCTTTAAGACACACTGCAACAAAATCTGTAATAAAATCGGTCTACTATGCTCTCTGTCAGTCTCAGCTTGAATACTGTATCACCACATCGGGTGGCACATGCAAAACTCATCTCTTAAAACTAGAGAGAGCACAAAGAGCACTCCTAAAGGTTAGTTTGTTTCTACCTTTTTATCACCCAACTACTGATCTCTACGCGAAATGGGAGGTACTTAATGTGAGGCAGCTCTTCATATTAAAAACGGTTATGAAACAAAATGCCCTAACAACTTTTGAACCAGAAAGAATCAGAAACAAGCGTCGCAAACATACAGTCTGTTCTTCATCGTCATTCAAAACTAAGTTTGCTCATCGGTTTTTCTGCTACCAGGGTTCAAATTTATAGAATAAGGTAAATCGAGCCTTAACGCTATATCCCTTGCCAAAAACCAAATGTAAGTCTTTGGTTTCGGACTGGTTAAAACATTTGGATTATAATTTTACAGAAAGCTTACTTCATTCAAATTAAATTAATACGATATAAGTTTATAACTTGCACCAAAACCCCCTCACGTACACAATGGCACATTACACCTAACACTCAACACTACACACTAACATTATACACTCTCATGGACACACACATACACACAGATACAGGCGCACTGATTAACTTTTTGTTTATACTTACATAGTTTCTTTTTAACTTTTACCCCCAAAAGTATAATTAAGTTTTTAGTCATAGATCTCCTCTTTAACGTTAGATTATAATAACATATTTTTTAAGTAAAACGTTCTGTTCTTCCGTGGGGTGGGGACCTGGTGATTTGTAATACAGGCATTTTATGCCTAACTCAAACACCAGCTCCTCACATTGCTAATAAAAATAAATAAAATACCTATAATAATGTGAAACCTAGAATAAGTCATTGCGAGGAGAAATAAAGAACTATTATTATTATTACATATGGGGGGTTCAATTTCTTGCATTTTGGCTCCCCTATCAGCTCCTGACGGATATACGTCGTAGTACTAGTAACCCTGTATAATGCGAGGACAGCTAAAACTGGAAATGTGTAGATTATGTGGCCATGTAGGTACACACCTAATATTTTGTTCATTTCTTGTTCTAAAATTAATACATAATTATACTGTTATAAAAAGCACATTTCAAGGGTTTTTACACACATAAAATGGGTATATCCCAGCGAAAGTTTTTCCGATTCGTCACAGTTAGTAAAAAATAATTATATGTAGGTAAATCCCCGCGCCATATGAGGAAACATGTTATAGTTCACACTCACATAAGCGCACAATACGTATTTTTATATGAATATATTATACACGCATACATAAATTAAATATGCGCATATCATAAGAAGATGCTTCGCGAATAAAAAATAACATGTCTCCAGTTCACACGTGATAGAAATTAAACTTTCAAAAATGTGAACTTCAACACTGAATAATGTATTCTATCTCATTCTCTCGCACGTTAAATCGTTTAGATGTATGTGTTTGTCTCTTTTTAATATCGCTTTTTTGTTTGATCGAGTTTCAAATCACAATGGGGCTAGAGAAGTTTTCTCTTCAATAATAGAAAAATTCGTTGTTGATGATTGCTACTTTTGTATTTTTTTTATTTGTATTTTAATATTATTTTGCACTGTCCTAATAAACAAAAACAAAATTTTATTAATTTCGCCAGGTTATTATTTCGTTACAATAATCTGTTATTTTTATCATCTTTATAATATATATACCCATTTAGCAAATAACGTTTCAGAATTTGGATCATGATTTTAATTATTTATTGAGTTAGGTACATCATTTATTAGATAATATAGGTTGGTACTGAGACGGAAGATGAATTAATTGGATTCTTCGAAGATCGCAAAATTGGATCGTGTAGTGCAGAAATGATCCAGGATTACTTTTTTAATTTATCTATAAGTATGAAGGTCTTTTTAATAAACATCAAGTAATGCAAAAATCTGTATTCAACCCTTATCTATAAAAATCAATGCCACTTTTCGTTGTAATTTTATAACTCAAGAACGGATGGACCGATTTTGCTAATTCTTTTTTTAGAATATTCCTTGAAGTACGAGGATGGTTCATACGAAGAGAAAAGTTAAAAAAAAATCTTAGGTGGTACGAAGTTCGCGGGGTCAGCTAGTTCTTTATAAAACTATATGCATAACACGATGTAGTAGGATAGCAGTCACAAGAAAAAATAACTTATGTTTTAAATCAGCTTAACTTTTGTTTATGTTTTTGTGGATAATTTCTGCACAACACGGTCCAATTAAGCCTCACAAAAGATAATCAATCATTTACCACTTAGAGACTATTTTAGTTTAAAATTAAGTTTTTATTATTAATACATCGTTTTCGGTCACGTTAAGATCACGAGCAACATTCGCTTTGCCAGATTATGACCGCTTGGCGTCCAAAACTGGTATTTCCAAAACGTGTTTCTATTTTCCTATTGAAAAGTAAACATGACAAGTTGGAAAAAAATTACGTTCTAACGAAACAAAGACCATACTGAAACTCAACTCAATCTCTATGCATTTCAGTTAAGAGAAAAGTGATATTTAGTGACGAACCCTGGGAAATTTTCAAAAGTTTTCTCATTACATTTTGAACTCAACCTTCAACATTTTAAGGTTTAAAATCATTTGGAGAAATTTGACAGTTTCGTATAACCTGATGTGCTGTCGACTGTACCTACATGAAAATTAGGTTTTCTCGAATTCCATGAATTTTCGCCGATATTTTCTGGGGTGCTTAATTATTGTTGCAAAAGGGTCACACGTGACATGCTTGAGTCACGTATTTTACCACAGTTTTTTCTCCCAAACTGTGATAAAAATAAGTGACTCAAGCCTATCACAGTAGGCCGTGCTCGCCCCGCTGGAAGGAATACGTCAAATTACAAGTCACCCTGTATACTAGCTAATGCGTTGCAATGCCTTTGATATTTTTTTCACACCACCCCTGCCTGTATTAGAGCGAACAAAACAAAGAAAATATTCAAATCAGCTAAGCCGTTTTTGATTTTTAACGAGACAAACGAACAGCAATTGATTTTTATATTGTATAAAAGATATAGTTATAAATCTTTATAACAATAACCAAAGCGTAGTATCCACTTACCTTCTTATACAGTAGTTAAACATGTTGTCAAACGAGACAAGTAATATAAACATTACGTATCTAGTGTGTAGTTAGACTTTTGCATGCTAAGCACGTGTATTGTCTCATACACACAATATAACGAATAAGATAATGTTATTAAACCAACCTTAAAATGTTGAATGACTGAGCCATCTGGTCGACCTCGTCGCGTAAATGTTTTACTTGAAATTAAGTTAAAAGATGTCAATAAACTTTATGAATTTTATGATCCGTTACGTGTTTCTAGTAATTTTGCTTGCTACCAGTTGATTTAATATTTAAAACACTCAATTTATGATCAGTGGTGAAATAAAACCTGTCTTATGAAGTGACTAATTATGGTGTGTTTGATTGGTTATAAGAAATCAAAATAAAAGCTGGAAGCGCTTCTTCTACCTTTTTATTTTTATTTTGTGGGTTGTAACGATTAAAGAACGTTGCTTTGATTGTGACAGATACCACATTGATTCATGAATACAGCCAAAGTCAAAATTAATGCATCCCAATCGGATGCCTTATCGTCTTTCAGAAGCGTGACATCAAAGAACATGAGGGGAATGATGAAGAGGGAAAGTCACGGGTAGGTTTTAAATCCTTCATAATAATTAAAACAATCCAGAAAACAGGCTATCTATAACAAATGCAGCCCATAAAGTACCTAAGTATCTTTAAAGTCAAAGTAGGTACTATTTAAGTCAATAAGTATCTTGTATTAAATACCATAGAATCTCCACTTTCTCTTTTATACAATACGCGTACCAAGTAAAAACTGTCCTCGACATACCACAATGAAATAAGTTCAAAAGTCGACGGACCACAAGCGCCATAAGGACTACGCGAAATATCTGTTTTGTATGGCTCATCCATCTTGATAAAAAATCCAGTCCTTCGCCAATCGGAGGCATGAAAACACGTCTCTGAGTACGAACATTTAAATCGCAAAATGAGAACCATAAATCGTCATTTAAAAATATGGATATGAAGTCAGTGTGTTTGTGTGCTTTAGTTTTTAGTTTACAATTTGTGTGTGGCCAGTACTCCACTACTCCTTGCCCTGGTGTTTTTGACTTTGAATCTGATGGGCAATATGTGTACGGGAAAATCACTTTGCGGCCAGTGGCGCCAGTGTCTTCCTTAGTGCTAAGAATTAATTTTACGGTTGAAGCTCAAATAGTTAATTCTGTAAGTACATATTCATACAGTTTTATTGTTATTTAAATAGATAAGTAATAAGTTTAATTCGTGACCTGTTAGAGATTCGTATAATTTAACTTGTTATTTAATTAAATATCTAAGACTACTTACTTTATAAAAAAAAAACATTTTGATTAAAACCATAAGACAGTAAAAAAAAGTTTGACAATCACAGGCTACTCCTTTGTCTGAATTTTTTTTAAATAGATTGGTGTTCAATTTAATACATTATCTGTGTATTTACATAATTTTCGTGATACCTTAATAACTTTTCTTGATTACGTACAATTGGTAGGTACAGGAAAAGATTTTAGAATGACGTTTTAAAAAAGTAAACACAAGTTGCCGTTGCGCGAGACGTAAATACCAGCTAGGACTGCATTCAGCATTGTATTTTCCCACAACTGCTACATAGACACTACATAACGTCATAGGTACTAAAAGATAGTTAGATAGAGCCCGTTCCCACTTGTCGGGTGTCGGGGCGCGTTTTTTATCGGATGTCGCTGCCTCCATTGACACTAGATGGATTGGATGTCAGGCCTGATCAAAAGTTACGTCAGACTATTTTTGGTACTCTACACGAGGCAAGAGAATTTTGTCAGGAGGATTTGTGTAAAAAAAAACTCTATGTTTTGTCATTGATAAATGATTTTATTTCTGTAAGTAGGTTTGAACAAACACTTTTACACGGCATTCGTATTTTAAAAACTAGATGAGGTCGGCAATTCCTATCTGACTACTCTGAGAAGAAAGGCCGAAACAACCTCAGAGGTCACAGTCTCTTTTAAAGTCCAGACCAAATCTTGGTCAGACCATGTGAAGGCTATGTAGATCGGTGTCTGAAATGGTCTTTTGAGGAAAGAACCACACAGATTGAGTGGACCTGTCCAGTCAGTGCACGCAATTGTCAGTGATCGTGCAGCTCAACTTAGACTTAAGGAGCTCAACGATTCGACGAACAATACCAAAGAAATGACATTTGAGTAGGCCGCATAAATTACTCAAAACATCAACACATGATCAAACATCATCATCATCATCATCATCTCATGATTAAACTGAGAAAAATACAAAAAAAAATACAAAAGTAAATTTAAATTTTACATTATACCTAAAATAAATAAAAACCACCAATGAAAGAACATTTTGGGTGCACCCAATCCTAAAGGAGAGATTTGCTATGGGAACTTTTCAGAACTTAATCACTCAATGACTGGCTGAATGAATCTGAGAAGTGACAAAGTTAAGTTTATTTTAATTTTAGAATGTCCTTAACTACATTAATTGAACGACTGCCACGAATTTCAAGGGCCGGGCCGTGGAGAGAGGGTTTTCAGGCTCAACATCTGCCAAGTGTGAATAGCTTTGTACAAACCCGACAATACTAGTCTGAGCCGATAAAAAAACGGTGTTGGACAGATTTGAACAGCTTCATACCAAAAGTTTTCCCACTACAGTTCGTTCGCGTTAAGAATGCAGTAAGTCATCATTGTCCGTCGGCCTAGCCCCGCTCCCTAACCAATCAAATCTTTTCAAATTACAAAGTCAAGTTCACAATGACACAATCTTTTAAAATATAATTTGTTTGAATTTAACACCACTGTGAATACACCTTTATCTTGCAGTTGCACTGATAACTCACTGCATTATTAACGCGAACGAACTGTAGAGCACCCGACATTTTGCCGCTCCCGACACCCGACATGTGGGAAGGGGCTCTTAAGATCTGTCATTATGTCCTCAAACACACTTTGGCCCACTTGCACCAAAAATCACTGAATACGTTTTGCTCTAAACGAATTTTAATCATCGCTCTATTTCTGTGAAACTGTTGACGTTAACAGGGACAGAATGGAGTTTTGAATATGTATAGCGGTAAATATATTAAGTGGTTTGTGGTGCCAGTGGGCCTTACTAGAGATTTACGTTCGGACGCAACGTGACGTGACGTCTTGCGTAGACCACGGCTACGAATGGCCACGCAGGTACTTACGTAAAATAAAGTTTATTTTCTTAGCGTATTCTTGCTATATTCTGCTCATTCTGGAGTAAGCGCTTTCGACGAGCAGCTTTCGATCTCTCCCCACTAAGTATTATATTTATTAGCATTTTATACAAATTTTTATTTATTTATTAAATATTTGCTTATCTTCAAAATTTTATTTTACAATGACAGTTAACTATTTACACTAGGTAAGTAACTTGTAAAAAAAACAGGAGCGACTACGGACGTCTAGCTGCTTGCTAACGAGTTGTGTGCTACGAATCTCGAGTAAAAAAAAAAGAAAGTAAATAAAACACTTTGATCGAACACATCGATACTTGGTGAATTTCTATTCACCCAGTATCGAAAAGAGTATGGCCCTGTTCACGGTCCTGTTTCTCGGCTTCAATTGGCGAAAGACAAGCGCTCTTAACAGTATGCCAGTCCAACAACTGAATTTAGGGTCCAAGAGACTAGAGGAATTAATTAAAATAGAATACGCATGAAATTTCCCCACTCCTCGACAGTCTAAGAACGACAGTTTTATTAGAAGTTGATTAAGAATTATTAAAATATAGTAGTTGTCATGATGGCCCAGTGGTGAAGGCCTCGCCTCTTATGCATGGGGTGGGGTGATGGTTCAAATCTGGACAAGTACCAATATGACTTTTATAGCTCATATGTACTTTCTGAGTTTATTTTGGCCTACTGACATCGGTGCATCGGTGACGGAAAACATCGTGAGGAAACATGGGCTTATAATTAGTATCAAGCCTGAAATCACCAACAAACTCAAACTCAAACCGTCTTATTACAAAACACGATCTAACTTTAGCCCGAGCCTAAATCTTCGATTTAGTTTTTGTATTTGGAACTTTGTGCCGACTTTAGTAAAGTTCTTAATACAAAATAGACAATCTAAGACCAGACCAAGTTGTCAGTTTTGTAACAGGAACTGTATTTCGATTTCGGTTAGGTTCTTATTTCAAAAACAGGTTCGATGGTTTAAACCATGTCAAAAGAAAAACCTTGTTTTGTAATAAGACCGAAAGCATATATAAAAAAAAAATGCTTTAAATTGACCGACCCCTTGACAATTCAAAAGTGCCTGGGTCAGTCAGAAAGATGAAGCTAATTGTCCATTCCAAACCGTAGTAGGTACCTATGGAGAAGAACGGACAAGAAACTCCATGGACACTCTTTTAAATCAAAATATTGTTACAAAAAAGTGGTTATATCATTCATGTTGAAATTATACATGTGAGAATGATGTCGAAAGTTGTGCACGTTAAAAGCGCCCGTAATAAAAAAAGATAAAAATCAATTCAGGAATTAAAATAAGCCGTGGCAGCTAAGAGATGGCCAGTGCCTACACTGCCTACTGATGGCGCCGTTCACGAACATGACGTATGGATTAGCACCATTCAGCTCAACCATTTTGAAGGGAACATAATTATCCAATACACACGCCACCACCAGCGACACATTTGAGTGAGCATGACATACCTACTCTCAGCCGCCAGGGCACATTCAAGTCAGTGAAAGACGAACCCAGTAAGCTTTATAGTAGGTACATAGTGCTCACACATGTGATAGGCAATGCACAATCCGTCTTGAGCAAGCGTGGTGGATAAATGCTCGTGTCTTCTCGGTTTGAGAAGAGGGGTTTGGCCTGCGGTGGGACAATATTAGGCTGGTTTTATAATTAAAAGATTGTAAACGAAACAGGTAGTAGGAAACTCTTTAAAGATCTGCTGGTCGATTCTGTAACAACCTCACCGTGATAACTTAGGCGAAGTGAGCTATCATTCCACCTGATGATAAGGATTGACACTATCGACAACTCACTTCAAGCTCACTTCATCTAAGTTATCACGGTGAGATTGTTACAGAATAGCTGCTCGGCTGTATATAACACACGCACTCTTACACACGCTGTCTACATCTCTAAATCTACTATCCTATCGCAGGTATGCTGGAAGAGATTTCATTAGAAATAAGCATCACCTTTGTACCTATTTTTCTGTTATTTTCTTCTTGTCTGTTTATATAAGTGTGTACATAAATGGTTAAATAAATAAATAAACAACAATTATTAGCTGACATAACATATTAGCCAGAAGCCGTTTTTTAAAAAGGCACAGCTTTATACAAGTTTCTTAGAGATGACGCGAACGTTTTGTAAAATAAATATCTAATTAAATAAATGAAAATAAAAATGTAAATATTATGTCCATTCATTACGTAAGATTAAATTATAAGTCACGTGGTTAATGATTTATAATATATTTTTGTTTCCCTCCGTATCAAAAACTCATTAACGCAAATGGTCATAATAGCAAAACGACCTTATAATCAAAAAGACACTTTAGCAAAATATCCTATTAGCACAGGTAGGTACAGTAATACCTAATGAAAAATTTGTATCTTTTTTATCCTCATTGGTCATTACAGCACTTATTTAAAAGGCAGATAGTATGGACCCGTGATATATAAAAAAAAAATCGTTTTTTAAAACCAATTTCTAAAAGAGTTGTTTCATAATTCGCCTGTAATGGTTATAAATAGGTACCGTATATTTATGTTCTGGCATAACTTTCACAAATATGTATGTTTTGAATTGAATATTATATTGGAGCAATGACTAGTTTTCTTTTTGATGTGTTATATCTTTCCTCTCGCTTTCCTGCAATCTGTGGGAGTGACTTCGTAAAATACGACGGAAGTGTGTAACAGGAAGCCGGGGAAGCGCGCGCTATTTGATTTGACCAATGAGCGCGCGCGGTGGTAGAGTTGGCCGTCAGATGGTAGGTACCAACCCATTTTCCGAGAAGTTGGTACTGTCAGCCAACAGTTGCGTTGTGTGTGACGAGAAAGGGAAATAGAGAAAGTGAACGCATCAGCTGTGCGCTTAACCTCAAATAATCATTTCAAATAATAATAATAATAATATTTAGCTTAGATATAAACATGCAATTTGGTCTGGATAAATGTAAAACACTTCATATCATACGTGGCAAGATACGACCCGGCAACTATGTCGTAAATAACACAGACACCATAACAGCAATGGAACCAACCGACTTATATAAATATTTAGGGTACTCGCAACTAAAAGGACTAGATCATGTTAGGATTAAAGAAACACTTACTGCAGAGTACAAAAGGAGACTTAATACCATATGTAAAACACAACTTTCTAGTAAAAATCTCATCAAGGCCCTAAATACATTTGCTATCCCCATATTAACATACTCATTTGGAGTTATTAAATGGACAAAAACAGACACAGAACAATTAGAACGAACAACACGCACCACTCTTACAAAACATAACAACTTACACCCTAAATTTGCAATAGAAAGACTTACTATCAAAAGGCAAAACGGAGGGAGAGGCCTAATAGACATCCAGTACCTTTGGCGGAAACAAGTCTGTCGGCTAAAAACATTCTTTCAGTCAAAATCTCGCACTAGTAACATTCATAAAGCCATAGTTCAAAATGGTTTTAACTACATCTCACTTAACTTAAACGAGCAGAAAGAAGCAGAAATTACCAACAATGACCCGCAGAAACAAAAAATTGAGGACTGGAAGAAAAAGGTACTTCATGGCAGACACCCCCATGACCTAGAGCAATCCCATGTAAACCAAGTAGCGTTGAATAAATTTCTTAAAATAGGCAATTTATTCCCAGAAACAGAAAGGTTTATAATTGCGATACAAGACCAGATAATTAACACGAAAAATTACAGAAAATTTATTATGAAAGATCCATCAGTAACCAATGATAAATGTCGCAAGTGTCACATTCAACCAGAAACAATTCAGCACATAACAGGAGCGTGCACAACTCTCACGCAGACAGACTATACACATAGGCACAATCAGGTAGCAAGTGTAATCCATCAAAAATTAGCACTCAAATACACACTCATACAAGACACAAACACTCCTTACTACAATTACACACCACAAACTATCCTTGAAAATGACACACATAAACTTTACTACGACCGCGCCATTTTCACCGACAGGACAATTCACTACAACAGACCGGATATAACCCTACAGGATAAAATTAATAAAGTTACTTACCTAATAGATATTGCCGTCCCCAACACTCATAACATTCAGAAGACAATATCTGAAAAAAATTGTAAATACGCGGAACTCAAAGATGAAGTAACTAGAATATGGCGCCAACAAAAAGTTTACGTGGTCCCTATAGTACTCTCCACAACAGGCGTCATCCCAAATCATCTTTTCCATAGCCTTAAATTACTAAACCTAAAAGAAACCCTCTATATCACCCTACAAAAAGCTGCAATTTTAAATACTTGTCGCATTGTCAGAAAGTTCATGCAAATAGATGAAAACGAAATAGGTCCTCATCACAACACATCTTTAACATAACACACAACACGCTGCATTTACTTGGCTTCGGTCCGTAAATGTTGCAATAACCAGCCATAGAGCTGAGAAGAAAAAACTTTCTATAAAAACAATAATAATAATAATAATTTTTATTCATAAGTTCACATAATAAATTACATAAAAGTTACATGATTACAAGTTTACAAATTAATATTGTAACGTTACATTTTCCCGGGAGGGGGAAAATGTAAGGTCAAGGAGGGAACTTGTCACCAGAACTGGAGGAGTCCCGGCTTAAAAGAAAAAGCAAAAAGAAGAAATGGTAAAATAATATAATTTATGTAGAATAGAAAGTCAGGGAAACCGGGTATAAGTTGAAGGTCCAAGCGTTTCTTCTAGAGAGGCTCGCAGGTTGTAAAAGGAGGGGTCCTTGAGTCAGACCACGTCACCGACCTCGGAGGGGCAGGCCGTTGTAGAGGAGGCAGGCAGAGGGCTGAGATCTACCAGCCTTCCGCGTCACTAGTCTTCGTCGTAGTCTTCTTGCGTCAGTATCCAGAACTGACGCCAAGGGTAGCCATCGCCGGTCTAGCGACTTTCCAACATAGTCCGGTGTAGAAGGACGCGTAAATTTGTTTGTTCAAGCACAGCCCACACTATCAGAGGGCATGGCCCTCCCACCGAGCGCTATATAACTTCAGGACCTCCTACCAAGGCGAGCACCAAGAGTAATCTCGTCTGACCGTCCCGCTCCCTTCCTTTTCGGATCGGTTGACAAGTAAAATTTTTAATAATGATTCTAGAACATAAAAGAAGAATAATAGTTTATAATAAGGTCTAATACCTATACAACCTTACCTACTGGCAGCTCTAGCAATACATTAAAAATAAAACCTAGGCTTGTCATTATCTGACATTACAAAAGGTAAATAAACATTGGGAGAGCATGAGAAAATCGAAATAACTTAAAATATAGAGGCCTAGGAATGGTTAAACAACAGACAATGGCCATGCAGATAATTGGAGGGAACGTATAATATAAGATCTAATAGCTAAAACGTAAGTAAAAAATACAAACATTACAATATTAAGAAGAAAAAATTAAACTATGCCTAAAATTAATCTGGTGTATAACTTATACCTATAAATTGGTTAAAGGCCTAATGAATACGATAGCGACCTGCCTGATGTAGGTTTATTCAAACCTGTGTTTCAGGCCATCGCTTAACAACGCTGAGTGCTTTAGTGGACTATTATGTCACTGTACATAGAGCTAGTGTTGATACCTGATAACTATATTTTTAAATAAAAATGTATTTAACTTAAGTAAACTTATTGCATTACTTCTAGCAATAATACGTCTCACATTTTTTTTGGGATATAATGTTAATGTTTTGCTTATTACCTAGGATGTTATACCTACATGATATGCGACTACTGTAAGGCTCGCTCGTTTTTTTATTTACTATTTATAAATATAATTTAATATATATTTCTATACTATAATTTAGCGGAAGAGTTTCATGTTTTAACGCGTTTTTGTTTGAACGCGTTTATCTCTGGAATTACAAATTCTCGTTTTGCTATTCAGATTTGAAAAATTCTTAACGAAGTTGCGGGTAGAAATCTAGTAAATGATAAAGGAGATGTTTGATTTTGGGCCACCACTATGTACACTACATAGATAAATAGGAAAAAAATAGGGAAATTTCATAAAAATACTAAAAAAATCATTTAAAGTAGGGTACAGTGGTACAAAAATGATAATGTAAAAAGTTTTTTAATAAGATAACCATCATTTTAGGGCAGCCATGACAGTTGTGTTAGACATGACGTTTGACAGCTTAAAGCACAGCTCACTCCTCTCCTATGAATTATCGAAGTCCAGGGTATATTGATAGGCACTAAAGAATGAAGCAGTTAATAAACAAAACGTTCAAGCCTTAGTTACGTTTCTTGCTCCTCTTGACACCGATATACCTAACCAATCTCTAACTGCTCGAATAGGTGATAGAAGATGTGCTGCCGCAGTCGAGTAGAATACCATGTAGTCTTATTTTATCGAAACCGAAACCCAAGATTTTCGAAATTCGTATTGTTTCGTTTTATGGCAGCTAATACACGCCAATCAAATGTCATTGTCAAAATGACATTTTTCGCATGCTGCTAATCTGATCCACCATGTTTTTTTTTTAATCGTTATTCATGTCCAATCACCATGTTTAATTTTATGTTGTGTTGCTCTCCTTGGCCAAGTTAATTTGAGTATAATTTGAAACGAAGTGAAATTAAAGAAAATTAACAATAAAAAACGGTTACAGTAATACATAGTGATATTTACATATAGTGTACATAGTGCTGGCCCAGGCTCCATACATTTCTGGAACATCTCCTTTGTCTGCACGACAAGGTACCGACGCGCAACGAATATTGTTGGATTGTCAAATTTAAAAAGATCGTAATATTAAATGGTGTAACGCAAATGGTTCTTGGTGTCCAAAAGTGGGGGTAATTATTTGCTGTCAAATGTGCCAACATGTTATTTAACTTTTAACTTATATAAGTCAATACATACTCACGCCTTCTTCCCATGGGGGTAGGCAGAAAATACAGCACGCCACCATCATTACCATACATACATCAGGCATAACATGATAATAAACGTGACATCGCTCTCATAACTCGTTTTATCGAAATTTGTCTACGATTCTGACGTCATCCTAATGCGGAAAAACTGGAAAAAGACACTTTGACACTTCTTCGATGAGAGACCGATGTTAGCAACGTCTGAGATTCTCCCAATGTAAATTATTTAGCGCGACGGCCGTAGGTATTTTGCGAATTGTGATAGACTAATGTGCATTAGTTTTGCACAAAAAAACTGATATTTGAGAATCTTTCGGTCTCTATTGAACCAAATAAAACGAAACGTACCTACCTATATCTGAAAAAGTAGATTTACTCATTTTGCATCGCCTAGGTGTCTAAATTATCTTACAAATGTCTAAGTCATTAATGTATTCAATGTTGGTCCAAGATTGTTCCGTTTTTAACACCTTTACCTACTTACTAAACAAAAGCTGTTTTAATGGGTCCTTATTGCGTAAATGTATTTAAATTGATGCGACATGGTGCTTAACATAATTAATTAATAAAATCCGGTTGATAGTCTTAATAATGATTAACGGAACTACTCATTTACATTTTGATTGGGTTTTTCTCATCTGGGAAATTTTAAAAAGTTCGAATCGAAATACAGGTGCCATGAATGATTTTTTTTAATTACTTATGTAATTGGATTACTTAGCTTGAGTTTGTAAATCATTAATCAATTACGTAGATAAGTACGTTTTATTCTAAAGGCTAGTTTTTAATGGTCAGTTAACTTAATAAACTATCTTAGGAATAATTATTATTATGCTTTGATGACGTCGAGTTACCAGTAACCCTGTAGGTTACTGGTAACTCGACGTATTCCTTGCACGACGTCATAGTAGGGTTAAAATGCAACAAATTAAGCCACCAAATGTTCTACCGAAGTTCAGTAGTTTTTGAGTTAGTTACATTTTCAGTATTTTTATGAAAAATCCCAGATTAAATCATTTGGAGCCAATTTAAAAATGATTAACAGCGCGACTGTACTGAAATTTAACTTAATATCATAGTTGATGCCGTAACAGATCTTTTTTCATAATTAAAAGTTCAAAAATGCCAGAAACCTAGGCAAATATCACTAAACGAACATTTATTTTTTTGTGATGTTTGCTGTTACTTCATACAAAATGTTGTCTAGTGAACAAAAAAAAAATATAAAAAAAAAATAATAAAATAAAATCATAATAATAATTTTCTCTTTTACTCTTACACACGCTGTCTACATCTCTAAATCTACTATCCTATCGCAGGTATGCTGGAAGAGATTTCATTAGAAATAAGCATCACCTTTGTACCTATTTTTCTGTTATTTTCTTCTTGTCTGTATAAATAAGTGTGTACATAAATGGTTAAATAAAAAAAATGGCTTAATTTGTTGCATTTTAACCCTACTATGACGTCCTGCAAGGAATACGTCGAGTTACCAGTAACCCTGTAGAAAATGTGTCAAACGGACATACATATTCGTCTGAAACAAGACCACGACATAAAAATTAACGAACTTATAATTGTCTGAAGAAAGACTTCAGACAGGATAAGTTCGTGATTTTTTTGCATTTTAATAATGTTAACAAAACAATGCTGCCGATTCCCTTGTTCACAAACTAAACTAAATTTAAGTTGAGTGCATCTTTTTCTTTATATTTCATTATGAAAAGGACAGAAGATAAATATTAGTTTAGTCCTGTCAAATTAGTCAGCACCTGACGCAATTTGATGCAATTTTAGTAGTCAACTTTTGAATCACGTCTAAACTTGTATGGAGTAGTGTCAGGCGCTGATTAATTTGCCAGGACTAAACTAAAATTTATCTTCTGTCCTTTTCTTAATGAAATACTTAGAAAGAAAAAGATGCACTGAACTTAAATTTTGTTTAGTTTGTAAACAAGGGAATCGGCACCATTGTACCGAAAGATGATGTACTGCCATCATTCAATTTCGATTCATCTACTTGAGCCTTTTCCCACCTCTGTTGTGATCGGCTTCTAGTCCAAGAAGCAGCTGCATACAGTTTTTTTAACACGAAGCGACTCCTATCTGACCTCCACAACCCAGCTAGGTATTAGGTAATGCCCCTTGATTTTCATAGGTAAACCAAATAAGTTTTTTTTTTCTTGTAAATAATTATAATAGAATTTCGGGGGCTAACTAACATAACAAGTTTTATCATTGACAACATTCTTTAGCAGTAGGTATAGCACAGCGTCCGGTTTTGATTTTTAATAAAAATCGTTTTTATTGCTGACATGAATATACAAGGTGTTGTTTTGCATCCTCGTCAAATTCGAGGAGGTAACTATGCTAATGATTCTCGACACGAATCGACAATAAAATAAGTAGGTATTTATTTTAATTTTTTGTATTTTTCGGAAATCAGAATGTGTAGGGTCTGTGTGATACCGCCCTGTAACTGCGCTGTAACTGTAACGCATGCACACAGCGACATAGTCGTACGACACTGCCTACCGCATACGCAACGGGGCGATTTTGTTCTTTGAAAGTGGAGTATTCTGAAATACTGTCAAACTTAAATACCTAAAAAAACAAGTATGTATTAATTTATTGAGCAGGATCGTAATTTTATTTGATTTTTTATGTCTTTCATAACAGCCTCCTGAAATTTGACGAGGATGCAAAACAACACGTTGTATATCTTACAATAAAAACAATATCAATTCCAAGAGAAATTACATAGGTATTCAATATTCTACAATACTTCATTCAAATAATTTCTGTGCACGAATAAGAGGATGTTATCAAGAATGCGTACCTTTTATTGCTATATTAGTATCTAACTTCTACCCAGACCTCGTCCGCGTGAAATATCTTGTTCACCCGACTCACCGCATCACATCGCATCGTCCACCAGCGGCTCCTAAGGGTCGAGGCGTGATGTTGAAAAACCTAAGCCTATATTCTTCCTCAATAATTGGGCTATCAAATACAAAAATAATTTTTCAAATCCGACTGGTAACTAGTAGTAACAATCTGACTGTGTTTCCTAACGCATACAAGCCTAATCTCTTCAAAGTGAGCGTGAACAGGCTACTTCTGGGTAAGCTCACTCCATCGTCGACTCTGTCTCTGTCACCACTGACCTAGACTAATTATGTAAACTGCAGACGGTGGATCGAAAAAAAACCAAAAGTTATTTTAAACTAATTTATTTATAAGAGAAATTATTACAACTAAAATGGTGAAGCCAATTCGATGCTAGAATATGGAATGACAAAAATGTGTAATAAAAGAATTAAAGCTAATGTCGAATTTCGCTGCGTCGGCGCCTCGTGGCTGGACGGACGTCATCGATGCAGTTTCTATGCGCTCGACGTAAACTACGGAATTGCAAGGTGGGCGATATCCATTAGGGATCCGTACTTAACACCTCCACCCGCAGATCAGCAACTATTTGATCATATTGAGAGAAAATGTTGCTGGGACTTCGTCTCGTCTCCTGGTATCTCTGATCACGTCTTCATAAGTATGTGGCGTAAGAGTTCGCTGCTTCTCCTTGTCGTCTGCTTTTAGGTTCCAGTACTTGTATCTTCGGCTTATTACCAAAATGATAAGTATGGTTGCGCATAGTACGATGATGTAGAATGGTATGGTTGTGTGATATAGGACAACCGGCTGATTCCTGTCGATCTGAATAGGACTTTCCATTAATACTTTGTTCTGGATGCTGTGAAGTTCTTCCAGGTTCACCGAGTTGAAGCCGATGATGTGGGTGGTATCAACTGTTTGGTTCATCTCGTTGTAAGGGATCTTTGATAACTTTAGTGGCTGTCCTTTTATCTCGTTGCTGTCGTTAATGATTGTGAATTCTGTTGTTTGCAGATAACAGTCCAAGGGGATGGTGACGAAATAACTTCCTTGTAAAATGTTAAAGTCTTTTCTGCCGCAGGCTAATTGTACTTTGGTCGGTTGAGGCAATGAGAGAACGTAGTGTTGATCATCCAGTTGTTCTACTGCTTCTTTGGAGAGTGAAATCTTGGTAAATCGGCAAGTGTCTTCTAGACCTTGGTTGATGATGAGCTCTTGGATACAATCAGGCTTCGTCCGGATCTGATGACTTGTCTTCTTTTCACAGAGATGGATGCTGCTGTACTTCGGGCATTCAGCCTCCATGTACACGAATGATTTCTCGTTTGTTGCTATATAGGGAGTAGGAGGAATAAGGGCGAGTTGTTTCTTATTGGGTACAATGGATAGTTTGTATAAATCGTAAAAGTCTTTAGAAACTATGGGAAAACTGTATACTATTACTATTCTCTTCTCAATGAAGTAGGAACCTGGTTTTATTAGGTTATAATATTCTCGTAACTCTAAATTTAAAATTTGATCTTGATTGTATACTGATTTTAGCCTATCTATCATAGACCTTAACACTTCTATATCAATCATAGAATGATGGGTGCTAGACGCACGTATAAAAGCCATTATATTTTCTATCCTAATTATCTCTAACATTAAATCTTCTACATTATTAGTAATGATTCCTAAAATTTGGGCGAACTTTGCGAATTTTATTAAGCTGTAATCTGTATAAGCATTTTTCTCTAGAAGTAGTTCTAACGTTGCGTTAATGCTTTCCTGATTTTTTGTTATTTGGTCTAAGACGGCACTATGCTGGGACATCCATTCTTTACTAAGACTGATATGGGTATTGAATTCTGACACTATTTTGTTTTCATTATTTTGTAAAGTTTTAATGGCCTCGTCATATTTTAGGGCATCTAGATAATCTAAATTGCCAGTAACACTTTTTACTACTGACCCAAGGCTATCTACAAGACCTCTTTTGACTCTAACAGGTTCCAATGATTTTACTTGTTGTAGTACTTTGCCAAGTTTGTTAGTGAGATAATCAATCTGGTATTCGTAAAGCATGTAAGTCTCATTAGTGAGTTTAGTTCTAAAAGTCTTAAGTTGCGTTTGTACGGAATTTATTTTATCTTCGATGTCAGTTAGTTGTATGTACTGTATGAATGAGTGGTAATGCGTGGTTAGTCTAGTCATTCCTAGTCTGTACGGTAAAAGTCCGGGTCCATCAGCTAAAGTCTCAAGTCTTATCTCTTGAGGGTGTGTCGCATGGATTGTCAGTAGCAGCAAGATCCTGTAACAATTGACTCGCTTTAGGAACACGTTTCAACCGCGATTTGGCAATAGGGCCACGTTTTTTTGATGTTTAAATGTGTATGGGCAGATCAGCGAGTACTGTATCCTGCGTATAACGTGGTGCAGCTTTCTGGCGACTGGCAAAAGGATTTTTAATAAAAACCTGTTGCTGTGGGGAATATTCTACCTCGGGCTCTCGAGTTTTATTCCTATTGTCAATTAAGGCTGTACGATTTGCAAGAGATGATTCATTAATGATTTCATAAACTTGTTTCATCTGTTGTCTATGATTCTGCGCATATTGTTGTAGGATATGCTCAGTCAGGTCTATATCGATTGGGTCTCTGGGATCAAAATGTCCGGTCAATAGGTCAAAGGGTCTGCATTTAGTAAAGCTATGGATAGAACTATTATATGCTATAATGGCGTATTGCATGAGATTAACTATCGGTTCGTCTTTATTTTTCAGTTTAAGAATCCTAATGTGCTCCAATAACGTCGAGTGAAAACGCTCGATGTTACCATTGTCATTTGGACTATGAGTTAGGATTTTATGATGAGTTATCTTATGAAGGCGTATGAATTCGGAGAAAAGTTGGTTTGTAAATTCGGTGCCGTTATCAGTGATAATAGTCATAGGTAGTCCATGATGGGTACAGAAACGTAGCAATGCTTGTATAATACTGATGGCGGTACCGTCCCGCAAATGATATGCTTGACCATATTTCGTGAAAACGTCAATGAAAGTTAGGTATTTTTCATTCTGAACTGTAAAGAGGTCCATGTGAATAATTTCAAGTGGTGTGGTAGCTGGAGGCACTATGTTGAACTGAGGTCTAATTGGATTTCTGTCGTATTTAGCTTGACCGCAAATGGTACACTCATTAATAAACTTGGTGATTTGCTCTTTCATCTTTGGCCAGTAATATTTTCGTGAGAGGGCTAGATGACATTCATTTATCCCACGGTGGTTCGTCTTACCATCATGATAGTGTCGGATAATGTCTTGTTGTCGGAGGTATTCTTTAACATTCTCGAGTTCTGTCTTAGCTAATACTAGGTTAAGAGAGGAACTTCTAAATGTGTCTTGTATAATAGGTACTATTGAGTACATGGCTAACGGTGGATTTATTACTATAGCTGTTTTGACCTTAGGGTTGACATATTTTTTGATAGCATTGATAATGTCGCTCTTTAGGTTAGATTCTGAAATTTGGACTGCAATTCGCGTATGGTTTTCAAATGGTTTAGTTACTATCGGTCGGCGTTTTATGTCACCAACTATGGTAAAGTGAATCTGTCGATGAAATTTATTGAGAGGTTCGTCTGTGATGGGGACTTCTAATATAGGATGTTCAATACTAGTGTGTACGGTGTCGGTCGAGGAGTTTGTCGGTGGAGGTGGTGCCTCTGACGGGTTGTTAATCATTGACCTGAGATCCTTAATACTTTCGATCAATGAAGTTATCTCATCCGTTTCCTCGTTATGAATTTCTACGCGGGAGAGAGCATCAGCATTGGTGTTGAGTTTTCCTTTCTTGTACACTACAGTAAAGTCATATTCACTTAGTCTTAGTCGCCATCTGGTCAGTCGTGAGTTGGGTTCTCTCAAGTTCACCATCCATTGTAATGGTTTGTGGTCAGTCAATACCTTAAATTTTCTGCCGAAAAGATAAGGTCTAAAATATTTTGTGGCCCAGACTATGGCAAGCAACTCTTTCTCGATGGTACTATAATTTAGCTCACTTTCATTAAGTGTGCGAGAAGCGTAACAGACGGGTTTGTCGGAACCTATGGGTCCCTGGGATAACACTGCTCCAATAGCGACGTTCGAAGCGTCTGTTGTGAGATTGAATTCTTTCTTGAAGTCTGGGTATTGTAAAATAGGGTCGTTGGTCAGTAAGGTCTTACAACTTTCAAAGGCATTGACATATTCGGGGCTAAGACTAATTTTACTACCTTTCTTTAAGCATAGGGTAAGAGGTTTGGTGATGCGAGCAAAATCGGGGATAAATTTCCGGTAGTAACCCAGAAGGCCTAAAAATTGTTTAATTTCTTTAGGGGTCTTTGGGATTGGATATTTTTTGATTGCAGAGATTTTGTCGGGGTTCGGCTTAATGCCGTCTCTACTAATGATGTGACCCAGGTAAGCAGTTTCGAGCTTCAGAAATTCGGACTTATCCATCTGGATTTTGAAGTTGGAATCCCTAAGTCTTTGGAAAACTTTTTCCAAATTATCCATGTGCTCTTGAAGAGAGGTACTATAGACGATAATATCGTCGAGATACACAAGGCATATGTTATTTTGAAGACCTCTTAGAACATTGTCCATAACTCGTTGGAAGGTGGACGGTGAATTTTTAAGTCCCATGGGCATTCGAAGGAATTCAAAATGCCCGTGTTCCACGTTAAATGCGGTTTTTGGTATGTCTTGAGGGTCCATTTCAACTTGATAAAAGCCACTTGCCAAATCTAAGGTCGTAAAATATTGACACTTTCCTAATTTGTCGAGGACATCACTGATATTTGGTATGGGGTATTTGTCGTCTATCGTTTTTTCGTTCAACTTGCGAAAATCGACTACGAGACGCCATTTCTGTTTTCCAGAAGCGTCAATTTTTTTTGGCACAACCCAAATTGGCGAGCTCCATGCAGAATCAGAGGGTCTTATAATGCCTTGCTCTAGCATTTTTGAAATTTGGTCCCTAACTTCTTCCCGATGAACGAAAGGGTATCGATAGCTTTTAGTATATGCGGGAATTTCATCTGTTGTTCTTATACGATGTTTTATCTTGTTAGTGAATGTCAATGGTTCTCCGTCAATGTAAAATAGATCGGTGTAGCGAGAGCAAAGTGTTAAAAGATTAGCTTTTTCCTCTTCATTAAGGTGGTCTGTGCGTAAACGTGATAATACGTCATCTATGCGATTCGATCGTTCGACTTGCATGCACTCAGCATTGAACAGTTCTGCGCAAGTTGGCTGGTCTAGTGAAAATATGACGTCATTGGGAGTTGGATTTTCTAACTCAACATATCCACGACTATTAGTTACAGTGGTAAGACACTCGTGGATAATACAATTACAAAAAACTTGTTCGCTTACTAAAACATCGCCATCCGGGGCGTTAATGGGTATTCTTACTAATTTTGTACTTTTAGCAGGGATAATATCTTCATATAGGTTGATGTTGCGTGAATTATATACTTTAATTGGATTTGTAGCAGTTCGTGTTACTAGTTGGAAATCTTTTAAATCTATTTTGGCCTCCGGCCATCAAAGTAGTTATGAAAACGGTATACAAATAATTTTATACTATCGACCTCATTGAATTCGTTAAAACACGGTAGCGTTATGGAGTAATCATTTTTACTAACACCGTGAACATTTGTAACTTCGAAAGGGTCATGGTTGAGGGGATAATCATAGAAAAACTTTTGTACAGCCTCGGGGCTAATAAATGACTGGTTAGCGCCAGTGTCGATTAAAAATTTTAAAGGGGGGCAAGAAATTTCTATATAAGGTAACTGTCTTTGAGTCTGTAAATTGAGGTCTATTTTTGCTCTTTGAATGTCTGGTCCGATTGAAAATCCTGATTCTGATTTGAACGGCTAGGACCTGGTTGTGGCTCTATTTCACCTGTTACCTGATTATCGCAAGTTGCATTGCAGTCAGTCATATTCGTGTTATAATCACAGTCATAAAAATTGTAATAGTCATTCCAGTCCGTACAGTAATCATATCCTGTTTCATAGTAGTAGTCAGCGGAATAGTCAGAACTATCGGGCAAAGTAAGTTCATTATGATTTAACTCGCGTGTCCTAAAATAATTATTCGGTGGTGGGTTCCCGTTTCTTTGCCAATCATGCCCTGATATCATGGGTAATGGTTTCGGAGTGAAATGCTGAACGCCGCTCATGGGCTTCGGACCCGAATTTTGTGGTGGATTATTCCTGTATGGTAACCTAAAGACATTACTTTGAGGATGGTAGTTGGGTAATGGTGTACGGAACATTTGTTGCGTTCGAGTAGGCATGCGATTTTGATACTGATTAGGGGTGTTGAATTTGAAGGCCTGGGGCTGAGGTTGATAGCCACGTTGTCCTACTGGAGCAGGCCAGTTAGGTACTGGTGGTCGCGGAGTATTTAATGCGTTAAACGGCATAGCGGACATGATAGGAGGTCTATACATTTTAGGTGCGCTCTGAGCAGTCTGAGCTCTTGGGCCATCATTACGTTGCTGCAGGTATATAATGTTTAATTCTTCCTGCACGAACTCCAGAGCTTTCTCTATGGTTTCTGGACGCATGCACCGTATACGTGAGCCTAAGGGCTCCTTAAGTCCACGTACAAAAGCCTGCATGGTAACTTTCTTATAAAGCGCCCGTTTCGCTTCAATAGTCGTTTGTAAAGTCTCGTGTAACGTCACATAGGTCATGATTGTACTAAACAACGTTTGGCACTGGTCGTAAAATTCCTGAGGGGTTCTGTTACCTTGCGTAGCCAACGAGAGGTCATTGTATAAAGCCGTTTCGTCTCTCTGGTCCGAGAAGTTATTAATAAGAGCTGATCTAATACCTGCCCAAGTTTCAGGAATACCATTTGAATTGATAGTAGATGCGGCAGGCCCTGTGATCTTGTTTAAAATGCCATTCAAAAGACACAGATTCCCTAGCTCACTGCCTGGCTCGGGGCTTGCATACTGAGTAACTATTCGGTCACAGATGTTAATAAACCTGGTTAATACGTTGGGGTTTCCGTCAAAATCAGGCACAAGGCGTAAGGCCTTAAAAATTACGTCAGTGTCCTGTGGCATTTTAAGTTCAAATAAACTACTTAAATTAAAATCTAATTCACTATCTAAATCTCTGTTAATATCTACTATATGTCGGCGCGCCTGTCGCGATGCAGGTTCCCGGGTATAAGATCTTTCGTGATGAAAAATCTTGGACATAAAAGTAACTAGGAATAGATAGGAAGCAACACGAGAAAGATTCTGGTGCACTCACATATATTTCATCTCTGGTTCTTCTCCGTGAATCGATGTCTGGATTCTCCACTCGGCTCCGCAGCTTTTCTGTAGATTCTGGATACTCGTGACGTGACTTGATAGCCGCCCGGGTGACTCGCGATCGTGGTTATCGATGTAAGATGATTCTAACGCGATTCGCGAACCGGCCCGCGAGTATCCTACCGACTGCGCCAATTATGTAAACTGCAGACGGTGGATCGAAAAAAAACCAAAAGTTATTTTAAACTAATTTATTTATAAGAGAAATTATTACAACTAAAATGGTGAAGCCAATTCGATGCTAGAATATGGAATGACAAAAATGTGTAATAAAAGAATTAAAGCTAATGTCGAATTTCGCTGCGTCGGCGCCTCGTGGCTGGACGGACGTCATCGATGCAGTTTCTATGCGCTCGACGTAAACTACGGAATTGCAAGGTGGGCGATATCCATTAGGGATCCGTACTTAACAGACTAGAGACAAGAGCAAACAAATTTTAAATAAAAAAAACACAAACAAACAAAAATGTAAACAAACCCTTCAGGTTTATTATTAGTAAAGATACAAGACTTATTTTATATTAAAAGTCGCTGTTCAGACTTCAGAGACGACTGCAGCTACCTAATAAGGTAATTTTATTTTATTCTTCCTCTTAAAAACATACAAACTAAAGTAGAAAATCTGAATTGCTGAAGTTTGCCGCACGACCACCCGGTTTCTGAAAGGTTTAGGCTTTTCTGTTAAGTGGCTGACAACAGCTAAGTAAATTGCGGTCACTGTCGGACTGCATAGAAAAGAAAGAGAAGCGCGATGACACAAAGCTGGTAATTTATTGTATAATATGAAGCAACTCTCTATTTACAAAAAATCTATTGATTGGACTAAAAAATTAAAACACTATCACGTTAATATATTGTATAATATAGTGTATTAATATATTGTATAGCTTGAAGAACAATTTGGGGAAAAACAGAATTATTGCATGTATATTGTATATGGTTTATAATCGTTAAAAGAAAGTTTTATAGGTATCTTCGTGACTTTTTTCTATCATACCAAATTAGTTGTATTATGTTTTCAACACACTGTCTAACTAGCCTACATATATCCTGAAGAATATCATATATTTGTCTGATTTTTGGCATTTGCCCCACACTAGGAATTTCTCCTGTATCGTGGGTGCGTTTACAAACATTTAAAGTCACATACACAAACAGCCAGACCCGGAACAACTACTTGCAGGTCATACAAATATTTGTTCCGTGCGGGGATCGAACCCGCGACACGTAACGCAGCAGTCAATCGCTTAACCACTGCGCCAACCGTGTCGTCAAAAAAATAAATTAAATTATATAATTAAAATAAATTATAAAACTTGCATTCAGGTCATTTAGTCAGTCCCCTTAAATACAACACAAAAATTTGCTAGCAAACTCGTGTCAAGTGACTTGATTGGTTGTTGTCATTTCGGTCAGCCAATCACAGCAGTTAGACACTTACGTTAATACGTTTGCGTCTGTTAGCAAATTTTTGTGTTGTCTTTCAGAAACTGGGTGTTTTTTTTATCATTACTTTAATGATGCCGATTCTACAGAAAATCGTAACTAAGGGCTGATTTTTCAATAGTCTGATAACTTTTATCTGAGGAATAATTAATATTGTTGTTCGACAGCTTTTCTATAGAAAATATGTCAAACTGTCAAATTTATTCTTCAGATAAAAGTTATCTGACTATTGAAAAATCAGCCGTTAAAAGAGTTGGATTTTCTGTAAGTATGTAACCACTAACCAGAGTTACGACCGCACACACTTCTTGACACACTGCTTAATTAAATTAAGTAGCTATTTTATTATAAGGATCTTGCATCTTAATTAACTATAAAAATCATTGCCACTTTTCGTTGTAATTTTATAACTCAAGAACGGATGGACCGATTTTGCTAATTCTTTTTTTAGAATATTCCTTGAATTACGAGGATGGTTCATACGGAGAGAAAAATTAAAAGAAAAAAAATTTTAGGCGGTACGAAGTTTGCGGGGTCAGCTAGTAAAGTATAATTTAATTTAACATTCAAATATATATGTCAAACAGCTGCAGACATTAAAAACTAGTTTTAATAATATAAAATAAAGTAGTTCTTGCCGGGTTTTGTAATCGAATTTTCGAGTTTTACAAGTCATCTAAGGTCGAGACTCCTTATATACTCGTAGATAGTAGACATTTTCCTGTACCAGTCGGTTATCTTTTAAAGTGAAGGCACGTGAACATATCCGTCAGAAGTTGGCTGAAACATCCCAGCGCTGAGTTGCTGGATTCGTTTTCTCCTCTACCGATCCTCCTCGATTTACCGATTTCTCCTGACCAAGGTTTATTTTGTTTATAGGTATGTATCTATATATTACTATTTATTCTTGTATTAGGTATATAGTCATTTCCGAGCTATCTATCCCGTATGTTGCACACACGGCACCACCCTAAGGTTGACCGGTATAAAATGCCTCAGGCATTAAGTCCGCCTTTGTACAGTATTTTTTTACTTGTTCAAGATTTAATAAATAAATAAATATCCATCCTATTAGGAAAAGCCAATATTTTTTTGACTGTGGTCTAAATATTTGATTATTTATGAAGTTCAGATTGTATAGCTAGATATAACGCAGACAGATAGGATGCGGAAAGCGAAGAGTTGGGTGTTGCAGCCGAGTTTTTAAGAGGCCTAGGTCCAACAATGGACAGCCTATTAGCTGCTGAATTGAGCGATGGAGTAGGGAAAGAAAGAAACAAAAATACGTTTATTGGATTAAGAACAAAAGCACCTTACAACTATGAAAACAGAGCTTAGGTCCCTCAGTCAGTAGGTCACTTTATCACTGTGCATCCAATTTATTGACCACACATAAATCACACGATCATAAAAACTACAGGTTTAATTTAATTTATTTATAGTCGTAAATGAAGCACAGCTCTAACATTATCCTGGGATGCATGCCTGCACCCTAATTTACGTTAGACTTAATCAACGATAACTGACCACTCATAATTTTGATCAGCAAATTGAAGTGGCTCCATGGTAAAAAAATAAAAAGTTTAAACCACCTATTTAGATAATTAAACCTCAAGAAACACTTTGAAACAAAAATATTACATGATTGGGTATTTATTGGTAGGACAAAAGGAGCAAAATAGTTACCCAGTGGTACCCAAGAAACGGCCAAAGAAAGAGAGGTAGACCACAGAAAAGGTGGGGTCATGACTTTGGACTGGTCGCTGGAATAATATGGGGCAGAGTAGCCAGAGACAGATAGGAATGGAGAAGATTGGAGGAGGCCTTTGCCGACTGACAAACGAACACACAAAACATAGACAAACGTCAATATACGAGATAAACGACTACACTTATGTTTGTCCGACTAAAAAGCTAATAATAATAATATTAGATATTTTTTGTGTTTGTTGAATACGGAAGGTCAAGACATTTAATATAATATTTGAAACTTTCCAATACAAATCAAGCTCGTTAAAATATTTGCGGAATTTTAAACTAACGCAACTGGTTTTCATGAGAAGCTATAAATTATTTAAGTAGTTCGTAATACTATAAAAAAACACATTTATTGGTTCATATTTTGCAGTTAACTCAACTCCGTTAAATATACAAAAAACGAGCGACCCTTACAGTAGTCGCATATGGTGTGTAACATCTAACATCTCACCTTAGTAATAAGCAACAAAGCTAAGCTAAGCTTAGTAAGTAACATTATATCCTAAAAAAAAATATTCTGGTATTATTAGAAATGATTTTACGTAACGAAGAATAATTATTTTTAATGAAAATTGTATTTTATTTAATTACAACTAGGAGTAATGCAATTTTTCTTGTCACACACCCGCAACTGATGGCTGACAGTAGGTACCAACCACGGAGCAAATACAAAGAGGAGACGGCCTAAGCAACTGTGCACTGTGATTCTCAACTAGGTCCTGACGTCATCATGTAGGCGTGGCCTTAGTCAGTGTATTGTTGGCGTTCGTCCTGTGCACAGCTCTGTAAACGTTCCGTTTTTACAGCATATTTGCGCTAGAAGACAAAAAGAATGAAGTGTGGTGTTTTATCTTGTAAAAACTACTCGGATAGACGTTCTGATGCTATGGATGGCATCACATTTCATTTGTCAGTAATTTTATGCGTAATTTATTAAAATAGTTCTTCATTCTGCATGTAGTGACATCTAGTGTGAGATAGTTACATAACTACAAAGTAAAATCAACAGGACGAGCGAATAGTTTTGCTATTGACCAGTAGATGTAAAATAAAGAAGTGGGCGGGATCTGATCACCCCTCACCCCGTAAAGTGTCACCCGTTGTTTCATACAGAAACCTTATTACAACATCTCCTCTTTGTATTTGCTCTGTGGTACCAACCTCTCGGAAAATGGGTCGGTACATTGGTCAAATCAAATAGCGCGCGCTTCCCCGGCTACCTATTACACACTTCCGTCGCATTTCACGAACTCACTCCCACATATTGCAGGAAAGCGAGAGGAGGAAAGATATTACACCTGAAAAATTCATACCTACTCGTAAGTGTACTTCTCTCTGAGTTCTTTTTTATATGCATTAATTAATGAACCTACAGTTTACTTTCCTTTAAAAAACTTATATTAGCACTTTAGGTAGGTACAATAAGACCTTTGACGTGACAACATCTTATAATTCGATGGAGCCGGCTGCACGCACGAAAAAACATGACTCATGCGGCGTTACACATGACTCTTGCGGCGTTACCTCGCTCTGAGGCGTTCTATTTAAGGCTTGAAGTGCAAGCGAGAGCGCGGAACGAGCGACAAAGAGGCACAATCGGCCTCCGCGTTCGGCAGCGTTCGACATCTGTCTCTCTCCTATTTAATCAAAAAATCTCCTTCATCTCTTGTCAAGTAAATTCCTGCACATTATTCAAAAGTAAAACATGTTTCTTTTTTTAAACCTCAATTAAAACATACGTTATGAGTATGACTAAAGTCTGGATATATTTTTCAAAGATTTTTCAAAGATTAATCACTTCAAGTGATGATGTTCATGTTTTCTGAGAACAGTATGTACCTAATCCTTTGCTACAAATGATCCCTCTGACGTTTATGCATATTTGTTCGGCTTCTAAATCCTCATGTGTCAACCAATGTGACTTAACTTAGGTAAACAAGTAGCGGTTAGTTCTTTCATGTGTGTCATTCACAAAATGGTGTTGAAATTCAGAAACAAAATTGGTCATATTATAAAACAAGGTTTTTCTTTTGACATGGTTTAAACCATCGAACCTATTTTTGAAATAAGAACCTAACAGAAATCGAAATACACTTTTTATTACAAAACTGACAACTTGGTCTGGTCTTAGATTGTCTATTTTGTATTAAGAACTTTACTAAAGTCGGCACAAAGTTCCAAATACAAAAACTAAATCGAAGATTTAGGCTCGGGCTACAGTTAGATCGTGTTTTGTAATAAGACGGAATAAGTTTTGTGGTATGGTCAAATAAACGTAAGGAAGTATTCAATAATATTTCGCTGAAGGTACTAGGTACCCAGACAGGCACAGAGAAGATCGTTATGGCTATGCTGCCGTCATAAGAAAGAAAGTCGTAACTACGTCAACGTTGATTCCTAGATAATTGAAGTTTTATCTAAAATTAAGGCCCGCAATTTACTGAATGGTTTTAGTTAGTGATTTTTGTTTTATAAGACGTCAAAAAATATAGGCTTTATTTTGAACCTTAATTGACACAAAAGGTCGTTATTGTGTAATTAAGGCTTTTCAGTATCAAAAACCAGAATTTATGTCGTAGTTAAAGCTAAAATCCTTATGCTATCACTAATCTAATACGAGTTATAACTTTGTGTGTAAGACCATAAGATTGCACTTTCTTTGCTGATTCCGAATATGTTAATAACAATTTTTTGACAAAATCGTCAGTTACGGCATTCTTTCTTATGACGGCAGTATGGTGGTTCCGATAAGTCGGTTAATGAACCAAAAGTGTAATGAATGTGAACGGGACTGCATTAATGCATTTTGAAAGTATGTTACAGAAAGTGTTGTTTGCCTGACTACCCCAGAAGGAAATAATAATAATAATATAATAATAATAATATGAGACAACATCTACACAAGGTCTTCAGATCCCGTACTAGGTAGAACCTGTACTACGGTAACCTGATGACTGATATACATACTTATATACATATACACACCCAGACACAGGTCAAACAGACATGTTCATGCACACAAATATTTGACTTGACCAGGGATCGAACCCGGGACCAGCGGCTCAGAAGGCAGGGTCGCAACCAACTGCACCAACCGGTCAGTCAGGAAATAATTTTAAATGACACTGTGGATTACTTTCGGAGCTAGGAAAACCTAAAGCGACACGAATTATTTCACTTGTACGAATTATATCACTCTATTATAAACTGTATCAAAATCAAAAGTCATTTATCCAAACTAGGCTGAGAATCAGCACTTTTTGAACGTCAACCATTGCATGAGACAGTCCCCCAAAACGCCCGCTTTTCACCACTTCCTGGTGCTTTAACTGGGAAGAAGAAGTGGCGGAACAAACTCCCCAGCAGCACAGCTGTCTGTTCAGTTAGAAGAACTGGATTATATACCGTAGTACCTAAGTAATTAACATTACGAAGCACAAAACATTAAATTAAATTATTTGCCATAAGTCAGTTCAGCTAGCATACACCAATATAACCAACAAAATATTGAAAACTATACTCAAGCAGAAATAAATAATAAAAACGTAAACATAACTTAATACTTACTAAAAGCCTCCAGGCATAAAGGGCGTGCCCGCTTACATTTGCAATGCTGCAATAGGTAGGCATGTATAAATAGCTGTAACTTGAACTCACAAATGATAAACAAGGACCTTCGAAGTAAAATAAAGAAACAGTTAATTACTAATAACAATAGTATCATTCGCTACCTTTATGATCAACCGAACGGTTGGTGCAGTTGGTAGCGACCCTGCCTTCTGAGCCGCTGGTCCCGGGTTCGATACCCGGACAAGTCAAACATTTGTGTGCATGAACATGTCTGTTTGACCTGTGTCTATCATGTATATAAGTATGTATATCAGTCATCAGGCTACCGTAGTACAGGCTCTACCTAGTTCGGGACCTGAAGACCTTGTGTGGATGTTGTCTTGACATCAACATTTTCTCAAATAAAACTTCGGAAGCATGAGTGACGTAATTTGCTTTGCAAGTAGGTAACCTATGATAATTTCAACAATAAACAAAAAAAAAACATTGCCGACTCCTGTCATTGTATTATTAATTGATATCTACCGAATGTTCGAAAAAACAGCAAATAACGAGTAACCTACGTACCTATGCAAAAACGATCCGTTACTTTGAATATTTATTATTCAAAATTGTTTTCCTTGTTGCGGTTTAGTAGCCTTCTTCATAAAGCCCCTATACATTTATATATACTATACATATGGTATTACATCCATATTGTTGTGACAAGGCATGAGTTAACATTTCGAAACAAAAACACAAACAGTGCAAACATTTTTTTTGGTACCTACTCCAACAAAATTAAAGCTGTGCCGAAGGATTAAAAAAATATGCAGCAAATGAAAAAGATACTCTTTTGCCGGACCTAAGTAAAGACAGTTTTAAATCAGAAAATAATATTTTAAGTGGCTACTTCATATATAAGATTTTTACATTCCCTAAGCACAGCAATGCGAGGAAGCGATAGTGCAAGTCATCCGGTTATCTTGATTAATGGCGAGACTCCGACTAATATCTTTGTATCACAGAGTACTTACTTTATATATATAGATACTTTGTATTTTTAAACGACTTCAAATAAGGAGGACGTTATTATGTTCGTCCGTATGTTTTTGATGAAATAATATCGTTTGCTGCCAAGGAGGATTCTTAATGTGTTTACTCTATTATATTATGCCCTTGTTTGTTGGCAACCAACTATATTATTTCAACGTTAAAATCCATTTTATAGTTTCTTCCCGATTAACCCCTGCGTCCCTATTAACCCCGTTTTACGGTATGTTTAACGATGTTCGTCAAAAGTAGGCCGATTTAGAAAATTTGAAAATGTTCATTTGTTAGAGGAAGCTTGCGCAGTCGTCGCATATACCTAATATATATATATAACTTTTCTTGGGTAGTTTTTGAGTTAGCTTTGATAATACCTACGTATATAATCATTTTTTTCTATCTTGATGATGTTAAGTACTTATAATACTTTCTGTTACTGTTGTTTGCCAAGTAGTGTTATTTATAGGAATAGGTTTGGGGCTTGGGGTCGATACCACAATTAAAAAGTGAAAAATAAACTTTTTTTTTTAATATTTTTGTGATATCCAAGTATTAAGTACCTACCTAAATATCTACAGGTCAGTACAGTCAAGGAAATTAGTTGTTAAGCAAACTGAAACCCTATTTCAATTTGCCGTGTTATAGTAGCCATTTCATACAACTTTCAAAGTATGACAGTTATGATTTTAATAATACGGACAATATAAGTTGGTAGTAAAGGACTATGGGATTTTGTATAAGCCCCGTCCTCATCCTTCAACAGTAGGATACAAAATGTCAATATGATTAATGGAATCCAGGAAAACACTTAGGTACTGCATTTTTCAATTGCAAACGTGGTGCGATTTTTTTGTAATAAAAAAAAGGTTTTCGGAAAAAATGTGTCAACTATAGATATTTAAAAAATAAAAAAAAAACCGATTAGATTAAAAAACGATAGCGGTCAACAACTCAAGTTAAAAAAAAAACTGAAAAGCTAAAAACAAGCCCATTTTAAATGAAATAAAAAACGTGTCAATTATGGATATTTAAAAACAAAATATTAAAAAAACAAAAAAAACCCGACTGCGGTAATTTAAATTAAATAAAAATTGGAAGCAGGCGAGACCCATTCCATTTTTTTTATTTGTTGTAAAAGAAAATAAATAAAATATTTTTAATTCAGATATCAAAGATCCATAATATGGTTCTTTGATATCTGAATTACCTACATATTATGTAGGTAAAGGTATGTTACATACATTATCACAACAATTAAAATTAAAAATTAAAATGTAGATTAAAAGAATCACAATCACTAAAATAATCGATAATAATATCGATTAATCTAGAATCACAATTAAAATATAAATTAAAATAATAGTTAAATTACTGATTTAATCAGGGACTTCCACAGCGGCTGACACGCATTCTGCAGATCAGGGATACCGTCCTTCTGCGAATGATGGCATGAAAGCCATCAGTGCGAAACAGCGCGAACATCCCCGATGCACTACAGAAACGTGGCAGCCCCAACATCATCCTGAATATATTATTATACTGGATGCGAAGGGCATCCAGCGATCTTTTGGTGTGACAGACCCACAGACTTCCAATGTAAAAGCTCTGACAATATGCCTTAAAAAGCGTAACCTTCACTTGTTCAGAGCAACGGGAGAATCTGCAGGCCAGCATATTACCTCTGATCGCTAGAGCCCTTCGCTCCCTCTCGATGTCTACATCGTCCTGAAGGCCGTCGGTAAGGAAATGTCCCAGATACTTAAGCTTCACGACACTATTTATGCTCAAGCCATTTAGGGTAACATTGTGACAATGATCTGGACGTTCACCGGCGGTCATAAAGACCATTTACTCGCTTTTCAGTACATTTTATGAAAGGCCATGTTCATCAGCATAGGCCTCACACACTTTTAACAACTCTCCGAGGCCACCCGACGCGACGTCGGGCTCAGCAGCACCATATCGTCCGCGTAGCTTATATTGTTAATGCACACGCCACCTGCTTTCAGCTTTTCAGTTTTTTTTTTAGCTTTTAATTTTTTTTTTACTTAATAATTTACAGCAGTTGGGTTTTTTGTTTTTTTTTTATTTCCAACTTTGTGGTTTACAAATATGAAAGATTTCGCAGACGGTTTAGTTCTTGAAAGGAATTTTGGGCGTGAGAGTTATTTAAAAGCTTTTTTGGATTAAGTGCTTCGAGCTTCCTAACTCTGCTCAAAGCAATATAAGCTTGACCTTTTATTTTAGCATTTTTTATTCCAAATGACATGTAAACATACAAGTTGCATAAATGTTTGCAAGCTATTTATGAAACCCTTCACCCGATAGGTTTTGAGATAAAAAAATCTTTTGAAGACGCATTAAGGCGCCAAAAATCGGCCATTTAGATTTTTTTTTATTTTGATATACCCAGTGTCACTCTCACAATTAATACGAATCTAACGCACCTCTCAAGCTGAAATCGATCAAGCCGTTTAGGCAACAGGTTGTGCCAAAGAAATATACATACATACACTTGAAAAACATAACCCTCCTTTTGGCGCTGTCGGGTAAAAAGGCCTGACAAGAGACGCGGATCGCACGCGCACGGCCTTTTGCGCGTTGAGCAGTGCCTTTGTGTCGCGCGCGATTAACATCACACAATCACATTATAACGAAAAGGGTCAGATATGAGTTGTTTGATACAGTCCGATCCTCATATTTACTGTACAAACTACCTAATGCCTACACATTGGAAGAATACCGGCATGATATAAAATCAAGTAAGCACAAACGTTGACAGGTTTTTTTTTTGGGAATTTGTCAGCCGGTCAATTGTCTTACGGAAACATAAAACACGGCCTCAAGTAACTTCAGATTTTCCCCAGTTAATTTTCGGTACCTACTTCAAACTAAATAAGACCTACAAATAATGAGTAATCGGTAATATTTGCACAGTGCACGGGTAGCGGCTGTAAGGACTTTATTCTTGGAAGCTACATAATTATGATTTTGCAGTTTTCGTATTGCTTCCATATTTATCATGTTTAAAATCTGCCATTAATGCGTTAATAAGGCGTCTGGCATTAATGCTGAAATGCACCTTTTTTGTGGCAGCCGTAAGGCACACACTAATCTCGTTAAACTATATTTTCACTTTTTTATTTGGTTGATGTGTAATATCTTTCCTCTGGCTTTCCTGCAATCTGTGGGAGTGATTTCGTGAAATGCGACGGAAGTAACAGGAAGCCGAGGAAGCGCGCGCTATTTGATTTGACCAATGAGCGCGCGCGGTGGTAGAGTTGGCCGTCAGATTGTACCAACCAATTTTCCGAAAGGTTGGTACTGTCAGCCAACAGTTGCGTGTGTGTGACGAGAAAGAGAAATAGAGAAGGTGAACGCATCAGCTGTGCGCTTAACCTCAAATAATCATTTCAAATAATACCTGAATCATTATTTTTTTGCTTATTATAGTGCGTTTCACGAAAGAATTCCCTTCGCCGTTATATTGGCACACCTGACTGTCAAGAACGTCAAACGCTAGACGCATCGTAGGCTTTGTTGAGTTTTTCCAAGATTTATAGTTGTTTTACGGTTTTAATCACGCCGAAGACACTTAAAAGTGGCGAAAGAGAGTTGGTGTTGAAAGTCAAAACGTTTTGTGAGAGTGAAAAACGTTACAAAGCGCCAATAATTCCATTAGAATGTGTGAGACTTCGCGTCGCCGCCATAAAATAGGGTTGCCATTGCCAGAACTAGATGCTCCCTAGTCCCCGCTGCTACCCCGTAGGTGCCTAGCTACACCTTTTAAAATAATTAAAGACCATAAAGAACCACCTATCTACGAAGTCGATTCATTGTTAAAAGAACACGGTCATAAAGTTGTAAGACTTCACCCTTATCATTGTGACCTGAATCCAATCGAACTCATATGGAGTCTTTTGTAAAGGCAGATTGCTGAAAAAAACGTGGGTCAGGAAGCAAAAAATATTGTAAAAATAACTGAAGAGGCAATTTGCAGTAGCACGCCATTAGAGTGGATAAAAGAATGCAGCCACGTAGAAACCATAGAAGATAAGTACTTCAACAATGGAGTAACTGTTGATAACAAAATAGATCGATTTATAATAGAAGTAGGAGATGACTAGATATACTATAGGAGATACATCAAACGATAGTGACCCTGGAGATGGTGCTATATCGGGTGTAGGTCCTTTGGAGGAGCACAGTTATTTTAAAAAGTAATTTTGTTGTTAATCATTACAGCTTATTAAGAAGTTTCGCAAATAAAAAATTATTATGGTTATATTAAGAGTTTAATTTTATGAATACTTATGTTTACACGTAAGGTATAATTTTCTATAGACCTTTGTTGAAAGGTGACCAAACAAAAAGAACGACCAAAATGAATTTTCGTTTTCAATTTATACTGATTTATTGGGTAATATAATTTTCACAGCCTGGCAGCACTCATTTAAGTGCTACCAACATTACAGCGAAGGGACTTCTTTGATGAAACGCACTATACCAAGGTGAGATGTCAGATGTTACACATCATATGCGACTACTGTAAGGCTTGCTCGTTTTTTTTTTTAATTATCATTTTACGTAGGTACCTTCTGTGTCCAAATAAACGTTATTCGTTCTTTTAAACATTTTCATATTATTTTAATACAAAAATATGGGCTAGCTGGTTGGGTATGGGCAAGATGGATAGCCTTATACAGGCGTAGTCCCGTTATTCAGTTCTTATAATCAGTAAAACGCATGTTATTTTTAACTAGCCTTTACCTGCGGCTTACCGAGTTAAAAAAGTTCTAATCCAGGTCATGTTCTACCCGTGTGCCAAGTTTCATCCAAATACGTTCAGCTGTTTTAGCGTGAAAGCGTAGAAATGAAATGAAATGAAATGGTGCCGAGTCTGTTGTACACCGAACTAAACTATCACTAAAATTCCTTACTTTTGGCTATGAGAATCTTAACGCTATTCTGCAAATAAAATCTCTAAATTTAAAAATAATTTTGACATACCTAAAATCAAATTTGGCAATTGCGACTCTACGTGGTACTTGTTTGCCGTACCACGTGATTATTTTTTTAGAGCAGGAGGCGCCTATTAATAGCTGCCTCGACATGTTTTGTATGGAATTTTTCACTTTTTGTATGGAAAACATTAATAATAATAATAATATAATAATATATTTATTCAGAAATCACATGGCTTAAAAATATGTACAGATTTGCTTAAATGTAAATTATATTCCTAAGACTTACCAACACGTTGGATTTTAGAGGTTTAGGGCTTTTCTAAAGGGGGTCGAAATTTTCATTGGGTCATCAGGGGGTCGAGATAAGTATAAGCAAAAGAAAAGAAAAAAAGTTACAGTAGGTACTGTTTTTGCATCTGAAGTCGAGGTGTTGTGGTGTGAATTTTAGTTCATGACAACTAATTTTATTCCACACCTTTTTAGTCGCGATAAAAAATAGGCAGATTTAGTTAGACAATCAAAATTTTTGGTGAAAAACGTAAAATTCTGAATAGAAAATTGCCATTTTCACTAAATTATAATCTCAGTGCCATCATAGTGCTGTCAAACTAAAATTTAGTTAAGTTGTGTCACTTTAGTCAATTTCAGAATGGGAAATCGTCGTTTGACAGGAATAAACTAAATTTTGGTGATTCTTAGTCTAGTTTAGAGAATTTTGTGACAAGAGAATCCGCACGAATGTTTATTTCTGTAAGTAGATCTTTTGAGACACTTTTACACGTCAATATTTTAAAACTAGATGGCGCCGGCATTTCCTAGCTGACTGATCCCTGAGAAGAAATGCCGAAACAAGCTCAGAGGGCATGGTCTCCTTACAAACAAACTCACTTTCGCATTTATAATATTGGATAGGAAGTTAGGATTAAACCACGTACGCACGGCTACAGATCAAGCTATAAGTACATTTCCAGTATAAGCTGATCTCGCATTGTATAGGATTTCCTTACAATGAGAGTTCAGTGTGAACTGGAAATGTTTAAGCTTGACGTGTAGCCGTGTGTACTTATTGATATTTAAGTCATCATCATCTGCCAGCCTTTACCCAACTATATTGGGGTTGGCTTCCAGTTTAACCTGATGCAGCTGAATACAAGTATTTTACATGGAGCGACTGCCTATCTGACCTCCACAACCCAGTAATTGAGTATTACAATACCCCTTGGTAAGACTGGTTGTCAGAATTTCGGGCCTCTGACGACAAGAACTGTCAAAGATCCACGAATGACAGCCGGGATTATCAGATAACGCGCTTTCCGAGGCACGGAAAAAAAGAAAATGAAAAGTATGTAGGTACCCATTAGATAAAAAATACAAGGTATAATAATTGAAATGTCTGAAAACCTCATACTTAAGGGTCGTAAAAGTTGTTCATATTGATTGATGACTACAATGACCCGCTAAGCCCTTAGAGGTTTTATATTACATCGTGTACCTTTACGAATTAGTACAATGTTTTTAATAAAAACTTTTTTTTTTAAAACCGCTATGTACAAAGAGAACAATAACTTCAATTTCGGAATCCGGTGTTTTAGGTTTTGTATTTTCGTTGTTTTCCATTTGCAATGGGACCAATCTGAAAGTATATCCTTACAAATAAAAAGAAATTTTCCAAATCGGTTAATAAATTACAGATTTCTTAGGTATTTTTTTTTTAATACCACTGTATTTAGAACCTAAAAATGACGTTTATCTACTATCCATGCGTAGACAGAGAATGCTATAGACAAATTGATGTGTTTTGTCGCATTCACACAAGAAAAAGAGCAAGTTACGCCGATGTCGTGTAAAGAAATGAGACAGAACGATGAGATTTTTTGTTTCACAGCGCGTGCCACGATTTTGACGGTTTTAGCATAGTACTTTGCTAAACAAAGTTTGACAGATAGTTATCGTCTTCTTGTAAAATTCAGTTTTATGTGCTTTAAGTTTAGTAATTTATGTTATTTTATGTTGTGAACAATTTAGTCTTAATATTTTAACCATTAAATAAAAAAACATGGTGCGGTGTAGCGATCTAAGGTCTAAAAGTGATAGGTGAAACGAAAATGCCAGACTTGTCCGTTCATTCGTAAGTATAGCACTTTTTATCAGTAACTAGGCTATCAATAACATTTTACTGTGTTCATACATTGTGAATAATGTACCCTAGACATAAATTCATCGATAAAAAGCACAAAATTAACATTATTAAATTCTAACCTAAGAATTTTGGTGTTGCCAATTTTCCATAAATTATTGCCCACTTTTATGGGAAATATGTATTCTGTAGTGTGTATCCTAATCCTAACTAATATTATAAGTAAATACGAAATTGAGTTTATTTGTTGGTTTGTTTGTTAGGCTTTCCCGCTAAAACGGTTTATCAGATTTGGATGAAATTTGGCACATCGTTATATTACTTGGGTTAGGACATAGGATACTTTTTATCGCAATATTCTCACGGAACCGAGACACATGCGGGTAAAAGCGCGGGGCGCAGCTAGTTAATTGTATATTATTATCTGAAAGATTAATGGCTTGTTGCAGTTTCCCTGAATATGATAATTTACGTCGGAATTGGATCGTAGCTACAGGACGAACAGATTGGACACCAAAACCGTCATCAAAAATTTGCAGCATTTAAATAAAAAAAATGTTAAATAAAAAGAAGAAACTAACACTGCTATTACCGAATACAGTACCTATTCTGCTAAACATTCAGTTGATAACATAATTATTAAGTTTCGATACAGGTTTTATATGTTTTTTATACATGTTCAGTGTTTTTAAAACTGTTATATTACAATTATCTGTTGCGAACTATTATTTTGTACATTTTATGTGCAATAAATGACTGAGACAGGCTTATCTTAAACTCTGAACGCGATTCAAAATATCGATCAAGAATTTAAAATATCATTTTCCGTAAACAACATCTTCTTACATCTATTTTGTATTAACGTCTTAAAGATAATAATTTTTTTATGGAATCAAAGGCCTGTATTCCATCATCTTCCTCCATCAGTTTACATGAAGAAACGAATATGGAAATTGAAAATAATTTAAGCATTCTTGTAAGTACAGTATATTATAATAATTTCTAAGTACAAGTATTTGTACTTACAAATTACTATAATATACTTATTGAAATACGTTATTGACGGACAATTTAGGACAATAACGTGTAAAATCAATAAAAGCTAATTAAAAATAAACTTGTATTATTTACAAAGCCAGATACTACTATCATCTAAGAAAATGTAGGTATTTAGAATCACATCATCATCATCCATCGTCACTCTCTCCTGCTTTTAAGGGGTTGAGGGAGCATGCGTAGTTCATGCAAACGTAATAAGTACCAAAATAATTTGTAAATCAAACATAATCCTATATCTAGGAATCTGTAGCTAGGGTGTATTTATTCCGATTGTATTACAGAATATCTAGGTTCCCAAATATGTATTTTGAACGGACACTGATTTAAAGACGATTTATGAGAAACATAAATGATCTATAGACATTTAAAATTGTGGGGTAAATTTTTCCTCACACGGTAACCCTAAATGTGTGACGTATTTTTGTTTTGTCTCTTTCTGCGACACGCTTTGCATGCGTCTATAGCATTCTCTGTCTACGTATCCATGCTATAAATCCTCTATAAAAGTTTCTGAAACAGTTAGCTTATTGCCAACATTAAAACAACCAGTGTCATAGTAACCATAATATCATCCAAACGAATGTTACAATGTTGTACTAAATTTCATTAAGCAACTCGAACTCGATCCCTTCCTTACTCATCAAACAGCCACAGCAACTCAATTCGTGGTATCTTTATGAATTTCAAAAAAAGAACATTGTCATGCACGCGCGTTTCACTCAACAACATTTTTTTTTAAAACTTGTAATTTATTCTGGTTCTTCAGTTTGTTTCAGATCTTTTATAGAGGATTCATATCACAGGTTTAGATAAAGTCTTGTATACAACTGTACATAATTATTTAATAAAACACTCATTAGGCTATTTATCTGATCTTTGCGTTATGCTCGTGAGCGGGTGCTGCTTGTGGTGACAGGTCATCTTGCTGACTTTCGTTTTGTTATTGTTATTAGTAGTTAATGTTTCTTTATTTTACTTCGAAGGTCCTAGTTTATCATTTGTGACTTCAAGTCACAGCTACATATACATATAAACATAATGCAGCATTGCAAATGTAAGCGGGCACGCCCTTTATGTCTGGAGGTTTATTGTGTATTAAGTTCTGTTTATAAACTTATATTTTTATTTTTTTTCTGCTTGAGTAGGTATAATTTTCAATATTGGCGTGTGCTAGCTGACATATTATTATGGCAAATAATTTTATTTAATGTATCGGGTTTCGTAATGTAAATAATAAATAATTTTCCTCATACTTAACTACTACTGTATAGAATCCTTCTTCTAACTGAACAGACAGCTGTGCTGCTGGGGAGTTTGTTGCGCCACTTCTTCTTCCCAGCTAAAGCACTAGGAAGTGGTGAAGGGCGGGCGTTTTGAGGGGACTGTCTTATGTAATTTTGACGTTCAAAAAGTGCTGATTCCCAGCCTAGTTTTAATACCCCTTAAACTGTTGCATAAATAACTATTGCGCATAAATTTACAGCTTTGTTCGATCTAAGAATCTACAAGCGCCAAAGTAGCCCGCGAAATTCAAATTTTCTTAGAATTTTGCAATTTTCAGGTCAGTGTCAGGTTGTATGTTGATCAAAATATGATTCGCGACAGTAATAAGTAGGTATGTATTTACAGGATTTTAATCATTAAAATCATCAATACAACCCTCTAAGTTCATAGTCATTCAATGGGATTAGGTATATGAAAGATGATAATAAAAATCTTGAATAGATTCACTGACAGACAACGTGTTTGCATTATGCATAAGATTTCTTTTTATAACGAAATTGAGCACTATGTATGAATTTTGAAAGTTTGTCCCATAGAGGGTTAAAAATATGAAAGTTTGAATGAAATTTCTTCATTTTTGGCGATGAAAAATTCCATCGGGCAACTGTTTTTTTGTTTTTAATTATTATTTATGAATATTTTGTTGATTGATGTCTATAAATAAATAGGTAGGTACATACATTTTTTTTATCATTTCCTTTTTATTTTGATTATTATGGAGTAGAGTTAAGTACCATATATTAATTTGACCTACCTACATTTCTATGGTAGATAGGTAATTTGGTGACCATAATAAGTAAATTAACTTGAGGTTCAATAATGCCTTATGAAACTGACTCGAAACTGAAACCGACTCATACCTCCGGCATATTCATCATCGAATCGACGCGGATGTGTTATACAATCTCGCAACAATTTTGGTAAAGCAATTAATATCCAATGTTAATGAATACTCACGTAATCGTTAATTGTTGTTGGTTGACTGACCGGTTGGTGCAGTTGGTAGCGACCCTAACTTCTAAGCCGCTGGTCTCGGGCTCGATCCCCGGGCAAGTCAAACATTTGTGTGCATGAACATGTCTGTTTGAACTGTGTCTGGGTGTGTTTATGTATATAAGTATGTATATCAGTCATCAGGATACCGTAGTACAGGCTCTACCTAGTTCGGGACTTGAAGACCTTGTGTGGATGTTGTCCCATATTTAAAAAAAAATATATTTATGGTAGGAGCCCAGAGGGTTTTTGAGCAAGCATGTGCATGGTGGAAAATTGATAGCTGAGTAGGTGCGGCATGATGAGAGAACACCGAAAATATATTTGAAAAATTTCAGAAAGGAACCCGTGGTCAGGAGTCCGCTTTCAGATTTTGAAAATGGACCTAAAATAAAGTGATCTTCACTTCATTGTTAAACCATCAATGAATCATTCAATCTGTTGATCATATTTTTGTTAATCTTAAAAATTCACACTTTCCTTTACTTTGCCGTGTGTCAATACTTCCCAGAATTTGATGCTTATTAACGACACCATCGAACGGTGCCATAACAGGCTGTGTATTTTTTTCAAAATCTACGTGTTCGATTTCTAGGTAGAGCAATTATTGATTTCTCAAAAATCGAATGATGTAATTTTAGTTTTCAACACAGCCTATGATATTTTTGAACACGTAACACCACAGTGTTATAAATGACATAGAAATCGTCTAAACTGTCCGACAAGAACCCGTCTGATAAGAAGGGTTGTTTTAAAGCGTATATTTTATGGTACACTAGTTATGCCCTATGAATGTAGGATTCTTTATTCTCTCGTAGGGATGCATTTTAATTATTTACATGTCGTTAAGTTTGTGATGACCGCCCAGCGTATCGCACTTCACTCACAATCCGAATGATTTTCAAGGAAATTCCTAATCCAATAGATGAAACGTGGCGTTTCACAAAAATAACCATGGCGGACTTTAGAACACAATGAAGTCGTGAAAAAAAAAGTTATTAGTAACTCAAAATAAAGGGCTTGAGGAGACGATTCCAACAATCTGACTTCTTCTTTTCATTTCGACGGTACATTTATGTTTCTTATGTTGTTTGGGCCCAGTAGGTGGCCTTCAGTCACAGTTCAATTAAGGGTGCAGGTGACCGGACATTTGAGACACTAGCAAATGGGGCATAGTCTGTTCAGGAGCACCGCACCCGCACTAGATGTTAGATGAATAGATAATGCCTCATTTTGCTATATTATGTTTAGAGCTGAACTGAATCAATTACGAATCCAAGTAGGCTACTTGGATCCGTAATTGATTCAGTGCTTTCCAAATAGACCATTGCACTTCGCGACTGAGAGGCGAGTGTTCTTGGGAGTTGCGAAGTCTTGAGGTGATGGTTTCCCACCTCCTCCCGCAATGTAATTCACTCTTTAGGTGTCCTGCCTTGGATCGAACCAAAATAATAATCTTTTAAATACAAAAATTTCCTGCAGGTTGGCCAAGTAACGAATGCTGTGGTGGGATTTCAAATATAATCACTTTAATTTTAAATTAATAACTCTTTGTCTGTGCTGTCCTTTTTGCGCTTTATTCCTAAGTGATTAAATGATTTTTATTTATGTAAGTAGGTTTGAACAAACACTTTTACAGGTCAATCGTATTTTAAAAACTAGATGAGGTCGGCATTTCCTATCTGACTACTCTGAGAAGAAAGGCCGAAACAGATTCAGAGGTCACAGTCTCTTTTAAAGCCCAGACAAAATCTTGGTAAGATCATGTGAAGGCTTTGTAGATCGGTGTCTGAAATGGTCTTATGAGATTAAGATTCAGAGACATAATGATTTAACATTTTAAAAGGTTCAATAATAATGTTTTTTTTTAAAAAGCAATAGGCAAATTGCTTCACCCAAAGGAACAGGTATCAACTTATCTACATGGGTTACTTCTTCACAAAAAACCTTTTTTTCCTTTTACGCACTTCAGTTCCCAGTGTGTTTTCCCAAATTGTTGAATGACGTTCTCTTTGATGAATGCCTAACGGCATCTGACGCACTGTCAACCATTTATTGTTAACAGTAAGTATTTATTTTATTGTAAGTCCGATCATTTTCTGAAGACGGTAGGTAGGTACGTATAACATAAAAAATTCAAAACGTATATAAAAAAAATACTTGTGGTAACCTATATTCCTACAGATCTACCAAGAAAGGGTGCACTTCAGCAATGATCGTATATTTTCGGAAATGAGAACATGTGATGATGCGATCTAATATAGAGCAAGTAACAATAATGGAAGTAGAAGTACTTACCTATTTGTTACCATGGTTACAAAATTAAAGATCAACAACTAAATGCAATTCCAAAAAACGTTTCAACACTTTTGAGTGATAGATGACGCGGTGCCACCAGAGTAAGTAACTCAACAGAGAGAAAACTTCATACAAACTAATCATAGGTGCACCACCACAAAACGTGGCAGAACAAAGCTTAGAAGCTTTGCCTCTGCGGGGGTTACTCTGTGGCGCGGCGTTCGTACGAATTCGGAAACACGAAGATTACTTACTAAGCGCTACTTTTTTTAGCATATATAGTACTACTTATTTTAACTGTACTTATAGGTAGGTAGGTGCTGCTTGATAGAATCTGCCAAAGCCCTTTTTGGTACACGTAAACACAGATCATCTTTTCTACGTACCTACATCAAATTACTGTCGTGATTCAAATAAAAAAAACAACAGCTCAATAGCGTGACTCACAATAAATACAATCTTCTTCATTTTGATTTCACAATACAAAAAAGGCATTGCTTTAGATAAAAATAAAAAAACTCAACAACGTTACTCAGGCTCCATTTATGGTTATAACGGGTGTAAAAATACCTTTAACGCAGCCGCGGGTCACTTGTTCTTCCTGTTATTATGATAACTTTTTTGTGCTGGACCATACCTGGGCACCTTCTGGTTACGGAGATATTGAAGGTCAAAGTTACAACTTTTTTGACGTTTAGTTACCAAAATCAAGTTAAATGTTATAATAACTTAACTTTCAATACTCTCACGATCCCTGTACCGCTGCATTCACCCATAGGCACGATGTTTTGCGAACGTCACTGCCTTTGATCATCAATAGTAGGTACTAGATTTACGATGAGCGCATCAAAAACGGCCGGAAAAATAACACCACAAATAATATTGTGATTTTATTTTGCATCAGTTTTTTCAACCTCATTGATTAGAAATTATTTTTTATTTTTCCATAAATATTTTCGTACTTATTTCAAAACTACGTTTACTTTTCAATCGAAGTAGAAGATACATTGCAAACGATAATAAACCTTATGTTTGAGTGTTAAGGTTTATAATCAAGTTATATGCAATCGCGGCCACTTGTGCGATGTGTTTTTGTTCCTAATCCTCAATCTAGTGCTATTGTTGATCCAAAGGTCACTGAGCATTACCAGATAATTTTACCACCAAAAACAAAAGTCTTTTCCAAGCAATTCTTTTTGCACAAAGTTTTAGTGGGTGTTTTTCTTTTTACATTCTTTATATACTAAGTTATTTATGGTATATAAATGTAGGTGCAACAGGCTGGCATAGCTGGCAACGCTCCAAAATACAGCGCAATGTTATCAAAGCACCGTCTATTTATAACTTTATAAGTATCAGCTTAAACTTAGGATGCAACATTAGGATAAATGGAAAGGGCTGTGTCGTGTAGTTATGAAGATGAATGTCCGTTTTTACTAACACTAGGCGACATCTAAATGTATACTTAATTACCAATTACCTCTTACAATCTCAGCGCTGAGCCGAGCGTTGACAAACCAACAGTGCGCTTTTATTTGGGTATTCATTTAGATGCCTTTTAGTGTTAGTGTGTAGCGGTATCTACATCGCCACATACGAACCACGCATTACACTGACGTCACGCAAAATCCTGCATCGAGCAAGCAGAGTTTACCGTGCAACTAGCATATATACAACGACCCGACATCAATCGTCGGGCAGCTGCCCACCAGACACGACACCCGTCTGGTCGGAGGATCCTCCCTTTTCTATGTAGGTATGAGTGAACTTTAGACTCTGTTCCTCATGCCTCTATACTGGTGACCCCGACGCGATCGTGTCGCTACAAGCGAAACCGAGCATAATACAGTACACGGAAATTATTATGGCAATTGGCGTGTGAGCTTTAGAAAGAGACACAGTTATGATAAGAGTGGCAAAGACGACGCTCTACAAAGTTGAAGAACCAATAATAATGCAGGGCAAAGGACGGTCCCGCAATCGCGTCGAATTCACGGAAGGGTCAGCCCGCACGCTCCATCTTTGATGCCGAAGCCAGTCTCGTTTGTGCCGAGTACGTCCACCATCTTTTTGGTTGTACGCGTCAAATTGAGTCATGCATTGCTGACTGGCAATTTTCTGAAGTTTCTAACCAGCTGGAGTACCGTGAGTGGTGGAACTGGATGAGTGCGTGCGGCTAACTGCTCAAGGAGGGTAAAGATGCCTTCCAACATTCGTTTTAACACACAAGCTTCAATCGGCTAGCAAAAAAGTTATGACAGCTTAACTTCCCCAGAAGGAGGAAATCCATGAGGAATAATTCTACACAATAAAAAAGTCACAAGGAACTGGATACAAAAAATGCACATAAATGACACTAATGGCAACAAAAAGGTCAAATAAAATTGGACTTGCCGTTGACTACCGGTTCCATCTCAAATCATTTTATTAGCCAACAAAGTTAAATATATAACTGTGTGTCGTGATGTCATTCGTAAATATTTGACGATCTAAGGCACTAGCCGGCAGCTCCGGCTCCGGCCGGCAGGTGGAGTGCATTCTATCCAATTGTTTATACTTCTCTTGCTTGCTCGGCGAGTACCTACTAATGCTTGCAACAACTGTAAGAAGAAACTAGGTGGGTACCTCCTACTACTGCCAAATGCGTGATCTAATCGTTAATTTATTCGTAAACTCAAAATCTAGCTTAAAAATTACTACATTAAACAATATAGATAGCAATCATACACCTGCACATGCGACGGCATAAAAATATCAATGTCAGCACGACTAAAGGTACATTGCCAGACGAGCCAAAACCAAAAGGTCATCATTGATGAAGCCGTTTTTTGTTTATTTCGTTTAAAAGAAGATCTAATGCCAAAACATATTATTTTAAATGCCTTGTTACAATTATTTAATACAGGTTTCAAAGCTTCATTACATTCGTTTTATCGCTTCTGGCATCATCATCATCACGCATGATTTGTGAAGTATTTAGGATCTCTGAGCGATACGAGAAGGCTACCATTTCATTATAGCCCTAGGGAATAAACATAATATTTAATTTAGACTTATTTTGTTTCCAAAGTTGGGAAAAAGCCGACGATGGGTTATATTGGATGGCTGCTATTCGTAACTTAAAGCCGTCGAATTTTCAGTATGTTTCAAGGAACAACAAAGTCCAACTTTATAACCCAAAAATAAAGAATAATTTCTAAAATACACCACAGACCTATATTTCCGCGTTTAGCATTAAATGCACAATTTTCCTCATTACTTTCTTCAGTTATTGCAGAGTACTTATTACCAAGTAAAAACGGTCGCTGGAACCCGTTTCTCTCACCGTTAAACACCAAAGATTGACTTTATGCGTAAATTATGGACTTACGGCTCCGTGGCCTTTAAAGGAAACTTGAACTTGTAGGGCTGTCAAAATAATAGGTACCTATATTAAAGTTGCTATACAAGGTAAATTTGAAATAACTGAAAACCTCTTACGGGGTCATTGTATCTACTAATCATTAAGAACAATTTTTAATTTCTCTGTAAAACCGTAATGTGGATATTTTACGAGTACAGTATACTTACATATTTTTTATGTTAGGTAACTGTTATTTTAACTAACAATTTCGGTTCATGTGCCCAAGGGCGCGTGGTACCCCGCATCGGTGCAAATAGCCCATTACATAAATTAATAAAAGGTTGTCAAGTGTCAGAATCATAAATAATATCCTCAATAAAGCGATGACAAAATTAAACCTAATCTTTGTTTACCGTTTTTCTGGGAACCTCACTTTTATGGAGTATGAAATTAATTGACAAAATATTATAAAACCGAAATAACTGGTTTGAAACGACATGCGTATTTATTTTTAGAAACTTTATGACCTTCGTGGTATACTTATTTTTTCTTATAAATAAGCTGCAAGCAGTTCGAGTTTCAAAAGTGTGCCAGCCCTGCATATATGTAGATAAATCTTGTCTGTGGTATTATCTTCAGCGCTAAAAGCTTGTTCTGCATGTTTTGGCGGCATTAGTAAACAATGCAGCTTGTTAATTAAAAATAATAAGAAGCTTCGGGTCATTATGAAATTTGATAAAGGTTACATATTTATGAGCAACTTAAAAACCGGACCAACTAGATTTTGTCAAACCGCTTTTTTATGTGATGACGACTGCATAATATATTATCAAACTACTTGATCCTGTTTATACTTGTAAATCAAAATACCTATTATATAATAATTTTCAAAATAGTAAGTATGCAGTCTAGCCTGGTAAAAAAGAAATATTTTGCGAAGCTATTAACGGAAATGAAGTTTAGAAATCTTAAATAAAAAGTGTGGTGAGGTTATGTAATCTACTCGTAAAAGAAACTTCTTGGAACTTCAAACGTATTTTGATTTAAAAAAAAATTTACATCAAATACTGCAAACGAGCTTTCACTTTTAAAAGGACTTTTTACCAATCATTTTTACGAAAAAACCTTTACGTAGTATGTTCATACTAAAACATTATTTAGTAGCTCATTTCCTCGAAACTAAATAATAAAGAATTGATGAGAAGCGACGTCAGAGAGCACCCGGAATTGAATTTGAATTGATATTCGCTCTTCGCTAAGACGCTACAATACCTAAACAAATGTAGCTACGTCGACATTTGCTACGTTTGCCATCAGTTTGTAAATATGGAAGTTATAATCTGTGGAAAAAGTAGTGGGTAGTATATTTGTTATGTTATATGTTAAGTTATTACCATTTATTTTTAATATACTACTGTTTGTTTTCCCCTAAGAAATAAAATAAAATAAAGACATTAGTAGGAATCTACGAAAATTTGAATAGATGAACTAGTTTTATAAAATTACTCGCTGACTCGACAGACATTGTCCTGTCCACATTTCAATAGTTCATACAAATATCTCTTAAAAAAACGACGTCAATTTTTTTTCAGAATTTGAACATAAAAAAAACGTAAAAAAGTAGTTCTTTCTATTTGGTAGGTACTTACGAATATTTTAAAATAAAAAATATCCAAATCGATCCAACAGTTCTCAAGACACGCACTTACCAATGACCAGCATTTCATTTTTATTTATTGTAAGTTTAGAAGATATTTAAAAGAATTGCCTCTACGTCATCATAATTATGTAAAATGCGCAAGATAAGGCACATGCGCAGAGCGACAAAGTTTTGTCGTAGTATTATCTCACGCCAAAACGAGACATACTATGATACTTAGTTTACAATTACCATATTTTCTACACAAAAACTACCGTGTAAAAATAGCTCGCACCCCGCAATTCGCATGTTAAATTTCGCATTTTGAAATATTGTCTGCTTAGGCCCGAGATTTTTGAATTCCTCCAAGACAAAATTTAAAAATAAATGCATACTCTGCTGATACGGAGAACAAGTAAATTCACCTTCCTAAACAGGTTTTAAAGCTCATAAAATATTCTTCCGTTAATAATACGCCGCCGTCGGTTCATTATTTATATAACCAAGTCGAAATGAAGACACAGTTAACTGTGACCGTCTGAATGGACCAAGCCTACAGTGCTAAATAATTATTTCTTTTTTTACAAGGTGATTAGAAATTTCCCCCTTTCCTTGCAAGGGGGCCATACAAAGCTAATCTGTAAAACCCGATAAATACAGTTTTTTGACCTCATGTTAACGGGATATCATTCTGTATTATTCCAAATCAATCTATAAAGCCCGATGCAAACTTTATGGCGGCTCTGGAGGTCTACTCCCAACCCCGAAATTACGGGCGATTCCTACTCCATATCACCTACGGACATAAGATTAGTTTAGGGCCCGACCTAAGAATGAATGACACCACGATTTGACAGTTGTCCCTACTCCCGATAAAAATATGTTCATGCCCATTCGAAAAAGTTAAATAAATGACTGACTGACATGTTGCAGCAGCGGGTACGGGTTACTCTCCCGAATGAAGAACGTTCTTTGTAATACTGTCAGCAAAAAAAATATAAATATGAGATCGCATACAAATAAGAAACGTCGAATGCACAACCTCTTCCTTACTAACCGACTTCGAATCTGAGGATAATATTGCCATATCGTTATTTGGAAGAGGGCAACCCCTGAGACACACGTTTTAAGTTTATCTAAGGGCAACCCCCTTATTCATCCCGATCGTTATTTCAACTCCGTCCATAAAATAAAGAACAAAACATGAATCACGAGTATAATACAATAGGTCCAATAAAATACCGTCTAAAGGACCTATACCTACCTAACCAACGGCAACGTAACCAATCAAATCAAAATGCACAGCTAGGGAGGTAATACTTACTAAGTGCTAATAAGTAATACCTAAGTAACACCTAGAAACCACCACACAATCACATAATGTACACACGCGTACATTCGATTAGGTACAGTCGACCGTAAAGTCACACTTTGACCTTGAGTTGGCCAGCGAGGGCGTAGTACTGAGTTTCAATAGAATGAGAAGCCAGCTTATACTGGTTTTGTTACTACTGACGTGCGGCCTACTGTACGTGTTTTAATATGTTTATAGCATTAAGTGCATAATTTACATTAAAAGCGAATTACCATACATCTACATTGCAAGTACTTACCATTATTTGAAAGGCTTGAATAAACGCCGGTAAGGTCTTGTCTTGATTCAAAAAGTGTAGTATTGTGTATATTTGGACGTTTGTTACTCATCACGCAAATACGGCTGAACTGAATTGGATAAAATTAGGCACGCAAATAGTTTATAGCCTGGATTAATAATTAGGATACTTTTAATCTCGGTAGAACGTTCCCGTGGAATATTTTCCGACATCCACGCTGGCGAAGCCGCGGGCAACAGCTAGTAAACTTTATCTTGTTCCGTGCGGAAATTAGCCGCCACAGTGACGTGCTACCAACGTAAAACAAATATTTGATACTTAGAGCTAATAAATAGATAGGTATACAGGGTTATTGGTAATATGTCGGCAATCCATTAAAAGGGGATGTAGGTCATTTGCAACCAAATTACCCCTTATGCAAATGTCAAACATTTCTGGGTAATTTGACATTTTATATTTTTTGGCGGTATACAACTATGAAAATTTATAAAAAAAAAACGAATTTTATTATTATTAATAAAATTCGTTTATTTCGGACAACAGTGATCCATATAGTGTTAGTATTACAAAACAACTTAAATTCTAGTGTTAGTAGTAGGTACTTATATAAAAAAAAAGATAAAATAAAATAATGCACGCTGCACACTCCATGCCGAGGACGACCACTACGACCAGACAAGAATACATGTTTCCTAACTGAGCAACCTCCGCATAAAATGCCTGATATTTGGAGTGTAGCTCTCCGCCACAGCTCTCAGGATATAGTTGCGACTACCCCGCACTCTCCTCAGCAGCGACGCGGTTTTTTTTTTGCGAATTATGGCATGAAATATTATCATATCTGAGCAAACATTTCCGAGGCACTGCAGAAGCGGGGCAGTCGCAACAACATCCTGAACGCATTATCATATTGAACGCGCAGGGCATCCAGTGATCGCTTAGTGTAGTTGATCCATAGATTGCTCGTGTAAAAGCTCTGACAGTAGGCCTTGAAAGAGTAAATTTACTTGGTTAGAGCATCGAGCAAATGTACGGGCCAACATGTTACCTCTGACCGCAAGTGCCCTACGCTCCCTCTCAATCTATATCATCCCTAAGGCCGTCGGTGATAACATGTCCAAGATAATTAAATCTTGACACTCTGCATGTCTTTTCTTTTTAATTTTATTTATCTGCTTCTACTTCAGTACTTGAATCAGCGAAATGTTACTGACTAACTTGAATGAACGAATATGCATGTTATTTAAATTTGGTTCAAATATTTTTATTCTGAATCTTTCTGTGCCGGACATTTGAACTAAATAATTATTTTAGTAATTAATATATTTTTAATTACTTCAAATTAATAAATCAAAGTGCAAATTAAGCGAGGGAAATTCAAATTTGTAAAACGCAGCACCATTGGTTAAAACGAAACGTGACGTCAAATACTATGTCAACAAGTTCGTATTGCTTACATCTGTCATATTTTCAGAACCCTTGGGTAAAAATGGTTAAAATTTTTAATTGTTATACTTAATTATCTGGTTCATCGAATCCTGAACGGTGGACCACTACTTACGCCACACCCTGTATACTATATCGACAGAACATTCCAAAAACATGTACAACTTCTCAGCTATCCAACGAGATACAATAAGATACCAGACATCTTCAAAAAATATAAAATGTCAAATTACTGGAAAATGGTTGACATTTGCATAGAGGTCATAAGGGGTCATTTGGTTGCAAATGACCTCCCCTACATCCCCTTAATGGATTGCCGTCGTATTACAAATAACCTTGTTTAAATTCCTAGATAATAGTTATTGTACTACGTAGGTACTCGCTTGCATTACATAAAACCAGACGTGGTCATTCACATAATGTAAATATATCTGTTAGCAGACCGCATCAACAGACGCAAGAAGTACGTGATTTGTATTTGAGACAACTTAATATTTTCACATCAGTTACCCATAAGAAATACTATAAGATGAAGGTTTGTAACCTCCCTGAGTATTAGCTAGAATGTACGAATTCTAATAGTGTCGTTTATTTCTATTCCTGTGAGAACCGTATTAAGAGGGCTATCACATTTTTTCTTGTATTTGAGTGTTTGAAGAGATTTGAAGAGTCACACACTCAAATACAAGAAAAAAATATTATATTTATTTAGAGCACTCCCTAGAGAAATAATCAAAATTTCTCGGGCATATTTTTTTTTTAATTTTGTGGCCATATCTAAACCATAATCACACATCTAAACTCCCAAAATTTAAAAAAATATATGCCCGAGAATGTATGATTTTTCTCTCGGCAGTGCTCTAAATAAAAATCTTTTTTTTTTCTTGTATTTGAGTGTTTGAAGAGTCATACACTCAAATACAAGAAAAATTGTGATAGCCCTCTTAATAGTGATTGTCAAATTTCATTCATAGGCCCAGCTGCGCAAAGTAGTGCACCCTGTGCGGACTAAACTTCGCGTTAAATTTTTCCCGCCATTAGCGGTTACTGGCGGTTGACAATCGTTGACAGCTACCTCATCACTAGCACTTTATGACCAGCCGCCTCATCATTTGCTCTTTATGACCAGCCGTCCATTCTGCAAATAAAACTGAGCTGTCCATCCATCTGATGCTAGGGACACTATTGACAGAAAAAATCAGCCGACCATCACATGACCTTTCTTCAGTAAATGGATTCCCAATATTTTCGCTGTCCACACTGCGTCTACTTAGGGGCGCTTTGCTGAGTTCTACAAACTGGATTGTGGAGTTCAGATAGGCCGTCGCTCCATGAAAAATGCTCTTACTCAGTTGTGTTGCTGTTTATCTGGTTAGACTGGAGGCTGACCTTGAACAGATGATGATGCTGCGGCTGCTTCTTAAAATCAGCAACAAAGTCAATGTGATCAGTGTTGTTTTGTCATCGTTCCATCTTCCTACTATGGCGTTACTGACGTGCAAAAGCTTTTGAGTCACAGTCACTAATTCAGCAATGTCTTAAAGTTAAAACTAATTCATATCACTTTCTTAGTTTAAGATGTAATTTTCTTTTTAATTTCCAGAATTATTATGGCCACATAGACGCACTTAACGGCGACAGCCTCCTGCAGAGGTATAACCGGGGGCAAGCAGTCACGTACCTGGTGCATTTCCCCGTGACGTCACCGTTGCCGAAACTGACCGCGCTGACTATCAATGGTAACACCATCTGCTATGGGCCTGGAGGTAACTATAACGTGGCAATGTTTTATTTTATTTTAATTATTAGTAACAAACAAGCTGATCGTAATGGTAAGTGGTCACCTCTACTTCTGGATATCTGTAGGTGCCATCTCAGAAATAAAGCTGAAATACGGTCTACCTAGACCAAAAGAAAAAAGAAAGAAAATAAATTTATCTGATCCAGGCACACATTATTGACACAAAACAAAAAACAGAAAAAAACTTAAAATAGTGTTGTGTTTCTAATGGCTGCGCTAAATAGGTCCAGTTCAGCATAAATGCCAGACAGCTAGTAGCTAGCTAGTGCCAAACGCTGGTTTTCAACTGGACCCTATGTCATCTCATCTCTATCCTTCATAAAGAAGGAACTCTAGATAACTACACAACCTTTGTTGGTCGCCAGTTCAACGGCTGATCGCGGCAACGGTAGATTACACAGATCGTGGAATCCTACTCTACGATCTGTGTAACTCAAATCTCATAAGTAGATCACCGGCGCGGCGCGGCGGCGGCGGCGGCGGCGGCGGCCCGATATTGTTATTGGGTTTTTACATTATTTGATGAATGAATGAATCAGTCTGGAGATTGAAACGTTTATAATTACCTGTCGGAATGTGGTTGATGGTAAAACCAACCATTATAATTTAAAATAAATAATCCACTAAATATTGGCAAGTTAATGTTTAGGATTGTAAGTATTCAGTTCTGTGACAATTTCGCCAAGTTTTTCCTTGAGTATCATTATGCAATCGACACACATACATGACAGTGGGTTTTACCATCTAGGTATATAATATTATGTTGAACTTTAATTTATAAGAAAATTGATGTAAGAACCTCTTTTGTTGTGTCGAGTGATTTCATGTCATAGAGAAAAGCAAATACTTAAGCAATGTTTTTAACTGGGATGTATGTGTACTTTATATGTACTGTTAACGGTTAGACTCAATAATTAATAGTGTGCTAATTACCCATTAATTCTACTTACTTCACTAACGCCTGACAAACCCAAAGCGCGGGAAGTAACGCTGCTGTCACTTTCAAGTGACAGCTCGCTCAGCCGTTGCACCTACTGCCAACAATCTATCACCAAGCAGCTGATCAGAGGGGCAATTCCCGTAATTTTAAGAACGTTCACAGTCTGATGTCAGCCTCAATCTGTCAAAAATACCATCAATTTACATACATTTTTGACAAGTTTTTGACATTGATTGTCGCTGAAATGAGATTGCGACTTGAATTTGAACGTTTTTTAAGTACGAGAATTACCCCTCTGATGGTGGACAATTTGTCCACAACGATATAACGTATGGAAATCTATGCCGTAGCGTACACGGAGGGCAAAACGACTGCGCTGCCAATGCTTACCGGACTACCTCTCACGGTGATTCGCGGTCAAAATGTCCGCTGTCTGCTGAGTGCCCACAGGTACCAATAATAGTTTCAGCAGTCAGTTTATGACATCCCTACACCCACCCTCCCTGTTCGTCGAATCGTTGAGTTCCTAAAGTTCTGAGTTGAGCTGCACGGTTACTGACAAATGCGTGCACTGACTGGACAGGTCCTCTTAATCTGCGTGGTTCTTTCCTCAGAAGACCATTTCAGATACATTCATCATCCATTCATTTCATTTCATGGTCCTCAAAGATTATGTTCGAACTTTTATATACACATTGACATTGATGAATTTTATACATACAATGACATGAGTATTTACTTTGTAAAGTATTATAGTTTTTTAATTATTGTGAATGTGAAGATTATGTAGTTTATTACTTTTTTTTTATTTTATTTCTTAGTTAATTTCACGATCTGGCAGCTTGAGTAATTTATGCGGCCTACCCAAATGTCCTTTCTTTGGTATTGTTCGTCGAATCGTTGTGCTCCTTAAGTTCTCAGTTGAGCGGCAAGACTACTGACAAATGCGTGCACTGACTGGACAGGTCCGCTCAATCTGTATGGTTTTTCCTCAAAATACCGTTTCAGACACCAATCTACATGGTCTTCACATGATCTGACCAAGATTATGTCTGGACTTTAAAAGAGACAGTGACCTCTGAGTTTGTTCCGGCCTTTCTTCTCAGAGTAGTCAGATAGGAAACGCCGACCTCATCTAGTTTTTAAAATATGATTGACGTGTAAAAGTGTTTGTAGAATCCTACTTACAGAAATAAAATCATTTATCATTTAAAATCATTTATCAATATTTCATAATAAAGTTATATTGGATACTCCGTTGGTTCTTGTACCTTAATAGCCAGCCTTAATGCCAGTTCTCTTATCCGGCTTAATTTATTTTTAGTGAATCATGCCTATACAAGACGTTCCTTCCATTCTGCCCTACTCATGTCATTATAATAATTCATTTATTGCGGACCACATATAAAAATACACACAATCCATAGCGTTAGTAACAACAACTTACAATCTATGTTAGTTTAACTTACAAACTAACCAGCAACTAATACCTACGTGGCCCAACAGATGGTGGCACGAGCCTCTGCATCCAGTGCCTAATAAAGGGGCTGTCCACCTTATCAATCAATGTTTTCAAGATGCTGTTGGGGCCTCCACGCAGCCTACCCATAATTGACGCCGCCCTCTTTCTCATTATTGAATGGAAATCGTCAACACGGGCTTCCGCGAACATCTGCGAAGCGCTACAGAAGCGCGGAAGCCCCAACAACATTCTAAAACCATTATTGTACTGAACGCGTAGGACGTTGTAGGGTTGAAAGGTCTATCATAACATTCTTTTGCATACACTCTCGAGTTTAAAGGTAGAGTAACAAATGAATGTTCTCTCATCATCATCCTAGCCATAATTTCGGAATCTCTAATCCAATGTTCAGTTGACACAAAAATTATCTGTGGGTCAAACTCTGGTAAGTAATATACTCAATAGTTTATTGGCAATCCAGTGTGCATTTAGTTAGGTGGTAACTTAAAATTATATGTGATCATTGTGTACCTTGTCGGGCACACCGAAATAGTAGGAGAGAGGAAGCTTTGAAGACTTGGCTTATCAGTCTTGCAACACAGTAGCACCGAACCTTTTTCACACTTCAAAAAAGACTAATATACTACACTGGCGTCACAAAAATCGCACTTCATAAAAAATCTACTTCAAATTACTTTTAACCATAAATATAAACAATAGTAAGACTATTACTATGTTACACCATTTTTAAGGCAATACGAGTATCAGCTTTCAGAAAAAGTAGAGGGTTTTTGTTTTTATTTACCAAGGCATGCAGTAAAACGGGTTAATTGTAAATAAAGAAAAATAAGTTTTATTGCAACATGAAACAATTACAATTACAGCAGAAAAAAAATACAATAAAATTCTTCAAAATAACCTAAAACCTAGTGTTGCCCCCCACAAGGTTCGTTTTTCCGTCTATTGACATGCCGCCCCAGAACATGCACGAAGCACCTCGGTATTCCACTGTCTCTTCTATACAGGCTTGATCGAAACGTTCCATCTGCCTCCAGTATATTGTTCTATGTCTATCGTTGCAGATAAAACATAAGGGGTTTCTCATTTGAGAAGAGCACACCCCTCCATTTCTTTAGAATCCAATCAACATGGTCGTGGGCAAATTGCAACCGATCTCTTCTATGCCGCGCAGGAAATTTTGGGCCTGTAGCAGCTCTGTGGGCAGAAATTTTCTTCTCTCGTAACCTCCTCCTAACCGTGGAGACGCTTACAGAAGTTCTGCGTACTGATCGGAGCCGTTGTTGCACTTAAACAGTGACAAGAAGCTGACCCAATGAAACGATCGTCTCTTTCAAATGTGCAGCGTTGTCTGCCAGATCCATGTCTTCGGATATAGCCACCAGACTCTTGGAACTGTTAGAACACTCAGTGAACGGAAATCACGAAGGTCCGATATCCTACAGTATATCTTTAAATCATCAGCGTAGGTTAAACAATCGTAATTTATTAAATCTAAAAGATCATTCAAAAATACCAAAAAAAGTCAAGAGCCCAACTTAGAGCCCTGTGGAACACCAGAGCCAGGAGAAACGGGTACAGATTCATATCCCGCCAAGGCAACTATTTGAGAACGATTAATTAAATAACTCTCGAACCACCGCAACAGAGACCCATGAATACCAGCGCAATTCAATTTCATAGAAAGAATTGAGTGATCTACGTGATCGAAGGCTTTTGCAAAATCTGTGTAAACAACGTCAACCTGACCTCTAGCTTCAAAAGCGTTACTAATGAAAGTAGTGTAAATAGTAGAACGGATAAACACAAAACCATGTTACTTCAAACTAACTATATGACGGAGGTGGGAATAAACTACAGTGTATATAAGGCCCTCAAACATCTTTGCAAATTTTAATATAATAGAGATTGGTCTTATAGTTAGTTACTCCATTCAAACTACCAGATTTATGCATGGGGAAAATGTGTGAGATTTTCCATAAATCAGGAAATATACTCTCCTCAAGGGATTTATTGTGATATTCAAAATACAAATACAAATATTTTATTTCAGAATTACATCCATATTATATATTGTTAGTAGTAAGAGCATCAATGCAGAGACGAATAAATTCAATTATTTATATACAGGGTGTTTGGTAGGGAGCTGTACATACGCCTAGGGTAGAAACTAGGGATAGTCTGCTACCTACCCCCGCCCATTATATTGACCTTGGCCTCAAGGTTTTTTTTTAATTTATTTTTATTTTTTATTTGACTTTTTTGTGATTTTTTGACTAAAACTACCTGTAGCTCAAAATCTATCCATGGGACCGGTCGGCTAATGGTCTTGTTTTAATCGTTAGAGTCTTAGGGTCCTGCAAAAAAATATTTTACACCAGAAAATTGTGGAGAAGAAAAGTTATGGGGCCTGAAGTACCGTAGTAAGGTAAAGAAATAATTTTAAGGTAAGGTAGTAAGGTAAAAAAAACCTTGAGGCCAAGGTCAATATAATGGGCGGGGGTAGGTAGCAGACTATCCCTAGTTTCTACCCTAGGCGTATGTACAGCTCCCTACCAAACACCCTGTATAATCCCTAAAAAAGTTATCCATAGCTCTCCCAGCTCGCATCCGTAGGGAAACAAAAGTATCGATAGCACTTATATTCATTTGTACTATAAACATACGTAATAAGATTTTCTTTCTTATTAAAAATATATGGTGTTGAAGATGGAGCTTCAGGTGGTACCATTATCACTGGTGTAGACTCAGAACCATAAACATTCTAGAACTAGTCTAGCCCTCTAATGCTTCTATTGTACAATCTTTTCCCTCTAGTTGCTTCCTTTAAGATGTCTTTCTTTTATTAGGTACTATTCTCTTTTGCTAATTCCTCAGATGAACTACTGCGGCATACCCCGTTTTGCTGTGGTAGCCCATTTTATATTAAACAAGCAGAAAAAATATTCAATAATCACACAAACAATATTTGTTACCTGCAATACCTACCCAACATTCGATCTTCAAAAACGGTACAATGTCACACTATTAGATGGCACCAAAGAGTATAATAACTATACAGGAAAAGAGAGCCCTCTCGCGCGAAAATTATGCCCCCATACCAATAGCGCCATCTATCAATGGTGGAACTAACTAATCTGTATATATAAATATGCATAGGTATACTATAGCTGATAGATTTATTCTAAAGTTGTGTTCACTTTCAAATACTGAGAGTATTCTCTAATGATAGAAAAATACTAACAGAATCTGCAGGTGTACTCAACATGGCTCAAAACAATCGAATGTTGTAGGAACTTAAAACTACTTACTTATTAAAAAAATAACAAAATGTATTAAATTATTTATTTCCTGTGCTTACAATGTTTATTATAATAAACCTGTGCAGCTTTCTTCAACTCATCATCCCCATCATACGTGATTTTTCCTGCCAAAATTCTATTGAATAATATAACCGCTGTAAGACTACACAAACTGCCAAACTGAATGCACATTCTAGCTTTCTTTTTTGGCCAAAATAAAATCAGGAATTTAGTCAGGAATATACAAGTACAAAAAAATACTTTAATAAACTACCAAAAATATCAAAATATTATGTTTTGAACCCAGAAATGACTATATAAAATAAAATACAAGCAAATTCTAAATTATATTATTCGTAGAATGGAACGTATACAATACAGCTAGCTTCAACCGCCATCTAGTGTGTTTTAATAGACAATAATATACTGCTTTATCCACAATGTCATAAAAGTTTAAATCCACCGCTGTGAGATGGCGGATCGTTCTTCACAACTTTACCTTTTCAGTAAGTGTACCCCCCCTGGATGGCACGTGGAAGTAGGACGGCAAATGTCGTAATTATCGGGAGCGAAAGAGACAAGACAAAGAAAACTTGGCTAATGTGTATTACCTATCTACCTCTTTTTATTAAACGGTTTTACTTGGCTTGTTACTTATAATATCATTGGATACAAAAGTCACATAAACTTACTTGATTAAAAAGCCAAACCATACGAGCAGAACTCACACAGGATTGATTTAGTTCACTCACTGAACACGTAACCAATGTATTCTCAGCTAATAGACCAGAACACTCTAGTCACAGTAAACATCTTAAATTAGAAAAAGCTCACAGACAGTTTCATGGCGCATTTTCCATCACTTGCACCAATTTTACCAACTAGTAAGTAGTCAGTAGTCCATAACACATATTATAGGTTCGTGGTTTTAGAGTCAGACAAAATAATGTCACCATTTCTTTTCACACAAGATTCTTATAAGTCAAAATAACGGTACTAATTGCACGTACATAGTGTCTTTATCGCACTTCTAAACGGTCATTAAAATGTGCTTTAATTACCGATTACTTCTTCACTAACTATACTCCAACAGTATTATCGAAATCGCCAGGTAAATCAAGCTAAGTTGGTATAATGCTCTAAGAGCTAAATTGGTCTGTGGGTAAATAAAAAGTGCGGGAAGTGACGCTTCTGTAATTTTCTTTTAAAAAACTTTTTTTATGTAATGGCCTGGTTACCGAGTCGTTTAAGCCATGTTTAAGTCAACCAAGAATCAAGTGGCAGCTCGTTCAGACAGTGATGTACGCACGGCTACAGATCAAGCACAACAAGCTATACATACATTTCCAGTATAAGCCGATTTCGCATTGTATAGAGTATTATTATATCCTTACAATGAGAGGTCAGTGTAAACTGGCAATGTATAGCTGGATGTGTAGCCGTGTGTACGACCCTATGAGATAGTGACCTAGAAAAATTTCATTTGCTCAATAATGAACGTTACTTTGAAAAAAACGGTTATCATCATACATCTTTATTTATCTCAACATCATATTACAGGCCCTGGTTAATAAACTACAGAACCTTAAGGCGGATGTGGGTTGCCGCGAAATTCAAATTTTCTTATGTTTTTTTGCAATTTGCAGGTCAGTGTCAGTGGTGGTATGTTGAACAAAGAGACTTAAGTTTATTAATTTAATGTCTTTGATGTTGAACAAAATATGACTCGCGACCGTAAACAGTATGTATTTACTGAATACTCCCCGTCACTTGTCCCTAAAGGTTCATTAGAAAACCAGCGTCAGACAGCATCTGTCTGGCATTAATGCTGAAATGATCCTTTTTGGCGCAGCCGTGAGACACACTATTGTTGTTAAAATAATGTTTTCACTTTTTATTTTGTTATATGTATTCTGTGTTTCACGAACTGTGTCCGAATAAACGATATTCTTTCTTTCTTTTCTTTAATTATAATCATCAATACAACCCTCTAAGTTCATATAATCCTATTGATTGATATTTAATGAAATTGTCATGAGGGGTAGTTTTAAAAACTGAAAAATTTCAAGTATATACTTGAAATACACCCAAACTTACCAATACTTGGTGTATATACACCCAAGGAATAAGGTTTTTCATACAAACAAAATCTTCCTTTCTCATGCCTTAGGGGAAGAATTTCCAAAAGTCCTTCCCTAAGCTAGGGTTCCTACGACAGCGGTGGCCGCCACAAACCGGCCGCAATGACGGGCGCGGGGCGTCAGGAAAATGATGTCATCGGGGTTTGACTATACGGTGTCAAAAACGTTTCAGTGACGTCATTTGACGGTAAGTTGCGGACACTATGTGGTTTTTACCGCAGTCTTGGGATTCTAGCTTTAGAGCTCAATTTCGTTACAAAAGTAACTCATCCATTGTCACAAGGAATATTTCCGGAGAATTTGAAGTATTCTATAGTTAAGCCTTTATTCAAAAAAGGTGATCGAAAAGAGCCAAATAAATATCGCCCTTACAACCGACTAATAAGTTTCTTAGATAAGCATAGCATTCTAAAACAGGAACAAAACAGCATAATAAATCGACATCTTTAGCAGCATTTACCCTAATTAAAAAGATCACAGAATGTCTAGACGATAAAATTCCGGTTGCTGTAGTGTTTTTTGATATGAGTAAGGCATTTCATTTTGTGGATCATACCATCTTACTAAACAAATGTGAAACGTATGGTATCCGTGGTGTCGCTCTAGATTGGATAAAAAGTTTTTTAACAGGCCGACAGCAATGTGTTGAAGTTACTAATTTAAATGTAGATCTTGAATCCACTGTTTACAGATCCTCCTCTAGACTAAACAAATATGGCGTACCACAAGGGAGCGTGTTAGGCCCCTTGCTATTCTTACTGTATATAAATGACTTACCAGATTTAATAAATTATGATAGTGTCCTATTCGCTGATGATATTTCCGTTATAGTGCCTAATAACACTAACAATTCAACCCATGAAAATAAAATACACGAAGCTATACAATCCGTAATAAAATGGCTTGAATCTAATAACCTATGTGTAAATATATCTAAAACAAAATTCATTAAATTTCATACATACAAAAGCCAACTCTCCAATAGTATTAACATTAAAATAAATGACAAAAACATAGATGAAACAGAAAGTATTAAATTCTTAGGTATAAGTCTAGATAAATTTTGTAATTGGAAACTCCACATTAACAATGTATGCAGTAAACTAAATAGATTTGTGTATGCATTAAGGAAAGTTCGTATTGTATCAGACGAAAAAACCGCCCGCATAGCATATAGTGGGTATGTTGAATCACTATTACCTAAGATACGGACTAATAATATATGGGGCAATTCAACAGACAATGATACCTAAGATTTTTATTGTACAAAAGAAATGTGTAAGAGCTATATGCGGTGTCGGTCCACTTGAATCTTGTAGGCCTTTATTCAAAAAACTAAAACTATTGACCTTGACCGGCATGTATTTGTTTGAGGTATCGGTGTTTGTGAGGAAACATAATGAATTCTTTAGATTCAAAGGTGACAATTACACCAAACAGAGACCAAGAGATGCAACAAAGATTTTAGTTCCTTTTTGTAATACAACTTTAAGTAAAAAAAATGTTTATCATATGTGCATTACAATATTTAACAAATTACCAAAGACCATAAGGGAACTGCCAATTAAACATTTTAAAATTTAACTGCGTAGGTAGATGGTTGATAGAAAATTGTTTTTATAGTTTACAAGAATTTCTGCAACATAAAGAAAAAAAAATATTCTAAGTTTCCTATAGTTTTGTGGTATGTGTTTATTCTAATAAAGAATTTATGTTATTTAAAGACAACATGTTATTTTTAATAGGTTTTTAGTTTTGTTGTGTTTTTATATATTTTGGTAATTTTAATTTTTCTTGATTTAAAAAATATACTAGAACATAGGTGTATATTTTGTATATCTTATTAAAATAAGTACCCTACCTATTTACCTATTCATGTAACACTAATTTGCATGCCCTAAACAGGCAAAATATGGACTGTTCATTAACCACCAACTTTTACAACTGGTAACACCTATATTTTCTGTAAATAAATTATTCTTATTCTTACTCTCCGGTCTTTATCCCAATTTATTTGGGGTCGGCGCAACAAGTCTTTTACTTCCATAGGTACTTCTCTATTAGTCGTCATCTTGGTAGTCACCCCTTTCTAACCATATCATCATTCACACAGTCCATCCATTGCTTGAGGCCCATATCATATAAACTGGAAGCTCATATCATATAATAACAATTTATTTTTCCAGACCCGGCGAGGCCCAACGTATACATCTCGACTCTAAGTCTGCAGCACACTACGTTCCTACAAGGGGGTGGTGGGAGCGCGGCTCCAGTCTACAACAACTTTCAACACCAACCACAGACAAAGCCGCAGCCGCGACCACAAGATCCAATACTACAGACAGCGGTGAACCATATCCACTTCGGAGAGAATGACGCTGCGGCACACATTTTTACCGTTAACAACCTTGAGCCTACTTGGACTACTGGTAAGATGACCAAAAAAAAAAATTCCTTTTGACCTTCGCCACAGTTGGCCAAAAAAAGCCCTATCATCTCAGTATTATTCTACAAATATATACTTATAATAGGTACGAGTAGCTAAAGATTCCTAAAGTCACACCTTTTACCATGACAATGTGCAAATCTACCGTATAACTACCTTGTGCTGCAATCCTTACATACCTTTAGGGCCTTAGCACACCTCCGCCGCGAAAACAATGATGGGAAACCGCTTAACGAACTCCGCTAAGAAACATTAATACATTATGTCGCGCTTCAAGTAGCGGAACATCATGAGAGTCAGTTGAATTGTAGCAATCGGAGCAAAATATCGTCGCTTTCAAGTTAGTAAATATAGTAGACATAGGTATTTTCCGTGAAATTAACATCTAATTCACAAAAAAAATAAGGTTAGCACTTTCACTGACGTCACGGCCAGAGGCGTATATTTTTCGTGTTTGATATGACGTTACGCCCACAGGCGTTTTTTCGTGTTTGATATGACGCTACGCTCACAGGCGGTTACTTTTACCACGTCAGAACAGACAAACCGCCTATGACCGTGTGAATTTGCGTACACGTGACGCACTGTCGTATTGCAGTAAAAATGTTTTTTCTAGTGTCATATTACAGGTACCTTGATTTGTTTTTTTATGGAAGTCCAGCTACTATAGGCGTGGTATTATTTTGAAAAATTTTAGTGTCATTTTCAGAATGTCCTTTATCTCAGTGTCCGTGAAAGTGTTAGCTTTATAAACTTGTCGACGGCCACAGATAAGTACGAAAAAAACGCGGCACCGTGCACTGTAACGAAATAGCGGGCTGAGCGCGGAGGTGTAAACTAACACGTGAAAATCGAAAATCGGCGAAATCACGCGGGAAAGAGATAGCATCATAACGAAATCTGTGCGTTAGAACAGGCAGTTTCGCTTCTGTTTCGCTTGTCGTACAACGGACAACTCATGGCGGAACTACTGCGATTTCGCTGCTGCACTGTGGTTTCGCGGCGGAAATATGATACCCGCGTTAATAAATTAATATTTTAATCTGCATGGTGGCATCCCTGCTACCCAAATATAAATGAAAACATATTAATAAAATATTAATTATACCCAGTTCGCAAACTGTAACCATAAATTTGGCACATGATTCTAGACCTAGTATAAAAAATTGTCATTAATTATCAAAAAAAAAAATCTGCTGTTTCATAGAAAAGTGCAATACTCCACCTACGGCGGCGCAGTCAAAATGAAGAGAACAGCATTATTTGTTAAATAATCGACGAAATATTTCAAAGCAGGGTTCTGCAGAATCATGTACTGAATCCATGCTAACAGGATGCGCGTCGATGACTCACCACCCTTTAGACCTATCTATACTATTTCTATATTAAATACATACTAATATTACAAATTCGAAAGTAACTACCTATGTCTGTCCTTTTCACGCTTAAACCACAGAACCGATTTTGATAAAATTTATCAAAGAGATAGATGGCATCCTGGGGAAGAACATAGGCTACTTATTGTATCGGCAGAAGCTATTTATTATATAATATACGAGGGGCATGCCAAAAGAAATTAGATACTCGAAAATTATAAAATTTATTCTATATTAGAAGTAATGATCTTTTCGAAGCATTCACCTTGAGCACGTATACACGTTTCCATACGTCTGAACCAATTGTAAAATGCGTGGTCAGAGACCACTCATTTTTAGACACCTCAGATATTTCGAAATTGTAGGCAGCCAGTGCATTTTCTTTGCTTTTAAACCTTTTCCCTTTTAGTTCTTCTTTGATTTTTGAAAAAAAAACAAGAAATAAAAATCATAAGGCCGTAGACAGAGATAAGGCGCTAGGTCAGGGGAATATGGCAGGTGATCGAGGGAGGATAGACACGTTTTTTGGGTTAAAAAAAGTCGAGTGTTCTGGCAAACATGTGCGGCGCCATTGTCGTGATAGGTACCAGAGAAAAGTGCCAGATTTCTGACTGCGGTCGATTGTCACACCAAGCTGATATTACTGTTGGAGCACAAACTGTCACTTAACATTCGGAGTTTACCGTTCTTTGATCTTCTAGCACTGCAGTAGCCATATGACCCGTTTTGCACAAAAACGAGGCGACCATTTGTTTTTGTGTGCTTCGTGCACGGCGTCATTTCGTTAGAGTTGGCTCATCTTTAAAGCACCATACAGTCGACTGTCGCTTTGTTTCGGGATCATAGTTATATAGCCATGTTTCGTCACCAGTCAGTATATCATACACGTTTTTGTTCTCGCCGGCGTCACATTTATCTATGATGAATAGACACCAATCCACCCGACGCGCGACGGTCTTTCTGCGTATCGGTATGTTTCTGCGGCACCCATTTCGAAAAACGCTTACGGATAGAAAGATGCTTGTGAATTATGCTGATCCTATATTCAGTTCTCGTTCGCTCCAGCTCTACACACGTAATTGGTAGGTTTACGCGAATAAGTTTTTCGACTGCACAAACGTTTTCTTGTGTGACCGCGCTGTTGGCGGCCGACTTGTCTTCGCTTCATCTTCGAGATATCCCCGTCCTCTTTTAAATTCAGCAAACCAATTAAATACTGTTGCTCGTGAACAAGCAGACTCACCAAAAGTAATAGCTAAAAGTTCAAAACATTCTTGAGGCTTTAAACCTTTTTTATAGTCATAATAAATCGTAGCGCAAAAACCACGTCGACAGAGCTCCATTGCTCCAAGCGAATTCCCGCCAGATTCTTGAAAAATAATGCTCACCCAAATAAAAAAAAAAGAAATGATGGGTGTTCTATTTTCAAATTATATCAATAAACAACCAGCCTATAAAATGGTGTATAACTGGCCAGTGTCAAACAAATGAGTAAAGAATATCTAACTACTTTTGGCATGCCACTCGTACACCTACTGTCAGAGTTTGTTTGTTTGTTTGAATGTGCTAATGTTTGCCGGTTTTGTCCTGCCAGTCGGGTTAGAAAAAATATATTACGCATTTGACAGTCCAATTTTTGAGGAAGGCTGTTTAACATCACACTCAGACGCTTAGGAGCGAGCAAAAAGAAAAAAGTCAGATAGAACACTAAGCGAAAACTAAGTAATATGGATGCGACGGGGTGGGTCGGTGTAACAAGAAATTTCACTCGGGCGAACTCGCGGGCAGAATAATCGATATTTTAGTGCACTATTGAGCGATATTTCATAATTACATTAATTTAGTGCACTGTAGAGCGATATTGGTGCCGATTCCCTTGTTCACAAACTAAACTAAATTTAAGTTGAGTGCATCTTTTTCTTTCTATTTAATTATGAAAAGGACAGAAGATAAATATTAGTTTAGTCCTGTCAAATTAGTCAGCACCTGACGTAATTTGATGTAATTTTAGTAGTCAACTTTTTAATCACGTCTAAACTTGTATGGAGTAGTGTCAGGCGCTGATTAATTTGAATGACCCCCTTTGCAACCCTTAAACCTATTAAACTCAACGTGTTGGTAATATTTTTTTATATTTTCCATACAAAAAGTAAAAAATTCCATACAATACAAGTCGAGGCCACACATAATGCGCGCCTACGGCTCTAAAAAAAGATCACGTGGTACGGCAAACAAGTACCACGTGGAGTCGCAATAATTGTCAAATTTGATTTTAGATGTGTCAAAATTATTTTTAAATTTAGAGATTTTATTTTGCAGAATAGCGTTAAGATTCTCATAGCCAAAAGTAAGGAATTTTAGTGATAGTTTAGTTAGTTTAGTTCGGTGTACAACAGAATCGGCACCATTATTGAATTAATTGTGTTCTATGAGTTTTAGATGTATAAAAGCACTATTTTCACCAAAAAACAAATATACATTGTTACTATATACACGGTGACAAACAAACGTTGTTTAGACCATGGTCTACTACCATTCTATAGCAACAAATATGTTATTAAAACAATCTAATCTAGGAGTTCTCAAATTAGTCTTATGTTGCTCAAACGTGTAATAATGTTTGAAACATTAACCGTAACATCAAAGTACTCATCACGGTAGCGATATTGCATTGAATACGCGAGCGCCGCGCGTCGCAGCCGCAGTGTCTGTGTTGTAGGGCGTAACGATAATCCCGACATTTTTAACATTGCCTTTTTTATGAAAACCATTGACGTGTTTTTTTTCTATTGGATGCTATAGAATGGGTGTATACCATGGTCAGAACAACGTTTGTTCTAGCAAAACTGTGATTCAAATGTCACTGTGTATATGTATTAATTATTGCAATTGATAATCAATTTTTAGTACACTATAGAGCGATATTTCATAATTTAATTTTGTAATAATGATAAATTAATCAACACAATGAACCGTCAGCAATATGGGACGTTAACAACTTTCAGAGTGCACCCTCTTAATATAGTCACCCATATAGGCACTGTCAATAAGCTCCTTAGTACCTACCCAGAATTGTTGAGGTTTTTCAAGCTAAGCAATTGCATTAATTTTCAGACAACTCACCGAACTACGTAGTGAACAACACTAATCCATTCACGCAAGCAACACAGCAGTATCAACCACCGACGCAGCAAATATTTCAGTCCAGACCAATCTACGAATATGAAGAACCTAATTTCCAGGTCCCTAGTCGAAGACCTGTACCTGTGAGACCTGCGAGACCTATGACTCCGGTCTATACAGAACCTATGACCAACAGACCCGTGTATGAACCTGCTCCAGTGACTAGGCCTAATCCAACTGATTTCTACTATCCGCCCGACACACCGACTGCGGCTACTCCTAGGTAAGGACTATGTTTGTCATTAAAACATAATTTTTTTACAGAAAGTTGTCACAACATGTACTGGCAAATCCTTAACTTTTTTTTAAACAAAATATGCTGACGTCTTGAACGTTTGTGTTAACACAAACAAGCACACATTCAAACAATACACAATACAATAGCAATACATTGACTTAAGCCAATGTTTAGTTTCTAATGTATTATGAATTTCCCTTTCGTATGATTCCATATTAGTACACTTGACGATCACTGTAATATCATCTGCAAATAATACTATGGGTTTTTGGGTTTGACGTCGCAAGTCATTTATATAGGAGAAATAGTGGAGGTCCCAGTACTCTACCTTGGGGCACACCATAATTGACCTCCTTACTGGCTGATGTACCTATATCTACGCTGACATTTAGTTATAAGGCATATTCTGGTCATTTCCGTATATTGCATACGTCTACTAAGATAAGAGCTTATTAGGTCTAAGACATAACGTAACTGTAGAGTTTTTTTTTAAAAGTATGTCATGGTTTACATAGTCGAAAGCTTTGGTCATATCGGTATATATAGCACATACAGGAGTCTTATTATCTATACTTGGCATTATGTTCCATAATAAATTGTATATTGCCATATTAATATGTTTATTGTTTCTACAACCCATTCGTTCATTGCATAATATAATGTTTATTAAAAAAGTATATATTGATTCGATAATAATATTTTCAAATATTTTAGACAATGTAGGAATTAACGCCACAGACGGACATAATCCTCTTTGTTATTATTTTTAACCGACTTCAAAAAAGGAGGAGGTTTCGCAATTCGACCGTATTTGCGTATAGGTTTTATCTTAACTATTTTTAGCCCATTAGGAAAAATACCCGAGACAATACTCCTGTTCATAATGTGACATAAAGGAGAAGCCACTATATTGCTAACAAATTATTATTATTTATTTATTTATTCAAAAGCTGTAAACAATAACAAACCTAAAGTCTGCCAAAATGCATAATAGTTTAAGACTCTTTGTATTTTTAAGACTTTTAATTATTCTGATTATCTCGTCTGGTATTATCGGTGACATAAAATTTATTTTGGAATGTTGTCTAAACGATTTATTCTATCTCATGGTTTTATAGATGATACTGGTGCCGATTCCCTTGTTCACAAACTAAACCAAATTTAAGTTCATTGCATCTTTTTCTTTCTATTTCATTAAGAAAAGGACAGAAGATAAATTTTAGTTAAGTCCTGTCAAATTAATCAGCGCCTGACACCATACAAGTTTAGACGTGATTAAAAAGTTGACTACTAAAATTACATCAAATTACGTCAGGTGCTGACTAATTTGACAGGACTAAACTAATATTTATCTTCTGTCCTTTTCAGAATGAAATAGAAAGAAAAAGATGCACTCAACTTAAATTTCGTTTAGTTTGTGAACAAGGGAATCGGCACCATTGTACTTGATCAATAAAAAAGTCATTAAAAGATGTCGCCATTTCCTTGGGATCTGTAATCGTACTATTTGGGTTGGTGATTTTTGTGACTGGCTCTTTAATATATTTGGTGTATATTAGTTGCCATGATGCTTTACGTTTATTTTGAGCGTTATTAATAATGTAATCATTCTGAGCCTTTAGCGTAAGTTTGATAATCTTTTTTTAATATTTGTGAATATGTCATGAACGCGTTTCTATTATGATATGATGGATTCAAACTATTTTTTTCATTTTTATTAACCTATTTTGTTTACACGTTAAATTTCAATTAAAAGTATACGATATACATTTATAAGTGCACACAATCACTTGCAGGATAACACCACATGCACTTTAATATTTATATTATACATTTTTATTTTTGCGATTAATTATAAATTTTGAATGAAGATAAAACAAAGCTTAAGTCTTGCAATTTAATAAACAAATCAACACTAGCAAATTAAATTAAATATATTAAATTAATTGATAATAAAATAACAGATAAATAAATGAAATTAAACTAAGAATATATATTTTTTTTTAATAATTAGTCATTAGTTTATATTTCCATAATAAGTTTCTTTGTTTCTTACTACAAAGAAGAGATGCCTTTTGAGATCCATTTAAATTTTTGTTTCTGATCGAAGTTTTATCCATTTCATTTGAAAACATTAAATACTAATAAATATTTATTTAATAATAAAAATAAAAACGTTTACAAAAAGTGTACATTTAGCCAAACAGTAGTAAATATCCTATACAATTCTAATTGACTATTAATATACTAAATCTAAACTATTTCTTATTTTTTTATTTTATTACAGGTGCAATGAATTAGTTTAAATTAGCGACCGACCCGATCTAGGTTTATTCAAACCTGTGTTTCAGGCCATCACTTTACATTACAAAATGGGACATGAAAATTAGAAATAAAACTTCGAAAAAAAAAGAAAGATCGTAAAGTAGAAGAAAAATATCCATAAAGTTATCGTGTGCTTCATTAGGGTTATGCTTCACTATAAACATCCGAGAAAGATATCGCTTATACAGAGTTGATACGACAGAGGGGCTTTCCTTTATACTGCCTTTACTAGGTACCATTTTCAAGGTCTGTACCAAAAATCAATTAATTAGGAACAGTAGTTTAGTCGCAAAACATTTTTTTAATTTTTTGTCTCGTTTGAACACGATGCATCTTTCCTAACCGCTGATTATGTCTATACGCATAGGTCATGCACTTTAAAACGATAAATCTGAGTATAACCTACGATGCGTTGTTGCCGCTCAACGCAAGTCACAAGTCTTGTACAACCAAATATTTTCGCTAAAAAGATGGCATTAAATACACACACACACTTGCACTTTCATTACAAAGGTTGGTTGCGTTTTACTCTGATTTGTAAGTTATTTAGTTTGTTTGAAAAAAAAACTCATTTTTGGTGCTTTTTATTTTAATACCGTATTTAATTAATACTAAACACGTATAGTATACGCAGGTAGTGTAATTTAATGCCCCTCTGTCTTATCAAAACTGTATATAGTTTTTAAACATAACGCGTAATCGCGTTTCTGAGTGCGCCAGAATTTTTTTATGCAAGTTTTGCTAACTTGGCTTTTTATTATTTGAGATTAGTGATCAGTCATAGCAAAATCAATAACTTCACTTGTACATTTTAGATTTGAGTTACATACACGCCAAATTGTCTAAACATGTTTGTAACATTAAGGTTATAGTTTAAAAGAAGAAATTCAAAGTCACGGGTGTGTCTGTTGCGTTTGATATACATATATATGTTAGTCTCCGCATAATACTACCTTTGCCTTAGATTTACAGCACAATTTTTTTTTAAACAGAATCCAGATCTTCGAAAAATACATTAATATTAAATATTATGTTTGGTGGTCTGTAGATACATACAATTATAACGAAATATATATTTAGTCAAAAGTAAACATATCCTACACGAGGAGGTGTAGTAAAATTTTCGAACTCGCTACGGTTGCATTTGTATCCTACATTCTCTTCATTCTCAATTTTCTACATAAGTTGACAAAGTAACTCCTATTTATGTATGAACAAGCTGCGCCCCATTGTTTCGCCCGCATAAATGTTGATTCGTTGGGAATATCAGTATGAAAGTATTTCTATGTCATGGTATACCCATGTGTCAAATTTCATTCAAATCCTTTCAGCAGTTTTAGCGTGAAAGCGTATCAAACAAACATACAAAAAATCTAATATTTTCTCTTTATAATAATATTAGTTTAGATGTTCAAAAGAAAATCTAACCTTTCCGAGGAGGAAAATTTTCGAGCTCGCTTTCTTTATCCTTCTGATTCTCAAACTTTTCTGCATGACTCAACAAAGCAATCCCTGTTTCTGTACGAATGTTCAAAAGAAACCCAAAAAGCATCTACGTCTGTAAATAGCATAGGTAATGTAAAGATGAAAATGCAACTCTCTGAAACATATACTTATAACGGGTGCGAGGCCCATGGTGTAGATAGAGTATAAAATTACGCACGTTATACTGGTTTTTCTTGTTAAATCTTTATTTTTTCAAAATGAAACTAGAAATACTTACATAAACTGAGAAGACCAGGGGGGCCTCACTTAGTCCGCCACTGGTTTCAAGTACACTGTAGATGTAGATTGACTTAACTATAGATCTTACAGTCACCAACAACAAGATAATAACCAGACCTCGTATCTCTTTCCAGTCCGGACAGTTTCTCAAATACTCCCGTCGAAACGATTGAATGCGGCACAGTCTTGGGTGGTAATAGCAGGATTCCCCTGATCTACAATGGCAATTCTTACGACAGGGGAGAATTACCTTGGCTTGTGGCTATCTACAAGTCAGAACAGGCTACATTTCGATTTATCTGCGGAGGGACACTCGTGTCAGACCGTCATATAGTTTCCGGTGAGTAAAGTTCATAACTTACTGTTCTCTGGCATCTCTATTAACCGCTACTTCAAGCCAGGTGTAGGATATCCTACAGGTCTTAGCTGACGAAAAAAGCCCTAACATTTTTTATAGCTTCCTCGACATTTAACCTAGAAGGAATCAGTTAATATTGACCTTGAAAGAATGCTGATTCTCAGTCAAATACCAAGATAAATGAATATGCAACTTTCCGTTTTATTTGCAGCTGCTCATTGCATGCGGGGTCGCGGCACCCTGACTTCCATCAAAGACATTGTGGTTAAAGTTGGGGTACACAACCTGAATGACTGGAGTGATGATATCCACATCACCAGGTCTCTTCAGGCTGCCACTATACACGAAGCATATAATCCTGCCACGCTTCAAAGTGAGTATATCGATGGCCTGCATAGCTTTGCTCATCATCATTACCATCATCATCAGGCTATAGAAATAGTAGCGACCCTTTCCATGGTTCATTCCGCGTGATTTGTCTGTATGACGAGACCGCAGTGAGGAAATAACAGTTTATTTTTATAGACACTCCTTCTTCACTTGTACTAGCTACAGATCAGCTCAGACTGCGTTTTGCGGTAAGCACGCTCGTGTGTTGTTATGTCCCGTTTGGAAGCGAGATAATGACCAGACAAGATTTTGTCTCACTGCGCATGCCAGGCTGAAAGGACTAATTTCTTTGTTTCAGACGACATCCTGATGCTCACCCTGGACAAAAGAGTCAAGTTCAACGATTACATCCGTCCAGCTTGCCTGTGGCCCGGCAGCACTGACCTCTCGAAAGTCGTAGGAAGGAAAGGAGTTGTTAGTACTTACCCAATTTTACTCCAAGATGTAATTGATTTTCCAATTCAGATAACTTTTATTTGAAGAATAAATGTTCGGCACGTTTTCTATGCAAATGATGTGAAATCGCATTGTTTTTTCGTCAGGTGCTCAAATACACGAATGTCACGTTGTCGACGGCAGCAGTTGCCTCTGCCGTTGACGCGTGCCGCTCGTGTTTATGAACACTAAGTGCCTCTGCCGTTGGCAACGTGCTGCTTGTGTATATATGAGCACTAAGAGTTATCTTACTATTGAAAAATCACCCCTAAGGCAACTATATATACAAGGTGTCGTTTTGCATCCTCGTCAAATTCGAGGAGGTAACTATGCTAATGATTCTCGACACGAATTAATATTAGAATAAGTAGGTACTTATTTTTATTTTTTATAATTTTTGGAAATCGGCTTGTGTAGGGCCCGTGTTATACCGCCCTTGTAACTGCGCTGTAACTGTAACGCACGCACACAGCGACATAGTCGTGCGACACTGCCTACCCCGCATACGCAACGGGGCGATTCATTTCTTTGAAATTGGAGTATTCTAAAACACTGTCAAACTTAAATATCTAAAAAAACAAGTATGTATTAATTATTGAGCAGGATCGTAATTTTATTTGATTATTTATGTCTTTCATAACAGCCTCCTGAAATTTGACGAGGATGCAAAACGACACGTTGTATAGTGTGTTGCTACACTACCATCAAGTCCTACCGATAATAACAATGTATGCTGTCTGCAGGTGGCCGGCTGGGGGGACCAAGGCGTGGGGGGTGTTGGCAGGCAAGGCGAGCCCCATAAGGTGGACGTCCCTATAGTTAGCACCAATGACTGCAGAGCCAGCAAGTCTCTGTTCCACGAGCTAACTTTCGACAGTACATTGTGTGCAGGTGTGTATGTAGATATTCAGATCACACTACAAAATGTCAACTTGGCCCTGGGCAGACAAGTGACCCCCACGCGGGATGCGGGACGAATTACTAACGTCCATCAATGATTGCAGCGAGCAGGCATCAGGGCAAACAGGACATGATATCAGGTGTCCCATCGTTTGCGGAACAACAATACATTTGCATTATGCAATGTAATGTATACTTGCCCGATATTGAACCCACGACTTACATGGTAAGTCGGGTCCGCTACCACTGGGCCACCCCGCTAATGAAAGGCTAATGTTTCTATATTCCATTGCCCCAAGTATTGCCAGTGGGTTGCAACTGAAGATCGGAGGGCTGATTCTCGTAATTTTAAGAACGTTCGCAATGTTTTCTCAGTCTCAATATGTCAAAAATACCTCTAATTTCCCTACATATTTGATAACTTTTTGACATTGATTGTCGCTGAGATGAGATTGCGACTAGATTTTGAATGTTTTTAATTACGAGAATTAGCCTTCTGACGTAGGTATCATCTGAAATTATGTTGTTCGTTTTTTTTTCTGTATTTTTTAAATTGTATCATTATAGACAGTTCTCTTTCTCTTTGTGGAAATTTCTCTGTGGCAGTATTCTGCTTGGTTTCAGTGCAAAAAACCTAAGATGACATTCTCCTTTGACAGGTGACCGAAAAGGCTCGGGTCCATGCGTGGGGGACTCCGGTGGTGGCATGTACCTGCTTGAAGGCGGCAAGTGGAGGGTTAGGGGCGTAGTCTCCTTGTCCCTCCGCGCTGAAAATGGAGACGCCACCTGCAATCTCAACGAATATATTGTGTTCACAGACGCAGCGCAGTTCTTGCCGTGGATTAAAAATATATTAGCACAGAACTGATATGACTTTTTTGTCTAATATTTGTTGCTGTTTTACGTACAAGAGTGCAGAATAGATAGTGAGGTTGTTTTCAAAGTTGAATTTGGAACTGATGGAGACCTTTTTATTAAAGAAGTGTCACGGCATTAAACACAGGGGAAATTCCCGTATTTTTAAGAATGGTCGCAAAGTGTCAAAAAAATGGCATTAATTGTCGCTGAGATGACGCTGTGCAACTAAATTTTGAACGTTTTTATTTACGGGAATAGTTGGCCTTCTGGTTTTTTACAACAATAGTAAATATACTAAAATGACGGCGTTTGGCAACATTCCATCGTACGAATGCACTGGCACTGCAGGACTTTCTTGAAAACCACTCTACTCTTTCTGCTTATTAGGTACCAGTGGACGAAATGAGTTCCAGGGGGATCACACAAAAAACAAGTGAAACTTGCCAGTGTACAAATGCACCACTAAGTACTAGTCCGTTGTTTATTGTTTTAATACTCAATAAATGAAACCGTCCAAAAGTTATTTTATAAATAACTAGCTGCGCCCCACGGTTCCACCCGCATAAGTCTCGATCTCGTGGGAATATCAGGATAAAAACTATCCTTTAGCAGGTCCAACAGGTATCATATCCAGGTTATAGTTTACCCATATGCCAAATTTCATCTAAATCCGTTCAGGCGTTTAGCGTGAGAGCGTAACAAACAAACATACAAAAATCAAATATTTTCTCTTTATAATATTAGTTTTTAGTATTCTACGATTTAATATAATATATCTAGTTTTGTATGTAAATGTTACTCAGGTACAAGTAATTGCCAGTCAAAATGTGCATTTTTTTATTATACTTATTTCTACAACACAGAAATCTTGCCACGGTTCTGCGTTTTATCGGAGGTAATCACAAAATAATTTTGGTCCAATATCAAATACCTACCTAACGTAAGTATTCAAATAATAGGTATAGTGAACCGCACATTTTGCTACGACTTTGGGCGCCTTTCGTAGTGCAAGGTAACACTTGCACCGCACATTAGTGATAACTCACTAATGGGCGGTTGACTGTACCTACCTACTTACTTACATACACTATTTTTAAGAAACAAATTATACAGGCCAAGATTATTTTGTATGTACAGCGAAAGGGGACCACCAAAATATATTGAGTTCTGTTAAATATTCCTACGCGAAAAAGGTTATTGTCTTTGTTAGAAACTAAGTTTATTATTATATCTGACTCGCTAATAAATAAATTATCACAATGCTTCTTGTTTTAATTTATTTTTGTATCTACTCGCTAGGAAACTCCGTACGATTATTTTTACTACTTGGCTAGGTACTAGGGACACCAGCCTTTATGTATGTTTTTATATCTATGGACACCCGTCTCTGTAGTAGGTATTCCATGAGGTATTCGACGTGTTCGATTTTTAGAACCTCTATTGCCACTGGGTAAATAGTGTTGGGTTTTTGAATAAACGGACTTAACTCCCCTTACAAGTTTAAGAACCGATTGCAGAATGACAGCTTCACTCACAAAAACACGATAACAATATTGTTGACCTACTGAAACTTTTTTTAATATTGTTATTGTTTCAATAATAAATCGTTTATTTTGGAAAAAGAACATATACTTACAATCATAAAAAATACACACATCAAAAGTGTCTAGGGATCAAGCATTTTTATGCGGATTTCTTGAGATTAAGATGTGGCTTTGTAATAAATTTATGATTTTATAAATTTATATGGATCCTTTTTGGTGCATTTCATAATTTGAATCAGGAACTGTGAATCAAATTCGAGTAAAAGATGAAAATCAGCTGTCAATATTTTCCCTATAAAAACATACAACGCATTGAAGACATTATTAGTGCTACTGTTTCCCTACTACTGATTAAAACCAACGTTATTATGGAGCGGCGACGTCATTTAAGCAGGGAAGAAATGCTCAGAGCCGTGGGAATTATAGAAGCTGGTTCCCGGCAACGTACTGTGGCTTTAGCTCTGAATACAAGTCAGAGTGTTATCAGTCGACTTTGGACATGTTACCGAAGCACTGGTACCGTGGCTGAGCGCCATGGAGGACGGTATCGCTGCACCACACGGAGACAAGACCGATACATTCAAATCTTAACTCGAAGAGCTCCAACAATAACCGCCATGATGTTAGCCGTGAGGCTTCATCACTCTTCAGGGAACTTAATTAGCGACCAAACAGTCAGAAACCGCTTGCATGAAGTGAACCTTCATTCCCGAAGACCGCTACGGGTACCACCTATAGCAATGCACAATCGTAGGATTCGATATCAATGGGCTCTTGAACACAGAAATTGGGCAGAAGAACAATGGCGTTTCGTGTGCTTTTCTGATGAGTCTCGTTTTGGTATGAGACCGGATACAAGACGTATACGACACTGGAGAACCCCTGGACGCCAACAGCGATTAAAATCCTGCCAGGAAGTCCATCCTTATAGTGGTGGAACCATCATGGTATGGGCGGGTATTTGGATCGGCGGAAGAACTGAGTTGATTTGGATCAGAGGCAACCTCAACGCTCAAATTTATGCTGAGACGATTGTATCAGACGTCATCGTTCCTCTACAAGTGCAAATCGGTCCCTTATTTCAGTTAATGCATGATAATGCACGACCGCACACCGCAAGAGTTGTAAGACAGACTCTCGCCGCAGCTAACATCAATGTCCTGCCCTGGCCTGCTCAGTCGCCAGACTTGAACCCGATTGAGCATGCATGGGATATGCTACAGAGAAGAGCTCTGCCGAATATGGAGGGTATCCAGTCGCAAGAAGACCTTTTTTTGTTGTTGCAATGAACATGGGCGGCCATTCCACAGCGTGATTTGGATGAACTCATTTTGAGTATGCCAAACCGATGTTCTTGTGTTGTTAGTGTTCGCGGTAGAAACACGGATTATTAATTGTTTAAGTTACCCAATAAAATTTTAAAGAAAACTGTTATTTCAGTCTTTTTTTCGAACTTTTGTGTTAGTGGTTCAAATGTCAAAAATCCCTTTATTAGGAAAATGGCAAATTTCTTTATTAATGCAAAGGTGACTTGGTTTATCGTTACTGTGACAAACGAAAACACTTTATTTTATGAATCCTTAAAGAAAATTTTAATTAATATCAATCAGGAGAAAAGTTATTGCAAAAATATATGTTGATCCCTAGACACTTTTGATGTGTGTAGTTAAACGATGATAACTCAGAACTTTGTCACATAACTGTATTTGAAACGCAATTAACCACTTCAAAAGAGAGTGGTATTGATGATTTTAATTTTATTATTATAATTCTATAAAGACAACTTTTAGGGTCCGGATCATATTTTGATCAACATACAACCTGACACTGACCTGCAAATAGAAGTGTAAGAAAATTTGAATTTGGCGGGCTATCCAAACTTGTTTTCCTGTATGGCAACAAGGTTATTTCCGGAAATGGGAAACCTGAAGATCATAGTTGCTAGCTGAAAAATATAATATGGATTGTCATTTCCGAACAAAACTAAAACTGTCACTGACTAGCCTGTCCTGTCAGTGTCAGCCGGTCCGCCGGGACCGCCGGTTGATTCAGTCTTCAATTCTTTCTTCAGTATCAGTCAAATTTCGCGCTACACTCATAATTTATTTACTAAGTTTTTAATGAAATCGTAAGATATTAGTATTCAATAAAAATGACTTGGAATAAATTGTTGTGTAACTTTCGGGAGCTTCAATTGATGGGAACATTATCTGGCGGTCAAAGTTTTAGGTTCGTATTGTGCATGTTATTTCAAATAAAGTTTTTTTTATTGATTACCTGTTTAATAACACGGCTTCCAGCTCTGCCCAACCTCTCGGGCAACACAGTCGTAATGTTATCTTATGTAGAGCTTTATAATAGACGCCTTTGCATTTTTCGTCGTAAATATTTAATTAAGTAAGTCAAAGACTGTGAATAAAATAATAATGAGGAATCTTGTAGAAACAGAGAACTCATAAACTAAGAAAGGTACTCAACAAAAAAGAATTTCCCTAGAACACAAAAAGCAGATGATTCATTTAGAAATTATTCTTCTTCAGGTGGACACACAACAAAGAAAACAATGAATGGATCGGTGTTTTCTCGAAAACCGTTTGGAAATTACGTGAAAATGATGACCATCTACAGTATCAAGTCATAGGCTCCCTACATAAAAATAAAAGCAAAAGTACAAAAAAAGATAAAGATTTCAAAAAGTTACTTGAGGATTATTTCCGATTAGATTTGAACCTAGGCGAATATTACAAGGAATGGTCGGAGAAAGATGAACTGTTTGGGAAGGCCTGCCAACAATTTTATGGCATCAGAATGTTACGCCAAGAACCTGTGGAGAATTTATTCTCTTTTATTTGCAGCCAGAATAATCACATATCACGGTAAATAATGATATCACATATCAATAGTTTCTTTTTTAATAGTTGCACATTTTAGGACTCAATAAAAATGTATGAACTGTGAAAATATGTATTACAGAATATCTACCATGGTAGAAAAGCTATGCGCTCATTACGGAGATATAATATGTGAATATGAAGGAGACACATACTATGCATTCCCGGAGGTCGAGAAATTGTCTTTACCAGGGGTAAGAAAATAAACTTTTTTTTTTACATAATAGAGCCAGTTCAAAGGATACATTTTATTGAGGTAAGTATTAATTATGACAAATAATGTAAAAATAAACTATAATGTATATAATGTCTTAGTAGTATGGAATCTTTGTCAGATTGTAGCCAACCTTGACCAGTCTGGTTTTTTCATCCAACTTTTTTATCTTTGAATGTTATGTACTATCGAGGAAGTTCATATCTATGCACCTTTAGGACTATTTTTCCCTTTAGCGCTCGGGCACTAACAGTAACTAACGTAAAACAGATGCGGTCATCGTGTTCACGGGATTTTGTTCTAAAACTGCTTAGATATGAACTTCCTCGATAGTACATACTTATTATTTGTGTAAACATTAGCAGTAATACCGTTCTCAAATACTATTGTAAACCAATGTTGAATGTTATTCTATTGTTGTTCTTCATTAACCCACTGAAGCACGCTGAATGAGACACGATAGAAGTTTTATTGTTGTCACATCTAGGGGTGTTTAGAGTCCAGCAAAGTGTTAAATAAATTGTTTTTTGTCAATTCTAGGTAGAATCAGAACTCAGGGACTTGGGTTTTGGGTACAGAGCCAAGTTTATACAGAAGTCAGCTGCTCAAATAGTAGAGTGGGGGGGAGTGGAATGGTTCAACAGCTTGCAAGACATGAAGTATAAGGAGGCCAAGCAAGAGCTGATGAAACTACACGGCATTGGGCCTAAGGTAAACAATATTATTTTTTTTAAAATATTGTTATGTAAAATGTAGTGCAGCCTAGATGATTTTACACCTTATCTTTTGTCTCTTAAAGTGCAAATTAACATAACGCCGTTTTTGTCTCAAATAGGCCCAAACGGTACGTAAACGTACCGTAAATTTGAACGATTTTTCAATCGTAAATACAACTATACAAGTTTTTTTTTTAATTTTTGCAAGCAGAAATGAATACCGTAAAAAGGACTCAATGTGTTTACTGTTATAATACAGTAAACACATTAGTAGTTACATACAGTAGTTATTAATGATTAAGTTTTAGGGTGGCGACCGCGTTTAGGCAAACGTAGTGTGGGACGCCCGCCGGCCAGGTGGAGTGATGACTTGCGAAAGGCGGCTGGCAGAGACTGGATGAGGAGAGCCGAACATCGGGCTCAGTGGCGTTCACTAAGAGAGGCCTACGTCCTGCAGTGGACGAATATAGGCTGATGATGATGATGATGAAGTGCCCTTGTTGGCAACAAACTATATTATTTCAAGGTTAAAGTCTATTTTAAAGCTTCGTCCCGATTCACCCCGCTTTACCGGTATCAGTCATAGATATGAATAAATAAAGTTTTAAAACTAAGTAAATATTATGTGAGAAACTAGTATTTTCAATTTTAAAATCGTTCCAATTTACGTTACGTTTACGGCGCCCGTTCGTGTAAGGCCCACTGTTTTTCGCCTATCAATGTACACTTAATTTTTCTACAGGTAGCTGACTGCATTTGCCTGATGTCCCTAAACCACTTAGAAGCTCTTCCTGTGGACACCCATGTGTATCAAATAGCCGCACAGAACTACCTCCCACACCTGAGAGGCAAGAAGAATGTCACAGAGAAGATGTACACAGAAATTGGAGATCATTTCAGAATGCTGTATGGGGACATGGCTGGGTGGGCTCATACTGTAAGATGTTTTTATGGTTTGTTTTTTGTATGCATTTGGATGGCTTTATGAGTAGGGGAAGACCAAAGGAACGATGAATTGACCGCGTGAAAGATGATATGGGTTAAAAGGGAGGGGGGGACTACTAAGACGACGAATAATAGAGAAGTAGGTATGGAAGGTAACATGTTTCACTGACGCCAAATAAACTTGGATAAGGGCTTGAGAATGAAGATGGACAATGTTTATTTTCCATTTTTTTTTGTCCTATTGTCGGAACACTTAAATAGGAATCCTCTATGGCCATAGGTGCTTTACTCACCGTAAAGTTGAGTATTCACTAGACCATTGTCTCGAGCATTTCCGTGTAACGAAACGTTCCTCAAATACTCACGGCGAGTGAGGGTTTACCTATAACATTCCTTTTTATTTTGCCTTTACTCTTCGTGAAATGCCCGATAGATCTGAAGGTCGCGTGTGCTGCGATCTAGCTCGCTGAATGTTACACAAATTCGCTCGTCTGTTTGCAAAATGAATTTGTAACAAAGCGTCGAGCGGCGTTCTCATTACACGAAAACAGGAAAGGGCACACTTTAAGAGCGGTTAGATTCTGTTACAAGTAAATGCTCTAGTCTAAACCCAACTTTAGGGTTCTTAGTAGAAAGTGATAGGTAGGTACATTTAGTAAAAGTAAAATACTTTAATGAAATATAGTTGGCAGGATCTGGTGGATCGAATGTGATGTCGCCATTTTGAAATAAATGATATTTAGTATCCCTGTAAACTGGCTCAAAAAAAACTTATGTTTTAAAACTAGATGAGTTTGGTGCTTATCTCATAACCGACTACTCTGGAAAGAAATACCGAAACGAACGAACGCCTCAGAATCTCTTTTAAAGTCCAAACATATTCTTGGTCAGGCCTTAAGAAGACCACGCAGAGTAATGTCTGAGATGGTCTTTTGACGAAAAAACAAAAAAATTAAAAGGGTTTGTATATATTGTTACAGGTACTCTTTTGTGCAGACTTAAAGAAATTCCAACAGAATGACACAGATAGCAATAGCACCGGCAAACCTAAGAAGAAACGGAAAAAAGTGTGAATATTTACCTTCGGAAATAAAATAAATGTACACTCGATATAATTTGTTTTATTTATGCATAAAGCGAATACTTAATCATATTCTATGTTTACATAAGAAAAGTATAAAAGTTAACATAAAACTGAGGTCCTTAAAGCAATGGTGTAAAGTTTTAAACAGTAAACGACGAGATGTTTTAGAATTTTGCTCCGACTTTTTGATGTGAAACATCTATAGCCGCACGTAAAACCGAATGCTGGCGTGCTGATACATGCCGTGGCGACACATGCCGTGGCGACGCGTCCCCACGCTATATTTTAAATAAAGAACCTTTAAAAATAAAACTGAATATTTGGTTTGATTTGGTTTTGGTTTGGTTTGAATGCCATATTTATTTTCTTTTATTAAACCATTATTTAATACATTTACTATACTATTTTGTATAAAAAAAATATTCTTTAAATAAGTATTTTTGTATTTCGTTAAATAAGTATGAAAGAATGGTTTTCGATGTTTCACATCTGCCAGGCGTCCTGCGACGGCTCAATTTTTCTTATAAATCTGGTTGAAACATTTTCCTTGAGTTCCATACCTCTAATGGACAAATGTAATCTTAAATTTTATAGTCTCGCGTCTCGCTTAGTCTGTCTGTCAAGACCCTTTTTCTGAGGAACGCGTGGAGGTATCAATTTGAAATTATCAAACTCAGATCTACGGTCCCTTCAAGCAGAATCTAGCTTTAGTCAATGCAATTTTTTTTTTTGTCATTAATGCCGCATATTTCGACACTTGCAATTAAATCAAAACTTTTATAGGGTACTTCTTGTTGACCTAGACTAGAATCATGAAATTAATGTTATATCACTTTTTTTTTGGGGAATTCACCATGATGTACCTACTTAGGGAAGAATATTTTCTCAATTACAAAGTTAACTTGGTCCTTCAATTCGGATCGAAAATGTATAGCCCGTACCTTGAAGTACAGTCGACAGCACGTCAGGTTATACGAAACTATCAAATTTCTCCAAATGCTTTTAAACCTTAAAATGTTGAAGGTTAAGTTCAAAATCGAATGAGAAAATTTGACAAATTGTGGTAACTTGACGTGCGGCTGTGTGTACCTAACATTTAGTCTTTATTTCATTCAAGTCGGTACACTCTCCACTTTATCAAAAGGTTTTTTTTTAATTACAAAGTCAAATTGTCTGTCAATCCGGAATTGGAAATTCACGAGCTGTGTCACATTATGAGTGAAGCCACTGGCAGCTCAATCCTATTCACACATAGCATGTCCTATATCATATCATAGCATGCATCCTATGTTCGAATAGGATTGAGCTGCCCGCGGCTTCACTCATAATGTGACACAGCCGGTTTTTTTTTACTATACGCTCTGTGGTATAATCAATAGTCACGTCACCTTGGTGATAGTTAGTGGTCTTATCTACTGCCCGTGTCATCAATACTTATATAGCCGCATCTCTGTATAGTCAAGAAATAAAATAATAAATCGCTCATAAATAAAAAGTTAAGTACTAAGTAAGGACCTCACAATAATTCCATGATTTCTTAATTAAAACATTATAATTTGGTTATAAAAACTTACAGTAAAAAGTACACAACCTGGAATGGTAGAAAAGAAGATATTCTTTTAAAAAGACCGATGCTCCAATATCACATTTTTTGATAAGAGATAAATAATTATATTGCACGTAAACCTAACTTATCAGCTAATTTGTGAGATTATTTTCAATGAGTTTTTAAATGCACCTTTTGTGCCTCATTTTATGTATCTTAATCTAGGTAAATGCATGCATTTATATAATGGTAATTTATAATGTTTACTACTGAACACAGGGCTCCGGATCAAAAATGATAAAAATTATAGGTAGGTACATATTTATGTTTTATATGTAAATCAAAAACTAGGTACCTACATAAAAATAATATACAGGCTGGCGCAAATCAACGCGCAAACAGTAACCATGAATTTATCGTCTGTTATTAAATGAATAATTTGCTTTTTTCAGCAAATCAAATCAAATCAATATATTTTATTTCACATAAACCTACATGGGCACTTATGAAACGTCAGAAGCTAGGTGCACGGTTCCAAATGGTCGTTTCCTATAGAAAAGAGCCGGCAAGAAACTACATGGTTACTCTTTTAAAAATAACACGAGTGGGTTAAAGTTAGTAAGAGTCTGACACGCCCTCCCGCTCCGCCCAGAGCGGGAGAAGTCATTTGATGATTTCCCACCCAAAAAGAAAAAAAAGAATCATGTACTGAATCCATGCTAACGAGTCGCGCGTCGATGTCCCTGCCACCCTAAATAATTTAAATAATAACTTTTAAATAACAATCAGTCCACTTCAGTAGCACAATAAGAACAGTTACGGTCAGCACAACTGAGCAGCAAATTTCTGGAGCGCTTTTCGTTGGTAAATTGGATGGGAAAATAGCGTGTTAGCGATAATTCCCTGTAGCATGTGTCACGTATGCTATTTTATACTCTTTTTCTGTTGTAATATAGTTCAATATCAATATGAAAACTGCTCAAGCGTTGTGTTGGTGCTCAAAGTGCAATGACCCTTCATATATTATTATGTCTTATTGAGTTACAATAAGCAAAAGCACTAATGTTAAACGAAAGTATGCTTAAAAAATACTCAATCGCAAAGTCTATTTTACAATGTATTAAATGTTCTTTCATCAATGTCTTTTCGTACCTACAGTTAAAACAGTTTACGAGAGCGGGTCACGTGACTCATATGTCATGGTACAGTCAGCGTCACGATGTGGGTACCCCCCTTAAAAGTTAATTTTAATACAACTGGGGAACCAATTGATGCAGCCCACCGTACTAAGGTGACAACCAAATAGAATATAATAGTAATAATAATAATACCACCCTATTATTCTCTTACTGCAGGAGAAAGGCCTTTTCTCATATAGAGAAGACATGAGCATTGGTCACCACGTTTGCCTAAGGCGGATTGGCGATTTCAGACTTATATTAAACTTATTTATACTGGCGATGATCGCCAACAGACTGGATTGCCCTTATATCCGGCGTTGCTGCAGCAAGCATATTGTTTCCTTGAGAGTGTTCGTTTTTGTCTGTGCTTCTTATCTGTTTGTATCCATCTATATTTCTGTTTGTATATGAGTCTTATTGCTTGAAATAAACTAATTTTATTTTTTATTAAACTTTTAGGTTCAGGATACCAATTTTTTTCTTTTTAATAATATTATTTACAACCGTACATATTCACCAAAAACAGCATATTTTTCAGTCAATTCACTTACTACCGTAGTATATCTGAGGGCAGTGTTCGATCAGTACTTGTAGGGCGCGTATCTCGAAGGCCAGGTCGGTGATAGCCGGTGGAGTGGCTACCAGTGTGGGTGCGAACACTGTGCTCAGGTTGTGAGCGCTCATCTTGTTTAGATCTGCTAGTTGAGATACTCTGGTAACAAAAAAATATTAAAATCATTAATTTATCTGTCTAAAACTTTTTCTCTTGTTTACTGCCCGGGATGAGTTTTTTATTTTTTTTGCTGGCTAATATTTCCTCTTGACTTCGATCTGGCCTGACGAAACGTGATGGACAAGGTCTACGATTGATCGAGCGTGTCCATTGTACGTATCGTGTGTATTTTACTATCGCTGCTCGTGAAGGATACCTACGAAAACAATGCTATATGTGCTTCTTACAAGGTAAATTTTAAAACTAAAAGTTGCAACACTCATGGGTTTGTTTTTCTGTTCCTTTACAGACAAATCATATATTTCAATCACACGAATAAATTAGGTATTAAAAAAAATTAAAAAAAGAACTTGGTTTAGACTATCGCGTTTAAGCAGCTAGCAACACAGCAACTGGTAAGTGTTGCCAGCTTTGTCAGTGATATGTTAGTATAATTGTAAAAAAACTATACGTTTATTACAAAGGACATCGCAAAAACATAGTAAATAATAAAGCGCATCGTACCTGTGTAAATGCTGCACCATATATTGCAGACAGTTGAAGTGTGCCGGCGGCAGTGAGTCCAGACCCTCTCGTAGGGATGCTATTTGTTGCGCTTGCGTCTTCATCTCTGAAATGACGTTGAATAATCGGCTATAGAGATGTGTAAACAGATACAGAGTTGAGTTTGTCCGTCGGTTTCGTACGTTTTTATTGGTCCGATTTATTTGATGGAACTTGGCTGAGTGAAGTTTAATTTGACCTATACCCTTTTAATTAAAAATAACCTTACCAAAACCGGTTTACAGTGTAACAAAAAGGTGTACAGACAACCGCTACGTTATTTGAAGTCGCTTATAAACAAAATCAGTTATATCAAGTAGCTATGTTATAAAGACTATAGTCTTTATAACATAGCTACCTATTAGCAAAGTGGAGACGACAATACGACTATAAATGAAAACACTGACAGAGGATAATTTTGAAACTATCAAATAAATCCTAACATCGAAATAAAAAAGGTGTTTTTTTTTTTCAAGCAAACTAGTGGTCAACTGCACCGCTTCAGCGCAGTAACGGCCCGACACCGCCTCGAAAAAATCCACCCGCTTGTCGCCAACGCGCCGTCAGCAAGACGACCGCTCGCTGCTGGCACGCCACCTGTGAGGCTGACAGCTTGTTGTTCACGCGCCGCTTACTAGTTGGTAGCTCACCGTCCACGAGCCAACGGCTAGTTTTCAGTTTACCGACCGGTTTGCGAACGTTAGTGAGTGATCTCGCTTGAGAAGCACGCGTTTCTACGCTAAGTCTCCGTTTACTCTACGCGAACTGGCAATCATAGCTATTGTACTCAACGAAGAAGAGAATAATTTTCAAAAATAAATAAAAAGAAGATATGTAATCGTCTAATCGTGCATGATGTTATGTTAAATGGACGGCGGGAAGACCACGCGCTGGCGGCGAGGGGTCCCCGCGCGTATGGCGTTTCGTCGCCGAGGAGCGGGCTGCTCGCTTGAAACGCGTGATCGGCGTGACGTGTGACGACTCGCTATGCACTATTCTGTATTGTCATCGTAAAATTTGATTTAAAATCTTAACTTGAATTTACAAGTTATTTACTGCGTCTAAGCGGTGCTGTTATAATGACTGATGACCTTGTGGCGGCATCTACAACGCCACATGGGAACTACGCAACATACCGACGTCACGTAAAATCCTGCATCGCGCAAGCAGAGCTTACTGCGCAATTAGCATATATTCAACACCCCGACACCAATCTCCGGGCAGTTGCCCATCTGAGACGACAGCCGTCTGGTCGGAAGATCCTCCCTTTTCTATGGAGGTATTAGTGAACTTTACATCCTGTTCCACATACTTCTATACTGGTGACCCAGACGGGGAACCTCACGAGTCATTTTACTGAGTACTACCCCGTAACACTTCAACCTTCAATAGTAGTGATGGGCCGACTATGGGTTTCGCCGAGCAGCCGACTAGCTATAGTGACTAATTTATTGGGTATATTTGGTCGTATTGTCATCTCCATCTTCCAAAAAAGGGGTGAATGAAACGTAATTGCTTGCCGCTGAGATGAGAATGCTAAGAGGGATGTGTGGTGTTGCACGAATAGATAGAATAAGAAATGAGTTTAAAAGAGGAAGTCAGTGACAGTGGCACCGGTTACTGAACACTTGTGTGGAAATCGGTTGTCACTATAAGGACGATATGTGATGCTAAGGAATGAGAAAAATGTCGTGAGGAAAGTTTTGTGTATGAATGTGGATGGCTATAAGAGTAGGGGAAGACCAAAGAAACGATGGATGGACTGTGTGAAGGGTGTTATGGCTAGAATGGAGTTGACTACCGAGATGACGACAAATAGAGAAGTGTGGGAGATAAAGACATATTGCGCCGAACACAAAATAAATTGGGTTAAGAGGGCTATCACAAATTTGCTTGTATTTGAGTGTTTGAAGAGTCACACACTCAAATACAAGAAAGAATTTGATATCCTCTAAATAAATATCAATTTTTTTCTTGTATTTGCGTGTGTGGCCCTTCAAACAGTCAAATATAAGAAAAATTGTGATAGCCCTCTTAAGGGGAATAAATTGGGTTTATAAAGAATGTCATCTCCACCTTGTAGAGTATAACATTCAACTTCAAATATTTTTATTTCTAGAACATAGGTAAACAAAGGGTACAGATGTCAATATTAATAAAAATGAACGCTATGTCTTGCCGTCAACGGCGTACAAATATTCTACAGTTCGTTCGCGTTAAAATGCAGTGAGCCATCACTGCAACTGCAAGATAAAGGTGTATTCACAGTGGTGTTAAATTCAAACAAATTATATTTTAAAAGATTTAGTTTAATGAATTTATAAAAATACACTTAAAAGTTTAAAATCAATATTAAATCATTAATATCATATTTTAATCACTATCACTAGTATCCTCGTTAGTATTTATAACAAAAGTATTTTCTGCAGCGGTTCCATGACGTCATCTCAATCCCACATGGTATTTTCTTCTTGTAAGACGTGGTCGCAGCATTTCTTCCATTCTTTTATTTTTACGAGTTTGTTAACACAAATGACAGGACACAACCGTTGCGTTCAAAGCAATGCCTTCAACTGTCATTGTGAACTTGACTTTGTAATTTGAAAAGATTTGATTGGTTAGGGAGCGGGGCTAGGCCGACGGACAATGATGACTCACTGCATTCTTAACGCGAATGTACTATAATTATAATTTCTAATTAATCATTGGTAAAAGTAATAAAAAAACATTCAAAATTAATAGATAAAAATCAATTATAACAATTCGAATAACACAAATTTAGCCAAATAACAAAACATGAAAATTTCATTAGATTAAATAAAACAATTAGATTATTAGCAACAAATGAAATTTAAGAAAAATGTTATTAGATTACAATTTGTCTTCCAGGTACTCATTGAATGTATAGTAAGCTTTCTCGCTCAATAAATTAAGAAGAGCCTTTTTTAAATGGTTTAAATGCTGTCAAGATCTTTTATTGCAGTGGGTAGCTATTATAGGGTGCCATTCCCAAAAAGCTCTTTGAGTACTTATGTACTTTGTATACTCACGTATAGCAAGCACGAGCTTCGGGTGTAGTTCATATGTGATGAGGGGCACCGGCAGAAGTCGTAGATACAGTTTGAGAGTGCCGGCGACCACGTTAATGTTAGTATAAACGCTGAGATCTGCCGCTTCACCGTCTGAAATGCAACGGAAATAGGATTATAAAGTTATCATAAAAAATATTTTTGTAGAATGTTTGCATATTAAAATACAATTATATAACATTATATAATAATACCTCGAACTGTTAAAGAAGCAAAACCCTCGCTCTGAACGCGTGCCCTTATTCTTCAGTTTATGTACGTTCCTATGACGTTTTCCACTGTATTTCAGCGCGATATTTTGGAGAGGACATATTAAGGCTCCCGCAGACAGATACAACGCGATAGCGCGACGCGACTCTAGTATAAGCGTCACACCGTCGCGTCGCGCCTGGTTGCGGGAGTCTTTATACGTCCAGTTTCGTAGACGACATATATTATTTATTTTTCTATGACGCTTGTGTACTCACAGGTACAAGAGACATTTTAACTAAAGGTCTCTGCACACAGCGGGCGCGGCGTGGCGGGGCGCGGCGTGGCGGGGCGGCGACGCGGCGCTGGCGCGGCGGCATCGGTCACACTGCGGGCGCGATCACGTCCAAAACTCCTATATTTTGTATACATTTCTACTAAATGTACGTATAATCTTGTATTCCCGCTCGGCGCGGCGGCGGCGTAGCGCGACGGTTACCGTCGCGCCGAGCGGGACGGCTCTGTGTGGCGTCGTCCGTAATATCTAGTACATTACAACTGCTCAGTGTCGCGTCGCCGTCCCGTCCCGCCGCGCCGCGCCCGCTGTGTGCAGCGACCTTTAGTCTCTTGTTAACTGGTATTGCAGATCTCGACAGGCGGCGGTCACCACACTACCATCTTTTGGCTCACTTGCTTATTTGTTAGCAATACAAAAACATTAAATCTGCAAAAAAACTTAAGAATCCATACCTCTATCAAAAGCCAGTTTCAAAGCCTCAATCTCATCAGCGAACCCAGACACCCTGTATATTCCCTCCGAATCCATGCCCCTATCTTCTATCTCATTCACACACTTCTTGACCACGAACGGCAGAGTACTGGAGTGTGCGTTCAATAACGTGGTCAGGTCTATACCGAACACTCCGCGGAGTTTCTTCAAGTCGGGTACGCAGTGGTTTGGAACTCGCTCTGAGCATTTTGAGTGGGCTATGAAACCGCAATCTGGAAAAGAACTTTTAGTTATAACTTACTTTTTTTTGTCTGTGGTTGCACTCGTGTCCTAAAGAAAACTAAATGGATAAAAAGTATCCTGTTAATTGAGAGCATAGGGCAAGATTCACAGACAGCACTTGAGCCTACGTCGCTAAGTAAGCCCACTTAAACACGGACGTAAAAATATCGAGGCGTGATTTTATAGCACACTGGATATTCAACGCTCTGCTTAGCGCGGAGAGTTGAAAATCCAATAGCGTGTTTTTTCGACGCGCTGGTATGCACTCTGTTATATTCTTAACACACGGCTCAACCGCCGAGAGTAGAAAATCAAGTGCGCGATAAAATCCCGCCGCGATATTTTTACTTCCGTGCGAACGGGCTAAGTGAACCTTATTGTAATGCGCAAAATGTTCATATTCGAATAAGCGAATGTGAGAAACCGTTTCATACGGATATGAACATTAATATTGTAGAAATAATGTTCATATTCGAATATGACGCGTACTTTACTTAGTAAAGCCAACGTGCGGTCTGCGAATCTTGGCCATAGTCTAGCTGCGTGCAAAAATTCATACAAATTCGTTCAGCTGTTATAGAGTTATGGACTCACATACATTCAAACGTTCGCATCTATAATATTTTAAGTATTTTAAAATGCCATAATTATGCTAAACTAAATAATAATGTCATGTGGTACCATTTTGTCACATAATAATATGAATAACTTCTAATAACCTGAAAACCATTTCATTAATTTAATATTTCGTCTATAAAGGGAATACATACATACAAAAAGACCATAATTTAACATGATGGTTTCCCTTTAAGGAAAATATGACGAATGAATGTTATTAACAGATATTTTGTCAATTGAAATATTATTTTGAACTGAGGTGGCCTTTTATTTTCCTCATACATTATTTATGGTTATTATTAGATTTATAGGTGTGTGTCACCTGAAAATTGAAAACACCACAAGTTTATGTTTTTACTTGGTACTCTGCAATAACTGAAGAAAGTAATGAGGAACATTGTGCATTTAATGCTAAACGCGGAAATATAGGTCTGTGGTGTATTTTAGAATTTATTTTTTTTATTTTCGGGTTACAAAGTTTGACTTTGTTGTTCCTTGAAACATACTGAAAATTCAACGGCTTTAAGTTACGAATAGCAGCCATCCAATATAACCCATCGTCGGCTTTTTCCCAACTTTGGAAACAAAATAAGTCTAAATTAAATATTATGTTTATTCCCTAGGGCTATAATGAAATGGTAGCCTTCTCGTATCGCTCAGAGATCCTAAATACTTCACAAATCATGAGTGATGATGATGATGCCAGAAGCGATAAAACGAATGTAATGAAGCTTTGAAACCTGTATTAAATAATTGTAACAAGGCATTTAAAATAATATGTTTTGGCATTAGATCTTCTTTTAAACGAAATAAACAAAAAACGGCTTCATCAATGATGACCTTTTGGTTTTGGCTCGTCTGGCAATGTACCTTTAGTCGTGCTGACATTGATATTTTTATGTCGTCGCATGTGCAGGTGTATGATTGCTATCTATATTGTTTAATGTAGTCATTTTTAAGCTAGATTTTGAGTTTACGAATAAATTAACGATTAGATCACGCATTTGGCAGTAGTAGTAGGTACCCACCTAGTTTCTTCTTACAGTTGTTGCAAGCATTGGTAGGTACTCGCCGAGCAAGCAAGATAAGTATAAACAATTGGATAGAATGCACTCCACCTGCCGGCCGGAGCCGGAGCTGCCGGCTAGTGCCTTAGATCGTCAAATATTTACGAATGACATCACGACACACAGTTATCTAATTAACTTTGTTGAATTAATCTTGTGAGATTTAAAATTACGAAAAATCTTGAACAAGCCGACCATTTTATTTACAAAAAAACACTTAAAATTTGATAGTTTATAATGTATCTTTGTCTTGCAAACAGATTGTGAGATAACGAGTAAGGAATCGCAAAGTGCACGTTAAAAGGCTTCAAAACGCACGCACTGAGCGTAATTTTGACCTAGTTTTACAAAAGTTTTTCATTCAAAATCAATCTATGTATAGTCTAAATGACCACTGAAAAACCATAAAAGAGACCATATTACACCAAAATACAAATAAATTAAATCAAAAACTGCCGATTCGGAGGTGACATGACAGTTGTTACCTCCGAACAACTATGAATACAACAAAATAAACGAGGAAAATCAAGAAATCATGTTGAAAAGACAAGCCACACGTCGAGCACGCCCATCACGTCCGGACTCTTCGCTCAGCTCCGCCTCGCCGCCACCGGTACCCAGCCCCAGCCCCAGCGCCAGCGCTGTGACGACGCCGGCCGTGGTAGTTGCGTCGAGCTCGAGCGACGAGTATTTTTCCCCGCCGACGTCGCCAACACCTGTACTTCGGCAGGGGAGAGGCCGGCCACCGAGGAGCTTGGGACTTAGGGGCCATCCGGCCCCGAATTGGGTCCCCGCTGCCGGTGGTTGTGTGCAGCGCATGAGATGTACGCAGTCTATGAACGAGAACGTCATGGGCGCATATCTGTAATATGCGCCCACAGAGGGGGGAACCGTCTACAGAGGGGGGAACTAACCTCACTGCGTACTGTGATAGGATGATGTCTCTGTTTCAGGAACTAGAGCCAACTGTCAACGTCTCGGCCCAACGACTATCGGATCAGGTGCGGGTCATTCAACGCAATCATATATAGGTGTAGGTCGTACGATACCGCACTTGATAGGCTGCGCTCAGAGCTGAGAACCATGTCGTCTCGACTCCGGCACAGACCGCGGTACATGCTTCAACCATTGATGCAATCCCGCCGCGGTCCAATCGTAGTGTTGAAGAGGACGATGATAGGGTTGCCACAGTAAGTAGCCATTGCAACGCCCGATTAAGGAGCGCACTGGATGATGCGTTTCGCGAGTATGGATCCACTTCGATCGAACTTAGACCCCGATTACTACGCCTACCTATGCACAAAAAAAATAGGGCGCTGGTTTGTGCCCTCGATTCGCAGCTTAAAATGTATTCGAGAGCAGGAAGGATCTCGTTGATACACACTCGATCCTGTATTGCGCGGCTGTTGCGGCATGTCGTTTAGCTAGCGTCAAATTTCCAAACTGTGACGGAGCTACTCGACCAAAACCAGCCGTACCAGCCTGGCAGTGCAGGATCGAGCGTCGTATCGATGAGGCCAGGGTACTTATCGGCAAACTATATTGCTTCAGGGAGGGCAATACACGACCACGAGTGATGCGCTTTGTAAGGCGGGCATTCTCGGGGACTGGAATCAGCCCTCGAGAATATTATGTCCCGTGTCACAGAGCGCATCGACTTCCTGAAGCAGAAAGTTTGTGCATGGGCGAGCCGAATTCGGCGATATAAGCGGCGGGCTGATCGATACACGCAAAATCGTATGTTCTAAAGCGATGAGAGACACATGTCTCTCATGATAAGATGTGTGCAGAGCTTGGGAGCGACCTGAACAAAATGTGACAGACGTTTGCCGCCCGGATGACACCGCCACGTAAACATTCTGGCGCAGCATCTGGTCTATACCCGTCTGTCACGCTGAGGCTGGCTGGAAACGAGAGTGGGCAAGCGAGTGTGTGAAACTATACCAGAAATGGAAGCAATCCTAACTACGCCATTAGACGTTGCTAGAGCACCATTGTGTGGATCGCCCGGAGGACACGGTGGAGCATACGGTGGAGGTCTGCCCGGCTTGGGCGGAGCACCGCCGTATCCTCGTGGAGGCGATTGGCGGTGACAATCTCTCGCGTCCGGCCTTGGTCCAGGCCATGGTACGGAGCGAGAGGGCTTGGGAAGCCGTCACCTCCTTCTGCGAAGCAGTAATGTTCGCGAAGGAGCAGGCAGAACGCGTGAGGGAGAGGCAACATTTGCGCCCTCACGCCCCTAACCGCCGCAGGAGACACCCTGGGCGTCGGGAATCGCAGGCCGATTCCCGGCCACCCTAGGCGTGGGCTTGCGAACGGCGAGCAATGGGCAGCTCGCCGTTCGATAAGGACCAGGCCCGGGTCGACGGCGCGTTGTGTTCCACGCGCGCCTCATAGAGATGTCAGCACCAATGACGGGGTTTGCTAGAACCGATGCCTGCTAGGGTTGCGGAAAAGTCCGAGAGGGATACCGTGGCCCCTGGCACAGGTAACTGAAGGAACACGGGTGGGTTTTAGTCAGTAAGAGTCTGACACTCCCTCCTGCTCTGCCCAGAGCGGGAGAAGTTATTTGATAATTTACCACACTCAAAAAAAAAAAAAAAAAAGACGTTGGTAGAGCGGTCCGTCCGTTACCGAACTGAAAATCTCCGGGACCGGACGGATTGCACAACTTATAAATTAGTTCACACATTTTCCTGGCATCTCAGTTCCAGTTATCCTTAGAGTCTGGGTCTCTACCGCAGTTTCTAACAACAGGCATTACCCACCTGCTCCATAAGTCAGGTAGTCCCACGGAACCCAATAATTATAGACCGATCACGTGTTTGTCGACGATCTATAAACTTCTTACATCCATTTTGAGAGCGAAAATTAATACGCACATTGGCAGTAACATGATTATGTCTGCTTCTCAAAACGGATGTAGAAACGGGTCCTGCGGTACTAAGGAGCTACTCCTCATTGACATGGCCATTAGCCAACAGGTTCGTCAATCCCGCAAGGGTCTGTCGACATGCTGGATAGATTATAAGAAGGCCTTCGACTCGGTGCCACATACATGGCTCTTGAGGGTGCTAGAGTTGTACAACATAGATGCAACTCTACGCACCTTTCTTGAGTCGTGTATGGGGCAATGGAGGACGGTTCTTCGCTATCCTGGATGTCGACAGATCCAAGGTAATGATGAGTTTGTATCGATTAAACGGGGAATATTTCAGGGCGACAGTTTGAGTCCACTTTGGTTTTGCTTAGCCCTGAATCCTCTAAGCACACTACTGGAGGCTTCAGGTCTAGGTGGACAAATGTGCAGTCTTGCATGTAAAGCGAGGTGAGATTACGGAATCCGAAGGAATTCATCTTTCGGTTTCCATACACCTCTCCTCATCCGAAAGTTATAAATATTTGTGTATGTCGGAAGCGTTATGCATCAATGTTGCTGACATGAAGCAATCGTTGAAGGAGCGCTTCTTCGGTCGCCTGAAGAAGGTATTAATTTAGTCTTCTTTCAGGCGGAAACAAGGTCAACGGTTGGGTCATGCCGGTTTTGATGTACTCTTTCAGCATACTCAAATGGACTCAGACCGAACTCGACGCCCTGAATAGGAGGATCCGTAGTCTGTTGACCGCAAACCAGATGCATCACCCACGATCATCGGTGATGAGACTGTACATCCCGCGGAAGTGCGGGGGTCGAGACTTGTTAAATGCGAAGACCCTCCACAACCGCGAGGTCTGCAGTCTCAGGTAATATTTTTTTAAAGCTGAAATGGGTATGCACCGTGATGTAGTCGCTGTGGACAAGGGGCTCACCCGGCTCTCCATGGCTAAAGAGAACTGGCGCAAACCTGTAGTACTTACTACCGATGACCGCAATGAGGTATGGCAAAGCAAGGAGCTTCACGGGCGCTTCTACCGGGCTCGTCATAAGCCCGGTGTAGATTTCATGGCATCCGTGTCCTGGCTACGTTTTGGTGACCTTTTCGGGGAAACTGAAGGTTTCGTCTGTGTAATTATGGACGAAGTTGTCTTGACGATTAACTATCGGAGACATATTATGAAAGACGGGACGGTTGACGTGTGTCGGGCATGCCACCGTCCAGGTGAGTCCATCAGACATATTATCTCTGGTTGTTGTCGTCTGGCTAACGGCGAGTACTTGCACAGGCATAACCAAGTAGCCAGGATTATTCATCAGCAACTTGCTTTAAAATATAAACTTGTGGATACTGAGGTACCGTATTACAAGTATATGCCCGACCCAGTTCTCGAAAATGACCAAGTCACGTTGTACTGGGATCGATCTATCATTACTGACAGGACCATTGTCGCCAATAAGCCTGATATAGTGGTGATAGATCGATTAGCACGCCGCATTATCGATGTTACCATTCCACATGATGAGAACCTCGTGAAAGCTGAGAAAGAGAAAGAAATTAAATATCTCGACTTAGCACACGAGGTTGTTGACATGTGGAATGTGAGCTCGGCTGTCATTGTGCCGATTGTCATATCGGCCAATGGCCTGATGGCCGAAAGCCTCGACCAACATCTCTCGAAGCTCTCGTTAGGCAGTTGGATCAAGAGCCGAATTCAGAAAGCAGTAACTCCTCGATACGGCTCGTATCGTGAGGGGGTTCCTATCTCTGGAGACCTAACCACCATTAGCTTGGACCCTGCTCCCGATACCGACGGACTACTATTTTTTATATTTTTAAATGTTTTTCTTTAACGATTTTTATAAAAATATTTAAAAATGTATTTAGTAAGTATAAAAATAAATAGACGACCTATTAATAATAAATAAATTATATTATAAATGCGAAATATATACTAATAATATAAAGAGGTAACAGAGTTAGTATGTACGGGTTAATCTTAAGGACTCAGTAGTTCCTAAGGTTGCCCCCTACATACAAATTTTAAGTAAAATGTATAAGCAAAAATTTTAGAATTTCCGTCAAACTCTAAGCATTTAATTCAAATAGGCCCATAAAAGGCAGTTTTGAATGTCAACATTTACATTAAAATAGAATGGATTCTGGTTGCCCCTTCCAAAAGGTAGTTTTGTATGATGAAGAGTGGGCAAAAAACTCCACCGTTACTCTTTTAAAATGTTTTACATTATTTTGTACCTATACTTTAATAATAATTATATAATGTGAAGACGATGCACCTAGAATAAAATTACTATACAACAATAGATAAAAAGAATTAAAAAGGAAGCAATGACCAATAAGCAAATTATGTGATAGATCCGAAAATTCTTCCACAGTATTCTAGCCTAGTGTCATATTTTTTATGTTAAAACAAGAAATTTGACGCAGACCAAGTCCCGGCTAGAGGCTACACGCTAGTATGATTATATAAATAATCAGCCGATAATGTTCCCACTGCTGGGACACAGGCCTCCTCTCTGTGAGAGGGAGTGGGCCCAGTGCATGTCGGTAGATGTCACATGTCTTCGAATTTTTGATTCTACGACATACCGGTTTCCTCACGATGTTTTCCTTCACCGTTTTGAGAGCAGTGGTGATGAAAGAATTTACACAAAGTAATGCGCCTGTCTGGGTTCGAACCCATGACCTACAACTCGGTAAGCCGGGGCCGTTACCACTGGGCCACCACTGCTCTTACTGAGCCACCACTGCTCTTTTTTCAGTGTTGCTGAGTGTCATATTTTTTATGTTAAAACAAGAAATTTCACGCAGACCACGTCGCGGCTAGAAGCTACACGCTAGTACAGCACCCGGCGATAAATATTGCACATCGACCTTTGGAAAGAGACAAATAGAAAAATTTGTGTATTTTATACAAAGAATAAAAAGAATTATCAAAAGAAGCAAATCATAATTGTTTTAACAGCTCCTAATAGATATCCGGACTGTTTGTTTCGTGCGACAGAGATAACGCTCTACGAAGAAGAAATTAGCCGATTGTCTCTTTCCAAAATCGATGTGCAATATTTATCGCCGGGTACTGTATATATATTATATTATAATACAATAAATTCTGTTTGTTACCTTTTCACGCCATTTCGGGTGAATGGATTTCAATGAAATCTGGCACACAAGCAGACCATGACCTGGGTAAGGACATGGGAACATTTTATCCTGGTAGATGGTCCCATGATAAATTCAAAAGCTAATAAACATTAGTTTGAAGACAACTGCAAAGCAGGTTGAAAGAGTAAAAAAATATATATATAGATGAATGTGTTTTACCTTCACATTTAACACCTTGTGCCGTAAATCCCCAAAGGAAGTTTGCACACAGTTCGCACCAGTTCAGACCCTTAAATGTATGTACTTTGAAGCTGTGTGACTTGGAATACTTCATTACTAGAGGATTGTCTTCTATGGAGGGTGTGAGATCAAACTGAGGCTTCTTCATGCCATCTACTTCACTTACGCCAATGTTTTCAGTCTTTGTTATCATGGGGCTAGCATTGTTTGAGGCTCTGAAATCAACATGGAATGATATAAGAATATTGACGTGCCAATCTCAAATAAATTGGTAACATATACCAGTTTACTGTACACATAAAAATTACAAAGTAAGGGCTGGAAGGTGATGATAATTATGTAATATTTATTATAAATTTAATTTTTTTATTATGTAAACATTACATTTAAAGTTACACGCAATCTCCTCTGTAGACCACACTTGAAAAAAAGAAGTACTTAACTTACTGTTGCATTCTTGACAGCGTATTCAGTTTGCGTTTGTTCAGCGTAACATATGGACTCTCAGGGTAACTTGCTCTAGAGTTGATCATCTCCACAATGTGATGAGCTTTGAGTTCCATATGACATGTGATGAGGCCATCAGCCACCAGGTCGTAGATAGTGTCGTACCGTTTAGCACCAATGTAATGCGTTCCGTCATAATATAGTTTGTAATGATGAATTTTATCATCAAATCTGAAATGGTTTAAAAGTTAATTGTATTTTAATAGAGACATGATAAGGATGTTGATTGAAAAATTCTAAAGCTAAGACTATCATAACACCTATTTAACTTGTTCATATAAAAAATATGAAGATAAAATATTTATTTTCCTGTACCTAAATGTAAATAAGACAATGATACAACATTTATGAAGATTCACATTGACTCAGTCTGCATTCTACAATGTTGATTCATCAGGATTAGGATAAGGAAACAAACAAATGATTAAAAATAATATTTATAAACATAATTTGTAAAATTACAGCATTGTAAATGGATTCTTGTAGGAAATAATCGGTCTTTTTGGGTGATGTTAAATCATTTATGTGAAAAAATTTCTTACTTTAAAGTTAATGTGTAGAAGTCGTTACCCTGGCTGCCTTTTCTTATTAAAAAGGCGCCGTCAGGTTCGTTTTCCAGAACCAAAACTGCTTCTTTGTGACTCATTACACCATGGTATTCTCTCCCATAGAACTCCGGTCTATCGTCCAAATTATCACACGCCACACGCTTCGGCTTCGGAGCTTCCATTTGTATTCGATATACTGAAAAATACAAAGTTTAAACACAAAAATATTCGTACTTTAAAAAGTAATTCAAAAAGTTTCCACAAATAACTTACATTCCGGTTTCCAAATATTTTTCAGGTTCTCCATTTTACAGGTTTTTTTATGTCTATATCAGTAATTGATTCCGCAATTTAATTACCTGTTAGTGTGTCAAGGTATTTAGGAAATAATCTTGTTTAAATGAGTAATTAGAGTAGAAATCGTAACGTAAACAAAACTTGCGGTGCTTGACACTGACAGGGGACAGTGACATTTTGACGTTCCGTTCCGCTTGGTTGTACAGCAGCATAGGGTTGCTCCTTAAAGTACATACTAATTCATAATGGTTGCTCCACATCTGCCTCTTGAAATTCCGACATTCTCAATAAACTTACCTACCGATTAAACTTTACACCCTGTAAACTCCAAGCATTAGCTTGTTTGTTTAAATAATGCCTTTTACAACTGGTAACACCTATATTTTCTGCAAATAAATTATTCTTATTCCTATCACAACAGCAAAAAAAAAATGAATGCTTCAATCGACGCCGTAATAAGAGTCCTTGATTTTGATAAAATAAGATTAATGTTAAATTCGTTAATGACCTACAGATAAATAAATAATTAATTAAGTATAGGGGTTCCTTATTTTATTCAATTTAAGACGTATTTCTTGAATTGATATTATAAATTCTGACCTGTTAATGATAGCCTTTGCTAGCCGAAGCCTTAGCTCATATGCATAGTTGAACTCTAGCTTACACTTAATGTACTAGTTAAGTAGGTACTTTTTGATGAAACTATTAGTAGGTATAACTACTGACTTCAAACTTCGGTTTATTTTTAACTACTTAAGTGGCTACATAAAACTGCACTATCAATTAATTTAATTCCGGTCATGCTTGGCGGTAATGTGTTTTTACGCCGAAACTGATAGTGCACATCGGGGGAATATCCTTAGGTAGGTACAGGAAACATTTTTAATGATAAGTTAAAGTAAACTAGGTTTTTAGGCATAGATAGCATACAAATGATGAACCCCAAAGTTTACGGACCTACATAAAGGTAACCTACTTACTTAGTTGAAACTAAGAATTATTCAGGTATGATACCTATTTACCCAGATATTGGCTCAGAAGAGAGGATCTTGGTCTTACTGACTTATAAACCACAAATATAACATACGATCACGTCTGTATTTCCCAAAGGACTGTATAGTAGGTACACCGACATTTCGCCAGTAATGTTCTTGGTAAGTTCAATGCTGCATTGCCGTTAACAGCGCAAATCTACACTCCGCAGCTCCGGTGTGCAAATACCTATCACTGAGAACTACCTTTCCGAACGCTTACAACCCTAATCTCTTCAAAGTGAGAGTGAACAGGCTTCTTCTGGGTAAGCTCACTCCATCGTCGACTCTGTCTCTGTCACCACTGACCTAGACTAGAGTCAAGAGCAAACCCATCTTTAATAATTAAAAAAAATAAAAATACCTACTCCTACTCGTATAGGGACTCGAGTGCCGAGACCAGGACCCCACTCTTTGCAGTAGAAGTAGGTACTAGTAGTACCTATGTATAATAATCTACGGTTCACGTAAACTTTATTAAACTGCATACGCAGCAACCTACTTACTTTATTCACTTATAATAGCGTTAAACATATTTTTAAGTTAGTTGACAAATTACTATATCTACTATCGCGAGCACTGCGAATTAGCATCCAATCTTTACTTTTAAATCGGGCTACTTAATAAACTTTCGAGTGTTACTAGAATCCGTGGTTTCCGACAACACACCTTTTTTTTTTTTTTTGTTTCCGGGTTGGAAAATCCTCATGGATGTCCGCCGCCCTGGGGCGGACGGCGGGGTCTGTCAGACTCTTACTGACTAAAAACCACCCCGGTGTTCCATCTCACACCTACGCCGGGGGTCGCGGGAACGTACAATCCTTACGTCGACTCACCTTTTTTTTTTTTTTTTTTTTTTGTCGCTGAGAAATGACATTACGCATTTCCGCTCGTCGGGGGACGAGACGGAGTATGTGGGACTCCCTGCCAGAGTGGCAGTATACCCACTAAAACTCAGCGGTGTTCCCGCGACGCCGTGATGGGAAGGCTATGGGAAATTGGCTCAGCCTCTGCTTCCACAGCCCTCCCGGCGTATGCCCACCTAGCTGGCGGGCCCCGCATGCCCCCCAGCCTGGGGGGCTACGGGAATGGCCGGGAACACGACACTGGTGGAGGCCCGTGCAATACAGGCAAGGGTGCCCCCGCACCCGTTGCCTGCTGGCCTCCACCGGGGAGGAGTCGGAGATGGCCGTCATACTGACGTCTTCTCCGACCCCTCCTCCGTCTTCGGAGCGCCGCCGCGTGAGGGTCGTCCTCCCGCGCGCGCTCCGCCGCCTCCTTCTGGGACATGACGTGTTCGCAGAAGGAGGCCACTGCCGCCCAGGACCTCTCATCGTCCTGCATGGCGTTAACCAAACCGGGGAGTGAGAGGTCCGGTCCGATCACCGCAGTGAGACCGTGGCGCGGCTCGGACCACGACGGGCACACCGCGAGGGTGTGCTGCGCCGCGTCCTCCGCCGCGCCACAGTCGTGGCACGACGGTGTCTCCTCCCGTCCGATTCGGTGCAGGTACGATCCGAAACAACCGTGTCCGGACAGCACCTGCACCAGACGAAACGAGAGAAACCCGTGCGACCGATCGAGCCAGTCTCGCAGGACCGGCCCGATCGCGTCGAGGGTTCGGCGGCCGAAGGCTGCGGTGGCGAGGTCCCTCGTCCAATGGATGACAATGGCGTCCCTCGCCTCCCGCCGGACGGCCTCCCGCTCTTCCGGGGCGGGGCGTTCTCCTCTCGCCCTGCGCCCCGTACGTCAACTAACCTAAGCTAACTCTTAACTACTTCAAGTGAGCGAACTAGTGTAAGGTGCCTGTTACCAGGCCTCCGTCACTCCATGTACTTGCGCGCTATAATTACCTACGCGCTCGAGCGAGCGCTCTCGGACCGTTTGCGGTCCAAATTGCGTGCTGTAGGATCGCGCGGTGCGAAGCAATCACAACTGTACGCTTGAGCATTTAGGCACATTTTAGCATGCAGTGGTTTCTGAGGCGACGGAGTAGGCTATTATCTCAATAGGTATTGGAAATTTTCTACTGAGTGAAGTATCTGTTACGTAGTAACTATTTAGTAATCTGTGCTGTTACTTCCAGACCTTATAAATACCTAGTCGAATAAGTGATTTCTATTAAATTCTTATTTTGAACAAATACTAAAGGCAATTTAAGGACAGCATTGGGTGCTGAGGTAAACTTGTCTGTTTTTCTTTATTCGATTTTCCGTAGGAAAATGAGCTAATAGATTCGGAATTTCGGTCTCTTTAAACAGTCCAGTTTGATGAGAATTAGAAATTAATTAAAATTTCTCGATCTTGTTATGTTAAGTTGTTATATTAGCTATACTTACCTTAACATATGCAGGGTTGTTGAGAACATTTCAATCTTAGAGGAAACCATGCCATAGTCATAGGTATATTATGTGGAAAGTTTGCACAGGTAATAATAACCTTTATCAGGAAATATTGTAAAGGTCATTATCATATACATATAGTTACTTACTTACTTAGGATTTTACCGTTACTACGTCATCAATCGTCTGAGGAATGTAGAATATCCCTCGCGTTGGTGCATTGTTAAGGTAATTCTAAATAACGCACGTCTAGACATAAATACGTCATCAATAAGGAAAAATACAGTTTACTCAATAATACGCACTTTTGACAGCATTCAGAGACTAAGTGCCGTTGTTACAAACTGTGGTGTGACAAAATAAAGCTCATGCCGTCGTTAAAAATAAAATAGGTAGGTACCTACTAGCCGGTCAGCTGGTGATAGCAGAACTGTTGACCCAGGGTTCACCGGACGTAGATACTTACATTTAAATGTATCGCCACTCGTGGAGGCTGCTATAATCCACCTTTAAAGGGTGACGAACGATCAATTGATATTGTCAATTTTTGATACACATTGATGCGCAAATTGATCGTCAAATACAATTGAAGAGATTGACAATATTATTACTACAATTTGCAATCAATTGTTTTGTCCCTTTACTTGGCAGGCACGAGGCAGTCATCGCAAACGCAACAGTTGATCATGGGGTTCTGGTTTCGTTCCCACGTCCGGCTAAAACATTAGTGACGAAATGTGGATGTAACTGCCTTTTTTTTTTTTTTTGTTTCCGGTGTGGAAAATCCTCATGGATGTCCGCCGGCCTGGGGCGGACGGCGGGGTCTGTCAGACTCTTAGTGACTAAAAACCACCCCGGTGTTCCATCGCACACCTACGCCGGGGGTCGCGGGAACTTACGATCCTACCGCAACCCCCGACTGGTGCCGGCCCGCCACTGCGAGCCACTTCGGGTCTGGGGGGGAGTGAGGTGTTTGACTCCCCCGCGACGTCTAAGAGGGGCGCGCCGCCACCTCGGGTCCTGGTGTGTGGGGGGCGACAGACGTCCCCGAGTCCGTCGCCCCTGGACCCATTTAGGGGGGCTGGAAGAGGGCGTTGTCCGCCCTCCGCCGACGCCCGGTGCGCCTTCTGCGGGCCGGGTGAGTGGACGAGATCTCCCTCTCCCTTTCCGCAGCCTCCTTCTGCGAGACGACTGTCTCACAGAAGGAAACCACCGCGTCCCAGGACTCGTCGCTGCCGACCATCGACTCGACTACGGTCGGCAGCGACAAGTCACTGCCTACTTCTGAGATGAGGGCACGGCGCGGCTCCTCCCAAGCGGCACACTCTGCCAGCGTAAGCCGCGCCATGTCCTCCCGGCAGTCGACGCAGAGGTGACACCGGGCGTCCGGCTCCCTGTTTATGCGACACAGGTCACCGAACCGGTCAGGTTCACCGGTCAGGTTCCCGAAGCAGCCATGCCCCGAGAGCACCTGCGTCACCCGAAACGACAGGGAGCCGTGCCTCCTTCCGAGCCAGCGCTCGAGCACTGGCCGGACCACCTCGATGGTGACGAGACCGGCGGTAGGGCGTGAAAGCCTGTACCGCCATTCCGCCACCAGGACCTCGCGAAGCTGAGACCGACGCAGCTCTATGTGTCGCTGCACCGGTCCCTCGCCCCGCGCCCTCGCTTCCTCGCGCCACCGATACAACGAAGCGAGTACTTTCGCCGCGAGGTCCCAGGGCGGGGATCCGGCCAGTACGCAAGCCGCCTCGTAGGAGATCGTGCGATACCCCCTGATGACTCTGACGGCCATCGCCCTCTGCGGCTTTCGCAAAACAGCGATGCTGCCGGCCGTCAGGTCAGAGGCCCACACCGGGGCCCCATACAGGGCCATGGATCGCACGACCCCCACGTAGAGCAGTCTACAGACGGCGCTTGGGCCCCCCAGATTGGGAAGCAGCGTTGCGCGCGCGCCAGCCGCGCCCAGCAACTTGGGCGCTAGCCGTCGGAAGTGGGGATGTAACTGCCTATCCCATCGAAAAATACAAGCGCATTGTTATGTTGGGTTGGAGCCTAGGAGCGATATTGATTTATGGTTCCTATGCCCATCACGGCTGCGAAAATAAGCGAGTGACGTACAATTTGACATGGTTCTAATACATAATAATCAGTGTGGGACCGCTTCCTGCGTTAGTTCTGGTTTATAGACATTGTTTATAAAATTATTATAGTAAATATTAAATTGGTTGGTTGGATAAGTAAGCAAAATGAGTAAGTAGATAGGTATGTAAAGATCATAGCAGGTGGCGTTCTGCAGTGCGATTCTGTAATAATCTCACCGTGATAACTTAGGTGAAGTGAGCTTGAAGTGAGGTGTCGATAGTGTCAATCCCTCCTCCTCCACATTGTTTTGTTTGTTCAATACAGGAGAAATTCCTAGTGTGAGGCTACGTTAAAAAAAAAAGAATATGTAGGTATTACCTATGACTCGTTTCTAGTTGTGATTTGGGACATGTACCTAAGTTTTTCTTCTTCCTTTTCCCATTTAAGAAAGTATTTATTTACTTACTGCCCTGCATTGTTAGACTCACATAAAATCCTAGTAATACAGTGTTTGGACTTTAAAAGAGTCCATGACCTCTGAGTTTGTGTCGGCATTTCTTCTCAGGGATCAGTCAGCTAGGAAATGCCGGCGCCATCTAGTTTCAAATTATTGACGTGTAAAAGTGTATTAGATGATTTAAGTAAACAGAAATAAACATTTAATTTTATTTCATTCAGAATCAGAATGCTTTATTCGTAAACATAGGTCAAATTACAAGTGTGCGAGATGTCACAGATTGGTAGATCCTATAAGTTACGTTTTTGTTGTTGTGTTTATGTTTGTTGTTATTATTGCATGAGCAATGTGCACTGATCCCCACATACCACTTAACTCATCTAATAATGCGCGTTGGACCCCCGGGGGTCGTACATATATACCTAATTATGTAGATACCTAATTAATTGTGTCCCTCTATTCAAGGCCAATTATTTATTTAGGATAGCCAACAATTGTTAACACCAAACATTTACAAATTCTTTAATAATTTACGGTTTTAAGAACAACAATTACTTACAGGCTAACACAACATGTCCCATTTATGGTTATACACATTTACAAAGCTAAAAAGGATAGTTATAATTTAAATTATTTAGTAATGTTTGGTAATTCATGTGTAACAATACCTACAAACCCAAAATACGTACGTAAACATATTTCGGAAGAGGAGGATGGAAAATACCTTTGAGTAATTCTTTTCGGCTTATCACATTTTATTTGTTGGTCCGTGGTCCTACCGCAAGCGGAAACTCCAGTGTACCTACATAAAAGGAATGATTAATGTAATGTGTTGTGTAATGCACTGTCAACAGTAACTAGAGTTTGGTATCAAGCCAAGAAATTAACACGTTTGCACTACGTAGGCAAAGTTTACCATTATTGCATGCGTGATAACTTTACAAAGATAAGATCATTTTCTAAGGTACGACTAGGTGCTGAACTCACGCACAAGTCCCCACAACATAGTTTTGGACGTTGTCGTTACTTAGTTTGGCAATAGGCTCGCTTTTTAAGTCTCAGCTCACCTTTTAAGATTTTAATTTAGACCTCACTATCGGCTTCAGCACCCTCGAAAACCATGAAAACTATCTCTCTCTCTCTCTGTTGCTTTCTATTATATGTATATATAATAAAAAGTCGCACGGAGCGGGGTATAAACATTTTTTGTTATGTGACGATTTCTAAAATTTTCTAAAATTTATTCATAAAGAACTGCGTTAAAGAACTTCGTTCCAAAACCTGGCGAAATGTGTGTAAATAATAAATAGAGTACATTATTTATTTCTGTTAATTGGTTATGTATGAAACACGTTTCTTATCTGACTATGCCGAAAGTCCAGACATAATCTTGGTCAGGTCATATGAGGACCACACACGATTTGGAAATCAACGACACTACGAACAATACTAAAGAAAGGACATTCGAGTAGGTCGCACAAAGTACTCAAATTGCCAAAAAATCGTTAAAACACACAGAAAAAAAATTACCCAGGCAGGATAGGTAGGTACTATACACCTAGACTCTTATCATCACATAACTTCTCCCGCTCTGGGCGGAGCGGAAGAGCGTGTCAGACTCTTACTGACTAAAACCCACCCGTGTTCCATCAGATGCCTGTGCCAGGGGCCACGGTGTCCCTCTCGGACTTTCCCGCAACCCTGGCAGACACCTAGACTCCTAAACCCTTCAAGTGTAAATGTGTAATGTTCTATTATTTTGTACCTAATATCAATTTATCACATATCACCATCACCAGGTACATAATACAGAACAAAGTCGCCACCGCATCTGTCTGTCTGAACGCGGTAAACTCAAAAACTACTGAATGGATTTTCATACGGTTTTCACCAATGGACGGAGTGGTTCATTGGAAAGGTTTGTGAGTATTAAATTGGCTGAAATATGACAGTGATCGTTGAAGATGTTGGAAAAAAGTTTATAGTATGTTTGGATGTTTGTTACTCAATCACGCAAAAATGGCGGAACGAATTTAGATGAAATCTAGCACACGGAATACTTTTTATCCCGAGAGTTCGTTACCGTAGAATAATTTATCGACTACCACGCGGGCGAAGCCGCGAACAAAAGCTAGTAATCTATAGCTATAAGCTGCCCGGTTACCTACTTTTGTCGATAGGTAATCAATTATAATTAAATGACTCTATGGTCACTGTGGATTGTGTCAGGTATTTCCTTTTAAGGAGATATCTAATGGTGCATACATTGCATTCTAATAAATATTTATGTGGGGGATTTCGAAGAACACACACCAGCACCATGAGTCCATGACCGCCATAAACTAATACAGGGTTATTGGTAAAACACCATCAACCTCTTAAGGGGTCATTGTACTCATCATTATGAACAACTTTTACTATGGGACCAATTATGAAATCGCGAAAAAATAATCAGCTGTTCCCTACATTTATGTTTGCAGAACTCGTCAAAATGTAGGGACCAGTTGTTTTTTTTTTAAAGCTTCTGTCAATCTTGTTGAAAGTCGTTGTAGGCATACGAAAAGCTTTGAAATCGATTGCCACTTGTCTAGGCCCTCAGGGAATGACGGGTAGCGCCGTAAAGTACGTACCTAAATCAAAATGTTATGACTTATTTTACGTTTATTTAATTAAATAGGTACCTACCTTTTATTTTTTTGTGAGTGGGAAATCATCAATCAACTTCTCCCGCTCTGGGCGCAGCGGGAGGGCATGTCAGACTATTACTGAATAAAACCCACCCGTGTTCCTTCAGTTTCCTGTGCCAGGGGCCACGGTATCCCTTTCGGACTTTCCCGCAACCCCGGCAGGCATCGGCCTTAGTGGACCCCGTCATTGTTGCTAACATCTATTTGAGGCGCGCGTGGAACACAACGCGCCGTCGACCCGGGCCTGGTCCTTATCGGACGGCGAGCTACCCATTGCTCGCCGTCCGCAAGCCCGCGCTTACGGTGGCCGGGAATCGGCCTGGAATTCCCGACGCCCAGGGCGTCTCCTGCGGCGATTAAATACCTTATTTTTCGACTTATTGAACGTAGTAGCCATACTTACATTTCTTACATTTAATATAAAAATTGTTGTTAATTTTAAAACTGTAATTTTGTTTAATTAAACTCAGATTGTTAATTTGCTAGACCCAAAATGACAGCAGTTACTATCGCTTAACTGTCTTGTTGACAAAAAAAAGGTCGATCGCAGCTGTCTTGTTACTCTATAAAAATATAAATCAGAGTATACATGAAATACGACACGAATATACATTGACGACACGGTTGGCGCAGTGGTTAAGCGATTGACTGCTGCGTTACGTGTCGTGGGTTCGATCCCCGCACGGAACAAATATTTGTATGACCTGCAAGTAGTTGTTCCGGGTCTGGCTGTTTGTGTATGTGAGTTTAAATGTTTGTAAACGCACCCACGATACAGGAGAAATTCCTTGTGTGGGGCAACGTTTTTTTAACACATTTTTATGGACATTTGTACCCGAGTCATGGATGTATATTTTTAATATGTATGTATTTACAAAAAAAAAATGTATTTAAGTAGTGTATCAACCATCTGGTATCCATAACACAAGCCTTAAGTGTTAAGTGCTTAACTTGGAACTAGATGGTGCTGTGTGCAATGTCAGACGATATTTATTTATTTAAAAAGAGAAAAAGAAAGAAATAGGGAGTAAAATGTCCAGAAATAAGTAGACCACGAACCATTTATATACTAATAATCAAGCTGAAGAGATTTTTAAAATCTCTCTCTGAAACTACCAGTCGGATTTGAAAAAATATTTTTGTATTCCCAATTCTTGAGGAAGGTTACAGGTTATTTGACATCACGCTAGAACCCTAAGGAGCCGAGCAAAAAGTAAAATGACTGAAAGAATTTCAAGCGAAAACTAAAATAGCGCGGGCAGACGATGCGATGACGGGGTAGCTCAGAGGAACGAGAAATTTCACGCGGATGACGTCGCGGGTAGTAGCTATCTGCTATACATTATAGACAGTTGATTTAGAAGACAATTCTTCTGAATCTATGGCGCTACCCAACAGGACAGAAGTGGCACTATTGCCTATAAGTAAGATAAGCATTCTCCTAAGAAACAACTCCTAATGGTACAGACTATAGTAGATCTCAGACCAATCTGCATGATCCTCAAATGATTTGCCCAAGATAATATGTCTGAACTTTAAAAGAGACCTGACCTCTGAGTTAATTTTGGTGTAGAATAGAATAGAATACTCATTATTATGTCACCAAAATATTACGCATATAAATGTAGAAATTTTACATAGGCTATCTGGTACATAGGCGATCTTTTACAGACAACCTTCGGATGGATTAAAGGGAGAAGGAGAGACAATACTGCAGGTAGTCAGTGGTGTACCAATTACATATACAATAAATACATAGGTCAGAGCGCGGCGCGACGACAAAAAAAGGATCGAGGACGCAGAGGACCTCGGCGGCGGCGGCGAGGTCGGAATTTCGATTTGTGTCTGTGTCTGTACAGTGTACTAGTGGCCCTACTGCTTTCCTGGAGGAGGGTAATGGGGTCCGGGGGTTGCGGAAGGATCGTACGTTCCCGCGACCCCCGGCGTAGGTGTGAGATGGAACACCGGGGTGGTTTTTAGTCAGTAAGAGTCTGACAGACGCCGCCGCCCGCCCCAGGGCGGCGGACATCCATCAGGATTTTAAACCCGGAAACAAAAAAAAAAAAAAAAGGATCATACGTTCCCGCGACCCCCGGCGTAGGTGTGAGATGGAACACCTCAAAAAAAAAGGGTAATGGGGTCGACAGGGTCGGTTAGTGCATGCCTTCGACGGCGGATTCTACTGATTCTAGAGGGGATAAAGCTGACGGCCTTCACAACTATATACATAAATCATATGCTTAGGTATAAATATATATTTATATATACAATAATAAACATGAATCCAAGAGAAAGGAAACCATATGTAATGATAATGTTAAGGAGAGAGGAAGTGGTTTAGGTGTAGACATATTTTATAAGCGTAGCGTGTAATATACAACGCGTTATGTTCCGCTCGCAAACGCACCTCAGCCTCGACAAAACCATTTGCTATATAAACATAAAAGATCCTTCCGTGGTATTATTCAGGCCATGTTACTTGCAGTAATTACCTAATTGCGGACTAGGCATAACATAAACATCGTATAGCAACGAGTACTTACTTTGGCACTTTTGTTTCAAAATTTTGGTTCGACTTTATTTTTCGTTTGGTTTGACTATATTTTTTAAAAGTAAAAATGTCGAAAGTGATATTGTATTTATATCTAGTGTCTCTCACGGTGGATTCCTATTATTGTTGGATTACTGACATTAACACTGACATGTTAAGTCAGGGCATGCAGCACTACAGTGGTATAGCTTACGATGAAGTCGATAACGATTTACCGGTTTCTATGAAACAAATCAATTTAATATTTCCGGGTAAGTACTTTTGAGTTTGTTATTTTTGATTGCCTCTTTGGATGAATGGTCCTGAGCGCCAGCTGCGTGGGTGGAGTCTTGGGTTCGAGACCGGTGTGGTTAAAATTTTGGGGTTTTCCATTTGGAAATTCTGGAAATCCTCTGTAGCAGCCCCGAGTTTGGATTGGTGTCCTGTTAAGTATGATTTATGTCAATCCGAGCTTGGTTCGAGCCACGGGGCCTACTCTACTCTCCAAGTCCGTCAACGAGGATACGGGCCTGTTCGAAAGTAGTTCGATACTTGGAAGTGAACGGACGGGCAAAAACACATCGGGAGTAAGGACAACAGTCTAAACGTTTTGTCATTAATTTTTCAAATCAAAAGTCATTTAAGTATTCAAACTAGGCTGAGAATCAGCACTTTTTGAACGTCAAAATTACATAAGACAGTCCCCTCAAAACGCCCACCCTTTACCACTTCCTAGTGCTTTAGCTGGGAAGAAGAAGTGGCGCAACAAACTCCCCAGCAGCACTGCTGTTTGTTCATTTAGAAGAACTGGATTCTATACAGTAGTAAGTAATTAACATTACGAAACAGGAAACATTAAACAAAATTATTTGCCATATGTCAGCTAGCACACGCCAATATTGAAAATTATAAATAGTATAATTTATAATTTTCAAGCAGAAATAAATAATAAAAACGTAAACAGAACTTAATACATAGTAAAAGGTTCCAGGCTTATAGGGCGTGCCCGCTTACATTTGCAATGCTGCATTATGTTTATATATGTAGCTGTAACTTGAAGTCACAAATGATAAACAAGGACCTTCGAAGTAAAATCAAGAAACAGTTAATTACTAATAACAATAACAAAACCATAGTCAGCGAAATGACCTGTCACCACAAGCAGCACCCGTTCACAAGCATAACGCAAAGATGAGCCATTACCCCCTCGCCATATTTGAGGGAAGGAGGCAACCCGACCCCCGACGCTACCGCAAGCAGTGACATCTAAGGGAGCATGACGAACTTGCTGCCGGTTGCTCAAAAGAATAATATGATCAATTGTCGAGGTCGCTAGCTAACTAATCATATATTGCAATACAACTCATTAATAAAACATTGAAATGCGTAGAATATGCCAATAATTAATAAAAATTAAATTAAACTAAATTGACTAATATAGTCAAATAAAATAAATAATAAACATTTTTTTTAGTTCGGGCCCCGGACTATTCTTAAGTCCGTAAGTGATACGCAGTAGGAAACGTCCGTATCTTCGGCCGAAACGACGGACTTCGTGCATACGGAGTAGGCCCCCACATACGAGGTACGGATGTGGCAAGGATTGAAAACCGAATCAAATCGAGCCGACAGACGCGGCTCGAACCCGTGACGGTTCGTCACAAATAAAAAACCTTTTTTGTGTATACGGAACCAACAAAACTCTTATAAAATACGTTAAGTATAACAAGGAAGTACGAACCGACAATCGATGATTCGGAACCTGTTTAATTAAAGATTACAATTATTACCTACAATGCGTGAACAATGGTACCTTTGCTACCTAATTACCTAAGGTTCTTGATACTACTTGTAGTTACTTAGTGGAATTTTATTTCCTGATCTGATTATTTGCCGCACTGTGGTTAATTCGTTTAATCGCTTGAAGGGCACTGAACGAGACACAATAGATGTTTTATTATTGTTATTTATTAGGGTAAGGTTGCGTTAGACGTACCAGCGCCTAAGTCGTACTACAGCAATATCTGATCTTCTGAATATAAAAACTGACGAGTAATGATGTACCAATTTTATTGAGCTTTTGCTCCCGTGATTTAACTAAAACAAGTAGTTGTTAGTCCGCTTGATTTCGGAGAATAAAAATAATTAAAAATTAACATTTTTCTACCGTCTTCATTAAAATTTCAAGTATGTCTGTAAGCTATTTCTGACAAGTGTATGACATACTTACATGTAGGACGAGAAAAATATTATTTTTGTTCATTGCTATTTTGTGATATTCCAACATTAATTTAAGCGTACCTACCCAAACCATATTTTTCTTAAAGTTATGTCTGTGGTGTTGATTTTAAATTTTGAAGGCCCGGTTGCTTAATTGTCCCTGCAGAGAATTCCTATATTGTACCAAGAGAACAGAACAAGATTTTAAAGACTTAAAATATGACAAATGAATACTGCTGAAATGGACGATAACTTGTATTGAAACAACATTATATTCATTTAGAGTCTTGTTTCTTCCTAACTTATATAGAACTAAGGAATTTTGAGGAAAATTATCAATTAAGTAGCTGATGTGCTATTATTATGACTCCAAAAAGTGAAGAATTCCACTTGATCTCCTGAGAAAAGAATTGTTTGTAGTTGTTAATTGGTGATAATGACGTAATGTTTTATTATTCTTTATATTTATCTATCGTATCTGACACATAAGTAAAAATTAGGCTACAGGCGTAGGCGGTACGAATTAGGTACCTAACCTCTTAATCGTACCCATGGAGCATTTTTGTAAAAAGCAAAAAAAAAATGCATTATGGATAAAGTTTATATCTATTGTTTTTTACCCGACTCCGTGACGTAAAGGAGAGTATGTATTTTAGGAATGCTGGTTGTTAGCTTAACAGTAGACGCAAAAGATTTTAATTTATTTGAATTACCCTTTAAAATACAGTATAGTTCTCCCATAGGGGGTACGACTTTGATTCCCGGCCACCGTAGGCGCGGGCTTGCGAACGGCGAGCAATGGGCAGCTCGCCGTTCGATAAGGACCAGGCCCGGGTCGATGGCGCGTTGTGTTCCACGCGCGCCTCAAAGAGATGTCAACATCAATGACGGGGTCCGCTAGGGCCGATGCCTGCCAAGGTTGCCGGAAAATCCGAGAGGGATACCGTGGCCCCTGGCACAGGCAACTGAAGGAACACGGGTGGGTTTTAGCCAGTAAGAGTCTGACACGCCTTCCCGCTCTGCCCAGAGCGGGAGAAGTCATTTGATGATTTCCCAACCTCAAAAAAAAAAAAGGGGGTTACGTCTTACGCAACCTTACCCTACGCATATGGGCGTTTAGTGTCCCTTAAAGTGTTAAGATAGGATGATAACTTCTTAAAGGTGTAGTTTTTTTACCTACTTTTCTTATTTCATAAACAAGTTTTTAGAAGGAGTACTGAGATTTTGTTTGTAATATAATTGTTGCATTCAAATAGGTAATTCGAAGCAGTTTTTGATGTACCTACTAATTCATAACTAAGCAATTTAACACGTGCAACGCGTAGCTCTCTGATATCTGATCTACTGACTTTGCTTAGGTGCCATAGGTGTTTATTCATTTGTGTTTATATCATACACGAAACATTTTAGGAAATACACCTACAGCTGGTACAGAACCTACAGACATGTTTTTTATCTTATTTTACGTAATATAATTTTAAAACTGCTTGAGATATTTTGCATAAAACCTATAATATGAATATGAATGACAGGCGGCGGCGCCGGTGCACGGTGGCACGGGCGCTGGGCTCGCGCCGCGCTTTCGTCGGCAACTTCATTCTGTGTCGAGCAGCGTGTTGATGAGGTTGTGTTCGCATGCATGTCTCCGCGCGATCGTTTCGCGTCCGGACGGTTACTGCACTCCACAGTCTGTGTGCTGCCGCATGCAAACACCTGCCCTTCCTATTACATGGGACCAAACAATATCACTGGTGATCGTGCGAAAATACACCTGTGCCTATCTCTACGAGGAATGCAAGCGTGATGATGTTAAAAATAAACCAACATAGGTAGACTTCATAACTCGATCTAGTCTTATTTTAATAGCTTATCGCTTACGATAATAATGAATGTGAATTTAAAATACAAAACCACCTATAACTAAGTAGGTACATTATTAAAATCCCTCCTTAAAGTTTTACGAAAAGGAACCTAGGTGCGATTAAAACACATTTTAATCCTAATCTACAGTACCTGCACATCTGTAAACTACGTAAATACTAATAAACAGCTGATAGGTGCAACTATGACCTCCGTGAGGTTACGAGTGAGTCGTGCCTTATTCGTCAGCTGACTATTAAAAAATCTAAAATCTTACCAGAGATAGGCAGACGTAGACATTCCTACTATTGAAGGTACACACTGTTTTTGAGAAATTTCCTTACCTACAGAAAACTTAATGTCGTTGCCCAACCGAACCGGAGGAATCACGTCACGATCGGCACTCGCGAGGTAGGTACTTAGTGCCTCACTATAATAATTGTTATTGTAGCACCACCATGTTTTGGTACTCCTGGTTGCGCACCCGAAGCCCGACGCGTATTAGACAAGGCGCGTGCGGTGCAACACGCGGATCGTGCAGGACTGAAGAGGCGCGGGGGAAGGAGGCGCGCGCGCCGCCACCCGCTTGAATATTACGTAGCAACTGCAGCATAATGGATGTAAAAATAAGAAGAAGCTAGTATTTATTATGTGTGACAAGTTTTTTTTATTATTTTTTATTATATCTACTTGGGTAAAATGTTTATATGGCTTCTGTACCAGCTATAGGTGGCGGTGGTGGTGGTAGGCTCTTAAAATATTTCGTGTATGAATTGATACACCCTATAGAGTATGGATACCACTTATATGCATAAAATGAAACCACACACTTGTTATCGCCTTTGCTGACGATATCCAAAAAATGAACGAAATCAGTCCAGTAATTAGGTAAAAAAATAGTTTTAATATTGAGCAAATTTGAACACCCTGTAGAATTGGATGACTACGTCAATTTATTCAATAAACTTGAATCCTTGAAAATTGAATAACCTAACAGTGCAAACTATCACGACCCTGTTACGTATTCTACTTATTTGCCTAAAACGTAAAATCGGTACACTTCAACGACAGGCTGCAATTTAATGTAATACAATTTAATTAAGGGGGCTTGTTGTTAAGGGGGCTTGTAGCTAAGCAATAGCAGCCGCACGGCTCGTTTGATCAGATTAAGCTACGTTTACCGCGGTTGGTCCGTGGATTGGTGACCATATTTACATACCAAGACCCCTCCGTGCCTCGGAAAGCACATTAAGCCGTTGGTCCCGACTATCATTCTTTGACAGTCGTTACGGGTCGTCAGAAGCCTGAAAGTCTGACAACCAGTCTTACCAAGGGTATCGTATTACCCAGGAACTGGGTTCTGGAGGTCAGATATTAATCATTATGGGCTGGTTATTAAATTTAATGTTAATGTTGTTCTTTTCTGTACTTTAATTAGTAGGTACTTGGAATTTCCTATTAATGAGGCGCTTAGACTTAAGTTTGCAATGTGCAAATTGTCAAGTAACTGTGTACTCATTGTTGAAAAGGCTAATAATAAGTCAATAAAACCTATCACTGGGACGCGCTTACTTTCGCGTGTAATGTGGGTGTAGGTACAACACTCACATTTCTGCCTTACCCTTCATCATTACAGGCGTGGTGTTATGAATATGATTGATATTAAAACTCGTGGTTTTCGTACCAACCGCGTTTATTTAGCAATAAAGCCTATGTTGAAAAGTACCTACTCTGTAATCAGTTTGCTAAGGTTATTTATCTTCAGAACTGTATCCTAGACATGGACAAGGATTCCCGCTAGCAAAAACCTGTGTCACTCAAATCGGGATGCTCGCTGTACGCACACATTCACAAATTAGTCAGATTAGTCTGCCTACGCGACGGCAACGGTCATTCATTACGCTCGCAATCGGCAACACTCCACATAAATAAATTCACACATAAACGGGACTCAGTTTTGCCTTAGCGGAGTTCCGTCACATTTTTTTGTTTGTCCATGTTGTTTAGAAGACCGTTACATTAGCCAATAACGAATAAATACATTCACCTATGACAGTTAATTAATTTAATATTATACTTTTACATACTTAGACAAAATATGGAAGCTAAGGAGGTTAGTTTATTTATAGAATCGCTCTATGTTATGGTCTTCCGTCACTGAGAATTATTTACCACAGGTTTTAATTCATTGATATCGTTAATATAATCACTGAAAAGTTTAACTATCTTGTGTCCCCTTCGAACTCGAAATAATTGATTACATAGGTACTTATTTGCTGTACACAAGTAATTAATTGCATTGCCTAAAAGACTTTAAATCCTTTACTTTATAGTCAATGCCCTACATTTTATTGATAAGAACTTTACATTTTTATCGAAACATAGCACCGTACTGTCTGATGAGACTCGTTCTGGTTAAAATTAGATTTTTTTTGTAGGCGGAAGAAATTTTACGCTGGTTGTATTATTTTTTTAATGTTTCGGTTGCTTATTTATTTTTTGTAATCTACCTTCAGCCAGAAACATAAATCTGATATAACTATTCGAAAGAATAATATTGAGATTTTATTATATTACTTTTCAATTCTAGGAACGAAATGGTGCGGATCTGGTAACATTGCAGACAGTTACGACGATCTAGGAGTAGAGAAAGAGGCAGACATGTGTTGCAGGGAACATGACCACTGTCCCGATATAATATCTGGAGGCGAAACCAAGTACAACTTGACCAACACAGCTTTTTATACAAGGTATTATTACAGACGTGTATTGTTGGCGGTAATAGCCAACATTTGTTAATTGATTGGAGACAAAATGGCGCTATGTCATTTGTTGAAGTCCCATGATGGGCGCCATTTCATTAGTTTAAGTCCCACGTTGGGCGCCAATCAGGTGCCCGAACATGGTGTTGGGCGCCAACAATATTTATATAAACAAAAATGGGCCTTTGTAAAAAATGATTGCCCTTAGGTAGGGTTGCGGAAAAGTCCAAGAGGGTTACCGTGGCCCCTGGCACAGGCAACTGAAGGAACACGGGTGGGTTTTAGTCAGTAAGAGTCTGACACGCCCTCCTGCTCTGCCCAGAGCGGGAGAAGTTATTTGATGATTTCCCACCCAAGTATGTACAGTGCTACAATTAAGGATCTTATAGCGCTTGAATGACATTAATGACAAATTTTAACAGCGCCACCCTGTCGGTGGCGCTGTTGGTAAAAAAATGGTGACATTGCTTTGTGAGCACAGCTCGCAGCTTTCTCGGTAACCCGCGAAGTTCAAATATTCTTAAGTTTTTTTGCAATTGTCAGGTTAATATTTAGTTAAATATGTTGATTAAAATATGATTCACGACTGTAACAAATATGTATTTACAGAATTAAAATAATAAATATTCTTTCAAATTACCTTCATAAATAACTATTTCATGAAATCATGACATTTGGGGCCAATTCTAACGTAGACAGTTGTATTGATGATTCCAATGATTATAATTGGTTCATACATATTGGTTCCGGTCGCGAATCATATTTTTATCAACATACGACCTGGCACTAACCTGCAAATTCCAAAAAAAAAAAGATTAATATAATAGCGCATTCACCTTAAAGTATTGGAAAAACGATATGGCGGTGCTAGTTCCGAATTCGGCCACACGACAAGAGATCCATGTATATATTTATGTACACACAGCAGCAGGTTAGGTTACAACAAACTGTAAAATTTTCTCATTCGATTTTGAACCTAACTTTGAAAATTTTAAGGTTTAAAATCATTTGGAGAAACTTGACAGTTTCGTATAATCTGATGTGCTGGCTACTGCACCTAGTCTAGCATTATTCATAACATGATCTAGTTGGCAGCGTTGAGGCATAGACATAAGATACATATGTTTTTATTATTACAGACAAATAAAATAAGTATCATTTCCTTCTAATAAAGATAAAATCGACTTATTTTATTTTTTTCAGATTAAATTGCACTTGTGATAATAAATTCCACGACTGCCTGCAAGCTTCCAAAACAAATACTGCGCGGTACATTGGAGTCATATATTTTAATACGCTGCAAACAAAATGTTTCAGGGAAGACTATCCAGTCAATGATTGCATTAAGAAAGGAGGGTAAGTTAAGAACTATTTTAAACTGTAGCGGTATCTACATCGACACATGTGAGCTGCGCGTCATACTGACGTCACGCAACTCCTGCATCGCGCAAGCAGAGTTTACCGCGCGACTAGCATATATACAATTTCCCGACATTAATCGTTGGACAGTTGCCCACCAGACACAACACCCTTCTGGTCGGCGGATCCTCCCTTTTCTAAGGAGGTATGAGTGAAATTTACACCCCGTACCTCCTATAGGTATAAGAATGTGTTCAGTCAATAATCCTAAATTTACATCGAAAGCAGCTGTAGTTTCCTTAAAAAAACGCTCATTTTTCGTGTATTTTCAGGTATTTTAAAACAAAGTGTGTGGAGTATTCTTACAACACAACTGGTGACAAGGCCTACCAATGGTTTGATGAGCCAGACTTTTGAAGAAGATTAAAGTCTAGTCGATAATATTAGGTCAAAAGATGTAATGATAATATTTCAAAATAAAATATTGATAGCTTGCAATGGTAAATGTAAAAATAATTGTTAAGCTTGTTATTCAGATATGCAGAACTGTTTAAACAGAGGAGGGTAAAATCCATTATTATGATGCCATTAAAAAGATGTAGTATCGAGGTGAGGAACATGTAGGATAAAATAAAAACCTAGTTTTTTTTTTACTTTCATCATCTTGATTACAGAAATGCGTGTATGTTCATGGCTGTTATAAATGCACTGTTATCTTCGTTCTGAGATGTTTCATTACCTACCTATCTTGTTTCTACTTCTTGGGTAAGTATTGGAAGCAAATACCCACAAAATAGTGTGACATCATGATACTCTTGATAAATAGTTAGCTATAAGGATATAACAGAATGAGTTTATATTATATTGCGGGATTAACATTTTTATTATATTCATTCATCTAAGCCTTATCTGCTAGAGTTACTTACGCTTATTTGTATCTCCTCATATACTTTCATGACGGCCAAATATAAACCCTATGATGTAATATAATTTATTTGTTTTGGTTAAGTATTATAGTAATACAATAAATAAAGAAGCGGCATTCGTATTATTTATTTTCCAGCATATTTCATTGGTACATTGTTAGAGATTTTGCCATAATTCATTAGTATATAAGTAATATACAACTCTTTATATTAAATTATGCACACATGAATGCACGATTAATATACATAATTTATATTATCTCATAGGTATAAATAACCATACATTTAGTTACACATGTGATAAAAGATATGAATACAGATTTATAACAATATATAAACAAGTGAACAACTTCGAACCGTGTCGGAAACAACACTAGAATATTCTTTATTAATGATAGAAAAACTTCAAATACGGGTTATACATATAATATAATGTAGATATGTAGCAGGTGCTTAGCTAAAACATTGGAACGCGAGCGCACGCATGATTATGTACAACCAGATAATATACATACATAGTTATACATCGTAGTGGACTAAACTGTGGGGTTATATATTTTACGAGTGATTAACACTAGGAATCGCAAGCTAAATCTGGATTTATACGTGAAAAGGTTGAAATACACGAGAACGAGAACTTTGTTTGGATAGATACGAAGCAATATAAGGACTTAAAGAGAATCCCTTGTACGAAGTGAGCAATCTCCAAGTAGCCTACAATCCAAGCGACCTTACCAATCAATATGTACAACAACAACTTTAGAACATTTATAAATTATTTAGATCCTTCAACGTCGCTATGTAGTGCGTCCTCGCAGGTACCTACGATATATAGGTTAGGTCGATTGGTTTCATCAATTATTCAATAATTATAGTTATTCAAAAGTATGAAACATCCATTGTTTCATAAATACTTTGTTTATATAACACGTTTGTGTCGCAATGAAGTATATTAATTTTAACGAATTCTATATATTTTCTAAAAGTAATAATATTTCATGCAAGCAGTCTTTAGTCAGGTGGAAACGACACTAACATTTGACTGTTATTTATATTATGTCACTTTCCACACCAACAGATTTACGATAAGAATTAATTCACATTCTATTATTGTTTTTATTAAAAATTCCATATCAAAATTGTATGAAATTCTCTTAAATGAAATAAGCAAAGGTCAACTCTGAAACAAAATCGTTTCTAAAGAAAACACGTGCTTTGATCAGCTTATGGTTTGATTCATCAATAAAATTCGTTTCTTAAAAACCTTTGCTCATCTGCATAATGAAAAAGCTGGCGAAGAATGCTTTGACAAAAAAATACATTCACATTATAGATGAAACAAGTAGTTCAACACATGTCATCTTCGGTTACTTTAAGTGACAAATGACGCAGTACTGTTTAGTAAGTAGGTATTATATTAAGAATGATAAAGATGGTATCACGTCTACTATCACAGAATATTATTATTTCGAGAATAATCAAAGAACCAGCATATAAATTTAATGCGCTTACACAAATTTTCTTATTTAAAATATCTTTATCATGTAAGTATATTGAGTTATAGCAGTTGGATATTACAAACGGGTATTGGCAAATCTCAGTAGGCACCTATACTTACATTTTCCCAAGATTTACGTGTAATCAACTGTCGTATATTATTGTAATATAAGTTAGTTAACTTAATGAACAGGATTTTAGATATACAAATAACTTTTATTTAATAATATGTATTTTTTACATAGGGGAACGACTTATCTATATAGATGATTTGATGGTGTTTTCAACGTTGGTAACCGAACTTCGATTTCACAATGTAATATGTTTATCATAAATGGAGTTTATGTGATAGTTAAAGTTTCGTTTATAGAAATTCATTAACAGATAGTTTTGGTTCAACTTTTGGTCAATGGGACGGTCGCAGCAGCATACTGGTGCTCGCAATATTGCTCGAATTATTTGAATTTTATTTAATAATACATTTGTATTGTTAACATTAATAATAATGTATTAGTTCTTACATTGAAATGTGGTGAAATAAACATTTAAGTTTCAACTACTCATTTAGGATACATTCAGGTAACTCACAGCTAGCGATCAAAAACGTAACGTAGAAAATCACAACAATTCTATGTTATAAGGATCGTGTAGTAATAACTAAGTATATACTCGTAATTACTTTACGAACTGTTCCTACACATAATAAATAATGCGCTCCAATAATGTGTAAACAATTCACTCGATATCATAATCTAACCTAACAGATGGACGTGAGTCCAAGATATAGAAAGCATCGGAATACACGACTAACCGGGTGTTCGGGTGTTACAAGTCCAACCATGGATGCTATTAAGACAGCACTAATACTCGAATATTCACTAGACTGTGCGTTTATTGAAATTTTACTATGTACAACATCTTCTAAGTGCGGCCCAAGTACGCGCGTCTTGCGGCCTAAAATAGAATTGTTTCTACAATCGAGCCGAGTTCCACGGCGAGCCGCAGCAGGATCAGCCGACTGACAGAAGCCGCGAACCCGCGCCCGCGCGCCCGCCCTGCCGACATTATTTGCCGCCGAGGCCAAACTTCATAAAGATCAGCTCCTTGCCCTTGCTGAGGATGTCGCCACCGGGGGCGGTCATCTCGGAGAACTTCTGCATGAGGTTGGGCTGCTGCGCGGGCGTCGACGCGGATGGCGGCTGCACACCCGGCGCAGGCACGACGGCGGGGCCAGCGCGACGCGCGGGCGACGCAGGCGCGGGAGGGCCCGCGGGCGCGGCAGGAGGCGCACCCGGTGACTGCGCCGTGGGGGTCCCGGCGTTACCAGCGCTCGTGCGCGCGATCGTGCTCGCCGCCTGCCCGCTCGCCACGCCTCTCCCCCTCGCCTGTTCCCCAAACTCATGTCAGTTACTGCACTGTTGGCTACACTTACCGTCTTATCTGTTTTCAGAACGTGTCCTATCGAATTTCCACCGTTATCATCATGGTGTTTTCAAGATTCAATAGATTTTAGAAACGATTCTCAAAACAGACAAAACAGTTGATTAAGATACATATTCAATTAGCGTGATCAAAATTGTGAATTAAATGCAACAAGCAAATCGTTATTATGACTGGGACAGGTGCCTAGCTTTCTCAAAGGTCTTGTCAAAACTCTCATTGATTAATTTACGTTAGATATGTTAAAGAGATAGATATTATATTTAATTCTCATTATGCGTGTCTTAAAATATTTACATATAGGTAAATAAAATACACTTACATCAATACCTAAGTCACTCTGTGTATCATGCTATACAATATTGAGACAAAACATTATTATTTACAAAAATATCCATAGTACACACATCGATATATTATAAAATGTGCAATAAAAAAACATGCATTGCCATAAACAAAGCAGGTGGCATTTTAAGAAGAAAATGACAAGTTCAGTCAACCGGGGACACAATATTTTATATATTTTTGGAAGAAATCAGGGTAGTAAATAAAAGCTCAGATTCGTAAGGGTAGGTCAATTCATTCAATGCATTCGTCATGCTTCGGTATACTACAACAAAAAGCTTGAATAAGAACATACTATTCGATTACGTAATGATGCTTAAGAGTCGTCATATAAACGTCAAAGAGGTTGCTATAGTAAACGTGACGTCATCACCAACGCAATCGTTTAGTAAAGGACCACATTCACAGGCCTCAGAGATTGTAGTAACATGGTGAATGGGTTATGGTATCCGATGTGAGTGAAGTACGCCAGTGTATGTTCTGTACTAGTCTCTGTATGATCTGGTCCAGTATGCGATGAGAGCTAATGATGTGTAAACAATTGAATATTATGGTAATCATGACCGTCAGTCCACTTTGCTAGTGGACGACTGACCGAGGTGGCCACAGTACCAGATGCCCTCTGTACACTGAGCGTAGTAATGAAACGCAAGGAAATATAGATAAAGAAATAAATGAAGAAAAGTAAAAAGTGAAAATAATAAAATCTAAAGATAATGAAGTGACAGTCGAACAAAAAACGTCTAGTATCGTTGCATAGTATATTTGAAAGTATTCTTGTGGGTCGATTACAAACGGTATTTTTACCTGAGAATTCGCCTGTTCTGGATTACTGGCGCATGTGTTGTGGTCTAACATAGAGGAAGGAGGGCAGGCATCTAGCAAACAGACAATACACACAACATATATAGTGACCACAGACAACCACTTGAATCTTGGATCACACCTCACGAACACCCCGTGGGTTCAGAGCGAGATTATGTTGCGTGTATTTGTACGAGCAGCCTACCCGCTGTGTGTCTAAATGCCAGGGTATACCGTGTGACAAACAAAACATAATAATAGGATAGAGAGTTGGATAGATGAAAATAAAATAAGGTCCTCGAGTCTTAACGACGTGGCTTTGAGTAGTGTGGTTTGGTAATAAGGACACACTTGTAATAGCAAGTCTTTGTAAGGAATCAGAACCTCTTCGAACGATGTTTGTGACTGTGTAATCCAAGATAGAGTGTTCATTAGCAAAGTGTACACCAAGAGTCTTTGTGCTCCGTAGATTGCAACCGGACTCGCTTTCATACATTCCGTTTTACCATCACTGACACACTTGGCTAAATCCAGGATTGATTGGAAAGGAAATCATGAGTTTGAATGTCGTAATTGAAATCAGCACACAATCAAAAGTTTTGATAGGAATCTTAAAATTCAGAAAGTCCAATTCTTCAAGGAGGCAAAACGGAATGGAAAAACTAAAACACAAACTCGCTGAGCGAGTCCCGTCGCAATCGCAAGTGTACAGGAAAGATGATAGAGGGTTCCAGAGCGAAATAGCTAGCGTCTTTCAGTAGTCACATAGCAAGTCCAAGGTGCAAACATGAAACACTCAAAGCTCTCGGTGAACGGTGAAGACACGCGTCTTCACCGAACTTACCTAAGGGAGGTCGGCTCGGCGATCTCTTTGGAAAGCGATTTGATCATGACTACTTTTAGTGTACGGTCTTTTGAAGTCAATGTTTTAGTAGGACTTCAATATAAAAGTTCTGATGTTTTATTGAAGTGAAACTGACAAGCAGGACGAAACCAACTAGTTAATTAGTGTCATGTAAGTGACTAGTGACTCTAACAGGGTTTGTCTAAAGCGTGTGCATCGCTCTTCTGTTATCGACGAGCCGACCGACCCGGCTTAGTATTAAAATAGGGAGCGAGGGCAAGAGCAGCGGTGGCAGCTCAGGGAAAAAAGTGGAGGAGCATAGGTAGTGGGGGGGTGCCGTACCTGCACGGCGGTGGTGGTTGCGCTGCTGGGCCTGCTGCGCGGCGTGCTGCGCGAGCTGTGCGTGCTGCGCGTGTTGCGCGTGTTGCGCATGCTGCGCATGCTGCGCGTGGTGCGGCACGCCCTCGCGCGGCGGCGGCGGCGGGCCCTTGGTGCCGGGGCCGCAGCCCGGCCCGGGCAGGGGCACGGCGCCGCGACCCCGCCCCGCGCTGCCTCTCCCCGCACCCTGCCCAGCTGAAGACATGCCCGCGACCCCTGCACCCAACATCAATGCTCGACATTCCATGCCAAAACTGTCATCACTCGGATACTTAGCCTATTCAACGTAATGTAGGGGACGTAAGAACTCTTACGAAAATTAAAGTTATCATGTCCTGCTTTAGCACGTTTTTACTTACAAAGAATTTACTCGTAGGGATCATGAGATTATTCTAAAACTTCCTAATATATTTTGAACTGCAGTTCACAAATCTTTAAGAATCTACTGTAAAAATTAACAACATAAAACATGGTTAGTATATCTATCTAATGAAATCCCTTACCATATTCCAATAAAACACAAACAAAACATGCTGTATCCCTTGAAACTCTTTCACTACTTTTAAGAAAATAGGCTTAAGCTCCACTCACCTTGATTAGTATGCTGTGCCGCGTACTGGTCGTTCGCATCAGCGAGGAAGTTGCTCGGGACAAGACCTCGGACGCCGTCAATCTCAGCCATGTAGAAGCCATCGTCATCCATGTCTCCGTACACGTGGATGATCTGACCCGTTTGGAAGCTCAGCTCAGCCTGGAAAAGTTTCTGAGTGACAAAAAATCAATTGTGAAAGAAATGTTAGAATCAATAGTAAGATATAAAATAGAGAAAGGGGAGAAGAATATGGAAAAAGATATAAGTAGTTACATTCGTAAGCAAGGGTACAAGATAAAGTAATAATGCAAGAGAGGGAAATATATGGGCTATTCAAGATTAGAATTCACTAGAACAACAAGAATATATCAAGAGGTAAGAGACGAAAATGTATTTAGATATCTAGGCATAAAACATTAACGCAGTCTTAGGCACTAAGCAACAGATAAATATGTTTTGAAAACGTCTAAAGCCATATTCAATTTTAAGATTACTAGCAATGAAAGTCATTCGCTACAACATTATAGAGTAGGTACAGATTGTTAAGTTTTAGTTGCAGCGCTCCTTCAGCTGTGACATAGGTTATCCAACATTGATCTGACTTACAGGATAGTATATGTGCATCAAGCACAAAGATCTCTCGCAAGAGTATTACAGCTTCAGTCTGCTCTAATTCCATCTAAGCTTAATATTTAATTATATAAGTACATGAAAAATAGTACGATATTCATGTTTTCGAGAAGTACTGACAAGACTGATCTTTTTGCGTCAACCAAACCAATATCGAAAATATAAGTCTGACATTTGACACTTACTGACACACTGACCCAAGTCAATGAAATATTGTAAACTAGTACGTCTGTGGTGAGGTCATGTACTTCTCACAAACACAGTAGGTATTTAATACTTAGGTATCATAAATAAGTAAGAAAGGAAAAGAAGAAGAAGAAGATACTTACATCAGCATCCACATTGGGGCTGAGTTCTTGCGGGTCATAGTCATACAGAGCGACCATGCGTCGTACAGGCTGGTTGGCGTAGGCGTCGGCCCAGCGGTCTCGCTTAGTCGGCTGGCCCGTGACGTCTTGCTCCGAAACTTCCATCACCATGTTGTGGGGCACATATCCGCGACGACCCCTGCACTCGCCCCAATAGAAGCCGTCGCCGTCTTTGTCGCCCCAAACCTGAAGGTTGAGAGGAATAATTAAATCACGGGTGAAAATGGACTATCTATTGTCACTACAGTATAATGAAGAAAAAAGAGAGTTATAGCAACCGTGGTGCGGTTTACGAAGTCTGGTTATTGGCAGAAACTTTAACAAAAGCATTTGGTAGTGTCCTCAAAGAATTCACTGGGCTCGTGGTAATTTTTTTTCGATTTACATTATTTTGATCTAGAATCGTATGTGGGCTATGAATTCCATTGCAGGTAAATATTTCAATTGGTGGATCTATAGCATCCTCAGCGCTTTTTGAAGTGGACAAAATAATGATTCCTGTGGTTGAGACATCATCATCATTTCAGCCGAAAGACTGCCACTGCTGGACATAGGCCTTCATCATTCACAGCCAGTTCGACCTGTTCTGTGCGTCTCGCATCCAGCGGATTGTGAGATATATTCGTCACTAACCTTGATAGTGTCTCCTTCACTGAAGGGCAGTTCTTCATCACAACTTTCAGGATTCGGGCTCATGGTTTGTGGGTCATAGTCAAATAGGGCGATGAAGTAGCGGCTTCTCTTGGACTGAGGGTGGGTTTGCGCGTGCCTGGTGCCAGGCTGGGGCCCACGGGGCCCCTGGGGTTGGCCCCCGCGGGCGGTGTACTGCATACTGCTGCCTTGCTGGTTCTGTTGCTGCTGTTGTTGTTGTTGTTGCTGTTGCTGTTGCTGTTGCTGCTGCTGTAAGAGAAATATGAAGCCCAGTTAGAATTTGTTCAATTTTGACGAATCCCGTTTTATTGGAAAGGGTATAATAGTATATATATATAATATATATATACCCTTTCCCATATATATATTTTGTTTTTTATATTTTTATTTTATAATATATATATAGGTATACCTCCAAGTTCGTAGGTGGTTGGTGGAGTGGTCCATTTGAAGTTGAAAAATAAAATAAGGATGTATTTTTTTTTAAAGTTCGTTGATTTTTTGTTTGGCGCCGACTCAAAATTAGTAATTCGCCTTAATTTAGGAGCTTCATGGTTTATTTTGTGCTTTTCAATTTCTTATTTCGTCGGTTTTATTTTGTTTTAAAAAGTTTTACTTGTACTTTGATTTTTGTAAATAGCCATGGTGTACAATAAAATACGAAGTTAAATAATCGCCATAACAGCTAACTACTCTAAAAGATAACAACAAAAATGATTTTTTTATAAAGCTGGTGTGCGTACCTGCTCGTTGTGATGTCCGACCTGGTGCGGGTTAGGGGGGCGGCCTCGCTCGTGGTGGTTCCGGGGGGGCGGGTTCTGGTACTGCTGCGCCGCGTTGGGCCCGCCCGCCCCGGGGTACGCCGGGTTACTTTGGAACTGGCCGGCTGGTGGATATTGGGGTTGCTGCGTGCCATGGTAGGCTTGTGTACTCGGGTACGGCTGACCCGAAGGCTGCTGCGACGCTTGCGTTGGTTGGGACGGTTGCTGCTGACGTCCGTACGAACCAACACATTAATAAGGTTAGATTTTCCATAACAAAGCCAACAGCAATCGAACAAGCTCATAGCCATTATCCTCATTGGCGTTGCGTCTCAAAGCGATATAAATATTACCTTCTCCTCGGACGATAAGATAAACAAGACATTCCGTTGTAGCTCTAGTCAACCCCCATGCACAACGAAAGCTAGCGTGCAGCGCTTACACTTGAAACCACATCATTCATAGCAGATATAATCATAAACACTCGGTTCCAAATGTGCTTGTCACAAGTTTAACAAAACAAAATTTAAATTCAACTTCAACAATAACGGAAAAATCGTGTCATTAACCGATGTCCCCTCGTTAATTGAATACCTTATCTGATAACATAAGACATTGAAGTGTGGGAGGTGTGTGAGAGGAGTGAGTGTACGGCATTGATACGCGTCGAAGCCAAGACAGCATGCAGGAACAATCATACAAACACGCGAACATGCTCCAGTGTTGTCTGTATCGAGTGCTCTGTGGGCCTAGTTCGTCTGCCTATCTGTCGGACGTCGGTGGGGCCGTGCGGGTGTCGCATGACGTGTGGCGGGCCAGAGTCGTGTGTGGGCAACATCGAGGACGGTACAGTAAGTGAAGATGACAACACAGAACACCGAGAAGTGAAACTCAGAAACTCGTGATCGGGAGATCGTACAGAATTGAGAGAAAGAGAGCATAGTGAATAGTGCTAGCACATGGAGAGCACATCGATGACAGCTAGGAAGGATCCCAGACCTGCGGGCGGCGGCGCGGCGCCTCCTCGTCTTCGCTACCCAGCTCCGTCGCGCTCTCTTTAGTGATTTCGATGGCCGGTATCCCCGATTGCTAATACCACATGGTCATTCAATATTTTAGCATATACACAGTTCTTTATAACGACACAAAATATAGTGAGTTAATGATCGTGCTGATATGAGCGATATTGATGACTATGGTGCTCGCAATATTTCGGACGTGTTCTTTGCTTCATACTCTGTGTAGGTACTTTCTCTTGAATCTATTAGATTACTTTTTAAAGCAAATAGAAGTACACACTATACGGAAAGGTTATTAAGCGGTTTATTAGAAGCTGCTGAAGAGTGAGTTACAAAAGTACGATTCATTTAATATTAATACATCAGGCGTTAGGTTAGAGCAAGTCAAGCCTGTACAGGAAAGCTGAAGTGGAAAGAGAGAAGTTCGCTGCCGTGTAAGCGATCGGCTTTTATTTTACGTGATTCGATCCTAGTTTTAAACGCACGATTGTTTTGTTTCCACGATTCGTATACATCGATGATGTGTTGATGTTCATGAGTGATGTCTTTATGTTTATGAGTCGTGAACTGTTATGAAAAAAATCTTCTTAAACGCATTAACTTTACCACTCCTCAGTAATATATTAAGTGGTTTTCTTTTATAGCAGTATCGAATAAGAACCCTTTCTATTTAGGCTATAATTTAACCGTAATATTATACTATCTATGTATCTTTAAAATCGTACAACTGCTATACAGAAGTTTGATTCCAAAAACCTAGTTTTCTTTATATAAATATATATGCACTTAGCTAGTATACTTGTTTTCTACATATTTTTGTCTACTTTCAGATAAATATAAAAGCATACTCAAAGTAAATATTGTCTTCATATGCTGATTATATGGCTACAATATTATAGTATTACGACACTATTTGTATAATATACGGGCACACTGTGTATTAATAAAAATTCAAAAAAATAAATAAAAATAAATGTTTTACATAACTAATAACACAAAAATAACGCTTTCAAAACTAAAATAAAATTCATAGAACGCTAAATAAATCAGTCGTGTGTAAACTTCAGAATTAAATAAATAATGATAAATATGAAAAGACGTGTTAAAATTCCTTACCGAAGGGGTTATTTTGTCGAATATACTCTTTAGGAGGCCTGTGCCGAATCCACTCGTAGGCTATGGAAAGGTGTATAACAGTTATGTGAGAGAGCGAGGTAAGGTTAAACTAAGTGGCATGATCACAACTCATGGGCGGTATTGTCTGTGTCACAAAGTACAAGCTCTTTATCTGTTCTAGGTTGTATCTGTGTGGTGTCGTGCGTTGTCGGGTATCGGCCAATAGCAGAGACTACTGATCTAGTCGCAAGCAGTATGCATTTAATTTTGAACGATCGAGCCGAGTGCATAGCTATAGTCGATGGCGCGGTGGTCGTGTCATGAAACCGTCGGCAGAGAACTAAATACTGGACATTTAGAAGATGCCAGCGACAGAACCACAGGAGAAAGTATAAAGAGTGCAGTTTGCAACACCGATATCACGCGACAAACTGTCTGTATACACAGTACTCATAGAAGTTAAAAATATCATTGAAGTAGATGAAGGTATACAAGTTGTTTCAACAGGCTGTTTGTCGCGCAAGAAGAGAGCATATGACACTGATCGTTATAATGATAGCTAAGAAGACACAGACGAAGAAAATTATCAGAGACAAAATTAAAAAATAAAGCACATATTAAATACTGAATCAATCTCAACGAAACAAACTGGCAAACTGAAACTTGACGTTACACACAAATGTACAACATTGATTTGCAAACCAAATCTAGACAAAGTGCTATGCCGATTAACATTTAGTTTAACACGTTTATCATATTTAATTTATCATAAATTTTGACAAAAGTTTCAAAATTCCAATTCGGGTAGCAAAAAAAAATTCAATAGTATGTGTGAAAGTACAGAGAACAATCAATGTAAAATTTTGACATTTAAAATCTTTAGATAAAGCCAACTTGTTGGGACAAAGACTCAATTATATCAGACATAGCGAGATATTATTACCAACATCATAAAGGGACAATAGACAAGATAAATAAAAAGTGTTTGGTCACCTGAGCAGCGTGTGGGTCGTGGCGGTTAACAGATGGGAATATCTCCTTATCGGAGAGATTCTCATCGTGTTCTATCACTTGCTGGTGGTGTTGGTAAGGCTGAGGGCGCTGCACGGGCCCGCCCCTGTACCCACCGGGCCCCGGCTGGTTGGGGCCCGGACCCTGCCCGCGTGGCATCCGGGTCACGACACCGCGTAGCACCGCTGGTGGAATCGGCGTGGGTGCACTGTCACTGGACTGGCTGTCCCTTGACTTTGTACGTACCTGAAAACAATAACACAGGAATCGCGATAAAAATCGTCAACCTAAATAATAAACACAAATATAATTCTACCAATTAGATAAACGTCGCCATATATCTAATATTTCTAACATAGCGTTCACATAGCCAAATCAAGCTCCATACAGCCATACTTACGGTGACACATTTAGGATTGAGGCCGATCAGTTTGCCAATGTCGATGAGAGCGTGGTCACCGGTTGGAGAATCCACGTCGGTCACCTTCTTGCCATCGGCGTACACAGCGTACCCAGTGACGGGGCCCGAGGCGGGCGGACGCACGACTGGCTGCCATGTCACCAGCAAGGTCCCGTCCTGAGGTCCGGCTTCCACCTGCGACACCGCACCAATCACCACCAACAATCCAGCCGAACAATAGTGAGGCAAGCCAATTGGGTTTCAACTTTATTACATGTGGGCCAACGTTGAACTAAGCCACATTGAGGGAGGAGCTGACATAACAGATGGGGGTAGCTAAGCTAACAACGAGGTGAGCGTTGGGATATGTCAAGATAATTTTCCTGGAGCTGGATTTATGGTTGCGATTGACACGACTTCCTCGAGACGTGCTGTGTGCTTTGAGGTTGTGAATTATTTGAAAGGAATAGGGGTGTGTCAGTCGGTCTTTGTGAGTATTCATACTGTATCATCACACATTCGTGGAGCATTGGAAAAGCTACCTTGTGCGTGCTAAAAACACTTCACAGTTACTGCCTTGAAAAGCATTGTTTAATATTTTTATTAGTCTATTTATTTTCAATTTCCACTATCCACTGTGTGATTATAATAATTCTTATTCCTGACTAAGTATAGATAGATACATATAACATCAGCGAGCAAGGAATGTGAGTGTAAGATGTATAAGTTTGGATCCAAAAAGCATGCTCAATTCACATCATGCTGATTGTTGGATTTTTTACTTTCCACGTACCATAATTTCATTTGGCGGATCCGGCAGTCCCTTGGGAAGAGTTCTGAAGTCTGTGTAAGCTCCAGGAGCTTCTTCTTGAACTGGAGCACCAGGTTGTGGCGGACCAGCTCTTAAGTGTTTAGCCCTTACAGTTACCCGATACTGTGTGCTAGGTGATAAACCTGTGATTGTGTGGCGGTAAACTCCTGGCTTCACTGTTCTAACCTGCAATCAATGAATGCATGTCTAGTCTATCCTATTGATTAATGATGTCATTTCACTGTAACGAGTGCTTACTTCAACATTGTTTACACAGACGACGTGCTGGTGGTTTGAGTTGGCTGGTAGCCAAGAGATCACGGCCTGTGAACAGGTCACCCCGGTGGCCCTGACACAGGTTGGGCCCATGTTGCCTGTGTCTCTACCGATCACCATCGTGCAAGCTGCGTCCCTTGACGTGCGTCGCGACACTGTCACCGAACGGACGCTGATACGATGCGGCTTTAGGAACAAAAATACCATAAAACTGACGGCTCTTATTGGAAACATAACAAGAATACAAGTACAAAAGTATAACATCTAAAAGCAAACAATGACATCGACGACCAACTAAATGAATTTGTGCTCACTGGTAACATGTAAAAGTGACTACTGTAGAAACATAAAGAGAAGCAGCTAATTGAACATCAAAACAACTCACCCGATTAGAGTCTACTCCTTCAACGAGAGCTCGTGTGCGTTCCGAGGCCTTGACGGTCGTTTTGAGGACTCCATCGACGTAAACGTGGTAGCTCTCGATGTTGGCTTGCTGCACACCTTCGGGGGCAGTCCAGCCGATGAGCACGGACTTGTTGAGCTGTCTCTCCAGGGTGAGCTGCCGCGGCGCCGGCACTAGCGACGAGAAAAACAGCTCGGCTGTTGAGGTCCGAGGGCATATCGAGGAGTGCAGCCAGGCAGGCGAAGTGCGTGAGAATGCGAAGAAGCGTGCAGCGAAGTCCAGGGAGGGGAACGGGGAGGGACAAAGGTTCGACTATAGAACTATTTCTATAAATGATCGTTTACGACAACCGTCACGGGTCGTTTGTGTAGCGTTCTGTTTGTATCACTGTGCGAAGCGTCGTGGTTGTTTATTACTACTTTGTTAGTATGGTAGTTCAGTGCTCGATGCGTTTGGGTTGCATGCGAAATGTAAAACTTCACTCAATGACAAAGAATGTACTGTATAGTAATGCTAATATTTTAACTTCTAAGCTAGATTTTGTCTAAACCACTTCATCAAAATTGTAATAATAAAAATATTTAAAAACCATAGCTAGATTGTTCACATTGTCAAGTACTGTTTGGTCTACGTTTCGTGCCTATTTTTAATTCTATTAGAGGATTTTGATGCTTACCATTATCATCGTCTTCTGGTCCTTCACTTAATTCAGCCACTTCGCTTAGACGAGCGACGTCACGACTGATTGACAGTTCGCTTATCGCTGTGGTAGCCTCATCAACATCTCTCAGTGTCGAAACAATCGCCTGAGGGTAAAATGGGACCTTGTATGACAAAGTTTTTGAATCATATTAATAACTTTCGCAGTCTATAGAACGTAGTTAGTCATACCGATCTAAAGGTGATGGTCTCGTCGTTATTTTAAATATTCATCCAAATGATCAATTTAATCAAAGTTTTTAAGCAATGGCTTTATACACGGTGATTTTTAATTCACTGTTAACCTTTCAAGGCGTGAAAGTACTCATGATTATGCGCAACTTTTACTATGAAACCAACTCTGAAATTTCGAAAAAAATATCTGCTGTTTCATACAAAAATGCAATATTTACCCGATGAAAATGTATGCAATAGATGTTTTTTTTTTTTGCTATTTCGTAGTTGGTCTCATAGTGAGAGTTGTTTATAATCATGGGTTATTTCACGCCTGCAAGGTTAACAGTGAATTAAAAATCACCGTGTATAAACAAGACAATAAAACAACCGTGTCTACTAACAATATATGGATGTCATTCTGAAATAAAATATTTGTATTTAAACATTAAATAAACCAGAGGTCCCCAAACTTTTTTGTCTCATAGACCATATGCCATGTTTTTCGGTTTTGGGTAATATTGCATTTTAGCAAATTCATCAACTTCAAATGTGTTTTGACTGATGTCTAACTGTAGTGAGTAGTAAAAAAAAACAATCTACGACCTTAGGTTTTTCGTCGTCGACCCCTAGGTACCATTAGACCTTTTGGTATCATTGATCTACTAATATTATAAAGAGAAAAGATTCGATTTTGTACATAATATGTTGTTTGTTACGCTTTCACGCTAAAACGGCTGAATGGATTTGGATGAAATTTGGCACATGGGTAGACCATCGGTGCTCAAATCAGCGTCTTAATAAGAATTAACATTATTACAATTGAATGTACGTATCGGATTGAAACACATCACCTTTAGAGCCCCGTTTAATCAAACTACATTTGTAAAATATTTCACTGGTGTGGAATATTTCGACACACACTTTGTTCAAAATAAAGCTATTCAAAAGAATCTATTTATCACCTGATGGAATTCTAACAGATCGTCTCCGATCAATCTTGTAACGAAATTAGCAGGTACCAGTCCTCGTCGTCCATCCAACAGTTCGGCATCAAGCATTGGAGCGTTGGGGTCTGGGGGACCCCAAACCAACAAATAATCCCCAGCGGTTATTGCCAATTCACCTTCTGCAGTCTCAATCCTGAAAGTATTACTATTTATATTCACACAATCAGATTCTGTGAGATACAACAGCAATTTCATTGCTAGTCAAGTTTCTACTTACTCAGGTGGGTCGTAGGAGTACCGGGCGATGTACACACAACAGCGACCTTTTCCCGGAATGTCCAACATGTCAACTGTGTCCGAGGCACCATTCATAAAATGTGACGCATTTCGCGCAACTGAAACATGTGCATCGTTGAAAACGTTTTCCTTTTAACAAAGAGCACGAAGAAAATTGGATTTCACTCACCTTCCATTTCCAAGCCGGTATTAGGCATAATCCGCGCTATAGCTCTTTGGTTCCGATCGTGGCTGAATCCCGAGTCTAAGCCCCCTAGTCTATCATTTCCGAATTGGCTATCTAATCCTAAATTCCACGAGGGTTGGTGCGGCGTGACCGGTGTGGCCACCCGCCCCACTCCCGTCGTGTTCCCATATCTACCGAGTCCGAGGTCTATTTCATCTAGAGGTTTAAGTTTTATATTCATAGGATTTGTTCCGAGTCCGCCAGAGAGGAGGGGATTTGTATAGGTCCCTGTCCCAGTTCCGTAAGCGCTTGTGCCGCCTAAACTTGTGTTTAGTCCTCCTAGTTGCGTTCCGGTCAAGTTCGATAGGGCGTTTCCTAACCCGCTTGTTAAGGTCGACTGTAATCCTCCCAGCGTGTTCGATAGTCCACCAGATAAATTGTTTTGCGGATTGTTCAAACAGCTGGAGAGGCCGGTGCCCGCTATGGTCCCCGTCATGCCGGGAGCGAGGCCTGAGCCCAGGTTCAGAGCCGACACGTTGCCGGTCAGGTTCTGCAGGTTGGTCTGCAGTCCGGCTAGTGTGCTGGAGATTTGTCCGATGTTGTTGACGAGTGGTGCGGTGACGGGGTTGGTGAAGGTGACGGGGTTGGTGAAGGTGACTTGGTGGGTGTTGGAGAGGCCGTACGTGTTGGAGTAGGCGGACACGGGGTTGGAGTACGAGGTGGGGTTGTGCGCACTCATGGAGTAGGCGACGGAATTGGAGGAGGGGGCGGTGAACTGTCCGGTGGCGTGCAGCGAGGACAGCGTGGGCATGGTGCTGCTCTGGCAGATGGCGGCGTGGCCGGCCGTGCTGGTGTACGAGTGTGGCAGAGGCGACGGTGTCGGCGAGTGGTACTCCCCTAGCGCCTGGTTGGATCCGCTTGATTGGATACCTGGGAAACCATAAACTACTAAAACATTATCGTTCTGTAAATGAAGCTCTACTATTACTATGAAATATCTCTTTTCCTCAACTCAGTGGTGATTTTAACGAATGCTTCCGTAGACCATAATCTAGATCCATCCAGAAATGTGTTCGAAAGGTCAAGTTACTGACACCAGAGTGTATCTATGTTTATACTCTATAATTTGACGTCACTGTAACGTTGCACATAGTCGCGAGTGCTGCTGAGCTGTTTCGAACGACAAGGAGAAATATTCGTACAGGTTGATGGCCAACCTTCTATAAATTAGAGGATCACCAGAGGAAGATTAATAACGTCGCAGTATTTAAGGAAAATATAAATAGTTCATTACCATGTGTGGTGGATCTGGTATGTTCTAACTCGGCGAGGATGCGGTTGTCCTGCTCGATCTTGGCCATGATGCGCTCGATCTCGGAGGCTGGTTGTGCCGACTGCGTGGACCACGTGGTGACGCCACCCTGACCGCGTGCGCGCAACGCCGATGACAGTTCTAGTTGTAGCTCTTCGCATCGAACTGTTTCTAGTGCCGCCTACGAAGTAAAACAGCATTAATGTCTGATAATGAAACGGTGGTCTACTTTGAGAGAAGAAGTCATTGATTGAAGCAAAGGGCAGGTATCTAATAAGACCAGCTTTATGAAAGGGTTACATTTTGAGTGTAATTCGTGAAGTTTTTGATGGCCCTATTGATGCGAAGGAGCGTGACGGCGTGCGCTCGCTCCGCTTCAGAGCACTACTCGCACATTTAACAAATAAAGACATAGCCACCTTCTTTTCCAGCTCCCTCGCTCTGGACTGCAGTTGTTCGACATTGTGCTGGTCTATGGGCGAGCGTTGCGCTTGCCGGAGCTGAGCGAGCGCGTCGGCGTGCGCTCGCTCCGCGTCGGCCCGCGCACGCTCCGCGTCGCGCAGTCGTCTCGCTAGTGCGTCTGTGTCGCCGCCCCCCGACATGCTTGTGCCGTACCCGCTCATTTTCTAGTAAAAGAGAAAAACAATTGCATGAACTCACACCTCTTTCACATGGAGGTAGGCAGAAGCTACAGAACGCCACCTGCTACGATCCTTACATACTCATTTTGCTTCATTTACGTTCATATAACTGGTCATACACGCACGTCGGTTACACATCAAGCTATACATTTCCAGTTTACACTGACCTCTCATTATAAGGAAATCCTATACAATGCGAGATCATTTTATACTGGAAATGTATAGCTTGATCTGTAGCCGTGCGTACTACGCACTTGAGTTTTTTAGGGAAACATCCTAAAAACTTCAGTCTGACCTAAAAATAATATTCTCATAATATAATTGAGACATAAGAATGGTTGTAGACCATGGTCTGAACAATGTTTGTTCTAGCAAAACTGTGATTCAAATGTCACCGTGTATAGTGTAACTCAATCTTGAATAGTGTAAACGAAATACATATACCTAAGTATTTATTTCTGTAAACCGAATTGCGCGTATTCGAACCTATTCGAACACCTATTCGAATGTTACGTACATAGGAACATAATATGTATTAAGCTTACAACCATCTAAGTTTTCGATACATATAATTCAACAGTATACTAGTAAAATCTTATGATAAATCGTTTGTTCAAGCCGTGGGAATTTGTACAATCGTAGGCTGTGATACATCGAGGTATGCAATGTAATGTCGTAAAAAAACACAAGAAAATTTAATCTCTCACCAGATAATTTACTTGTCATTTCTGTATTTCCCATCACTTTATTTTGCCGGAACTATATTACTAGATGTTAATAAATTTATATTCCGGGATTTACGAGCCCAGACACTAACAATACACGCATAACTCTGTTTAACTACCTACTTAAAGCATCAACAAAAGTTCTGGTTTAGATGAAAACAAAATTCGCATGATTTATCTACTGATTGACAATTTTCGATAGAACTTTTTTTGTTTTCCTGTTTACTTGTAATTATGGAGGGTAGAGGTGTGGAGAACTATCTCTTATGGGGTGAAAGTTGAAAGTGGCTAGCATAAACAGTAGGTAAATAATAATTCAAAAACCCTCCAAAATGGCGCTAGCGTAGGCAAATGGTATGATCTGAATGTAGCAGTTGTTAACGGACTGAAGTGTGCCGAGTTAGAAAATGTAATATTTTTAGTTACTAGAGTAGTTAGTGACAGTCCAGTATACCATACCTCAACAATTTACGTAGTCCAACATTATTTTGTAAACATAACCTAAAATTATTGCTTTTAAAATTTACCCGGTGGCTACTGTGGCGCCACCCTTATGTAGCACATTTTAACGGATACTTTTTATACACAGAGATAGTTCTTACCATACTTGTAATGTTGCGACTTTAGTCACCAGCGACAGTAGACAACAGCGACAGGCCAGCATTAAATATAAACAATAGTGTGACTTAACATGAAAAAAGTAAGAAAAGAACAATTTTTTTTTTAAACGTTGCCCCACTCTAGGAATTTCTCCTGTATCGTAGTTGCGTTTACAAACATTTAAACTCACATACACAAACAGCAAAATAAAAATAACATCTCTTTAATTACATTAATAAACCATCTAATTTCTAAATTGATATTCGTAGAAAATGTACGTAGCCCATAAATCCGTAGTCCGTAGCTGTCCGTAGCATGTACTATCGAGGAAGTTCATATCTATGCACCTTTAGGACTATTTTTCCCTGTAGCGCTCGGGCGCTAACAGTAACTAACGTAAAACAGATGCGGTCATCGTGTTCACGGGATTTTGTTCTAAAACTGCTTAGATGTGAACTTCCTCGATAGTACTGTAGGCTATACATACATATTACACACATACTTATATAAATATTAAACACATACCTACTTACATACTTATTACACACAACATAATCACATGTAACATGTACATACAACAGTAATATGTATAATAACTACTCTTAATTAAATACTCACAATCGTGTGTACACGGCCTAAAACATTCATGAGTCTGTACACCGCCTTACTGCCTACCTACCGCTCGACCGCGCGCCACGGCTAGCGGAGCCCTGCGCCCGCGCTGTGCCGCACGCCGTCGATACCTACGAGCTACGCGTGGAAAAAAACAAGCCACGATCGGATCGCCGCGCCGCCGCCCGCGCCTCCCGCGCACGGCCGCGTCCCTCGGACGCCCTCGGCAGTCCGCTACAAACCTCTACGGCGAATGCATGCCATTTCTATAATTCGCGCCGCGCATTATTGTTTTAGTTTATGTTATTATATTTTGCGTTAATAAACGTTTAAATCTAATACTCAAGTAGTGTTTAATTAATAGGTTTTCCTCAACCTACCTAACACACTACAGTGGTGACCCCGAACAGTAAACACGTGCTAGTGCTACCTGGAACTTTAGTGCGGTGCGGAGTGTGTGGACTCAAAAGTGAGCAAAAACTTAACTTTTTACAACAAAATGAGTGACATGGAAACTTTGTTGAAACAAATGATGGAACTTACAAAACAAATGCAATTACTAACTCAAAAAGTGGACCATATTTCCCGCGCAGGCCGATCAACAAGGTGTGACGACCGATCAAAATCCCGCCAGAGTCGATCTCATTCACGAAATAAATATCCAACATGTTGGTACCACTTTAAATTTGGTTCAAAGGCCACCAAATGTATTCAGCCTTGCGATTTTAAGTCGGAAAACTGCAAAAGCAGTCAGTAATGGCGGCTGACGACTGCTCTACCTGTAAAGGCCGCCTATTTATCTCAGATAAACGTACCGGCATACAGTTTCTTGTAGACACAGGTTCAGACGTGTGCGCCTACCCTAAATCGTTATTACGTAATCAGCTGCGCTATCATACTAAATGCAACTACGAACTTGTCGCTGCAAATGGTACTCCGATACCTACATACGGTACATACCAACTTAATCTCAACCTTGGATTACGTCGTGAGTTTACTTGGAAGTTCATTATAGCAGAAGTTTCAAAACCTATAATAGGCGTCGATTTTTTAAGTTTTTATAATTTATTAGTCGACTGCAGACGACAACAGTTAATCGACTCGATTACGAATCTGACCGTCGGCGCACCTTCGTCTCACGAAATAACACACGAACTCCTGTCCTTGAAAACATTTACTGGTAATACAACATATCTCAACCTATTACGATGTTATCCAGAGATAACCAGACCAGCTGGTTCAAATAGTGTACCAATACATAACACAAAGCATCATATTAGGACAACATCCGGTCCTCCAGTAACATCACGACCGCGTCGTTTGGCACCAGATCGCCTACAGATCGCGAAGAAAGAATTTGAGGAAATGTTACAAAATGGCACAGCTCGTCGTTCAGAAAGTCCATGGTCATCTCCACTACACCTGGTACCTAAAAAAGACGACGGCTGGAGGCCATGCGGCGATTATAGATCTTTAAATGCGCGAACAATACCTGACCGGTACCCAGTCAGGCACATCCACGACTTCGCATACCAGCTGTCAGGATCCACCATCTTTTCAAAAATTGACCTCGTAAAAGCATTTAACCAAATACCAGTATTCGAAGACGATATTAAAAAGACAGCAATCACAACACCATTCGGACTTTTTGAATTCACCGCAATGACATTCGGTTTAAGAAATGCTGCGCAGACCTTCCAAAGGTTCCTCGACGAAATTCTGCAAGGATTCGAATTTACGTTTGGGTTCTTAGATGATATCCTCGTGTTCTCAAAAGGGGAGACAGAGCACATTGGAAACCTACAAAAACTTTTTGAACAATTAAAAAAGTATGGCGTGGTAATCAACACCAATAAGTGCGTATTAGGTGTTAACGAAATTACATTCTTGGGTTACCATGTATCTGCAGCTGGAATACGACCCCTGCCTGAAAAAGTAAAGGCGATTCAAGAATACCCCATCCCTAAAAATGCTAAGGAGTTACGACGATTTTTAGGGATGATAAATTTCTACAGAAAATTTCTTCCTGGCGCCGCTCAAATACAAGGCCCGCTCAATCAAGCTTTAAGTGGTCCAAAAATTAAAGGAAACACGCCCATCACTATAACACCTGAGATTCAAGAAGCTTTCGACGCATGCAAAAATAACTTGTTAGAAGCCACTCTCATCTCGCATCCTGATACACAAGCTGAGTTAGCAATCTTTACCGACGCTTCAGACGTGGCCATCGGAGCTGTCTTACAACAAAGAAGAACCAATGACAGCTGGCAACCGCTAGGATTCTTTTCCCGCAAGTTATCTCCTGCTCAGTCAAAATATAGCACGTACGACCGTGAATTGCTCGCCATTTACGAAGGAATAAAATACTTTAGGTATATGGTCGAAGCGAGAACATTTCAAGTGTTCACCGATCATAAACCCATCACATTCGCCTTCACTACAAAAAGAGACAATTGCTCACCTCGTCAACACCGCTATCTCGACTACATCTCTCAATTTACAACCAAAATCAATCATATCTCAGGAAATCACAACGTAGTCGCCGATGCATTTTCACGACTGGAAAGTATCGACACTACCATCGACTACAAAGCACTTCAAAATGAACAGGAAAATGACCGTGAGTTACAGAGTTTGCTAAATAGCAACACAGCGTTAAAGTTAGAGAGAATAAAAGCTATGGACGGATACATATACTGTGACCAGTCTACTTCTCGTCCTAGGCCATTCATAACACCAACTTTTCGAAAAGCAATCTTCAACAACCTACACAATCTCAGTCATCCAAGCCCCAATGCAACAGCTAAACTTGTATCAGAACGATTTGTGTGGCCTAAGATTCGTCGAGACTGCAGAAAATGGGCTCAACAATGCACTGATTGCCAACGCAACAAAGTTACCCGCCATACCCAATCTCCTCTTTCATCTTTCCCTGTTCCTTCCAATCGTTTTTCCCACGTCCACCTTGACATAATAGGCCCTATGCCACCTTCTTCTAATTTCAGGTACTGCCTTACAGCTATAGATAGGTATACTCGATGGCCAGAAGCCTACCCTCTAGCAGACATCACAGCAGAGACCTGCGCTAGCACTTTCATTTCTGGCTGGGTCGCGCGCTTCGGGTGTCCGGAGAAGATTACAACTGACAGAGGGAAACAATTCGACTCTCAACTGTTCCAGTGCATCTCGTCAATTATAGGCGCCTACCATTGTCCTACGACAGCTTACCACCCACAATGCAACGGACTGGTGGAAAGAATGCACAGACAGCTCAAGGCCGCCATAATGTGCCATAACAACACGCAATGGTCGGAGGTACTTCCTCTTGTACTCCTAGGAATGAGGAGCGCCTGGAAGGATGATCTCCAAACATCTACAGCTGAGTTGGTGTACGGCGAGCCTCTTCGATTACCTGGTGAGTTCTTGAAACCATCAAACACCCATGACATCATAGATGAAGCAGATTTCGCAGCACGATTACGAAGACATATATCGAAACTGTCACCTGCATCAACATCCACCCATGGTGAGAAAATGTTTTACGTACCTAAAGAACTTAGTACAGCCAGCTATGTCTTCCTGCGAAAAGGACCGTTAAAAAAGTCATTGGAATCACCTTACTCTGGTCCGCACAAAGTCGTAGAAAGAGGAGCAAAGACATTTACAATAGACGTCCAAGGAAAACACATAACCGTTACCATTGATAGGCTTAAACCAGCGTACATGGCTAACAACAACGATGGCTCGTCTCCGAAAACACCACCACCTTTACCACAAGCTCCACCACGACCACCATCTTCGCAAGCACCATCATCACCGGAAATAAAAACAAGAAGCGGAAGAACAGTAAGATTTCCGCGTCACTATCGCCCGTGAACCGGTCTCAGCGGGGGAGTGATGTAGGCTATACATACATATTACACACATACTTATATAAATATTAAACACATACCTACTTACATACTTATTACACACAACATAATCACATGTAACATGTACATACAACAGTAATATGTATAATAACTACTCTTAATTAAATACTCACAATCGTGTGTACACGGCCTAAAACATTCATGAGTCTGTACACCGCCTTACTGCCTACCTACCGCTCGACCGCGCGCCACGGCTAGCGGAGCCCTGCGCCCGCGCTGTGCCGCACGCCGTCGATACCTACGAGCTACGCGTGGAAAAAAACAAGCCACGATCGGATCGCCGCGCCGCCGCCCGCGCCTCCCGCGCACGGCCGCGTCCCTCGGACGCCCTCGGCAGTCCGCTACAAACCTCTACGGCGAATGCATGCCATTTCTATAATTCGCGCCGCGCATTATTGTTTTAGTTTATGTTATTATATTTTGCGTTAATAAACGTTTAAATCTAATACTCAAGTAGTGTTTAATTAATAGGTTTTCCTCAACCTACCTAACACACTACAGTACGTAGCAATCGTAGCGGAGTGTTTACGAGTGCTACGAAAGCTCAATTTATCAGTCGAATCATAAACTGCACGTGAAATCAAGCACTCTCTTTCTCTTTCTACTACCGTTTGATTTATATACTTCCATTTATTTATTTCCATGAGTAAAAGCTTGTAATTATACACTGTTCAACATAGTTACGCATTATAAACCGCTACGAAGTATGATAGCGAGTTACTTTTGACAAAATAAGGCTTTATTGCATTTGCGGGATTTAAGCTCATTTTATAAAAGTATCATGGATTTTCTTGGCGAAATATTTATTTACGTCTTATTAGTTCGTTAACAATAGATTGGTCATTTCAATGCATTGATTTTAGTATTGCTAACTAGTAAACATTTTCGTATCCCTTTTTGCATCAAGTTCGGTAATGGCTGGTTTGATCTGTATTATTGCTTTATAAGCCATATATGAAAAAATATATATCCTTATTAGTATTCATAAGACCACTTAAATCATAATACTATTTACAAAAACCCAGACACCAAAAACAATTGACAATCGCCATTAAATCGAAAACCTTTATCAAGCTAACTGTATAGGAATATTTTATCGATTTTATGATAAATTCGAGTCGATTGCGATGCTCGCCCTTCAAGTCTCTGACGTCATCCGATAAAGGCGACCTACCTATCGACAGTCGATAGGACAGTCGTTAATCACAACACTTTTACGTGTCTATATAGGTATTATACCGTGTTGGCTGTCTCGTGGGTCCAGTCATCGTAAGCATTAAGCTGAGCATGGGGTCCTGTTTCCGGTCCCCAGGCCGGGCATGGTCAAAATTCGCGCCCTCACGCCCCTAATCGTCCTGGGCTTCGGAAATCCCAGGCTGATTCTCGGGCGCGGGCTTGCGGACGGTGATCAATGGGTAGCTCGCCGTCCGATAAGGCCCAGGCCTGGGTCGACAGCGCGTTGTGTTCCACGCGTGCCTCAAAGAGATGACAGCACCAATGACGGGTCCACTAGGCCCTATGCCTGCCAGGGTTGCGGGTAAGTCCGAAAGGGTTACCGGGGCCCCTGGCACAGGCAACTGAAAGAACACGGGTGGGTTTTAGTCAGTAAGAGTCTGACACGCGCTCCCGCTCCGCCCAGAGCGGGAGCAGTTATTTGATGATTTCGCACACAAAATAAAGGCCCGACGTGGTTTTGTTAGGGTTCCAAGCTGCAGCCCGGAGTCAGGATCAGTGGCCAGTTAGTGACAATGACGATGACGAAGACTAATTGACAAGTATGGAAGACAAATGCATATCGCACCAACCACAAATAAATAAGGATAAGGGCAGAATAATAATGATAATGGTGCCGATTCTGTTGTACACCGAACTAAACTAACTAAACTATCACTAAAATTCCTTACTTTTGGCTATGAGAATCTTAACGCTATTCTGCAAAATAAAATCTCTAAATTTAAAAATAATTTTGACACATCTAAAATCAAATTTGGCAATTGCGACTCCACGTGATACTTGTTTGCCGTACCACGTGATTTTTTTTAGAGCCAGAGTCGCGCATTTTTTGCAGCCTCGACATGTTTTGTATGGAATTTTTCACTTTTTGTATGGAAAATATGAAAAAAAAATTTTTTTTTTTTTACCAACACGTTGGATTTTCAATGTTCCGGGGTCTTATATTGGGGGTCGAAATTTTCATTATTTTTGCGATAGGACACACCGTTTTCGAGATATAAGCAAAAGAAAAGAAAAAAGATACAGTACTGTTTTTGCATCTGAAGTCGAGGTGTTGGTGTGAATTTTAGTTCATGACAACTAATTTTATTCCACACCTTTTTAATCGCGATTAAAAACAGGCAGATTTAGTTACGACAATAAAATTTTTTGGTGAAAAACGTAAAATTCAGAATAGCAAAATTGCCATTTTCACTAAATTATAATCTCAGTGCCATCTTAGTGCTGTCAAACTAAAATTTGGTTAAGTTGTGTCACTTTAGTCAATTTCAGAATGGGAAATCGTCGTTTGACAGGAATAAACTAAATTTTGGTGATTTTTAGTCTAGTTTAGAGAATTTTGTGACAAGAGAATCGGCACCAATGACAACTGGGGCCGTACTATGAGCTGTTAACGCCATCATGATTCCGTTGAGAAAGAGAGAGAGTGCTATCGGTCATGTATAGCTCCGTCTCTCTTCCACGCTGGAACAATGATGGAATTAACACGTCACAGTACGGCCTCAGATCTACCCAATTACAAGAAACTGACACATTATTGGCGAAAAGTGGTTGTTCTATACATCTCTGCTTACTCCTTCGAGGAGTACAAAATGTGCAAAATGTTCTGTCATAAATAATAAAATATAGTTGGATGTAAAACTATAGTTATCGTTGTTTGAGGGCCAATTTGAGTGTCATGATTTTATGACGTATTGAAATTCATGTTGTTTGTGTCTGTTAGTTATAGGAGGGTTTTGTGGTTCATTATGTATATGCGTAACATTACAGAGCAGCTATAGTATATCTGAAACGAGATATGAGTTATTTATTTTAAATAACCTTTTCTGTGGTGGGCACTTTACCCCTTGCGGCTCATAACAATCATATCAATCATAAGTCATAACATATCACGCTCACAAAAAACTATGGTCGCGCTGCCACTGGTGTCCTAGTGATATAAGGCCCTAAATGAGCTGTATTTTATGTAAGAACTACTCATAAGTTTACGTGAATAGCTTATTGAAACGCAGGCAGGTTTTAACCCACGATCTTTTTTTAAAATCTGATGATTTGGTACCTATTGAGCTTCTGGTGACACCATTTACCATCATCGAATCGCGAAACACATGATTATCTGTAATTATTGTATCTGATGTATTGGAAAAGGATGAAAGAAAACTTGTCCTCTACAATCTGTGAATGTTGAAACTGTATGAATATAAATCCAGGTTTATATTAAAAAGAATCAAAAGGGATTGCAATACTAGAACTGAAAATCTAAGTACATTTTTAAACGTGTGTCGTTTATAAACTTTACGTTTACGTACTTAGATTTTCACTTAGTACTGTACTGTACTTTAGTAGTGTAGCTTCTCGTCAGTGAAACTAATTTCGGAATCAAATTAGTGGTTCCGAAGATTACCCCCTACATACAAACTCACATCTTGCTGATATGCCACTCTCTTTACATAGCACTATAATTTGATCGCACTGATACGAGAGAAAAAATTAAAAACTTATACTTAAGTACAAGCAGGTACCACATCAAAAATGTATTCAAACGATATTGAAAAAAGGTCACAGCCATATCGATTAGTTGGTACTACCCTAGTTGAACTAGGCTGAATGAATTACTAACTATTTGGCTCTAAGGAGTCCCTCTATTGACCTTGGCAGGTCGTGGCGTAATGAATAGATCCCGACCATGTCTCGACGGATGAGTTTATGCAAGATAGATTAAGTTAGGGATAGTGGGAGATGGCATTATGCTATTATATCTTGTTGTATTTTGGTGTATGTTGCTTGAAGAAATGAGACTTCTATTCTGAAAAGGTCAAGTTATCGATGACTGGGTAACTGTATTAAGTTTTCTTCAAAATATGTGAAGTAGATACCTACCTATTTCCAAAAAAAAAAACGTTTGTGAGATTCCTTTTCAAACATACCGATCAGAATAATTGGAAAACATAATTTACTTTATATTTTTTAGATAGAGCCTACGTTGAGCTGGACTGTAATTGGCTGAGTAAATTGATTAAAGGTTTTATTTAAACAATTTAGGCAAAAATTCGAACAAAAAAAGATGAAATACGATATGAAATTCTATGTCTTGCTATTTGCACAACGACGACGGTGTGCCACCATCTGGCATTTGCATACGTTTTTATCTTTTTTTCCATATGGATGTTATCACTAGATTGTACAGTCTACACCCTTTTTTAATCTGTGGTTATCAGTAATAAGCTTTTTGTTATCGTATTTACTTTTTTTATATTGGTGTGTAAATAATATGGTCACCTACATAATAATTATATTGACTGGTAAACCAAATTACTGATGATGTTAGAAATTAAATAATACTGTATTACTTAATACATAATAGAATTACAAAGAAAAATTACGAAATTAATGTTTACAATTGAAGTTTTTTTTTAAATAAAAATTAACTAAGGTCACGTGTAGGTAAGTGAAAATCGAACTTCCTAACTAATAATAGGTAAGTATTATAATATAATATATTATAAATATTAGGTATTTTATATATAATAAATAATACATAATATGAAGTTTCCGTTTTACAATACTGGCCATTTTAAACGTACTTTAAGTATGGCTGACAATTAATTCTGAATTCCAAAGAATTTTATTAAAAAAATATGGAATTCCATTTTCAAATTCAGTCATTTGTTTATTGATCAGTGTTTTGTTTTTACTACATTTGTATCTTTTTCATCAATATGGAAACGATAAAAATACTAGTAATTGTGGAATACAACTTCCGTCGCGATAGCAATACCGCACAAACGGCTCGCAACAATAATCACGTGTACGGAGTGAACACTACAAACGAACGCACGACTTGTTAAGGTTTGAACGCTTGCGACATGAAAATTTTGATTTAAAAATGAAACCCCTGGTCGCCCGAAAAGTAAAGACAACAACGACGAATTAAAGGCGATAGTGGAAGCTGACGATACTCAATCTACGACTAAGTTAGCAGCAGTAATCAACGTTAGCATCAAAACAATATTGGTCCATTTGCGTCAAATTAGCAAGTTAAAAAAACTTGATAAGTGGGTGCCGCACGAACTGAATGATTGCCAGCGCAACGTGCGCGTTGTGCCCTGCGTTGCTTAAACCACTGGTTTGTCAATCGAACTGATTAAGTTCTGTAACAATAGAAAAGTAATTGTGTCTCATTAGCGACGGTTGGGCTCTTAACAGACACAGAAACAGAGGGATTTTGCACCGTATTGTCACTTGCGATCAAAAATGGATTGTTTTTTATAATCGTAAGCAGTCATAATGTTGGTCAGACCCTGGTTCAGCGCCTAGGCAATGGCCCCAAACGTAAACTTACCCTTAAATAGTTATGGTCACTGATTGGTGGTCTAGTACCGGTATAATTCAACACAGCTTCTTACCAAATGGCACCAGCATTACTGTGGATGTGTACTGTGAGGAACAACTCGACAGAATGACGGAGAAGCTCGCAAATCTTCGGCCAACCTTGGTTAATCGTTCTTTCCCGCTTCTCCTACACAACCCTTGATCTCATACGGCACAAAGAAAGAAATAAAGAAGAAAGAAAATAAATTTATTTGACCCAATATTACACAAAAACAGACAGACAGAAACTACTTAAAATAGTATTGTGTGCCTCACGGCTGCGCCAAATACGCCCAGTTCAGGATAAATGCCAGACAACTAGTGCCTGACGCTGGTTTTCAACTGGACCTTACGTTACGAGGACGTCTTACGGATGTAAATCAGTTTTATAGTGAGTGTAAATATTGAAATAAAAATAGATAGATATGTGTAACAAATAATAATATAAACAATTAGATATTTGTTTAAAAAATAAATAAATAAAATGGTATGGTGGCACAAAAAAAAACAATGGACTGTCGTCGATAAGGTAATAGACACTATATCATAAATTCAAATCAATGAAACATTTATATTGGTCATGTCTAGCTTCCGTTGCGCATCCATGAGGTACTGCCGCCCGTAGGCGTCTTCTAAATGCGTCGATCGTGTTAGTTGCTCGAATAGGTGGTGGCAGGTTATTCCACGCTTTGGAAGCCGCATAACGGAAGCTACCTCTAAGCGCAGCTGTCCTATGTGACTGGGTCGAGAGTTGCTGCTAGCATTGCCTTCTCCCACATTCTCGCTTACTCGCTATCCAACTCAACTTGTCCTACAGCTCCGGTTTCTGGTATTATTATTATTACTATTCTACACCAAACAGAAGGCATGCCAAGTGTACTTTGCGTCTCGATTTCATTTTCAATGTGTAGTGTTTGTTTAAAAATGGAGTTACGTGAGTTCTGGGAGGAATTTTATAACAAAACCGAGCACAAGCGTTTTGGACCCTTTGGATGAGCCGATCTGTGCGAGCCAATAGGCGCGGTCCGTACACTGTATCTGCGTTGTTTAGCCTCGATAAAACCAGGGTTTCTACAAGCTACTCCCGTAGTGTTTCGGACAAGTAAGGCCTAATCTTGTACAGAACTTTTAGGCGGTAAAAGCAGTTTCTTACTGAGTCGGCTGTACATGTTTTTCGAAACGAAAATCCTTGTCCATAGTAAGTCCAAGATTCCGCGCCTCATAGACTCTGTCAATTGGCTCACCCATTAGTTCAAGGTGAAACGTTGCGGATAGTTTGGCTAGTTGCTTTCTCGTGCCAAATACCATGTATTTTGTTTTGGTTGGGTTTAGCGAGGGTTCAACTTCAGACCAGGCGGCGATTTTACGAAGGTCATAGTTTAGGTCTTTAAGGGCACTATCGTATTCATCTGGACTAAAGAATATGTAAAGTTGGACTTCATCGGCGTATGTATGGTACTTGCATCTCTGGAGACATTTCATTATGTCTGCACAGTATAAAATAAACATAATTGGGCCTAATATAGATCCCTGCGGAACCCCTCTCACAGTAAGAGGAAGAGTCGATGTAAGAGCAGTGCCATCATCCAAACTTAGATCCACACTTTGTTTCCTATAACTAAGGTAGCTGCGGAACCATTGCGTAGCGCTGGAGTTAAATCCATAATAATTTAGCTTCGATAGTAATATCGGGATATTTATTGCGTAAAATGCCCGGGAAAAATCTAGCAAGACCAGCAATGAACACATTCCTTTATCTTGGGCAGATAATAGATTATCAGTAACATCTAGTAAGGCAGTGGCAGTACTGCGCTGTTTTCTGAAATCAGACTGTAAGTCCGGTAATACGTTATTTTGTTCCAGAAAATGCGTTAACTGGTGGTTGATGATTTTCTCTAACATTTTAGACAGACACGGTAAAATGCTAATAGGGCGTAGGTCTTTTACTTCAATTGGATTGTAATTTTTTGGTAAGGGCCTAATGGAAGCAATTTTCCATTGGTCTGGGAACGTTGACGTCATTATTGAGCAGTTCACACTGTCAGTTACAGTACTCAGGCAGAATCATGTTTAGCATGTCAAGGGTAATGTTTTCGTAACCTTCGGCGTTACTTTTAAGGTTGGTTACAATGCTAGAGATGTCATTCTGTTCTACAGGATTGATTTTGAAATTTGCTTCACCATGTCTATGGTTCTCAAAATAAGTCCAAAGTGTCATGCTTGCAACGGGGTTACCTTGGGTTACCTGGAACCAATGATGTTTTATTATATAACCTCATTGCCTGGAACTATCAAAAAAGTATTATTAATTAAATTTGGATCTGTAAAATGCGACGGAAGGTCTTGTCTTGGTTTATAGGGTGATAATGTGGATTTAAGCTTTTTCCATAATAGTTTAGGGTTCTTTATTTTATTATTCAACTTTTTCGTTGTACAAGGAACTTAACACAAACTCTTTGTAGTATTCTTTTTTTAGAATCTGATTTATTTTTCCTGTAACAATTTAATGATGATGATGATGTAACAATTAACGAGAGGCAGTACAAAATGCCTTTGAAGAGTTTGTTGGCTCCCGTACACCTGACTCAAGAAGCATCCATTAGCATAGGTGCTTATTTAGATTGATAGAAATAAAAAATATTTATATAAAAATGACTTTAATTAACTTTCTGTATACTAAACGGCAATTTCATAGGTAAAGACCTAAACAAGAGACAATTTAAAGATTTTTTTATACGTATTCATATTTTTTTATAAATTAATATTACAAATGCGGTAGTAAGTTTGTTTGTTACCTTTTCACGGCTAAACCGCTGAACCGAACATCTTGAAATTTTGCATACACGTTGTCAGGGGTATAGAAAAGAACATAGGGTCCCTTTCATCCAGAAAAAAGTATAGTTCCCGAGGGAAAAAACAATAATTGTCGACGGTCTCAATTGGTTTAGGACGGTAGATGGCGCTACGTGTCTTTCGAATCATGATTGAATTTTTTTATTACAAACTTTAGTAGTGTGTTGAGATTGAATTTTTTTAAATATAAGTAATATATTTTGTGAGTCTAGAGTGAACTCCAACACCGTTTGACCGAACACCACGAAAGTTGGCACATACTATGTATGTAATTTTAATGGTGAAAGATTTACAGGATCTTTTCCGACCTCCACGCGGGCCTAACTGCGGGAAACAGCTAGTAAATAATAATCCTTATATATAAAAATCAATGCCACTTTTCGTTGTAATTTTATAACTCAAGAACGGATGGACCGATTTTGCTCATTCTTTTTTTAGAATATTCCTTGAAGTACGAGGATGGTTCATACGGAGAGAAAAATTCAAAAAAATAATGTTAGGCGGTACGAAGTTCGCGGGGTCAGCTAGTTACTTATAGAATATTATACGCACTAGTTCTTTAAGCAACCTGCCAACAGACAGTCCAAAAATAGACGAAAAAAACAAAGCTTTCCACAAACGTAACTCCCGAGCATGTTTACGCACCATGCGTGTTCGCCCTAAGGCTATAGATTCGGCGGTCGCCGCCACCCTGTCTCCTACGCCATAAGACGGCAAAGTGCGCTGACCTGATTCAACTCCCCCCTTCCCCTTCCTTCGAGATCCCAGACTCCTTGGCAGGGAAATTGGGCGCATGGTCTGGCTTGCTTGCTCTCACGAGCTTTATATAAGGTAATTCCATAGCCTAATGTTTTTTATTGTTCCTTTTATATAATGGATTGTTTTAATAGTTTATGGTTTATATTAGGACCATATTTTATGGTTAGGGTGACCAGAGATTAAAAAAGTTTGGGTGGCAATCAATTTGTCTAGTTATTTTAAGTTTTATAAATCTACCAAAGTTAAACAATTTTAAAGTCGTTAAACTTTGGTAGAATGTAAGATGTACCAGTATTGATTCGTGATTAATTGTAATTATATGAATCATTAAAATAAGTCTAGACGAATTAATTTGAATACTGAATTTGACAGAAACGTTAGGCAGAGGTGTAGGTACCTATTGAACAGAGTATGAACGAGCAATATACCTGTTTAGTTAGAATAAAAGTCATCCCAATATTATAAATAAATCTTAACATTATAATCGAATAGTAAATTGAATATTTTTGAAGAAAAGTAATTGCTGCGAAGTGTGGGAACGAGTCTGATGCGGAAAATATAGTTGTTAGAATTTTTGTCTGTTTGTGTGGATGTATGTTCCGAATTCGCGCAAAAACGGCTGAACAGGTTTGGATGAAATTTGGCACACGGATAGGTACTTTTAATCTCGATAGTAGGTTCCCGTGGGATATTTTCCGACATGCACGTGGAAGAAGCCGCGGGAAAACGCTAGTAAGAAATAAAATGATGAAAATAGTAACGAACTATTGAATTTTCAGCACCTTGAAAAGCGTGCGTGGTATGTAAAAGGTCAAGAGCGACTGTGTAAGGTCTAATTGAAGTGCTTAAATGGTTCTATTTATATAAACCGAGAAAGCTACTACATATTAATACCTATTTCAAGATTGTTTGATTTATACCTGCTGCCCCTGGCTTTGCTCGCGTTGATGTCGGAAATTATACCACGGGAACGTGCTACAGGGATAAATAGTATCCTATCATCCATTATCCAAAGGTAACAGACACAAAAAAATTAAACATAAAAGAAAAATAATAATAATAAAGGGGACAGACAGATAACAAATGCAAAAAATAAATATTAAACAGGTTTATAGGGTTCTGAATGCCTAACACAAAAAAAAACATTTCTATGTTCTAACCCAGGTTAGTCTATCCGTGTGCCAAACATCCAAATCTGCACCCTAATTGCTTAAAACACAATCAATCACAATCTGAATCATTTTGAAGGATATTGCTAATTCATTGCTTCATATGTTCAAAAAAATTGTCTGCTCAGCAACACACAACGCAATGAATGTTGTTGAACTGTCAAAATCAAAGTCATTGCCGCTGTAATGTTAGTGTGTTACACAGTTACCCCGCTAGTTAGCCGATATGGCGTAAAAAGGTAACAGACAGACAGCCAGAGCCATTTTTTGTCGCGTTATAATATTAATATGTATCATATTCTTAAACGTAACGCGATAGTGAATGAACATTTTTATTACTGCTTTTACTCAGCTGAGGGCTGATTTTACCAAAGTCAGAAGGCCAATTCCCGTAATTAAAAACGTTCAAATTCAAGTCGCAATCTCATCTCAGCGACATTCAAATGTCAAAAATTTAGGTAAAAACTATAAAACTTTTGACAGATTGAGATTAGATGGCGAACGTTCTTAAAAATACGGGAAATGCCTCTTTGATATCTTTTATCCGTGGAATAAAATTGACGTCTGACAGTCCTAGTATGCAAAAACTGTCAAAAATACAAAAAAAAATCTCATGTCAAGACTTCTAGTATATTAGTAATGACTGAAAACAATTTATTATCAAATAAGCTACTGTTATTAATTTATCATGCCAAGGCTGAAAAGCATATGGCAAATGTCGTGCAACCCATTCGTTCTTGAACACACTATAGCGACTGCTACTCACATCTGTCAAATCTATCAAGCTCAACATCATCTGCTCAGCCTTTTTCCAAATATATTGTAGTCGGCTTCCAGTCTAACCGCATGCAGCTGAATACCAGTCTCTTACATGGAGCGACTGCCTATCTGACCTCCACAACCCAGTTATTGGGTAATACGAAACCCCTTGGAAAATCTATCAAGCTGTAGTGAACTAACTATACACAACAATGATGTACGGGGGAACACAGCCATACACTGATAATATCAAGCCATAAACTAAGACGGGTCGGTAAACGTAGCACACAGTGTAAATTGCCAGAATCCCCTCGATTGGCACTTCGCCAGACGCGGTGATTGTCTGTGGTTCATTCTTGTGATCTATAGAGGAGTCCGTGTTCAGATTAACTTTATCTACTAATTGTATAATTAAGGAAATGCACAGTGGGCAAGGGAGATAGGTATATAGCCAGTTAAGTAGGAACGTAGGTAAATGGTTTTATCAGGCTACTGAGCAGCCAAATCTTTGGCACTTCAGATACCAAAGACAATCACAGTCATATACTGGGCTTATTCGTGCGATGAAAATAACGTTCTACATATAGAATGGTGCCTAGTTTTTAGCCGACTTCAAAAAGGAGAAAGGGCTATAAAAGTAAGCGATAATACACTGATGTACTGGTAATATATAATAGATAAGGTATTAATAATGATTTTATGACATTGAGTACTAATTGGAATTTATGACATGGTATAATTTTAAAGATAATTTTGCATCCCTGAATGTAGGATTATTTACTGTGTTGAGCAATAAACATTTGAAATTGAATTTTTGAATTTGAACTGCTAATAAGGTGTACGTAAAATATTTCAATATTATGGATATAAAATATTGTCCCTTTAGATTCACTTTCTTTTATACAGTTTATATAATTTTATTTCCAACTTTTTAGTGTAAGTAAATTATGAAGACGTTTTTTTTTTAATTATTGCAATAAAATCGTCCGCGTTCGATTTCTAGCTAACCTACGAAGTTTTTCAAAGTACTAAAAATGCAATGTACTTGATTTTAATATTTATTCTGAAAATAAACTCATAGTCTTTTTGACTATTCTTTTCACCATTGTTTTAAAGTTCAAACTAATGTCTCATCTCTAAATTCACCCTGTATACAAAATTGGTCCCCAAGATTTTACTCATTGAAATAATAAAATTGTATGTAACTGCACGTGTTCAAAAGGCTTGGGTTTATTACCCCTACTGTATCGATCATCCGAGGGCCACTCTAGCGGAAAAATCGTTTGATGTCCCAAAGGTTAGAGGTGGGCAGGCCAAACGCCTCCGGGAAAATAAATATTGTTCCTAACTGTGAAAAACAATGAAACGTTATGTTTTGTGATTCGTATGAGGTTATTGTTTATGAAATATTTTTTGTAAAGTTAATCGGCTTTATAACTGTGATTTGGGCTAGTTTTGTGTTTTTTTTTTCGAACAAAAGCTAGGAGTTGCGACTCTTTTAGAGTTCCTAGGTGTTCTAATGCGGACTCACTGAAAACTAAACGCTCACTTGCACCAAAAATTACTTAAATGCGTTTAGCTCTAACATATTTAAAACATAATTCTGACTTTATCATCTTCAAACGATTGACGGAACATAACGATGTTTTAAACACGCTGAGCGCTAAACGTATTTAGTGATTTGTGGTGCAAGCGGGCCATCAGTTTACTTACTATGGCATTATTTTGCCCATGATTATCTTTTATATTTGTACTGACTTTCAGGAGGATCATTAAAAGCAACAAAACGATAGATCGTCTAAAGCAGTATCAAAGTCAGTCGTTCATAATATTTTTATAGGACTGTAAAATAAAACCAGTTTACGAAAGGAATAAAACTAAGTTTTAAATAAAATTAAGTTTACTGTCATGTTAAAATAAAACTAGACCAAAATCTTGCTTTTATCGTTGGTATTCAACGTGGTGCGAGCTTAAAACATTTTATATCATAAACATACAATGATTTTAAGTATTCCCAATTTGCGTGGATTTAATTTTTAACACAGCTGTAAAATATTCAATCGTTAAAAACTACTGGCAACATGGCATAGAAGTTCAACTAAAACACCGTAAGAGCAAGACAAAAATATGCTAATAGTGATGCTAATTTACTTTTAATTCGTAACAGTTCTTAATTCTTCTTTCATGACACTGTTGACAGTATTTATTTTGATATAAAATAATAATTATAAATAAGGTTTTAGTAGGTATATTAACCTTATTGGGTATTCAATAGAAGATGTTATCTATTGCGAGAACTTTCAGAAATATCTAAAGATCCGAACATAAAGACAAAAATAACGTTCCAGATGTAAAATTGTCGGGATTCTCATATTTTCCTTTTCAAAACCAAAATGTGGTGCATTGATATTACTTTTTTTTGTGTATGTCATTCATCTCGCAGTCGACTTTCAGAGGTCGTCACTGCTTAACCGGACTATCATGTGGCTGCGTTAAGCGGACTCTAAGCCTCCAGCCAGGAGCGAATTTCTTAAAATACTAAGCGATTGGACGCTAAGGGCACCAAGGCGCTGGGCGCTAAGGGGGCTCCTGTGGGGTATGGACCTCGGCTTAGGGCGTCGCTTGGAGGAGGACAGCAAGGTGGGACAGGCTGGATCAAAATTGGATGATTATTATTTACTTGGGAATTTAAAGCTACAGGCTACGGCGCGGGCTGGCACTTCGTCGAGCAAGGGTCGGCGGGACGATTACGTCGGGGGATTCGCGAGGGACCTCGGTGGCGAGGTCGGAAGGTGGTTGGTGTTTTTTGTGCACTGTACTGGTGGCCCTACTGCTCTCCTGGAGGAGAGTTATGGGGTCATCGGGGTAAGAACATGCCTTGGACAGCAGCCTTGACTAATTTTGGAGGGGACATAACAGGCGGCCCTGACAGCCAGAGGGTTGCAATGCTTGGCAGCGGTATCGAAGAAACGCTTGGAATTGCGTTTCATGAATTGATGGATAGTGGGGATTTTGAGGTCAAAGTGGAGGATTTCGTTACGAACGACCCAAGGGGAGACTGTTACCCTACGGAGGCAATGGTTTTGCAGGTTCTGCAATCTATGGATGTGGTGGGGCTTTGCGTGTGCAAAGACTGCACAGGCATAAGTCATTATTGGTCGAATGCACGCCGTGTAAATTCGCAATTTACACCTGATGGACAATTTGCTACGTGCATTCAGAACGGAGTGGAGTCTACCGAGAGCGAAAGCGGCGTGCGAGTGGGCCTGATTTATGTGCTCTGTGAAAGACAGATGTTCATCGAAGATCACACCTAGGTATTTAAGCTCGCTTCTCCCAAGGGATCAGCTTGCCGGACATGGTGATCGGTCGAGGGAGGGTGGGTTTGAGACGCGGTTTCGTGAAGCGAACCGCTTGACTTTTGTCGGGATTGACTTCGATACTCCACTTTCCAAGCCCCGCGCCGAGCTTGTCGACTGCGGTTTGGGGAGTGCGAGCTATCGAATCTTATTGAAATAACTTCCAGGAGTGGCGATACTTAACTGTAGGTACCTTTATAGGGTGGCAGGGACATCGACGCACAACTGCACAACTGTTACCATGGATTCTGAACTCCCTGCGTTGCAATTTTTCGTCACTATTAAAAAAAAACCTGTTCAGTACATACCACGTAGGTATTGCACTTATTTTATTTTATTGCGGGATAAAAAACAGGAGTACAATTAAATGTTAAACATAATAATAAAGAAAACACTTACTAAACTACTAGCAACCTTGTCCACTTTTCTATGACATAGCAGATTTTTTTTTGATCAGTTGTTCAGAATCATAATATATAGAATCGATGGTAACAGGGTCTAGAATTATGTGCTGAATTCATGGTTACAGTTTCCGCGTCGATAAATAAATAAATAGATGTCCCTGCCACCCTGTATTCAATTTGGGCAGTCAGCTACATTGGTATTTGCTAACATTGTACCGCGACATAAGCTATTCTTACTAATGCGCCGCCGCGCCGCGCCGCCCGGTAAGAAAAAATAGTTCGTTATCGCCAACTTAAAAGGACGTAAAATAAAATACGAACCAAAATATATCCTAACCCAATACATGCTATTGCAGTTCAGAAACACAATTTAAAAACTTTAAACACGTACTGGCGCAAAACATTTTAAATCTAAACGACAAAGTGGCACTCAACGGGCACGCCACGGCTATAACTTGTAATTTTCCCATAGGCTTGGCGAAGCTTGGCGGCTTGGCGAAACATGTACGCACGGCTACAGATCAAGCTATACAATTCCAGTATAAGCTGATCTCGTATTGTATAGGATTTCCTTACAATTGGAGGTCAGTGTAAACTGGAACTGTATAGCTTGATGTGTAGCCATGTGTACGTGCCAAGTTCCGCTGGGACAAGTATGGTGACTGCAATCTGGCGAAAGGCGGCAACATTGCGTTTTTATATGCCGCAGCCCGCAATGAAGTATAACGTGCGAGGTTTGCGGGTAATTAGAGGCTGTATCTACATATAAAAAGGTTTTTTTACTTCTATAGTTACTTTAAGCGACCACCAAGTGTAGAGTTTTATTTAGTTAGTTAGGTACTCTTGCAATCTTACCTACTTATCTATACCATCTTCAATCGTCGATGATACTCTCTAAGCGATAAATTACTGGATTACTTTCATTCAGTTCACTTTTTGGTAACTGTACTGTATAATTCTGCAGTCATATTCTTAGTCGTGGCAGATAAAAACACTAAAGAACAAACTTCATACCAACACTGAAAATAAACAATCGTCTTCTTAATTTAAATTCTCGCACAAACAAATACCCATACTGCCAACTTGCAAACTTTTTAAAACCCAACCTCTGAGAACGAGTGAGATTTTACTAAATGTCGCCAGATGTATGGACGAGTAATTCAAGATGTCTAGACGTAGTAGTTTTCTCCGATGTGGGTACTCAGAGATTCTGCGACGACCACTACTAATGTATTGGATCTGATACCGTTTAGAAAAGATTTTTGAACGGTTTGGAGATAAAGCTGATCGATTTTTTTAATCTTTGCTTCGGGAATCCTTGATTAGTTTCGAATCACATGAAGCACTTTAATTCGTGAAGCTATGATACGTTCATCTGGGGTATAAGTATAAGAACTTAGAAATTTTCAGAGGAATGGAAGAAAAGCGGAACCCAGATCTACATTTTAGCCTTTTTTTTTGGGTGGGAAATCATCAAATAACTTCTCCCGCTCTGTGCGGAGCGAGAGGGCGTTTCAGACTCTTACTGACTAAAACCCACCCGTTTTCCTTCAGTTGCCTGTGCTGGGGGCCACGGTAATCCTTTCGGACTTTCCCGCAACGGCTTGAGCATCGATCTTAAGATCAAGCTTACGATCACCCGACAACATACACATAAAAACAACAACATAAAAAGTCCATCTAACCACCCTACCCTCAAATCAAAGACCCTCATAAAACTATCAATAAAGTCCCTATCACACTCACTAAAATTCACTACCCCATTCTAAATTCAAACCCACGTGTCTCAGTGAGAGTAAACAGAATATCATCCTGGTCGTTAATTAGCTTAGTGCGTGCCCCTGACACACATACGAATTCCATAGAGCGCCATGTTCTAGGAATCGGGATGCAGCGTTGAAAGTGATTTTCCGGTCGGGCATCTGACGGTCAGTGCTTGCAAGGTCAGTTACGAGAATTCGATCATCGTAATTTCTGTGATATCCTGTTGGGGTTGTTTGTAAACAATTTGCTTATAGCAATATTGGTTCTGTTGTTGCGTCTTTTATTTTAAATGCTTGAGAATTTGACAGAGTGACTTCAAGTGTTTTTTTACTAAAACTTATAGGTAAGTACTATTTTTTTATTTAAGATGGGTTTGCTCATGATCATGACTCTAGTCTAGGTCAGTGGTGACAGAGACAGAGTCGACGATGGAGTGAGCTTACCCAGAAGAAGCCTGTTCACTCAAATTCAATCAATCATTAGGGTTGTAATTACTTACATTCTTAAAGCACATTATAAGATACCTACCTGTAACTGATTTATTTTTCCATAATAAAAACAAAAATACTCTCCACTAATCGACCAACATTAACGACATTTCATCTCAATCGTAACCAAAATTCTCGTAGTAGCAGCCATACCAGATCGAACCGCATTCACTGGCAAATATCTGGAAGATGTCTTCGCGACAATCCATCAATTTACTGACGTGGACCACGACGCTAATGGCTGCAGGGGAGGGGGGAATCATGATCCTCGCTTTTTTTTTGTTAACTGTCGTCTAAAAGACGGAAAAGATTCTGGATAAGAAATTGGAAAGCACATTTGAATGGGGCATAAGAAACTTGTCAAAAAAGGTGTTGTAGATGATGTAAGGGTTTTTGAAGAAGGGTAATTTGGAAGTAATCTGCATTTGTGCATCGATTTTTTTGGAGATATATTTTTGTAGGCATATATGATAATGGAAATGGAATGGTTGTGTGGAAAGGTGGAAAATTGGTTCGTTTCCAAATGAGGTTTCCTGATTTATTTAGTGTTCATAAAAATGTTGTAAAATTAAAAACAACATTTATTAACAATTTTGTGAATATGGAAAACGAAAAATCCTCTTAGATACAACCACCAAGGATGAAATAAGGACAATGGACTCAGCACTAATAATAAATACCCCACTTAAACTTTGGCCCGATTTCGATTCAGAATATCCAAGCCTCAAACATAACCAAACGTTTTGTATTTGTTATTTCAGTACCTAAACATATTCGTAAGCCTAAAACACGAATCAGTAAACTATGGATATGACACAATTTTTTGACGTTCTACTCGGCAAGCAAGCGGCCCGGCCGGGTCGCGTGATAACCACTGAATATTTCACTCGGAGCGAGCTAGGCACAAGAGCGATTTTATTTTGTATATTGTTCTTTGATTCTAATTTAATGTGGTCAACCTGATAAGCTTGGATAAATAAGGTGTGTGTGTTTCTTGGCAAAAGTAAGGGTTCAAGTTTAATTTCTAGCTAACAGAAAATCTACGTCTATAAAACTAAAATGATCCCCGACATCCTTAAGTCTGCATTTTCAACATCACTGGTCTTATTACAAAACAAGGTTTTTCTTTTGACATGGTTTAAACCATCGAACCTGTTTTTGAAATAAGAACCTAACAGAAATCGAAATACACTTCTTATTACAAAACTGACAACTTGGTCTGGTCTTAGATTGTCTATTTTGTATTAAGAACTTTACTAAAGTCGGCACAAAGTTCCAAATACAAAAACTAAATCGAAGATTTAGGCTCGGGCTAAAGTTAGATCGTGTTTTGTAATAAGACGGAATATCTTTGAGATTAATCCGATCTAGCCTTCGTCAAACACGCCCGATCACTAAAATTCAACAACCATCGTTCCATAACAATGTAGATGAAGCCCTTGTAAGTACATAAGAACGGAGCGATGAATGTAAAAGTGCAGTCAACTTCGCTTATTGGATATAGACGCGAGCGCTATAACGCTCTGCCCAAACTAGGTGGTGATGTGTTACATGAAGATATAACCGTGTATAGCTGTGTCTCAATCTCACAGGTGAAAAAACTTATGAATGGACTCATTTCGACGAAGCTTTGAAAAACGTCACAACTTTATTCGTCGAGAGCATTGTGTTTCATGGCAAAGATTTTATTTAAGCAAGCTAAAAGTCGTAGGTTCATATTCTAGATTAATGATCAGTGATTAAAACTTGATTTGACTGTCAGATTATAATCGAGATCGAAAACTAATGTTTTTTTTTTTTAAATGGACCCTATCTCAGAGCTTGTTTTAATGTAAACCCATTGGTACTTTAACTGATTATGAAAAGTACCCTTTTTAACGTAGCCTTATAAAGGAGATGGAATACGAAATATTAAACATCAGTTTTTTGAACAACAGCCAAAATACGTAAGGATAAGAACAATAATCTTTAATCCTTACATACAAGGACGTTCAGTACATAGAGATGAAGACTTGCGCTAAGCTTGCGAGTTTCATTACGAACTCGTATCTAGGTTATTATTCATATGAAATCAGTACCAAAACGATGTGGGTATAAAAACGGGGACGCGGGAAGCGGTCGGCCTGATGCCAACTACAGTGGGGGCGTGGCAATCCCGTATTTACCAGAAACCACTACCGATCCAACTTAGGCATGAGTCTGGAGACTGAATAAACAACTTCAGACGTTCATATAATTGGCCCCATTTTAAACTGACTCATCTTTGAGTAGCCAATGAGACTGGATGTCTGCAACTCGTGAGTTACGCGAAGATGCTGGATCTTAGTAGGCGTCACTATTGTAGAAATCTAGACCTGCTTCTTAATCTATGAAATCTTAAACATGTCTTGAGATTTTTTTTATTTTCTTGTCTGATATTTGCTATGCTATAGAGTAATTTAGCGTGTTATATCCTACATTGAGTATGGGGTCAACAAAAATTGCTATGTCTAATAATGAATCTTACAAGCAACATGCAATGCTCGTGTTTTAAATTGCTCTTAGCTTATAATGGTAGCCACTACATTGTACAGTTTTATGTTGCCATCTGAGTGTGGCGAATATTTTAATATCTAGCTCATGATTACTATTAGTACCGTCACAAGTAAGAAATAGTTTACGATACTCGTCCAAGATTATGAAAATTGAAAAAACTTATTTAGATTACTCACAAGTTAAATTATTTCCCACCTCAGTAGCTAGAACCTACATTTAGACGAAATTGATCGTTCAAGTAAATCTATTTCTAATTACACAGACTTATCAAATATTCTATCGATAATAATGGTTCGTGTAACTTCCATAGCAGAAGGTCATTCATATTACGAACTTCATCAATTATAGAGAGCTTCCAATAACAATAAGGAGATTGATCAATACGTGCTCTCACATGCGATCGAGTGGTGTTGACAGACGAACTAACGCCATGTTACAATACAATACATCCTGCAACACCACACAGCTCGTTATTTTGCCATTAACCCGCAATATCCCACCTCCCTTTATTCGGAGAGGAAATACAAAAACAATTTCCACTCGCTCCGGATAATGATCCGATCGATAAAAGCGAAACTCGAATACGTTTACCATTAACAAGTGCTGGCTTTACAAGCATTGTTGTTACAATTACGTTACAAGCTCGGGCAGTAAGTAGCACGTCGAGTAATGAGGTGTAGTGGTACTCACAGGTCAGTGGTGTGGTGTCGCGAGTACATGGGCTCCAGGGCACAGCACGGGACTTAGTTCGTGTAACAACAGATGCACCTCGTCGTGGCCACTCCGAGCTCAACTTGCGTAACATTTATATAACGAGACACTGCCGAGGAACAACACCGCTCGGTCAGAGGCGGACTCGCGCGCGGCCCCGGACCCTACGTCCTGCCATTTTGGTATCGACGGGGACGGGTTGAAAAGCGGAGATGGCGATGAGGCCCGCCGAACGCGGGCTGTGATCGCGTTCACGTTTCGAGCGGGCTTTTGTGTGAAAATGGGGATGTCACAGCGGTGGTTACGTTCGGTGGGAAAATAAAAAAGTGTGAATCGGTCGGGCGGAGCGGTCGGCCGGCTGCGAGAGGCACATGCCGCTCGATAGTCGGGCGCGTGCGCGAGGCGCGGCGCGCGTCACTCGCCGCACTTGCGCCGCCGCCCGCCTCAATGGAGCGCCGCCGCCGTCGCCACTGCTTCACCGCTCTACCGACGACTCCCAGTACAGACAGTTCTACAGAAGGCCTACTTTGGAAACGCAACCAGATTGCGAACGATTTCGTCTTCTCGGTGTCGTTGGTCATAAAGTATTCTTTAAATAGTTAGAGAAAATGGTGCTGTTGATCTATCTTCCTTTTGTAGTTGGATTTGTATAGTTTTAGGTATTTTCCAGCAGTTACGAAGACAATTTAAACAATATAGTCCTACGGCTGAAGTCACTACCGAGTGCCGATGCGTTTCTATATGCACTTTCAAATTGCGTTGAAGTGCGTTGACGTTCTGGCTGATGCCTGCGGCTACCGTATGTCAAAGCACAATATGAATGGTCCTTCTGCCCATGATAATTTAGTGGTCCTTCTCGATCAAGTTCATTATTTGGCTATCAGTCACTCGGACGCTGCTGTCTATATCGTAATGAAGGTTGTGACACCGACCAATTAATACAGCCAGCCGCTCTGATTCTGATTCCGCGAACTGTTATGACGTGTGGCCTATCAAAGGATTTCTCTCTTTTATTGTACCCTGAATGCGTTTCGAATCGGTACACGCTTTACAAAAAATTAAAGGCTTTTTAATAGGGTTGCGACCGCCATTGAATGAAGGTTGAAAATAAAATTGAAATCTTTGATAGCAATTTTTTAATTTTCACTTTCATCTGTACGGGCTGTTTATTTTTCTTTTATTAAATTGGAACAATTTAATTATTTCCAGCATCTTTTGATTTAGAAAAAAAATTTTTTCGCCCTGTTTGTGTCTAGATCAAAACAGGTATAATTTTCTTTGTATAACGTATAATATATATATTATTATTTTTATATTCAACCTGTAATCGATTTAAAAAAAAACTTAAGTTGACATAGATGGCGACGCTTAACCGTACCCTAGCCATGTAACAGAAGAGTTTCAAGCTTCTTGGTAACTTTACCCAACTCTTCGAAGTGATTTCGTTTAGGTGTGTACTAGATTATTGATCATTGTTATCTGTTTTGATTGGACGCTCTTTAATTAACTCGAACTTCTAACGTGATACTCAAGGTATCTTTGTTTCATTATTCGTAAACATCGGTTTTATTGGTATGTGTTAAATCAATCGGCTAAACCTAGTCTCAGTCACGAACGCGGAACTCCTCAGCTTAATCTATGACGCCTTCATCCTTCCACTAAAGACCGTGGTGTTCAAGGTCCATGCGAATGTTAAATACCTACCTAAAACTGAGGTAGACCAGGTACGGTCAAGGAGCGCAATTTTGAAACAAATTCCTTTCCCACTTAGCTGATTTTAATTCAAAATGTTCGCAATAACCTAGTCGGAAAAATAGTAGGGTGCAAGCAAAAAATTACCTTAAACTTATATATTTATTCCTGGGCTCTTAGTCTAAATTATTAATTCTGATATATTTACTGGTCTACGAAAATGCATTGGTGGTGGTGCTTCCATGATTTCATAAACATGAATACTTACTGCATCACTATAGTAACTGCTACTATCTTCAACATCGCACACATTCTGAATTTCATCATTGTCTACAATCACATCACTATTACTATACACTACACTATTGTCTCCACCATTACTAACATAGTCTCTATCATGATGACTTGCATTAACAATTTCAGTAAGCTCAATATAAAACACACTTTTTCTCTCATCATCAGTTTGTACATGAACCGAAATATTATTCTTTTTATTAACACTCCAATGGCTGGGCAAAGTGTCTGTATTAGAAATATTTTTGTTATTGAATATCTTGGCACATAAGAATATTGTTAGTATACTTTTGAAAATATCTCTAAATGTATTTGTAATAGATGGCCAGTTATTATATTTCATATTGTTGATCGTATACTGTTTCCGATTGAGTGGCAGTAATCAAGTTATTGAAGCTTATCGAATGATAATAATTAATTAGCTCTTCAGTTTCGGGTTATTGTTTTCTGGAAATTAGGTTATTAATTATATTTATTGGTGTACACGGTGGAGACGATAATACGACAATAAATTAACGTTCTGACAGTCTGCATACAAAAATCCATACAAATATATTCAATAGTTTAGTCATAATATCTAGTCAAAGATTAGCAAAAACTGTAATTGGCCCATCACTGCTAGGTAGTTAGTATGTTTGAAAAAAAAAATTTTTTTTTGCCGATTGTTGGATTTATTTTTGATAGTTGCAGAATACTCTTATGCATTAGTATTGTCAGTGTTTTCATTTATTGTCGTCTGCTCATTATATTATGGTTATTTGGTGCCTATGTGATTAGTACCAACCTTGGTCATTTATAATACAAATGAATATGATCCGCGTAAAATCAAGATTAAAACGAGACGCAAAATCTGTAATACATTTAGAAAAAAAAAACACAAGATTTAGAGTAAAATAATTTTATTTGACTATTTACAATATATATACCTATAAAAATATAACGATTTGGCTTGTTACATTTAAGCATATTATTTTAACACAACATTATAAAAATATAAATTCGAAAAGGCTGCAACAGTACCTGGTCTAGGTCTTAATATTTTTTCTTCTTTAACTTTTAAAAGTAACATAAGCTTAGTTTTAAACATAGCATAGAAAACCACTAAAGTGCCTAAATATGTACAAAGCGTTGCCTAACCGCACAAAATTTCTATAAAAATATGGTAACCTTTAATAAAAAGTCACATTCTACATGTTAAAAAGGATTTAAAAAAACATTATTTACATGATCACAAGAAAACCCTGAACCACAGCGAGTATTCTTTTATAATTAATTCAAATAACATTTCAAAACAAAACTACATGTCCAAATACTTATCTAAATTGAATATTGAGCAATGAAAAAAATATAATCTATTAACAACACTACAAAGACAATACAAATAAATCTTATACACATAAAAGTACCTAAACCTACAATTTCGATTTAGTAGTCATTTGATTAAATAATACAAGTTTTTAATCACAACCTGTATAAAAAGGTAAAAACAAAGAAATAACAACCATACATACGACATACATTTAGAAAACGTTGAAAACCACAACAAAGAATTATGCTGTATTCTTATAACGAATCAAAGTCATGATAACTCAGATTTACGAGATCCCAAATACTTAGTACCTAATAAAATACGTACTTATAAATGGTCCATGGTGCAAAAATTACATTTATAAGTCAGTATTTTTCAATATAATCGTTGAAATCTACTAAATGACACAGTTATCAATAGATACTTAATAGTTTTTTTTTTAATTCAGGTATCTAGTCAGAATAAACGACTTTATTCAACACGAAGATTTAAATACAGAAGACTAAGAACAGAGCGTTTTTACATGCTACCTCGTTGCTCGTAAAAGGTCTTATTTAAAAATAAAATTACCTATAAACCTGAAGAACATTCTAGAAACAACGAGGCACCACTCGAACGCGAAACCGAAACTCTCAGGTCCCTAGCGCGACTTACACAAGGAAGCCTATTAATCAATATCCAGACTCTTGAAGCTACTGGTGAAGCTAGCGAACATACCTTTACTAGGTTTCTTGATTCTCTTTTTCTCATCAGCTTTAAAGATTTCTGTCTCAATCAGCCATTCCCTATAGTTATCTTCCATGTTTTTCCTTTGTTCTTCGTGGAGTTGCTTCACAGGTGGGAGAGGTCCTCCAAAGTCTTCGGGTAGGAGTTCCTTATCGACAATAGACTCTGGTCCTTCGGAGGAGAAGTTCAAAAGGTTGAGGAGGTTGGAGTGGATGAGCGGCTTTACGAGGCACATGACCTGGTTGATGAAAGAGACCGTGTGGACCACATGGATCTTCTTTAGACGACACGGGTGGGCGTTCTGGAAGAAGAATGGTTGAATTGTTAATGTATTGGTAAAATAAAATACAATTATGGTGAGATCTCTATAAGCGTAATTGCAGAAACTCCCAATCGCCATGTTCAAAACAAACATATTAAGTGAGACATTTTAGTTTTCAGAAGTCGAGTAGGTACAAAAAAAAATACAAATTAAACCAACCTGAATATAATGCATAAAAGCTCTAAGCGCTGGCAGCGTCACTCTGGTCAAATGACCAAGACTGCAGCCCTTCATGTCAAATATGACGATATAACCCTCAGACAAGTTGTCTTCAGACAACTTGACATCGTTGAACATACAGAACATTCGGACTGCATCCGCGAAGTTTAGCTTGCTGTAGTCGAACTCTGCTAGCCGGTAGAGAAGGACGTGGTAGCCCTCCGTAGTCTTGAGTGGTAGACCCACCATGTGCCTGCAAAAGATAAAGGGTCATAGTAGTATGTATGAAAACTTTTCAATAATTATTGAGTTCGTGTAGTTTTTGAGGTGAGAAAGTTCTACTCTATCTTATGGACTTGTCTCAGGGATTTGATCAAATATCACTGCAGCAGCATGCACGACTGCGCGTATAGGTATATAGACGATATCATTACAACTTGAGTTAAGATTATATGGACTTTCTGGATTTTGTTAGTGTCTTCCTTCAAAGCTAAGAAAATATAAAATATGACTGGGAAAGTGAAGCATGCTCTAAAGAAAACATTAAATACCATGTTTCGTTTATCATGGAGTGATACTACAAAATTATACGTGATTATAATGATAGAACGCCTTTGAATGAGGCGGTTACTCTGTACCTTTCTAAGGGACAAACGAAACTATTCAATAGAGAGATATAATGAAGAGATACGCAAACAAGATATCAGCTTGACAAGAATGCTTGACACTTTCTATAATGGACTGAAGCTCCAAGCTCAGATATGAGGACTGAATAGGTTTTCATTCAGTTGACCGCAGTTACGACAGTGATTACTTTATTAATGAACGAATAACTTCTGTCTACAAACTAAATAATTATGTATTTACTTGAATTTGAAACAGACACTAATAGAACCCTATGAAATCCATAGACTTTATTCTAAACTGTAGGTATTTTACGTTGAAATGAATGCTTGAGGAGACCGCCACTGTACCCTTCATAAAAATTAAAGGTAGGTAGGATAGGTGCATAAGAAAGTAAACAGGATCCAAATAAATTAGCTAGCAAAACTCCGCAGAGTCTGCGGAGTTTTGCTAGCTAAATCGTAAACACGTTCAAATTGAAATAAAAAAGATTTGATGTTTTTTGTTATATGACTTGAAAAAATATGTTTTATGATATCGATACCAATCACGTCAGCGAAGTTTACAAAAAATATATTGATTTTTCACACACATATTTCAAGTGTATTCAACACTAACTGCGGTAGATGACTCCACAAAAAAAAACATCCAATTTATTTATTTTTTGATAGGTATCGATATCTAAAGTTATATCATATTATGGATCTTATATAAGTCAAGTTTCGCTAGCTAATTTAATTTGACCCTATATTCTATGTTATTCTGGGGCATAGTTCTATAATAAGGCTCGTAGCATAAGCAAAAAGTGCATATTCGATAGTAGTCTCTGCTTCTCTTTCCTCTCTCTGTAACATTTACGATATTTTCAGGGTTTTAATTTCCTATTGATACTTCCACGTTGAACTACGTTTGCCAAACGTTTCCAAACATTATCCATGTACAAAAAAAAACATGCGAAAATGAAATGAATACAGCGGGTAACGTGTATGTAAATGGTATTAATTGACTTAGACATTAACTTTATAATATAATTACCTACCTATCAAGTATTACAATGCAGGTCATTGTAATACTTGATAGGTTCGTAATTTTATCACGCGTTACAACACAAGTCTTTCACGCCTGTTCACGGTGACCGACTACTGGACATAGCAGCATGAAAATATTTAGTTTCTTCATTAAAGCAATTAAATACATGACGGTGTTTTATTTTAAAATATATTCATGACGGTGTTATAAATTCATCACGGAGTTTTAATATAATGATGAGCAATAATGGCTTATTTTGACTCTGTGTCATACAAGATGCACCAGAGTACCTCTTAGCACATGAAGAATTTTAGGCAAAACTCTAAAAAACAAGGTTAGTATGTTTTAAAATAAATAAAGAAATCAATCAAACTTTTTTCTATGAAGAATATAGTTTGTTTGTCTTACTATTTTTACTTGTAGTGTATGCTTCAATAGTACTACAAGTATGTTATAATTATATAACATACTTGTAGTACTATTGAAGCATGATGATGTAAGATAGCTTGCACTTGCTGTGACTTAAAAAAGGGATACCTATAATATTTGAAGAGTTCTTTCGATTTCTCCAGGATCCCATCATCAGATCCTGAACTGATGAGAATAGGACCGACCACCTGGGAAGTATAAACTAAAAAAAAAACAATTTACCACATCGGTCTAGCCGTCTACGGGTAATCGGGGTACATACCTACACACATAAAACTAAAGTTTCCAACGAATTGAGAACCTCCTCTTTTTTTTTGAAGCCGGTTAAAAAGTGAACTTTCATAAACAAAACTTCGAAAATAGAGGGTACCTACGTGTCACAAAATTAGATGCCACAACATTTAGGTATCATCAGATTTACTGTATACCTATTTTATTTGCAAAGTAAGATTTCAATATTACTTAGATTACGAAGTGGCCCGTTGATTAACATTGCTTTAATTGCAGCAAGAGTTGGTATACGACGCGACATCGTTCAAAATTGGTTTGGATTTGATTCAATTTAATTTCAATTTGATGTTAGTTCGAATCAAATTTAATACCGACTCAGGGGGCCTACTCCCTAAGCACGAAGTCCGTCGAATCGGCCGAAGCTACGGACATTACTTACTCCGTATCACTTACGGACATAAGATTAGTCCGGGGCCCGAACTAAAAATTTATGACAATACGTTTAGACTGTTGTCCTTACTACCGATGTGTTTTTGTCCATCCGGAAAAACTAATTACGCGGCAGTAGGGTTCACTTTTAAGTATCCAACTACTTTCGGACGGGCCCGTATTCTCGTTGATGGACTTAAAGAGTAGGCCCCAAGAACCAAAAGTGTCCAGAGGAATGGACATGTCGTGATTAAAATTTCAGTGTAAATGTGAATGGCAATAAGACTAGAAAAATACCAGAAAGCGATAGAATGATGGATGTAGTGAATGATAATACTGCTAGATCTCAATCATCAAGAGATGAACGGAAGAAGACAAAAAGACATGCAGCGTCGAACCAAAATAAATTGGGATACGGACAGGAAGATAATGATAACAAGAAAGATCAAACCGTATTTTAGTTGACATTTGGGTGAAATAGGTGAAGGTTAACCAGTTCATCGACGGTGTTAACTTATATCCAGCAGTAGATATCCTTTGGCTGAATGATGTTGATAAAAGGTAACTCACGTGATATCCATGATAGTCTTGTTCTTCGGCGCAAGCGGGTCGCGGTTGGTGAATAGATCCGGAGTGTTTGCCCTCAAGGTGAAGTAGCATTCGATGGTGTCCTTCGTCTCCTTCACCTTGTAGTAGTTGGAGTGCAGGAACAGGATGACGTACTCGTCCGGAATGTGAGGCAGGTGCGGCTGGCTTTTCATCCTGGAATTACGTGAAGATTTTTTGAGTCGTGGTGGAAAATAAAGGGAAAAGTTTTGGTCACGTGATAAACACTGACAGTTTTTTGCTACAGAGTGCAAGCATATTCGAGCATAATTATTCTAGCTTCCTTTATAAGCATATCTAGCATAGTTTCAATAAAAAATGAACAGATTATAAATATTTTGCGTCGCTTTAGCGGTTCCTTCCTTTGGTTATCGGACATTTTGATTTCTCCATTTAAGGGATATGGAACCCAGGGTTTTATAATTCCCTCGTGCGGGCGATTGGCGGTGGTGATCTCTCGCGTCCGGCTCTGGTCCAGGCCATGGTACGGAGCGATAGGGCATGGGAATCCGACACCTCCTTCTGCGAAGCAGTACTGCTCGCAAAGGAGCAGGCGGAACGCGTGAGGGAGAGGCAGTATTCGCGCCCTTACGCCCCTGGCCGCCGCAGGAGACGCCCTGGGCGTCGGGAATCCCAAGCCGATTCCCGACTACCGTAGGCGTGGGCTTGCGGACAGCGAGCAATGGGCAGCTCGCCGTCCAATAAAGACAAGACCCGGGTCGACGGCGCGTTGTGTGAGCGCGCCTCAAAGAGATGTCAGCACCAATGACGGGGTCCGCTAGGGCCGATGCCTGCCAGGGTTGCGGGAAAGTCCGAAAGGGTTACTGTGGCCCCTGGCACAGGCAACTGAAGGAACACGGATGGGTTTTAGTCAGTAAGAGTCTGACAGGCCATGCCGCTCCGCCTAGAGTAGGAACAGTTATTTGATAATTTCCCAACCACAAAAAAAGAGGTCTTTATGATACGCTTCTGGCATTGCTATCAGTGTGTCATTGTCTACAAGGACGCAAACGTACGCAGTTCCACGGGGTAGTTGCGTAACACACTAATAGTAGCAATGGCTTTCATATTGAGAGTTCAACAACATTCATTGCGTTATTTACGTCGTTGAGAAGACCATTTTTTTCGAACGAAAAAAGAAAGTAGTAGAAAGTAGTACTCAACAAAACCTTAAGGACCTTTGGTGATGGCATACGTTTATTTGAAGAGCTTAGAATAAGAATATTGTTTTAGAAACCAAGGGACAGCCTTCAATAAATAGAAACTTAGCAAAAAACTACAAAGTTTATGTGAAATTGTTTCGGCTACGTTGATCTCCAGGTGCATTCATTACAAAACATAATTTATGATAAACAATAGTCGAAAACCATGAACTGTTAGTAAACAGGTGAGGTGAAATAAGGCTGCCATTTTGAAACCGCATTGTCTTAAAAAAAGCGAGGGCAACGGCATGCAGCCGTACAGCCCAGTTATCAGAACTCGATTGCAAGTTGATTGCTCTATGTACTATCAATATTAAACATTTTTTTTATTGAAACTAACGGCACGGTTGGCGCAGTGGTTAAGCGATTGACTGCTGTGTTGCGTGTCGCGGGTTCAATTCCCGCACGGAACTAATATTTGTATGACCTACAAGTAGTTGTTCCGGGTCTGGCTGTTTGTGTATGTGAGTTTAAACGTTTGTAAACGCACCCACAATACAGGAGAAATTCCTAGTGTGGGGCAAAGTTTAAAAAAAAAATTGTAATGTAAATCGCCTCGTAAGATAAAATTGGCGCTATTTTAAATTGAAGACGTTGAGCTATTAAATATTAAACTATTAAAGAATTTATGCGAGGCGAGCCACTCGGGCCAGTTAAAGAATTAGACATGCCAGGTACACTCCAGGCACTTCTAAATCCTAGAAAGAAGAAGTGACAAATAAGTATTACAAACGTCAAAAATAACTCAAGAATTTATTTGCAGTAATAGGACCAAGCTCCAATATACTAATGTACCTAATATACACATAACGTACACACACGCGTATCGTGTAGATGTTAAATGCTTTATGGGAGTCTCAATTGTTTTTGGCAAGCCACTCCCGTGATATATTAGGTACCTTACTGCCGTGTTATCAAACCACACATATTTATCTCCCCATTCCCGGCAAGAGTGGTTTTGCCAAAAGTGCAGACCGATCGAGCTAAGGTAAGCAAAGTTGTTACTGTCAAGTCTTGGATAAGTACTTTTGTGTACAGCGATCATTCTTAGTTCGTACGATATTTTCATAAGCATCTTCCTTAACATACAACAGATAACGTTCATAGGACATCCTTTTCCTTAACAAATAAGAATATGTGCAAATTTCGATGTGTGCAGTTATATTCACAAGGGGGAAACAAAGTTATTTCTCCCATCAACCTCGTGGTGCTCTTCGATCCATCCAAATTTACTTTATGGACGTCTCGATCCCTTGGTGCTCGGAGCCCTAAAGATCCAAAATTAAAAATTAAAATATTTTACGTCGCTGAAACCTACGTGGGTACTTACGAAACGTCAGAAGCTAGGTGCACGGTTCCAATTGGTCATTCCCTATGGAGAAGAGCCGGCAAGAAACACCACGGTTAGTCTTTTAAAAATAATTGGCTTTTACAATGTTTTCAAATTACAGTGTTAATAGGTATGGGACGACAGTGTAGACCTGTCGACAAGGTACTTAACAAAATAGACAACGGTCTATAAATCTACAGTCTATAAGTAAGGCCTACAACGTTCTCACTTTAACAAATAATAAAAGAATCTATAAAAAAGATAAATAAAAAATAGAAGCCTATTTAAACCAAATGACATGATTGCCATTATAACTGTAATAAAACTGAATTAATATCCTGTCTACAAAAGCTATTAGTAAAGAGTTGAAATTAGAAATGTAGGTGTATATGGAATCACAAATAATAGGAAGATTATGTCAAAGAAGTGTGTAGAAAAAAAAATGGGACAAAGAGTAGTTAATGGATGTCGTTCATGAGGTACCAGGGAAGACACACGTGCAGAAGGAATGATTGCCAAACTGCCTTGTCTTCAACGTAGTATTTAATCTAATAATATGCTTTTTTGATAAGGATATGTTTGATGTGGGACTGTGGGTTTTGAACTTTCCACCACCAATTTTTTGTAACCAACCTTGGCAACTTGTCATAAAATCGGATACTGTTTATAAGAAATGACTTGCTTGTTTTAGTTAATCTAAATTTGGGTATCTCAATTTCATGTTTACTACGTATATTTATATTATGGAAATCGCTTCATATTTTTAAAAGTCCTAAGTTTTTGCGAACATGCAAAATACTTTCTAATATATAAAGAGAAGGCAGAGTTAGTATACCCATTTTTTTTTCATTTGTTTCTAAGAGACTCGCGTGGACCCATTTATAGATTGCGCGGATTGCCCTCTTTTGTAAAATGAAAATTGAATCTACGTCAGCTGCAAATCTAAAGTAATTCCTAGGAATACAGTTTCCGTAATAGCATCTAGTTTCTTGCCATCAAGTAATAAGAACTTAAGGCATTTAGTTTTGTTCGCATTAAGTAAAAGATTATTAGCTGCGAACCATTTTGAAAGATTATCCAGACTATCGTGGACATGTAAGACATCCGTATCTTTTATATCTATTTAAAAAATAAGAGAAGTGCCATCAGCGAATAAAATTATATCCAATTAATAAGTTAGCCATCATGTAAGGAAGGTCATTAATATAAACTAGAAATGAGAAAGGGCCAAGAATTGAACCTGGAGGCACGCCCGTCTTAGCTAAGGACCCTGTGGACGTCGCCCAGTTAACGTTTACTTTTTGCTGCCTGTGTGATAGATAGGAAAGAACAAGATCATCAGCTTGTCTACGAATTTCGTAGTGGTGTAGTTTATAAGTCAGTGTATTGTGGTCAACGCAGTCAAACGCTTTTGAGGTCACAGAAAATGCCAATTGCATCCTGGGACTTCTCCCAGGATTTCAAAATGTGACTGATGAGTTTTACTCCCACGTCAGTCGTCGAACTACCATTCTTGAAATCAAACTGGCGACTATGTAAAATCCCTTTTGAGTTAAAATATGGCAACATCTGGTCTAGCATGATATTTTCATAGATTTTACTCAATGCTGATGTTGGTAGCATAGATATAGATCTATAATTAGAGGGATCACTCTTACTACCTGATTTGTAAATTGGTACTACTTTACTATGTTTCATTAAACCAGGAAACGTACCGCTGTCCAAGCATTGGTTAAATATGCCTGTTAAGATAAGGGCAATTGTGCCAATGATATATCCAAGAACCTTTACGGAAATCGCATAAGTCTTCCGTGTTTTTTTTTATGTTAAGACTAATAGAAATGGATTTGAATTCAAAACATGGAATGTCCTTACTGAAGTTTTCTTTGAGAAGACATTCAGCTAATATAGATGATGAGAGGTCAGATTAAGAGATTTAGTAAATAAATTTTCTAGTATCTCAGCAACTTATAACTTATCTGAAATGCATCATACATTTTTAGAAACCATTAATTCTGATCTCGCTATTTTGTATTTCCTCGTTTTTTGTTAATTACCTGCGCCACACAGCTTTTATTTTATCATTAGAAATACCTACTAATTTTGTTACTTATTAATTGAGATTTAGCTTGAGCGCTGACTCTTTTGAATATCTTTGAATAATTTCATACATAATTATGTAGGCTTTGGTCAGAAGTCAATGATTTCTCGCGATACAAATTATATTAAATATCTCTGCTTTTTCTAATGCCAGCAGTGGCCCATTCACAAAATTTTGGTTTAGTATTGACATTATTGACATCATGGCATACTGTAGAAAATTGTGTACCGTAGTTTATATTAGGGTCTTGTGAATCAAAGTTGTTAACAGATTGATATGAACGTTATTATTAAACATTTTCAATTTATTTTCAGTTAGAAGTTAATTTAACGGTTGTATCTAAGTGTAACTTTTTATCTAAGTCAAACGATACAAGTTGACCAGTATGGTCAGACCTGACGCCACTAATTAAGGACGATTCTTTTATTTTTCCCTTTAGCAAGGTGGCATACTGCCAGTCCTGCTCTGTGGCTGCGAAAGACGGGGTACCTACTGGAGCACAACCGCCTCGCACTAGGAAATCTCCGCCTAACATAGTTGAAGATAGAAAAACTTAGCTAGCGCAAAATGTCTCGTTTTTCCCTGAAAAAGTCTGGCAAAATGAAACAAAATTGGTATGTAATTTCAAATGTCATAAGAGCGAAAATCATCAAATGTTGTTCAAGTAAATATTGTTCATGCGATAGTCTGGCACGCTGTCAAAATTTGCTTCAAATCCCTATTAATGCCAAATACGCTTTTTAATAATGCTTTGGCATTAATTTTATCTCTGTTAAACAGTCTGGGGATGCTGCTATCGTGATTTCATGAATGATCGATAGGATATAAAAAACTAGCTTAGGCCCGAAGCATCGCCCACGAGGAGGTCGGTATGTTCCCTACGGCAACATACCGGAATAAAAAGTAGTTATCTTATGTCCTAACCCAGTTCAACCAATCTGGCTAACATTGAAATCCGAAAGGGACAACAGACAGACAGATATTCGTTTCTTTCACATTTACTATAATTATGGATGAAGGACACAAATCTAGAACATGCATGAGCAAGAAAGAACGATTGATTAGTGAAACATAATATGGCTAGAAAGAGAATCAATATTAAAATAACGGTTAGTGTATAGAAAAAATGAAGTGATGCACCAATAATTGGGCAGGAAGATGAAGATGAGTAGTTTTGACTTAAAACTTTGTTCACATCGTCTGAAACTCCTGCAATAAGACAATTTTCGACGACTCTAGACAAAAGTCTAACACGCACACACGTAACAAATATTTGAGTTCACGCTTCATTTGATATCGTATTGTGAACGCGGTTGCATGCTAACGATTCCGTTCCCTTTAACTAGCCACGCGATTCCTTGCGTCCAGTGTACGGCAAAAAATGTAACGTAACAAGAAATACGTGAACTGGGGCAAACTAGTTCAGATTGTTTGATATATATGAATTTGTATGTAACTAGGTAGGTATATTTGAAGTTTTCTAGAAGAGGTCAGTTCAAGTAGATGAGTGTGAATATCAGTTTTTGCTTAATCTGTGCCGTTTTATGTGACAGGAATTCTGATAAAGGTACCTAATCATAATCAGCCTATAATGTTCCCACTGCTGGGACACAGGCCTCCTCTCTGTGAGAGGGAGCAGGCCATAATCCACCACGCGGGCCTAGTGCGGGTTGGTAGATGTCACATGTCTTTGAGTTTTAGGTTCTAGGACATGCCAGTTTCCTCACAATGTTGTCCTTCACCACTTTGAGAGCAGTGGTGATGAAATAATTTACACAAAGCCTGCCTGCCTGGGTTCGAATCTACGACATACAACTCGTAAGTCGCGGCCGTTACCACTGGGCCACCACTGCTACTATATACTATATAGGTACCTAATGATTACCTGTTTGCCAGATTTTTTATATTTTCCATACTGATTTATAATAACAAGCATGCAGCAAGCTGAGTATGTAGGACGTGGACTGGTATAGGCCTATTTGCAGCTTCAGATCTGTAACCCTTCCGCCACCCCATGAACCACGTAACGGCTACGACGACAGGGGTTTTCGAAGAGGGTCCCTTGTAACCTTTAGTTATAATTATGTTCCTTCTGTGTTCTAGTATCTGTTTCGCGGGCAGAGAAAATGTAAGTCTGGATTTCCAAACAGTGACTAAGAGATACTACGACAATAAAATTGTAAGTCTCACTAGCTAATAAACATTTTTTTATTACGTGCTCATAACTAAGAGCTCTCTTAGGGTTGATTTTTCAATAGTCAGATAGCTTTTACCTGAAGAATAAAAATACCTACTTATGATGACAGTTTGACTTTGTATTTTCGAAACAAAAGCTGTCCAACCGCCATATTTATTCCTCCATGTTTCCCTTAGTTTAAAACGATACCACAAGCAAAGTCACATTTCCAACTAGTACGTCATATGCCGTAGAACACGAATGTAGGTTGGTCGTCCGCATCCGACCCACATTCCAGGAACAAAGGACCTATCGGGCCATTACCATATTATTGAGAGCCTGCACGGAGCGAGACGCTCAGCTATTTACTTACACACCTATTTATATCTACAATGGAGTTTCCAGCTTCAAAGTTCAAGCAAATGGTACAATAATTACGAAATAATGCAACCACAAATATAGTCGGGACAAGAAAGAGATGATTATGATGACGATTGCGACAAAATGCACGTCTAATACAGATGCAACGACGGGACCGTTGACAATCAATTACCTCACAATAGTGTCACAAATGGACTACATTGTACTACATATCCTGCGTTCTCGATAGAACTTCCAAATATGAAGACAAACAGGCTCACGTGTATTTGAAAAAAAAAAAACATGTTTACCAACAGCTCCCTGTTTATACTGTTTATAGTATCATTATCAATATCAATGTTATAGTTAAATTAAATTTGCCCTAAAACTTAAATTTTGAATGAAATTTTTTTTGAATTTTCTCTTTCAATAAGTAGTACTAATTTTAATAACCATTAAGTATTTATTTATATAAACATCATTTCGAAACAAGGATTTGAATATGTTAAAGATAGAGGCCTAAAGGCAGTGGTAACGGCCGTGTTGTAGGTCGTAGGTTCGAATCCTGACAGGCACTTTACTTTGTGTAAAATATTTCATCACCACTGTTCACACCACTCTTCACGGTGAAGGAAACCAGCATGTCCTAGAACATACAATTCGAAGACATGTGCCATCCGCCAACCCGCACAACGTGGTGGATTACGGTCCATTCCCTCTCAGAGGGGAGGCCTGTGACCCAGCAGTGGGAACATTATAGTCTGATTATGCTATGCTTACCGAAACCACAACGGCCAATCAAATCGCATTTCAGACACCAGACGAAAGCGTAAAGGGGTTAAATAAGGAATGAAAGTTTGTATAGAAGTGCGTCATTTTTTGCTTTGGGAAATCCCATCGCATGTGACTAGATAACTTTCTTCATCGTTTAAATGTCAAAGGACCATCACAGCCTCGCAGGGCAACTTTATCCCTTCATCTATCAGCTCTGCTTGCTATAAAGACTATATCCGTACTCACCACTCCCTGATCTGCTGTATCTCGTCCTCATTGCCCTCGGGCTCCGGTTTGAGCCCGCGCAGGAACGGGTGCAGGTACTTAGTTGCTGACATCTCGCAGTCGCTCTGTTTCTGCAACAATTATTTTTTTTTTAATTATTAATCTTTTATCACGTATTTTTAACCGACTTCAAAAAAGGAGGAGGTTCTCTTTTCGACTGTTTTTTTTAATGTTTGTTATCTCAGAACTTTCCACTGGGTGAACCGATTTTAATGATTCTTTTTTTTATTTGAAAGCTGGTGCTTCCCGTGTGGTCCCATTTAAATTTTATCGAAATCGGTCAAACGGTTTAAAAAAATCTACAATAAATTATTTTTAAATAAAAAAAAAACGCCTGCCAACGGACGTGGACGTGTAAGACGATCGTTTTCGAATTCGTGTTAGGGTACCATAACTAAAAAGTGAAATTTACTTTAATTTCGGGAGTCGGTGGAAAATACTAAAATACAGATCCAAAGACACCGACTTCCGAAATTAAAGTTATTTTTCAGTTTGTAGTGTTTTTTTTTTTTTTGGAAGTTGGGTTTTACTTTTTGTTATTTTGATGTCTAACTTCTTTGGCAACGATTCGATAATTGGACGAGAAGAGTAAAATTTCAAGGATGCGTCACGTTTAGGCGCATTTCGTTTCATGGGAGAGAAGTAATAATCACACTTCTCTTATTCTTTAATTATCAAGAAATTCCACTTCTAACACGCGCATATATTTCGACACATTTTGTTTTAAATTCTATAGTCCCGTTTTCTGAGATATAAAAAAAAATACAAAATGGTAATTGTTTTATTTTCTGTAAGTAGGTTTATACAAACACTTTTACATGCCAATCATAATATATTTTTAAAAAGACGAAGCCATTGCCACGGTCATGGGAATAAGAATGACGACACGGTTGGCGCAGTGGTTAAGCGATTGACTGCTGCGTTACGTGTCGCGGGTTCGATCCCCGCACGGAACAAATATTTGTATGACCTGCAAGTAGTTGTTCCGGGTCTGGCTGTTTGTGTATGTGAGTTTAAATGTTTGTAAACGCACCCACGATACAGGAGAAATTCCTAGTGTGGGGCAACGTTTTTTCAAAAAAAAATAAAAGAAAGGCCGAAACAAACTCAGAGGTCACAGTCTCTTTTAAAGTCCAGACAAATCTTGGTCAGATCATGACTGTGAAGTCTATGTAGATCGGTGTCTGAAATGATATTTTGAGGAAAGAACCACACAGTTTGAGTGGACCTGTCCAGTCAGTGCACGCAATTGTCAGCAATCGTGCAGCTCAACTCAGAACTAAAAGAGCTCAACGATTCGACGAACAATACCAAAGAAAGGACATTTGAGTAGGCCGCATAAATTACTCAAACTGAAAGATCATGATTAAACTAACTGAGAAAAAATACAAATAAAAGCAATAAGTAAGCATAAGTAGTTCTCACATAATCACAATAAGTAATTAAAACAACTTTTACTATGGGACCAAATATGAAATCTCGAAAAAAAAATCAGCTGGTCCCTACATTTTGACGAGTCCTGCAAACATAAATGTAGGGAACAGCTGATTTTTTTTCGCGATTTCATCTTTGGCACCATATTACAGTTGTTCATAATGATGAGTACAGTGACCCCTTAAGAGCGTTTATACCTTATGAGTGGCAACGTCGCAATTTAGTGTCATATTTCGTGGTTTTCAATTTTTATCATTTAATCGGAGCTAGTTATATTTTAAAAATCTGTTTAATTAACTTTTTAGAATTACGTGAAAGTGTTTAAAAAGTAATGCTTACAGTTATTTTACAATGAAAATAACGCCCTGCAAGTTTCCAATGTATTATTTGCATATAAATAGAACTGTAAACGCAACGATTTCTTACCTTTACACAGTTTTACCTAGTTTTTTTACTTAGTTTTACCTTCATGTATGAAGAAAATAAATCATGTGGGTATAAGAAGTGTCAACTTTTCACAAACAATACAAAACACGATCTCACTTTAGCCGGAGCCTAAACCTTCGAACCAGTTTTTGTATTTCGAACTTTATGCCGATTTTAGTAAAGTTCTTAACACAAAATGGACAATCTTAGACCGGACTAAGTTGTCAGTTTTGTAAAAAGAACTGTAGCTGTTTCGATTTCTGTCAGGTTCTTATTTTAAAAACTGGGTCGTTGGTTTAAACCATGTCTAAAGAAAAACCTTGTATTGTAGACCGTGTGTCAAATAGCTAAATGGATCGTTAGAAGTCGCTGCGTCCCAGTAAGAGGGCGCGGCGAGCGGTACCGGGGCATCACCCCCCGGCCGCGGATGCAACACGGTGGCCAGTAAATACGGGCCCCTCATTTTGTGTGCAGCTAAATGGATGAAGTTCGAGCTTCGACCCTATATTCAACTTGTGATCGAAACCATAGCGCGATTCAGACGGAGAGCAACGCCATCTATCGAGCTATGAAGCAAACTTTTGTATGTTTGAATTTCAATGTGATTTCAATCCACAGACTACAATATATTAAAGGGTAGTTCAATCTGAGGAATCTAATTCCTTGGAATTTGTGATGTAGGTAGGTAATAACTTTGTTTTGTTTTTTACTATCGAAAAAAATTTCTTATGAGCTCAGTTACAACTAATCTTTTCTTTGGAAAGTTACCTTCAAAGAACAGCGAGGTGATTGCGTAACATAATTATAGCAGTAGCAATGACTTTCATTTTAACAGTTCAGCAACATTCATTGCGTTATTTACGTTGTTGAGCAGACCAATTTTTCGAACACATGAAGCAATGGATTAGCAATACCCTTCAAAATCATTCAGATTGTAATTGAAGAAGTAATTAAATGAATAATCGCAATTACGATGCTAGTCTTTGTAAAACCATCAACATTTTACATTTTTAACGAGGTATGATCTGCTTATTTTGTTAAATAAATCAAGGTTAATGAACTACTTTCATAAATCAGTGAGAAAATATCTTCACAAACAAATAAAAGAACCGAAATTACGATTGTATGTATTTATGTGTCCGTTTTCCTCTTTCCAACGTTATCAAAACAATCGAGCCTGAATTCAGGACAAAGTAAAAAGGAAAAAATACATGGCATTGTAAAAGGCAATACATTTAATTTAGACTGATTGAAATCTTTAAAACAATATCCCAATATAACAAAATAAAATAAGCACAAAAAGTTGGGTCAAGCACACTCATGTTTCTTAGTGCCGCATACCTTGAAAATTTGTTCCATCTAAGAATTTTCATATGAAATATTCTGAAAAATTCTTAGGTGGAAGAAATTACCAAAGTTTGACGACTAACATGAATTTAATGATTATTATTCCTACAGTCGTGAATCGCATTTTGATCAACATACAACGTAAAACAGAGCTGCAATTTGCAAAAAACCAAAGAAAATTTGAATTTTGCGGGCTATGGTGGGCTTGGAAAAGGCAGGTATATTTCAAATAAGCCTTTGAAACTGATTGCGATAACCTATTACATTAATTCAAGCCTTTACATTATCTGTGTAGTTAATCAAAAACCGATGTGTATGAAAAGTGGGAAATATGTTTTTGGCTTTAAAGGGTTAGTTTTCAAAGAACTACCAAATTTTCAGACTATTCAGAATCGATAATATTTTAAATTTACTAGATTTTTTTACAACATTTTTAGTAGGTACATAGTCGATTTATTATGTAATAAGAATATTAAATAATAGTAATAATTTGATTAGGGTCAGGCGGGGTAAATATGAGACGAAAAACATATCTATTAATTTTTGACGCTATTTAAGATTATTTTGTGAGTCTTAGAACAGATTACATAATATATTATACTTTCCATTGGAATCTTTCACATGATACCATTAAATTAAAGATAAATTGACGTAGATATATAGTTTTGTGTATAAAGTACAGTACGACACATCTTATATGTAGCATCGTAAAACCGATCACTTCCGATTTACACAACCAATAGAAATCGCTTTTCAAATTCAAGAAAATGGAAAATAATAGATCTTTACTGGCCGAGAAAGATGAAGTAAGACTTCCAGATACAAAACTTTAGAAGTGAAGGTCGGGATATAGTTTATACTGACGAGACTTACATACACGCCATACATACAAAGGAAAGTAGTTGGACGGATAGTTCTAAGAAAGGCTTAAAAAAACCGATATCAAAAGGTGAAAGATTAATTATTGTCCACGCTGGTGGCTCAAGAGGTTTTGTACCTGGCGCTCTCTTAGTTTATAAATCTTCTCAAAGTACTGGCGATTATCACCACGAGATGAATAAAGAAAATTACGAAAAATGGTTAAAACAACTTCTCATTCCGAATCTACGACCTAATACTGTTGTGGTCGTAGACAACGCTTCTTACCATAACACACAGATAGACAATGCACCGAATTCCAATTCTCTAAAAGCATCCTTGCAATCTTGGCTTACATCTAAAAATATACCCTTTGCGTCAAATCTGCTGAAACCAGAATTGTATGAAATAATTAAACGCCACAAATGTGAACACATTAAATACTCAATTGACCAAATAATGGCGGAACATGGTTATTCTGTTTTACGGTTACTTCCTTATCATCCAGATTTTAACCCAATCGAGAATATTTGGGCCCAAGTGAAAGGCCACGTTAGTTCTAAAAATGTCTCGATGAATCTAACGAAAGTCAAAGAACTATTAATGGAGAAATTCGAATCTATTGGCGTATTCGAATGGGAAAAAGTAGTCGATCACGCGATGAAATGCGAAAAAGAGCATATGCGACACGAGGATAGAACAGACCGATATTTGGATCAGTTCATCATAAATTTAAATGACTCATCATCAGACAGCGACGAATCGTTTAACGACTACAATGGAGCTGTTGAGACTGAGGATATAAGTATGGATGTCAAAGGTGTATTCGAATAAGAATAAACAATTTTAATAATATCTGGTGTCGTTCAAAGCCATATTTTTTTTATGTAACATTCCATTTATTGTATGCCCTTAATAAATTATAATTGAAGTTTTTAACAATAAACATCTCTAAAAGTTTGATTTGTGATTTTCATCATTCTAGCCTTGCAAATCGAAATCGAAGCAAATCGAATCTAAAAAACAAAGACTTTATTTAAGTGATCATTTATTTTGCAAGCTAGTAATGTATATCTATGCATCAATTTCACGAATGTGTTTTGTTATATGACTTTACGAGTTTGCATAAAGATCATTTTCTCCTAAAGCAATAATAAAGATTAGTGATTTTGAAGGCGCACTCAGTTCGGATGTGATCGGTTTTACGAATTTTGCCGATGCTACATCTAAGTTGTGTCGTACTGTATGTGTTTCATTTTTTTTCCTCAATAATGGGGTAAATATAAGACACGGAAGTCAAAAAATTAAACAGCTTTACACTTCTAAGCCTGGGGTGCTCTTCAAATACAGGTGCAATAAGAGACAATGGGGTTAAATATAATACGAAAACTTTTATTAAATTCAACAAAAAATTGTCATTAAATTAAAGTTTAAAAAAATCAATTTACTTTACTCTGCTTACATATAATTTGTTTTTTGGTTTAAATTATTTGGTAATCACAACAGCAGTTAGCAATTTAATGCTACAATTACGTATAAACTTTTCTGCCTACCGATGACAGTATACAAGACGAAAAATACAATTTGTGTCTTCAAAAAAGTATTGTATCCAGTCTTTACCGGGATAGTTGTTTTTGAAGATGTTTTTTATGTTATTTTGAATAACGGAAGTATGTACAATTGACTTTATTTCCGTCCTGGTAAGCGCTCATCCCCATTAAGCCATTATTTTAATTGTTTCTGCTATGTCTGCTTCTGCTTCTTTGCTCAAAACTGTCTTCTTTCCTTGCTTATTTGTGTTTAAATTGTGAATTTTCCTCTATAAGAACGATTTATCAATGTTATACTTCGTTTTAGCTTCTCAGTATGATAATCTATTTATCTACCGCTTCTTGCAGCTTTGAGTCGCTATAACTTTTGTATTTTGGCACATATTTACGAGGCATCTTGATGCTCAATAATATCAACTGTATTAATACACGTCTGCGTGCACTGACTGGACAGGTCCACTCAATCTGTGCGGTTCTTTCCTCAAAAGACCATTGCAGACACCGATCTACATAGCCTTCACATGATCTGACCAAGATTTTGTCTGGACTTTAAAAGAGACTGTGACCTCTGAGTTTGTTTCGGCCTTTCTTCTCAGAGTAGTCAGATAGGAAACGCACACCTCATCTAGTTTAAAAAAAATATATGATTGACGTGTAAAAGTGTTTGTTCAAACCTACTTACAGAAATAAAATCATTTATCAATACACACTGTCTTATATTTTCCAAAATGCGCGTCTCATTTTTTACCCGCCAAACAACCCGAGTTCCCTGATAAACGACTGCACGTATACTAAAACTGCCACCATCTCTCGCAAGTACGGCTCGCAAGGGATGCCGGAAGCGCGGATGGGGACCGCGCACGCCTGAATGAGAGGATGCAAACGGAATGTTCGTAGTGCCGAATGTAAAGTTTTCGCGCCAATTTTTTTGGTACATAACAAAATGTCTTTTACTGTGTTCAACCCAATGAGTAACAAGTTTAAAAATTTGTGTCTTAACAGAGTACACATAAAGCATATTTTTTAATTCAATAAGGTTCTTTTTATGTCTTATTCTACGGAATTACAATCGTGTCTTATTTTTATACGAAATGTTGGGTGTCTTATATTTACCCCGCCTGACCCTAAGTATTGTTATTAATTTATGTACCTACCTACTCAAGATGCGCGCCCGCCGCGCCGCGTATTCGTCGAGAGAGGTCATTATCCTTGCCGCGTGTTCTTATGAATGGATCTACGAATACATTTTAATTTCTTGACAGATTTTCCTTACAAAAACTGTCAAAATACCTACTTGGTAAAAAAAGTTTGGTCGAGTTTGCCCTAAAAACATAAAGAGTTAGTTTAGTAAACCCTTCAATGATGAATTGCCTAAAACTAGGTAAAACAAGTCTTCAAATTAAGACAATGATTTTGTATTCATTTCTAAACCAATCAACATGCAATATGCAACAAAACATACTTAGTGCATACGATGAACTCGGTCATCATTAGAGTTGAATAAATAAACCTCACCTAATCACCGGTAGAATATCATTATATTAATTACTAGCTTCCGCCCGCGCCTTCGCCCGAGTGGTATATCGATATAAAGTAGCCTATGTTCATCCCTAGGGTTCAAAGTATCCTGATAACAAATTTCATCAAAATCGGTCGAGCCGATTCGGTTTTTTTTTTATATTAAAGATGGGTTTGCTCTTGACTCTAGTCTAGGTCAGTGGTAACAGAGACAGAGTCGACGATGGAGTGAGCTTACCCAGAAGAAGCCTGTTCACTCTCACTTTGAAGAGATTAGGGTTGTAAGCGTTCGGAAACACAGACGCAGGTAGAGATTTCCACTCTTTTGATGTGTGCATAACAAAAGACATTTGGAAACGCTTAGTGCGAATTGGTGGAATAGCTACTATGTAAGGATGATAAGTTGCAGTGCATCTAGATGACCGATGAAAGAAGGGGGCCGGTGGCATGAGGTCGTGGAGTTCTTGGGCACACTCACCGAAGTACAATCTGTAGAAGACCGACAAGCATGCGACCTTGCGGCGATGAGCCAAGCTGTGAAGCTAGGCATCCACCAGTTTTACGTCGCCAATGAGCCTCTTAGCTCTGCGTTCCACCGAGTCAAGCGCGGCAAGTTGGTACTTTGCTGAGCCATCCCAAAGGTGGCTGCAATACTCCATGCAGGATCGGACTTGTGCTTTGTAAAGGGACAACAGCTGTCCAGGCGTAAAGTATCGCTTCACTCTATTTAGGATGCCCAGTTTCTTGGCCGCTGTTTGGGCTTTGTACTCGATGGTGGCACCGAAGTTGAGACCTGAGGGGCAATTCTCGTATTTTTAAGAACGTTCGCATTCTAATCTCAGTCTCAATCTGTCAAAAATTGTATAGTGTTTACCTCAGTTTACCTACATTTTTGACATTTGACTGTCGCTGAGATGCGACTTGATTTTGAACGTTTTTAATTACGGGCATTGGCCTTCTGATGTCAACTCCATGCCTAGGAGCTCGAGATTAGCCGGAACAGACACCCACAGACAAAAAAATAAAAATTGTTTTTGTAATAAGTACCTATCTTACTTATAACAAAAATATGCATTTAGTAAAAAGCTGTTATTTTGACATTACAAACAGACACATACATTTTTTTTTAATGGTACTTATAGATGTTTAAAAATCAAAATAAAAATAAATTAATTACACGACGACTTGCCTTTAGATCCCTATTGATTGAATAGAATTTAATATGACATTGTAGTGAATAATTTTTAATGTGAATTTGTAATTTATGTGAAAATATTTAATAATTCTTGACACTATATTTAATAATCCTTGACATTGTTTTTGATAGTACTTAAACTGACTTTGGCATGACATTTGTAAGGATTATCAGCATATAGCCAATACTTGTTCGTCGAGGGTAAGAAGGGGAGAACTAATAGCAGTTTTTTTTCTTCTTAATTTAGAAGAGCCTCTCTTCCACAAACCCAAGACATACTTTAGTATAATAAATGTGCAATATTAGTGGTGTCAACAGCATTTTTTATAATCTTAAGGTTATTGTCCCTACAGGTGATAGGCCAGCCTCTAACCATTATTCTTAACGTTTTCCTTATCCTTGACATTGTATGGTTTCAACAACAAATTTTATTATATTGTACATTTAATTTTAATACCCTGAAATATTTGTACGCTGGAAACAGCAGAATATAATGGACGTCATATTATTTGTAACACTTTTGTAACAACAATATTCTAACAAATAAATTTTAAATAAATAAATATAAGTAGTTATAGAAGGCACACATACATAATTATTTAGCCTTCGTTGTGACTGTGTGTTATAAAGTGGGTACGCAGTGAAATTAACTTCGCTACACACGACGATTACAATCATAGCACCTTTCATTACTACATCTAATTACTAATCTATACTAATATAATACTGAGGTAACATTTGTGAGTTTGTATGTAGGGGGTACCTGCGGAACTATTGATCAGATGCCGAAACTTCTTTCACTGCAGTAGGCAATCTACAGTATTCCCGAGTGTCAAGGGTTATACATATTTTATAATTAAGGGGACTACATTACCTTATTTTTTTTTTTCTTTTTTTTTAGTTTTTTTTTTTTTGAGGGTGGGAAATCATCAAATGACTACATGACCTTAACGCAAGGTTTATAATACCTAAAAGTATATGGTCCACTGCACAGTAAAAAATCAGAAAAATATAAGATATTCTTCAGGATATTTGCTATTTAGATAGTGTGTTGAAAACATAATACAACTAATTTGGTACGACAGAAAAAAGTCACTAAGATACCTCTAAACATTTATTTTACCGATTATAAACCATACTAATATACATGCAATCGTTCTGTTGTTTTTTTTGCAGATCTGTTGAGAGGTTCTTAAAGCAACATATTTAACGTGATAGTGTTTTATTTTTTTAGTACAACAGTAGATTTTTTGGAAATAGAGAATCGCTTCATATTTTGCAATAAATTACCAGCTTTGTGTCATCGCGCTTCTCTTTCTTTCCTATGCAGTCCGACAGTGACCGCGCTTTAGCTGTTGTCAGCCCCAATTTCATGCTGACAATGTCCCGGGTCGAAGCTAATTATCTAAACCTACATGATTGAATTTCGATTTGGTTCTCTACAAAGAATAGGGGACCCCAAGGCCAAATTTGTGGATATTCTCTAGTCTCAAGCAATCCACCGGTAACGCAATTCATCGAATAACGAGTCAATTATCATGAGAAGTGGAAGAGAAATTACATTTTCTATTCTTAACTTACAAAAACATACCTATATGAACGTAAACGTTATAAGTATAGTAAGAAAGTCTCTTTTCGTGTCTGTCTGTGCCACCGCGTTGGTCTTCTAAACTACCATTGCAGATGCAGACCCACCATTCCACTGGCCATACCTCTGGTGGTATGGTAGGTCTAAAACTATACCACTGAGAAAAAATTGTGTTGTGGACTACAAGGATCTAGCGCTCGGCGGCCGCTACCGCGGCACGCTCGCTTCGCTCGCTCGCCTTTGCACTATAATAGAATGTAGGTACGAGTTCGCTTTGAGCAGATTGATTTAAGATCTCATTAGTTCACAGATTAGTGTAGCTGACTCAAGACTTCTGGAGTTAGATCAAGTTAGTTTTGGCATTTAACAAGTATTTATATTCAATTAAATTATGACAAGATAATCATTGCTTTGGTACTTAAGCCGTGAAGATTTTGTCAAACACAGAACTTCACAAAATTCGTAGATACTAAGAAGTTAATAGTTACGTACACCATAATTGTTACCGTGACCATAAACGTTCCAAATTCTAAGTCGAATCGAGTTTGAGTATTAAATATCAAATTATTAATAAATAGGGATGGTATTAGTATGTACTATTATAGACAAGGGTAATGTCAATTAGAATTAATTGTAGGCAAAAACCTACGAAGCTAAAGTAAATGAATAATTGTATGATACAATACTTTTAACCGTAATTTTGCAAGCTAATCAGTTTTAATTACTTATACTGAGCTGTGTTATTAACTATCCCACTCAAAGTACAAGATGCTGTGCCTAGTTAACCAGGTTAGTGAGATGTCATAAATGCTCTAGGTCAGGTCTAGTAATAAGACTAATTATTAATTATCCACGGGGCGGTGGAGGCACCTTCTGGCGGGTGGTAGTGGGAGGGAGGACCTACGTGGTTTTAATATGCATTATTTGAAATAAGCCCTTCTTCACCTGAAGACGAAGTTACGTAAGTATGAATTTACCCATATAAAAATAACTAACTAATTACAAAATGCTACCCGCAGTTGCAGAGATTTCTAAAAATCTGAGGCGTTTTCTGATGTACCTACACTTTTTTACTTAATTTCTTTCAGTCCGTTACCCGGTCGCCGTCGTTACATATTCAGCATTCATGTTGGGAATCTGCCACAAGATTATATATTGATAAGTAGAGCTAATAGTCCAGAACATTTACCGTAACTCTTTATCATATTCCAATCTAAAATAAATTCCCGGGTCACATACGACAACGCTGCTAGCTTTCTAATTGACATTTTCCTAGAGTAGATATCACCTTTAACGACACTGTTAAAAAGAGTGTGCACTATTTCCAGAAGGACAAAAATTTCAAATAACACATTGGTGGTAATTTTGTTGCGTTATAGTAAATATCCACGAGAGACCGACATAGGCCCAGTACCGGCTTTCCATGCGTCACTTTCTACGTTAGAAAGTGAATTTCAAACATTACGAGATTGTGCAAATAATGCCTAAATGTTAATCATAATTTGTAATAAACCGAATAAAAATGCCGTGCGTCACTGTGATTTTAATAACGGGCAACATTTGAGTGACGTAAGTTTTTTTCTTTTTTTAAATTGTTAAAGCAAAGAGATTTGAAGATTATTCTTACAGTGCCTTTCAAAAGGAAGTTCTTAATTTGACTTTTTTGTCGAGAATGTCTACCTGCTAATTATTTTATTTTAGAGTACATATATAGACCACAATTAGGCAGAGAATAACGTACCGCTTAAGTAATGAACTTTGTTTCGTTCAGTAAACTTGGCTGTAACTAGGTCCCGTGCGGCACTCCATAAGATAAAAACTAAGTGCATTTAATTTCCTTACACTTTACAGTGCAAGGAAAATAAAGATTTACTTTACTGTACTTTATCTACACAGTAGGTAATAGCTGAAATGGAATTAATTACTGAAGTATCTTAAATTTTTCAATAATCCTCCTTAGATGGAAAGATTCGTCTGAATTGTGTATGATCTGCGCTCTCGATTCTACCTATGCTTAAACTGTTCACCGCAAAACGTAACGGCAGACTCTAAATTACAATTACGAAAACACAACAAAAAAAAAATGCTCATAACTTTTTCTTGCTATCCTCAGGCACACTCAGGTACGATTGCATACAGCCAAATTTCACCTAATTAAGTTTGCAATTAATGAATTCCGTGATAGTAGTTACATCGCTTTCAGCACTGGTTGGCAGGTAACCGTTCGACCTAATCACCTGACCACTCAATGCGATGCAATAACCAGTTCTGATAGCGTTTCTAACGTGTGGACTATTTGTTTGTGCTAGATTGTTTGTATGTAAGAGATATGTGTAGTTTTCTGTGTTTTAACTGTTAATTTACTGGATACTTTAATTACGGTGTGCCTCAAGGGACTGACTTTAGACCATATCTATTACGGAAGAAGTAGTACAGTTAGAAGCACTTCCCGACCACTGGTTAGCGTTAATCACGTTCACGTCAAAACGTTGGTTACCGCAGTAGCTACAACCAGTCAGGAGGATCTTACTGCTTATTGGCTTGGCACCTATAGGGTAGAACTTGGTAATACGCCCTAAGTGTCAAAACGCCCCACCACTCAAGCACTCACACTAACAAAGCCAAAATATTAATATTATTGTATCCTTAGTTCCTATTAAGATAACCACTTGTGCCATTATTGTCGAAAGACTAAAAATGTATCCAAAATAAAAAGTTTGATTATAACTTGTAAGATTTTTGTTTTATTAGGTACAATTTTAAAAATAATAGGGCGTAGTACCGAATCTTACCCTATTCGACAGACAAGGCTAAAATGACCCGGATATGTATTTTTTTTTGGGCGTGAATCTGGGTTTTACGCTTTAAGCAAAAAGTTATATTAATACTTAAACAAAAAAGAATACAAAAGGGTATTAACTAATTCATTGCTTTGCTATTAACATGAAGCATCATTTTCTTATATCATAAATATGCGAAGGTCGGGTTACTACATTATAATGACTTGTAATAAATATGTGGTGTATGATTTATTATGTATGCACGTCAATAAACGAGACATGCAATAAATGCATATTTTACATTTTAGATTGATTGCAATTTGAAAATCGGCTGGGAGTTGAATGAATTTGTTTATTGCAACAAGTAAGAGCAACCATGTACTTAAATCTTAGCGCCGCGTCTGAATTCCATTCTGACCCTTAGGTATATATTTTTTTTTAATGTAATGAATATTTATGTGACAATAATTTATATATGTGTTTTCATTTTTGATATCTTCTTATTTTAATGTCAATGTAATGTTATCTAATGTTTTTGCACGCCGTAAGGTAGAATGTAGCGGAAACATTATATTCTGTACCATCTGTACCTGTATCTACATTGTTAGCAAATAAATATTTCTGATTCTGATTCTTACACTAGGAAATTCTCCTGTATCGTGGGTGCGTTTACAAACATTTAAACTCACATACACAAACAGCCAGACCCGGAACAACTACTTGCAGGTCCTACAAATATTTGTTCCGTGCGGGGATCGAACCCGCGACACGTAACGCAGCAGTCAATCGCTTAACCACTGCGCCAACCGTGCCGTCAACAACGTCGCCGTATTGATCGTAATGTGGTTATTTTGATTATACCCACAAATTATCGCTAAAATCACAAAAGCCGCTTGGCAGATGATCTTGGGGATCATAGATTTATAATAAACTAGCGACCGCCTGCTTCGCACGTTTTTTACGAGTTGACGAAACATCAAGATTTGTTTATTGTATGTAAGTTTAATTTAAAAAAAAAAAATAACACATAAACCTTCCGAAATAAATTCAGTAAAAAATGGCGGAAACCGTTTTAAAATCAATTGCGTAGATTATTTAGTGAGCGGACCCATCGTACCACTTGCCATACCCCTGGTGGTATGATGGGTCTAAAACTATACCACTGAGAAAACTACTTGGTGAATTATTTGGGTTATGTTAGGTTTTTGTACTTTTGTATTTAGTGCTAGTCAGGATTTTCATTCACGATAAATGAACTAAACATCGCTTATTATAACTCACACTCCATACAACCTCACTACTCACTCTTACACCCACACCTACACTCACTCACTTACACACTAACATTACTCACTCGTAACACACTCATCACACGTACTCGCGCGATTTGGCCTTTTTCTCCTGTACAACGTCCATTATTTTGCTTTGCCGTTTGTATAATGTTAATTTACCGCTTTTATTTTTAGTCTTGCATGTTTACTTTGTTTAGTTTGTCTACACTTCAATTTCAATTGCAAAGTAATTAATGATAAGTGGAAGTGCGGAGACTCCTAATACAAGCAATTCCTTGCTTAAAAGGAGATCTCCAAAATATGTATGTAAATGCCCTTTGTAATTGAAATATATATGTATATATTTTTTTTTTTTTAACTGTGACCATTAAATATGATTTCTAATCTAAATACCCACCATAACTTTTTTTTTTTACGGGGGGAAATCCTCATGTACAACCTCCGCCTGGGGAAAAGGCGGAGGGGCGTGCCGGACTCTTACCGGCTAAAACCACCCCGGTGTCTCCTCGCACGTGCGCGCGGGGCCGCGGGAATCCAAATTCTTCCGCAGCCCCACACTAGTGCTGGCCCGGTCTGTCCGGGCCTCGTCTCCTGCACGGGGTAGTGAGGTGTTTAACTACTCCGTGCATCGCCTGAGAGGCGCGCGCCGACACCCGCGCGCGCCTCCGCCTCAGGTCCATCGAATAGGGGGCGGGGACTTCCCCAAGTCCCTCGCCCCTGGACCCATTCATGGGGGCCGGAAAAGGGCGTTGTCCGCCCTTCTCCTGCGCCCGGTGCGCCTTCTGCGGCCGGGGAAGGGAGTCGAGATCTCCCTCTCCCGTTCCGCAGTTTCCTTCTCTGTCCTCGCAGAAGGACACCACCGCGTCCCACGACTCTGCGCTACCGACCATCCTCCGCACTACGGCCAGCAGCGACAGATCGCCTCCTACTTCATTTGTGAGGACACGGCGCTGCTCCTCCCAAGCTACATACTCGACGAGCGTATGTTGCGCCGTGTCCTCCCCGCAATGGACGCAATGGTGGCACCGAGCGTCCGGCTCCCTGTATATGCGGCACAGGTACTTGCCGAAGCAGCTGTGCCCCGACAGCACCTGTGTCACCCTAAACGACAGGAAGCCGTGCCTTCTCCCAAGCCAGTCGTCGGGTACTGGCCGGATCGCCTTGATGGCAGCGAGGCCGGCGGTAGGGCGCAGAAGCCTTTGTCGCCATTCCGCCACCAAGACCTGACGGAGCTCCTCTCGGCGCAGCGCGATCTGCCGCTGCACCGGCCTCGAGCCCTGTGCCCGCTCTTCCTCGCGCCATCGATATAATGATGCGAGTACTTTCGCCTCTAGATCCCAGGGCGGGGATCCGGCCAGGACGCAAGCCGCCTCGTAGGAAATCGTGCGGTACCCGCGGAGGACTCTGACGGCCATCGCCCTCTGCGGTTTGCGCAGAATGGCGAGAGTGCCGGCCGTCATGTCCATCGCCCACACAGAGGCCCCATACAGGGCCATGGACCGCACGATTCCCACGTACAACCGCCTACAGACGGCGCTCGGGCCCCCCAAGTTGGGAAGCAACGTTGAAAGCGCGCCCGCTGCACCCATCAGCTTGGGCGCCAGCCGCCGGAAGTGGGGCCCGAATTCCCATCGGCTGACGAGCACCAATCCCAGATACTTCATGGTGGACTCGACAGCTATCCGGGCCCCGCTGACTACGATGTGTGATCCCGGCGCCGGCGCACGTCGGGGGCCATGAAACACCATGGCCTCCGACTTGTTTAGGGCCACCTCCAGGCCCAGGCGCCGGATATTAAAATGCCTGGCTCAATGCTGGTCCTGCTCTAGAACCAAAACGAATTGATTATCACTTGAAAATACTGTTGGAGCTACTGAAGATTTTAAGGCTACCTTGGCGTTGTATTGACTCAATCTCCTTTGTATTATATAATTGCATAGGACAGGTGTGAGTACTATGTACTATCGAACTACCATTTACCGGGGAATGTCTTTCATTGACTTGAATGAGCCCTGGCGGCTGATCGATGTCATGCTCACTCAAATGTCTCGCTGACGGTGAAGCGTGTGTTGGATCAATTAGCTCCCTTCAAAATGGTTGAGCTGAATGGTGCTGATCCATGCGTCATGATCGTGAACGGGCGCCGTCAGTTGGGACTGGTCATCTCCTATCTGCTACGGCTTATTTTAATTATTTTATTTTCGTTTTTTTTTTCTATTTGCTGTACTCTGAACATTTTTAATGTGTACGTCTTATTTACATCGTTCTCACATATAATTATATGTAACATTAATGATGTACCTAACTAATATATAGGTAAAAATATAATTTAAAAGAGTGTCTATGGAGTTTCTTGCCCATCTTTCTCCATAGTACCTACTACGCTTTGGAATGGGTAACTAGCTTCGTAGTTCTGACTGACCGACTCCTTGACAATTCAAGTGCCTGTAAATGGTTTAATTGGAATACCTAATATGCTTCGAGAGTAACAATCAGACCTATCATTACAACTGTTCATAAAAACAATGCTAAAGCACAAAATAATGAAGTTGAAAAAAAAACTTAAGAACACCTGAGTCTACCAATAGTACAAAAGACCACTCGTCGCGTCGTCGCACGGTGGGCTGAAAATCAGCTTTCATAGACTTAGTGATTTCAACCTGCAAGTGCCAGATTTTTTGCCGGATATCGCTTCTATTAGTTGTTACTATATTCAAAAATGACACCCGAGGTAATTCTGCACAAAAACGAAGGAATTATAATTTTATTACGAAAAATTTGTATGAAGCTAGTATGAAAAAGTTAATTATCTCGCAAACAGCAAGGAAAATCGTAATATCCTTACAGGTGGTTATAGTACTAATTATTTATGATTTTTTGACATATGTCATATAACGGTTATCGCTGCTATTTTTTTTTTAAATCGTCAAAATATTTTTATTTATTTTTACACATGAAACTGTTCCTTTTAGTGACTAAATTAAGAACATTGTTAATTATGAAGAATTTTATTGACCCAAATATTAAGACTATATAAAACAAGAAAAATATTTAAAAAAATATAAAAAATGAAATCAAATATTAAACATTTTCCTTATCACTGTCGTTGTCGGACTCCAATTCTGAGTCAGAATCCAGATTTGATATATCTAAAAACTCGAACTCACTTTCCTGAAACTGAATTAAGTCGAGAGTTTTAGCAAAAAAGCTCTGTATTCTTTTGGCATCTAACTTAGGCCTTTGTGCACTTAGGAAAGGATCCGAAGAAACAATAAGCATATTTAAGATATCTTGATTAGAATCTTGCCTGCTTCTTTTCGCGAATGATGTTCCCGGAACCTCCTAAAATCTTTGTTTCGAGACTCTGAGGCTTCTTCCGAGAGAGTCCCAATCGGCACAATATCATTTTTCTCGATTATGTCAGCCCCGTGTATTAATAATTTATGTACGGTTGACGACATGTAGTAGCAGTCGTACAATTCCACGTACTTTTCTGCTGTTTTGCGGGCAAAATCTTTAAATTTTATTACGTCGATCTTCTCGCCTGATGTTATCGCTTGCAAAATCACAGCAAATCTTTTAATAAGATCTTCGTCCAACCCGGTAATAGCTGCAGTTTTAATGGGAAACTCGAAAAAATTTCTTGCGGTTTTCCCGTCATTGGTAGTTCCCGAGCCTTGTTTCACAATATCAATCAACAGATTGAGCTGATCTTTGAATTTATTTTGAATAGATTATTTCTGTTCTGCAACATTTCTTTGTCCTCATTACTTCTCGCTGCCCACCGTTTGAAGTCGAGCCTGTACGCAATATGAAACAGACATTACATACAATTAATACGTGCGTGTAGGGATGACACGCCAAATTCGTATATGTCAGCTCACACAGTCTTTGATGTTACAACATCTAAGCGGTTCATTTCCGTAGGTTTTGCTAAGCACAGGTAGCACGATGCATTTAATCTGGCCTCAGAAAGGTACGTGCAGACTTTGGCGTTGAACATTGTCATCATTAGTTGATGAGTCACCATGTTATTATTAATGCACTCTGTGGGGTTAAGGGCCTCAATTTCATCATCCATTAGTCTTTTGAAACCAAGGACAACTGCTTCGCTCTCCTTTACAAAAGTAAACTGAACTGGACGACAATACAAAGTTGAGCATGGTTTTGGGTTCGTCCATACAGTATTATCTCCATCTGTCAGTTTTAGTGGCACCAAGTAGGTCATGAAAATGCTTGCATCATCTTGCTCACCCTCCATTTTCTGCTTGTATCGGCTTTGGTTGGAAGCACCATCAAATCCCCACTTGGATATCAGCTTTAGCTGCTTATTTTGCACATCCGCATAGTCAGAAAGACTTTGAAGGATCCTCGTCACCGTGATGTCAAGTAAAGCTTGAAGTGTAATCCTAGCCGAGGAATCCGTAACTGACACTGATTGCTTCGGAGGGTAGCAATCAAGCTTAGTTTGTTGCACTTTATAGTAGGATGGATAAATATCCTTAGCACCTTCCCGAATGGCAGCCTCTCGCAAAGTAATATATTGCCACTTTGACAGTTTTAGTGAAAGAAGCAATCCAAGCGCTTTCTCTGGTGTAAATATGGCTTTTTTCACTGGTTTCTTAAGCGTTTCTTCAATTTTAACGGCTGTTTCAGGATTTTTCATCGTGTATTCGATCACAGATGCGATATCCTTATGCTGCATATGCCAATTCACTGGAGTCTTTGCCTGTATGATCATCAGATCTTCTATTTTTCTGTTTACTTCCCAAATCTTCGAATGGTTTTCGGGACCTTTTTGTCATTGTTCCAACGCGAACGGACAATGATGCCGACGACGACGGTTCTTGAGAGTCTGATTGTGCTCTTGGTATCTCATCAACGGTTGGTTCTTGATTAACTAAAGTTTGCACACAACTTGGCCAATCAATATTTGCTTGCAGCCAATTTCCGTACAGTCTTCTGAAGTGACCAAGGAATCGGTTGGATTTCTGCCATCTCTGTTAAGCAGCTCGCGTGAATTTTCGACAAAATTCTTTGAGAGTTACTCGATCTTCGGTAGAAAGGCAATCGCCTATGCGGGATACTACTGCACCAAACAATACTTCATGATTAAATCAAGTACTCTCACTTTTTAGAAGAACAAACAAGTCTAAATTGGTGATTGAACTTTCCATTTTAAGATTTTATAGTCGCAGGGCAAAAATTTAGTGTTAGCAGTTACACCGTTGTGAACAATCTAAATTATAAAGCAAAATTTTAGCCCTTTTATTGCAAAACGTCGATAATTAGTTAACTAACTCATTAGAGTTTTAAAAGATGTGCTAAGGAAAATGTATAATCGTCCAAAACATTTCTTAGAACTCTTAGCACAACTAATCAACAAATTAGCTTATTTATCAGAAATCATTAACAATCATTTAGTCACCTATTCAGACTTATTAGAAGACTAAACAATTTCTTATTTGGTATTTTGGATGTATGTAAAGTTTTAAAACTCATTTTGTATTGATAAATATCTAATTCAAACATAGTTGTCTAAATGTGGATGTACTATAAAACCTCTGACTACTCCTTCGGGAATATAAGGGTGATGCTATTTTATGTTACGTGTTGTTATAAGTCTGTGTTCCTCAACCTAAAAATCAAAATGTGTCATGTGTAAAAATAAATAAAAATTATTTGACGATTTTTAAAAAAAAATTAGCAGCGTTAACCGTTATATGACATAATGTCAAAAAATAATAAATAATTAGTACTATAACCATCTGTAAGGATATTACGGTTTTCCTTGCTGTTTGCGAGATAATTAACTTTTTCATACTAGCTTCATACAAATTTTTCGTAAAAAAATTATAATTCCTTCGTTTTTGTGCAGAATTACCTCGGGTGTCATTTTTGAATACAGTAACAACTAATAGAAGCGATATCCGGCAAAAAATCAGGCACTTGCAGATTGAAATCCCTAAGTCTATGAAAGCTGATTTTCAGCCCACCGTGCGTCGGTGGTAACACTGGTCTTGAGTTGGCCTAGCGTAGTACTACCTAAACATTAGATAATCTGTGGTAGTACCTACTTAGTTTCAATAGAATATGTGGGCCAGTTTATTTACCAGTGACGCGCGGTTTACTGTACGCCACGAAAGACGGAACGAAAACCGGTTGAAGAATTAAGTCCGGTATGTAACAAAAAATATCATAAACATTATAGAGTCATTTATGTCTGATACGCTTATAGGTAGGTAAAACCCGTGTTTCTTTTTTTAAATATGTAAGATTTTTAAGTACCTAGTGATGATGAGTTACAAAAAAAACAATCTTATAGAGGCAAGTCATGTATTATGGTATGAAAATGTACTAGTTGTTCTAAAAATATATAGGTATTTCACTCTGGTATGGCAAAGCCAGTCCGTCAACGAAGAAACGAGCCCGTCCGAAAGTAGTTCGATACTTCGAAATTAAGAGCGTTTATACCTTATGAGTGGCAACGTCGCAATTTAGTGTCATATTTCGTGGTTTTCAATTTTTATCATTTAATCGGAGCTATATTTTAAAAATCTGTTTAATTAACTTTTTAGAATTATGTGAAAACTGTGTAAACGGTAAGAAATCGTTGCGTTTACAGTTCTATTTATATGCAAATAATACATTGGAAACTTGCAGGGCGTTATTTTCATTGTAAAATAACTGTAAGCATTAGGTACGGTTACTTACTTTTTAAACACTTTCACGTAATTCTAAAAAGTTAATTAAACAGATTTTTAAAATATAGCTCCGATTAAATAATAAAAATTGAAAAGCACGAAATATGACACTAAATTGCGACGTTGCCACTCATAAGGTATAAACGCTCTTAACCCTACCACCCGATTAATTAACTTTTTCGGACGGGCAGTAAGAACAACCTGTCAAGTGGTGTTGTTATTAATTTTTAGTTCGCGGCTCGAAGTACTCCTATGTCCGTACGTGGTACGGAGTAGGAAACGACCGTTATTTCGGCAGCAACAACACAGTTGGAACAGTGACGAGTCGGCTTTAACTGTTACGGTTTAAAATTCTTTATTTCACTCAAAAATAATACAATAATTCATTTCTATGAAGAAAAACATAATAATTATTATGCTAAGCGACGTTTTTGCTGGATGATAAAACTGAACTTTAAACTAAACTAGTAGCTTCTGTATATAAGCTCCAAGACTGTAAGGCCGTGAGAGTTCGCGGAAAGTATGGCCGAAGGCAGAGAAAACTGTTTTCTACAACGATTACTGTCAATGTGTGTGTTTCATGGCTTCAGGCGCTGACATTCTGACACTGTAAGAAGTTTATATTCCATTTGTTTTAGCTGTCATTGTGAGTTAAGAGAAAGGTTAGAAGCAAGATTATCCAGCGATTGCCTGCAATTTCACCAAGAAGAGAGGGTATCAACCGCATTGGTCTGTAAGTTTAGATTCATCAGACCACATCTAGATTGCGGTTTCCAGCATCAATTTAAACGTTTTTAATTTTGCTAATGCAAAACGTTTAAAACTGCTGACATGCTGTACTGCCTCAAATAATGCGCGGAAATTAAAATACAATTACTTTTCAAAATCAGTGACAAAAAACGAACGAAAAAAACATTCCCGCGTTAAAGTGTTCATTTGTTTTTTTTTTTTTCAATAAACTGCTTGCTATTTGCAAGCCAGTTAGAAATTTTAATAAAACCTTTGATAAGTTACCTCCTTGGTTGCCATGTTTCGGAGCAAAAGATTGTTCCATTTTTAAATTACCCGATAGATATGAGTTTACTATGTAATTTATTTGGTCGCTAAAGCTAAACCACGCACCACGGATGTTCATACAACTTTTGCTCGCATATATTTGGCCAGTACAGCAATTTCAATTTATCACGAAGAAAGTTGTCAAAATAATGCTCAAATATCCAAGCATGCTTAAGAAAAATTATTAACTAACACAATAACTTCCAAAAAAAACATCAGACTCTAAAGCGTGCGCCAGTCATCACAGAAGCGCGAGGCGTGTCGTCAAAAACTTGAACAAACAGTACAACGAATTTATTACACGTAAAACATAATCAAGATCAATCAATAAGAACCTATTATAAAATCATCGAAATCCGTTCAGGATCGACAAAAATATGGAGTAACAGTAATCAAAAACATTGGCGTCGAATTGAAAACCTCCTTCGATTTTGAAACCCGAAGTAATTTCCACCAAGCCACTAACTACATTGAAACACTCGCACAGGTGGGCAACAGTTACGAACTATGAGTCAAATGGCCCCGAGGCTAAAGACTTTAAGCCTTGACAGTGACAAACGAAGGCTAGCCTAGGATTCGTTACACCAACAGCTTTCTGCAATACCTACGCTAGTGCCAGTGACCTAATGCAACTGGTGAATGTCGAAAAAGGGCTACCAAACTCACTAACAAACAAGGCTTACAGAATCATTTCTGAAAAATGTCAGGATACGGGAAGCACAGGATGTAGATCAGACAGAGAAGTAGATGAGGCGATACTCTGGGGCGGTAAACGTCCAGAAATGGTCTGGACGTCTTTCGCTTGAATACTGATGATGAGGTTGATATAATACCAGTGTACAATATTTAAGTCTCCTTATTTTTATTTTTTAACACATTTCTTGTATGGCCCCATTTAATTTTGTACTTTCTTTTATTTGTTGTTAGAGCGGCAACAGAAATACATAGTCTGTGAAAATTTCAACTGTCTGACCTATTAAGTTTCATGAGATACAGCCCGCTGACAGACAGACGGACAGATGGACGGACGGAAGGAAGGTAGGGTTCCGTTGGAACGATAAAAAGTAGCTAACATGTCTAAAAAAACGAGTATTATCTTTCAAAAGAAAGATGAATTTGACGATAAGGATATTATACTTAGATAGGTGATTGCGGTTTCAATCATCCAAACATTTCTTTAATATGCAGATCGATTACCTATAATTACGAGATTTTCTATCAATCGAATGCCAAAAGATGTTTTGCCCGCGTGGTAAGATTACAGTATTTTACGTTGATTAATAATGGATTCCTTTATCTTTAGTGACCATGGCCATTCTCGCGGTAGCAGTTGAACTCGTTTTGAATGTAAAAATTCAATGACTTTTAAAAAATAGTTTAATTTATAGACAATAACATCTATTAACAAATAACTTAGGCCCACTTGCACCGCTAATCACTGAACACGTTTCGCGCTAAACGTGTTTTAAACATCGTTTGACAGAAACAGAATTATTTTTTAAACTCGTTTAGCGTACACGTGTTTAGTGATTGGCGGTCGTTACGGAGATACTTAAAATCAATATTAACGCTATTATGTTTGTAGTGTACAGATTGGATTTAATTATTTCCCACTATTGTACCTAATTATGTACTAGGCGTTTGGGTACTCAGCCAGGGTTGCGGGAAAGTCCGAAATGGTTACCGTGGCTCCTGGCACAGGCAACTGAAGGAACACGAGTGGGTTTTAGTCAGTAAGAGTCTGACACGCCCTCCCGCTCCGCCCAGAGCGGGAGAAGTTATTTGGTGATTTATCACACACAAAAAAAGGCGTTTTGGTACTAGGTGCTAATCTTAGGCGTTATTATCCAAGAAATAAAGCTGAAATTCACCGGCACCCAGCCAAAGTAGAAAACAGATTCTTTACAACACAATTAACTATTCTGTATCAATTCCGAAAATTCTAATTGATGGTCATTAGAGAAATGTTTCTGATGATTCGTCGTCGAGGTATTCGCTCATAATTTATCAATTTCATCTATTGAGCTAACGTTTTCGAGCATTTTTATTGAATTTTAAACGGGGAACTCCTTCTAAACGGAATACAGGAACACTATTTGGGGGCAGAAAAAGGTCTAGAATTACTACTAAATAATTAAAGTTCTTATTACTTTGTCACACGCCATGTAAGTACCTTTAATTTCTTAAGATTGTGTGGGAAAATACTCTAGAGAAATTGCATCAATGATAAAACACCAATGGACTAACAGACCCACTTTGTATAGTAACGCAATCTGCAATGTCGAAAAGAATTTCTTCAAACAACGAACTGACATACAGGCTATTTGTCAAACCAAGCTAACTTGGAAACGGAGAATTTTTAATGGAGAAACGCTGAAAGCTCCGAAATAAACAAAAATTAAGTGTTTTGCTTTTTTTTCACGGTGTGTTGAAACTATTAAACAACTTGAGAGAAAGAACCGAGAAGCACAGGGTCGGTAATGTGACGATGCTTAAGGGAGGCCTTTTAGTCATCCTTTGGCCGAATGATGTTAATGAGAGAGAGAAGACTACAGCATACTAATAAAAAATTCTTATATGCTCAACAAGCCAACATTCAGTCAATAAGGTAGTAAACAGAAATAGCCCGATTTGTAGCAATACATATGAAGAGTAGTGGTGGCCCAGTGGTAACGGTCGCAACTTACGAGATATAGGTCGTAGCATCAAACCCAGACAGTTCCTTTACTTTGTGTAAATCATTTCATCACCACTGCGCTCAAAACGGTGAAGGAAAACATCGCGAGGAAAAATCGGCCTGTCGAAGAACCAAGAATTCGAAGACATGTGACATCTACCAACACGCACTGGGCCCACGTGGCAGATTACGGCCCACTCGTTCTCACCGAGAGGAGGCCTGTGTCCCAGCAGTGGGAACGTTATAGGCTGATTATGCTATATGAAGACATAACTCAACACATTTCACATAACATTACTAGCCCTGGCACTGTTATACATACCTACCTAACTGGCGACATGTGTGTACTATAGGTACACTTCTGCCTAACCCCTCAGATTACAGACGTCATGTTACATAGAAACATACTAGTGCTATAGTTTCCTGAACAAAACCAGAAACATAAATAAAGAATCCAATAAAGAATAATATATACATAAAAATCAAATCAAATCAAAAGTCATTTATTCAAATTAGGCTGAGAATCAGCACTTTTTGAACGTCAAAATCACGCAGTCCCCCCAAAACGCCCACCCTTCACCACTTCCTAGTACTTTAGCTGGGAAGAAGAAGTGTGGCGGAACAAACTCCCCAGCAGCACTGCTGTCTGTTTAGTTAGAAGAACTGGATTCTATACAGTAATAAGTAATAAACATTACGAAACACAAAAACATTACAACTATTTGCCATATGTCAGCTAGCACACGCCAATATTTAAAACTATACTCAAGCAGAAATAAATAATAAAAACAAAAATGCAAACAGAACATAATACATAATAAAAAGCCTCCTGGCATAAAGGGCGTGCCCGCTTACATATGCAATGCTGCATTATGTTTATATATAGCTGTAACTTGTAGCCACAAATGATAAATTAGGTCCTTCGAAGTAAAATAAAGGAACATTAATTACTAATAACAATAACAAAACCATAGTCAGCAAGATGACCTGTCACCACAAGCAGCACCCGTTCACGAGCATAACGCAAATATAAATAAAATCCATTAATGCGAAAAGTATCATTTTAGATTCTTCATCCAATTACACCGACACTAGTGCCGATTCTCTTGTGACAAATGCCTCTAAACTAGACTAAAACTTACTAACATTTTGTTTTTTCCTGTCAAAAGACGATTTCCCATTCTGAAATAGACTAAAGTGATAAATCTTAACTATATTTTAGTTTGACAGCACTAAAATGGAACTGAGTTATGTAATATTGAAAATGGCAATTTTGCTTTGATTATTTTAATTGTCCAACTAAATCTGACTATTTTTAATCTCGATTAAAAAAGTGTGGAATAAAATTTGTTGTCATGAACTAAAATTCACATCAACACCTCGACTTCAGGTACAAAAATCTTTTGCTTATATCTCGAAAATGGTGTGTCCTATCGCAAAAATAATGAAATTTTCGAACCCCTTAATAAAACTGTCCTTTATAAACCGTAAGTCCCATAGAACCCTCAAACTCAACGTGTAGGTGATAATTTTTCATATTTTCCATACAAAAAGTGAAAACTTCTATATAAAACACGTCGAGGCTGCCAACCCTGGGCGCTTCCCGCTCTAAAAAAAATCACGGGGTAGGGCAAACAAGTACCACGTGGAGTCGCGATTAGCCAAATTCGATTTGTCAAAATTATTTTATAAATTTAGAGTTTTTTTTTGCAGATTAGTATTAAGATCATAGCCAAAAGTAAGGAACTTTAGTGATAGTTTAGTTAGTTTAGTTCGGTGTACAAGAGAATCGACTCCAAAGTATCTTCAATACCTACCTATCTACTTAAAAAATTGCGGTACTTTCAGAGCAACGTGCCGTGAATTTATAACGGTTAATAACAGCTGACAGATTACTGGATAATTGCTTTAGAACGCCTCAACAACGTAATTGTATCAATTGCTTCCCATAATAAGATATAGTGGGTACAGAAATTATGGATACACCATATATTTGCTTCGTATTCTGAGATATAATAGAAAAGTTGTATTTTAGCTGCTCTATGCCTTTTTTTCTGAACATTGCAGAGAAATATAGGCCAAAGAAGAGGCGATCTACCAAATTAGATTATACTGGGGAAAGCAATCCGGGAGAGGAAGATTATAATTATGTAAATTTAGATATCATAAGAATGAACCTCACATTGGCAGTGGCCTATACATGGTGTAAAAAGACCATTCACATAGCCGTCAAACTACGCATTCTGTACATCAAACTAAGTACAGCACACAAATAATTGCTGGGAAGCGACTTTTATTTTTGGTGTGAAAATTTGCTGTGTGCGGTAGTGCGCATTGTAACACACACAAAACATTGTGCTTATGGGTGCATGCAACGGTACAGGGGTCATGGGGGTATTTAGAGATGTGTTATAATAACTTTAAAAACTTGTTTTCGTATACAAACGTCAATAAAAGTTGGAAGTTTGACCTTCAATATCTCCGTAACCAGAAGATTCCCAAGTAAGGTCCAGTACAAACAAAAAATACAATGACAAGGAGTACAAGTGACTCTTGGCGCCGATAAGTGTCTTTTGATACCCGTTATAATGGTTGTGACGAATGATGTTCAAAACAGCCTTTTTATAGTTAAGGATGACATACCTAATGACCAATGTAGTGACAATCGATATCAAAAACCATCAGAACGAGACCACAGACCTTGCCAAACATTAACACAACGACACTGAAAAATCAATAGAAAAACAACAGTACACAGAAAAATAATAAACACTTTCCAAATTCCTTCATCAATTGCTCAATCACGAACTCACGACGTCAAATAAAACCAAATTCTTAAACCAACATATTCTTCAATTTCTCCTGCCGACCCTAGCTGTAGCGTGACCGCTCGCTGCGTAATCGTCGCGTAACCGTTACGTGCATGTTTACTGTAAACGACAATACGCTAGCGGTAAATCATGTTCTTAGACAACATCAGCAGGCAAGTCGTAATCGGATTAATAAAGCTGATTATAGCAGTCCTCTGGTTGGTAAAATGAAGCATTGAGGCAGGTATGATGGAGCTGGTACTTATTTTACTTGTATGTGTACTTTTTGTACTTATTTTTTTTTATATCAACTGCCGTGCCCCCAGTGTCCAGCTCATAAGTGGACGAATAAATAGACAATGGCTTAAAGTATCACAGTACGTAGTGTGGTTCAAAAGTAAGGCAAGTATGTGTGAGGTCACTACAATGCATCTGGCTTTTGATATCGTCTGCTTGCTTCGTCACAATCAGAGAAGAAAATCATTGTCAACAAAATCAAACACATCGTAAAATTATCCTACAATCACACTACTAGAGAGTCTATGGCTGTTCTTGTTAATAGATAGACTACTAAACTTAAACGAGATGAATCGAAGTATTATGATTCCCGCTGTTGAGAAGAAAGCAAGTCTAACAACAGAGGGCACTATATTATATTTATTTATAAATAGCATAGAATAAAACTGATGTAAGTACAAAGTAGGTAACTAAAAAAATATGATTCGATCGTGGTAATTGAAAAGTTAAAAGATTGCAGTCTTAAATACGATTGGCTCTGGCTATTATTTCTTAATTAACCACTAAAATCAACTTGCCTTTCATAACATACGAGTTATTTACTTACAATGAAATTATGCTCACAATAGCATAGTATTCTAAATTCCTTAACTCTTCGCAAATATTTTCTCATACCTATAACCACAAGACTGGGTCGCAGTGTTCGTGATTAACATAATTGTTTAAGCCATTAGGTGTCTTGTAAGAAACCTAAATCACCAGTACAAGTCATAAGTTTGGAAAAAAAGCGGTTGGATTACAATCACACTATGATTTAATATTAAGTCGTTACGGGTAGTTCAGAAGCTCGAAGGATGCATAACCGGTATGTCTCGCAATTCCTTCCCTATCCTAAGGGCACGTATTCCCTACCATGACGGCGCCCCCTGGTCTACTCCTTGATGTACAATAGTATTTGTAGCACGATGAAAGATGCAAATCTTGGGGTTCATTCGATTAATCGAGTCTAGTCATACCACGCTGGGGTCGGTGCATTTCATTCATTCATTCATTACGGGTAGTAAGAAGGCCGAAGGTCTGACATCCAGTCTTGCCAGGGATATCGTATTAACAAGTAGGTAACTGGGTTGTGGAGGCCAGAAGCAGTCGCTCCATGTAAAATTCAATATCGTCGTTATCTTTTAATTATGATTACCTACTCTTAGGTCCACTTGCACCGCCAATCACTAAACAAGTTTAGTTTAGTTCTAAACGAGTTTTAAACATAATTCTGACTCTGTCATCTTCAAATATTTGACAGAAACAGAATTATGTTTTAAACACGTTTAGCGCTAAACGCGTTTAGTGATTGGCGGTGCAAGTAGGCCTTAATGATGACTCGTGCGAGACTAACGTCTTTTGTGCATATAAGCGGAGTATGCAGATAGCTCATTATTACTCATTAACCACAAAGTGTTTTGAAAAAGCGATGGAGCTAAAAATAAATTGTAAGTAACCATCTAATATTAATATCTGTTTAGGTCCTTAACATATTGTTAAATTATTTTAAAACCTCGTTTTTTTTATATTGTATAGTTTTTATAACAGTATTGTAGTTATAATTTTGTTTCTTGTCATTTTAATTTTATCCTTTTGCTGTGCCCTTACAGGGTCCATATTTGTGTGCCTAGCTTTAAGCCTTTTGTAACATCTTTTTTTACAATATGGGAAGCAATAAATGAAGAGTATATGAGCGTAGCGTAGCGACCGAATGCGCAAATCCACGCTCGCACGGACGTAACAATTTCGCACTGAATCTTCAACGCACTGCTTAGCGCCGAGAGTTGAAAATGCAACAGCGCGTATTTCGACGCGCTGGGATGCACTGTATTGGATTCTCAATGCTCGGTTCAACACCGAGAGTTGAAAATCCAGTGCGCGATTAAATCTAATTGTCTAATTCCACGATTCGCTCAAAAACAAAAATCGCCGATGTGAGCAACATGTCTGCTACACTGAAGAGGGATTAGGCGGGCCATGTATGTAGATCAAGTCGGATTGGCCAGAGTCGTCATGCAGTGGGAGCCAGAAGACGGGCTTCGTCGCCAAGGGAGGGAGACCTAGGAAACGCTGGCGTGATGACTTAGAGGCATTTATGGGATTGGCCGGGGAAGGCAACAAAGGGAAGAGTGAAAAGCTTTGCCCACCCGTGGGACAAAATAGGTTGAAGAAAAAAATACATTTGTGACATCGACCAACCCGCACTGGGCCCGCGTGGTGGATGACGTCGTGAGTATTCTTGTCCAGCGGAGAAGACTCTTTGCTTAATCTTACTAACTTTCTAGACCACTTCAAAAAGCTTTAAGCTACATGTAGTAAGTGCATTTGTATAATGTTTGGGATAAAAGTATATTTTTGACCCTTCTAACTTTCTTGTAATGTCTTTATACATTTTTGACCCTTCTAACTTTCTTGTAATGTCTTTATACATTTTTGACCCTTCTAACTTTCTTGTAATGTCTTTATACATTTTTGACCCTTCTAACTTTCTTGTAATGTCTTTATACATTTTTGACCCTTCTAACTTTCTTGTAATGTCTTTATACATTTTTGACCCTTCTAACTTTCTTGTAATGTCTTTACCTTTATACATTTTTGACCCTTCTAACTTTCTTGTAATGTCTTTATACAGTTTTGACCCTTCTAACTTTCTTGTAATGTCTTTATACATTTTTGACCCTTCTAACTTTCTTGTAATGTCTTTATACATTTTTGACCCTTCTAACTTTCTTGTAATGTCTTTATACATTTTTGACTCTTCTAACTTTCTTGTAATGTCTTTATACATTTTTGACTCTTCTAACTTTCTTGTAATGTCTTTATACATTTTTGACTCTTCTAACTTTCTTGTAATGTCTTTATACATTTTTGACTCTTCTAACTTTCAGGTAATGTCATTAGAAATTCATCCATCAAAGTTATCTAGGTCTTTAAATCACTACATGAGTAAGGATCAAGATATTGTGTCTTATGGTCTTTACAATTTTATGAGAGTAAAGTAGAGTACTTACTGTTAACGTTTTCAGGGCCAACATGGCCAGAGATCGCACAAGACAGGGAGGTTTTGAAGGAAAAAGGGAGGCTTTTGCCCAGCGGGACTATGTAAGCTAAAATAAAAGAAAACGAGCCTTACAGTAGTCGCATATGATGTGTAACATCTGACATATCTCCTTTGTAATAAGCAAAACATTAACATTATATCCTAAAAAAAAATATTCAGGTATTACTTGAGGTTAATCGCACAGCTGATGCGTTCACATTCTCTATTTCCCTTTCTCGTCACATACACGCAGCTGTTGGCTGACAGTAGCTAACTCTCGGAAAATGGGTTGGTACCATCTGACGGCCAACACCGCGCGCGCTCATTGGTCAAATCAAATAGTGCGTGCTTCCTTGGCTTCCTGTTACACTTCCGTCGCATTTCACGAAATCACTCCCACAGATTGCACAAAAGATAGAGGAAAAACATCAAAAATACAGTATAAAAGTTTGCCACTGCTCTCAAAACGGTGAAGGAAAACATCGTGAGGAAACCGGCATATCAGAGAACCAAAAATTCGGAGACATGTTGACATCTACCAACCCACACTGGGCCCGCGTGGTGGATTGCGGCCCACTCCCTCTCAACGAGAGGAAGCCTGTGTCCCAGCACTGGGAACATTATAGGCTGTATACTGGTACTTTTCAAACTTCTTGCCAGTTACTTATTTTCTTGACTTTTTCCTACGGCCTGCTCCACCAATTCGTTCGTCCCCAGCCACGCATCCAAATCGGTGAACGCGAAGTTCTCAGCGAGATGGACGTGGAAAAAAAACCCATGTTGTACTCAAATGAGTGCATCAAACGCAATCGAGAGTACCTTTTGAAGACCTGTCCCAGTGACACTATTTACAATGTCCTTATTGATATAACCCTTTAGTTTCTTTTTAAGCGGGTTTTAGTACACCCTTAGACTAGGTACACACAGAACAGACTGTGGTAGAGTAAACACCAAAAGTACGAAAACAAAATAATGATTTAATTATTTTGAAATATCCATAACTACGTCGGCATTTGCGGTTGATTGTAACTTTTTTCTGTAGGAAATTTTTATCATCATTATAATTTAAACCACTGATTATCAAACCAATTAACCACTTAAACAATAGAAATGTAAAGCGTTCATTGAACTTCTGCCGCGAGCTGATTACATAGCTTAATAAAATAATCGCACTGGAGACTGCTGCCAATCACTGAAAGTAACGTGTAATTGAATTACATCACACATTTGGAAGCTAATAGAAATAATTATTCGTACATAATTGCTTATGTAATGTTCTTTCTACTGTAAGCAAATGATAATATATGCAGTTAGTGCATTATGTACAAAATAGGAACTCGAAGCATGTTAAAACACCACTCGACTTAATACTAAATTACTTACCTATAATTATCGAGTTGTTTACAACATTCAAGTCACTAATAATACAGTGTCAAATTAAATTAGTTAGCGAAATTCCGCAAACGATGGGTATCGATATCTAAACGCGATAAAACAAATAAAATACTGGTAATTTATGTACCTACTTAATAAGTAAGATATTTTCATATCTATGCAAAGAGACTGGTACTCTACTAAAGACTACACACCTGTGAACAAGGCTTTACGTCCAGTGAAAGTCATCATTTAATGACATAGTAACACAAGATCGAAGCTCGCCGTAAATGCATTCACAAAAACTTGCATCTACGCACATATGAATTTGTACTACATTTACTACACAAAGTAAATTGGTTCTTCTATTACTATGATAAGAACTATATTCGTATGCACATTTTTGGCAGGATAGTGAATGACAGTTTGTCTACTCGAAGATGTAGGTAAAGGTATCATGTAATTACAGACTCTGTGGTTCACAGATCACGGACTCAATTATTATCGACCTCGCCATTGCCCCTCAATTAAATCATTAACAGGTATCACAACGGTACATATGTATAATTTAATCAGACGTTTTCTATCTCTTACTGTTATAAAATGTAAAATCTGCCATGTCAACAAACTTAAAAAGTCGACGCCGGTATAAATTCACACAGATTCCACGTTATCAAATGACGTAATGCAAAAATAAACATGAATGCCACAAAACGGTATCAGAATAAAAATTCAAACTTACTTTGATAAATCCTTTTTTGGCAATAATAACAACAACAAGGGTAACAAACAAGTTCGTTCACTTCGCGGGCACGGCGCGATACACGTGGTCTCTCACTGACACACAAACAGCGACTGGCACTCGACTCCACACCTCCAACCTCGTTAAACTTGTGCCGGAATAAAAAGTTAACTTTCTAAATTCGAATTTGCGAATCCATCGGACAGGTGAGGCCAGTGCTGCACCGGCGAAAATTATCGATTAATAGTTCCTAGCTTCCTACGAGTACGTCATTCAATCGCATGTTTGACTCAGCCAGTGAGAAAGGGCGCTTATTCTTAGTTTCATACAATGGAGGTCGCAGTTCAGAGGTTCCCTGCACCTTTTAAATGATTGCAGGTACTTATAACCTTGAGTAGGTACTTGGATAGGTACTTTGTTACGAGACCGAAGTATTACGTTTTTCAATATTACTTTAGGTATTGGAGTACTAAAATAAAATTAAAAAATCTACTATTATGTAATATAAATAAAATTGTTTCAATTTCCGTTAAAGGTTTATAGTTTGCGAGTAAAAAGTTTTACATAAAAATAACAATAAAACAAATACTTTCTCACAAGAATGTTGGCATTGCTAAAGATATATCTCTTGTTTAATATTCATTTTATTTTAACAAACTGTGATCCAAGCCAAAGAAGTGATGACTTGAGTGTCCGAAAACGTAAGTTAAGCAATTATTAAATGTAACGTTACTTAGGTATAAAATAATAGTCGCCAAAGGTAGACACCATAAATTTAGCCACTGCACAGGCCTGACCCCATCCATCATCATATTTTTTTGTATTTTTCTCAGTTCATGATATCAGTTCAGTTCATTCAGAGTTCAGTATCATGATCTGGCAGTTTGAGTAATTTATGCGGCCTACTCAAATGTCCTTTCTTTGATATTCTTCGTCGAATCGTTGAGCTCCTTAAGTTCTGAGTTGATCTGCACGATTGCGTGCACTGACTGGACAGGTCCATCACTCAATCTGTGTGGTTCTTTCCTCAAAAGACCACTTCAGATACCGATCTACTTAGCCTTCACGTGATCTGACCAAGATTTTGTTTGGACTTTAAAAGAGACTGTGACCTCTGAGTTTGTTTCGGCCTTTCTTCTAAGAGTAGTCAGATAAGAAACGCCGACCTCATTAATTAATAAAATAAATATTATTGACATGTAAAAGTGTTTGTACAAACCTACTTACAGAAATAATATCATTTATCAACCGGGCTCAAATCCAGACTACGGGTTTACACTGAGAAATTCCTAATGTAATAAACTAATAACTCACTAACATTTTGTCTAACCTGAGGATCAAACCTGGCAATCATAGACGCAATCCAGATTGCATAATCATAAACATTTTAATTTCAGTCGACAAAAAACTGATCGCAAAAAAACGTCAAGACACCCGCGACATGTGTAAGATGTTTAATTTGGAAGCTATAAGAGCAAGCCAACAAACAGAAGCCCTTCCCTTCAATAAATACGACAAAAGAAAAAAGGAAATAAAACTAAAAGAAAAGAAAGAAGAACTACAAAAGATAAAAACGCATAGGATCAAAAGAGCTGTGAATAATGTGAACCCAGCTTTAAACGTAGAAGATGAGCAAAGGGTTGAGACAATTGTCGATAAAATATACGATGACTTGCTAGAGAAGGGACAGAAGATTGCTTATAGACGCAAGGGAATGCCCAAGGCTGAAGTGAAAAGCTATAGCGTAAGTAGACAATTACAAACTTATAGAAACAGTACTTATGTAATATAAACAAATAAAAGTGTCTGTTTGTAATTTCAAAGTAACAGCGTTTTACTAAATGCATAATATGAAAGTATATACGAGTACGTTACTTATAACAAAAGAATAATTTTCAATAATTTTGTCTGTCCGTCTGTTTGTTCCGGTTAATCTCCGTAACGGCTGGACCGATTTTGACAGGACTTTCACTGACAGATAGCTGAAGTTTAAGGAAGCACATAGGCTTCTATTTGTCTCGGTAGCACGTTTCCGTGGAATAATTTCCGACAACAACGCGGGGGAAGCTGCGGGCAGCAGCTAGTATTGAATAAAAGAGACCGTATTTATCTCGTATGTTATCACCATCATCATCAGCCTATATTCGTCCACTGCTGGACGTAGGCCTCTCCCAGTGAACGCCACTGAGCCCGATCTTCGGCTCTCCTCATCCAGTCTCTGCCAGCCGCCTTTCGCAAGTCGGCACTCCACCTGGCCGGCGGGCGTCCCACACTACGTTTGCCTAAACGCGGTCTCCACTCTAAAACTAGTTTTCCCCAACGATTGTCGGTTCTACGAGAGACGTGACCAGCCCATTGCCACTTTAGCTTCCATTTCGTATGCAATGCATTTGAACAAGCTCTTAGTACAGATAAATAAATACGTAGCAACAAGCATCTACACTCGAGAGCAATGAATCCGGGTCACTTAAAGAATCCTAAAAATCTCGGAAACTGAAAATGCTAGGTTAATGCAATAAATTGTATTTAATAGACAATGTAATACTCCTTAAATGAAGGTATTAAAACTTCTTAGTTATTGTAAAGTTATATCATAAAAAAATCAAATTTGAAAAAGGGCCACTTTCGAAGATGGAACTACGAAATTACAGCATTTGGTTTTGCTTTTGTTTGTAATCTGTCATTTATGTGGGTACATAAACCATGTTGATAGTGCTCTATATTCATTATTCAAGCTGAAATTATGTCGCTTACGCCTGAAGAATGCACCAGAATACTTACAATGCTGGAAACCGGCCGGAGTCAGCGCGATACAGCCAGGACTGTCGGTGTGTCGCTGTCAACAGTACAAAGAGTTCTCCGACGTTACGAAGAAACTGGTTCTAACCTACGCAGACCAGGAACGGGCAGAACCAGGTGTACCACAGCACGAGAAGACCGATACTTGGTGAACACCATGCTTCGAAATCGCTTTCTCACAGGAACTGAACTCACCAATCAGTTTCGACGCCTCGGAGGAAGTAACCCAAGTGCATGGACAGTAAGACGTCGGCTTGCTGAATCTAACTTAAAACCCCTTAGACCTGCAAACGGCCCTAAACTGGAGCGTGGGCATCGTATTTCAAGACTAAGATATGCCCAGAGCCACGTAAATTGGAGTATTGAAGATTGGTCAAAAGTTATGTTCTCCGACGAATCATAATTTATGCTCTACAAGCACGATGGAAGACACAGAGTGTATCGAAGACCAGGGGAAAGATTCAAGCAAGCATGCATCGAAGAAAAAGTAGCCTACGGTGGTGGGTCTGTACTTGTGTGGGCCGGAATTTCTTCTGAAAGTCGCACAGAGTTGGTGATCATAGAAAACGGCTCTTTAACTAGCGTAAGATATGTGGAAGAAATCCTCAATGATCACGTTGGTCCATTTATGGTCAATTTAGGTGAGGATGCTATATTTATGCATGACAATGCCCGACCTCATACAGGTAGGATTGTGAATGACTACCTTCAAGAGATGAACATTACTCGTATGGAGTGGCCAGCGCGCAGCCCGGATATCAACCCGATCGAGCATGCTTGGGACGAGCTAGGCAGATGCGTAAAACAACGAAACCCTCCCCCAATCACGCTTCGTGAGCTCAAAATTGCTCTCACAGAGGAATGGGAGAATACTCCCCAAAATCGTATAAGGAACTTGGTGTACAGCATGCCAAACCGCGTAAACGCAGTAATGGAAGCACGAGGAGGCAATACGAAGTATTAAAATTCAAGAAAATCGTAATAAAGTTCAAAAATTTCATGTTTCCTATTTTTGTTTTAAGGAGAGATCAGCAGTTTTTTTCTTTATGTAATTTTGTGTTAATAAAATGTATTTTTTTTTTACTTTCATTTAAGGAGTATTACATTGTCTATTAAATACAATTTATTGCATTAACCTATCATTTTTAGTTTCCGAGATTTTTAACATTCTTTAAGTGACCCGGATTCATTGCTCTCGAGTGTAGTTAGTTGTAGTACGTATTAGTCTTGATGTCACTTAGAGTTCAGCCAGCTACTGAAACAAAAAAAAAACAATACTTCTTCTTAACGTATTGTTGGTAATTAAAAAAGAGTCAGTTCAGAGTTTGGCTCCGCGTTGGCACCTTCAGTAGCATCCATCAGCTCCTGCAACGAGCAGGTAACAGGACACGCTGGACGCGATATTAAAGCCCCATTGTATGTGGATCAGCACCACATTTTCACTTCACCGTGGAGTCATCTGTGAATCTCCACCTGAGGAGGTTCTCCTTGCTTCGGCCTACCTGGTCCGGAGTCTATTTAAATTCTCAGGACCCCATATTACACTTGACTGTCGCTCCTACATACATTTTGGAAGATTTTTGGAATCTAAAAAATCATCCATCACTCTACTATAAACGGCAAAATAACTCTTTAAAAAAAATGGCGAATATAGTGCTAGCTGTTGCTTAAGCAGCTGCAGCTAGCTGTTCAACCTGATTTGGTCCACCACTTGTAGAATCATGTTTAGAGTATGACTAATACTTTTGTGTTTTCTTTGGACAATAAAGTTATTATTATTGCCTTACTGCTGAAAATGAGCCAATACATAACAATTTAAAAAGTTCGTGAGAATTATCTCAGTAAAATCAAGTTCATTGAAATAAAATGTAAAATTCCAGGCCACTTAATTATACGTAGACGCTTGCTTAAGTATATCTAAATTATCTTGGGAACCTAGTGACCTAAAAATCCATATTAGATATAAATACATATAAAGTTATTGTATCAAACTAAACAAAAAATTATTAGATTTTTTTGATCTACATTCAAACGATAGTCTATGTGGATGAAACCATGACGTTATTTCAAGGATGAGAAACTATAGTTTAGATACTCTTTGATTATTATATCCGTCTGTTTTTCCTAGCTCAATGGGTTAACCGAGATGACGTCTAATACGAGTAGATGAGATGAGACAGGGTGTTGTGGCGCGGCCTGGGAAAGGCCTATGTGCAGCAGTGGACTGCGATTGCCTGAGTTGATTGATTGATTGAAATTTATGGAAGAAAAAAACGAAATCACTAAATCACCAAATAAATTTGAATGAGGTCAGGAGGAATGACGACGCTAGGCCGCCTTCCACCGACATGGTCCAGATTCTACCCCTATTGCCATTTATATTTCTCTTTTTATTTCTAGTCGACCGCAAACAAGACCGGCAGAAGATTCCCCTTCGCGCCAGTCAGGATTGACGGACCCACAACCACCAAGAGGCCTCAATTCATACCCGATTTGTCTAAACCAGTTCGATTCGTCCAAGGCATCGTGCCTTATTTCATTGACTCTAGAACGTATGGTACAGTATGAATCGCAATAAATTTATTATAATTCCAAGAATTTAGGAAAAGTTTTATGGCTTCATATCCAGCACATCCTGGGCGGGCAGTCCCACTACAGACCCTGTTCACTTATCCTTAACGTACCTCCTTAAATTAAATTGTTAAGCTTATCAAATACATCTTCGCCTTTAAACTCTTGGGGAAAAAATCAACTATACATAATAAGCAGGACTCAAAAGCACACACAAGAATTCACAAGGCGCCACGACAAGAGTGCGTTTAAACTGTTGAACTGTTTATTCAATGGTTTTACTACATTGAGGTGGTATAATGGTCAGTAAAGCCAATCGCATATTACCACAGAATTTATAATATAATAGTACTAAACGACATTACAGCCGGAACTGGCCGCAGCGCAACACACTTTCATACAAAAACCTGTAGTGTGCGTTGGTTCAAAGAAAATGTAAGTGATGAAGGAAGATTTTTGCAATGCGTTATATTGCAGCGCAGCCTGCCGCAATAAAATTAACCTTTTACTCAAAAAATAATTAAACCTTCAACCTATTCATAACAAAAAACTTTCCAGACACGCATCTATCTGACACAATAATGAAAGCGTTTGACTACTTTGAGAAGGCGACCTGTATCCGTCTGCAGCGCCTCCGAGAGAGACCTACAGACCAGAAGTCACTGCAGAATGTCACCTGGCTGTACATCACCAACCCTTCCGGCATCCGACAGTGTGTACACAGCAATGAGAGGGTTGAAATTAAAGGGGTTCAGGTGGGTACTGCTGAAAGAGAAACAAAAGAATTAAATAATTTACCGCTATAATGGTACAACACTGTACATAACAACTACTATGAGTGCCTATACATTTTGATCAACACGACTTTATAGATTGATTTATATTGGTATACTATTTCAATCCGCATTTGAATCCTGTAGCATTTAAAATTGCTTAAAATAAAACGATCCACTTTCACTGGATTTCAGCGCTGGATTGAAATATTGAATTAATCTAATTAAACAGAGCTGCAATTTGCAAATAACCTATGATTATATGTATATTTGATATAATTCTAGGCTCTCCTTAGCGCATTCCCTTTAAACTTAACTTCCAACAAATTTTGAATGCCTCTACCACAGATGATTGTGTTCGGTTACGACTGCATGAGCCTCGGTGATATCGCCCACGAGATTATGCACGTGCTCGGCTTCGCGCATGAGCACGTACGTCCTGACAGAGACCAGCACATCACCATATTATGGGACAACATTAAACCAGGTGAGGAACTGACCATTGATTACTAAGATCCTAGGTACCTATTACTACTATAAAACATATGAGTGGTCGATGAAAGACCATGAACTACTAGTTGCACCAACATTATATTGTACATACTAATAAAAAATAACAACAATGTTTGTACCATCGTTTTCAGGATACCGAAAGTTTTTCGGAGTTCGCGATACGCCCATTGTTGAGAGTCTTCCTTACGACTACGCCAGCGTCATGCACTACCCACCACGAGCATTCTCCAAAAATGGCCAAGTCACAATTTTGACGGAAGTATATATTTTTTTTTCTTTCTTGGCCCAATGTTAACGGCACCGGCGGCGACTTAAGAGTTGTAGGTTCGAACCCAGACGCGTGTTTCCCTTTCCGTGTTCAACTGGCGACACCGGTCTCGCGAAATCCACACGCTTTTGTTTTACTACGGAATCCTACGATCCCGTGTTCAATTCGCGTCAACTGAGCACGCTTTTGTGATCAAGCAACGTTAAAAGAAGTTTTACAAAACAGTGTGTAATTGAATTGAACACGGTTTTTTAACCTGTCTATTCGAAACAAATCCGTACTGATTTAGCGCGTTCGTAAATGTTCGGGATAAATCGTGCGGGCCGAAGCAGGCGAGAGCGCCCGAAGTTGGATTCGCGCGCTTCTCATTGCAGTTTGTTACTGTGCGTTCAAGGTTATGTTTTGTTTACATAGTGCATAATGGAAGAGTTTAAAAGGGTTTTCAGTAATGTATAATATTCTTTTAATATAACGTTCATTTGTCCTAATATTCTTTTGACCTAAAATTAATGTTTAATGGGCACAGTTCTAGCCTTACTCAAATGGTACTTAACCAAACCTTAAAATATTCTATGCATGGCCTAGGGTGGGCTTGGTCGACGGAGCCCCGCTTGGCGGGGCTCCTACTTCTGGGTGGTTTATAAAAAAATAACCACGAAGGGGATGGCGGGGTCTATTCGCTCGCTTCGCTCGCTCACACGACCCCGCCATCCCCTTCTAACCTAACCTATCCGAGTCGGGGTGCCCTAAAGTTCAGTTCAACTGCACACGATTTTGTTAAACCTTACCCAGCGCCACTTGATCACAAAGGCGTGCTCAGTTAACGCGAATTGAACACGGGATCGTAGGATTCCGTAGTAAAACAAAAGCGTGTGGATTTCGCAAGACCGGTGTCGCCAGTTGAACACGGAAAGGGAAATACGCAACCCAGACTACATGGCGCTTTCATTTGTGTAAATTATTTCATCACCACTGCTCTCAGCAACGGCGAAGGAAAACATCATGAGGCAACCGGGATGTCCTACAAACAAAAATTCGAAAATATGTGACATCTACCAATTGTTTTCTTAAAAATACTCATCAAACTTCTTACCAGTTACTTATTCTCTTGAGTTGTTCCTACGGCCCACTCCACCAATTCGTCCGTCCCCAGCCAGGCATCAAAATCGGTCAACGCGAAGGTCTCAGCGAGATGGACGTGGAAAAAATAGGCATATTGTACTCAAATGAATGCATCAAACGCAATCGAGAGTACCTTTTGAAGACCTGTCCCAGTGTAGTAAAATCTGACACGGCACAAACAGAGGTCCCACAGCAGGAGATCGAGGATTACTTCAAAGATAGACTTTGGCCCTACGGTGTGGTTAATTACAAATTAAAAGATCTTCTGGAGTTCTGTAAGTTGTGTACCTATACGTTATTTTATTAAACTGGAGCTTATGATGTCCGTAGGTTACTTAATGAGTTAACATTTAACATAAAACACAATGACACACCAACCGATAAAAGCCAAAGTATGTTTACATTATCCAAATCGTTGGATGTTTTTAGAGGAACTATTGGAACCCCTAACTGACTGTTTAATAAATCTTGAACAAAGCAAACCTTATTGTGAGGACTTCAAATAATTGAACACTACTTTATATTCCAGCTTCCGAAGAGAAAGAAAACATAAATGCAGTCATAGTTCACTTAGAAAAAGAGACGTGTGTGGAATTCCGAGATCTTACCAGTTCAACAAACGCAGTGCCAGACGAGACATCATCGTCAGACAACAAATCCGATAGCTTTGAAGACGTCATAGCGCCCAGATTAGTCATATTAAGTATTTCTGGAGAAAACGAAACTAAAGCCGTGCTTCCGGACACTACGACGTCTAGTGAAGAAAATACACAACATTTTTTGAAGGAAACCTTAATTATAGATCCTGTTAAAACTGTCAGAAATGGTGTGAAGGTAAAGAATACTGACGTCAACGAAAATAATACTAGTATTGGCCTCAAAGAAAAGGATGCCAATATTGGCGTCAAGAAAAAGGATGCCAATCTTGGCGCCAAGGGAAAAGTTGCCAATATTGGCGCCAAAGGAAAGACTGTCAATGTTACCAGTAAGTGCTTTAGTGTTTGTGGATTTAAATGTTCCTATTTAATTGAAAACTGATTGCAAATCGCTGAATACGAGTTTGATTGCTGGCAAAAACTGCTGTATTCTAAGAACAGGGATTAGTTACGTATTTTACCAAAGTCCTTAACAGAGTAAATGATTAGATTTGAATATTAGGTACAGTCAGCGACAGGAGTCGATAAACAACTAGTGTATATTCAGTTAGATATATAATGAAATGCTGAAATAGGTACAATGTGTCGAATAATTTTGTATCAGTTTAAACGATGTGTAAAAGTAGCAGTGTTAATCGACTTTTGTCGCTGACCGTACCTGGCTGAACCCATGCCCAGCATAGGTATAGTTGAATTCTGATGATCGTAAGCGTATAGGTTATTTTGATTAAATAAAATGGTCCTCCAATCTCAGCGGAGACTAGCCATCGGCGCGAAAGATATTATAGTGCGCAAGTTTGTGAGCTGAAACAGGTGCACTCACTCTTCCTCCATTGATGGGACGGCAATCCGACACGACCAGAGAGAGATGAACGCAGGACCAACAGCTTGACGTGCTTTCCGAGGCACAGGGGTTATCAAACCGCCAACTTATAACTCCGGGATGTTATTTAGAAATTACTAATGGAAAACCTAATAACACTCCACCTGACCTGGAAATCAAACCCAGGGCGCCACACAACCCAAGTCGATTCCCGGCCACCGTAGGCGCGGGCTTGCGGACGGCGAGCAATGGGTAGCTCGCCGTCCGATTAGAACCAGGCCCGGGTCGACGGAGCGTTCTGTTCCACGCGCGGGAAAGGAAGGTATTTAATGATTTCCAACCAGCAAAAAAAAAAACAAGCCCACGCAACCAGCATTTGATACCGTCAAAAAATCAAAATCATTCATAACTTAAGTAATTAAAATTCATTACGATGATTCACCGTGCGGCTAAGAAAGCGTTTGAAATGTAGCTGGACTGAAATACACAGTTATGAAACCAAGCGCAATCTGATGTAACGATAGTGTTAGAGCTGCACGCGATCAAAAGAAAGTTGCGTTTTATTTCACTACATTAATATGCCTTTACGTTCTGTTGTTCTCTTTGTGTATTCAGCCTTTAGCGAACATCCATCGTTAGACAGTGGTGTACACACGGCTACACATCAAGCTATACACGGTGATTTTTAAATCACTGTTAACCTTTTAGGAGGTGAAATTACTCATTATTATAAATAACTTTCACTATGGGACCAACCACGAAGTAGCAATAAAAATACATCTTTCATACATTTTCATCGGGTAAATATTGCATTTTTGTATGAAACTGCAGATATTTTATTTTCGACATTTCAGAGTTGGTCTCATAGTAAAAGTTGCGCATAATCATGAGTACTTTCACAGAACAGATAAAGAGGTTAGAAGGGCCTTGTGGGCGGGGCAGGCACGCCGCACTTATGAGCAAACGCTCAAAAGTCAACCGAAATTTGTTTCACGGGCTAACAGTCGCGCTCATATTGTGACAACGTACGACGCTCCGTGAAAAACCAAGAATTATGCCGTCTTGCGCTATTATAACGTGTCGGAAAAGAAGACAGGTGTGTAGTGTAGCCCGGGAAGGGATTTCTTATCACCGGTAAGTCCAAAAACCTTAAAATACAAGTGATATTTGTAATTATTACTATAGTATTATGTAGTTTGTAGATAAAAACGATACAATCGCAACAGTAGTTGCAAAATTATACATTGCTTGCAATGCATGGGTAGCATCTTGTACTAGATCAGTGATCGAGCAATGTATTGCGTTCACTGCGAACGTCGCGTACGCCTAGCCAAAGCTGAAATTCGGCGAAATCCATGCTTATCGATAGTGTTGTACCAAGTTGTAAATAATGTCGATATTAAGTATGTGTGTTTGATACAGCTGATTATTATCAGTAATATTATAATTAAAATAACTTTGTTTACTATCACCAATTATTGTTTATAGTGCGTTTTTAATTTAGTTTCTGAGTAGGTTTTCAATCTCCGGAATATTAACAAACATATGTTGACAGCAAAGATTTTGCGCAGCTTCGTCGGAACTGAATTATTTAGCAACATTAGTAATCATCAGGTTGGTATATATCCTACTGCAAACCATGTTACAGACCTAACTAAGGCTATTATTGGAAAATATATTAATTTAAGATTGCACTTTATTTTGAAAAAATCGAATTTAAAAGATAGCAAAGCGCATGTTACTTAATAAATTCGTATTATTTCAGGGACAATAATAAAATCAGCATTTAAATTGAGTTTAAATTATTGTTCAATTTTAAAATATTCTAGTATTTTTTAAGTGAAAACTTCTTTAGGCGCGTTGAGCACTTTTTTTGGTGAACAAAATCATGGAACTCGCGTCATCGTCACCGAACGCTTTCCATGAGCTTTAAGTATACTATGTATATATGTGTACTTTTTGGATGAACAAAAAGCGTGAAACTCGCGTCATTGTCACCGCACGCTTCCCATGAGCTATATGTATACTGTGTATATATGTACATAGATATATCTCCTTGCGTTATACATTATATATATATATAAATAAATTAGCAAAAAACCAAAGAAAATTTGAATTTCGCGGCTATGTTAGATGTTCCCCCTTAATTTGACAGTATTAAGGAAAAATTTAAATCTTCATTAAAAGAGGTGAAAGACACAATTAAAGGACTAGACATAGGGACCAATTAGTTCAACCAGGTTTCAGACTGGCTAAAGTATGTAGATTCATCCTTCATGGGGTACTGTTTAAAATGTTACAATAAAATACCTCCCCACATATTCCAACTGAATGAAACGAAATTTAAATCTTGTCTAAAACGCACACTATACAGCCAAGCATATTATAAGTTGGGGGATTATATCGCTGACAAAAATGCTTGGCTCAGCGCTGGTCCTGCTCTACAAGAGCGCCTAAACGAATCGATTAGCATTCGAAAATATTGTGAGCTGATGAAGGTTGTACAATCTATCTTTGCATTGTATAAATTCAATTTCTTAGTATTGTATAATTGCATAGCACGTGTGAGCACTATGTACCTACTATAAAACTTACTGGGTTCGTCTTTCATTGACTTGAATGTGGCACAGGTAATTTCTTAGCTGCCACGGCTTATTTGAATTGCTGAATGGTTTTTATTTATTTATTTATTTAACCATTTATGTACACACTTATATAAACAGACAAGAAGAAAATAAGAGAAAAATAGGTACAAAGGTGATGCTTATTTCTAATGAAATCTCTTCCAGCATACCTGCGATAGGATAGTAGATTTAGAGATGTAGACAGCGTGTGTAAGAGTAAAAGAGAAAATAAAATACATAAAATCAAAAACAATTCACTTAATAAAATAAAACAAATAATATGAGAATATACATACATACATACAAACATACATACATACTTCTAAAATAAATAACACTAGAATATTAATATATACGCAACTATGACGAAGTGGAAAGATAGTGTTCTTTCACTCTTCTTTTAAAAACTGCAACAGTTTGGCAGTCCCTAATGTCAGGCGGAAGTGAATTCCACAACCGCACCGCGTGCACAGTGAAGGAGTAGGAGTAAAAGTCGGTGGAGTGGGGAGGGGACTTAAGGAGGTTTCTAAGATGCGACGTGCAAGGCGCATCTGAAGGTCGGGCGTAGGAAAAACGCTCCCGCAGATAGGATGGCGTTTTAGGGTTGTGAAGGAGGTTGAATAGCAGACACAATATCCGAGAGTTCCTGCGAAGTCGAATGGGGAGCCACTTGAGTATCTTGCGAAAGCTGGAAACGTGATCATACTTTTTAAGGTTGAAAACAAAACGAATACATATATTCTGCAAACGCTCAAGTTTATTTAAAAGCTCCTCGGTGGCATCCAAATAACAGGCATCGGCATAATCTATGATGGGCTGAATGAGAGTTTGAGCAAGAGAGATTTTGGTGTTCAAGGGCAAGACGCTCTGGAGACATTTCAACGAATGGAACGTGTAATGCACTTTGCGACTGACTTGAGCAACATGGGCAGTCCATGATAAATAGGAATCCATGGTCACCCCCAGATTTTTGACCGTATGTGCGTATTCAATCTGAACACCATTCAGACAGAGTGGAGACAGCGACGCAACATCGAGCCTATTCCGCATATACCTGCCGCCAATAATCAAGGCCTGGGATTTCTTAGGGTTGATTTGCAGTCCAAAAGACCGCGACCACTCGCTAATCAAATCCAGGTCGCTGTTCATGGCAGACACGGCTGCTTCTGCATCTTCCCTTAAAAAATGATTGTAGAGCTGCAGATCGTCGGCATAGAGATGGAAGCAGGAAGAGATGACACTGGTGATAGAGTTAATGAAAATAGAAAAGAGAAGAGGAGAGAGAACGCCGCCCTGAGGCACACCTGCGGAAAGAGAGCACCAATCAGAAGATGCCTCGCCGAGACGAACCCGCTGCGAGCGGCCCTTAAGATAGGAGTCAAACCAACTAATGGTGGAAGAGGAGAAATTTAAAGATTTAAGGATCCCTAGAAGGATGTCAAAATCAACAGAGTTAAAGGCACTGCTAAAGTCGAGAAGTACAAGTAAAGTAAGAGATTTGTGATCCATAGCCCAGCGGATGTCATCAGTAACTTTCAAAAGAGCCGTTATTGTGCTATGACCAGGTCGAAAACCAGATTGAAGAGGACTCAGTAGGTCATTTGTAGATAGAAAGGCAGAAAGTTGTTGATGAACGATATGTTCAAGAACTTTAGAGAGATATGGGAGAATAGAAATGGGGCGGAAATCGGTGGGTAAGACCGGCTTAGGAATTTTGGGTAAGGGGATGATATGAGCTTGTTTCCAGGCCTCAGGGACAGTACAAGAAAACAAGGAGAAATTAAAAATGTGGGTCAAGACGGGAAGTAGTGTGGAGAGGATAGGAGAAATCATTCTTGAGCAAAGATTATCGTTACCAACTGCAGTAGAGGAGATAGCACAAATGGACTTTTTGACCTCAATTTCACTCACTGGCCTTAACTCAAAAGAAGAACACTGCGGCACTGACAAACAAGAAAGCTTATTTAACGTAGTTGATTTGACGTGCGGATCCAAAGTAACAGGAGGATGTGAGAAATGTTTGTTAAGAGCACACACGTCAGTGTCATTACTGGAAGCGACTGGAGACTTGCCAATGCCGACAGTTTTAAGAAACTTCCAGACTTCAGAGGAGTTGCGGTTGTCGAGAGAATTATGGAAGTACCGTCTCTTTGCATCTCTACACATACGCCTGCAGCGATTACGCAGCACTTTATACGCATTCAAGTTGCGCTCGGAAGAACAGCGTTTTAACCTCCTTTTGGCTCTGTCCCTACTTGCCATCGCATCCTTAATGGCAGGAGTAAGCCAAGGAGCCGGAACATATTTGACTTTGACTCGACGGATAGGGGCATGCCGGTCATAAAGGCTGAGAACAGAGCTGCAAAAATTGTGAATCATATCGTTGATACATGAGCTCTCCAAGACGTCCGTCCAGTCAATGATATCAGCATCACGCAGTAATGCCTCCAGGTCAATGCCCTTGTAGTTCCGAAGGAAAATATATTGCGGCTTACGCTTAGGAGGGCGAATCCTGTAGGACATAAAGATGAGGTCGTGGTAAGAAAAACATCTATCACATTTATCTTTTTATTACGGACACTTTTAACGTGCACGTCTTTCTACATCGTTCTCACATGTATTATTTCAACATGAATGATGTAACCACTTTTTTGTAACAATATTTCGATTTAAAAGAGTGTCCATGGAGTGTCTTGCCCGTTCTTCTCCATAGGTACCTACTACGCTTTGGAATGGGCAACTAGCTTCATCTTTCTGACTGACCGAACCCTTGACAATTCAAAAGTGCCTGTAGTTGGTTTATTTGAAATAAATGCTTTGAGTTTGAATTATTTATATGTATTTAGGAAGTCCACACTAATTGTCCCCCTCTTCCCGGAAATATAGAGAAAAATTGCTAACTTATAAATTACAGTAATTTTATCGATATAAGTAATCGACCTTTTGGTCGCCGTAACATGCGTGAGAAATAAATTACCTTTTGCGCGTGAGTGAGTGTACGTCAAACGCAGTGTTTGTATTAGTGTGACAACCAATAGCAAACTCACTATCTAAGTGCGTGTGGTTTATTTGTGTGTGTAATACGCGTACGTATTGGTCTCTTGCTTGTAGTGGAGTTAAGGAGTGGGAGACAAGCGGCGACAGGCGTTCTAATACAAATCAGGAACTATTTCCTTTCTAACCTGTTTTATCTGTTCTGTGAGTACTTTCACGCCCTGAAAGGTTAACAGTGAATTAAAAATCACCGTGTATATTTCCAGTTTACGCTGACCTCTCTTTGTAAGGTAATCCTATACAATACGAGATCAGCTTATACTGGAAACTTGTAGCTTGATCTGTAGCCGTGCGTACCTACAGTGCACCCACATTTCGCCAGTTATTTATTTATTTAACCATTTATGTACACAGACAAGAAGAAAATAACAGAAAAATGGGTGCAAAGGTGATGCTTATTTCTAATGAAATCTCCTCCAGCATACCTGCGACTGTGATAGGATAGTAGATTTAGAGATGTAGACAGCGTGTGTAAGACTAAAAGAGAAAATAAAATACATAAAATCAAAAACAGTTCAATTAACAAAATAAAACAAATAATATGAGAATATGTATACATACATAAATACAAAAATACAAACATACTTCTAAAATAAATATCGCTAGAATATTAATTACAGGGTTATTGGTAAAACACCATCAACCTCTTAAGGGGTCATTGCACTCATCATTATGAACAACTTATAGATTATTATGAAATCGCGAAAAAAAATCAGCTGGTCCCTAGATTTTGACGAGTTCTGCAAACATAAATGTAGGTAACAGCAAATTTTTTTTTCGCGATTTCATATTTGGTCCCATAGTAAAAGTTGTTCATAATGATGAGTATAGTGACCCCTTAAGAGGCTGATGGTGTTTTACCAATAATCCTGTACACGGAACTATGACTAAGTGGAGAGATTCTTTCACTCTGTAATGTTTAAGTCCCGTGTAAAAGGGGGCCATGAACCGGGCACAAATCCAGAATCCGGGTTCCTACTGAGAAATTCCTGGTAGAACAACCCAATAACACTTTACCCGACCTGGGAACCAAACCCGGGACTTCGTACTCAACGGTAGCGCTTGCGGCCACTAAACCAACGAGGCAATCAGTATAATGAACATTTGTTGAAAAAACATTCCAGTATTTACCTATTTATTTATTTAACACTAATGTACAGAGGCGGACTTAATGCCATAGGCATTTTCTACCAGTCTACCTTTGGGTGATGCAGAGACAAACAGTGGCAGGTGAAAATTTTGGAATAAATATTTTTAAATATAAAGATACGCTTACACCTATTAAGACTTTAAGGGCTGATTTCACCAAAGTCAGACATATTTTATCCGTGGAATAAAATTGACGTCTGACAGTTCTAGTATGGAAGAACTGTCAAAAATCCAAAATTTATTCTCACGATAAGACTTATTCTAGGTATAAAAGATTGGTGAAAATCGCCCTAAATATAATATAAATATACTTAATTACATACAAATATAAGCACAAATAAATGTCGATACATACATGAATATACTAAAAACAAATAATATAAACAATGAGAAAACAGTACCGTTGTGATGATCAGCTTCTTGCGAATGTGCTCGCGAAGTATATTTTCTGCAATTACTTACTTACTTAGCAATACTCTGATTTACCATTGGTCAATATTTTGTTCATATTATCCCGGTTGATGGTATAAGGCCCACTCCCTATTACAAGGACCTTAAATATAACTGGCGAAGGCGAAATGGGGTGGATTATAGGCGTGATGTTATATTATTCTCCAAATGTTTATAGCCTTCCGTTGTTGGTAATTAATTATGAACACTCTTATGTAGTTTTTATTCTTTAGAATCAAGTTCACTCTTTTCATTCTCTAGCTATGTACACACAGCAGCGGGTCAAGTTACCACAAACTGTCAAATTTTCTCATTTTATTTAGAACTTAACCTTCAATATTTTAAGGTTTAAAATAATTTGGAGTAATTTGACAGTTTCGTGAAAACCTGATGTGCTGACGACTGTAGCTAGGTGCGCTGTTATAATTAGGTACTATTTCAATGTATGTCGTTTGAAAAGCACGTGCCTACATGGTTACCTACTTGTAGTTCGAGGTATATCCGTCAGGAGGTGATAGCGGCGCCAAAAAGCAAAAAGCAAAATTTAACCCACCATATATGTATGGCCGAAATTCAATTTGTTTTTTTTATAACGAGACAGTAATTTTTGAGGCGTAAAATGAAAATATTGGTAAGATATTGTTCTTAAATCGCTTTAATTATTTTGTTGACTTAAGTACTTTTAATTATGTTCATAGCTTAATTGTGTGCCAGCTACAATATCAATATGTAGTTTATATTTTATTTGGAATTAAATGTCAAATTTTGGGTAAATATCAAAAACCCTCGAAAAGTATTGAATTTCGGCCGTACAAATGGGGGGTCCAATTTGTTGCATTTTAGCCCCCCTTTCAGCTCCTGACGGATATACGTCGAATTACAAGTGAGTGACCCTGTATATCGGCGCCTTTTAGTAAGTAGTATCAAATTCTACAATAACAGTTAGCAAAATGATTAATGACGCCATTTTCTTTCCCATAACTTAGTTAAGCATGACCTATTAACATGGGGTTCAATATTTCTACAGGCAAGCAATCCGTACTTCGAAATAAGAGAGCGATTCCACCTTCTCCATCGAGGAGACATGCCACCAGCATACTGGTGTTGTCCCGGTCACCAAAGCCAGGCTGCCACTGTCCCCAACCTGGGAAACCTGATGGAAGCTATGTAATTATTGTAACTCCTCTATCTCACGTCAACTAGGTGGTCAACAGTAAAATTGCATAAAATGAACACGGGAGCATTACAATACACCCCAACTGCGTTACACGCTTTTATCACAATCTGGAGGATTTTGAAGGATATTCCTCGTGAAAACCTACGACGTGCATCGTAAAAATTCACGACATGACGTCACAACGTGTCACGATGCAACGTCGTATCGTGTGTATGTGTTTCAGGGCTCGTACACATAAACACGGTACGACGTCGCATCGTGCTACGACGCGGCATCGTTTCACGATGCAACGTCGTATTTTGGGTATCTACATACGACGAGCACTTTCCGGGATCCATTTTCAAGGCGTTATATTTCTTCTTAAAATGACACTCGTTATTCATATTTGTAAGAAATGGATGTATCCAGTATCTTCTGTGTACCTATCTGTTTCTTCTTTTTTCGTCTTCTTTATATCAGCACACGTTCACGTCTAGTGCAGTCCATTTTTGGACATTTACTGTGACCGACCACACGACGAAATCGTGGCACATTGCGACGATACGACGTCGCATCGTGCAACGATGCCGCGTCATAGCGCGATGCGACGTCGTATCGTATTTATATGTACGAGCCCTGATCAGCCCTATAGTACATAGCGTACTTAGGTAGTTTTCACGACATTACGACGTACCGTTTATATATTCTGTGGTACCGTGCATCGTATTACGATGCGACGTCGTGTCGTGAATTTTTACGATGCATGTTGTAGATTTCAACACACACGACACGACATGACATCGTGGCACGTTGCGACGTCGTGCCACGATGCGATGTCATATCGTGTTAATTTTTAGCCCTTATCCATTGCTTCATAGTTCGTATGTTTTAAAAATAAAATATTAATGGTCGACAACATAAATAACGCAAGGAATATTGTTGGATTATCAAAATGAATTGAATTGGCATTGCAAGAGTGTTTGTTAGTCAGCACCAACTGCCAACTTACTGACTACCTAAAACTAAGCATATTTTATCATATAATTCGTGCCGATATGAGAGAATAAACATTTCTTTTAGGAAAACTTGATAACTACTTCACAATACTTGACTTTGATATAATGTGTGTCGTAATACCTACTAATCACCAACACGCAACGAGCAAATTAAAGTTTTAACCAATCAAAGTAATATTAAGCCTAGAAACTTCCATCTGCAGAATGTATTAAGGTCAAATTATTCCACAATTCTCCAAATGATAGCAAATTGCCAGAAAATGTCCACCTCTAATAGATAGAGTGCTTGAAGTATTAATAATTAAATTAAATGAATAACCAGATCTTCACACAGGATATATTTACACTTACAGGAGTTAATGATCAATACGGACTGCTTCAACTCTGTTAACGACTTGCTACATCTGTTTGTGCACGTGCTGGGTTTGGACCACCAGCACAATATGCACGACAGGGATTCCTACCTACACATCGTGTGGGACCAACTTACTGAGGGTACTATACTCCATCTTTAGCTTAAGCATAGCATTATCGGCCTTTAATGTTCCCACATCTAGGACACAAATCTACTCTCTGTGAGATGGAGTGAGCCTGTAGTGTAGCGGTATCTACATCGCCACATGCGAGCTGCGCGTCATACTGACGTCACGCAAATCCTGCATCGCGCAAGCAGAGTTTACCGCGCGACTAGCATATAAATAACTTCCCGAGATCAATCATCGGGCAGTTGCCCACCAGACAAGACACCCGTCTGGTCGGAGGATCCTCCCTTTTCTTTGGAGGTATGAGTGAACTTTACACCCTGTTCCTCGTACCTCTATAAGCCGTAATCCACCACACGGGCCCAGTACGGGTTGTTATATGTCACATACCTACGATTTTTTGGTTCTGGGACATGCCGGTTTCCTTACGATGTGTTCCTTCGCCGTGGTGATGCACTGCTCTCAAAAAGTAAAGTGCTTGATCAAAACTACTAAGCAATTGCTTATCGAACGTTCCTTGACTCTGCTAATTCCTGCATATATTCACTTTTATATACCTACTAAATTCGCAGTTTTTCGGAAGTGATCGTGTCTGACGAATTGAACCTTAAGTTATGTTGTACCGTAATATTACTTAATTTGAACAGACGTAAAACAAGAAATGAAGAGGAAGCTGCCACCGGCTGCATCCGTGGGCTTCCAGTACGACTACCAGAGCGTGATGCATTACCCCTGGCTGCAGATTAAGAATGGAAAGACTAATATCATGTACCCTATATGGGTAAGTGTAGCCTGCTTCTTCATTATCATCTTTGAAAGCTTTGTCACTTAACTAAACTAAACTTTTGGCAAACGCTTACACGGGCAACTTAAATTGCTCAATTCTTGACAATATTTGCCAAATGGTTCCACTACCACTGGAAATTATTGACGGTAATAATTATTGTTGAAAAAATTACCCGGTATAAGCGTTTGTGTGCGGGACTTCGTTACTGTATTTTTTTTTTGTTACAGAACGATGGCTGGGCAATGGGCCATTGGCAGGGCCTGAGTTCAACAGACGTCCAGAAGATTAATCTTCTGTACTTCAAACAATGCCTGCTGAGGAAGCAACAGGCTGCAGATGTGGAAAAAAGGTCGCAAACCCAGTAAGAGACCAGGAAGATGACGAGCAATCAGACCACAAATCAAACGCTGATGATGAACTCAAATCCCAAAAATAAACTAGTTATAGAAAACAAATATTTATTATTATTACCTACCAGCTTTTGCTCGCAGCAGAAACGACAAAAATAAAAAGTATCCTGCGTCCTAATCTAATCCTATATCCTATCGACCCGTGTGCCAAATGTTATCTAAATCTAAAGAAAAAAAAGACAATACGTTTATTTGCGGTATACATAACACAGAGAAGAAACAAAACACAAAAAAGAACAAGTCGAGGGAAAATATGCGTCACCTCCACGCAAAACGGCCATCGCTCAGCATAATGCTACGACCCTATGCCAGACAGAGCCCCAGCGCTGGTTTTCAGCTACAGCCGGCGCTGACGTGATGACGTCAACCGGTGCAGCATACGAAAAGAAAAAAAACACAAAAATCCGGATATTTATAATATTACTAGGAAGCATGTAGGATAGGATAGCTTATAATAATGAAAGGGCTATAGCAAAGTAACACGTCGGTCTCTAATATATAATTAAATGTTATTAATTCATGAAAAATTAACGTAATCTTGTAATCTACCGAAGCCTGAAAGACTAGGGTACTTGCGTAATCGGGGATTTACACAACGTCGATTTTCGCCGTGTGGCTGGTCGCTTACCAAATCGCCTCGAAAGCCGAATCGCCCTCCCATTTACACAGGTCGATAAAAATAGCAGCTCACTAGTTCATTTTGCATCAAAATGTCGAGCTTCATTGGGCGGGCGATCGCCTGCGATAGTGCATTTTCACGGTCAATTTTAGTCACCCGTCGACGCGATGACGGCGCGATGCGACCGGTCGCATGCGGCAGAAATCTACTCTACTTAGAAATGTGGGATTCCAGTCATCTGCGGCCTAGCCGAATTGCCATTTAGACAGTCTATTTTCGCTCCGCGGCGAAAATCGTGCGGCTATAGTCACCTGTGTAAAGCCCGCATAACACACGTAAAATGACCATTAGTCGCAATAAGTTTCTTTTTGACAGTTCACCCACGTTCATTGCGTTACTTAGGTACGTTGTTGAGCAGACGATTTTTTCAAACTATGAAGCAATGGATTAGCAATATCCTTCACAACTCTAGGATTGTGATTGAAAGTGGGTTACATAATTAGGGTGCAGCCCGGCTTATCTTAAGCGATCAACATTAGGGTAAGCAAATCAGTAGGGCATAAAAGACAGATTTTTAAGTTTAGGTTTTGTAAGATTTAAAAAAAGAAAAGCAAATACGGACATTAGGAATTTATGATCTCGTGAACTGAATCACTTTATTCAGATTCTTCTCCTGGTTTCTGAGCTGGCTCACCATCTTCATCCTCTTTCAGGACATTCTGGCACGTTTGGATCAGGTTCCCAACTTTGCGCTTGTTGCACTCGTGACCGAAAGCTAGCCGCAGTTTCATGACGTCGAGTTGCGATAAGTCGTCCGACGGGGCTATCATTAGGTCCGATACCTGAAAATGGAGGTATTTTGAGCAGATTAAGGATACAGAAACTCGATGCAAGCGGTCGTTTGAGCCTATGATGTACCTATAGAGGTACGAGGAACAGGGTGTAAAGTTCACTCATACCTCCATAGAAAAGGGAGGATCCTCCGACCAGACGGGTGTCGTGGCTGGTGGGCATCTGCCCGATGATTGATGTCGGGAAGTTGTATATGCTAGTCGCGCAGTAAACTCTGCTTGTGCGATGCAGGATTTGCATGACGTCAGTATGACGCGCAGCTCGCATGTGGCGATATATTAGATATCGCTACATACCTAAGTATGGTGTACAGCTAAGCATTATACCAACACGATTCTCGATCGCCTCTAGCTAAATAAGAGCAGCTATTAGTAGTTAAATTCCGGCCTGACTCAATTTTTAAGATGGCCATCGACACGTAGGTATATAAGATAAAGTGGTCTTTAACCATAAGTTAGGTCTTCCATAAGCCTGCCAATGCATAGATGATTCAGTTAAAATTACACGAACTTCGAGCTTTCGCTGAAAACTACTGTCGATATTGATTTGGGATATATAAAAATCCCGCTGAGTTTTACCGTCGTGATTTTTGGCAGGCGAATCGAGCCGGAGTAAAGTAGAGAAATCGATAGAAAATCGTATTTACGACACTGTTCAGTAATCTTACCTCTTTATCTTAGTTTTGAAATGCATTAAAACTTTATTGAGGAAGTGTTCGACGTTGATTTCACAAATCTATACTAATATTATAAAGTGGTAATATTTGTTTGTTCGTAAGTTTGTATATAGGGGGTATCTCTGAAACTACCGGCCGGATTAAAAAATATATTTTTGCATTTTGTAGGCCAACTCTTGAGGAAGATTATAAGCTATGGTCCTTACATATGAAATTGGCGTTTGGTATGGAAAAAGCTAAACGATTAGTTAAAATGAAATTATTTTAATTAATCAATCAAAGTATGTGCCATTGTTATCTATGCACTTTCACCATTTTATCGGCAGTTCACTGATTCCTTTGCTGAAAAAATTGTGGGAGCGAGAATCTATAAAATCTTTGAAGGCGGTTTTGACAGCCTCATCGGAATTGATGTTTTTTCCTTCCTTCCAAATTCCGGAAAAAGTGGTAATGTGTTGGAGCAAGGTCCGGGGAGTACGGTGGGTGTCGGAGATGTCCCAATCGCAGCTCCTCTAATTTAGCGACCGTCTGTTGTGCAGTGTGTGGTCCAGCGTTGTCCTGAAGCAGCAGTGGTCTAGAGAAATTAACCAGTCTCGGTTGTTTAACGGCTAGCTTTTCCATCATGGTTTGCATTTGTTGATAATACAGATCTGCCGTAATCGTCTGGCCAGATCTTAGGAAGCTGTAGTGGATTACACCAGCACTGGTCCGCCAGACACTTACCAGTACCTTTTTCTGAGTCAACTTTCGCTTGGGGGAGTATTTGGCCGGTTCTCCTGGGTTCAACCATTGTGATGAACATTTCCGATTATCGTACCCGATCCATTTTTCATCACAAGTACCGATACGATTCAAAATCCTCTCGTTATTGTGACGGTTGAGTAATTTAACGCAGCACTCGAATCGTATTTGCTGGTTTGCTTCACTCATTTCACGCAGTAACTACCCATTTTTCGAGCTTTTTCACTTTGCCAATTTGTTTCAAGTGAATTATAATTGTTTTATCACTCACGCCGAAGCCTGCCGCTAACTCTGACGTGGTTTGCGATGGATCCGCTTCCACGATCACGTTTAATTCTTCATTAACAACTACGGTCTCCGGCCGTCCACGGGGTTAGTTCTGTAGGTCAAAATTTCCAGAACGAAAACGTTGGAACGGAAAGTGTACTGTGTTTTCTTTTACGGTAGCTTCCCCCTGCACATCATTAATCCTTCGAGCTGTTTCTGCAGCGCTGGTGCCACGGTGGAACTCGTATTCGTAAATAACCCGATATTTTAAGTTTTCCATATTTTACAACAGAACGATGTCAAAGAAAAATCAATTGGCGAGAAAACAAATGACTCGCTAAATTGGAAGCACAAATATGCAAGCCTAAATTTGAAATAAAAAATTAAATTTGGAATTCCTAACCAAACGCCAGATATTTGAGATCAAAGTGGCCAGTTTGACAAAACGTCAATTTCATATGTAAGGAGCTAATATATATATATATTAACATCACGCTACGACCCTTAGCGAGCAAAAAGAAAAAAAGTCAGAAAGAACGCTATGCGAAAACGAAGTGATAGCGCGGGCAGGTGATGCGATGTGACGCTGTGGATCGGGGGCACGAGAAATTTCATGCGGACGAAGTCGCAGGCAGAAGCTAGCTTTCAATAAATTAGAAACTAGTAAACTGTGAAACATTTCACCATAGCAGCTACAACCACATTATATTTAATAGCTTATAACTTTACCTGTATAGGCATTTCGCACTTTTTTTTCCTTAGAGGATTTATCAGAGCTCTAGCACCTTTAACAAAATTATTACAATCTCTGGATATATCCTGAATTCCAGACATTTCCCTTGTCGCCTTACGCTGTCCACATAACATTTTTTGACATTTCAACGTCGTTTTTGGCATTTCAAGATCTCTAAGGAGAAGAACGGGCAAGAAATTCCAAGGACACTCTTTTAAATCAAGATATTACAAAATCCTGGGTACATCATTCTTATTGCTTCTATAATTTAAGTGAAAACAATGAAACAATTCAAAATATAAGATTAAAAATAAGCTGTGGCAGTTAAGAGATGACCAGTCTCAACCGACGGCACCCGTTCACGAATATGACCATATGACGCGTGGAATGACATGACATTTCTCCTAGTTGTCTAAGGTCGGATTTTTCAATAGTCAGATATCTTTTATCTGAGGAATAAATATTGTGGTTTGACAGCTTTTGTATGGAAAATATGTCAAATTGTCAGTCAGATAAAAGTTATCCGACTATTGAAAAATCAGCCCTTAATGTCTTAAATTGATCAACTTACACTTGAGCAACGGCTACAAATACATACCAATGGTAATATAGTAGCTGCGCCGTTGAGACTGTAGGCTCGATTGTGGAAGTGCATGATACTCATGGAGTCGTACTCCACCATTTTGTGCGGCGTGGCACCCGTTCGCATCCAGAATAAGGACCGGTACTCTATGAACAGGTATGAAGCGTTAGTTGTATAAGGACGTCGTAACTCATGTAGGCTCTTTTTCTACAAACTATAAAATAACCACACAACAAAATTTCTCACATAATCAGTATTTAATGTTCCCACTGCTGGGACACAGGCCTCCTCTCTGTGAGCGGGCGTGCGAGCGGAATCCACCACGTGCGCCCAGTACGGGTTGGTAGATGTCTCATGTCTTCGAATTTTTGGTTCTAGGACATGCCGGTTTCCTCACGATGTTTTTCTTCACCGCTTTGATAAATGATAAATGATTTTATTTCTGTAAGTAGGTTTGTTACAAACACTTTTACACGTCAATCATATTTTTTAAAACTAGATGAGGTCGGCGTTTCATAACTGACTACTCTGAGAAGAAAGGTCGAAACAAACTCAGAGGTCACAGTCTCTTTTAAAGTCCAGACATAATCTTGGTCAGATCATGTGAAGACCATGTAGATTGGTGTCTGAAACAGTCTTTTGAGGAAAAACCATACAGATTGAGCGGACCTGTCCAGTCAGTGCACGCATTTGTCAGTAATCTTGCCGCTCAACTGAGAACTTAAGGAGCACAACGATTCGACGAACAATACCAAAGAAAGGACATTTGGGTAGGCCGCATAAATTACTCAAGCTGCCAGATCGTGAAACTAACTAAGAAATAAAATAAAAAAAGTAATAATCCACATAATCTTCACATTCACAATAATTTAAATAATATAATACTTTACAAAGTAAATACTCATGTCATTGTATGTATAAAATTCATCAATGTCAATGTGTATATAAATATTCGAACATAATCTTTGAGGACCATGTAGATTAGTATCTGAAATGGTCTTCTGAGGAAAGAACCACGCAGATTAAGAGGACCTGTCCAGTCAGTGCACGCATTTGTCAGTAACCGTGCAGCTCAACTCAGAACTTTAGGAGCTTTGAGAACAGTTGTTATGAAATAATTTACACAAAGTAAAGCGCCTGTCTGGGTTCGAACCTATGACCTACAATTCATAAGTCGCGGCAGTTGCCACTTGCACTGGGCACTGCTCTCACATAATTTCTCAGTTTTTCTAAATAATTGCGCGCTGCCTTGACGCTAGGGTAGACCTTAGAACATAAGCATAATCAACCTAGGAAGTTTTGCACTGCTGGGAAACACATGCCTTCTTCCTGTGAGAAATGGTGGGCCCGTAATCCACCACGCGGACCTAGTTGATGGAGAGCATGTCTTCGATTTATTGGTTCTAGGACATGCCTGGTTCCTCATCATGTTTTCCTTCACCATTTTTTCTATGAGCTGTGAAGTGGTGACGAGCAAGTTACACATTATAATACGATATAAACTTCTCACTAGGTTGTATATTCTCCCACATAATCCTGACGTACATGTCCCGCTGAGGATGCGTCACTTCGTCCCTGAACCCCAATGCGTGCAGCAACGCATGCTTTATGTCCCGAAGCTGCATGCAGTCGTAGCCCAGGACCAGGATCTGAAAAGGATTGTGAAAGAAACTAAGAATTTTATCGTCATGGGAAGTACATACATGAACTCATGCCTTTTTCCTATTAGGGCAGTAACTACCGAACGCCCCCTGCTACGATCCTTACATACTCATTTTGCTTCGATTCCGTTCATACATATCAGAAGGCCAATTCCCGTAATTAGAAACGTTCAAAATCAAGTCGCAATCTCATCTCAGCGACAGTCAAATGTCAAAAATGTAGGTAAACGCTATACAATTTTTGACAGGTTGAGACTGCGATCAGAATGCGAACGTTTTTAAAAATACGAGAATTGCCCCTCATCATACACGCACGCCGGTTGCGAGTACTATGCACCTGGCCTTTGTAAAGAACATCACCAATAAGGTCACTATTGTGTCCTAGGACGTCCCGGGAAAATGGCGTGAGTTCATGTAGGTATGTATCATTGGCAGTCCTGGCCTCCTCCCTTTTGTGCCATGGTTCCCTGGTATGTGTGAGGCTCATACAGTACCTACTTACCTGCGGTCTTTTGTAAGTAGGTACTTAAATTGCCAACCAAAAGAACGTCGTGTTTTGGTTGGAAAACATTTAGCTATCAACTAAAATCAAGAGGGAGCGTCGTCCCTCCTGATTTTATTTAATACCACAATAGCTGGCAACACTAATGAAACGAGTTTTTCCGATGTGTCGGCAAGCTTAGGGCTGACATACATGAAAGTTCTACCCGATCTAACCCGTAAACATCGACAATGTCTACTACGAAGCACACACATAATCACTACTATATTAAAAACAAAGTCGTGTCCCCCCCCCCCTCGTCTGTCTGTATGAACACGATAAACTCAATAATTACCTAACGGATTCACGAGTAAGGTTTACGTATATAAATATTTAAGGTGTTGTGTAAATTGGCTGAAATATGACGATGATTTTTGAACATGTCGGAAAAAATCATGCCACCTAGGAGCTTTACTGGCGGGCGCCGCGTAAACCAATACAGTTATATGAAAACAATGTATAAATGGAATATTTTCCGACACCCACGCGGGCGAAGCAGCGGGCAAAAGCTAGTAAGACCAATAAGACCCGATTATACATTCCATTCTAACCTATCTCACCGAATAATATCCCTGTATAACTTAGAGGACAATATTAGTAAAAGTCTTACAGCTTTTGTTAGAACAGGAACACTTTCTTCTTTTAGCGTCGAATGCGAACATTCCCTGACACCTTCAGGGTTCTGGATGCTAAGCCACGCGGTGGTGCCGTATGCTCCCGGCGGAGGTTTCTCTCCCACGTCCTCGAAGACCACGCAGGAGGAGCTCTCTATAGTGCCCATTGCTTTGCGTATGCGACCAACTATTATGTCATCTAGTAACAAAATGATAGGTGGTTATTTTGGCTTTTGTTTTCGACTTTTTTTGCTGACTGTACCTGAAACGGTTGCGTTTCAGCTCAGAAATTAATATTGCATATTTATTCTGGTATATATACATACATAGGTCATCAGCCTATAATGTTCCCACTGCTGGGACACAGGCCTCTTCTCTGTGAGAGGGAGTAGGCCATAATCCACCACGCCGCCCAGTGCAATTGGTAGATGTCGCATGTCTTCGATTTTTTGGTTCTAGCACATGCTTATTTCCTCGCGATGTTTTGCTTAACCGTTTGGAGAGACTTCACAGAAAATGAAAAGAAAATAGAAAATATCGTTTTTACCGGCACGCTGTTGCTAATTATGCTTGTATGCTCACTAATTAAGTGGCTAGAGATAAATAATTTAAATATAAATCTAAGTAAGACAAAGATAATGCACTTTAGACGGCGTATCTACTCCCGGCGTAACTAATCTTCACATACATTACAAAAACGACAATATTATGGAAGCGGGAGATACAAAATTTTTAGGTTTACAAATATACTATGGCTTAAATTGGAAAGCACTTATAGAAATAATGTGTAAAAAACTGAGTTCATCTGCATAATATATTTTATATATTAGATTATTCTACATAGATACCAAAACACTCCTTGCGGCTTATAAGTACTACGGCATAGTTAAATCTCACTTGCGCTACGGCATCATTTTCTGGGGAAACTCAACTGATAGAGACATAGCATTTAAGGTCCAAAAAGATGTCTCCGATCATTGTTTAAACTTAAAACTACAGACAGTTGCAAGCCCTTTTTTTTAAGCAATAGGTACAATATCTTGACCCTTTCTTGTATTTATATATTCGAAGTAGCTGTGTTTGTACAGCAAAATCCAAGTCGTTTTCAACGCCTTGCTGATGTATTCCCAAAGAATAGGCGTGACTAGCAAATAGTGAATAGCAAACTTTGTCAATTATCATGTCAAACCACTTTGATGCGCAAAAGTATTTATTGCATGGCCCCTATTATTTTCATTAGATTGCCAAGTGGCTTGAAACAGTAAACGAAATTTATTTTAAATACGGTGATGTTTAGGAGTAGACTAGGTACGTAAATTTTTGACAGATAAAGTACTTATATTTGTTGATAAATTGTAATGAAAATGCTAATTTATTAATTAAATGATAATTGTAATGAAAATGATAATAATTGATTAACTGATCTATTGAATGATAATTGTAATAATAATAATATAAGTAATCGAAATATATGTGCATGTTTCATAAATAATTTTATCTAAATGTTTGCATGCCGAATGGTAAAATATGGCTGAGCTTTGATATGTCATAACAACTATTAGGTATGTCATGTATTACCCATATTTGCAAAATAAAATTCTATGTGTTGTAAATAGCTGTAGCAAAGATGCATGAAAACTACTAGGTACCTACTGAAATACAATAGAAACCACATCCGAACATGTTTCCTACCACCTACTTACGCCATGTTTTGTATAGTAGTGTGCCTAAAAGTAGTCGCTTATTTAGCTTCGAACATGAACATGGAACGCCTCGTGATATAGTTAATGTTTGTGGCACAATTATGTTTACAAACACTGGGGATTACTGAGGCATCTCTATTAAACTGTTGAGTATAATAATAGACATCGTAGCCCCCTTAATATACATATATGACTATTTTTCTAATCCCAACTAATATTATAAATCCAAAAGTAATTTTGTTTGTTTGTTACCTTTTCACCTCTAGACCACTGAACCGATCATCATGAAATTTTGCATTTAAGTTGTCAGGGGTACCGAAAAGCACATAAGTAAGTAATGGTATCTTTTATCCAGAAAAAAGTACTGTTCCCAAGGGAAAGAACAATAACCTCCGACGGTCACGACAGTAGATGCCGCTACGTGTCTTTCGAATCATGATTGAATTATAGATATTATTGGAAACTTCAGTACTGTGTTAAGAGTATTTTTTTTTTAATATAAGTAATACATTTTGTGAGTCTAGAGTGAACTCCAACACCGTTTGACCAAACACCATGAATGTTGGCATAAGGTAAGTAAGTATATAAATATGTATTTTTAATGGAGAAGGATTTACAGGATTTTGTCGACTTTTCGTCCGCGGGCAAAAGCTAGTATCTACTGTGACGACGATGACTTATAGTCATCATTATCGCTAGTCACTTACCGTAGTGTGGTTCAATGAAATATGGAACAACTCCTGATGGCCAATTGAAAGTGGCCTGTGTATTTACTTCTGCTGAATGCGAAGATATAACTGAAAACAATTTTAGGTAAAAATAAGTTTTCATCCTAACTTAGTTCTATAACGTGTTAAGTCATTATTCTGTATATATTTCCTCAATTTTTTTTTTTTGAACACGCATTTTTCAAGTAACTATCCGTTGTCGGTTTTCGGGTAGGTACAATATTTTTATCTCACGAAGCGACGCGCGCTTTACAAGTTGTAACCAAGTGTACAAACACGCTGTGAACGTGTGCTTTTGGTACCGACCGAATAGTACTTTTAATTTTGTTTTTTATTATAATCTTAATTTTATCCTTTTGCTGTGCCCTTACAGGGTCCATTTATGTACCTAGATTTAAGCCCTTTTTAACATATTTTTCGTACCACTTGCTCAAAAGTGACATTCTATGCCACAAAAAGCGAACATAACAATAGTCATGTTTAATCTGTTAAAAACGGAAAGAAAATTGTACTGAATTTCATTCACCTCTAGGGGGAGAATGTGATTTAAATTTGGAATACTTACCGAAATTTATACTGAACTGCATCTGTGTTTACACCACATTGAGTTTGTATATAAAGCATTATACATCTTTTTAAAAAAGGAATACGCATTTATTATGCAGTTATGATTATCATAAATCTGTCATCATGACGGGTGTTGATCGGTTAAATAAAATTACGAAAACCGACGAGGCCGTATGAGCTTGATATGCCTTTGCTTTTCCGACAAAAAAATATTAGTCTAGGAATTTGCCGCGTTTTTGTTTTCTTCAAATACATAAACGTTAAGTTTATTTTAATTTATTTTTATAATAAGTTAATGTTCTAAAAATACGTTTAATTGTCATTATTTTTAATAAATGCTTATCTCATATTATTATTGTGTTAATTTTTTCGCAAATGGTACGAAAAGTAGAGTATTTTCCTCGGTGATAAAGCTGTCTTAGTCTTGGGTGAACTTAAATCCCTCGCTACGCTCAGGACCAGGGCTTGTTAACGTTACCAACTAACAAAATAATAACCGTTACGTAACGTTAATTCCAATGTGATACCTAATTAACGTTACAAAAATATAACGTTAATTGATAACATTACCAGTAATTTAACGTTAATTAACATTAACGTAAAATACGATAATAACGTTAATTTTACCGTTAATTTAGCTACAACCCGGTAACATTCACGGTTGTGTGTGTTGTTTGTAACCATACTGACTCGTTCGGGGCGAGCGCGGCGTGGTGAAGGTGGAGCGGGAGGGGCATCGTATTCCAGTGACGTACAGTACAGAGATATTGTGAATTTGTGACCGCGTGTTGCCGTTCCGCGTAGGTAAACATTTTTGTGCGCTCGCGCAACTTGCTTAGCATTTGATCAGTTTAGAGTTAGCATACTTTAGAACTTTAGATGCACTGTTGCCGCTCCGCCGCCGGTAGCGCCGTCGCGCCGCCGGCCGCCGCGCCTCAGTCGTGTGTAATAAGTTTATAAGTTTTTTTATAATAAGTTTTTATTTATTTTCTCTCACAATGATTTTGTAGCACTTAACAGTTTTGAACAAATTATATAAATTCACGTTGTGAGAGCTGGTGCCTGAAGTAGGTTTTAGAAAAACCTGTATTACAGGTCACCAGACCTCACTTAGTGGCATCATACAAATAAATAGGCAGGTAACACGTATTTCTATTAAACAATTAAAACAAAATATAAATATAAAAAAAGAAAGAAATTAACTAACACAACAAAAGCAGTCAAAGGGTGTGTGGTGAATGTGTCAGTAAATGGTGGTGAATGTGTACTTGAATGGTGGTTAGTGTGTAGGTGAATGTGAATGGTGGCAGGTGTATGTGAATGGTGGTGAATGTGTAGGTAATTATTTGAATACAAGTTTTATTTAATTGAGTGGAGCTTTCAAGAAGTCAGTTACTTTTTGCTTACAACTGGGTTTGTGTAGTAAATAAATATTTTGATCCTTGTTAATAACATTATACAGATAATCCCCCAGGTAACAGAAAAAATTGTGGGATTGCCGTAAACGGAAAAATTTTGTATTGCATACAGTACCTTTCCGTCGTTTATCTTTCAATAGATCCGAGTCATAAACTAGCTGCGAGTGCTTTTTGAGGACCGTTTGCAGAACGAAAGTTTGTCTTATAGATAGTACATCCCACTTTTTGTATAAGTCGACTGTAGGAAATCGGAAGGGAAGACCCGCAGCAACCTTAAGTATAGCACGTTGAGCTCTTTCCGCCTCTATCAAGTGCGTTTTAGCAGCACCTCCCCAGGAGATGATGCAGTAGTCAATAAGCGACTGACATAAGGCATAGTATACCATCTTGATGGTACCGAAGGCCGGCTACATGTTTTAGACTCTTAAATATGTAAATGAGTTTGCGTAATCTCGTTACCAGGATGTCTATATGAGGTTTGAAGCTGCGGAATTGGTCTAATGTAACTCCAAGGTATTTAATGTTATGTGTCCTTTGAAGGGGAGGACAAACGCAATACTGGGAGGTTGACCAACACGTGTGAGCCGTTATAGACAGTGAAAGTGGGGGCAGCGCGTTAGATCGATGTGCAAATGCCACGTATTTAGTTTTTGTGATATTAAGAGTCAGCACATTATTCCGTAACCAAGCAACAACCGCGTTAAGCCCCTCCTGAGCATCACCAAAGACCCCTTCCTTCATCGGCGAATGTAAAAATTTGACCATTACTCAGGTGAAGCTGGCACAGGGCGTTGATGTAGATCAAAAAGAGGGTTGGTCCGAGTATACTTCCCTGAGACACTCCAAAAGTCACTGGCTCTTTGTTACTCACCATACCATCAATTCTAACTTGCTGTTTCCGGTTAGATAGGTAGTCCTGGAATAATTGTAGGGGAAGACCTCGTACTCCCATGATTTCCATTTTGTGCAATAAGTGTGGGACAGAAACTGTGTCGAAGGCTTTTGCCAAGTCCAGAAACACCGTCAGACAATTTCTCTTTTTATCCAAGTTCGTTATGACCGAGCTAACCAATTCATGTTCCGCGTCATTGGTAGACTTACCGCGCCGGAACCCAAACTGGGAAGAAGAAAGGAGGTTGTTAACCTCGAGGAACTTAGTCAGCCGGTCATTCATTAGGCGCTCCAGAACTTTTGAGAGCGTTGGAAGAATAGAGATGGGTCTAAAGTTGTTGACACAGTTCCTGTCACCACCTTTGTGTATGGGTTTAAAAAAATGTAATGCCTACAGTGACTTGGTTTGTGCGAGACGCTTACAAGATGCGACTTAAAAAACAAAATAATGTCTACAGATATTTTGAACTGAACGAAAATAAAACAGCTAATTGTTTGGTTCCAGAGTGTGGGAAAACACTAAAGGTTACATGTCCCTTTATTATGATCTATCTTACCGTAATAATGTAAGTAATTACCGAAGGTAAAAAACCCAAGGTATTTAACATGTTTTTGTTTTGATGTTTTTTGAAGCTATCTTGATCTGAAAATACTTAGACAATTGACACGGTGTCTTTTGGGAACCAAAGCTTAATCTAGGCACCAAATTAATACTATTTTCAGCATTCTCGAGCTTTTTTGGCTATCCGCTTGTACGCAAATCGCCCCGCTCCAACTATTCAGTACAACGAAAGAGTAACCGCATAATCCCTTTAAATTTAATTTAATTTTACCGTTCGAACGGTTATGTTTTGCTGTCGCACTTTTCTAATAACGTTCAGTATATAGACATAAGTTACTGAACGTTTTTCTTCTGGCACTCGATCCAGTTCAAAAGCAACCAGTCTTGCAAACGCCGCATTTCGTGGGTCGCTAGGTCCTGGTTGGTTAAAATCCAACGGAGGTAAATTGGAGACGTTACACCTTAATTCATTTCCGTTCCGTTGATACATGATTGCAGTCGTTAAATCTTCTGTAGAAACTTGTGTTTCTTTCGTTTTCTTTACACAGACTTCTTTGTTTGACGATGCCTTCCTTTTACGACTAATACGACTTACGTCACTTAATATACTTGGTGAGGAAGGTCCGGATGTATCCTCAGGAGAAGACATAATTACCACTATTATTATATCGTAAATTGGAAAACTACCCGTTACTGATCACAAGCAACTGACAAAAAAAAAATGATTGGACAAAATATAACTTGTATTACGTTATCACTGACTAAATCAGCTCACTGTAGGTACTACCAGCACTTCTCACACGTAAGAATCTGGCAACGATTTGATCGAGCGAGACGGCACAATGCGAAAGCGCGTAAGGCGGCTTAGCTCAGGCGGCCCGCAGATCGCCTCTCTGCCCCCCGCTTTTTCCACGTCACAAGCTTAACCGTTTAAAAATAACGATAAAACTAACGTTATTAAACAATTAACGGTTAAAAAGATTAACGATATAATGTTTCGAAAATAACGTTAAATCTATTAACGTTATTTTAATATTAACGGTAACTCTGTCAAATGGAGGTAACGTTACAAAAAAAATACCGGTATTTAAAGCCCTGCTCAGGACTCGTCACACCCTCGCTACGCTCGGGAGTAAACCTCGAGTCCTTCATTACGCTCGCGATTTAAATCGTCACCCGCGACAGAAGACACTGCTTTATCCCCTTGGTTAATAATCTACTATTTTTACATTATGGAATGCAATAAATGAATTTGCCACACGAGCGAAGTCGGAACTGTGTGTGTGCGTGTGTGTGTTATGTGCTGACGCTACTCGTCTTCACGCAAACTTTCTCGGTGTATTTGTACACTTGTTTACCACAAGTAAAGCGTGTGTCGCTTCGTGAGATAAAAGTACTGTAAACGGGCGCCACCTGTACCTAAAAGCAGCGCTTTGAACGCGACGTGGGTCCGTATTACAGAACCTAAAATACTCTAGTATTACTTACAATCCATGCGTCATGTTCGTGAACGGGCGCTGTCAGTTGGGACTGGTCATCTCTTACCTACCACGGCTTATTTTAATTATTTTATTAAGGATTGTTTTGTTTAGGTGCTTAAATTTATATTTGCTGTACACTGGACACTCAATGTGTACGTCTTATTTACATCGTTCTCACATATAATTATACCTATATTGAACATTAATGATGTAACTAATATTGTCACGTAGATCCTAACGCCATCTGTTAGCGAATAGAAGAACTACACGTTAGACGCTAACGCCATCTGCTATCGAATAGCCGAACTACACTGGACCGTTCCCGTAAGTACTAGAATGTTCTGGTATTATGTAGAACATTCTAGTAACTTACACTCGTCATATAAATAAGGGGTTAACAGCGTTGTAGGACAGTACAGCTTAGAATGCGAAACAGTGAATATTAGCTAATAACAGTAAAAGTGGACTAATAGTGAACTACAAGTGATTGTGTTTAAAGTTTCTGATTACTGTATTTGTGATTTTTAATTATAGTGTGTTTTTCGTGTAAATTGGTATAAATTTATTTATCCCGAACCCCAGCTCGTAACATTTGGTGTCAGAAGTAAGGGATAAATTATGCCAGTTTTTCCGAAGGACGACACGGAGGGTATCCGTACCCGGAGTCAGCGCCAGCAGGAGGTGGACCAGAGGCGGTTTGAAGGTTCTCCGATACAGACACCTGGTGGTAATCAGCCGACGACGGAGCCAATCTCCGAAGTACCATCTGGAGTTCCTACAGCATCACCAGCCATGGATCTTTCCGCTCTGATGGTGATGCTGCAGGAACAGGCCCGCCGACAGGAGGAACAGGCCCGCCGACAGGAGGAACAGGCCCGCCGACAGGAGGAACAGGCACGCCGACAGGAGGAACAGGCCCGCCGGCTGGAGGAACAGCTTCAGCGTGACAAGGAGGAACAGGCCCGCCGACAAGAGGAACAGGCCCGCCGACAGGAAGAACAGGCCCGCCGGCTGGAGGAACAGCTTCAGCGTGACAAGGAGGAACAGGCCCGCCAACAAGAGGAACAGGCCCGCCGACAAGAAGAGCAGATCCTCCTCATTAAAGATTTACGCGCGACGTTTGGCAAGGACATCACAGCCGTGAAGGAGAAGGTTCAGCTGCACGAAAATCGTATCTCCGAGGCCGAAATACAGATCGCTGACATGAGAAAAGCGTTGGGGAACCTGAAAGCTGGAGACGGGACTGCGACTTCTGTAGTTGCTGCACCTTCGGTGCGCGGGTTTAAAGTGCCACCCTTCGATGGAACATCTTCGTGGTCGGCATACAAAATCCAGTTTGAAGCTGTCAAGGAAGCAAATGGGTGGACAAAAGGGCAGGCCATGACCGCACTTACTTTGGGCCTTCGCGACCAGGCCTTAACCATATTGGAAGCTCTCGGTAAGAATGTGACTTACGAGCAGCTGCTTGAGGCGTTAGAAGCCAGATACGGTGACGCACACTTGGAACACGTATTTCGAGCCCAGTTAAAAGATCGTGTGCAACGCAGTGGTGAAAACCTGCAGCAGTGGGCCCTGGAAATTGAAAAGCTGGTTCGAAAGGCGTACCAGTCTGCGCCTGCACCCATCGAAGGGATTCTGGTTCAAGCATTCATCGATGGTATACGGGACCTGGAAGTTAGAGCTGCTGTTAGACTTGGGCACCATGAGACGCTGAAGGACGCCTTGGCCCATGCATTGGAGGTGGAGGCAGTAAGGCACGATCATCGAGCCCACCGCATCAGGGAGGTTGCGGAGTTACCAGGACGTGACCGCACTAGGTACAGCCCTAGATGCTACACTTGTGGAGAAAAGGGCCACCTCAAGTCGAGTTGCCCGAAGCGAAGCACTGTCCGCGAAGATCACACCCAGGAAAGAAGGGCGGCTGATGTCACCGCCCAGCAACACCAACGAGTAAACGCCAGGACTGCGGGGCGGGTACTGGCTGGTGTTAAAAGAGCCCCAAGGATTTCGATCTCACAAGCCCATGATGGGAACAGCCTTATCATCAAAGGTGAAGTGAATGGAAGACCATGTAAGCATTGTATCAGACAAGAAGCTAAGGAAGCGGTACCTGTCAGGATGGTAAGAACGGACCTTAGCGACGAATGGAAGAAAACTCTACAGCATGCTCAGCGAAGCGATACAGATATCAAGCCAATTCTCGAGTGGATTGAAGCTAATGCTCCTAAACCGAAATGGTGTGATGTTGCAGCGATGAGTACAACCACAAAGAGTTATTGGGCACAGTGGGAGAGCTTGGTAATCCAGGACGGTGTCTTGTGCCGCAAATGGGAAAATGCTCGAGGGGACAGCTGCCACCTGCAAATGATCGTACCTAAAGCAAAGGTACCAGAGGTTCTACAGCTCTACCACAATGGATGTTCAGGAGGTCATATGGGAGTAAAAAGGACTCTATTGAAGATCAGAGACCGGTTCTACTGGATCCATTGTCGAGAGGATGTTGAAGATTGGTGTCGCAAATGCACTAGTTGTGCTGCGGTAAAAGGACCTCACACACGCAGCAGGGGTGCATTGAAAGTGTACAACGTAGGAGCCCCCTGGGAACGGATAGCACTAGACGTCGCTGGCCCTTTCCCTGAAAGTGAAAGTGGAAACAAATATTTCATGGTTGTCATGGATTACTTCACTAAGTGGCCGGAAGTCTTCGCCATTCCTAATCAAGAAGCTACGACAGTTGCTGATAAATTAGTCCACGAAGTCTTCTGTCGGTTTGGGGTACCTTTAGAAATCCACAGCGATCAAGGACGAAATTTCGAGTCTCAAGTGTTTCAGGAAACATGTCGGGTGATGGGTACTCACAAAACCAGAACTACTTCATACCACCCACAATCTGATGGAATGGTGGAAAGATTTAATCAGACGTTGGAAAGATATCTGGCAAAAGTTGTAGCAAGCAGACAAAAGGATTGGGACAAGCACATACAACCGTTTCTCCTGTCATACCGAAGTGCAGTTCACGAGAGTACGACTGTGACACCAGCCTTCGCGAACTTCGGAAGGGAGTTAAGGCTACCAGCAGATTTAATTACCGGCATCCCCCCTGATACTCCACGCAGTTTAACAGATTATGCGAATGACCTGCGCAACAAGATGAATGACGTATATGAGCATATCAGACAATCAGGCCAACAGATGTCCGAGAAAATGAAAACTCGTTATGACCGGAAAATGAACAATAGTGGTTTCGACGAAGGTTCGCTAGTATGGTTGCATAACCCAGCCCGCAGCAAAGGGAAGTCCCCTAAGCTACAGGCAAAATGGGACGGACCGTACAGAATCGTGACCAAGATCAACGATGTCACCTACCGAATTCAAAGGAATACGCGAACTACTCCTAAAATTGTTCATGTCGATCGATTGGCACGATATTACGGGAATAATGATGCTCGGGACGAGCATGTCTTAGGAGGGGGCAGTGTCACGTAGATCCTAACGCCATCTGTTAGCGAATAGAAGAACTACACGTTAGACGCTAACGCCATCTGCTATCGAATAGCCGAACTACACTGGACCGTTCCCGTAAGTACTAGAATGTTCTGGTATTATGTAGAACATTCTAGTAACTTACACTCGTCATATAAATAAGGGGTTAACAGCGTTGTAGGACAGTACAGCTTAGAATGCGAAACAGTGAATATTAGCTAATAACAGTAAAAGTGGACTAATAGTGAACTACAAGTGATTGTGTTTAAAGTTTCTGATTACTGTATTTGTGATTTTTAATTATAGTGTGTTTTTCGTGTAAATTGGTATAAATTTATTTATCCCGAACCCCAGCTCGTAACAATATATATGTAACAATATAATTTAAAAGAGTGTCCATGGAGTTTCTTGCCCGTTCTTCTCCATAGGTACCTACTACGCTTTGCAATGGGCAACTAGCTTTATATTTCTGACTGACCGACCACTTGACAATTCAAAAGTGCCTGTAATGTAAATGGTTTAATTAAAATAAATGCTTTGAGTTTGAGTTTCAGTTTGACAACTGGTTTCAACAATATGGCTTTATACTAGTTTTAAGAAGGTAATGCTTATGACTCTTATTTTTATCTCAAGATGAGTAGCGTCAGCACATAACATACACACACTTCCGACTTCGCCATTGTCTCGGGCGGTACCGAGAGCTCCTGCGCTTACACACACATTCACAGCGTGTTTGTACACTTGCTAACCACAAGTAAAGCGCGCGTCGCTTCGTGATATAAAATAAATACTATATTACAGAACGTAATTCAAGACTCAAGCATCGGGTTGGTACTTACTTAAACTAGTTTCAGCCAATATGGATTTAAAACTAGTTTTAAGTAAGTAATGCTTGACTCTTTGGTAACTTCGGTTCTGGAATACCGGCCTAAATGTCAGCCTGATTATGGCTGTGTTGCTGGTAATAAATGATTCCAGGCGTCAGAATGCCAAATTTCGGCAGGTTTGTCATTGATTATAATAAGTACAATACATGGAATTCGTATGTACTCTAATTATGCTCCTTGGTACAATATAATGACTTTTAGGCCCGATTCCACCACAACTCGCCAAATACGTTTAACGCTATAGGTATTTTCACACCACCTGCCCGATAATAACAAATGATAATGTCATGCAAAACTAACCGAAAGCAAGTCGTTCAAACCCTAGGCTCTAGCCGCGCGTTAATATTGTACTGAAATTTGAGTTTGGAACCTCAACTGAGAAAATCATATTAAGCAAAGCTTTACCAAAAAAAAAACTCTTAATATACCTACAGCTCGATTAAAGAGTTTTCACTTCATAGGTTTAGTTGTAAAAGAGATATTATAGAAACAATATTCATTAGATAGATTAATAGAATTAGATTTAAATAAAAATAAATAAAATAAAAAAGCCTTTTATTTTAGTAAATTTACATTTCCTAAAATCTATGTAGGTATGTGTTAGTTTATTCTATGTTATTTATTTGTTTCTTACTTAATATAATTTTATGTGTATCCTATGTATTTTAACATAGTACCTATTTATAGTTACTTAATTTTTATTTAAACTACCGGAACCCCAGAATGGGTGAAGGCCTCCTCCAGTGATGCCCATTTGACTCTATCTTCAGCTAGGTACTTGTCTCCAGTTTGGACCAGCTATTGCTTTAATATCATCTTCCTAACTTGTAATAGGTCTACCTCTTGTTCTTTTGCCTAGTGGTCCGTTCCAGAATGTTACTTTTTTGGTCCATCTATTATCTGTTAGCCGCGCAACATGTCCTGCCTACTTCCATTTCGATTTTTTGCCTAACTCAGAGCGTCTGTTGCTTTAGTTATTTTAGTGTGTCGTATTTTATCCAGCATACTTCCACCACACCACTCCAGCGTACTTTTTTATCATACTTCGTTCGAGTCCTCTCTGGCAGACGCTTATAATTTTTCTTGTTTCTGCAGTGAATTTCCACGTTTGGCAACCATATTATGTCAAACATGGCAAGAGGGTCGAGTTCATGACTTTTGTTTTAATGACTGAACTGAACTGAAGAATCTTCTAACTGAACAGACAGCAGTGCTGCTGGGGAGTTTGTTCCGCCACTTCTTCTTCCCAGCTAAAGCACTAGGAAGTGGTGAAGGGTGGGCGTTTTGGGGGGACTGTCTTATGTGATTTTGACGTTCAAAAAGTGCTGGTTCTCAGCCTAATTTGAATAAATGACTTTTGATTTTGAAAAAAAAAAAAAAAATGGCTTTTGGTAAATTACTTTTAAAAATGTCATCTAATAGTACCTAGTCAATAAATCATTTTTTTTTTAAGAATTTGATATAATTACTACTAGATATTAATTGTAAGTAGGTAGGTACCTAATTATTGGTGTGTGCTGCCAAACAAGTGTTGTGGCGTGGCGCATCCCACGTTAGAATGTTGGATTTGGGCGTCATAATTTGATTTACTTATATAAATTATTGTTTTTTTTACAAAATTGAGTTTAGATAAAATAGGTGGGTAGTGATAAAACTGCACAAAACTAGGTATTCCCCGGTTGTTTAACAGTTTCATAAACTACTACCTAATGAAAATCGAATTGGTTTTTATTACCTCCTAGCAGGTGCGAAAAGTAAAGTAGGTACCTACCTATTCTTCTCGGGAAAGAAGGTATCTTCGTCTCGGGCGAGCTTGAACCCCTCGCTGCACTCCGGATTCTAGTATTCTAACCTTCGCTTCGCTTAGGAGGTAAAGCAGAGCTTCTTCGTTGCGTTTAAGATTCAAAATAGCACCCGTGACTTAAGAAACTGCTTTAATCCCCTTAGTGAAAAATCTACTATTAAAACATCATTCATCATTCTGCCTCCGTCATCTTCAAACGATAGTCAGAAAAGAACGATGTTTTAAATAAGTACCCACGATAAGAGTTAAACGCATTTAGTTATTTGTGCTGTAAGTGGGTCTTATATGTACCTACCTTTTTTTTTTTTTTTGAGGGTGGGAAATTATCAAATAACTTCTCCCGCTCTGGGCAGAGCAGGACTGCGTGTCAGACTCTTACTGACTAAAACCCACCCGTGTTCCTTCAGTTACCTGTGCCAGGGGCCACGGTATCCCTCTCGGACTTTTCCGCAACCCTAGCAGGCATCGGTCCTAGCAAACTCCGTCATTGGTGCTGACATCTCTTTAAGGCGCGCGTGGAACACAACGCGCCGTCGACCCGGGCCTGGTCCTTATCGGTCTTATATGTACCTAATGTAAGCATAGTAAATACAAACAATGTTCGTTGGCGCTTTCTTCTTCCGTTTCAGGGCTTCCCAAAGCCACATAATGACAGAACACAAGTATAACTAAACAAAGGCAATGCGTTAAACTCATTACCTCCATTACTTTATGTCGGTTAGGAACGCGTCTTACAAAATAAATAACTACCTACCAAATCTATAAAAAAAAACATTTGTCAACGGTTATGAAATCCAATCCAATGTTTTTCTTTTTATTGTAACTCGTAAACGTAATCCAATAAAACATTATAAAATTACATAGGTATTATTTACCTACCTATCTCAGATCTTAAAATATGATCTGAGCGACCTTTAATAATAAAGTCAGGGAGTATGTTTGTTGCGTAAGTACATAAATATCTATAAACTTTTTAGATTTCAGTCAGATCTGAAGAGAGAACTGTCACTGATGATGTTTTGATCCTGATTCCTGTAAGTTGAAATTGAGCTAATTGATTAACCAGATCCGTTAATGTTATGCTTAAACGTATTGTTTGTCCATATGTTTCCCGTCTAAGAAATCAAATCACCCTTTCATTGTAACCTGACCCACCCCGACTACACGTCAATAGTTTGCGAGATTCTCTTCGAAATCGTAAAAGGCGGTGTAAAATTCTGGATAGTCCGAAGGTAGTAGACTTAAATAGCCCTCTCAACCAAAAATGGTTTGAATAAGATCGACTACGTACGAATTTATGGCACTCTTGTAATTCGATAAATCGATTGTGCACACGTAATTGAAAATAGTGCCGGTATGTTTGAGGTTTTGAACCAATCACGACTGCACACGGTTTGTCGCGGCTAGCTGTCAAAATGACATCGGAACGTCACGGTCCATTTCAAGAAGAATATCCAATTGCGTTATTATTAAACCTAATTTTATAGTTGTAGTTTTGACCAAAATGTGATGTAAGACCATAAATATTATACACAGCATAAAATGATTGTAAATAATAAATATGTACATATTATTGCTTAAAAAAAAATTGTTTAGAATTCCTAAATGGGACGCACAATAACGTCAAACGGAATCACCAAACCAAATAGTGTAAATTGAAAAAGAAAACATACCATACCAGATCCAGATGTGTCAATTGTGGTGTCAATAAAATAAATCGTTGCGGTTCACGGTGTAACGATATTGGCTTTTATTTCGTAAAATACGTCCAGTAGTAAAACACGGAACATTCCAGGCTGAAGTCTTATTCAATAGCTAACAATGCGGCGTTATTCGTTACTATTTATCACTGTTCTAATTGTATCTTTGGCTTACCAAGCATCGACCACATCCGGCTCCGTCGAATTAGACGAGTTCAGTTTTGAAAAAATAACAAACAAATTTGAAGCAAGCCTTATTAAATTCGATGTGGCATTCCCGTACGGTGACAAGCATGAAGCATTCGTGGCGCTCGCAAAGGATTCGAAAGACGTGGAAGATCTTTTGATTGCGGAAGTCGGTGTGAAAGATTACGGTGAAAAAGACAATGAGGCCCTCGCGAAGAAATATGGTGCAACCAAGGACAACTTCCCTGTGGTTAAGCTGTTCGTCAAAGGTAAATCTGAGCCGATACCATTCGACGACGCGAAAGGATTTACAAGTGACGAGATGCGTCGTTTTGTACGAGACAATAGTGGCTTATATTTGAGTTTGCCGGGCTGCGTGAAGGAATTCGATAAACTTGCGATACAGTTCATGAATGGCAAGAAAGATGAGAGAAAGAAATTACTGAAGAAGATGGAAGAACTCCTGAAGAATATGGACAAGGTAGGGTATTCTCATAGTATCAACATTCGTTTAATTTTATCTTATAGTTTCAACGACGTGGCGTGACTTCACAATCAACCGTTATTTGGTACCTCAAATGGTCATGCTGCTTCAGCTGTAATGAATCCAAACTTAAACATTAAAAAACATTTTTCAGGAGTCCTCTTCCGGAAAGATCTACAAAACAATTATGGAGAAGGTTCTTGATAAAGGTGATGACTTCATTCAATCTGAACTTGACCGAGTGAAGAAGTTACTCAGCGGGAAGATCTCTGATGAGAAGAAGAAACAGTTAGGAACCCGAATCAATATTCTGCAGACATTCCAACTGATAGACAAACAAGCGAAGGTTGCTAAAGAAGACCTGTGATTGGTCAATCGACATTTTTGGCTAATTAATACATATTCTAGGATAGTTTACTATGGACATAGACTGCAGAGTTCATCTTTCTTGTTCCTCAATGTGGTTCTAAATCTTGGCTATACAAGAAATGCATATAGATTGATATCTTGTAAACATAACATGATTTGGCTCTAAATAGTATTAGTTATTATTTATTTTTAATAAATTACAAAATACATTTGTCCCAAAAGTGTGAGCTTATTTCATAAAATGTTATGTTAGGGACGCTTACTTAATATTACAACTGTTTAATGGCAATTCCTTCCTATAAATCTATGAATAAAATGCTCCACTTATTTTTATATGAGCATTTTTAAATGTCCACCATGCATATATAAAAGTAATCACAGAGTAACATCTACTGTTAGATACTATCTGTACTAATATACAGGGTGTTTGGAAGCTGAGTCACAGATTACTAAATAGTTACTACGTAACAGATACTTCACTCAGTAGAAAATTTCCAATACCTATTGAGATAATAGCCTACTACGTCGCCTTAACAACCACTGCATGCTAAAATGTGCCTAAATGCTCAAACCGCGCGATCCTACAGCAATAGCAGGGAACCGAATTTGGACCGCAAGCGGTCCGAGAGCGCTCGCTCGAGCGGTAGGTAATTATAGCGCGCAAGTACATGGAGTGACGGAGGCCTGGCTGAGTGCAAAGCTTAAGGGGGTGACAGAAGTGACATAAATAACGCGTGTTTTTTTCAAATTTTAAAGTATTCTACGACTTACGTTAGAAAAAAAAAATGCATCCCAACTTTAAGCGTTGGCAATAGTTAACAGTCTCAAATTGGGTTATTAAAAATAAATAAGACAAAAATTGCAGTTAGAAATAATAAAAAGAAAATGTACTTCGTCTAAGACATGTATGGCTCACAATTAAATGGTGTCAACTATCACTCTCTTAAGGCTTTGCAGCTTCACACCCAAATTCCAAACAGCCTGTATATTTATATTATTTTATTTTGTATCTTATCTACACTACTAATAGCTGAAGAGTTTGTTTGTTTGTTTGAACGCGTTAATCTCTGAAAGTACAAGTGGATTTTAAAAATTCCTTTTGCATTTGTCAGCTCATTTCTCGAGGAATGTTATAGGCTATTTAAGATCACGCTACGTACAAAAATTCAGGAAAAACCCTAAGTGAACATGAAGTTATGCGCCGAGCGGGCGATGAGCAGGGACGCGATGGGTCGGGGTCGAAACTTCACGCGGACGAATTCTCGGGCTGAAGCTAGTGTATAACATACTCAATTTCTTGATTTTTTCTGTATAATAAGGAGCTATAACACTACAAATGATATAACAATAGGTAATCAACATATTGCATTTAGTATTAATACCAAAGCATTTGAATTCTAAACATTCCAGTTTATGTAACTCTAGTTAATAGTGAACCGGTTTTATTTCCAAATAGTTACCATTACCTTAATTGATGTCACGGTTGGTCTGACGTAGGTATTAAACACTGTTTTGTGTGTCCGGTAATACAGGTTTAATGCTATTGTTAAACATCACTTTTACTTTTTATTGTGTTTTTGAGGATATGTTTATAACATGGATTTGATGTATGAAAATGTATGGATATCTGTAGGCTATGCCATACCTAATACTTCATTACAGTTATCATGTAACTTAATTTATGAAAATATGTGTGTGTAAAGAAAGGCCTTTGAACAATCAGAAGGCATAATTACCATACAAGCTATATCTTTGTACAAAACTAATTAACCTACTGAGGATTCTACTAAACCTAAGATTACTTGCACAATCATTTGATTCCGGTTGTTGTTGTGAAATTATAGTTCATTTACTGTGGCTCTTAGGTCACTTGCTACTATAAGCATATCTTCAAAATGAGACATTCGATTTCGTTATTATTCAAAATTGTGTAGAGTTATTGATGCACAGCTGTGAGTGTGATCGCAATAAATAATATTAAAACTAATATATTGACGCTTTTTATTTATAGATTTTCATGCTGGTAGCGTACGTATATACCTACCTACTTCCGGTGGGCTATATTCCATCTAACCTGTTTTATTAGCAGATATTTTCCGGAACAATATCAGATGTTTTAATCTGACCAGAAAGTGACCTTCAGTCACTCCATTTATATTTTTTTTACCGTGTCCCCAACCATACAAACACGATATAATATTTTTATGTACCTACTGCCGCGCTTTGTGGTAGTGTTCCTGGCATGGCACGTTTGTTTGAAGCTTTCACTCCGTTGGGTTACCTACTCCGGTCGCACCTCATCGTGTCACTCAAAAGTTTTTGAAATTGCATTAAGTGGATTTTGTAATACAAAATGGGCAAGTCGGGGCAAGTACTTCCATGTTGTTACACATCATGGCGCGTTTGTATTTCGGAAGATAAACGATGATTGCCGAAGCGCATACTTTTTCTGGGAGATCTGTGTGTTTGTGGAATTCATAGACTAGGCACTATGGTGGAATTGAACCCGCGCGATGAACACCAAACTGTGCCGTAAGCCATACCTACTGGGAAATGTATTTGTAAATGGGACTCAAACCTAGGACATCAAATTTGCAATGGTGCTGCAAAAAAGGAAACGCATTCTTATTATAAGGTTGACACAAACAGTAGGTACCTACCTACCTTGTGTTAGCCTAACTTATAATAAAACGCTAAGTACCTATAGGTACGTACCTAGTCGTAAAGCGTAAATAGATTATTGAAATATAAAAAAAAAACTGTAATGGAGAGTTTGAAAGAAATAGCGTTGCAAGCGATAAAGTAAATTCACGGTCTATAATACATCAGGTAGGTACATCAGGTTTTTATTTCGTAAAATAGTTTTCAGTACCTAGTAAACTATAGAACACTCCAGGCTATAGACTTGTTCAATAACTACCTAACAATGCGGCCTCATTCGTTACTATTTACCATAATTTTATTTGTATCTTTTGCAAACCACGCATTGACCACATCCGGATCCATCGAATTAGACGAGTTCAATTTTAATAAAGTAATTAACAAGTTTCAAGCAAGCCTTATTAAGTTTGATATTTTATTCCCGTTTGGGGACAAGCATAAAGCCTTCATGGCTTTCGCAAAGGAATCGATACACGAGAAAGATCTTTTAATCGCCGAAATCCTTGTGAAAGATGACGCTGAAAAAACCAATGAGGCCTTCGCGAGGAAGTATAGAGCCATCAAGAACAACTTGCCTGTGGTTATGCTGTTTGTTAAAGGTAAATCGGAGCCGATACCATTCGACAATTGGAAAGGTTTTACAAGCGACGAACTGCGACGTTTTGTACAAGACAATAGTGACTTATATTTGAGTTTACCGGGCTGCGTAAAGGAATTCGATAAATTTGCGATACAGTTCATGAAACGCACGAAAGATGAGAGAAAAAAAGTATTAAAGAAGACTGAAGAACTTCTGAAGAATATGGACAAGGTAGGGTTATCGCATAGTATCGACAACATGTAAGGCCTCGCCTCATGCACGAGGTTGTGGGTTCAAATCCGGGAATGTGACTTTTTCAATTCATATGTGCCTAGATACTAATCTTGGTCAGCAGTGACATCGTTGAAGGAAAACATAGTGAGGAAACCATAAATAACTATAAAAGTCTGATATCGCCAATCAATGTGTGATCAATGCTCATGCCATTTCTAAATGAGAAGAAGCCTTCGCCCTCATCCCTGCAGTAGGTCAATAAAGGCTGGTGTTATTATTATAGTTTTGACAACGTGGCGCGCCGACACAATTTACTGTTATTTGGTCACTCAAAAACTCATGCTTTTTCAGCTGTAATAAATCCTTAAAAACATTTTTTAGGAGTCTTCTTCCGAAAAGATCTACAAAACAATTATGGAGAAGGTTCTAGAAAAAGGTGACGATTTCATTAAATCTGAACTTGACCGAGTGCAGAACTTACTCAGTGGGAAAGTCTCCGATGAGAAGAAAAAGCATTTAAGAACCCGAATCAATATTCTGCAGACATTCCAACTTTTAGACGAACAGGCAAAGGTTTCTAAAGACGACCTGTGATTTGGTCAATGCAATTTTTTGGCACAAATTTATGTTGTAGGTAGGTTAGTTCATTACTATAGACATCGCATCGCAGTTATTTTTTCTTGATCCTCAACGTGGCTTAAATCGTGGCTGTACAAGAAATGCATAATTAATAGATTGGTACCTATCTTGTTAACATGACACGTTTAGAATGTAAATAGTATTAGTAATTACCGTGGATAAATAATTATTATCGTGGCTCTAAATATATAGAACGATCTATAAATGTAATGTTTGTAAGTACCTACCTTCATAGATTAATACTTTGTTATCACTACGTGTAAGTATAATAATAACCTTTATACTATTTCGATTAAGTAGGTAGGTATGTAAAATAAGTATGTCCCTAGTTATTTATAATGAAATAATGCTAATGATACAAAACTGGGTGTGATCGCAATAAATGAACTGATAAACTAAGAATTTGACGAATGGGATTTCCTAATGGTGTTGCTCTACCATGCGAGTACATTCGACAGTCTCTTCTCTATCCCGAACCGTCTAAAAAGGTTGGATCGACTCGGCTTATGAGATATTCCTGTTTTGTATTCTTACTGATAGAAAACAACGAGTAAGAATGTAAGAATAACGACAAGTAAGTGCCGAAGTAACTGTCAAGTTTGGTGTACCGCAAGGTACTATTGTAGGTCCAACTCTCTTCTTGATGTTAAGTCAGGAAAATTAATTATTAAGCAAATTGGCTGCCAACTCAAATTGTCCGTAGGTATACCTAATCAAATCACACCTGTCATTTTTTTACAGCTGTATGGAATGGTTATAACACGGCGAATTGATGACAATTTGGCAAATTTGGTGGCAAATGGCAATTTGCTTAACAATTTCATCAACGACCTCTGCAAACTTCTCTTCATAAAAGAAAACCTTTGTAGACGATACCGCCTTGTTTTCAGTGGTGATAACTGGAAGGAACGTCATCTGAAAAATAACGACGGGTTGGAAGGTAATGTATTAACGCAACGCAAGACAATACGCATCTCATAGAGATATTTGTTAAATGTAGTACTTGCTGCGCCCTAACATATGACTGTATGATTCTCGAATAGGTATATCTAAAACTCGAGTAGGTACATGAGGACTCGAGTTTTAGTCTTATACTGTAGCGTAGCGATATAATAAACTAACGCAACGGGGCACGGTGGGTCGAAACTGCTTTTTCAGGGATATAGGCTTATTTTTTTTCAAATTCCATTTTTTATATTTATCGATAGCTTTTGTCATTCTAACGAATAATTGTCATTAAACGTTTTTGTCTAAAACTGATAGTTTGCCTGGAAAAATAAATAATTTTTGTTGTATGGAATGAGACCGAAATTGCTCAATTTCGGCCAAGACTTGACAGCTCTTGCTTTAAAACTACTTGAGCCTTATTTTTTGACTTGTTGACTATAATCTGACACTATCAGCGATTCAGCGCGCGCTCAATGTTGCCCCTTCACGATTTATGAAGAACCGAATAATACAAAATGACGTGATGAAGAAGTGACCAATATGGAAAGTTTAGTGAATAATATGGATTTGTTCATGGTGTTAAGATAACGTTTCGGATCATTGTCGAACAGAAAAAAGCTTTTTGAATACCAGAAGCAGACGCTGAATTTTAACTGCACGGAAGAAACAAGTGCAATACTCCAGAGGTTTTGTCAGAAATTTTGTTCAAGTATTTGTAGAAGATGGGAAAGATCAAAGTTTTTGAAAATAAATAGTGATTGGCTGGAAAGTGTCATTATCTGGCCTGAAGACCGTATATTTCAAAGAAAAAATGTCCAGCCCGATGCTGTCACTGAAACTGTAGACAGTTTGGCACCCTTTACACAAATAGCTTCAACGTCATCGTCACCATATTCACCGAGAAAACCCTTTGAAGAGTTGTGTAACAAGCAAAAAAGAAGATGTGTAGAGAACTTGAGCAAATCATTGTCTCCACAAGAGTTATATCCGCGGTACTACATGCCCTCTAGCGTACATAAGTTGCTAGTACATGGTACGGATATAATTGAACATTTTGGACTTTTAAAAAGAGAAAATGTTTAATGACTATTTTTGTTAGAAGATATTTATTTATTTTTTAAATAAACGTTGCCCCACACTAGGAATTTCTCCTGTATCGTGGGTGCGTTTACAAATATTTAAACTCACATACCTATACAAATGACGAGACCTATTGATAAATATATAAAAAAAAAACAGAATTTGTAAAAAAAAACCTATGTCCCTCATATAGCAGTTTCGACCCACCGTGCGGCGCTCGCCCGCAAATAGTGGTCACTTGCTTGCTGGCGCCCGAACGATGCGGACATGCGACCTCTGCTGTTGAACAGTGAGTTGTTGTTTAATTTAACTACTCGAATACGTCCTATAACGTGGTAAACACAATTATGTACATGGTGCAAATAACACAGGGTATGTTCACGAAAAGGTCTAACGAAGACACAAACTCTAACCAAAGTCCCCAAATCCGCAATGGCACTCCTACTGAACCACTGGAGAAACAAGTTTTCTATAACAATAAAACCCAACCATTCATGAAATACATCTATTCAGATTTAGAAATGTAGATATAATATTAAATTATAAATTGAAACTGCCAGTTTCGTCACATCATGTTTTCGCAATATTTTACTACAATACAATATAAATTGGAATGTAACATGCATTTATACTGCTGTGACAAAATGGCTTCCATACACGTAAAAATATAATTATTACAATATCCGGGCGATAATAAAGCCTAGGTACTAGTTCTAGAAAGAGTTGAGTAACACGGACGACGCTCTACAAGGCCGAACTTTTTCTGAAACTCTATGGGCCAGTTTCTCGAACGACAATTATCGCAAAATAAATATGACAAACTGTCAAGTTATAGTATTTTTATCTTAAACTTTTCATTCACAGTGTGTTAGTTTTCTCTGTCTACGGTTTGTACACTTGGTTACAACTAAAGCGCGTGTCGCTTAGTGAGGTAAAAATACTGTAAACTTGTCAAAAGCGCGTAAACTGCTGCGATTGGTTGAATGCATTATAAACAACCAATCGCAGCAGTTTACGCGCTTTTGACGATTTGTCACGTTAATTTTCGTTTGAGAAATTGGCCGTGAGTGCCATACATTATTAAACGGCCGTGTACTGTAATTACCTATGACAAAATAAACAATCATGAAATAAGACAATTTTAAAATACGTGTCAAGAGTATAGAAAATTCTACAATAACGTGAACATCAACGCAAATAACTTCTATATCTTTAAATATCTACTTAAACACTTAAAGCATATCAATTCCTGCAACATTTCAATTGATTCTCTTTCATATTCTTCATCTGCAAAATACATATGTATGTAGGTATATATTACATAAAAGTTATTCATTCTACATCAATGCAGCAGTAGAGACGGAACGACCGTATTCCAGCGTAATTTACGCCGCGCAGGGTCTCGCAAAAAGTTTACAGCTCACTCAAAACAAAATTAGTCACGAAAATAACTCTTGAATTTGAGTAGCTTCAAGTCAATTCAATACAAGAGTTATGTTTGTGACTCATTTTAATAAAAAATTACGCCGAATTACGCTCTGGTCGTACGTAGACCATGTAATAATTTTTTTCACGAACTGAAACCTCCAAGTATCAAAGTGCGCTTACCAGTGATTTATATGAAGAATATATTCGCTAAAGTATATAAACCTCCAGAGTCCAACATTATATTATATAAACATTTTAACGATATCGACGTTTTTGCCCTATCTAAACATAAATTTAAAAAACAAATTGTTAAGCGCATTGCTCAAAATTTTTAATTATTATGCATTGACTATGTATTAGCTATTTGGTTTTAAGATTGCGAACTAATCGTATTGTTGTTATATATTATATTGATTTTATTAAATTTTACCAAAACTGTATCTTTTATGATCTAGTAATATGTGGAAACGTAGTGGATTGTACATTTACTCATAAAATATGGTGTATTTTGATATAATATACAATGTACGATTGTTTGTTTTAGCAAATAATATAAAATTATCAATGACCTTTCTAGTTTCGCGGTAGCAACCACTACCATGTAACAATGCTACAAAAATATTAGCCAGATAAGATAAAGTACAGATCTTAAGCAAATCATAGCTCTGTAGCCTCTTTCTCTACCTACAAAGAAAAACTACTAGCGTGAAGATAAATGTCAGCTCCCCATTAAAATTGTTTTCAGCCTTACATACTACCAAACAGCGGTATATAAGACAACTATACTCCTGACACAAAAAACAAACTAATATTTTTACTAGTTTAAGACAATGCAATTGATATGTAATACGATCATGACAGCATGTAAAGGCCTGAGTAGACCAAATGTTTGTGTGTGTACGCGCCGTTTCTAATGTATCTCTATGGAAGATGTCATACTGGAGCGTGCATGCACTCGCCACGCGCACGAATTTGGTCTGCTCAGGTATTATTCAAGATCTCGAGTAAAGCAACACTGCACTAATTTTTGCCAAACAAGAATTAAAATCGAATTTCAATAAAAAGGATAATCCTGGAAAATACTTATTTTTACTCCAGCAAAGCTAGAACAAATAATAATAGCCAAAAGTAGGTAAATGCAATATTGCTCCACTCAAAATATGACATTATACATTATTATTATTATTCGACACTTATTCGAGTTTTCATGGAATATCAAATCCTAAAACGAACATTCATTGCTCAGGCCTAAATTTACAATTTTTATTTTGTTAAAAGTATTGCCAACAGTAATTCATAATTATGCAAAAAAAAATTGAAACATGCTTATTTAAAATGCCATTCTTAGAAATATCCACAATTTGTCAAACTGTGGGCAGCCAAGCCTGAACCCTGTTTGTATGAAAAGTTGCCAGTAACATACTCATATAATTCCAATACAGAATCAAAATAATAAACCAAACATACCATTAGTATCACTAGCCATAAAAGAAAAAATATAGATTTATTGTAAATGCATCATTATATTTAAAATATAGTTGTCTGACAACATCGTGAATTTACATGTTGGCCTCTCATAACTTTAAAATTAAAAATAAATTATTCTGCACTTTCCACTTTCAGTTCCTTCAATTTTAAGACTACTCCGTCGGACTCCTTTTCATCCTTTTCAATATCTTTGGCATCTTTATCCGAAATTTTGTCATTATGCTTGGGTTCTGGAGAATCGGTGTCTTCGCTCCGAGTGATGCTGCTCTCATCATCTGAAGATAAATCTTGTGTGTAGATACTGCACTTTGTTCTGACTATTTCTTGAGCCTCTGCAAACTTTGTCTTCCATAGTTCAGCATCTGTCAAGGAAAAAAATATTACATTATTTGTTTTACAAAGAACTAGTGTATAATTAATATTTAATCACCACTTCCATTAACCTTTTAAGCACTTGGCTAAATATCAATTGCCGTGCCCCTAGCGCGCGGCTACAAATCGATAAAACAATATTTTTATAGTTTTAGTTGTACCATGCAGTTAATAGGACGAAAAAATCATGTATGTTCTCTGTCGCAGAAATACGACACGAGCGGTAGGGGCACGGAAATATGTGTCGCATAATGCGACACAAGCGGTGAAAAGGTTAAATAATTATATAATTATTGTGTCAATCAAGTGGTACTTAAAACTCAAATCTCAAACATCATCATTGTTCTAAATTTCTTATTTGGAATACATATTTTCTAGTATTAATTTTATAAAGAGTTGAACTTGTTTGTTTGTTTGTATGAGGTAATCTCTGGAAGAACTGATCCATGATTGCAAAGTGGCATATAGTATATTATATTTAAATTGGCTTCCACATGGAGAAAGTAGTGGCTGCAGCTAATTTGTAATACACCTATGATGAGGGACAAAAGTTTACATAAAAGAAAGAAAATCAATTTGTAGTTCAACTTACTCTGAGGATTTCCAAACTTAATAGCCAGTAGTTCTTGTTTCATCTGTTCATCAGCAAAATCAGCGAATACAGACCAATTGAATGCTTTGTCTGAACCACAGTGAATATTCATCCTGATATCCGGTGTGATGAAGTGGTTCGCACATACTTTGAGAGTCTTATCGCGTCTCATCACCACTCGGACTGTGTTGTTCAGTTTGTGGCGCAGCAGTTTTATATCACCAGTGCCTCTCTCCTATTACAAAAGTTATTATAAAAGTTAAAAACATGAAAAATAATCATTTAAATACTCTCCCGTGAAGAAAAAACAGTAATGAGATCAACAATTTTATTTGCCAGGGTAATTATCTGAAGCCATTATCATTATCTATTCAATATACCAAAAATATCTATGACTCAGGCCTAACCTGCAATAGGCACAATGCTTACATCTTACTAAATTCCTTTGATTTGTTTTAAAAAAAAAATTTCAGGCTGAGCAACTGATACTTCGTTAAGAACATGAAGTTGCTGTTTTCCATTGTCTTACCTTCCACTCGTGGTCTGCTGTATCATATCTATAGAGCCTGGCGCGTATTTTAACGATTTCCTCCTCTTCTTCTTCGTTTGTGTGGATATCCACAAGGGGCAGCGACACGATCGGATCAAAGTGAGGATCATGCTCAGGCGTCTCCACTTCACCTCCTTCGCTTTCGCTGTTGCGCCGTACGCTTTCTTCTGTCTGCCCATACAAGAACAAAAACAATCATATACATTTTCTAATCACGGGATAACAATGTATAACGAACTATTCGAATGCTAGGTATCAACCCAGTACTTACCGGTGTCGACATTATTGCTATTTTAATTACTTTCTTTTCCAAAGAAATTAAATCAGTAAATTATAAACAAACTCGCTGAAGTTCGGTTACTGAATGAGTGAAGTTTAATTTTCTATTTACGAGTGAATGATTGTCAACTATAATTTTTTATCTATAGCAAATAAAATGATTTCAACATGGACAGTGTTTCAAAATGAGCATTTAGGTATAAATGTGATAAAATATTATTTTGCTACTGATATTTGATAAACATTTAATTCATAACGAACGATTTATTCCATGACACTCAAACTTTAATTTTAAATCCTAATCACACATTAATTTTATTCATCGTTATAATATTTCGTGAAAACCACCAATAATTTTCGGCACGTCAGCCACAGATAACTATATACTAGTCGGAGACAGATAGGACAGTACTATGGTTGACGATTAGTTCCAAAAATATGCGCCAAGCGCTAGTGTCGTAATGTCACTGAGGGATGACCCACAGCGTACTATAAAAATGACGCTGACCATCCGGCATAGAATATCGATAGCATAGTGATGTGCCATGGAATATTCTTATAGGGTTAATTTTATTATTTGCAATGTTCAATGTTTCTTCCTATATGTTCATTGGATACGAATATAACGAAAGAAATGTAAAAAAAAGACTTCAGATTTTACTTTTTATTTATTTTTTCGTCTTAACCTATGGGCTTTATATTTCTCAAAGGCAATTTGTTGAGGTGCACACATCTGTTTCACAAGTTTTTCTTGTACACCTCCTTTTAAAATTTTATTAATTATGTTGCACCAATTATGAACATGGGTGCGTATCATTAAATTAAGCAACCATTCCTTTACTTCGGTGTTATGACCTGTACACCCCAACCAATTTAAATCAAATTTCTTTATTATTTCTATTTTTAAATGTTTTTTTACACATTTTTTGTATGCATACTTATTCAAGTAATCATGTATAAGGCCCGAGATATTCCTATATAACATTAGAAACTTCTTTGATGGATATGTTAAATTATGATGTTTTAAAAGGGTATATTCTCGTTGTTCAATCCATTTATGAAATACATCTTTTTTTGTTTGCGTATAAGTATCAGAGCATCTCCTACAGTTAAATTTGTTTGTCACTCTCCTGCACATATACCCTGCTGTATATGCAGAAGAGTGCACGCGCAATCTTTCGTTTACTGGATTTAGTGATTGGTTACTGCTAACGTTTTGCGTCATTGTTATGGGTCTACTACACACGGCATTTTCTTTATCTTCATCAAATGTTGATGAGGAACTCTCATCAACATTGGATGAAGATATGAGTTTAAAAAAATCTACAACTGTGTTTCCTGTATCATCCTCACAGTTTGCGTATATTGAATGTGGACCCATAACGTTGGACATTAGCAGTGATTTAAAAGCATTCAAAAAAGTATTTGCATCAGGATTGACGTTCCTGTAGTTGATGGCTCTGATCCTACCAAAAAAATTCTCAAGAGGATCCTGATTAACATTTCTAGGATAAAAATATTGTATATCATATTTTTCGAACAACAGTTTAGACAACCTTTCAAAACTTTCTATAGTTGTAACCCACCCATTAAGAGAAGGAACTCGAACCTTATAGATTTTATTATTTTTGAGGGCTTTCTTGCTACTATTATCAATATATTGAATATTATTTAATATTTGTTTGGCTTCTGTCCAAAAATTTAAAATTTGATGGGCGTTGGGCTTTATTGGTCCACGAAGTTTGCCCCGGACAGTACTCCCTCGAGATCCATTCCAGCTTCGCCTGTTGTGGCCATTGTCTCACTGACATTTTGACCCGAGGCTGTAGTTTCTGAAATACATAATTATATATAAGTATAACAAACAAACAATGTTTCCATTTCCATTCTATCAGACTACAAGAAAGTGCAACTGGTATTATTCTTAGTATATTAGTTTAAATCAAACGTCTTATTAGTCAAAATGGCTCAATTGTAAAAATTAAAACCCAATTATTAAAAACCTAATTCTTTTTAACAAAGAGTGAATATGTATAGTGTGAATTCTTGTGTTTCTTTTGTCGGAGACCCTAAATAAATTAAAGTAAAGTGAGTAAGTGAGTGATTGATTGATAACAAAGTAAAAACTTACTGAACAATGCAGTGTATTTAAGCATTCCACTGGTTGTTGCACTCAGAGTTTGGGCAGCTACACTCACTTTAATTTTCTTCATTTTTGCTGCGTAAATATGGTGCTCTGTTAGTTTTTTATGCATTCTAGTATGACCTAGTTGGCAATCAGCACCAAATACCATTTCAATATCCTTCCAAGTGGCAACTTTGCTTTTGAAAAACATGTCTTTTGTAAGAAGGTTGTTCCTTAGCCCCTTAAGTAAGTGTGGGGGATCATACACTACACTTAGGTGTTGTCCTGACATCTCAATAGTTCCATCTGCAAACAAAAAAGCTATTGAGTACAACTTAATTTGATGGATCACAATCCTACTAATTTATAAAATAATGTCAAAGTTTAGACAATGATTTAGATGTTTGTTATGCAATTGTGGTTTAACAGTTCAACATATTTGGATGAAATTTGGTACACAGTTAGACCATGACCTGGACTAACATACAGATGGATATTATGATAATTATAATGATGATGGATACTTTTTATCCTAAATAATTTGCAACTGCTATGCAGATAATGTGAACAAAGGCTATTTGTAGAGAGAGTATCTACTCACCATTATATATAATTATGTCTCAACTCAAGCAATAAAGCGATGAGAACGAATAATACACAAACTAACCCAGAGATTCGACACGAACACGAATGACTGAAATTACGAAATTACTGAAAATACAATCTGTCCGTTTGACAGTTATACGCAACACTCAACAGCCAAAATGGCTGCCAACAACATGGCTACCGAAAGTAGCGCCATAACGCATTTTTTGGAACTAAAGCTGTCGCAGGCCTGACGTCAGCACATTGCCATATATTAAAAAGATCACTGTCAATTAAACTTTTTTCATTCATTGCTTTGGTCAGTTCAATCATCAAACAAACTGATTCATTCACACTCACTGTCAAAATGTCATAGTGTAGGTAGTAAGTTTATTGATTTACGAAGTTTTAAAACAACTGTGTTATTCTGTCTGGTGGTTTCCTTCCGCATTTATTCTCGGGGTTAAACCAGTCCAAGGTAATAATAACCATTAAAAAAAAACACCGTAACATACATTGAAGCTGTAGCTGTGCTGTAGCAACAATAGCTAGCTGTTTATGGGGTGTAAAAAGTCAATGACTTATGATATATTTCGGCGACCTATTTTCGGCAGTTCGGCTAGTTTATTTTGAGAATTCTTCCTATTTTAACGGAGTTCCGGATTGCTGCTGACTTTTAGTAGAATTCCGGAGGTTTATTGAATCAGACTCTCCTATTTATCAACTGTAACAAGCTGCTGAATTTTACAAACCTATCTCAATCAGTTCGTAAATGTTTATTATTTTTGTTTTTTTTTTAAGTGGATATCTATTTCAGTGTGGTCTGTTTTAAAGTGGAGCCTGGTAGAATTCTACTAGAATTTAGCAAAAAAGTGTATCAAGTAAGACGCCTACATACATTATTTATACATAAACATACATTATAGGTGTAAACAACTCTTATGTCTTGAACTTCTTAGATCAATCTTTTTACTAATTCAATGTAAAAACCATAGAGTTCCTGCTTTTAGGCCTTTTCCCAGAATTTTTAGTTTTGCCCAGCAGTGGGACAGCATAGGATAACATAAAAAATAACTATGTATATACTATAGTAATGCCATGCAGCTTTTCGTAACGAAAACAATGGGAGGAAAAAAAATAATACCTACTTAGTATTTTATTTTTGTCTGAATTTTCTAAGCACCTACCTAAAATCTAACTTTAGAGGATACATTATTAATTATAGAATATTAAAAACTAGTAAGTATAATGGCTATTTACTAAGTGTCCTTTGATAGCTTTATTTTAATCTACAATATTGTTTTTCAGAAACCCTTTCAAATGAATCAGAACCTAGGGAAGATGATAACGGAGCAGCTCCGTAATCCAAACGAGCTGGACATCAGCCTCAGGATGGAGTTTGGACCATTTGAGACAGTACACAAGTGGAAACGCATGTCAGAGTGCTATGAGTTTGTTGGTGCCAGGTATGTCAACGCCTAATCGAAAGTATTTCAGCTAGAGCATTTAAAGGTATTTTCTAACCCAGTCAATTTTTACTCTATAGCTGTACTATTATTAATGTAACAAGAAGATATAACAGGATTCTGGTTGGGAACAAAAACTATTTTGTTTTCTTTGCTAAAATTTTTGACGAAACTGATTAATTTACGAGAAAAGTTAGTCAATTAAAATTTTGGAAAGCTTATGATACAAGTCAAAGAATTGGAAATTTACCATGGGACATGAGAAAAAGATATGGTCCATAGTACCATCATCAAGACTATATTATCCCAAAATCTATTCTATTTTTATGGTTCTGGCTCCATTGGTAACATTCGATGATTTTGCCAATGTCAAGGTATGTATGAGAAAGTAATGATCGTAAACTGTTACACAACTATTGATCAGTGTTTGTAGCGTTGGCATCCATGGATCCCCATGCTAAAAAAGGACAAAACATTTTTGGTTAATACATGTAAGACGTCACAAAATAAATGTTAGAACATTCAGTAGGTATATAATAAATAAATAGAAATATAAACTATAACTGGATTTTATTAATGCTAATGAATTTATAAAGGATTTTAACTGCAGGGGTATGGGCTAAAGATAATAGGAAAGGAATATTAATTGGGCGGGGGACATCAGAAGGGAGTATGTCGTAAAGGGGAGTGGTTAAACGAGGACAGGAAAAAAACAAGTGTTCCAGAGTGCCCTCATCCAGGCCGCATTCACACAAAGAAGAGTCCCTCACGCGTATTTTGGCCAAAAAAACTGGTGTACAAACGAACCCAAGTCGGAGTCTAATTATGACAGAGGTGGCTATTTTACTAGAATATTTTAGTTTGCTGAACCAACATTTAGATGGAATGAATGGTTGGATAGAGCCATAAAATTTTCCCTTCAATGTTCGAGTTTTTTGCCAATGATCATTCCAATTCTTCATCATCTCGGGTTTAACAAGACAGAGCAGATCACGGGGATAACAAGACGTATGAGTTTCAATCCCATTCCGAATAGCCAGCTTGGCAATTGAATCCGCATTCTCATTATCAACAATTCCAGAGTGGCTAGGTATCCAAGCCAGTGCAATCTCTATGCCTAAGCAGTGGCATCTATACAGGAGTTGTTTTATCTTTAGGATAAGGGGAAAATTGTGACGAGAGCGAAAAGGCGATTTTATTAAATCCTGTAGGCAGCTAAGAGAATCCGAGAGAATGAGGCTTTTGTTGAGTCCATGTGATTCAATGTAAGAGACTGCTTCGAATAGAGCTATTGCTTCCCCTGTGTAAATAGTGCAAAAAGCCGGACTACGAAAATTAAGAATAATTTTGTATTTTGGGATCCACACAGCTGATCCGACATTACTATTATCGGACAACTTAGAAGCATCTGTAAATATCGTCAACCAATCGTGCCAGTCCTCTGCCAGAATCCTATTGAGTTTGACATTAGCAACAGGGTCATGTTTGGGTATACCAAAGTTAAAAATAATTTTTGGTTGATAGAGCAAGGAATCAAAATTTACTTCAAATATGGGGTTTTTATTTAACTGAATTATGGAAATGTGCAGATTATTGAATTTACTGAAGCTGTTAACGAGGAGTGGAGGATCTTTATGAGCCCAATAGCGAGATGTCGGAATTAAGTGAAAAAGTGTACGAAGAAGAGGGAGAATAGGATGACATTTATTCTGGATGACTTTATAAAAAAATCTGTCACAGAGATATTGCCTGCGTAAGTGAAGTGGTGGCTCTAAACATTCTACCTGAAGGGCATTAATAGGTTTACATTAGATTACCAACATGGCGAATATGGGGTTCACCATATTCGCCAATGTAAATAAAACAACAAACATGACCCTGCATTGAAACTTTCCGTCGATTATTACAAAAATATCAGCAAACAAAATTACAGGTCTTACACGGTCAAAATGTATGGAACAGCAGATTAATTTCAATGCTGTTGGGTCTAGCAACATGTCTACTACTGTTTTGTGTATTTATTGTGTGCCTTAACCAGGGTAGTTTTTTCTTTTTTTCGTTCTTTCTTTACTGAATCCATGGTAAAAGCTTGTCTCACGATCTCCCTTCCTTCGTGACCGTGTATACCGTACATCATCTGTCTGGCCTTTTCCCAACTGTGTTGAGGACGGCTTCCAGTCTTAACCGGATGCAGCTGAATACCAGTATTTTACATGGAGCGACTGGCTATCTGACCTCTACAACCCAGTTACTGGGCAATACGATACCCCTTGGTAAGACTGGTTGTCAGACTTTCGGGCTTCTAACGACTGTAACGACTGTCGAATGATCCACGAATGACAGCCGGGTCAAACGGCTTAACGTGCTTTCCGAGGCACGGAGGGGTCTTGGTATGTCAAGATGGTCACCCATCTACGGGCTAACGGCTGCAAGCGTAGCTTAACCTGATCGGTCGGCCCGTGCGTGTTATTACTTAGAACTAGAATACAATACATTAAGTTCTTTATTACTTATTTTCAGGAGGAGCAAACACACAGCTGTAGCTTACAAAGATGCACTTTATGTGTTTGGGGGTGACAATGGCAAGTCCATGCTGAATGATCTGATCAGATTTGACATCAGAGAGAAGTCGTGGACCAAGACTGGCTGTATGGGAGTGCCGCCCGCGCCGAGGTACCATCATTCTGCTGTGGTGAGTTCAATGTCCAGTTTATTCTATTTTTAAACGGGAGCCCGCTACCCAAATCTAAAGAAATTGGAGCTAAATTAGAAATTGGTTTAGACTTCATTCGTAAAATAATAGAAGTAGAAAGAAACGAAAAATTTCTCAGTGCATAGTAGAACAAAATAATAAATGATGGTCGTTAATATCCGTATCGACCCAAATCTTAACAGTAGATCATAAAAACATTGAATCCGCATATTGAAGCTCGGATGTTGAAATAAATACGTCACCGGCTGTTTTGTGTGGATTTGAATGTAAACTAGCTAGCTGTTCAATTTTATGATTTTTAAGATACTCATACATGTTTCGAGATCGTGTGGATAGCTAGGTTCCCAGTCTTAAGTAAGACCATCAAGCGACGACAGCAGTAAACACGAGAGTTTATTTAGTGACAAGCTGTCCGCCCCATGGGATTTCCCAACAGCATAAATGTGGGACGTCCATACAAACATTCATCCCCTATTTGACCCCTTTAGGGGATGATCTAAAAGTCTTCCCTACGCTCACTTCTATCTATACAAATAAATAAAATTGAAGTGTCGGTTTGTTATGTCAAAATATCAGCTTTTTCTAAATGCATAAGAAAGTATGTAGGTACCTATATAAAAACAATTTTTTTTTGGCCTGTCTGTCTGTTGGTTCCGGCTAATTTACGAAACGGCTGAACCGATTTTGAAGAAGTTTGGTATGGGGATACTTTGAGCCAGGGCCGGATTTAGGGGAGGGCAACCGGGGCAACAGCCCTGGGGCCTCCACCAGAGAGGGGCCCCCACAATAGAGACCCACAATAGAGAAAAATTAAACTCAGTGGAGAAGGCTTCAGTGACTGGAAGCATGCATCCGATCGTCTATGTGAACATAAGATTTCGAAGACTCATTTGGAATCAGTAATGAGTTTAGTGCAACGGGGAAAAGTCACAGGACGCATCGATCAAGAATCGTACGACAATGCTACAAACATGAGTGGCAAATATAAAGGGGTGCAGGCTCTTATTTTGGAGAAAAATCATTTATCGGCGTTTGTACCATGTTGTGGTCATTCTCTTAATTTAGTTGGAAAGGCAGCTGCCAACTCTTGTCCATCAGCTGTTCAATTCTTTGATTTCATTCAGAATTTATATACGTTTTTCACAGCAAGTACAAAACGATACGGAATTCTGATCAAGAAATTATCAAAGAAAAAAAACGGACAGTTTTATGTCTTGAAAAAGCTTAGTGACACTCGTTGTCTTGTCAAGCTGAAGTTACGAAAGCCATAGTCGAAATAGAAGAAGCTCTAACCAGCATATCTTCCGATAAAGAGCAAAATGACATCGCGAGGAATGAAGCAGCGCACCTTCTACAGAAGATGCGTGATCTCGAAACCGCTTTATTTGCCATCTTTTGGAACGACATTTTGGAGCGATTCAACGCTACAAGCAAGATGTTGCAAGACCCGAAAATGATTCTTGAATCGGCAATGCGAGCATTAGAATCATTGAAATCATTCGTGGAATCAAAAAGAAACGATTTTGATAAATACGAGGAAGCTGCCAAAAAATTATCTCAGACTGAGAATACGTACAATCACGCACCAGAACGAGAAACGTGAGGCTGAATCCGCTCGATTACGGGAAAGCACAAGACGCAAATCTGTCACCGAAGGAACAATACAAAGTATCCGCTTTATCCCAGTGGTCGACCAGCTATGTGTTTCTCTTACCGAATGATTGCATGCCTATGAAGCTGTACGTTCGAGATTTGGATTTCTTAATCACATCGAGAAGATGGATGCTGAAAATTTGCACGCTGCAGCAGAGGCACTGGTAAAAGTTTATCAGGATGATTTACCAAGACTAGGGTCTTGGTAATGAGTTGGTTCAATTTGTATCTTTGATCGACTCATACAAAAAGGACTATGGAAAAGACCAATCTCCGGAACAATTTTACTACCAAATTCTCGAAGATCAACATTTGAGAACTACATTCCCAAACCTTAAAATTTAATTGAGAAAGTATTTGGTTTTGATGGTATCAAATTGCACTGGAGAGCGCTCATTTTCAAAAATAAAAATTATAAAAAATTGTCTTAGAACCACGATGGGACAAAACCGTCTATCAAAGCATTTTCTCCTCAGCATTAAAAGTGATTTGCTTCGGGAACTGAATTTCAGCGAAATCATCAACGATTTTTCGGCGAAAAAAGCTCGGAAGGTCCCGTTCAATAACGCAAAAATTTAATTTTAGATATTTCTTGTTTCCGATTATATTTATATGTTCGTTAAATAATAAAAGAATCTATACTTGGTTTCACAATAAATTATGTATTGGAAAACTCAACAGATATTTTTTTTTCATTTTATTTGGAAAACAATTTGGGGCCAAGGGGGCCTCCACTCCTTTTTTGCCCCGAGGCCTCCAGACCACTTAATCCGGCCCTGCTTTGAGCCCTAAGGAAGGAAATAGGCACTTTTTATCGATATACCACGCGGGCGGAAAGCTGCGGGCGGCGGAAACTAGTACATATTATAAATTTAAGTCTGCTTTCATGACTCTGTGGGACCGCATTGTTCACCATAATTTAGGGAATGTAATCCGAGAGGTTTATGTGTATAATTCTTATTAAACTTACGGACAATAAAGAAATCTCGGTCTTTTGTCGAGTCGTTAAAACCGTGCGAAGCAAGGGAGGGTCGCTAGTTCGTTATAAAAGGAACTCTCTTCATGCTTCTAAACCCAACAGCTGAGACTGTGCGTTGTCTGTTAGTGAATTGACGATATTTTTTTTAATGTAAAAGATACAAGATTTTATATCCTAGTTACGAGGCATTTATTAAAAATCAGTTTTTTTTTTTAATTTTTTGTTTTTAATATTTATACAGTTTTATAATATTTTATAATTTAATTTTTTTATACGATTCTGACGTTCTTTAATAATATATTTTTTTTTTGTAATGATTTGTTGTACATACTTACCTATATTTAATTTTAATTTATCACAACTTTATCTTGGGTTTTTATCTGTTTAGAATTTAAAATAGTTTATAATTTAAATGCATGAGTGTAAAACTTTGGACTAGAATTATGTCTGAAATAAACAAATAAATTAAAATTAAAAATGAATCAATATATTTTCCCGTTATAGGTACATCGTTCGTCAATGTTCGTGTTCGGTGGATACACAGGGGACATCCTAGCGAACTCCAATCTGACCAATAAGAACGATCTGTTTGAATACAAGTTCTCCAGCGCGCAGTGGGTGCAATGGAAGTTTTCTGGACAGTAAGTAGGCATATTAATTAGTCACTAAACAGCGTTTTTTTTTTAAATTTAGGTACTATTGTTTCAACGAATAAAAAAACAATCACGTACTTCGGCACGTCGCGGCACGGCACGGCAAAGCATTAACATTTTGTATAGCCGCGAACCCTGCCTCGGCAGGCTTCGGTATAGCCCCGGATCTACGGGGGGAGGCTCGTGCCTCGAACGCCAGCTTCAGGTGCATTTAAGCGTGGCAGATAAGTGCACCACCCAGCGTGCGCTGCAACTTACCGATAAATTAGATGCGAAACACTTTTTTTTTTTTTTTGTTGAGGATGAGAAATCATCAAATGACTCCTCCCGCTCTGGGTGGAGCGGAAGAGAGTGTCAGACTCTTACTGACTAAAACCCACCCGTGTTCCTTCCTTGGCCCTTTATGTTCCGGGTCAGCGGTACCCCTTTCGGATGATCCCGCTTTCCCGGCAGGCTTGGGCCCTAGTGGGCCCCCCTCTTCGATGCTGACATCTCTTTGAGGCGCGCGTGGAACACGTACGCGCCGTCCAGCACGGGCCTGGTCCTGATCGGACGGTGAGCTACCCATTACTCACCGCCCGCAGGCCCGCGCCTACGGTGGCCGGGAGTCGTCACGCGGCTCCCGACGCCCGGAGTGTCCACCGCGGTGGCTTGGACGGGAGACTCCCGTCCCGCCACCTCCTTCGCTAGCATGACTGCTTCGCAGAAGGAGGTGACTGCCTCCCACTCCCCCTCGCCCCGGACCATGGCTTGAACCAGGGCCGGGCGTGAGAGGTCGCCGCCGCTGCCGATCGCCTCTACGAGGACACGGCGGTGCTCCGCCCATGCAGGGCAGGCCCCCACCGTATGCTCCACCGTGTCCTCGGGGAGATGCGAAACACTTAGGCCCAATTTCACCGCCCATCACTAAACACGTTTAGCGCTAAACGAGTTTAAAACATAAATCTGTTTCTGTCAAATGTTTGAAGATGACAGAGACAGATTGATGTTTAAAACTCGTTTAGCGCTAAACGTGTTTAGTGATTGGCGGTGAAATTGGGCCTAAGTGTTTCGCATCTAATTTATCGGGAAATTGGGCCTTATTATCTTTCGCTGCGGGCGGCGCACTGAGGAAATTGTTACGTGATTAGCGTAGGCATAGGTCGTCCTCGTCACACGATGTGAGCGGGTTGCGGGGGGCGCAGTTGAATTCTGCCAGGAACTCTCCGTTTTTTAAGCACATGCGCCACTTTAATTTGGCAAAATAAAAAGGCTAGCTTTCTATATCTAGCAACAGATCTATGACACGGCGAACTTGACGCGGATGAGCGCCTCTGTGGTCAACAATTTAAGGAAAAAATCCTGTTTTAGGAATATTACTTCGCTTAGCGGGGGTTTTGACGTCCCGCCCTTTCCGACGCCTGTAAGTGCAAAGGCGACACGATTTCCTTCTTTTTTTTTACCACGGCGCTGGCGCCCCTGTTGGATTGGAGCATTATCGATCGATAAAATTTGACGAATATGTTGCTGGCAAAATATTCGAGCTCTCTTCAAAAAAATCTTGATCCGGGGCTGGGCATTCTGCAGCATCCCGCTCTGTGCTCAAGTCCCCTTGTGACGATATCAACGAAATGTGAGTGCTAAGGGTATAAAAATAAGATGAAAAATCGTTTCCGATTACGAAAATCCTTTGCCTTGTCATGATGCGCCATGCTGCCTGGTGAGCGAGTTATAAGCGCGCTAACAGACTGACCGAGGAAGTGGTGATTGATAATTATAGATTTTACAGCCTATTCGTTTGTGAAACGCGGCGCATACTTTTGGCCTTTAAAAACATCCATCGCTTTCCATCAGGAGTGATCGAGGCCAAGAGCAGGCACATTAAATTTTTGTTCTTCCAATTCCAAATAAAATAATAAAACCATATATCTTATGTTTTTTTTTTTCAATGTAGTGGTTGCAAAAGTAGGATCCGAGCGCAGAGTAGAGAATGTTTTGATGACATTGAATAATAACTAAAACATCTAAGATATTGTATACATATATATATATATTAAGTATATATCCATAACACAAGCCTTAAGTGTTAAGTGCTTAACTTGGAACTAGATGGTGCTGTGTGCAATTTCAGAGGATATTTATTTATTTATTGTAATAATTTAATGTCATTACTTTAACTTTTCTTTGTCTTTGTTTTAACTTTGTAATCAGTGTCATAAAGTGTACAGTTGTACGCACATCGACGCAGCCACCAATCGACTTGTCAGACGTCAACGAGCGCCCATAGGGATGTGCATTCTGAAAATTGAGAACGTCAAAACAGCGAAATATTTGACAGCTATTTGCTATGTTGCCAATTTTCCGAATGCACCCCCTTCATTCGCGGTTGATGTTCGTGTTCCAGCTGAAGTTTAATTTATGAGTCATATTTCAGAGAGCCTGTGCCTCGATCAGCACACGGCGCCGCAGTATACGACGACAAGCTATGGATTTTCGCTGGCTACGACGGCAATGCGAGACTCAATGATATGTGGACTATCAATCTGTTGGTAAGCAGGTTTAATATAGTCGTTGAATCAACTTGCAAGTATACTTGCACAGGTTAAAATGTGCAGGTTGGCTTCTGCGAGTTACTTGCACACCGTAGAAACACTTAAAGTATGATGTGCAATGGCATGGTTATCTAATGCCGTAAGTTCGCTGCAAATTACCTACATCGTGAAAAAACAGTAAGTCGACTTGCTCTGATGATTAAAAAAAAAAAAAATTGACCGTTAGCGGAAATGGAAGATCACAATTTATTCAACTTGCTTTATTGCCGCTGGCAACAATGCTGGCTTCCAGTGTACATTGCAAGTTCATGATGATTTTTGACTTCCGACCCTAAAATCCACCAACCTTTTCAGTTTTAGCATATCTATTAGTTGCTTGATTTTTCTTCTTTTTTTGTATTTTGATTACTATCGTTTTAAGCAAATAATAAAACAATATCAAACCACTATTTTGACGGTATAGGTTTTAATATCACTTTCAACGGGCAGATTATTTTGCTCTTAGTAAATGGTTCCTCCACCATCCCCCACTGGGCCCGAGTGGTGGATTACGGCCCACTCCCTCTCACAGAGAAGAGGCCTGTGTCCCAGCAGTGGAAACATTATATACTGATTATGGTAAATGGTCCCTTTCTACCGTCAGGGAGAGAACCACCAATGGGAGCGTATAGAGCAGAAGGGTCAATGCCCCCCCACGTGCTGCAACTTCCCCGTGGCCGTCGCGAGAGGCAAGATGTTCGTGTTCAGTGGACAGAGCGGCGCCAAGATCACTAATGCGCTGTTCCAGTTCGATTTCGAGACTCATACGTAAGTACAGTCAAATCAAAACCTGGTTTTCAATTGACGACCACTCAAACAACTAAACGATTAGTACCTACTATTGTTTTATGTCATTTGTTGTCTGTCTGTGTTCTTGTTTTTGAAGTTGTAGCAGAACTACATTTTATTTTCAGAACTGACATAAACCGGAAACTAAATTGTGAACTCAGTTTAGATATTTAAAAGAAAACATAGGAAATTATCAGCTTTTTACGGTTCCTTTACCAATACAGCTTTGTGACAGACGGATGGCATAGGCTTACGGTCTGTAGTAATAGGGCCCCGTTAGCACCCGTACCCTGCGTCCTAACCGAAAGCGTATTTAAAGCGTAATAGCTTTATATAAAAGTGCCTTGACGCGGCTTTAGGGTACCGAACCATAAAAAAGTAAAGAAGAAGAGTTGATATAACCCCTCCAGCTGGTCGCGCGTGTGCACGGAGCACCTGCTGCGGCCGGCGGGCGGCGCGCCCGCGCGGCGCTACGGGCACGTCATGGTGGCGCACCGCGCGCAGCTCTACGTGTTCGGGGGCGCGGCCGACAACACGCTGCCCAACGACCTGCACTGCTACGACCTGGACACGCAGATATGGTGAGGGAATACATATTACTTGTTTCACACCACCCGCTCGACTATGTCAAATTACATGTCCTGCATACTTTACCTAATCTCTAGCCCTAGTCTCTGAGCCGAGCAATAATATGGTACTGATTTTCATTATAACCCGCTGGTCAATAATATGATTTTAATTAGGAACCTTAATATTTGAATGAAAGCCTTCACAAATAATATATTCGAAAATTGCTTTTTAATTATCTCGCAGAAAGTGTGAAAAGTAGAGTAGTCTCCTCGGCCATAAAGTTGTCTTCGTCTTGGGCGAGCTTGAATCCCTCGCTGCACTCAGCATTCTAATCTTAACTTCCTCGCTTCGTTACGCTCAGGATACAAACAATCGCCCATGACATCATAAGACACTGCTTTATACCCTTAGTAAATAATCTACTATTATTAAATTTATGATTTGCTTACTTAAAAATTTGTTCCGTGTAAATGAGTTCATTTATTAGAGCGATTCAATTTCCCGAGGCAACTCCCTATAGAATAAAATAGTGTAAAAGCATAAACAATAAATAAAAAAGTTTATGTGTATGTTATGTTTAAATAGTGAGTATTCCAATTGCTTTTAGTTTTAGTACGAACAAAAAGCCTCGTTTACACGAAGGCATTTTCTCGACCGTAAAGTGTCGTACGATATTCGCCGATTTCGATTTATGATTTTCTCGAATTTTGATTATGACAACTCGAAATACGTTTGTTTTCTGTTTACACGGACGCTTTCAGGACTTTCTCGCCTTTCAAAATGCAAGTATTGCACAAACTATACACATGTCGGGGTTTATTTTTACACATTGCTTTACCACTAAAATCTTCGAATCTGACGCCTTTGACCGTTCACCCGCGCAATCGGAATTTCTCCGCGCCAACTTAAGAGGCCGTATACGAAATTTTGTCGATTTCGCCGTTTTACGTGATTTTACAGACGTGATTTTACAGTTAAAATACTGTATTTCTGTAAATTTTAATGCACAATATGAAAGATCATTTCAAATATGATCTAATGTATGGGCTACTTTTTTGTTTTTATTATTTAGTTTTGATTAATCGACTTTAAACCGGCGACTGTTTTGTGAATTTTTGCTGTAAGAGGTTTAGAATATCACATATTTAGGAATCGTTTTGACGTCTTAAGGGTATGAAAAAATTACAATGTATTGTTGTGAAAGTCTTCTATACAATGTATGGATCACGTTTTACCACTTTCATATAATATGTTTGATTAAAAAAATATTTAACCTAGTAAAATTTTGGAGAAAATGCGCAACGAATTGCTTTTGATTTCGGCTACATAGAACGCTCGTTCATAAAATTAAAACAACAAAAATAAACTTCAGTTTCTTAACTATCCATTTCCTGAAAAAATAATACTAAAAATTAAAAACAAATGGCAATAAAAAATCTTTTAAAACAACCTAAATCGCGCTTTATAATACTCGACGCAAGCCTCGAGTCAGCAGTCCGCGCAGAGCGCTTCTAGAGAGTGGACGTATCGCTTTGCGCTCCGAAAATCGCAGCGCGTCTACACGCAACCCACAACGTGCCACCGGCTACCGCCGCTGCCGCTGGCTACAGACAAATATAGCGCGACGTGAGTTTTTAATACTTTGGTAAGTTATTATTTTAAAATATTTTGTGATTTTAATATGCTTTTTCTAAACAACATGTAATAGTGTAGAATGTAGCTATGTGTTGTTATCATTATAATAATAATTTTAAGTAGGTAGGTATCTCATTTCGTTTCATGTATTTTAATAAGTACCTACAAAACGTACATACATACGTACTGTTAATAATAGTAATATTTTATATGCGACAGTAATTGGAACGAAGTTCCTTATCGGATGGTACGAAAAATTGTTCGTCATGTCGTCAAAAATTTTAAAATTTTTCGTCATGGGTGTCATATTCGTGATTTTTGAGGTCGCTGAAACTGATATTGAGGTCAAAATGAAAATCCAAGATGGCGGCTTCGAAAATTTTCAAATTTTCCGTCATGGGTGTCATTTTCATGGTTTTTGAGGTCGCTGAAAATGATAATGAGGTCAAAATGAAAATCCAAGATGGCGGCTTCGAAAATTTTCAAATTTTCCGTCATGGGTGTCATTTTCATAGTTTTTGAGGTCGCTGAAAACGATAACGTGGTCAAAATGAAAATCCATGATGGCGGCTGCGAAATTTTTAAAATTTTTCGTCATGGGTGTCGTTTCCGTGGTTTTCGAGGGCGCTGAAAATGATAATGACGTCAAAATTAAAATCCAAGATGGCGGCTTCGAAAATTTTCAAATTTTCTGACATGGATGTCATGTCATGTTCCGTTTTCGTCATGGGTATCGTTCCATGGCAGCAAATATGACATAATTATGCATATAGCATATTTGCTGGAAATCGTAGACAGAGAAACTAATAGACGCAGTGACGATTCCTTTCTCGCTTACACAAGAAAGAGAGCGAAAATTACGCTATGAATGTTTTAGACAGAGATACAACTATCAATTTTTTTGTCTCTTACCGTGTAACCTGTTTTTTCAAGGTCCGCAACTCAAATTGCGAAACAAACTTTGACACTTCGTGCCGTCATTGTGTTTGGTGTTAAAATTTTGCTTATTTTTATGATAAAAAACGATTTTAATCCAGTGAGAAGACAGAGAAATTATCCGTATTTCACATCGACGATTATACAATGGTGCGTTGTCGTGTTATTTCATGTAAAAGCGATAGTGAGAAGAAAATTGCCGGTGTGTCTTTTCACGCGTAAGTACGACGGTTTTGTACCTAATTATAGTTTCTTAAATGATGATTATTTATGCCATAGCATGACGGAACGATATGTCTCATTAAAACTGAAGATAATAGGATTTTGTCGAGTTTTTAACATTCATAACCAATAAATTATATCATGTAAGTGTTGCCAGCGTCAGCTCAAAAATGCCCCGAGTCACGATAAAAAATATTGGCTCTACAATGTAATAAAAACAAATAATATTGGATCAAATAATAGCATAGTATATGTGTATATATATATATGTATATACATCAATAATGTGTTTTTTTTCAAATTGTTTGGAGTGTTTAGTTTCTAAGTGTTAGTGTTTTTTTTAGTTACCTCATATAGGATAAACAAGATATAGTGCTGTTTGCAGACGACACTTCACTTTTATTTAAACTCAAACTGACAATGTAAATAGTGCCCTCGCAAAAGTAGTTAACTGGTTTAATGTTAATAACCTTCTTCTTAACGAGAAAAAAACGAAATGTAATAAGTTTACGATACCTCATGGTAGACAAGTAGAAACAAGTATTCTCATAAAGGGTGAAGAGTTGAAACCCGAAAATAGCACAGTATTCTTAGGCAAAACTTTGGATGCCAAACTTCAATGGGGCCCCCATATAGATAAATTGTCAAAGAAGCTTAGCTCTGCAGCATACGCCGTTAGGAAAATTCGTGGTTTAACTGATTTAGAGACAGCCCGTTTAGTATACTTTAGTTATTTTCATAGTGTAATGTCGTACGGTATTCTGTTGTGGGGAAATGCTGCCGATATTCAGACGATTTTTGTTATTACAAAAAAGGGCAATTCGTTCAATTTATAAATTAAGTCCCAGACACTCCCTCAGAGACAAATTTAAAGGGATTAATATAATGACTGTGCCTTCTCAGTATATTTATGAAAATCTTTTGTATGCACATAAAAATATTAATCTGTTTAAAAAGTACAATGATGTCCATAATTTAAATACTAGGAACAAACACAAATTTGTTGTTCCTACTACAAGGCTCAAGAAAATAGGTGGCTCGTTTAGATGCCAATGTATACGTTTTTATAATAAACTTCCTAGCCAAATTAAAGCACTAAGCCTTAATAAATTCAAATCTTTTATAAAAAGGAAACTATGCCAGAATGCCTATTATACTGTCAAAGACTATATTGAGGACAAAAAGGCTTGGGATTGAGTTGCTCCAATAAAGCACAGGCAATGTTAGTTTATTTTATTTCGCGTACTATTTTTACTTTTAATCTTTGCTATAAGTATGTATACTTATTTTCATATACAATGACACTAATATTTACTGTACAAAGTATTATATTATTTTAAATTATTGTGAATGTGAGGACTATGTGTGTTTTTGTTCCAGTTTTAATCATGTTCTGGCAGTTTGAGTAGCTGATGCGGCCTACCAAAATGTCCTTTCTTTGGTATTGTTCGTCGAATCGTTGAGCTCCTTAAGTTCTGAGTTGAGCTGCACGGTTACTGACAAATGCGTGCACTGACTGGACAGGTCCACTCAATATGTGTGGTTCTTTCCTCAAAAGACCATTGCAGACACCGATCTACATAGCCTTCACATGATCTGACCAAGATTTTGTCTGGACTTTAAAAGAGACTGTGACCTCTGAGTTTGTTTCGGCCTTTCATCTCAGAGTAGTCACATAGGAAACGCCGACCTTATCTAGTTTAAAAAAAATATGATTGACGTGTAAAAGTGTTTGTTCAAACCTACTTACAGAAATAAAATCATTTATCATTTAAGTAGTATAATAAATCTTAATTAAAAAACTCGTTTCGTTTCAATTAAATCCTGAAAATAATTTACCCTACTTCATCTAATAACACTCCAAAAACAGGGGAATGCAGTTACTATGGCAACATTATACGCACACATTGACATATTATCTCTGTCTCGACTGCGGTTACAGGGTCCCTTCGTCTATTAGTTTCTCTGTCTACGCTGGAAATCGAACTTAGCTCCCTAGGAAACCATGGAAACGACACCTTATTATTATTTTTCATCATATTATTAATAGGAACTTCGTTCCAAACGAGCGTTACACCACACAAACATTTTTCTGTTCGTTTATTAGCTTTCCACGCTTATCATTATTATTATTAAATGTTATCATTCATTAATAATTATGTTTTGTAACATTTTATATGAATGTCTGAAATGAAGAATTTCATATTTACAGATTCAATTATGGTCGGAAAGAGCAAGAACTTTAAATATGGTACTGCAAAGCGCAAAAAGAGATTCAATGGCTCCATGTGCGGAAGTAAATTTCAGCTAAATACCAGTGAACATGATAACAAGTTTGATGTCAATCACGCTGCTGTTGCTGGTATAATAATGATTGGATGCGGACTCACAAATTTTAATGAACTGGCTGCTGCAATAGATTTGCCTACATTGACTGGTCCTCAATATAAAACGTGTCATGACGATGTGCATGAATGGTGGAAGGAAACTGCAGAAGTTACTATGAAGGATGCAGCAGAAGAAGAAGCGGAAATGGCGACAGAGAAAAGTTCCACAGGAAAACCAATGATACCTGTAACGGCAGACGACAAACTACTAAACTGATTTTTATGAAACTTACACAGCTGAAGTAAATGTAAGCCAATACAAAAAAAAAAACCGGTCAAGAGCGAGTTGGACTCGCGCACCGAGGGTTCCGTTCCGATTTCTGAAAAAGTGTGCTATTTAGAAACATCGTTTTATTTTTCCTGTAATCTTTACATACTTCTATCACAAAGAATAATTTCAGATTTTTCTCTTTGCAAACTTCGGAGATAAGGGGGAGGGAACGGTATTTTTTTTTACATTTTTCTTCAAAGGTCAAAAACTATGCGGCCTAAAAAAAAAAATGTTTGAGAATGTGCAAACAACGCTCTTTCATAATTATGATACCCCACATGCCCTAGTCGTTCCACTTTGAATTTTTAAGACCCCCTTTCAGTCCCTGTTGCAACAAAAATATAAATATTTTTAATTCTTTCTTATTTGCAAAATAGTTCGGTAAACGTCATTTAAAACTGTTCTAAATTTCAAGTTGATAGCATTAGTAGTTCTTGAGATATCCAGCTGTGACAGACAGACAGACAGGCAGACAGACAGACAGACAGACAGAGTGACACCATAAGGGTTCCTTTTTTACCATTTTGGTACGGAACCCTAAATAGTCACGATCCAATTAAGTTTCGGAGAAATGCGTGGACAAACATACATAACTACCTACATACACCTATACAATTTTGTACATTTGTCAGGAAGACCTAATAGATAATCTTATAAGATTAGATTGCAGTTCCAATAGTATTACATACATAAGTGTCGAGTTCGTAACCTCTTTTTTTAAAGTCGGTTAATTAATAAATGCTTAGTTTATACCACCAGACTTTTATTTCAATTGACAAAAACCACGAGAGTAAAAGACACCACCATATCAAAGGATCAAAACCATTTAATCGCCGTACTGGCCATCGACGACTCCGGACTCACGCACACACGCGTTCGTTTCTCCCGCATGTGTGTGTGTGCGCGTCTAATACCTAATTCGGCCCGTTTTGATTTCGTATACAGCCTCTTAAAGAGTATTTATTATCTAGCAAACTCCTGTAGATATACCAAAATAAAAAATACGTGTTTATAGCTGAAACTATACAGAAACAATATATGTGAAACCTAAATTACAACAATCCAAAGTATAGTTGCCGGCACGTAACATAGCAAGGTTTTATTGTATTGGGAGTAAGTTTGCGCATGTACACTTAGTTCAACAAAAAAATTTACACTTTTAGTGTTTGTCATTATTCTATGTTCATCGCCATATTTTATTTTGAAACATGTCTGTTTAGAAGAAAGATAAAGAAAGCAAAAACGCATCTAACAACTCTTGCCAAGTTACGTGCCTACCTACTTTAATTTTTTTTTTACTTGACAAAATATTTGTTTTTGTAGGTTTGTGTGAATAAAACCTATTCAGAATTAAACTAGATTAAATAAGCTTTTACTTGGAATAATCTTTGTAGCACAAACCAAAATCCCTCATTTATTTGATGCCGCCTCCGATAATGTCCGACGTGGAAAGTAATACTACTTATAACGTAATTTCGTTGTATTTGTATTGTCTAGGTGTGTTTAAATACTAATAGAATATAATATTCTTTATTGTGTACACCAAAACATTACAGATATAGGTAAATGTAGAAATTTTACATAGGGTGACACAATGGGCGGCCTTATCGCTAAAGGGAAAAGGGATCTTTTACAGACAACCTTTGGGTGGATTAAAGGGAGAAGCAGAGACAATACTGCAGGTAGTCAGTGGGGTACCAATTACATATACTATAAATACATATATAGGTACATAAAACACATACTTATCATATACAGGGTGTGGCGTAAATAATGGATAACCCTGAAACTGTCGATTGGCCAGATTATCATCTATCATTTACCCCACTTATATCGCCTACATACGCGTACATTTTTTTTTTTCGTTAAAGGTGCCCAAAATTGTACTTACGTATAAAAAATGTTAAAATTTAAGAATAAATATTTTTTGCAATGTTATCTTAGATTGTAATAAAAAATCTTGATACTGGTCTGATAATATAAATATTCAGGAGTGACATAAAAAAAACGAGAACAAGTCACCAATTGTAGTAATGGCACCTGATTTTGTAAGAGTAAGTACGATTTTTATTTAAAATATCAAAAATATCAATCATTTGGTCATCCATGGGCATCTGGCCGATCGACAGTGTCAGGGTTATCCATTATTTACGCTACACCCTGTATACAGGGTTATTGGTAAAACACCATCAACCTCTTAAGGGGTCATTGTACTCATCATTATGAACAACTTTTACTATGGGACCAAATATGAAATCGCGAAAAAAATATCTGCTGTTCCATACATTTTATCGAGCTATGTGTAACAAAATGTATGGGACATTTTGTTACACATAGCTTGATAAAATGTATGGAACAGCAGATTTTTTTAGTGAATGGATTTCATTCAAATTTTGTATATCGTCTAAGTCGTCGTAGTAATCAGTCAGATAATCCGGCTGATTTATAATCGTAGGCGTAATCTGCTTAACCATATTGTTTTGACGTTTAAACATCTGTTCACTTCAAGCAACGTTTATAAATAAACCCTGACAACTTATACGAGGCGACTAACTCCCAACGTGTAAATAACACTTAAAATATGACACGTAAAAGCAAAGTAGCTACCATTTGGGGCGGTTACCTTTATGCCCGTTTGCACTAACACTAAGCGAGAAATAAATCAATGCCTGAAAAAAGCACGCGGTTGATTTGCAACCTTTGGCGCTTTCGTAAATCCAAGAGCGCGCTTTTGTTAGGCACTCATTTAGGTGTTGTCTAGTGTAAGTGAAAAGGGCAATTAAAGTTATTCAGATATTGACCGGACATATTGTTGTACCCCAGGTCAGTAGTCCAGCCGGCCTCAGACTCGCAGATCCCTTCAGGGCGCCTGTTCCACGCGGGCGCCGTGGTGGGCGACGCGCTGTACATCTTCGGAGGAACCGTCGACAACAACGTCAGGAGCGGAGAGCTGTTCCGGTTTCAGGTTAAAATCTTTATATTTTACTGATGTTGACTAGAAAAGCGATTTTACTAAAATAAATGTGCCAAAATTATTTTAAATTATACAGGGTGTGAAAAGAGCCATCACAAAGCCGTTTTCTACGCATTATGTATCGAAATAAGTAGCTTTGCGGAAGAATAATTGCTGGATAACAACTTTTATTTTTGGTGTGATAATTCGCTGTTTACGGTAGTGCGCAATGGAACGCACGCGAAACATTGCGCTTACGGGTGCATGCAACGGTACAGGGGTCGTGGGAGTATTTAAAGTTTATAATGCTATTTTATTTAATAAAATTATTAAAAATTAAAATATGTACATCGAAGAAAGTTGGAACTTTGACCTTCATTATCTTCGTAACCACAAGGTTCTCTGATGAACAACAGTACAAAAAAAAACACAATGACGGGAAGAACAAGTGACTTTCGGCTGCGTTAAGCGCCTTTTCACACCTGTTATTTCGCCAACTATTTAACTCAATAACTGGTTACATTAAAGGCATATCGTTCCTGGCCACAATATAATATATGCCACAATACAAGCAGTCGAAACGACTTCTTTTCGTTGACATCCGAACCTGCCCGAAAGGCCAGTGAGTATGGTGATATTTCATTGTTCATCTGACCAGTTACGGGACATACCTGACTGTCCGGTTGGTGCAGTTGGTAGCGACCCTGCCTTCTGAGCCGCTGGTCCACGGTTCGATCGCCGGACAAGTCAAACATTTGTGTGCATGAACATTATCTGTTTGACCTGTGTCTGGGTGTGTGGTGGGTATCAGTCATCAGGTTACCATACTACAGGCTCTACCTAGTTCGGGACCTGAAGACCTTGTGTAGATGTTGTCTCATATAAAAAAATAAAAAACCTACTGACTGTTCGAGATCCTTGACCTTGACCTTTCGGATGCTTTCTAACGCGATATCAACTTGGTCCATAGGCAGACTTAATTGTAACTTGCCGTCCCTTAATAAAAGCAAGGTTTCGTTCAAAATTCCTAGTATCTTCTGTGACTTTCAGGATTTCGACGTTCACGATAAGATTTTGACATAACCAAAAATAAAATCTACCTTCTCTTGCCTCTCAACAGTTATCAAACTACCCTCGCTGCACTCTCCACGACGACTTCGGCCGCATATTAAAGTCTCATCAGTTCTGTGACGTACAGATACTGGTTGGGCCTGAGAAGACGTCTATTTTGGCGCACCAGGCCATATTAGCCGCTAGGTCGCAGTTTCTACGAGCTAAGATCAAGTAAGTTTTGGATAAGTACATAAAATAGATCTTGTTTTTGAGCGAAAAAACATAGGGCATTTAGGTAATCATAGTTTTATTTTTCATCGTATCAATCTAAGGTGGCTTTAAAAACTCTCAAAAGTACCAATAGATGCAAAAAAAATAACCAAACATGGAAATAGACTAAGTAATTAAAATTGGTTAACTTGTTTTGTTTACTAAGAAATTACTAACACCTTTTTGTTTGTGCGAGTCCAACTAACAAACCCTACTAACGCTTTCTTTGTAATAATTATATGGACTGTATTTCTGAAATAAAAAAATAAATTTATTCATTTAAAATAAATTTTAAAAAGAACCGTCCATAAATACTCAAGAATACACTAGAGCCAGGGTTAGTTCACAAAAGCGGCTCGAAAAATAAGACAACGCGGCCTTATGTTCAAAAATTTATAAGCACTAATTACCAACATATTGTTTCAACCCAATTTCTTTAAATTTAAGTTTTATTTTAGAATAAATATTATTGTGCTCTCGTGTATTCTTGATCGAAGAGAAGAGACCCCCATTTTCGGATGATGCGTTAAAGTTCGCTGAAGCCACGACTTCTTTCAAAGTAAAACTACCATCCTTTCTTCTCACAGGGAAGCACGAGACGATCTAACAAAACGCATAGCAGCCGGCGAGGAAGATGCATCCGAAATGTGCTCATACAAGACGCCGCCACAACTATGCGTATTACTGCCCGAAGCCACGCCCGAGTCATTCAACATGGTGCTCAACTACATATACACCGACAGAATAGACCCCACGGAGAAAGGTAACGTGCTCAATAGAGAAGTATGCTCATACAAGACACCTCCACAACTGTGTGTGTTGCTGCCTGAGGCCACGCCCGAGTCATTCAACATGGTGCTGAACTACATATACACCGACAGAATAGACCCCACGGAGAAAGGTAACGTGCTCAATAGAGAAGTATGCTCATACAAGACACCACCACACCTGTGCGTGTTGCCGCCTGAGGCCACGATCGAGTCATTCAATGTGGTGCTCAACTACATACACACCGACAGAATAGACTCCATAGAGAAAGGAACGTGCTCAATAGAAAAGTATGCTCGTACAAGACACCACCACACCTGCGCGTGTTGCTGCCTGAAGCCACGCTCGAGTCATTCAATGTGGTGCACTCGTTGGAAAGAAGATGAATATCTTCTAGATTCGTTTTCTATTCGTACTTTTACAAATGAAAATAATATGTTCGCATTTATGCCAATAAATGCGAACATATTATTTAGCCGTTATTTGCAGCAACAGACAAAAATGTAATCCATTTGTTATGTGTTAGGCACGGTTCTTGTATGTATTTTTCTGTTAATCTCATTTCAAAATTAATTATCTGTTTTTATTTCTGCCAACCAATGATAACAGCTACCTTAAACCTACTGATAGTTGCGTGCCTTACTTTAAAAAATATAAAATACTGACTTTGCCATGTCTGTACAATTTAGAAGTAGCTGTTTTTGTCAAAACAAATCCGCACCGATTTAAACGATTAGATGAAGTAGTTCCACGTAATAGGCGCGACAACAGCAGGATATGCTCTCATACTACGAGAACAACCCTCATGCGCAAAAGTGTCTTCTGTATGGCTCCTAGCATATTTAATAAATTACTTAAAAGTTGGAGAGAACTGCCCTTGTCATTTTTCAAAAACAAGCTGAATTTTTTTTTACTTAGTAAAGTGTATTACAATGTGATAGATTTTTTGAATGAAAAGGACTTTTCTAATCCGACTTCTAATATACATAGTTAAGAATAACAAGTTAATAATGTGAATCTTAAATCAATTGTCATTTGACTGCATAATAATGAATATTCTTGACATAGTTTAATCTATTTTGACTATAATATAATAGACTTATACTATAATATCTTGACATCAATTATTAATTTATTATTTATTTGTTTTGTATGTTGTAATGAAATTTAGAATGACTATAATTATGTGAAATGCAATGAAATGTATTTTTTTTAATACTTACAAAATTTGTACGCCGTTATTGGCAAAACATGGACGCACACAACATTATGAATACAATACCTTGCATGTCTGATGTCAGTTTATGTAAACGCATGTTTTACAAATAAATTTTCTTTCTTTCTTTCTTTCTTGAAACACACCGCTGATCAGAAAATCGATCGAGTTCGCAGAAACCGAGGGTAAATCTTGCTCAAAACCCCCACACTTATTTCCACGTTTTTACAGGCTTTTATTAAGCTTCACTTGTCAGTATATTAAGATGAATTTTTGCAAACTAATTTTGAACAACTTTTTCTTCAGATCAGGAGGCTTTATCTTTACATTTTTTTCATACTTCTGTCTCCCCCACAGACGAAGACCCCGCCTCCCCGGCCACAGTACTCCTGGTGATGGCAGTCTTACGCCTGGCGTTACGCCTCAACATCCCGCGCCTGCGCGGACTGTGCGCGCGCTTCCTGCGAGCGAACCTCTGCTACGGCAACGTGTTGCAAGCGTTGCACGCCGCGCATCACGCCAACCTAACGTGTATCAAGGAGTATTGTTTGAGGTGAGCGACTTTCTGGTCTCTGTACGAACATTTCCAAAAATATAACGACAGCTTTATAGAAGCTGTGCCCTTCGTATTGCGCCCGAAACTTTCTATTGGACGACGTCGGGGTATAAGACGTTATATCCCGAAGCCATAGGATGTTTGTTGGGTGACGTGCTCTTGATTGAAGAGGCGAGCGTGAACTATCGTCGCTTAACTAGTTCATCATATGCCCTGCCTTCCCAACTTTGTTCGGGTCGGCTTCCATTCTTAATATATTACCATTAAGCAAACATTAACGTCATCTGTCAGACAGGATGACGCATCAAAATTTTCAGTTTTTTTTTTTCAATTTTATGTATTTATTTTGAAAAGTCATCGATTTCCAAATAAATCGCAAAGAATGTGTGCAATATGGTGAAAAGTTGGTTATTACAATTAGACTACCTAAATACCGAATATCTTTTGCTTCCACAAACATAAACCTATAATTAAACACACACACACGCACATTTTTATTCACTACTTGCATTCTTTATGAATAAATTTTAAACAGTAGCACACAATATTTTTAGGTTATAAAAAAATGAAATCGTCAGCTGAGTGCTATCTGCTGAGATACAGGCCTCGCCTAGTTCAGAAGATAGAGTCAATACCCTAAGTAAACCTCTCTTTACCACCACTATTTGCTGCTGGATTATTATTATATAATGTACATGTATAGTATACTTACCTACTATTAAGTAATTTTACTGTGTAATCCTTGTTGTTATGCTGGTGAGAAATAAACTATTTTATTTTATTATTTTACCGGATGCCGCTGAGTACCAGTATTTTTCATAGAGCGACTGCCTATCTGACCTCCACAACCCAGTTACTGGGTAATACGATACCCCTTGGTAAGACTGGTTGTCGGACTTTCGAACTTAACTTTCGGCTTTTCTAGTTATATCGCGTGTAAGAAGACCCATTCCGAAGCCGAAAGCCACATATTCTACCCATTATTTAGATTTTTGTTTTCCACTAGACCATATCTGGGAGTCCGCTGGTTCTGGAGATATTGAAGGTTGAAGTCGCATTTTATTTTTATACTTTTTTGCGAAAACAGATTCCTAGTGTTATTACTAAACTTTTTTCCAAACAAACATTACCTGAATTTTCGATTTTTCTTAACAAATTACGCATTTGAAGTTACAAAAACGCAATGAATATCAAACGCACACTACTACATCACGATTGCCTGTACACGACAACAAGCGCACGATACAGTGTCACGCGGTATAAGCTAGTCCGGCCGGCAGCCTTGAACGTTAGGTACGACGACCCGTGTTTGTAACAGCTGATCGGTTGTTGGCGCTACATTGTTGCAGATTTCAAATGCGTTGATTTATGAGTTGTAGGCAAGTCCGTTGTCTGTAATGTGATGTCGAAGAGCACGTCCTTGTAAAAATACAAATCTGATCTCTAAACTTCTTGCAGATTCAATTAAAAATTTTGACGAAGTTTGTCCTCACTCGTGAGATATTTTTACAATAAAAGTAAACTAGATATGTACTACATTCAAGATACTGGCAAATAATGAAGAATTTATTTTATGATTACTGCACAAATTACCTAGGTACCTACAGGTATCAAAACCTTTTGCTTTTAGCTATTTATTTACTACTTATTGCAAAAATAAAGATCATCATCAGCCCATAATGTCCCCACTGCTGGGACACAGGCCTCCTCTCTGTGAGAGGGGGTGGGCCGTAATCTACCACGCGAGCCCAGTGCGGGTTGGTAGATGTCACATGTCCTCGAATTTTTGGTTCTAGGACACGCCCCGGTTTCCTTACGATGTTTTCTTTCACCGTTTTGAGAGCAGTGGTGACGAAATAATTTACACAAAGTAAGGCGCCTGTCAGGGTCGAACCTACGACTCGTAAGTCGCGGCTGTTGCCACTGGACCACCACTTCTCAAAAGATACCTACCTTGTTTCAATTCATACAACTTTATTTACAAGAAGCCATACTGCCAATAGGGTATTTTTTTATTTACTTTTACTTACGTAAAACGTCTATTTACAATACCTAATTCTCCGATAGCGCGCACTTCGCAAAGTATAGATCAAAGAAAGCAGCCGCTCCTAGCCCCCTCCAACAAAACGTAATGTTTATAAGTTTTAGAGTATTATTACTTTATTAGTTCGGTTTCTTACGTTATCGAATGTGCTTGTGTTGTTTTTTTCCGAAAAACATTACGTTTTTAAGTGTACATACTATTGGAATTAAGATAATAGCACAATTATTAAATTAGTCAAGGACTTTTACACCTTAACAGAACAGATTTAAGTGACATATTCTAAACACTTTTATTCGAATATTTTTTTTTTTTTTTTTTTTTTTTTTTTTTTTTTTTTTTTTTTTTTTTTTTTTTTAAACCATTTAAACCATTGTCTGACATACTGTGACTGCGTACTAGTTTTTTTGTTGCCTTTGTGTTACTTGTGTTTTAGTTGCGAAGATGCCGTTTCGTGATTATTCTGCACGCGAGTATGTTAACATGGTGTACTGCTACGGTATGGCCCATGGAAATGCTGCCGAAGCCCTACGACTTCACGGTATTGAACATCCTACCTCGTTTCAGACCGCAGATTCTCGTATTTTCACTCGGGCATTGCAACGGTTGTTAGACAACCAGCCGATCGTGCCGGCTACCTACCTACGGGTTATCCTTGTCTCATTCCACTGTGCACAAAGTACCTACTGAGAAGGGATAGGCAACGGCCTTAAAAATTCACCGCGTTCAAGCGCTCGTGCCGGGCAACACAACACGCCGTGTCGTATGGTATACTGCAGGTGGCTGCTAAGGCAGGACCGAGGATTTGTGAACAAGATAATTTTCACGGATGAAAGTACCTTCACAAATAATGGCATGTGGAACCGCCGAAATGCACACTATTGGTGCTCCGTGAACCCAAATGAAACCCAGGAAACGGGCTTCTAGACACGGTGGAAACATAATGTGCTGGCAGGCATTGTGTGAAACCAGATCCTGGGCCCCATTTTCTTGCCACCCAGAATGAACAGACCTGCCTACCTCGACTTCATTAATAGTTACCTGACCGACTCGCTGGATGGCATGCCACCTGTTGTTGTTTTTGAACAACTCAAGCAGCGAGGAGGTATCCTGGAGCGGGTTCATCAAAATACGCTGACTAGGGCTCGTGTCTGTCTCCGCGTGGGAGTTTGAACCGCAGCTCGTGAGTGTCGAGAGGCCAGGCCACCAATGTTTGATGATGACAGCGATGGACAGTAGGGAAGTACCTACGTGCCTTCACAAGCTATCTAAAAACTAGTGTTTTTACTAGTTTTAATTGAAGAAAATCGTAGGTATTTAGTTGTACATTTATCAACGTTAAACGACCAGTACCTACGCGTACCGCGTAGAGCGAAGGGCGGGGCTTAACTCACACAACAGCACTGAGGCCGTTTGCTTCGGTTCGCGTTACATCGCGCGCAATATAAAATAGATTTTTTTTTAAACCTAAAAATAAAAGTCGGTTCCCAGCAATCATTTTTGTGCAAAGCTACTTAATGAGGTGTACAGTATGCGTAGATGACGGCTTTGTGATGTTTATGTCTTTTTACACCCTGTATATAAAAAAAAACAATCTACTCTTGAACTTTAAGCCTAGCCCAAGAATTTTGACGACCGGTCTTGCGCTGATCGCATCCTGATTTATTAACTATGCATATTTTTCTATAGTTTGATAACTTGATATTTATCAATTCAACATAGAAAAATATGCACAATTCCTTCAAAAATTATTCATGTTCATTAATTTTTTGTTCATTCTTATTTAAGGAATTGTTACAGCCAATACAGACGACTATAACAAAGACACCTAAAATAGCATATTTTCGACCCCATCCATGTGAAGAGATTACCTATCAAACAACATTTACAAAATTCCCTATTGTTTCAGATTCGTGGTAAAAGACTACAACTTCACTCCGATAGTTATGTCGAAGGAGTTCGAGGAGATGGAACAGAGTCTGATGGTAGAAGTGATCAGGAGACGGCAGCAGCCGCCGCCCAAACAAACCAACGCGGTTGTACAACAGGAGTACGACGAGGAAATCATCGGTAAGATATGCGCTTCGATACCTCGTAACCTCGTTAATAAAATGAAACGTAACGTAACGTGGTTTTTTAAATTTTCGCAGTATATTTTAAAACTTTCGCAGTTTATTTGAAAGTTATCGCAGTATACAGGGTGGCCGGAACATTGACGTCCAAAAATAAAATTTCGGTCCCTCGTATCGTGGGGTATTCGAATCACCCCCATGTATGTTCCGCGACTTTTCATAGTTTTCGAGTTATGAATTTTTTTCTGAATGTTTGAAAATTTTCGACCTGACCAACCTAAAAAAATTCTAAAAAAAAAAGTAGAGGGTTTTATCGAGTTTCTTTTTTTGCAACTGAATTTTCATAAGTAGTACTTTTATGCATAAAATAATCAGCTTCGTAACTGTGATGAAAGTTATGAAAATGTTGATCTAAAGTGAAAAATTTACGTTCGGTAAATTATGACTCAAATTTTCAACTTTAAATTAAAAATCTTAACAGGTGACTTCATAATTCCTAAGTAGGCTTCAAGAATGCGCCAGACTCTCAGTTTTCATAATCATAAAAAAAATGAAGTACTTAATAGGGCTACTTTGTTTAAAATCGGCCTTCAAAGACAGCGAGGTGGAAAAATTCTTAAAATTACCCATCTGAGTAATTATTTTTTTTTGGCTATTTTCTCGTTCCTAAGGTTAATTAATGATAAGAATACTGAAAACTAACCAACAAATAGTTTCAGAGTTGGGTAAGAAAAGTTTTACGTAAAAAGTGGTTTTGAATAAAACACAGATGATAATGTGAAAAAAGTACTTAATTTATTTTTAACATTTAGAAAAGGTTTTCAAAGTGGCCACCACCAGCAGCAATACACATTCTACACCTACGTAAGAAATTGTCTGGCAATCGTCTAAAAGCGTCTCTGTTCTCTCTCACAACACGTTCAGCTTCTGCAATCAACTGCCTCAGCTCTTGTTCACTTGAACAGTCTCGGGCGTATGCTATTTCCTTGTAATAGCCCCAAATAAAGAAATCGATGGGGTTGAGATCAGGTGAGCGTGGAGGCCACCTAATTGGTCCGCTGCGTCCGATCCATCTGTTGGGGTATGTTTCATCTAAGTAATTTCGGACCTGGGTTGCATAGTGACACGGGGCGCCGTCATTTTGCAACACCATGGTTCGTCTGAGTTCGAGATTCACATCTGCCAGCAACAATGGAAGTTCATTTTCCAAAAAGTTTTTGTATGTTTCTCCATCAAGTCTGGACGGCAGTTCAAACGGACCAATTAGTTCGCCATTGAGAATACCAGACCACAAGTTAACGCTGAAGCGATGTTGAAATGTCGAAGCTCTCACTTCGAGTGGATTTTCATTCGCCCACGTGTGGTAATTATGAATATTGAATATTCCGGATCGCTCAAATCGTGACTCATCTGACCATAAAACTTTATTGAAAAATCCAGGATCCTCTTGCTCTTTTCGTAACATGGTTTGGCAAAAATCAACGCGCAATTGGTGATCTGTAGGCAGTAAAGCTTGGACTCGTCGGATGTGGAACGCGTGGTATTCTTCATCGTGAAGAATGTCTTGGATAGAAGTCCTTGGGATGTTCAGAGCACGAGCCATACTTCTCGTACTCGTAGACGGATTTCGCTGAACTTCTTCCAGCACCATTTCTCTGCGATCCGGGTTAGCTCTAGGGATTCCTTCATGACTGCCGCGTCGACCAGGAATGCGGCCTGCCATCAAAGTGTTGTGCGTGTTAATAAAAACACGATGGTCGGGATATCGCTCAGGTTGCGGCCCACCACGACGTTGAAGTTGTTCGCGATACAGTCGCGCTGCTTCATGGCCGTTTCCTTGTGCAACTCCATAAAAATAATGCATTTCTGCATATTCACTTAACGTGTAACTCATTTTTTACACTTCCACGTAAAAAAAGTCCAAATCAGAATGCAAAACACAGTCCAATAAACGAGCAAAGTAGTCAAACAAGTAGGCAGCGGAGTCCGTGGGCAAAGCGAGTGTGGTAAAGACAAAATGGCGACACGCGTATAGCAGTAAACACAATGTGAGTACGACTGAGGTACTTGTTTTGCGTTGGCTTCGGTTGCGCGCCTTGCGTGAGAGAGATAGCAATAATTCGGTCTCTTTTCCTCTCGGTCCATTGTTATTGCAGGTAAAAGAGTTGCACCCTCGTTTACAACCCATAGTCCACGAGAACGGATCGCGCAAAATTCATTAAACTAACATTTAAAAAAATCTCCGTGTTTAAATCTTAGCTTTCCTGCAGTAATTTTTGGTTAGCAAACTAAATAACCTTAGGAGCGAGAAAATGGAAAAAAAAAATTTATTAATCAGATAGCTAATTTTAAGAATTTTCCACTTCGCAGTCTTTGAAGGCCGATTAAGGCCAAAGTTAGCCCCATTAAGTCCTACGTTTTTTAATGATTATGAAAGCTGAGAGTCTGGCGCATTCTTGAAGCCTACTTGAGAACCATGAAGTCACCTGTTTAGATTTTTAATTTGAAGTTGAAAATTTAAGTCATAATTTACCGAACGTAAATTTTTCACTTTAGATCAACATTTTCATAACTTTCACCACAGTTACGAAGCTGATTATTTTATGCATAAAAGTACTACTTATGAAAATTCAGTTGCAAAAAAAGAAACTCGATAAAACCCTCTACTTTTTTTTTTGAATTTTTTTAGGTTGGTCAGGTCGAAAATTTTCAAACATTCAGAAAAAAATTCATAACTCGAAAACTATGAAAAGTCGCGGAACATACATGGGGGTGATTCGAATACCCCACGATACGAGGGACCGAAATTTTATTTTTGGACGTCAATGTTCCGGCCACCCTGTATATTTTAGTTTTATCTTCTTATACAACGTGTCGTTTTGCATCCTCGTCAAATTTCAGGAGGCTGTTATGAAAGACATAAATAATCAAATAAAACGATCCTGCTCAATAATTAATACATACTTGTTTTTTTAGGTATTTAAGTTTGACAGTATTTCAGAATACTCCACTTTCAAAGAACAAAATCGCCCCGTTGCGTATGCGGTAGGCAGTGTCGTACGACTATGTCGCTGTGTGCATGCGTTACAGTTACATCGCAGTTACAGGGCGGTATCACACGCGCCCTACACATGCCGATTTCCGAAAAATACAAAAAATAAAAATAAATTCCTACTTATTTTATTATTGATTCGTGTCGAGAATCATTAGCATAGTTACCTCCTCGAATTTGACGAGGATGCAAAACAACCACCACCACAACACAACACACAACACCTTGTATTGTTTTCAAAGTATATTATATACGCAGTGTTTCTTTATTCGCTGTTCATAACAGTCGTTTAACGTAATTTCATGAAAATGCCGTGACGTTCCCAGACTTCTGACAAAAAAAACTTGACCATAATATTGTTTGATGTTATATTGCAATCTCGCCACGAGTGTTACCCTAACTGAGCGTGTGGCCGCAGGCACGACCCTGGAACAAGACATGTGCGTGTTGCTGGGCGGCGCGGGCGCGCTGTCGGACGTGCGCCTGCGCGTGGGCGCGGCGTCGCGGCCGGCGCACCGCTCCGTGCTGGCGGCGCGCGCGGCCTATTTCGAAGCTATGTTCCGCTCCTTCTCGCCGCACGATAATATTGTTAACGTAAGTATTGGGTTACTAGGGTGATACGTATGGCTCTCCAAGCATAGACTCTCGTTAGCATCTTTAGTTGCGTGGTCTAAATCGGAACTAACACCGCCATCTTGTTTTTTTTCAATACATTTCTCAAATGTCTGTGACAACAGCGCCCCCTGTCAACGTCATTCGAGCACCAAATGTTCCTTGTAGCAGTAATAGATGGGCTTAGTCTATTTGAGTCTGGCTATCCACCATTATTGTGAAAGAAAACTAGAATATTCAAGTCAACCTTTAAGCTCCGATTTCCTAGAAGAGCGATGGCCACCACATGCATCCGTAATATCCAAAAACAGAACATTTGTTGACACCTTTATCAAATATTGGTAAAAAATACAGATTTTCATGACATCCATTATAAGTATGACCGAAACGCTCTACTAGGAAACCTTAGCTTTACCTTGTATTCTTTGATCTGTTGCTTTACCAAAAACTACTGCGAAGTGTGGAAGAATTTTTCAACAAATTAATCAATGTAGTTCTAGCAATAACATTGATTAATGTATTTGAAAATCGAGCTTTTAACTTTGAACCTCGCACAGCATTAATGAAAAGCTGGCCACACACTTCAATTGACATTTTTCTAATTTTTTTTTAATAATATAACAAAAAGTAATACCTACTCGAAGTATGACAATATTGCGAATTCAAAAATAAATTGAAGTATACTACAGCCCTTCTTATTTGAGATACAATTATTTTTCACATGTTCTATTTTCATAAAATTTCCTTTACTTTTGGGTTTAGAGCTAACCAGCGTATCTATTCACAAATAATGCATTAATCATCCAACAGATACAAATCTGCGACACGGTGCCGTCAGAGGAAGCGTTCGACTCCTTACTCCGATATATTTACTATGGCGACACCAACATGCCGACAGAAGACTCGCTGTATCTGTTCCAAGCGCCGATATATTACGGTCAGTTTCTTACATTACCTTGACATGATGAGTGATGATGGATAACCTGTCCCATTTCTCGTGCAATAATCTTAGACTTCTGTTAGTGAGACCTTCCACTCTGGAAAGACTGAAGATTCATCAACAGGTCTGTACCATTTTTTTTTTTTTTTTTTGCTGATGGGAAATCATCAAATAACTTCTCCCGCTCTGGGCAGAGCAGGAGGGCGTGTCAGACTCTTACTGACTAAAACCCACCCGTGTTCCTTCAGTTGCCTGTGCCGGGGCCACGGTAACCCTCTTGGACTTTTCCGCAGCCCTAGCAGGCATCGGTCCTAGCAACCCCGTCATTGGTGCTGACATCTCTTTGAGGCGCGCGTGGAACACAACGCGCCGTCGACCCGGGCCTGGTCCTTATCGAACGGCGAGCTGCCCATTGCTCGCCGTTCGCAAGCCCGCGCCTACGGTGGCCGGGAATCGGCCTGCGATTCCCGACGCCCAGGGCGTCTCCTGCGGCGGCTAGGGGCGTGAGGGCGCAAATTTTGTCTCTCCCTCACGCGTTCTGCCTCCTCCTTCGCGAACATTACTGCTTCGCAGACGGAGGTGACGGCTTCCCAAGCCCTCTCGCTCCGTACCATGGCCTGGACCAAGGCCGGACGCGAGAGATCGCCACCGCCAATCGCCTCCACGAGGACACGGCGGTGCTCCGCCCAAGCCGGGCAGACCTCCACCGTATGCTCCACCGTGTCCTCCGGGCGATCCACACAATGGTGACACCCGGGCGTTTCCTCCCGCCTTATCCGGAACAGGTACCTCCCGAAACAACCGTGTCCGGTGAGGACCTGCGTCAGGCGGAAGGTGAGGACGCCGTGGCGCCTCTAGCCACTCCTCAAAGAGGGGACTTATCGCCGCAATTGTGGCGTGCCCGGCGCTGGGTTGCGACAATCGCACTCTCCATGCCGCCCAGAGATCCCGCCGGAGCTCTGTCCGCTGTACCGTGATTTCTCGCGGCAGCGGAGCGTTTCGCCTCCTCGCGCCACTCCCAAATGTGCGCGAGGACTTTTGCCTCCAGATCCCATGGCGGTAATCCGGCAAGGAGGCTCGCCGCCTCACCGGAGACCGTACGGTATCCCCGGACCAGCCGGGTGGCCATGACCCTTTGGGGCGCGTTCAACCAGCGGGCTGGCCGCCGCCTCAAGGAACGCGCCCACACCGGTGCCCCGTAAGGGGCCATGGACCGCACGACCCCCGCCCCCCTAGATTGGGCAGGAGCCGCTTTAAGGCAGCCCCGGCCCTTTCCAGTCTGGGAGCCAAACGTCGGCAATGCTCCACGAAGTTCCACCGGCTGTCGAGGACGAGTCCCAGGTACTTCATCGTCGACTCGACGCCGATTTGAACCCCTCCTACCGTTATTTGGGAACCCGACGGTGGCGTGTTCCGAGGACCATGAAACCACATGGCCTCGGACTTGTGCAGGGCCACCTCGAGTCCCAATTGCCGGATCCTCTCGACGATTGTCGCAACCCCGCGTGTCGCTAGTTCGGCCGCCGCCTGGTGCGACCTCCCCTGCGCCAGGACCAGCGTGTCGTCAGCGTAACAAACCACGCTGACGCCGCTAGGGAGGTCAGCGCGCAACACCCAGTCGTATCCGATGTCCCACAGATGCGGCCCCAGGACCGATCCCTGTGGGACACCGCACGACATCTCTTGCCGGTTCCATACTCCCTGGTGACCGGGGTAGATGACGGCCCTGTCCGTCAAATAGGCCTCGACCACACGACAGAGGTAGGTCGGCATCCGGTGATACCGGAGTGCCTCCCTGATGCAACTCCAGGGCAGGGTATTGAAGGCATTGGCGATGTCTAAAGACACCGCCAAGACGACCCCGGGCCACAGCATCCCCCGTCGTGAGGGCCCGCACGCGCATGATGGCGTCCACCGTAGAGCGCCCCCTGCGGAAGCCAAACTGGCTCTCCGCCAAATCCGGCCCCACCCGCACCAGCCGCCCGACGAGGCGGTCTGCAATGACTCTCTCAAAGAGCTTGCCCACCTCGTCGAGCAGCACGATGGGCCGGTAAGCTGACGGAGAGTCCGCTGGGCGCCCCGGCTTCTTGATGAGGACCAGTTTCCCCGTCTTCCAACGAAGTGGGAACTGGCCCCTCTCCATGCATGCGCTTAGGAGCCCCCTTAGTCGAGGCCCGAGAGCCTCCGAGGCCAGGACCCAGGCTTTCCCAGGTAAGCCGTCGGGTCCTGGGGCGGTATTTTTAGCACTCAGCCTATGTACCGCCACTCGCAGCTCTACCTCGGTCACCTCCGGAGCATCGTCATCGTCGTCGGCGGTGTGGTCCGCATTCAGCACCGCAGTAGGCGGAGCCATGGGCGGGGAGATATGGTCCCCTCTAGAAGGGAACAGAGTGCTCACCACGTCCTCCACGAGCTGGGGCCTGAGACTCTGCGTCAGCGGGGGACCCCATGGGCGGAGCTTCTCACGCACCAATTTGTAGGGGCGTCCCCACGGGTCCCTGTTCAGAGTCTCCAGCGACTCCTCGCGGGCCAGTCCCTTGGCCCGCAGGATCTCCGCTTGGAGGGCGGTCTTCGCCGCTCTGTACCCCTCGTACAGCTCCGCAGGTCTGTACCCTTATTGCGTAATACACTTTCAATCACAATTTGAATCATTTTGAAGGATATCGCTGATCCATTGCTTCATACGTTCGAAAAAATTGTCTGCTGAACGTAAATAACGCAATGAATGTTGTTGAACTGTCAAAATGGAATCCATTGCTACTTTTAGTGTGTTTAATTACAATTGCCCGCTGGATCTCTAACAACTAAAATCTTACGAGACGTAAAATTATAAGCCGATTTTTCAGCTCGGTCTGTGCTATTTTTTTGGGTGTAGGGATGGCACATCTGGTGAAATACTTACTAACCATTTTCGGTGTCCGTAGCAACCCTTAAGAGGGCTATCACAATTTTTCTTGTATTTGAGTGTTTGAAGAATCACACACTCAAATACAGGAAACATTTGATATTTATTTAGAGCACTCCCGAGAGAAATAATCAAACTTTATTGACTGATTATGGTTTAGATATGGCCACAAAATTGAAAAAAAAAATATGCCCGAGAAAGTTTGATTATTTCTCTTTTTTTTTTCCAAACTATGGCATCTCGTAGGTGACCTAGAGAGATCGTCACTACTTAACCGGACTATCCTGTGGTTGCCTTAAGTGAAAGTCAAAGCCTCCAGCCAGGGGCATATTTTTACATACTAAGCGATTATCACCTAAGGGCACCCTCTGTGGGGTACGAACCTCGGCTTAGGGCGTCGCTGGGGGGGGGACAGCAAGGTAGGACAAGCTGGATCTGATTTTTCTTATTATTAAGCTTGATGCGGTCGGCGTTTCCTAATTGACTACTCTGAGAAGAAACGCCGAAATAAACTCAGAGGTCGCAGTCGGGGGTTTATATTTACGGGCTCAGCTACGGCGTGGGCTGGCGCTTCGTCGGGCAAGGGTCGAGGGGGACGATTAAGTCGGGGGGTTCGCGAGGTACCTCGGCGGCGAGGATGGAATGACGGTTTGTGTATTTTGTCCACTGTACTGGTGGCCCTATTGCTCTCCTGGCGGAGTGTTACGGGGTCATCGGGGTCGGTGAGGACATGCCTTGGGCGGCGGATTTGATTTGATTGATTTTAAAGGGGACATAGCCTGCGGCCTTGACAACCAGAGGGTTGCGATGCTTGTCGGAGGTGTCGAAGAAACGCTTGGAATTACGTTTTATGAATTGATGGATAGTGGGGATTTTGAGGTCTAGATGGACTGGTGGAGTATTTAATTACGAAAATTTGCCCTACGAAAGACACGATTTTGTAGGGCCTGCATCCTATGGATGTGATGGGGTTTGGCGTGTGCGAAGACTGCACTGGCATAGGTCATGATTGGACGAATGCACGCTGTGTAAATGCGTAATTTACACCTGAGGGACAGTTTGCTGCGTGCATTCAGAACGGAGTGGAGTCTACCAAGAGCGAAGGCGGCGCGCGAGCGGGCCTTCCTTATATGCTCTGCGAAGGATAGGTGCTCATCGAGGATGACACCGAGGTATTTGGCTCGCTTCTCCCAAGGGATCGGCTTGCCGGACATAGTGATCGGTTGGGGGGGGCTGAGGACGTGTCTCGGTCTTGTGAATAGGACCGCTTGGCTTTTATCGGGATTAACTTATATTCTCCACTTTTTAAACCACTCGCCGAGTTATTTATATATTTATATTTATTAATAAGACTGTTTATGTTCCGGGTCAGCGGTATCCCTTTCGGATGATCCCGCTTTCCCGGCAGGCTTGGGCCCTAGTGGGCCCCCTCTTCGATGCTGACATCTCTTTGAGGCGCGCGTGGAACACGTACACGCCGTCCAGCACGGGCCTGGTCCTGATCGGACGGTGAGCTACCCATTACTCACCGCCCGCAGGCCCGCGCCTACGGTGGCCGGGAGTCGTCACGCGGCTCCCGACGCCCGGAAAGATATTGTTGCTTAAGGCACCATTGAAGATGGTAACCATTAGCATTATTAGGTGGGCAGGGAATAGTTGGAACACCCTATTGGTGATTCCGTCTAAGCCGGGAGCTTTTCGGGGTTTAAGTGCCTTGATAATATCCTGCACTTCGTCTGGAGTGACTGGAGGCAGAGCATACTCAGGGTTTTCGACAGGGGGGAGGGAAGCTCCGCGTTCAACTTCAGCGTCGACCTCGGAGAGGTGAGCTTGAACAACTGGTTGAGAGCTGGGTGTGCATTGAGCCTCGAGACTGATGGCGAGACATTCAGCTTTGTCGACATCGTCATAAGCGATTGTCTTATCGGGGCGAATCAGGGGGGGCATGGAGACAACTTCTTGGGATTTGAGTTTCCTCTGAAGGTCCCAGAAGGCCAGATGGGTAGGCTCTAGCTCGCTCAGCATACTTTTTTTTTTTTTTTTTTTTGTTTCCGGGGTGGAAAATCCTCATGGATGTCCGCCGCCCTGGGGCGGACGGCGGGGACTGTCAGACTCTTACTGACTAAAAACCACCCCGGTGTTCCATCTCACACCTACTCCGGGGGTCGCGGGAACGTACGATCCTTCCGCAACCCCCGACTGGTGCCGGCCCGCCACTGCGGGCCTCTTCGGGTCTGGGGGGAAGTGAGGTATATGACTCCCCCCGTGACGTCTAAGAGGGGCGCGCGTGGAACACTACGCGCCGCCACCTCGGGTCCTGGTGTGTGGGGGGCGACAGACGTCCCCGAGTCCGTCGCCCCTGGACCCATTTAGGGGGGCTGGAAGAGGGCGTTGTCCGCCCTCCGCCGACGCCCGGTGCGCCTTCTGCGGGCCGGGTGAGTGGACGAGATCTCCCTCTCCCTTTCCGCAGCCTCCTTCTGCGAGACGACTGACTCACAGAAGGAAACCTCCGCGTCCCAGGACTCGTCGCTGCCGACCATCGACTCGACTACGGCCGGCAGCGACAAGTCACTGCCTACTTCTGAGATGAGGGCACGGCGCGGCACACTCTGCCAGCGTATGCCGCGCCGTGTCCTCCGTGCTTACAGCAGCTTTCCCTGCGACGCGAACAAAGCCCACATGCGCTACTTACAGAGATCTGTAAGGACACGCATAGCGGAGCTGCGTACTGCGGGCTGGGACAGGATGCTGAGCGACAGAGGGCGATGGCCGTCAAGAGTCATCAGAGGGTATCGCACGATCTCCTAGGAGGCGGCTTGCGTACTGGCCGGATCCCCGCCCTGGGACCTCGAGGCGAAAGTACTCGCGTCGTTGTATCGGTGGCGCGAGGAAGGAGGGCGCGGGGCGAGGGACCGATGCAGCGACACATAGAGCTGCGTCGGTCTCAGCTTCGCGAGGTCCTGGTGGCGGAATGGCGGGACAGGCTTTCACGCCCTACCGCCGGCCTCGTCACCATCGAGGCGGTCCGGCCGGTGCTCGAGCGCTGGCTCGGGAGGAGGCACGGCTCCCTGTCGTTTCGGGTGACGCAGGTGCTCTCGGGGCATGGCTGCTTCGGGAAGTACCTGTGTGCCGCTTGGGAGGAGCCGCGCCGTGCCCTCATCTCAGAAGTAGGCAGTGACTTGTCGCTGCCGGCCGTAGTCGAGTCGATGGTCGGCAGCGACGAGTCCTGGGACGCGGAGGTTTCCTTCTGTGAGTCAGTCGTCTCGCAGAAGGAGGCTGCGGAAAGGGAGAGGGAGATCTCGTCCACTCACCCGGCCCGCAGAAGGCGCACTGGGCGTCGGCGGAGGGCGGACAACGCCCTCTTCCAGCCCCCCTAAATGGGTCCAGGGGCGACGGACTCGGGGACGTCTGTCGCCCCCCACACACCAGGACCCGAGGTGGCGGCGCGTAGTGTTCCACGCGCGCCCCTCTTAGACGTCGCGGGGGGAGTCAAACACCTCACTCCCCCCCCCGACCCGAAGAGGCCCGCAGTGGCGGGCCGGCACCAGTCGGGGGTTGCGGAAGGATCGTACGTTCCCGCGACCCCCGGCGTAGGTGTGAGATGGAACACCGGGGTGGTTTTTAGTCAGTAAGAGTCTGACAGACCCCGCCGCCCGCCCCAGGGCGGTGGACATCCATGAGGATTTTCCACCCCGGAAACAAAAAAAAAAAAAAAGGGTCAGGGAGCCCTATGCGGGGTGCCAGTTGGATGACAACTGGGCGGTGGTCCGAGGTGAGCTCTTGCACCGCCTCTATACAGTCCAACCGTAGGTTGATATTCTTTAGAAGCGCTACATCGAGTACATCGGGGGTATGGTTAGAGTCGTGGGGGAAGTGCGTGAGAGTCATCGGGGCGATGACATCGAAATTAAGGACGCGGCAGAGTTCAAACAGGTGTTTTCCTCTGGCGGAGGTTCTAGAGCTGTTCCAGGCGGAATGTTTGGCGTTGAGATCACCCGCTATGATAACGGAGTCACTCAAGCCAAGCAGGGCAGAGAGGTCGTTGGATAGAAGTTGGAAGTTCTCCGAAGTGTTAGTGGGGGGAAGGTAGGCCGATACTAAGGTGATCGGTTGGTGGCCTGTTAAGCCTAGTCGACAGATAGACACTTCAAGTCGTGATAGAGGGGGAGGGTCCAAGGGGATGCAGTAGAGTGACTTCTTGTAATAGATTAGGGTGCCGCCCAAGTGACAACGGGACCTGTCATTGCGAACTACGCGATAGTTGGCAATTGAAGGGGTCCGGTGGATGGGTTTTAGGAATGTCTCTTGAATGAGACGAATGTCTATTTGATGGTCACGGAGAAACGTGGCGATTTCGTCGCGTTGACCTTTTATGCCATTGGCATTGAAGTAGCCTAGCTTTAGGGATCGGGGTTTGTATCTCGCTATTGGTGTATTTTCCATTAGTGGGATAAGGGTTGGGTTTTGTGACGAAAGACGTCAGGGCCTGCGTGATTTCGGCATACGCATTATAGATACTTTTTATCATATATACGAGTAAGTTGCCGGCATTGGTATTGGTGAAACCGATCTCGAGATCGGTGCACCATTTGGACACATCGGTCCATTTCCCCTTGTCCTGGATGAACACTGGGGGGGGAGGGGGTACCTTTTTGGAGGTGATATTAGCAGCACTGGGGCTGGGGGGTAAATCCTGCGAAGAGGATGTGGCGATCGGGGTGGGGGCAGTGGCGGGGGATGCCACGGGGGCAGGGGACAAGACATCTTTCCTCAAGGCGTCTTTCCTTTTCGCCTTTGAGGATTGGGAGGAGGGACATTTGTTCCTCCTCTTCTTTTTTGACACCGTTTTGAATTCTTCCTCTGAGGAGAGGGAAGAGTTCTGAGAGTCGATGCTGTTATTTGGGGTAGGGGTACGGGCGCGCTTAATGGAAGCTTCGGCCATGTCCATCGCTACGTCGGATTGACTAGCGGGAGAAGGGGTGTCGAGGGCGTCGCTGAAGGAAGCGACGGGGGAGGTCTGCTGCAGAGCAGCAAACTTGGCGTCATATTTGGCGATGAAGTCGGGGTCCTAACCCTAAATGCTAACCCTATACTTAACTACTACTACTACTCCCCGGGTGGATTGGCCCGGGGATGAGTAGCCCTCCCTATCGGGTGCAGACAGGGGGGGTGTGTCTATTGGTGAGCCCTAAGCTAGTAATCCTGTTGCCGGTCTTAATGTGCAACGGGGCCCTGTTCAGTCTAGCGCGAAGGGTGTAGACACACCCTAGAGACACTAGGTGAGTCGCTGCGGGAGTGCTCTAAATGAATATCATTTTTTTTCTTGTATTTGAGTGTGTGACTCTTCAAACATTCAAATACAAGAAAAATTGTGTTACCCTAGAGCCCTTAACATAATTATATTAAATCAAATCTGTTTATCATTTTACTAACATCTTTTATTTCTCCAGGTTTCACAAACAACCGCCTGCAAGTATTCTGCAAGCACAACTTACAGAGCAACGTATCGCCAGAGAACGTTCTCGCGATCCTACAAGCAGCAGACCGGATGCGGGCGACAGATATCAAGGAGTACGCGCTGAAAATGATCGTCCATCACTTTGGCCTTGTAAGTTTAACTTGGAATATCCTCATCAAATTATTCTGCAAGAATAATTTGCTGGGCGTAATTATTGTCGGTCGGGTGACCCGTGACCAATATCACAGAATATTTTTCAACTTGCAAGCGTCGAGAAACGTATCCCCATAGACAAAATTGAGCACTCTATGCCAAATAAATTTCTCATAGACGAAGCGCTTCAAATTGACTTCTCAAATAATAACCATCTACAATTAAACAGGGTTACATTTCGCAGGTCGCGAGGCAAGACGCCATCAAGAACTTGGCCCAACCACTCTTAGTTGACATCATATGGGCGCTAGCAGAGGAGCCTCACTTCGACTCACCCCTCCCCGTACAACCGAGGTCATTGCCGTCGTCATCATCAGCTGATACACTGACGGATGATCCCGAATATTCTCGACATAGATGCGGCAAATCATAGCGTTGTAGATTTTGGAACTAAATTTGAAAATGCCCATGTCAGTAGGAAAGTGGAGACTGATTTTAGATTATAGGACGAGAAATGTAGTGGTAGACACAACTTAGGGCACTGTTTTTTCTATGCTGAATCACAGTAAAAAGGTGGTTAAACCGAAATAGTCGGCGAAAGGAGTTTGTGACAGACTTGAGTGCTTATTTTAGCAGGTACCTATGGTTATAATGTTTACCCCCTAAACGCGGAGTAAAGTTACAACCAGTATAACCTTCAGATATACCACACTATTTTAGAGCATTAAGATTGGCATTAGTTTGCATTTTATTAATAAGGGGGTTAGAAAACATTATATTTTGTGAATTCTCTCCAGTCCAGTGGAAAAATGTATAATTAGGACATCTTTTTGTAACTGCCAACATATTAAGATGTATAGGCTGCTACTACGCCTATACCAATACTTGGTTATTAATTTGAAAATTAATTAAGTTTGTCTCGAGAAAGCCGACATAATTTTTTGTCCCCCCCCCCCCCCCCGCACTTTATTTGTATGTCATTTTTGATTCATCAGGCAATTTTTTGCAGCCAAAAGCAAAAAAAATTAAAATAATTATCAATTACAAAATGAACAAACCCCTTGTACTATTCTAATCACCTTGTTAATAAAACTATTAATATAATGAATGAGGCTGTGCATTTAAAATGTATGCAACTTCTACTATTGACAATATAATTTTTACTATTTAATACATAATGATTTTGAAATGTGTATACAATGTATGTGTGTTAACATAATTACTAGCAGAAGAGAAATTTGTTAATAATAAGAAATAAGTAGTTTATTGAAATATTTATTTAATGTTATCTAGTCATTACTATCTCTGTTTATGATTTATATAAATAATAAACATTTTTAACTTGACAATCAATTTAATCAAATAAGATTAACAAATTAACTAATAAATTAAATCATCTTAATATGGATCTGTTTTATTCACTGCTCATACTTGTGCTGTATGTCCTTCCATAGTTTCTGAAAAAGAAAAAAAAATATTAAGTAACTAGAAATATGACCCATAGCCGCCCTTTTTCCTAAATTCTGTTCGAAGCTCAGTAAATCTTCTATCAAGTGATATTTATTTCACAACTGGTTCAGAGAAATCTAATGCTTATAATTATGCTATGCTGCTATGAGTAGTAGACCAAAGACAGATTTTGTGAAAGATGACATGACTAGAAAAGGGTTGAATGAATACTGCCATGATAGCTACTACAGGTGTGTGGTTAATACAATGTTGCACTAACCCAAAACAGGAGAATAATGTGGTATACAAAAATTAAAACTGATGGGTTTGAAATTATGAGATTTTAACATCGTACTTACCTAATTATTTTACGAAGCTCGCTAATAAAGAGCGAGCTAGCCAAAGTAATAATAACTTAAGCTAAGATTTTTGATGAATAAAGGACAGGAAAACTATGTGCGTGTATAAAATGGAATGGGAATCAAACCAGTAACTGGTTGGAATAAAAAAGGAATAGATTACGCTGGAGTCTTCAGATGGTTGTCACATTACCTAGACATAGGATGCAATAGAACAGCTGCTGACGACTATGATTGTTGTTGCTGACAAAAATTTAACTGTAGACTTTACGTGCGAACTTAGCCGATATTAAAGCAGCAAAATACACTAGTTGGTAGAAGTTTAATTTAATCTTCAACTTGCTAGGAGAGGTTATTTTATCAAATGTTTTTTAATCTCCTTCAAACATCAATTAACTCTTTTATTACTTTATCACAGAAATGTAGGATTCTTTGGATCATTCATTACGAATCGAGAAATAGCCAAATTCATCGCTCCAAAAGAAAATTACATAACATTACTCACTCCCTTGTTTATGCTCTCAAAGAGGCCTACTGAGAGGACATCGAAGGTTCTTTCGAAGAAGAAAGTACCCAGCGCTCCCGCCAGGAAGAAGGTGGATGTTCGCTTGAACACAACACGATTTAACGTAGCCCACGCAGACATTGTGGATACAAATTCAAGAAAATCACTTTTCTCGTCGAACTTGGTCTAGGAACTAAGGAACGTACGTACGTACCACAGACTAAAATATTTTTTTCTTTTGGGTGCTGACCTTGTCAAAATATCTTAATACATGAACCCTAGCGTTTTAGCTTAGCTCAACAAGAAACAAATTGAAATTATATCGATTTTTTGTAAAAGCGGAAAAGGAAGAGGAAGGCTTGTCCTAAATTAGGAAAATACAAGATATTTAGATAAATGGAAGAGTAATCATTTTTGGTCACATTGTGGGCTGAATTTGTTGTAGGCACCATTGGTTGTTTTAATCAACCTCATTTTACATTCACTATTAATTAAACATAATTACTACGGTCATACAAATTACGTTGAATAGGTCAAATAAATGAAAATTACTCTAACATGTTAATTTTTAGTCGACCTCATCTTCATCTAGAATTTCATCATAATGAATTGGGCATCGGCATCTTTTGAATAATATGGCATGGTGTTTGTTTTCCTGAGGTTTTCTTAGTGTGGTACACTTATAATAGTAATGTTTTTCCTAGCTCAATGGTGTGGTACCAAGAAAACATCAGGAAAACAAACACCCAGCAGTATTTTATTTTTTAGGGAATCAATATCTTAATTATTTTACATGACAGGATCTGGTTAAATTGGCTAATAATGCATCTGTCATCGATGACCTGGTGGACTTTCCAGCTTTTTGTGGTTATTTGGCCTCAAAGGTAGGAGGCCTGAACTGGGTTGTGGTTAAGAAGAAGAAATAGACATCATAATTCAAACCACCCTCACCTGGTGCTGCTCACGCCAACCGGCGGCTTGTAGAACTGACACATAACTTCCAGAATTCACTTCTTCCTTTTGTTCAACACAAATATTTGGCGGTACTAGAATAAACTTAATTAGTTTTCTTAGCAACTCTGTACCGTTAAAATACGACATTTATATAACAAAAGAAAGAGTACTTCACGACAAAGTCATACACGACACGTCAAAGAAGCCAAAGTGGCAGACGTCAACCTTTCCAACTGGCCAGTATTTAACATGATATACTACTTCGTTGGTCTGGGGGGCTTGTGGTTTAGTAATAAATAATAGCCACACGGGTCGATCGATCAGGTTAAGCTACGCTTGCCGCGGTTAGTCCGTGGATGGGTGATCATCTTTACATACCAAGACCCCTCTGTGCCTAGGAAAACACGTTTAGTCATTGGTCCCGGCTGTCATTCATTACGGGTCGTCAGAAGCCCGAAAGTCTGACAACCAGTCTTACCAAGGGGTATCGTTTTACCCAGTAACTGGGTTGTGGAGGTCAGATAGACAGTCGCTCCATGTAAAATGCTGGTATCCAGCTGCATCCGGTTAGACTGGAAGCCGACCCCAACATATACCTAGTTGGGAAAAGGCTAGGCAGATGATGACTAACTCGTTAGTCAAGATAATGTTAGCTATTTAGTGAGTTTTTTATTAGGATTATCTTAGTAGCAGACAGATTATTATATAGGAAGGAGGAATAAACCCTTTTATTTAAATAATTTTAGCATTAATAGCAAGAACACATTTTTATTTCCTCTGACACCTTTTTGATTGACAACATAGAAGTAGTTGAAGTAACAATTCTTTTTAATAAATCATAGACACTATATTATCCATAACACTCCCCCTCACGAAGATGACCCTTCGATCTGAGTGACTCCTAGACCCATCATTTTTAATAACTTAAACAACCTTGGTTTTGGCAGCGCCTTCGTTAAAATATCTGCCTCCATATTTTCTGTGTCCTTATAACGAATTGTCACTAACTTCTTTTCGATACACTCTCTTATAAAATGTTCTTTTATATTAATGTGTTTTGACCTTTTTCCGGTAATCATATTGTTTGCTAATTTTTGTGCAGCCATATTATCATTGTAAATCAGGACTGTTTGCTGTGGCACTCCAATATCTTCTAGCAGGTGTTTCAAATGCAAAGCTTCCTTCGTCGCTTCTGTCATTGCCATGTATTCGGCTTCAGCTGTTGACAATGCGACCACCCTCTGTTTCTTTGTCTCGTAACTAATTAGACCACCACCATATTTAAAAATATAACCGGTATATGATCGGCGATCGATAGTGCATGCCGCCCAGTCTGCATCGGCCATACCCGTAAGAATCGCTGACGTTCCTGTTTTCTTATATCTTAAACACATGTTCTTCGTTCCTTTCAGGTAACGTATAATTCTTTTTGTTGCTTGCCAGTGACTTTGGTCATAACAGTTGTTGTACTGGCTTAAATAACTCACTGCAAACATTATGTCTGGTCTTGTTGCGACAGCTAAGTACATTAATGAGCCAATCAGTTTTTGGTATGGGAAGTTGTCCTTCTCGATTTTATTCTCATTTGTGAGTACTGGCCACCTACCTAGTATCAAAATGACACTGCACGTCGTATGGTTTTCTTTGTACTTTTGTTTTACCATGTATTCTGTAGATGTGTCAAATAATAAAAGGCGATATAATGATCACACGTATATTTCTATAAATAAAACCCTCACAAAATTGGTAGCAGAGCGTGGTTGTATTTTTGCAAGTATCAAAAATGGCAAGTACAAGTTATAGAAATATAGAACCTTTGACAAAATCAAATTATGATACATGGTGCATGCAAGCACAGGCGGTCCTAATAAAAGGTGACTTTTGGGATATAGTAAGCGGCGAGAAAACATTACCACCAGCTACAGATGCGGCGGCGAGGTCGGCATATAAGAAAGAGGACTTAAGGGCAAGAGCTGAAATCCTACTTTTACTGTCACCGTCTGAATTAAAACAAATTAAAGTCTGCGCGACATCTAAAGCTGTATGGGACAAGTTAAAGGCTACTTACCAAAGCACGGGACCTGCGAGGAAAGCTACCCTTTTAAAACAGTTGGTTTTAAAGCGAATGACCACAGGAGAAGATATACGTGACCATATAAATAACTTCATGGACATCGTGGACAAACTCGCAGATATGGACATAAAGGTACCTCCAGAACTGCTTAGCATAATGCTTCTCTACAGTTTGCCAACCACTTTTGAGAACTTTAGAATAGCCATAGAATCTCGAGACTCCCTGCCCAATCCCGAAGATCTAAAAGTAAAGATTCTGGAGGAATACCAAGCAAGGAGCGGCAGTGATCAGCCTGAAAGATCAGAAGCATATCACATCAAGAAAAATAGGCAAAAGTTGTACTGCAACAGCTGTAAAAAGAAAGGCCACACCATTGAGACATGTTGGGGCAAGAAGAAGACGTTGAAGAAAGAAAGTCCGGGCACTTATGAAAAAGACAACGGAAGCAAATACAATTATAACGTTTGTCTGAGCACTGTAAACTCAAATGCTGATGAAAATGTCTGGTGTTTAGATAGCGGCTGCTCATCACATATGTGCGGTGACGAATCAATGTTTTCTACCATGACCCCTGAAATTGGCACCTTAAAGTTGGCATCTGACAAATATACCAGTAGAATTCAAGGCAGAGGAAGAGTTACAATAAGCACCGATAAATACGGTTACAATTTCAATGACACCTTGTATGTTCCAGACATATCAGTAAACCTTTTATCCGTCGCCAAGATAACGGACAGAGGAAATAAGGTTGTTTTTGAAAAAGAGAAAGCCTACGTCGTAGAAAAAACCGGCGAAATGACACTGACTGCTCGAAAGAGAGATGGGCTTTACTACTTTGAATCTGGACGAAGAGAGACTGCAAAATACACACCAAAAAGAAATGACAGTGACATCATGGAATGGCATCGCAAACTCGGCCACATAAACGAAAGAGATTTGAAAAAGATGGCTAACGATAACCTTATGTATGGCTTAAACTTAAATGACGAAGAAATGGAAACATGTGAAACATGCATCAAAGGAAAATTGTCCAGGTTACCGTTCACAAGACATAACGATCTATACACAACTGATAACCTGGAAATAATCCATAGCGACGTTTGTGGGCCTTTTGAATGCGATACACTAGCAGGATCAAAGTACTATGTTACTTTCACAGACGACTATAGTCGCTATTGTCACGTCTATTTTATTAAAAGAAAGAGTGAAGTATTTAACGTTTTCAAAGAATACAAAAATGAAGTTGAGACGCTCCATAATAAGAAGATAAAGAACCTGCAGACCGACAATGGCACAGAATACCGCAACAAGGAATTCGACGACTTTCTCAAATCGCATGGCATCCAAAGAAGGTTGACCACGGTTTACACACCTCAACAAAATGGGATTAGCGAGAGGAAGAACAGATCCTTGCTAGACAAAGCCAGATGTCCGTTAATCGAGGCCATGGCACCTAAAAAGCTCTGGGCGGAAGCGGTAGCAACTGCAAACTACCTTATAAATCGTAGCCCTTCCAAAGCACTTAATGGCGAAACACCATTCAAGAAATGGCTAGGCCGAACACCATGTGGACATCATCTTCACGTGTATGGCAGGAAGACATTTGTTTTAAAAAAAAACAAACGAGGCAAACTGACCCAGAATGCCAAAGAAGGCGTATTCATGGGGTACTCGATGACGTCAAAGGCTTACAGGGTGTACATACCCGAAGACGAAGATGTAGTGATAAGCAGGGACATAAAAGTCATAGACAAGATGTACTTCGAAGAAGAAAGTCAGAACTACGATGAACTTGTTAACGAAAAAGATCACTCTCAGACGTCTGAAAAAGATAACAAAGTTAAAGACAATAATAAGAAAAATAAAACGGTACAACCAATAGAAATTGAAATATCAGAAAATAAAAAGGGAAATGCGTTACAAAATTTCAATGAGCAAGAAGGTGAAGTTTCTTCGGTAGAAGAAATAGAGTTTTATGATGACGCATCAGAAGTTTTAGAAATATCTGAAAATGGGAGGCCACAAAGAGAGCGGCATCCGCCTGCCTGGACCAAAGATTTTATATTGGACCAGACTGAAGAAAGTCAGCTAGTCTCGGAGATATCCTACATATCTGATGAGAATGAAGATGATGAATACTGGCATGATGCGATAAAAGAGGAGATTAGAGCACATGTTAAGAATGGAACCTGGAAAATAGAAAAGAAGAACAAAGACGTGAAAGAAGTGGATTACAAAATAGTTCTAAGAAACAAAATAGGACCTGACGACAGTATCACAAAGAAAGCCAGACTTGTAGCACGGGGTTTCACTCAGCGACCAGGCGTTGATTACAATGAAACATACGCTCCTGTAGCTAAACTGAGTTCGATAAGATCTGTTGTTGGAATAGCCATGGAAGAAGGCTTGAAATTGAACCAGATGGATGTTACAACAGCATACCTGAATGGTGAACTAGAAGAAAAGATAGTAATGAAGTATCCTGAATACTTAGAAGAATATCTGATTGAAATCATGGTTGAGGAAAGTAAACAAGAAAATTTAACTTTGTACAACAAAACAATGAGTATGCTAAAAGACATAAAAAACAATCCCAAAGGGAAAGTTTGTCATCTCATAAAAGCTTTATATGGACTCAAACAGGCAGGGAGGCAGTGGTACAAGAAACTCGACACAGAGTTAAAGAACATAGGTTTCAAAGCATCGGAAGCTGACCCATGTCTATACTTACTAGAGAAAAGAGGAGTTAAAGTCATAATAATTATCTATGTCGACGATTTGTTAATTGCCTATTCGTGTCCTAGAAAGTTAAAAGAAATTCAAGACCTGTTAAATACGAAATTTGAGTTAAAAGACTTAGGAACGCCTAAACGGCTAATAGGGATAGATGTTACCTATAATGGAGATGAAATCAAACTGAACCAGGAGAAGTTCATAGAAGACACTCTTAAAAAATTCAAAATGGAAGACTGCAAGGCCACGTCTACACCTATAGAACCAGGTCTAAAACTAGAAAAAGGAGAAAAATATGAAAGGAACGATCTAGCTTACAAAAATTTGATTGGCACACTCATGTATCTGGCAGTGGCAACTCGACCCGATATTATGTTTGCCATAAGCTATCTCTCCCAATTTAATGACTGCTACGGAGAAGAGCATTTCAAATGTGCAAAAAGAGTGCTGCGATACCTAAAGGGAACAAAAACCGTTGGTCTCATATTTAGAAAAACTCGCCGTGAATTACACGGCATGGCTGACGCAGATTGGGGCGCATGCAAACTCGACCGGAAATCTTTTTCGGGCTGTTGTTTTAAATATGCTGGAACGGCCATAAGCTGGATGTCGAAGAAGCAAAAGACTGTAGCGCTATCGACTGCCGAAGCGGAATATGTCGCCTTGACTGAAGCTGCAAAAGAGGCCATTCACCTGAAAAGTCTTTTCAAAGATCTTGGGGCCAACTATGAAAGCATAGTCATATTAAACGACAACCAAGCTGCCCTCAAGTTAAGTCAGAACACAATGGTTACTTCAAAGTCCAAACACATTGACTTAAAAATGCACTTCATACGAAATTGCATAATGGACGGAGCCATACAGGTCAAATATCTGCGAACCGAAGATATGGAGGCAGACATCCTAACCAAAGCCCTAGCCGGCCCGCGGCTGTTGAAATTGCGGAGCAGATTAGGAGTTTCTTGAACTCATGATCACCACGACGATGCCGTGAAGAGGAGTGTGAGTACTGGCCACCTACCTAGTATCAAAATGACACTGCACGTCGTATGGTTTTCTTTGTACTTTTGTTTTACCATGTATTCTGTAGATGTGTCAAATAATAAAAGGCGATATAATGATCACACGTATATTTCTATAAATAAAACCCTCACATCATTTTTCTCTAACTTCAGAGCTGGCTCCATTGGCGTTGACACGGGGTTACATTCTCCCATGTTAAATTTTTCAATCAAATTGTCAATATAAGTTTCTTGGGACAGCGTAATCTCTCCCCCTACATGGGTGAATCGTATGCCCAAGCAGTGATGAAGAGGACCCATATCTCTCAATTCAAATGCTTTTTCCAACTTCGATTTGATTTCCTTGAATAAATTTTCTGATTTGTATGCCAGAATCAAATCGTCGACATATATGTTGATAAACAGTTTTTCTCCTCCTTTTTCAAATATGTACAAACAAGGATCCGCTGTAGCATTTCTAAAACCAATTTCCAACAATTTTCTATGTAATTTTAAATACCATTGCCTTCCTGCCTGTTTTAATCCGTATATAGCTTTATTTAGTTGACATATTCCATTATTTTTATATTTATTTATATCTATTAGCATTTCTCTTGCTTTTCTCACCAACTCTTTGTCTTTTCCGTGTGATATAATTATTCTTAAATATTTATCAAGATTTTTTGGCTTCTTCATATAAATTTCTTCGTCTATATCACCGTTTAAAAATGCTGTGCAAACATCCAGCTGACTAAGTTTCATTTTATTTTCTATCGCATATGCAATCAATAGTCTTATTGTACTCATTTTTGCTACTGGTGCAAATGTTTCAGTGTAGTCTATTCCTTCTCTCTGGTTGAACCCACGAGCTACAAGTCGTGCTTTTCGTCTGTCTATTTCTCCAAGTGCATTATATTTATATTTTAGAATCAGTTTATTATCTATCAAATTTTTACTTTCATTCTTGTGTACAATTTTCCAAGTATTATTTTTTAGATGAGATTCAATTTCACTTATTATTGCGTCTTCCCATTCATCACTATTCTCATCTATATCACAGAGATATAATTGCTCAGCATCCATCTCATAATCCTTCTGCCAAACTGGTGGTTTTCTCTGTCTCTTTTCATTACTTGAAGTAGTCGCTTCAATTTCATTATCCATATACATTTCTTGCCTGTCTTCATTGTCTGACTCTGTAGTCGCATCAACAAATATATCATTAACATCTAGTTCTTTGTCTGGATCATTAATTTCATGTCCATTCGAGTTTTCATTTTCTTCTTCTGGAAAAAGTACAACTTCTATTTCATTTTTATCAACTACATCTCGTTTTTTATCTTCTTTTGTCTCATTTTCGTAGAACATTTTATCCAGAACTTTGACATCTCTACTTATCATCACCTTGTCTGATTTCGGATTAAATATGCGGTACGCTTTGTGATTTTCCGAATACCCTATAAATATACCAGCAGTCGATCTAGCTTCAAATTTTCCGTTTCGTTTTCCCTTTTTAATGGTTCAATATTTATGTGACTCATTATTGCTCAAATTTATCCTGAGCTGGGCCCATAACCTATTATATAGGAAGGAGGAATAAACCCTTTTATTTAAATAATTTTAGCATTAATAGCAAGAACACATTTTTATTTCCTCTGACACCTTTTTGATTGACAACATAGAAGTAGTTGAAGTAACAATTCTTTTTAATAAATCATAGACACTATATTATCCATAACACAGATACTGCATTTTGTGCTCGGTTACTGGCAATAGGCTAGCCAACTACATCAATAACGTTTAAAAAAAAAATACTGCGGAGAAGTGAATACCTTCCAGTATCGCCCGCTAAAAGAACCTATTGAAGAATCAAACATTATTTCCTTCCTTTGATGGCTCCAGCGAGCGTTCGTTTTTAGTCACCGTCATCAATGGCGCTTGGCGGTTGGCGCTGCGCGCCGCGCCATTGATGACGGTGACCTGCAACGGTTGCCACTTATAGCTTTTTCAACTACAGTTGTCCCTTCTTTTGATCAATTTCCTTCCCGTCATTATATGGCTATACCAAATGTTAATTATAACGGGGATAATAAAACACTTAATTATTATGATGAAAATAGGGGATATATTTACAACTATGTATTAAAACAAAATGATGACTCATGAACAATACTTTCCATAAATAATAAATGAGTAATGGCGTGTTACAAATCACGCATAATTAAATAAAACCGCCATAAATTATTGTACAAACGTTGTGTACGGAATGATTGTCAGCAAACAGTTTTCATTTGGTTTTCCACACTATAGGTATGTTTTTGGAGTTCAGACAGATCAGACTAAAGACCACTACAGACTTTTGTGATTTTGTCGATCCAATAAAATAATTATCAAACCAATAAAATCGAGCATGGCTTGGCAAAAGTAGCGTAACCTACATACTTATTAATTTTATTTTATTTCGTAGTCAACTTTTATATGATTTGATAAGTTTGTTTCCTGACAAAAACTGCAGTTGGAAAATGTGCCTTTCGATCGTGAATTAAGCTACTTCTGCTTGGTAGCCACAAATATTACATAGAATATTAAAATAGCGCACAAACGAGAGGGTATCATACTGTAAAATCTTAAAGTAAAAATGCCATAAGATATTATACTGCAGTAAAATAAAGTTCAGTCCAAAGCTAAAACTATGTTTTGCGATACATGTGCTTATAAAAATGTGTCGAAAACAGTGTTCATAAGGAAAAACGAGATTATAACACAGGTCTTGACATAAAATACGGGGAAGACATTACTTATTGTTTATTTTAAAAATACTGACACAATCCGACGCATTTTTAGTAAGCGGTACATTTTCAGCGGACTTTAAAAATAAATGGTTTTATGATACATTTCAATTATATTTTCTTTTTTTTTTCAAAACATAAGTAAGAGAGAGAAACATAGTCGTTTTTGTAAACTATCTTCATGCACAAATCAAGAACATTATTTTATTATTTGTTATCTGCCATTTAAATTATTCGATTTATCATAAAATATCAGACAAACATTATTTAGCAGTAATATGTATATAAGCTGTAGTAACTGAAAGCTATCCATAAACTAGGTTACGTCATTGCAAAAATACTTCGTACTATGTCATTTACATTGGAAATACAACAGAAATATGGACATATTTTTGAATGACCGCCGAACGCGCGCCATTTTATTGTTAATGTATACGCACCCTTATGCTGTAACGGACATTTTTTTGAACTATAACTTCTTTTTCTACTTATTTGGACTTTGAATATTGTTCCTGTGTTTAGGCTCTAACTATTGTCACTTACACAATGTGTACTAAACTTTAAACGTAATTAATAAAACTTATTACCAATCCATTCCCTAGCTGTTACTTCTACATTCTGATATGTATAGATAGTTCAGGGATAACTTACTATTGTACACGCAAACGACCATTGCGCAGCAGTCATAAAACGTAGGAGCGAGATGACACGACACTCAGTAATAGAAATCCCTTACTAAATATTCTCCGAACCACTCGCACTTTTTATGACCGCGACTGCTAAGAGTCTATGCGTTTAGTATAGTTATAAACTGTATTGCTTGCCAAATTTTACAATTCAACACAAATTGTACAAAACAAAACTTATATTAGGAATTAAGATACAACTGACGCACTATATAGCCAGGCTGGATCTGCATTGTTGTGATTGGCCGTTAGTAAGAAATAGGCTGTCTTATAGGTGTTTTGATATACCTAAGCAGCACAAATTTATCGGTTCAAGCAGTAGCCACTGATTCTAGCAGCTTATAATGCATTACTTGCAAAAGACTATTTAAATTAATTTAAATGTTATGCTGATCGAACAAATTACATTCCCAGATATTATTCGTTTAAATTGTAAATAATATCTCCTAGAGCAAAATAAATTAATTAATTTGGAATTTCAATACAGAATACTGTATACACTATGCCAATACCAAAATAAAAAAATATAAATATCTCACTGAAAAATACACTGAATTCAATGTCTCTAAGATAAAGGTTGGTCGGCTTTATCAGAATATGCGCTTGCAAGGTGCCGGCCGGCAAGCTATCATAAGAAATAATACTTTTGTGTTTTCAAATATAATGTGTTGTTGGCCATTTTGGGGGCTTAGTTTGCCAAAACTTCGATATCCAAGTCTTTGCAAAATTAATCACAAATGGCCATTGGTCTTTTATGAAATCCGGATCTACTAACGTTGGTAAGTGTCTTGCCACATCGTTGGATATCTCTTCACAAATGTTGGGAACAACATTTGCTTCTTGTAACTTTGACTCGTGAGTATTACTATGCACGCCAAACATTTGGCCAAGCAGGGCCACATAAATGGAATCACGCAATGCCATAGACACTGCTCATCTAGCTAAAAAAACTACAACAAAAAAAAAAGTTATATTTAATACCTTTGCCGCGTGTAGTCTTTTCTAGAAGTTGCCGACATTAATATTACAGCTTCTTCAATGTTATAAGCGTGAATCACGGCCGTTAAAAGCGTTCAATGACCCACTAAACGTTCGCAACTATTCAATGATTATCATTTAATAAAAAATAACATTAATGGTATACTTCCTTATGCTAACATTCGTCGAACCATCACATCAATTTTGATAATTAGATTACACTCATTCATTAACTAGGCATTCGTTATATTCTAATAATTTTTGGAGTAAATAAATCCATAGTATGTACATGCTCTTGAGATTGTTCAACCTAGCAAGTTGTTTACAAATTATGAAGTATTTGGGTAGACTACACAATAACCTATTAATATTTTGGTCAGTTTTGAGTTAGAATACAAATTGCTTCATTCTGCTTGGGTTAGCACTGATACACCTACTTAGCAGATTGACAATGATCTACTTATTTAAATAACACAAAAGATGTACTCATAATGACAAACAAAATGCATATATCTCAGAAGTATTTTCATTACCAATTTCCCTTTCTAAAACTGCAGTAATATCAATATTAAATTAGCACCACCTATAAGTAAGGGATAACGTACAAAGTGCATTATTTTAATGGAAAAGGGACTACAGACAACAGAGTTTAAGATAATATTGAAACTTTTCAGAAACCTTTTTGAATGTCCCACCGAGACTTATTCGTCTTAGATATAATATGAAATATTTAAAGACTATGTTTTAATGACCGAATTTTCACACGCGACTCAGTATTAAGTCACTCTTAGGTCTCATGCTGCACTCATGTCCACTTCGGAGTGGCAGTGTAAGAACTAGGTGGTTCATCTATTGTCTGCAGCCTTCCATATTCCTTGATATTAATATCAAACAGTGTATCAATTAATTCATCACATTGTTACAAATCTAAAGCATGTCCTATGTAACGTGTGTTGATAACCTGCTAGGTCGTACAACATATCTCTCCATATTTGAGCATTGAGAACATTGTCCGTGGCACAAGGCGGTGCTTATACCACTAGCAACATTTCTTTTTGGTCTTGATATTATTCTTTAGGTGTACCGTGTCTTTTGTTACGTTTTGCCTCTCCTTCATTTCAAGCTTTGATCTTAGTACCTGGAATTTGGAAATAGGTTTATTAGATTTTTGTGTCAAATCTTCATACGTTGGATGCATCACCTTTCGTCGGGTCTATTCTTTGTGAGTTTGTAAAAAATAATCTATCTTCAGTATAAAGGCTTTTTAAATAAAGTAAAACAAAAATAAGTCCGTGTACAAAGGTGAATTTAGTCAACCAGTCTAGAACAAATGGACCAAAATAAAGTATTTCTTTTGTTTACAAGGGCATGTCTTACTATACAGGAATAAGTATGTAGTATAGGCATTGCACAAAGGAAGTTAATGCCAATATTAAGCCGGTTGATGACTAAATAATCTCCAGTTAGGTAATTCCTTTACCTAAATTGGTTAAACAGTTGAGGAAGCAGTACAGTTCTTTCAAATGTGACTCATCATTTCTGAAATACTAATAATAAGCTTTGGAACTATATAATTCTGAAGTATGGTTTCAAACTGGTTTTAGTGAAATATTGTGATTCTTATCATTCAATAAATACCTATTTCTAGATTATTGTGGCTTTCAACAGATTATATACATATTTAATACTATATTAAATAATAAGTCCATCGTCTGACAGTCCTACTATTTCAGACTATCACTGTAGTCAGCAGGTGTGCGGACCCACCATACCTCTGGTGGTATGGTGGGTTTAAAACTATACCACTGAGAAAATTACTTGGTGAATCATTTGGGTTAGAACTGTGACCATGAAAGCGGATCCTTGTAGTCCACTACACTATTTTTTCTCAGTGGTATAGTTCTGGACCCACCATACCATCAGGGGTATGGCCAGTGGTATGTTGGGTCCACAACGGTCAGCAGTATTGTGTACTTAAAAGCAAAATTAACTTAAATTTTTGACCACCATTTCCTGGTTCTTACTAGTATTCTTCCAGCAATTTAACATTTGTTTTATCCTCTTTCAAACGTATTTAGGACATTGATTCAGGCTGGTATGGGTTCATTAATTCACACTGAACTTTCACAGTAATATGATATAACATACTATTGTTATGCATGAATTACCAAAAACTATTGAATAACTCTAATTGTAAATATCCTTTTTGGCTTTGTAATATTATGTAAAACCATAAATGGTGCATGTTGTGTTAGCCCGTAAGTAATTGTTGCACTTATAAATGTATTTTTAAGTAAATTATTTTAAAGTATTACTTTAAATTACTTTATTATTTTAAAGTATTAAGTAAGTAAACAATTGTTGGCTAACCTAAATAAAATAAAAATAAAAACATCACGCCTGTGATTCCTGATGGATAACACAGAGGTGAACCTCGTTTCGCCAGTGATTTTTTAATCCCATATAATAGGGGATGAGCCTAGGTTTCTCAGTATTAAAACTAGTATTTTAGATAAAAAAGAGTGGTGTTATATTTACCATTTTAGTGATAGTGAGGAACATTTCCTCTACATTAATGTTCTCCTTTGCGCTTGTCTCAAAGAGCGGTATGTTCATCTGATTGGCGAACCTCTGTGCGTCTTCTGTCACTACTACTTTTCTTGATGGACAATCATTCTTGTTACCAACTGGAAACAGTAAAATTAGTTGTTAATGATGTGTACCTACTGTCTCATGTGAAAAAAAGGAAAAGTAATTTTTATTATATACCCTACTAATGGCATAACAGTGTTCAGAATGCATTATCTACTAGTCAAGAGATAAAGAGGAAAAAATAACTGCATTTATATGAAATCTTCTGCTAACTGGAAATTCTGTGGTGAATATGATAAGCTTATATTCCCAAAACTATAAACTATAATAAATAACACATTCGCATTGAATTCATCACAACAGATACAGCATTTTTTGAGATAACAAATATACATATCCATACAGGAAGTAGCTGTAGGTATTATAGTAGTGAACTGAAATTCACACTGTGATCATAAGAGATTAGTCACTGATGCTGAGATACAAGCTCTGACTGTTAACTTAAAATAGCATCGCAAAATGTTAGGGCTGGAAGGAACCTTGTTGTTGCATGTTATGTAATGTTTATTTGCCCATTAGGAATTTTGGATGTCATGTTCTACTTATTTTTCTTTAGATAGAGAGAGAGCAATGTTCATTCTTTCTCTGACCTTTTGAACAGTGAACTAGTTTATGGCCAACATAAATATGTCAAATGTAGTAGTATAGTAATACTTTGGATTTCATTCAAAATTGTAAAACAAAGCTGTGTCTTATATGACTTATGAGGAAGTGTTATAAAAATCTTGTAGGCATAACATTATTAATTTAATTACTACACAAAATCAAGTAACCAATTTAAAGCATGGTAGCTGATTAAAAAACAATTTCAACATAAAATTAAACCACATAAATGAGCCATAGAATAAAGAATAAAAATGTATTTATGAACATGTTTTTTACAGCATGGTCTTGGTAATTCTTTATTGAGTGTTTAGAAAGCTGTTAGTTATATAATGATTACTTAAATGAAATTAACTTATGTCTGGCCATAATAATTAGACTGTGACAGAGGATTGTTAAACATTTGGACAGTGTTACAGCTAAGTGTATGGTACAGTTGAGAAATAGCAATAATGTGGCCATTTCAACAATTTACTACACTTTATTTGAAATTAACGTCATGACATCTTAATTTACTTGTGTATCTAACTTCTTAAGACAAGATGATGGTATAGTTACAGGTTATTGCAAGTTAATATATTGTACTGATTGTAAGATGTGTTCTTAGTGTAAATTCCACTCACCTAAGACTTTATTAACAACATCACAATTCTGTTCGATCTCGTGCAGCCACCTCTTGACATTGGCGAAGGACTCCCCATTCGTGACATCGTACACCACGATGACGCCGTGCGTGCCTCTGTAGTACGTGCTGGTAATCGTCCTGAACCTCTCCTGGCCCGCTGTATCCCATATCTGTAGCTTCACTCGCTCACCGTTTATTTCTAAAGTCCTTATTTTGAAATCGACCCCTATCGTAGTAATGTAACTACCGGAGAATGTGTTGTCGGCGAATCGCAGGAGAAGACAGCTTTTACCCACACCTAAAACATATCAACATTACACCGTTGACTAAACTGCACAGACCCGAATATCGGTTGTAAAGTTATAACATCACAGGCCTCGCCCACTCACCACTGTCACCGATAATCAGCAGTTTGAAAAGGTGGTCAAACTCTCGCGCCATGGTTTCAGATAGTTATAACTATTACACTAATTGGTCATATGTTCACTATTAATGCTAAAAATGTATTTACTACAACTTTAACTACGAAAATGTTAATAAAACTCATGCCGTTAACGTTACACTTCCATCGCTTTACAATCGGTCGCCATCATTGTGTATTCAATTGCCAGTTGAAAAAAAAAATGACAAAGGAAAATATTGTTATCCGGGTTTATGGTAAGTGAAAACCTTGGAAAACTATAATTTATTCTCACAGGAAAATCACAAGACTACAATATTATTGCTAATTTCTGTTATCAAATATAAAACAAAAGGAACTCTATAATGGGAGCGTTCCGAGTTGCGCTGTAATCGATTTGAGCGTGCTCACGGGCGCCGCGCCGGGCGTACCGAATTAGCGTGAGCGCGATAATGATGTCCCGTGAATCGTCATATATGACGTCATGACATGCGCCATCTTGCGATAACGCCGACCATGCCCTAAAATAATATCACCGTGAGCGCTGTCAAAAATGTTGGTAAACTAAAGCGGCATTTTCGAAATTATGCTGTAAAATCCAAGACGTAACAGAATACCTGAAATGAGTTTTAAACTCATGCGCATTATGTTTAATTATTGTTGCATCTATGTTATTTGTAATTCTTGGTAACAATTATTAAGAGTGTAATTGTAGTTTTATTAATTATTTTTAACATAGCCAACAATATTGACATACAAATAAATATTTTAAACCCCATGGGTATGTTTTCAAGTGATATAATATGCGAACTGTAAGAACTGTCTTTTCACCTGTGACAAACAATAAATAAATGAATATGAACATGATATTTTACTTCGGGGTAAATCTTTGCCGGGAGCGTGTAAATACGCTAATACGAGGGGTGATCCAAAAGTAATGATAATCAATAATAAACACAATGAATAAAATAAAAAAATAAATTTATTTCTCAACATAGTCTCCTAGCAAGTCTATACATTTAGTCCATCTCTTTTCTAAACCTAAAATTCCCTTAGAAAAAAAATCTTTATCTTGACTCTCAAAAAAGTCCTCAACCGCGGCCATCACGTCGCTATCATCGTCAAATTTCTTGCCTCGGAGGTGTTCCTTGAGTCGTGGAAAGAGATAGAAGTCACTGGGGGCTAGATCTGGTGAATAGGGGGGGTGTTCCACCAGCTCAAAGCCCGCTTCCTGAATGGCAGCCATGCCAATTGCAGCTTTGTGAACCGGTGCGTTGTCTTGATGGAACAGTACTCCAGCCCGCAGTTTGCCTCGCCTTTTCTCCTTAATAGCCTCCCGCAATCTTCTTATTTGTTCTGCATAGCCGCTGGAGTGGATGAGGTGACCAAAGTCGCCGCATAGAAAGTGGCGCCGCACGCTAGCGTCCACTCGCGTAACCTTTTAATTAATCGAAATCCGATAAACTTTATTCAATTTTTCATTTTTAAAAGATCTGTGGCACACTGTATCCGATTGCTTAGTCGATTTCGTGCTTAAAAGCCGCGTATTCAGATGTATGACAAAACTACAAGCGTTCAACCAAAAAAATCAAATAATTAAAAAAATATGGCGTCTTGTCAGTGACGTACGGACTCGCGCGTGTTTTGTTTACATGATAAATAATTTGTGTTTTAAGTGGGTTTTCAAGTGTTTGAAGTGCTATGGCCTGTTAAGTGTGTGATAAATATTATAGTGAAGTGAATTACTGCAGGATTTCAAGGTCGGTGAGTGAAAAAATAGTACGTAATTTCGGTTTTATTCCACAACCGGCGCTGACCGATTCATGTTTATTGTTATTACGTTTGAATTTCTTCGGCGTCGGTTCATCGGATCGTTTCCATGTCATCGATTGTTGTTTTGTTTCAGGATCAAAATGGTGGATCCAGGTCTCGTCCATGGTCACAAAACGTGACAAAAAATTATCCTTGTCTGCCTGGAACTTTTCGAGATTTGCTCTTGACATGTCGACTCGTTTCTTCTTTTGCTCGTCGTTTAACATTTTCGGTACCCAACGCGCGGAGACCTTTCTCATATGCAATTCGTTTGCAAGGATTCTTTGAATGCTGCCATATGAGAGCCCTGTGACCTCAGCTACATGCCTGATAGTGACTCTTCGATCTTCCAATACAACTTCTTCAACTTTTTTCACATTTTCTTCAGTGAGAGACGTCGATGGGCGTCCTTCGCGGTGTTCGTCTTCCGTCGATGTTCTTCCCAGCTTAAACTCCTTAGCCCAGCGTGCAACTGTGGAATATGGAGGAGAAGAGTCCCCTAATGTTTCCACCAAGTCGCTGTGTATGTCTTTGGTAGACATTTTTTTCAAGCAGAGGTATTTAATGACAGCTCTGATTTCGTGTTTTTCCATTTTGATGTTCACTCCTTGACAGTCCGTATTCAAATGAATGTAGCTCCCGGGAATCGTGGCCTATTTATATGATTTTTTTTTCCTGAACTAGTGGGTAACTGAGCAAGTGACTGATATTTTTTTTGTATTTTTGTGTGCACTAGAAATAACTGATTATCATTACTTTTGGATCACCCCTAGTATAAGCACTTTGATATCCGTTTCATCCCTGGTCGAATTGTCGTTCTCAAACTCAAAATCTGAGTTATCAGAGTCGATAAAGTAATCCAATAAAATAGAAGTGCCAATGCGTTGAACTTCCATTTGCAGAAGAATATCCAATCGGTCTTTTTTGTGCAAGGTTTGAGGTTGACGTTGAGCGACCATGATGAGTGCGTTCACGAGCGTTCCGAATTGATGACAGCTGTTTTAAACTGTCATAATCATGATATCTAAAATGGAACCCAAAATATCGATGTGATCGCTGTGAGCGATCATGGTCTAATTCGGAATGCAGCTAATGTCTGTATTATCATATTATGACGAAGACTGGAGTCTTGTGAACACAAGTTTTTGCAACACTATTGCTTTACTTCTTCTTTACTAGTCAAGTGGCCTATCTATCTATTGCAAAGTGGTATTTACAGGCCACACAACGGTGTGGTGGTCATGCTTAGGCTATTTGAATTGAAACTAAGTTAAGACCTATGGACACAAAGGCTCCAGGAATACCTCCTTTTACTTGGTTGGTTGTACATACTAAAGCTAAATGATAGGCGAGCAGAGCAGTGCAACCTTTATAAGGATAATTTTTCCTTTACTTTTGTTATTGGCAGTACAAAAGCTACGCTTGAAACTAAATTAGTAAGTAAACTAGGAACAGGAACCGTAGGTATGTTTTAGTAAGTTCTAATTCTGGCAACATTTCATGTTAATGTGACGCACCTTTTTTGTGATGTGTGCGTTTGCGATTATTTTGTATGAGTCGTATGAGTAATCAAATTCATCTGTCAAAATTGTCAAATATAGTGTCAAACGCTCTAGGTGTGGTACGGATAATCCAAATTTTATTAATTTCGATATAATGTCGGCAACGTTAAAGCCATATTTAACAGCGGTGCGCCATACGCTAACTGCGGCGATGTGTTTAGAGCATTTTTCATCGCAAGTAGTGGAGCGATACAACAAACCGGAGGTCGAGGTTAGAACAAGCAAAGAGCTCCTACTGAATCCAGTTGTAATTTCTCGTAATGCGAACGAGAAAGTCTTGATCGAGTCGTCAATAAACTCTATTAGAGTGAGCATTATGATCAAGCAGGCGGACGAGATCGAAAAGATTCTGTGCAAAAAGTTTATGCGGTTCATGATGATGAGAGCGGAAAACTTTATCGTGTTGAGGCGGAAACCGGTGGACGGATATCATATCAGTTTCTTAATAACAAATTTCCACACCGAGCAAATGTTTAAACATAAACTAGTCGATTTCGTGATATATTTCATGGAAGAAATTGATAAGGAAATTAGCGAAATGAAACTGGCTGTGAATGCACGCGCCAGGATCTGCTCAGAAGAGTTCTTGAAGAGATTCTAAATTTAAAATCTTCCCACATGAGTATGATTAATAGAAGCATAAAGTAATAATTATTATTTCATGCTATGATAATGGTGAATTAGTGTAATTTTCCTTATGACTGTTATATGTACGTTTGTAGATATAAATTAATCCAGTCCCTATTGAAAGAGTCCTAACTTGTACCATAAACTTTAACCTGTAAATTAAGGATATTGCCTGCATATTAATTAGGTTTGAAATAGCAAACCTGTGTAATCATGAACAATTACTCAATATTTTAAATATAATATGATGCTTTTACTACTGTGTCTAAAAGGGATTATGTTTTTTAATTTATAAGCAGTATTGTGTTAAGTATGTAAAGATATCGGAATAATGATAGCTTAACACTTGAGGGACACCAAACACTCAACATAATAACATTAAAACTTCTATTGTGTCTCATTTAGTGTCCTTCAATGGGTTGATATTGTAAACATTCATTTTTAATAATAAGTTATAGAATATAATATAGAAAAAAGAATTCCAAAAAACTTAAAGGCATTTAAACATTTCTTTTTGACTTGTAAATGATTGATTGTATTATACATTTTAATAAACTATTTTTAATAATATTGTTTTTATTTAAATTAAAGTAAAATGTAAATGAAACAAGGCCAGTGGATTTTAATAGGATGTTTATTTAAATAATATCAGTTACTTATATTTCTTGCATTAACAAATAATTTTACATGAAACAATAATACATATTTTATTGATTTAAAGCCAGCTATTAAATAAACTATAAAGGAAAAAAAAGGAATGCTCAATTTTGCCATTGAAGTAAAGCATAGAGCAGGACCATAGGAGCAAAAATATAGCTTATGTATTGCAAAGATTGAGCAAACTAATGTTGTGGGGGACTTTATTACAAATCAGAAGCTATCAAGTCATATACAGGTGATAACATATTGTAACAAGTAAAATAAACTCACTGATTTTAAGGCCCCTGAATTAGATGTGGAACTAAACATACATCATTAATTGGTGCCCCCCCCCCATTTCTATGCATGGTGGTCACACAATCAAATATGGCGTCCTTACACAATGGCCCACAACTGGCTTACCAGTATTGGCAATAATACCTTATTGAAAAAGTTGTTTATTTAATTATGTAAAGGACTTTATACTTTTAGAGCACATATGGGTCATTAGAAAAAGTGTCGTCCATAAACCACTTATCGCCGCCCTTCCCTCCCGTGTTCTTTACCCCCATGGTTTATGGATGACCCTATACTTGATTATGTATTTCAATTTAATATAATTTAATTTAATAATATTTCAATCCTAGAGCCTCAAACAAAAGGCGTAGAAAACATCTTCAATATTCCTTACGCCCCAAAGTAAAAATGATTTACTAAGTATTGTTGGAAAACAAATAAAGAACGCAATCATTTCATGAATGCTACAGCTTGACATTCAAAATTGGAATATTTAAATTTCACATTTTAATCCATACATTTTTGGGACATTACAAAATAAGATGTACACACCGCAGCCTGCAGGTCAAGTTACCTCAAACTGTCAAATTTTCTTAATCGATTTTGAACTTAACCTTATACATCATAAGGTTTAAATTCATTTGGATACATTTAAGTTTCATATAATGATGTTCTGGCGACTGTATGTTATGGGTACAATATTGCAATAGGTTGAGTGAGGTACTCATAAGGCGATTTAGGAACCTCCATTGAATTACTATTCCAAGTCTCACCCTTGTAGCATCTTATCTACTATCTGCCAATATATCTAACATACTAACATAGGTAGTTTCAATTCAATTAGCATGCGTTCAGCGTGACTGCATCTCCATGCAAAGTTGTGTTTTAGCTGTCATTTACAGGGCAGTTACCGCAGTTACGCCACTAGTACGATAATAATTATACTTGATTTTGCGGTATGAATAGACTAAACCGCCTCGTCCACAAAATACTCAAAGAGATTATTCTAGCAATCAATTATTTATTTGCAACGAATGTAGGTTACATTAAATACAGGTGGAGTAGATAGGAGCCATGTACAGACGCCAGCAGGTCAAGCTACCCGAAACTGTCAAATTTTCCCAATCAACCTTGAACCTTAATGCTTTAGCGATAAAGTTGCAAATCTATTAAAAAATTTGACAGATTGTAGTAGCTTGATGTGCTGGCGTCTGTACATTCTGCCTGGAAATAGGCATGCAAAAATTATAAAAGAAGAAGTATCTAGAAGTAAAATTACAAATTAAAATGTCACAGTCAGAATTATTACAATTATACATACATAAATTAATGTTGAAAAATGCTAAATCAAAATGTTACTAAGTATAAAATAAGATTTAAAAAAATATGGATAGTAAATCCATAAGTTCAAGATTATTAATTATATTTACTATACACTTTGCTAATTAAAAAGTTTTGTCCACCAAAAAATTATTAATCGTTTATTAACATAGGCTTTAACATTTAAATTTGCTACCCTAGCTAGAGTAAAGCCTGATTTACGCGGAGCGATTTAATTGCCTGTGACATACTCACGTAAGTTGAAGCAACAATAAAAATTGCATCGTTCAAACAGTGTTTAGACGGTGTAAGTAAAGCTGGACACAAGACCGTTAAGTACTAATTAATTAACGAAGTTAACATTTCGAGTAACGGATTAACTTTTAAGTTAACTTAAAAAATTGTTAACGGACTCGTTAACTTCCATAATTCTGTTAATCGTTAATTAAGTACTCATACTATTTGCCAAAACGACACCCCGAGGACCGCACCGCGCCGCGTAAAACAGTTTCTGACAATCTCTTAATAATTATTATAGCTAACTCTAATGACCCTTTTTAATTAATTTTGCGTGTCGTGTCTAAACTTCCATAGCATTTTTTTTTATAAGTAAATCACTAAAGCAACGACATCTATAATGCAATTTGTAACACGAGTTAACGATTAACGATAATTTTCGTTAATTCTTCCGAAATGTAACGCTTCAACGTTTAACGAAGTTAACTTTTTTAGTAACGAATAAGCGATTAACGAAGTTAACTATTTGATTGATTAACGGTGCCCAGCTATGGGTGTAAGTCATTGGTTGCTTCAATTGTATTGTATGCCACAAGCGAGAAACTCGCATCTTGTAGTGGCTTATTTCGCAGGTTAGGTAATGAGTATCTTGAGGGCGAAGCGCTCAAAAGTATTCTGACAAGCCACGCGTTGTTTTAGTTTACATTGAAGGAATCTCCGGAGTTATTTATTAAACAATTTATATTCATAACGAAAACGCACCCATATTGCTTGAAAACACGACATACTGCAATGAGGTAAAGCATCCGGGCGTTAATACGACACATGGAGGATTAGAAAGAGACTGATTCATAGGTATGAGTGACAGAGATGACGCTCTACATAGACGAACTTTTTGAACTGAAAACTTTGAGCTCTTTCTGAACTTGGAACGAAACTGGAGGTCTACTTCCTATGCACGTAACCCATAGTTTCAGGCGAAGTTACGGGCGGTTCCTACGGACATAAGATTACTTAGGGGCCCGACATAATAATGAATGATACCACGATTTGGCAGTTGTCTCTACTCGATGTGTTTTTGCATGTCTAAAATAGTTAATTAATCGGATGTAGGGTTCACTCCGAAGTTTCGAACTATTTTCGGACGGGCCAGTATCTTTGTTGACAGACATAGAGAGTAGGCCCCCTGAATCGTCACGCTCGGGTCGTTGATGCTGAATCGTGTATACTCGGCTGCAGTCGGTGACGGTGAATCGCGTATTCTCGGCTCCAGTCGTAAGTTTTCACTTCTATCATGCGGTCATAAGAACAACCTCTTTTTTTTAATTCGATGTGTCGTATTTACTGGCGGTTACTGTATATTCGAACGTCAAGCTTCAATGCTCATAAATTTTACAATCACAACATTATAAAACGTTCTAGGTATCTTTTTTTTTTTGTTGTTCCGTAGATGAAGCAGTGATATCGTGTCTTGTTTGATAACAATGAAAGTTGGAGTCAAGTCATAAGAGTCATTTCTTAGGGGGAAATTACTCATATAATATGAAACAAATAATAATTTGATGGGCAGCTTGAAGGTGTGATGGTGTTGATAATCCTTTTGGCATTTTTATGTGTGGTCAAATTAATGAGAGAGTACAGTTTACGAAGGCCTTTCAATCAAGACTATAGCCGGAATTCTCGCAATCCAGCCCGATATGTTGTCCCAAAATGCTTCCCTGTGTATATGGCCTTGACTATAAACCTTCGTTCGCAATAGTGCAGAAGTGGCGATACATATTGTGCTAGCGACCTAGAAGTTGTCTTACCCAGCGGGGCGAGCACGGCCTTTGTGATAGGCTTGAGTCACGCATTTTATCACGGCTTTTGCTTCCAAACTGCGATAAAAATGTGTGACTCAAGCTTATTACAGTAGGCCGTGCTCGCCCCGCTGGCTTCTGAAATCAAGCCTCATGACTGATGACATGATAATGACTTGTCATTAGATAGGCTGCCTGTTCCTTATTTCATCAACCAATCAAACAGCTAACAAGGTATTTGGCAGCAGGTCTAATCAGGCTTTCGGAAACCGGAACCTCTGATTAATTTGGCCACACATAAATACAAAAAATATGAATGACGAACATAAAAGATAAAACTTGCCATATCTACCAAAATATAAAACTGCTCCATCTACAGGCAACATTAAGAGTAAAAAATCTAACAATTATCTACTATACTCAGTTCTTGGACTTGGCAGTTCTTAGCGTGAACCCCTCGCCCTTGAAGGCGGCGAAGGGCTCCGAGGGTGTATCGTCCTTGGCGCTGGGTGGCCGGGAGTTCCTGATGAACTTCAGGGTTCCTATTACGTAGTCGTAGTCTGGGATGCCTCGGACGTAGGGCTAGAAAGGAAGGCGTAATTGTAAATGCAGTGGTAGATTATATTTATATAGATAAGAAAAAGAATTAGGGAAATGCAACTGTACAACATTTTGTGAGCGCGCGCGCAGGCGACGCGGGGGTGAGGGCGGGAGCGAGACAAAACACAAAACACTGGATATTCTTGTGTAATACAATGTTGTGGGTGGGTACATTATTTATGCACGAACGCACGGTAATGCCAGCGGATTCATATTTTTTTATGTTATTTAACAATATTTATTCATAGGTATAATTGGTTATGTTGTTATAGTACCAATCATTGAACCTGACTTGGTTTCCGTACGTCCTTTTCGGGTAACCGCTGAAAATCAGCGCTGTGCTGAACAGCACAGCATCATGCTGAGTGGAAGCCTACATGTCACAGTCATGACGTGCAGCTGTCGACTATTTCAGTTTTAAGCTCGTGATTACAGACCTTTTTCGTTTTTTTTTTCTAATTATTAAAGCTATTTTTCTTTCTTTCAATTACGGCCATTACTGCTGGGGCGTATTTTCAGCGGTTGTACGATACTGCGTCATGAGCGTGCAAAAACAAACTTATACTCGCTGAAAAATTTACCATACACGACTGCCATAAGGCAATATTATGGTCTTCAAATATTGGGGGTAATCATCGCTAAATTCGCAGGTTCAACCTTGAGTGTGATTACCGTTAAATGCGATCACATAATATCGTCTCTTAATGCGTGTACTAGACTTCTCTGTTAACCCTATATAAGATTGGCGTGACGTTTACTCAGAAAGCTAATAAACTATACGATTTACGATACACTTCTACGCGCAAGTGCGTGCGCTTATGCTAATATTTGCAATCATGTCAGCGCCTCACTTTTTCTTTCGTAACTGCACACGAAATGCGACTAACGTTAATTGCTATTGTATCGTGTCTATCAATTAATGCTATGCTGAAAGAATTTTATCGGTACCTATACGCAAAAATTGCACAGTAAATTGCGGTTAAGAAAAAAATCATGTCGTGTTTATGATAAATGATGACTTTCCATTACACGATTAATCAATTTAAAAAAAATGTTGCTAGATTGCCTACACTTGCTAGTACATACACAGTACATAGTAGTAAAGGTACCTATTGAAAGGGTACTGTAGGGTAAGTAAGGTAAGGTAAGGGTAAGTATCCATCATAGATACTTACCAGTACTTTGGTCTATTTAGTTGCGCTTGGTATATACAGGGCGTCTCACGGATATACCACATGGAGGGAAAGTACATTGAATATTGTAGATAGAACCTTTTACTGAAAGAAAACATTATTTGAATTTAAAAAAACAATGTAAACTGCATTCATAGATATTTAATTCATTAAATGGTTGAACCGGAAATCGAACCCGTTACACGAGGAAAATAATCACCCTGTAGCTTTATCATACCGATCGAAAGGCTTCATCATAAGGATTATTTCTTGCTAAATAGTGTCAAAAATAAAAGGAAGACCATGAGTTTTAACATTTTTAATACAAAATTTAAACAATTTATCAAATGCTCAAAATGAGTCCCTTCCTGTTGAATACAAAGTCGCACTGTTTTGATTATTTCGATTTGTTGCATACAACCAGGTACTTATTTATTTATTTATTTAACCATTTATGTACACACTTATATAAACAGACAAGAAGAAAAAAAAACAGAAAAATAGGTACAAAGGTGATGCTTATTTCTAATGAAATCTCTTCCAGCATACCTGCGATAGGATAGCAGATTTAATACCTACCAATTACCTACCTAGGTACCTACTAATTACGTATCATTTTATCATGCACTTAAATTATAATAGGGAAATGATGCGTACTTCTCAAATGGGTACATTTATTAGTAATAGGTACTTATGATAATGTCAGTTGTATGTCCATAAGGCAATGTCAGCTTTTCATTTTTCTGAACAAAATTTCACATCAAATGTTAAAATTCATGGTCTTCCTTTTATTTGTGACACTATGTTATTTATAATAGCAAAAAATAATAAATGATATGATGAAGCCTTTCGATCGGTATAATAAAGCTACAGGGTGATTATTTTTCTCATGTAACGGGTTCGATTTCCGGTTAAACCATGTAATTATTTAAATATCTATGAATGCAGCTTTAATTGTTTTTTAAATTCAAATAATGTCTTCTTTCAGTAAAATGTTCCATCTACAATATTCAAGGTACTTTCCCTCCGTGTGGCATATCCGTGGGACGCTCTGTATAACTCGACCTCAATAAAGAGGCTTCAAACCCTTCTGCCGATCATACAGATACCCAGTACAGGTTTAGCGCTAAAATATAAACTAACCTGAGATGGTAAATTGGGGACTTAAATCTTATAAATTTGCGTGAAAATGTGAAATGGCCCATAAATGATAGGGAACTTTGTTCCGCCTTCCCAGCTAAAACACTCGGAAGTGGTGAAGCGGCGCGCGTTTTGGGAGACTATCTTATGTAATTATATCGTTCAAATTCGCAGCCTATTTGAATAAATTACTATTCATTTTGACATCCAATTCACATAAATATACAACGTGTAACATAATTAACGCAAGACCCCATACACCCCAATTAGAGTATTGAGTTAAACGCATTATACAATGACCAAAACCAGTTTTTTTTAAACCTACCTATTATTATTAAGAAAATTCTGTTGTTGTTGTTATGTTGTTTAATTTCCTTTGGCTCGATTTGCAGTCAGTATTGCAAAATACATAAAATTTGAAAAAAAAAACACCTATATTAATAGTTACAGAAATCGATTCAATAGTCAATTATGAGCAAATTACTTTCAGGACTTGCGTTTATTCTGTTACACGTTGTATAATGATGCTTCTCTTTGTAATGGTAGGGGAGCCTAGAGGATTTTTGAGCAAGCATATGCAGGGCGAAGAGTTGCTAGCTGAGTAGGTGCGGCATGAAGAGAGAACACCGAAAATATATTTCCAAAATGGACAAAAAATCACAAAAAACTATCACTGTCAGGATATGTTAGACTACTACACACTCACGACTCAAACGATGAATATGCGTAATGATTTTTTTGTTTTGTTTATGATAGTAGTGTTTACGAAAAAAAAAATCGGGAGAATGGGGAGTATTATGCAAAACTAATTCTAGAGGGCGGTACTCCAAATTTAAATTTTGACAGAAAAACGTGTCGGGTCAGCCAGACAAAAAAAATAAAATAATTGCCAGTATAAAATAGTCATGGACATGAGAATGATGATAAAATGTCCATCTACCCACCTGTTTAGACTGCGACGCCGACGGCTCAGAATCGCTCTCACTGACCGGCTTCTTCTTCTTACCATCCAGCCGGTTCCCTTCACCTTTGAAAGCGATGAAGCCGCTGGGTTCCGGCATCATGTTCGACGGGTCCTCGTCCATGCCGGTGGCAGCGCCACTGTCGTCGCGTGGTATACGCTCTTCTTCTTTGTAGCCGACTGGCGGGGCAAATTCTACCTGTTGGGTTGGATTAGGTTGGGAGAAATTTCCGAGGAGACCCGCAGCGGCGGGCCAGCACGTCGGGGGTTGCGGAAGGATCGTACGTTCCGCGACCCCCGGCGTAGATGTGAGATGGAATACCGGGGTGGTTTTGAGTCGGTAAGAGTCTGACAGACCCCGCCGCCCGCCCCAGGGCGGCCGAATTCCATGAGGATTTCCCACCGCGGCCACAAAAAAAAAGTTGGGCGAAATTGTCAGCTTACGCTTATACTTGTGCTGGATTGAATTCATTATGTCTGTGTTTATTTGGCGAAACTCTTCTGCTTCAGGAAAAAAAATTGCCATATTTCTAGAGAATTTTGATAATTTTTTTTTGATAATAACTACTGTTTGGTGTAATAGGGATCTCCTCACAAAAGAAAGACTACAAGTCGCATGGCCGTGCTAGGTCAACGATGCATGGGCGCTGCTAAGTTCCCAGATTATTTGAAAAGAGTGAAGTTATTCAATTAATATCAAATATATTTATTGCCTCCCTAAATAAGTGCGTAAAATATTTCGCAATTGATATAAGGTTTATATTGCAATAATTAACAATCGTTAGTGAAACGCAGAAACTGTAAAGTGTGTAGTAGTGTTGAACTTACATTCATATCACACTCTATAATGATTACAGCATTCCCTGGCTTCGTCTCCAGAACACAAAGCTCATACACCTTGGAGTTGTACTTGATGGCTATCACATCGCCGTTGGTCAGGCACGAGAAGTTACGTAGACAGTTCTCTAACACTGAAACAGAAGAATTGTTATAGAAATACGTCTGTTTATGGACGCATACAGCGGGGCGAGCACGGCCTCCCTGCTAGGCTTGAGTCACGCATTTCATCACAGTTTTTGCTCCCAAACAGTGATAAAAATGTGTGACTCAAGCCTATCACAGTAGGCCGTGCTCGCCCTGCAGGAGATGGCCATTGTTGAAATGTGGCGGGAGCGATATGTCATCGAGACAAAAGCGAACGTTTAATTTTGTAAGCCTATTGCGATTTTGCTTTACAGATCACAAATCTCTTTTTGCTTTGCTCTCTTTAGGCTTATGAAATGGGCCAATAGTAGGCCAACTAAGTGAAGGAACTTCATTTTTATGAATTGCCTTCAGTTTGTTGTGTCTGGCACCAATAATACCAGTCAGTCACAAATACAATTACTCGTTATTTTCTGAACTTATTTAAATGTGCACATGAATTTGACATGTGCACTGTGCACATGTACAGTGAGGTACTTTAGGTGCACCTCTGCCTAGCAGGTTCGAACCTACGATATACAACTCATAAGTCGCGGCCGTTACCACTAGGCCCCAACTACTCTACCTCTGCCTAAACCTTTGGGTAATAGAGGCGTGATTTATATGTTATGAATTTGACAGATACATATATGCCAAATTTGCAGCAGTCCATACAGAAAACTTCCCAAATGAACTGGGAATTATACAGGATTATTGGTAAAACACCATCAACCTCTTAAGGGGTCATTGTACCTACTCATCATTATGAACAACTTTTACTATGGGACCAAATATGAAATCGCGAAAAAAAATCAGCTGTTCCCTACATTTTGACGATGTCTGCAACAATAATTGTAGAGACCAGCTGTTTTTTTTCGCGATTTTAAGTTTGGTCCCATATTAAAAGTTGTTCATAATGATGAGTACAATGACCCCTTAAGAGGTTGATGGTATTTTACCAATAACCCTTTAAAGACAGAGCAATTAGTCCTCATCCCGGTACAAAGTATCAAGAATATATTAAGGGTTTCAAGACATACCTGCTTTAGGATTAGATATATCTAGAAAGTCTTCAGATAAAGGCTGGAACTTCGAGAATGTGGCGACTGGTAGTGACACACTCTCTATTTGAAGTAGTGCTCCTTCTTCTACTATTAAGTTGGTCATCATCTAAAAGTATCAACATTAATAATGCAGAAAAGTAAATTGTAAGCCCCCATTGCTACGGGGGTAAAAATATCGCCGGAGGACTTTATCGCGCACTGCATTTTAAACTCTCGCCGTCTTATTACAAAACACGATCTAACTTTAGCCCGAGCCTAAACGTTCGAGCCAATTTTTGTATTTCGAACTTCATGCCGACTTTAGTAAAGTTCTTAATACAAAATTGACAACCTAAGACCGGACTAAGTTGTCTGTTTTGTAAATCAAATCAAATCAAAATCAAAAGTCATTTATTCAAATTAGGCTGAGAATCAGCACTTTTTGAACGTCAAAATCACATAAGACAGTCCCCCCAAAACGCCCACCCTTCACCACTTCCTAGTGCTTTAGCTGGGAAGAAGAAGTGGCGGAACAAACTCCCCAGCAGCACTGCTGTCTGTTCAGTTAGAAGAACTGGATTCTATACATATAGTAATAAATAAATTAACATTACGAAACACAAAAATATTAAAATTATTTGCCATATGTCAGCTAGCACACGCCAATATTTAAAACTATACTCAAGCATAAATAAATAATAAAAACAAAAACGCAAACAGAACTTAATACATAATAAAAAGCCTCCTGACATAAAGGGCGTGCCCGCTTACATATGCAATGCTGCATTATGTTTTTTTATATGTATATAGCTGTAACTAGTAGCCACAAATGATAAACTAGGACCTTCGAAGTAAAATAAAGAAACATTAATTTCTAATAACAATAACAAAACCATAGTCAGCAAGCTGACCTGTCACCACAAGCAGCACCCGTTCACGAGCATAACGCAAAGATCAGCCATTACCCCCCTCGCCATATTTGAGGGAAGGAGGCAACCCGACCCCCGACGCTACCGCAAGCATTGACATCTAAGGGAGCATGACGAACTTGCTGCCGGTTGCTCAAAAGAATAATATGATGAACTGTCGAGGTCACTAGCTAACCATATATTGCAATACAACTCATTAAAAAACATTGAAATGAGTAGATTATGTCAATAATAAATAAAAATTAAATTAAACTAAGGTGACTAATAAATATAGTCAAATAAAATAAACAATTATATGAACTCGTATAACTTGTCAGTAGGTAAGCTAATTTTGGAGAAAGAACATAAACATTGTCTTGAGTTAATCACAGCGACCAACTATTTTTATCGTTTAAGTAATCGTTGATTGAATAGTATGCCTTTGAACAAAGGTTGGATTTTACTTTAGCTTTAAACGCATTAAAAGGCAATTCTAACAAAGAAGAGGGAAGCTTGTTATAAAAGTTTATACCAAGCCCAACAAATGGGTTATGGACCTTATGAAGCCGGTGAAAGGGAGCACGTAGTTTCTCCTTGTTTCTAGTGTTAATATTATGAATATCACTGTTTTTTGTGTATAAGTGTATATTTTGCCTAATATATAAGATGTTGGCGAAGATGAATTGTGAGGCCACCGTGAGAATACCAATCTCTTTAAAAAAATCTCTCAGAGTAACTCTAGCACCTAGCTGGTAAATTGCTCGTACAGCTCGTTTTTGCAGAACAAATATATTTTGAATATCAGCGGCTTTGCCCCACAGCAGAATGCCGTAGGACATGACGCTATGAAAATAACTGAAATAGACTAGCCGAGCTGTATCAACGTCAGTGTATTGTCTTACTTTCCTGACGGCATAGGCGGCCGAACTGAGCCTTCCCGCTAGGCATGATATATGTGATCCCCACTGAAGCTTGGCATCAACTGTTATGCCCAGAAATACTGCCGAGTCTACAGTTTCAAGTACCTCTTTATCTAAGACGATGTTGGGTCCTAGATTTCTAACATTCGGTAAGGCGAACTTTACACATTTCGTTTTCTTGGCATTGAGAACTAGGTTATTTGTGGTAAACCAATCTGTAACCATTGATAGTGCACTGTTTACGTCGTCAAAATTTTGTCTATTCCTGTCTACTTTAAAGATAAGAGAGGTATCATCAGCAAATAGTACAACGTCACAGATGCCCTTTAAATAGAATGGTAAGTCATTTATATACACCAAGAATAAAAATGGGCCCAGTATAGAGCCTTGAGGTACACCTAACTGAACTGATAGCCCGGAAGATTTCACACCATTAACATCTACACATTGGTGCCTATTATGTAAATATGAATCTAATACGTTAAGAGCTTCGTTTTGAATACCGTAATGAATTAGTTTACGCAAAAGCGTGTCATGGTGCACGCAATCAAAGGCTTTGGAGAGATCACAGAAAACTCCAATAGCATTTTGCGAGCTCTCCCATGCGCTAAATATGTGTTTCAGCAGAGCAACACCCGCATCTGTAGTCGAACGACCTTTTGTAAAGCCATATTGTTCATCATGAAGGAGGCTATTTAAATTAAAATGTCTTAGCAACTGCTTGAGTATTAATTTTTCAAATATTTTACTAAATGCAGGTAAGATAGAAATAGGCCTAAAATTGGCAACGTTATTTTTATTACCCGATTTAAATAATGGTATGACTTTACTACTCTTCATGAGGTCAGGAAAAGTTCCTAAATCAACACATTTATTAAAAGTAACAGCTAGATAGGGGGCTACGATGTCGATTATATTACTTACAAGTTTAATTGAGATGCCCCAGTAATCACCAGTGTTTTTTGACTTGAGTGTGTTAAAAACACTAATTACATCACGAGGTGTTACATGTTCGAAGCTAAATAAGCGACTACATTTAGGCACACTATTATGCAAAAGGTTTTCAGCTTCAGATGGGGACGAATTTAAGGAGCGAGTCGTAGTTATAGGTATGTTGGCAAAAAACTCATTAAATGCTTCAGCTACGTCAGCTGCTGTATTAACTAATTTGTTGTCGACCATAATCTCTAATTGTTTTTCTTGTTTAACCGACTTACCCGTCTCATTGTTAATAATTTTCCAGGTGGTTTTTACTTTGTTATTCGAATTTTTAATTGTATCGCTTAAAAATTTAGATTTAGCAAAAACACAAATCTTTTTAAATAATTTTGAATAATTTTTGACATACTCTAGGAAAGGAGTATCAAACCTGTAATTTTTCAAACCATATAACTGGTATAGTCTCGCTCTACTTTTATAAATACCTGGAACAGGAACAACAAAAGGAACTGTATTTCGATTCCAGTTAGGTTCTTATTTCAAAAACATGCTCGATGGTTTAAACCATGTCTAAAGAAAATCCTTGTTTTGTAATAATACCGTCGGTGTTGAGCCGAGCATTGAGAACCCAACAGAGTGCATCCCAGCGCATCAAAAAAACACACTTCTCGATTTTCAACTCTCGGCGCTAAGCAGTGCATTGAAAATAGAGTGCGGGAAAAAAAATCGCCCGTGCGACCTTGGGCTAAGTAATAGAAGATAGGTAGGTCCTAAAAGAGATATTACACTTTGGATATATATAATTGCATAGCACATGTGTGAGCACTATGTACCTACCTACTATAAAGCTACCATTTCCTGGGTACGTCTTTCATTGACTTGAATGTGCCCTGGCGGCTGAGAGTATGTCATGGTCACTCAAAAATGTCTCGCTGGTGGTGGCGTTAGTTGGATCATTAAGTTCCCTTCAAATGGTTGCGCTGAATGGTGCTGATCCATGCGTCATGTTCGTGAACGGGCGCCCGCGCCGTCAGTACGGACTGGTCTTTAAGCTGCCACGGTTTATTATTTTAACTTCTGAATTGTATTTTTTTGTTTTTATCTTTTTTATTACGGACGCTTTTAACGTGCACGTCTTTCTACATCGTTCTCACGTGTATAATTTCAACATGAATGATGTTAATTAACAAATGTTTTGTAACAATATTTGGATTTAAAAGAGTGTCTGTGGAGTTTCTTGCCTGTTCTTCTCAATAGGTATCTACTACGCTTTGGAATGGGCAACTAGCTTCACCTTTCTGACTGATCCACCCCTTGAAAATTGAAAAGTGTCTGTAGGTAATTGGTTTGTTTGAAATAAATTGTTTCGAGTTTGAGTTGAGTTTGGAATATATAACTTCTCAATAAGTATAAGAATCCAATGTGTGAATATTTTAATAATACAACTACCTACATAATTGTTTAGTTTGTCATCTATGACAAAATAATATTTCCCAAAGAGCTTTAAAGAGCTTCCAAAAAGCTTTAAAGAACCACTATCTATAGTGGTTCAATGTCAACTTGTCCTATAAAGCTTTTTAATCTCTCAAGAGACAATAGGTACCTACATTCATTCATTCATTTTCGTGCTACAAATCAGTCATTACCACAAAAACTTATTAAGCTCTGACAAAGTCTGACTGAATGTGGTATGATACGGCTAGGCTATGAATTTATTCAACCATAACTATTTCCCCTCCGAGCTTCGTATCTAAAAGTCCTAAACGCAAATGGTCCTAATTACAAAATAACCTATACTCAAAACGACACTAGCAAAACTTCTAGTAGCATATCGTCCTACAAGCTAAAATGGCCCTAAAAACAAAATAACAGAAATTATACCAAAATCCATCCATCAAAAGAAATCATTTTATTTATCTTCTGCTCGGCACACTAAACATTACAATAAAATAAACTTAAAAAATAAAAACCCGACCTGTAAAATGTTTTATTTTGCGTTATTCAGGCACACGCGACACGCACACGACACGACACGGCAATATATTTTTAAGGCATCAATGTTGACAAGAGACTACAGGAATGGTTGCTAATTTGCTGACACACATTGTTCCATTCTCTATCTCCGAAAATTATGAAGGAAGGCCAGGATATTCTAGCCTCTAAGTATTTCAAACGCTACCTCCGCCCGCGCCCCCGCGAATTTAGCGCCACGTGTTTATTTACACCCATCATTGGCCCACCTCGCTTCTGAGCCACATGACCAAAGAGAGCTTAGTGTCATGTCATACATATTAAAGTATAGTACCCTTCCAAACAAAAAACAAATAAATATAAGCAGTGCATATTTGTGAAAGTTATACCAGAACACAAATAGGGTGAATTATTTTAAAGAAACTACACTTTTTGAAATTGGTTTAAAATAATTAGCAATTTAGCAGTCTTTTTTTTTTTCATTTCTAGGGTTACTATATATACCTTTCAATAAATGCTATGATAAGAAATGAGGATAAAAACTGATAGTGCTTTCTAGTATACTAGTATTACTTTAGTTTACAAATAGGTTGTTCTGCTAATAGGGCGTTCTGCTAACAGGATATTCTGCTAATAGGGCATTCTGCTAACAGGATTTTCTGCTAATAGGGCGTTCTGCTAATAGGACATTCTTCTAATGGGCATACTGCTCAAAGGACGATTTCTTAAAGAAGTGCTGTTTTGATTATAGGACTTTTTGATATGGAGGGACTATTTTAATGTTTTGGTAGGCCTAAGTCCAGCATTGTATCATCTTATTAACCAGCGGTTTGCTGCAATAACATAACTCCAGCATTACAAATAAAAGACTTGATCTGGCTCAAAAGACACATTTCACATTTTTTATACATTACCCAATGTGGCAAATAAACTCTTCCTTCATCAGCCACAAACTCCAACACACCACAATGTGTGACTCTCTTTGTTTTTTTATTGGTCAACTTGAATATCATGGGGTACTCAATATTCAGCCTTGTTAGCTGTTCCAATGCTGAAGGTGGCATTATGACTGGAAAAAATAAGTCAATGTTATATTTTTGTGGTCTTATCAAAAGCATGATGACACTGCATGATGGATGCATATGCAGTATTCATAATTTAAGGCAGAATTCATAATAAAAGTAGCTAGATTATCTTCTAAGGTAGAACATTTTTGTGAAGTCATCACATGATCAAAGGGAGTTTTCTATTTTTTGCACGTATTTACAATTGGCTACCATCCAGTAACGATTTCTTTTGAAATGCAGTGTCCAGCAACGGGTCCCCTCATAACATAGACCTTGGCTAGTCATCAATTATTGAAAACAGTCCGAGTAATATGATTAGGATAATAGTCTCTCCATATGTGCTGTTGTTAGATATTAGAGGTATACAGAGAAGCGTCTTACTTTTCCCTCCTCTTTCCACATCTTGTCTCTCATTTCCAGGCAACATAGAGACAGAATAACACTTGTAGGTCATGTTAAAGGGCCTGCTGATTTCGTGAAACATGTTGAACCCAAACTGAAACTATAGAAGTGTACGTTAAGCAAATCAATAATAGTATTCGATCCACGGATATAACTGCTGACAAAATTTACCATTTTATCTGATTTTTGAATATCTGACTGATTGAAAAATAAATGCAAATCATGCAATCCACCACACTCAAAACAATCCAAAACTCAACAAAAAGTCAATCTGTGTTGTGATTTGACACTTTTGTCTGTCAAATTTTCCTAGCTCAATGGTCAAATAGAATAGAACGAACCAGAAAGAAATTTCAGACAGTTTTAGTTTTAGTCTTCTGTGGTGGTGAAATAAGCGAGACAGGCTGATATAGTCTAGGTAGGAGTAAAAGAAAGAATAGAAAAACAATGCTCTAAATAACAAGAAATCACGCATTTGCTTTAATGGATATGGAACACAATAGTTAACAGATAATGAATAGTTGCGTGATAAAAAAAAAGCTTTACATACTATTTCACTGGAACGTAGCCTTATATACCTATAAGTTTTTTTCCAGAAGAAAATTGGATTTTTCCGAACTTTTAGTTATAAAAGGCTAGCACTGACTTCTAGGAACGTGTGTTGTGTTCTATTTTAAATTACTTAGAAACGAAATGAACCTGCTATATTATGATATATAATTTAAATAATGGTTTTATTGATTTCCACTCGAAGTTATGAATGAAATCAGAAAGAAGGTTTAATATTATAGTAACACTAAATAGGAACGCAGCCAAAAAACGCAAGGCTCATGCTTTCTTTTTCTTACATTATCTGCCATTTCATTCATTTGTATATGTGGCAGCCGCGGGTGTAGATTGTTCGTCATATTTCCCCGAAATTGCAAAACTTAACGACCCCATTTTATCTTAATGTAGAATTTTAAAATTGTGAGTAATTTCGGGATTCAGGCTTTCCCGTTGATAACAATTTTTATCGCGTTTCGGTCGTTGTCATTTTCTTTACGATCATGAACGCCATGTTGATTGTCAAAAGTGTTTTCGGATGAGACAGCAGTGAATTGATTTGTGAAATTTTTTCAGAGTTGGTGAATTCAAAGGGTTGCTTGTTGTCCGGTTCGTTTAATTTAGGGCGTGGGGATACGCAACGATGGCGCAAATATTACCAATACGTTTTCAGGAGCATTTACAGGTGAGTACGCCCATCGGTTTAATGCATTTGCCGACAGCGTTTCCTTTGAGGAAGCAATTTATCAGTTTACGTCAGGGGGATGTATTGGGGTGTATGTGGTGCATTCCTTTGTATGTTGCGGTGGTTATGTGGCGTTTATAATGGCATTGCGCAATTATCGCAGTGACAGTTGCCACCCCCTACCCGCCGAGGCGCCGAGCCCACGGGACGAGCGGCCGGTATTGATTTGTTCCACATTCCCTTTAGGATCATATGGTCTAGAAGCCAATGCCAAAATTTCGTTCATTCAGGTCAAAGTTAGTAGTTTACACATCCTACTTTAACACTGTGTACCTACATTTTCACAAAGTAAGAAAAAATTATGCCTTGTCTTTGTAATATTCAGATTAAGAATAACTCCGCCGTTATTTTGGAACATACATGACACGAATATCATAACAAATGTTAATTCAATTAGAATCTGATCAAAGGAAACCCAATAGACTTGAAGAAAACATGAGATCTAATTAATATTGCTTGATCATTGTACAAACATTGTCAGTTTTAATCTGCAATAATTAGTCACTACAGCTGAGTACCTATAACAATAGATAATAAAAACCATTTAACACAAACCCCAATTACTAAAATAATTAAAGTAATATTGAAGGCATAAGCAGTAAGTTAGTCATAATAATGACTTTGAAAAAATATAGGAAGGTACTTACCTTGTTCTTATACTTCTTATCTTATTATCATACAAGTCAAAGGACTAGGTAGGTAGGATTAACTTCTAGGTAGGTGATTCAAAAGACATTGAACTACACAGATTATACACCAGACATTACATGTTACTGAAAGCTAATGGGAATCCCCTCTGGAAATAACATCTATTATTTAACTTGACTTGAAGACTCCTTAAATGCTAAAGATTTTCTTAGACATAGAAAAGAGAGAAGTTTGAAGTTGAGAGTTTGAGTCTATATAAATCTTTCAACATACATATTTGGTTAGAGGTTTTATATCAATATATCTATGCTTTTACAACACAAATAACATTGGAAATTGAAATAAAGATAAAAATCATGAAACTCCAGTAAGAACATGATTAAAATATTTTTTTATTTTGCCTTTGATGTCTCACTGCTGGGCAACGGACTTCCCCAAATCCGAATCCATGATCACCTTTTAAAATGCTATCAGTTTACAAAATCTATAGATCGAGAATGTCAACTCGGGAGTCCCCAGTGGTGACAAATGCAATCAAGCAATAATAAGCAATCATAGACTCTTAGAATGCTACTGATTATATTAGCACATCTTAGATCTAAATACTATGACTAAGTATGTAAATCAAAACACTGAAAACATGTTAATGTGTGAACAAAAGCTATTATTGGCCACCCAATTATTCATTTGTTAAAATGTCTGGAGTAACTCATAGTAATTAATCATGGAGGAAGTGGCTGAGAAAGTTCACAGTCAATACTAGGAATAATATGATTTGGCAACTCTTGGGGGGGCCTATGTCCAACAGTTGATTTCTGAAAATGTTGATTTAAATTGGGTTTGAAGCAAACTTACAGAACAAACTTACTTAAGTACACTAGTCTACCTTAAAACAAAACAAACTAACAATATACTGTCACAAAGATATCAGTTGAGTATCCCTTCTTGGTGTTAGCACCAGCTTTAAATGTGACCAGCTGCAGTAAAAAATCAGCTACTGGTTAGACTGGAAACTGACCCCAAAAATTGTTGGGAAATGGCTCGGCAGATGATGATAATTTAGCATCAATTGGAAGGCTGAAGTCCTGACTTCGGTGTGACACTCTGCTACTGACATTTTACATAATATTAATACCCTGCAATCCTCTTTGCAGCTCACAAATGTGGGAATCAATCCAGCCTCCATATCCTTCAACACCCTCACAATGGAGTCGGACAAGTTCATCTGTGTCCGCGAAAAGGTTGGTGAGACTGCGGAGGTGGTGATCATCGACATGGCTGACCCCACCAACCCCATTCGTCGGCCAATCAGTGCAGACTCTGCCATCATGAATCCGGCCAGCAAGGTTATTGCGCTGAAGGGGAAAGCAGGGGTTGAAGGTATGTCAGTTTTAGTTTATTGATCACCTTCTGTATTGTCACCCAGAATCGTTCATTACTATGTAGTTTGTAAGATTTTAAAGTTGTGTCGCAAGAAAGGGTTCCATGTCTTGGTTCGAACATGATCTTTTTGCACAACACCAATCTTAGCCATATTATATGGTTGTCAATGATTTGTGAACTCTCACAATTCCAACTCCACCATACAGTACCTACATTAATTTACACAATACAATAAACTTCTAAAGCATCCTAAAAGTATGTAGGGTAGACAATGTAGATACAGTATGTAGAGAAAAAGGTTCCTAAAAGGTACCAGTCATATAATGACAGTTTTTCCAATTTGTTAGCAGCCTCAATACTCCCATAATGCAAGCTACTAACCGTTTTATGTCCTAGTCTAGAACCATCTTACTCTAGGTCAATACATTCATTAGCTGTGATTGTATTTATCTACCTTTCTATTGTGCAATAATGATATCCCTTTGAAAATGTGGTCTACTCAAACTTATTGAGGATTGATTTTAGAATTCTAGTTTAAAGTATGGTAAAAATAATAATAAACAAAACTTTTATAAACACTACACACGAGAATGTACATACGTAATTCTTCAGAAAAATGCGGGTAGTTATATATTTTTTTATCATAAACTACTTATTATTTTTATAGTGCTTTGAACTGAACATAACAGCAATAATATCATTAAGAGAACCGCCCCCTCTTCGGTACGTCCGATATCACAACAAAATGTATTGACGCCTACAATACCAGTACACGTCATTTATGCGGCGCTTTCCCGACTCAGCGAGGGACCGTTTATTCCTCATGAATATTAATGAGCGATTTTAATTTGGGAACAGAAGGATAAAAGGTCTGTTTTAAATTCTGTGATAGTACTGGCGTTAATTGTTTTCAATGTCCCTTTGCAAAATAGGTCACGCCCACCTCTTAATGGGTGTTGCCGAAGGAGATTGCATCCAAAGAGGCTGCGGTAGACGGCTTGCGGCATGTTCCTATGCGCCGAAAAACAGATATCGGAGACATACAGTCTGTATCTAAATAGGTTAAAGTCTCAATTGAAATCTTTACAATCGTAAAGCTTTAAGTTCAATAAGTTCATCACTGAACAAATTCAGCGTCACAAAGTAGTCACGAATGTATCGTGAGTTCGTAGTTCACACAGTGGGCCACTGTGTCTATTGTAAAGCCCAGTCTATTACCTGTGTTAAAACCATTGCCATTCTAATACCTCGCGACACACGCCATTCAGCGAATTTTCATATCTTACTAAATCTAATACAAGACGAGGTAGAGAGAGAGCCTTTGACGAATGTATTGGCCTCACTTATTCCACACCACAAAGTGGCGGAAGCCCTAACAGTGTCCCAGGAGAAAATAATTGAAATCGCTGTAAAGAAAGTTCTACTCAATATGGGTTATATGAAATGCTAGTATCCGATTGAATTAAAATACATAATGCGGTTTATAGCATGCGATAAAGTGTGATAGAATGGGATGAATGTAATTCATCTCTGTCTAGACTATAAGCTATTAATAGTTCATAATGCAGTTTATTTATAATTCGTTATAAATATTATCGCATTGTACGCTGCCTCGTTTAGTGACAACAAAGGATGAAAATGCGTCGCGATCTTCCGTATTTTTGGAAATGTTACCACAAAGAACGGACTTTGAGCCAGGACTACACATGCAAGTAGATTTCATGCCCTCGTGAACCATGATATCACCCAATCAGAAGTTGCTATAGCACAATGGCATACAAGCTCAAATAATAAAGAAATACAATCTAAATTATAATAATAATCTCCTAATCTCTTCAAAGTGAGAGTGAACAGGCTACTTCTGGGTAAGCTCACTCCATCGTCGACTCTGTCTCTGTCACCACTGACCTAGACTAGAGTCACGAGCATAACCATTTTAAATTTAAAAAAAAGCTACGTACTTTTGTGCAAGTAAAGCTCATAATACACATCACATGCCCAGGTAAATTGTACAAAGTGCATTGTGCCGCTCACCTACCAGAAGTTGTTATGACACATCAGCATGCAAGCTACTTGCATACTTTTGTACAAATTACAGGCGTGTGCATTATGGGTTTTACAGGCGCAGGCGTGTGTATTTGTGGCTTTTATTTTGATCGAGAAGATCAACTCGTGTTCAGCCAGTAATAAATGATAACATTTTCGGCGTCATTTTGATCGCGTCATTAGTTTGTACAGACGATCCAACAGTTACAGTAAAAAGTCAAATGACACGAATAAATAATCAAATACACGTAATCAAACAGAATTTGTATGGAATCTATTTCGACTGTACACAAAAATCTATTGTTTTTATCAGTACCGTTGGCACGATAATAAACACTGCTTTGGAAGTGTTTATGCAGTATAGATAAAATTTATAAAATGTTTAAATTATCAATTGATGTTTTGTACTATCGAATGTGGGAAATATATCACACAAATTAATTTTGTTTAAACAGTTGGTATTTGTCACATTGTTTAATACATAATATCCCCTTCTCCGTCGTGTCGGTGGCACAACATTGCATTAAATTTTGCTGGCCCAAAACTTCGCCACTTCCACGGTATCATCGGTGGCAGCGCAGAAGTCCCTATGGCTGCATTTTATGAGGCATAGAGGCCAGGACAGTAGGCGAGGTATAGTTTGCGCCACAGATCCACATTCCCTGAATGGGGTGGTATTCGTTGTCACAATGGAATGTTTTATAATAGCTACCAGCTCACCTAACTCTCGACACCACTCCACTGGCCACTCTCATGTCTGCCCTTGAAAATAAGGGTAGCACTCAAGAAATCAATTGTTTTTTTGTAACAAATAAGTCAACAAGCGTCTGTTGGATAAAACCCAGGTAGTTCCTAAAAATACTGAATATACCAAGTTGGTCAATTGTCGAGTACGTCAATGTAAAATGTATTTGGATCATGCAGAGACGCACTGCTTCCATTCCAGAGGGCTAACTTAGGATGCCAGTGCCCTTGGGCATTTTGCCATATTTGTGTCCCAAAGAAGAACAAATTTAATCCGCAACAACGCAATCTGCCTATTTATGGCTTAATTTTTGCTGAAATATTTGTTTTAAAACCAGGATTTATTGATATTTAGATAAACTTTAAAGATTTTTCTATAAACGAGGTGTTGGTATTTTATTTAAAAAATAGCTTTCGTCACGCCAACATGCATCAGGCGTCAAATTCATTCCATATTTAGAATTTTCATAAAATAGATCATTTCACGCAGATATTTAAATGACTGTGATGTTTTCATTTATTGATTGCATCACGCATAGAGACGACCATTGCGGTCGGTTTTGTTCTGGCAATGACTCACATGTTTGTATCACATACGGCTTTTATATTCTTGGCACTAAACGCGACGGCAAACGGAAGTGACAATAACATTAATACGTATAATTCTATAAAGTTAGAGTCGATGCACTTCTGAAGTTGTATAATGAAATGAATGAGGTAGATGATGTGGTCTCACTTTTATGTGTCAGTAGTTGAAGCAATAAAACCCTTATTGCTTCGCTTTGACCTTATTTCTGTCGTGTCGCTACCGAATCTAAATATCTTCCATTACCCACAGAGAAGTCGTATAATTTCCCCCTTCATTATGGAAAAGGTTAGACGCCGTTTACGGCTGGACTATGTCGAAATTTGAAACAGCCATTTTGTGTCAAGTTTGATAAAAACCATGACGTGCTTTTACCTAATTTCGTCATTAGATGTCCGGAGATTGGTGTGACAAGTACTCACGTTAAGTAAACGTGAGTATAGTAATAGTCACAATCTTATTAATTTATTCATTAACAATCATTTGTATATGAATTGAAACGAAAAAAAAAATGGCAAAACAAAAACAAACAACATTGATTTTACAAAATTAATTAAATTACTTAAATCGTTTATCAATCCTAAATAATACAATAATCAGATAGGAACTACAAATCTTCAATATCATAAATAGACATTTGTTCAATAGGAATTATTTTAGTTTTGTTTTAAAAGAACTGGTGTGGATCGTGCTTTTCAGATCCAAAAGCAACCTGTTAAATTAATTTAACAGATTGGTATCGTAGACTGTGTTTCAGAACCATGATACTAACAGCATCTCTTCCAATAAGGCACTAGCAGAGGCAGTTTGGCACTAACTATCGCGCATCACCGCTCCACTGCCTCAGTTAGTTGTTACGTGTCAGTTCTAAGAATGAGCACCTATTAGTGCTCGTGACTATACTTGCCTGAATCAGAGTTTTATGAAGAGCCTTACACTATAGAAAAGGAAGTCTGTTTAAATCTTGACAACGATATCCACCCACGCATTCCAACATAAAACGAATCTTAACAACATTTATTTGGTCAATATGCGATGTGCAAGCAGTGAAGTGACGTACATAACAGTGATACTAGTAGCGTCTCTTCCAATAAGGCGCAAAGTTTAAAGGTCAGACCGGAGGCAGGTTGGCACTATCGCGCATCACCGCTCCTCTGCCTCAGTTAGTTGTAACGGGTCAGCTCTAAGAAAAAGCATTAAATATTACTTATTGATTGATTGAGATTGACTAATTCACAATTTTACTAAGAACTCTTCTACTATAGAGAGAAAAGGAAGTCTTTTCCAATCTTGACACTCACCCACGCATTCCAAAATAAAACAATCTTAACACCATTTTCTTGGTTAATACGCGATGTAGTGCAAGTAGTGACGTAATAACAATGACATAGCAGCATCTCTTCCAATAATGCGCAAAGTTTAAATAAAGGTCAGACCGGAGGCAGGTTGGCACTATCGCGCATCACCGCTCCACTGTCTCAGTTAGTTTTAACGGGTCAGTTCTAAGCGTGAGCACTAAAGGCATACCTAATACACAGTTTAATAAAGTATCCTTCTTAAATAAAGAACTATGACAGACGCCTCTATCGATCTTGACTATGACGCCCACCCAAACAATAATTGACATTGTATAAGTACTTGGTCAATACGCGATGTGCAAGTATTGACGTATATTATAATAGTAGATACTAGCAGCACCTCTTCGCGTAAGAATAAGGCACAAAGTTTAAAGGTCACAAAGGAGTCAGGTTCGTACTAACTATCGCGCATCACCGCTCCACTGACTCAGTTAGTGGTTACGCTTGAGTTCGAGTCGTGAGCATTGACTTGTATCGTTCTACTGAAGTTGAATGAAGGGTACTGTGTGAGAATTTATCTGTTTTGAATCCCGCTTTCATCTGTACTACGATAAGCGACCGGTCAGAATTTCCATGAATCATTATAATTGCGAATAGCGTAGGCCATCTTCTGTTGGTTTGGTGTGTTATCCCAGAAATCCCAAACCTGTTTTAATTACATTTCGGCAGGGTAGTTCTAGGAAACTGGACAACGATATAGGGTTTTTCCTGGAAGATTCACACGCGGCCCGATCCTTAGAAAGCAATAGAATGTACCTTGTTATTTCGTCATGAAAAATAAGTTAAATGATCATGCTTTATTACATTTAAAATCGGTCCTGGTCTGGAATACGCAAAGATGACGATATAACTCCTCAAGTCTCAAATTAACCCGCCATAAGGGCTCTTACTTACATAACGGATTTTCTAAAGTGATAATTGTTATTACGTCATCTCATCAGCCTTGACCTCCCCTTCGAAGTTCGATTGGTCTCTTTGGCAAACAATCGAATGATTTACTACAGCCTATACTTCGAATGAGGTAGCATTCAAAACTGAAAGTGTCTATTAAATAAATAACGTTTTCTTTCCAATAAGCTATTGGCTGCTCTTAAAATAAAGTGCAAAATGGCTTTGCATGTCAGCGAGTCGTCAAAGATAAATGCAAAAGGGACTTTTTTCATTGTTTACTCATTTCTGGAATTTACTGACGAACGATAAAATAAATGTTAAATACGTACCTATATCGCAAAAAAGATAGCTGCAGTCATCTTTAAGACACGAATAGAAGACAAGTCAAATTTATTGTGTTTAACACATTATCTCTGTTGTTCAGTCCAAACTCCAACCTGCGTTTTAGGCACTTTGTATTTGTGACTGTCACGGTCAAAACGTTAAGGGGACTACATGGCCTAAACGAAAGTTTTATAATGGCTAAAAGTATATGATCCACTGCAGTAAACACAATCAGTAAAATATATGATACTCTTCAGGATATATGCTAGTTAGGTAACTTATTGTGTTGAAAACGTAATACAACTAATTTGGTACCTACGATAGAAAAAAGACACGAAGATACCTCTAAAAAAATATTTTAACGATTAAAAACCAAATATACATACAATCAATCTGTCTTTTTTTATTGTTTTTCAAGCATCATATTAGCGTTATAGTGTTTTAATTTTTTAGTCCAAGCAATAGATTTTTTTGTAAATAGAGAATTGCTTCATATTTTGCAATAAATTACCAGCTTTGTGTCATCGCGCTTATCTTTCTTTTCTATGCAGTCCGACAGCGACCGCGCTTTAGGCGTTGTCAGTCCCTTAACTTCCTAAGTTTTTGCGATGCCTATTACACCTCCACGACATATAAGAAGTTATGGCTATCCCACGACGCATCTTGCTAGAACCAGAGAAGCAGTATAATACTATAACAGGGCTTAGTATCTGATACTGGGTCTTAATAAAAATATAGGCCAGGCGATAAAATCCTTTTATGACATATTTCTGTGACGTCATTAAAGTTCAGACCAGTGCATTTAGTGCTAGATTGTTAGGTTGAGTTCGCATTGCTAATAAGGTACCATTAAGGCGAGGTTGCAGTATACTTCTTAATTTTCTTAAACCTCTGTAAGTCTAGCCAAATGTAAATGATGCGCAAAAAAAATATATTTAAGAAAATTTAACCTGCGGTTAAGCGCTGTGTGAAGACAAACGTGAATTGTAATAATTGGTTCGATAAAAAACTAAAAAATAAAGATTACACTAAATCTCTATTCAAAACGTGTACTTTCAAGATATTCCACCATGAAACAATATTTTTTTTTAGGGCATGTTGAGACCACATTATAATTTCGTTATAATTTTTAAAATGTATACAAAATCTAGCAGTTCAAGCGCTCGCACTGTCCGGCCAGTGCCCGCCGAGACGCACCGCACTAGAAAGAGGGCCTTAAACCCTTTTGACTTATGGTCCTGACCTCATTGCTAACGCGGCGTTCGGATTTTGTTTGTGTCATCGTCGCCGTAACAGTCCAGGCGCGACCTTAATTTGTTGCCTATAGATATACGGTCATACTGCTTTCTTTCATTGTGCTGCCCTAGTACTCCGGCCAACAATGTTTTATACCTTTTGGGAAGAATCATTCATACAACTAAACCACGCCTATACCCCCCGAAAGGTTAAGCAAAGCTGTACCTATCTATAGTACACCCATATTTTGCCAGGTATGCTTAAATCCGATGTAATAGGACGCGAGCCCATTGCCATCAACTGGGCACGAATCCAGACTCCGGCGGTTATGAAAAACCCAATAACACTATGCCCGACCTGGAAATCGGACCCAGAACCTCTTGCTTAGCAGTCTTGCTTAGTAGCGTAGACTAGAAGAACCTAAAACCCTGCAACATTAGAATCATTTTCTTTCTCTCAATAGGTACCTGAAACTAACTTTTCGTTAGTCCAAAATTAGAATTATGAATAACATGCCATAAAACAAAGAAATCGCTCCTTATATCATAATCTAACAATAGGTAGGCACAGCACGCATAATAAATATTTTCCCACGACCTTTTATCCAATCGATGGAGGTTGTTGACCTTTTGACAGCTATAGATTTTGTTTAAGAGCTCTTAAACAAAATTTATAGTGAACTAGTTTTGATTAATTTTTTGGGTAACTTTACATAATAATTCTCTCCTTCTAAGGGTGGATTAGAATAATAGTTCGATTGGAGTGTTAAAATTGAACTTTGACATTTAACGCAGAATAGTAGGTAGTTGGGTACCTACATCAATGTTGGTTTATGGAAATTATCCTCGTAAATTATTATAAGTAACTAACCAGTATTTTGGTAGTATATAAGGCTGAAGCTATATTCTGCTCGACATACAGCTCGTCCCAAATAGCTTTAATACAACCATTAGATTGGTATGCTTACAGATATCATCTCGTCTCGAACGTGACGTCACCGTCTTCCTGTGCATAGACAATATTATTCTGCAATCACCAAATTCGTCTGTCAAAATATATACTAGAATAATGAATAACCTAAGTATACTGCTCTTTATATTATGAGTTTAATTCGTCACACATTTCTGGTCTTTCCCTGATTAAAACACAAAATATTTACGAAATAATAGGAACAATATTTGGGGATTTTATCGAACAGGGTAAAAAATAATGTAAACATTCATTAAGTTAAACGACTTCTTATCGTCTTTATAGCGATATGAGTTAAGTAATAACATGGTCTGGTTATAGCATGCAAAATACAATAATCACAAACAGGGCAGGTACACACGGCTACACAGCAAGCTATAAATTTCCAGTTTACACTGACCTCTCGGCGTTGTAAGGAAATCCTTTACAATGCGAGATCAGCTTATACTGGGAATGTATAGCTTGATCTTGTAGCCGTGCGAACCACAACCCTAATAAAAAAAACGTGTGCGGTGCGCGACCCCCGTCAGGACCAAAGATCCTTACGCGATACTCGCACGCACTCACACTCGTATATAATAGAAAGGACAGAGAGAGAGCGGGAGTCGCATGGTGGGGGCATGACCGCATGACGCTTTTTCAGCGTGACTATTTCTACTAGTCTCCTACCGCAAGCCGCGTAGAACTTCGTTCCAAAACGGTTGAGGTCTTTCTTCATCAGAAGACGGCCATTCGCGGTTGGGCTCCAATCATTGATTACTTGTCTCAAAAACAAATGGAAGCAACTTATTTTTTTAGTCCACCTTCTGCTGGACTCTTCCTCCTACTATGGCTCTCCTAATATGCTCCAGTTTTCTGTTTGCCTTCCTCATTTTGTCAACCGCTACTACTGTTTTTGACTAAATAATAAATGCTGTTATTAGCCCGCTTTCCGGCTTCCTACCAACTTTTAACTCACACAAACTTTCGTATCAACATTTTTTTTTTTCGATTAATTTCCGCTACAAAGCGTTACAAACAACTCATTGTCTTTGGATTACGTAAACGCCATACGGAACTCGCGTGCACAATTTACTGGCTCAGACCCCGTAACACGATATTATCTGGAGCGTTTAATGTCAAACTGCAACCATTGTGCCGCTAATGGATAGATGCAGAAGGCACATAAATAACTTGATAACAAGTTCATTCGCCGTTTTATAGATTGCCCCCGGTTTCTTTGAAAAAAATCAATTTGGTTTGTCGTGATCTTATCTAAGTTATTGTTTGTTTTAATTGAGCTAGCTAATCATATAGCGAGATACCACATTCTATGATCAAATGAGAGTTTGTCGTGGTTCAAAACACAGGATAGAATGTCGCTTCATAATCGAAGCACGTGAGGTTTGGTTTGGCATTAGGCAATCCGCTTGATCATTAGTTTAATATACCGACCCGGCTAAGCTATTCGGTAGTAACTGACCCATCTTCGAAAAAGCACTCGATCATGAATAAATGTTGGCAATTTGTGCCAACACGCACTGGTTCGGGTCTACTGCATATACGTTTATCGCACGTTTGAATAAAGTGGACCTTCTCCACTTATCTTCTCTGTGATCGTCTGGCACACAGTGGAGAAAGGATCGTGAGATAATATCGCGCCGTGTAACTTGGTAGTGTGGTAGGGGCGTCCGTGACTCATGAAGTGACCGAATCGACTTTTATTTAACGACCGTATTATGTGTGAGCGAATAATATTTTTATCTGACGCCTAGTTCGATTTTGTATGCATTGAATTTTAGCATTATAAAGTTTAGGTGTGTGGCGTTGCTGGAAGATACAAAGTATTTATTTCTTTATTTATTTAACACTTTAAGCACACAAATGTACAGAGGCGGACTTAATGCCATAGGCATTTTCTACCAGTCAACCTTTGGGTGATGCAGAGACAAACAGTGGCAGGTTTTGACTTAAAAAATGCTTAGAACTATAGGGAAGGAAAGGTCGATGTAGCGACACTTGGGGGAGGCATACGTCCAGCAATGGACTTCTTTCGGCTGAAATAACGATGATAGTGACAGACAGGACATAAAGTAATATTTTGATAGATTTTATTCTCCCAAATATTTAACTAAGTATTTCAGTTCAAAGTTCCAGCTAGCCGATAATTATTTAAATCATAAAAACTACGACTGACCGGTTGGTGCAGTTGGTAGCGACCCTGCCTTCTGAGCCGCTGGTCCCGGGTTCGATCCCCGGACAAGTCAAACATTTGTGTGCATGATCATGTCTGTTTGACCTGTGTCTGGGTGTGTATATGTATATCAGTCATCAGGTTACCGTAGTACAGGCTACCTAGTTCACGACCTGATTTGAAGACCTTGTGTGGATGTTGTCGCATATTCTATTATAATATACGAAGCCCTTTTAGTCATCATATTTTACATGATTTTTTAATTTTATTACTCAACTACGATACATCACTTTTGTTCAGGAAACGCAGAAGGACCTTTTCCATTTTCAATGTTGACTAAACTGTATACATTTTGCATATAACTTTAGGTACTATATAACTTATGTTTAACTTAGTTAGTCCTTGATTTTCTTAAAATACAATAAATCCAGATCGACACAAAAGTAAGAGCAAATCCAATGTAATTCGTACTTCGAAATTCCTTTAATCAAGTACCAAATACGAAAATAAGCGACGTGTTAGGAAAATCGTTACCAACGCAACGCCTGAAGGGAGCTAAGAGCTCTCTTCCTAAGGTGTTCGTATATTGCACGCCCACATAACGTCAGCACTCTCGCACTTGACACGTAGGTGGTACCCTGACGTATGGGCGTGAAACGCTTAGGAAATTGAACTGTACGGTAAAATAAAAAGTAGTTTGTAGTCATTGTTTTGCGAAGGAATAGGTTCTTGGTTTTGTTTCAATGCCACTATTCTGTGGTAATCTTTATCTTTTTGTCAAAAACATAATTGTAAAAAAAATGCATTTAAATGTGGTAGGTACACCTACAGGAGATTAGAAAATTCAGTGCAAAGACAGATTCCGCCAGTTAGAGATGCATGCAAATATTTAGTATTTACATTAAGTGTAGGTATGCTTATTTAAGTCCTTAAAGCCTGTACAATACTCTCTTTCTTTCTCTTTACTTTTAAAGGTGTTTTGTCATAATCACCAAGCTTCATTTTGTTGGTTTCACAACACTGTCTTCTTACTTGTTGTTGTAGATGTTGCACCGTCGTCAGTTTCAAATTACTGCAAAAAACCTCTTGAAAACAAATAACGTTGCAATCACGCCTGAATTCCCCAAAGGGTTGGGCAGAGGTGTACCTCTTGAAAATTAACTAGTAATATCTCTTCAACTGTAGCTAATAATGAGACACAATTATTTTTTTAAAGTGAGAAATTATGTAAACAAGCAATATTCCTGCAATACCGTTATTCCTTTGTCGTTACCGCCTACCTACATACTACAGTATAGACCAGAGCAGCCAGAAACTATCTAATAGGTGCTAATTAATATAGGTCAGTGCTTCAGCTAATGCTCCCGAAGCACTACTTAGAGGCTAATGCTAATCTTAGTCGTCACAACTAAACAAAATGCGGAATCGAGAATCTTTAAGTCGGGGAACCAAACCTAATTAGTTAGTTTTTTTTATCTCTTTGGAAATAACATTCAATCATGAATTTCGGATATGATTTTAGACTTTTCTTCTAGAATACTCGATTATGGAAAATACGGATAATACACCAGGGTTTCCCAACTTAGGGTAGACCCTAAAAGTTCGATATGCTTTAGGAAGCATGGCGAATTTTGCACTCAATTATAAAGCACGACTATTATCTGTTTAATTCTTCAATTGCTCCGTCATTATCTTTTGATCTCTTAAGGGTCCGCTATTACAAAAGGTTGGGAGAGGCTGCTTGCTTTACGTCTACACTATGCCATATCGTGTATACAGGGTGAAATTGAATTCATGGGCATTATTTTAAAGGGTCATTGTACTCATCATTATGAACAACTTTTACTATGGGACCAAACCTGAAATCCCAAAAAATAATCAGGTGTTTCCTACATTTATGTTTGCATAACCCTTCAAAATGTAGGGAACAGTTGATTTTTTTTGTGATTTCAGGTTTAGTCCCATAGTAAAAGTTGTTCATAATGATGAGTACAATGACCCTTTAAAATAATGCCCATGAATTCAATTTAACCCTGTGTAATCCAAAACGGTACATGAATATGGCCGACGTCATCAATCAAAACTGTCAAGTGGGTGAGGGTGTTATAGCCCAAAGAACGTCTGTCTCCGAAATTATAACGCATAGTTTTGGCTTTTTGATGCTGTAATCGGATAAAAATTGTGTTACTGTGTAGAGGTCATCTTTTTGGTCAAAAAATTTACCAGAAACGTAACGAAATTATGTCTTGTCTCATTCATAATTCTTTTTTTTAAGGTATCTTGAAAGTAATCCTATTTACAAACGTGGGCAACTGTGTACTGTACTGTTCACCTCATTATATTCTTAAGAGACGTTATGTTTATCATCAGTTCATACTCAATAACATCAATTCATTACACACAATTTTCACCCTTAACACCTTCAGCGAAAGATTAAAACTATAGAAAATCCTTTCACATTGCCAGCAGCTCAAAAGACCCTGCAAATCTTCAACATCGAGATGAAGTCAAAGATGAAAGCTCACACAATGACTGAAGACATTGTGTTCTGGAAGTGGATATCTTTAAATACCCTCGCGCTGGTGACCAAGATGTCGGTTTACCACTGGTCCATGGAAGGTGATTCCACACCTGTGAAGATGTTTGACAGGCATTCGTCACTCGCTGATTGTCAGATCATTAACTATAGGACCGATCCGAAGCAGCAGTGGTTGCTACTTGTTGGTAAGTTCGATTTTTTTTTAAATAACTTTAATTGTTTTAAGGTTTCAAATCGGTAAGAAGACTTACCGGTAAAAAAGGAGCAAGACTTCCCTGCGACCGTTAGCGTCATGTTTTGAGGTCATATTTCCAGACTATCTATTAAAAAAGTAATCTCTTAAGAATCAATCTGTTCTGAAGTAGTATAATATGCGGCTGTATCCTCGACATGTCGATAATAACACAGTAACTTTTCCAAATCTTTTGCATATTTTATAAATCTTTGACTGACCGGTTGGGGCAGTTAGTAGCGACCCTGCCTTCTGAGCCGCTGGTCCCGGGTTCGATCCCCGGACAAGTCAAACATTTGTGTGCATGAACATGTCAGTTTGACCTGTGTCTGGGTGTGTATATGTATATAAGTATGTATATCAGTCAGGTTACCGTAGTACCTAGTTCGGGACCTGAAGACCTAGTGTGGACGTTGTCTCATATATCCCTTCTTCTTTTATATCTGTCTTGCAAAACAAGACAGCCATATTACTTCCTCGCATATTTACTTACTCGTTATTCTAAACATATCTTCCTTCATTCTCAGGTATCTCAGCGCAGCAGAACCGCGTGGTGGGCGCGATGCAGCTCTACTCAGTAGAGCGCAAGTGCTCGCAGCCTATCGAAGGCCATGCGGCCTCCTTCGCGACCTTCAAGGCCGAGGGCAACGCGGAGCCTTCCACCCTCTTCTGTTTCGCCGTCAGAACTGCCCAGGGAGGAAAACTGCATATTATTGGTGAGTTAGACATTGTATTTTTTGGTTTTTGTTCTTGAATTGTTGTTAAACACACATTCAATTAGCTAGCTGGGTGTAAGATGGTCATAGAAAAGTTTGAAAAATCTGCCATACAGGGCGTTTCCGAATTGTTGTAATTACTGTAAAAGTCGCGACTGTGTCGTCGTAATAGAAAACAGAAAATCCAGGTTCAACCTTTTATCAGAAATATCTAATTTAAACAAGTTACACGGATTTTATAACACTCAAAAGGATGAGTTGGACAGTTCAGTGAAGGAACTAAGAATATTTTGGTCGTCATTAAATCTGAGTCGGATAAGATGACATCAAGTTATGACGTAATTCTCGACATAATAATAATTATGTCACTAACACACCACTACACTACAATTCTACACACGACATAAGACCAGAATCTAATATAACTTGATGAATAAATAAATAAATACTAGCGAACGCTCTTGACCTAGAAACCTCTCACACACACATACATTAATTAGATTTAATGAGAACACTGTTTAATTTTCACATAAGTACAGAATTTTCAGATTCTTGCCTTGGTATAAACCAAGAATTCAAGTTCAAAGGATTGGCTGTCTAACCCAAATTTCGTTTTGTCTTCCCCACAGAGGTCGGTCAAACACCAGCAGGCAACCAGCCCTTCCTCAAGAAAGCTGTCGACGTATTCTTCCCCGCCGAAGCACAGAACGACTTCCCGGTCGCCATGCAAGTCTCCCCTAAATATGACGTCATTTACCTGATCACGAAATACGGCTACATACACATGTATGACATTGAGACCGGAACCTGTATCTATATGAACCGGATCTCGTCGGATACGATCTTCGTTACGGCGCCCCATGAGACTACTGGAGGAATTATTGGTGAGTCTTATGTCTCTCACCTATTACCGTCGAGGTAAATACTACCGCAAAGAAGGCGGTATAACAATCTTATAACGTTTGCGGGGCCAACATGGCCAGAGACCGGATCAAACAGAGGTTTGGAAGGAGGAAGGGGAGACCTTTGTCCAATAGAATATAATGTAGGCTGACTAAAAAAGAAAATACCTATTGTCTGAACTCTCCCTTTCTTTATACACCTCTTACCTCAGTAAGCTTCGCCTGTTCAATACTTAGGGCGATGTTCAGTCAAGTGTGGCTCCTGTCCGCATTCATAGCTTGAAGCCAATGAAACTCCGCACTCCGCTTAGTTTTATCACATATTACCTTTATTATATTGTATTTTATATGAAAATGTCCAATGGAGGCGGAGGCGCCGCGCATCTGGAGTATACTTGCATGCATGAACGAATACTCAAAACTACTATCGCTGTTATTAGGAACTACGTTCTGCCCGCGTCTTCACGTCAAAGAGATGTCAGCATCGAAGAGGGGGCCCACTAGGGCCCAAGCCTGCCGGGAAAGCGGGATCATCCATAAGGGGTACCGCTGACCCGGAACATAAAGGGCCAAGGAAGGAACACGGGTGGGTTTTAGTCAGTAAGAGTCTGACACTCCCTTCCGCTCCACCCAGAGCGGGAGGGGTCATTTGATGATTTCCCATCCTCAAAAAAAAAAAAAAAAAAAAAAAATGCCAACTATACCATAAAACATACTCTATGGCACTCTACAATACCTACCTCTTACTTACAAACACAACGAACCACACAACCTTAATCTCTTCAAAGTGAGAGTGAACAGGCTTCTTCTGGGTAAGCTCACTCCATCGTCGACTCTGTCTCTGTCACCACTGACCTAGACTAGAGTCAAGAGCAAACCCATCTTAAACAGAAAAAAAACATACAATTTTACTTGAGATTGACCTAACCAGTCCTTGATTTGACCAATACCTTAGACACATTTTTATTGCCAAAAACTAAGTTTGGGGAGACCCATGATAAAAAAAGCAAAGCTATTTTTGACCTTTACTGACCTTAAGGGAAACTGGGATGGCATGATAATGTCATTAGTTTGATTCTGATAATGTACTAATGCTACTGAGGACTGTTGTTGCTATCACTAATATTCTGATCGCAACTGGCGTAGTGGCGTGTTATTTGTTAATTTTGCAGACGTTTCGTCGATTAGAATTATTTTTTTATGGGGAAATTATTCAAAAACATGTTCATTAATTAACATAGATTTACTTATAATTGTTTTTACGATTTGTGTGATGTGTACGAAAAGAAAACATCAATTTAAATTCTCTATCTAACTAATTTTTAATTTCGCGTTAAATTTCGCTGTTGTTAAGTCCTAGTACAAAAAATACTGTATAATGATAAACCCAGACACAAAAGGAAGCATTTAAATTAAGGTCAAATGCCACTAGGTTATCAAAACATGTTCCACCGTCTGGCGTCTAGGATAATATCAAAACAGAACGAGAAACGACATGTCTGTGATGTTTTAATAATGATAATAATCTTTATTTATATAAATGTGTGCTCAATGATTCATGTTTGTCGTATGTTTTCCGATAACTAGTCATTATCGATGGAAAATGTCAATTCCGCCACGTCGACAGCGTTATCGTTGACCTCGTAAAAGGTCTTCCAGGTGCAGGGATTTTTGATAAAAGAGCACGACAATAGATGACGCATCGTATGCAATGTAGCACCACAGTCGAACACCCGACTAAGCTGTACCTGCAGCGGCTCACTGGCTTCTTAGTCGGTTAAGAGATTTCCAGGTGGGCCATGGCATGGCATGGTGGCCTTCTGGAAGCTATATTACCTGGTCGTCTAACCAAGACTATCAAATTCGAACGCCAACAAAAAATAAACTGCATTCTGAAGAAACACATGCTTTGTGTTTGCCTCCTAAACAAACACTGACTCGCTAAATAAAATATCGAGCCTTTTTTTTCAAGGCGTCCGAGACGTGTCATGCTGAATTCATTAGTAAGACGAATAGACATATAAATATAATATTTACTGCATATGATATGCAACTAACCATACAACGCGTGAATGACTCAGAGGCGCAGCGTGACTTCGTATATGTTAGTATGAACTCTGAAAGAGTTCAAATGTACTGAACTGCCGTTGGGGGAATCAATAAAATTATTGTCTCCTGACATTTCTCGGGAGCCTGGCGTCCCGGTCCTTTAGAAGGCGTACGAGGGTCCGAAGCCAACTCAGAGGCCCGTTAGATGTTTTTAATTACATGAGGCACCAACCGACGATTATCCCTTGCAAGTGCTGCACCCAAGGACAACCCCCAGTTGGTGTAAGACTATTGCAGGATATGGAAACAACGAGGTTTGAGTGGCGGTTTATCTAGGACTATGGAAAGACTTTAGCCCCTGTCTGACCAATGTTTTATATAAATTACACAGATAAAATCGCAGGGAGTGACTTGCACACTCAATAATGGGCCCCCGAAAACGGTCGCTAGCACATAGTGTCGTAGCGACACGGGGGCAACATGTCCTGAGGTGCATATGAGGAGTGGAGAGGTATTCTACGGTTATCAGGACAATCCCGGCAGTACGGTCCAGATCACAGCATCTTACTGGAATACTTCCTTCATCCAAACACGTTTGCTCTTACGTCTTCACTGAAGCCGGCAAATAAAGGCAAGAAATAGGTGGGAGCTCAGTTCCTCGTCATTGTTCACTCCAGCCGGCCAATAAAGGGAAGCCAGAGGTGAGGAACAAGACTTCTCCCGGGAGGTAGGGTCCGTGGGATCGCTACTGACCAACAGCTCGCCACATGCTGCCCTGCTGGTTTCTGTATCTCTCCTGGTCTAGCTCCTCACCCTAGACCTGTTTGGCAAAGTTAACTCTACCGGCACAGACCTAGAGTTCAGGACCACGCAAACGTAGAGATATGGCGGTGGGGAAAAATTAGTATTATCACTATAATAATTATCACTATAATAACGCAGGTAGTCATTGACCGCAAAATCAACCAAAGATCTAATTAGATCAAAAATCTTTATTTCTTAAAACTTATAATATTACGGTTCGTGTAAACTTCAAAACCGTCCGTGATTAAATGAGGGAAAAATGATTGCCTCACCCCATAGAGATGCCATACGTAAAATTAAATTTTTCCTGCGATAAAAGCCAGGTGATTACGTATCACGTGTCCTTTTTACAGCTATATTTACCTGCTCAATACTTTCGGACATAGCTCTAAAACATCTTCATCTTTCAGGTGTAAACCGCAAAGGCCAGGTCCTGTCAGTGACGGTAGAAGAAGACTCGATAGTGCCCTACATCAACACGGTACTTCAGAACCCTGAGTTGGCGCTAAGACTGGCTGTTCGCAACAACCTCGCTGGCGCTGAAGAACTGTTCGTCAGGAAGTTTAACATGCTCTTCACCAATGGACAGTATGGAGAGGCCGCTAAGGTATGTACTAAGAGACTACATGACATTTTCTTGTTAGTACTACGAGACAACAGTTTCTGCCACCGAGCAGCATACACTATGATGTTCCAAAACAAACGCTCACGAATTTGAGTAGTAGAGCTTATGGATTATTATGTATGGGATTTGGAATGCCTCAGCAAAGTACCAACTTTCCGCGCTTGACTCGGTGGAACGCAGAGCTAAGAGGCTCATTGGCGACGTAAAACTGGTGGATGCCAAGCTTCACAGCTTGGCTCATCGCCGCAAGGTAGCTTGCTTGTCGGTCTTCTACGGATTGTACTTTGGTGAGTGTGCCTAAGAAGTCCACGACCTCAGTCTACCGGCCCCCTTCTTACATCAGTCATCTAGAACCACTGCAAGTTGCCATCCTTACCTAGTTGTTATCCCACCAATTCGCACTAAACGTTTCCAAATGTCTTTGGTTATGCGCACAGCAAAAGAGTGGAACTCCCTACCTGCGTCTGTGTTTCCGATCGCATACAACCCTAATCTCTTCAAAGTGAGAGTGAACAGGCTTCTTCTGGGTAAGCTCACTCCACCGTCGGCTCTGTCTCTGTCACCACTGACCTAGGCTAGAGTCAAGAGCAAACCCATCTTAAATAGAAAAATCTTTATACATCTATACATATTATTATAAAATTAAAGTCGCTTTTCGTATATGCCTGTGTCACTGCGTTGTTCACCTAAACTACGCAACGGATTTTGATACGGTTTTTGCTTTCATTTAGATAATTTATGCCGGAAGGTTTATATAAAGGTTTATTAAAGTAATTTTTTCAATTTGTTTGTCATTTCGTAACAACCGTGCGAAGCAGGGCGGTTCGCAAGTAATACTTTTGCAGGTTACAAAGTACATTGTTTTTTTTTTGTGATGGTTAAAGTCTTGTCGTTAAGAGTAACCGAGGATCGAGTTACATGATATTAATGGATTAGCTCTTGCGAACCCTTTGGTCTTGCATGTAATTAAATATAACCGGCGGTAGTTAGTACAGACATGACCATAAATATCTTACATTTACTAAAACGTTCAATATATAATCATCTCGTAAAGTTATGGTAGATATTTGATGGTTACGGACAAAGTATTAAGAAAACTATACTATTATGAAATACCACGTCCTTTCTTCAAGATACAATTTTTAGTTCAGGAGAAAAACGTCTTTTGTTTTTAATTTTGCGTAACTGTAAGGTAACTGTTTATGCTCGTGACCGTACCTTTTTATCATTTATGTCTAACTAACTCCATTTACTAATATGTGAGGCTGTAATACGAAAATATCTAAACTTGGAGAGATAATTAATTCAAATTCCTAAAATAAACGTAAATACCCAGGAATCCATAAAAGAATATCATACAAAAAATACATAACTTTAACTCCCGAACAAAATTCATTCATTCATAGAATACATTCTACGCGTTGGATGATAAATAGTAGGTACAGCAACGATAGTGGGCGGTGCGATCGATACTATGACGTCATAGCACCTGTCAATGGTGAAGTAGGAGGTAATAAGTCCCACAATAACCTATTCCGGCTTGTTATTGCCTCGCCTTAGGGTAAAGTCCCCTGCTTGTACAGACAAGAAAAGAAATTGACGAAATATGAGGCAGAAGTGTAAAATGCTACCACTATAAACTCAGACGTCGGTTTGTACAATGTTGATTTCTTTTTAACCTATCTTAAATGTTATTAATACTACAAGCCGTGTTTCCCATCGTCAGAAATGACGAGCTTCCATTAAATTTTTATCCCCTATTTAACCCATTTAGTGGGTGCACTTTTAAAAATCCTTCGTTAGTGTTCACCTTTGTTTGTTTAAGGAACTTGTGCAAGATTTCAAGCTTCTAAACCCAGCGGCTTGGTTCTGTTTTTAACCAACTTCAAAAAAGGAGGAGGTTTGCGATCCGTCGGTTTTTTTTGTTATGTATGTTAACCGGTTACTCGAAGACCCTGAACCGATTTGGAAAAATCTTTTTTGTTTCAAAGGTTATTCTTCCCAGATGCTCCCATTTAAATTCTACCGAAATCGGTCGAGCGATTTAAAAAAAAATTAACAATAAATTTATTTTTAAATAAAAAAAAAAACCGCCTTCAAACGGACGTGGACGTGTAAGACGATCGCTTTCCGAATTGGTGTGGGGTAGGTACCATAACTATAAAAGTGAAAAAAAAAAAATAAAAAAAAAAAAACACTAAAGTGAAAAGTAACTTTAATATCGGAAGTCTGTGGAAAATACTAAAATACAGATCCTAAGAAACCGACTTCCGAAATTAACGTAATTTTTACTACGTACCTAGTGGTTTTTTTTTGGAAGTCCGTTGTGTTTTTCTTGTAAAAAAGTTTTTTATTAAGCCGATATTATCCATACATAAATAACCCACCATGACAAACATACCCCATCGTTACGCACTTCCACAGTAGTTCCGATCGATGGAGTGACGTCACCGCCACCTGTCCATTGTGTGGCACCTCACACCGGCCATCGGTTCCGCGTCAAAGAACACCCGTAATATAAAACATAGGGTATGAAGTTTTCGCCATGCGTGGCATTTAGGGGCTTTTGTTTATAGCAAAACTAGGAGGTATTCTGTATATTTTTTTTTCAAATCTTTTGTATTTCGTGAGCTTTAAATTCTTGTTCTCTTCGACTTTAGTGTAAGCTGTACAAGTAAAGTATTAGTACAGGCTCTGCCTAGTTCGGGACCTGAAGACATTGTGTGGATGTTGTCTCATGTCTCATATAAATTACGAATTTAATTAACAATAATAAGTGGAGCCCAACGTTCGAGCTGTTGGGTTCTTGCTTATTTGTAGCGTTTAAACTCTCACTGTCTCTCTTTCAAGCCTTTCTATTCTACTTACAATCCCAGGTTTAATAAAATGTGCTTTGGAGTCACATTCGTAAGTCTACGCCCTATTGTCAGGTTCGATCAGACTCCTGTTGAAAACTACCTGTGCAAACAATTAATACTCAACCGTTATTCCTCCAACAGGTAGCAGCAATGGCACCTCGCGGCATCCTCCGCACACCGCAGACCATCCAGCGCTTCCAACAAGTGCCCACCCAGCCCGGGCAGACATCCCCGTTGCTGCAGTACTTCGGCATACTGCTCGACCAAGCGCAGCTCAACAAGTTCGAGTCGCTGGAGCTGTGCCGGCCTGTGTTGCTGCAAGGTATGACACGTAGCAGACATCCAGTGCTTTAAGCACCTGCTTTAACTGCTGCAGCAACTTCTCGCATCTACCACTAGTTGCCACAACAGAATGTGCAAGCAGTAAATTAAAATCAGATTTTCATATTGACCTACTTCAGAACTGGAACGCTATAGTGGTACAACAATCACGTTTCATTTAAGTTGACCCTGTTTACAAAGTACACTGAAGTGGCCAGGCCAAGGCATACTTATTTTTCTTTGCAGCTTTTCATTGTAAAGATACATGATCTTGCCCAGTGGGGGACTTTCACAAGTTTCTATGTATTAATTAAGTTGCTCAAAACGTTTTCACGTAAAACAAAAGTTATCTATAAAACAAACGACTGTTTTGTCCTCAACAGGTCGCAAGCAACTCCTAGAAAAATGGCTCAAAGAAGAGAAACTGGAATGCTCTGAAGAGCTCGGAGACTTAGTAAAGCAGGTGGATCCTACCCTCGCATTATCAGTGTACCTGCGTGCTAATGTGGCAAGCAAGGTCATACAGTGCTTCGCAGAGACTGGACAGTTCCAGAAGATTGTTCTTTATGCTAAGAAGGTAAGTTTTTATACTAAATCATGTATATTTATTTATTTAACACTTTAAGCACACAAATGTACAGAGGCGGACTTAATGCCATAGGCATTTTCTACCAGTCTACCTTTGGGTGATGCAGAGACAAACAGTGGCAGGTGCAATTTATAATGATATTGTAGAATTAAATATTTTTAAATATATAGACACATATAAACTTATTTAGTTTATAAATACATATAATACATATACCTAATTATATATAAATATAAGCACAAATAAATATACATAAATACACGAATTTTGTGATGATACTGCCAGCTTCTTGCGAATGTGCTCGCAAACTTTACTTTTAAAGGATAATCGGTTGGCTGCCATACTGATTTCCTGGGGAAGCGCATTCCACAGAGAGAACAGTAACAGTGTAAATAAGATGTGACTGTAAGGTCGTATCCATTACACCACATATTTGTACAGATATTCGTAATATTTTCCTCATTCAATATGTACATTTTATTCCAATAGAAACGAATATTTATAAAAGTTATATAACAATAAGCATAATATTATGTATAATATTGGATAAATTATGTGAAAAATCTGAAAATATGCTAATTGAAAAGCATAAGGATAAATTGAATATGATGTCAGATTGGAGTCTTTTCAATGACTTTACCATATAAAAAAGCAATTTTTCAGATTACTGATTACCGTTTTTTTCTGCTCTCTTCAAGTGCTATTATTGCATGTAATCAACCAAAAACAAGTAAACTCTATGCAAACTTTATATGTATTTAACTTGAATACAACTAATGTCATTCTTTTCCCTCCCCCGCAGGTCGGCTACACCCCCGATTACATCTACCTGCTACGCTCCGTAATGCGCACCAACCCTGAACAAGGCGCCGGCTTCGCAGGCATGTTGGTTGCCGAAGAACCTCCCCTGGCAGACATCAACCAGATAGTGGACGTGTTCATGGAACAGAACATGGTGCAGCAGTGTACTGCCTTCTTGTTGGACGCACTCAAGAACAACCGTCCAGAGGAAGGACCGCTGCAGACCAGGTGAGGATAGGTCATATGTTTATGTCACCCCCTAAGTCTTGCTGACGGTAGGTGAGAAAGCGATTTTGTAATATGATAAACTTCCTTCTGAATACTTTGATATATTGAAACTACCAAAGAGAAGAATCAGGGTAATTAGTGAACACTTACTGTTTGATCTAATGGAAAAATCATGTCTTATTCATGGTCAATTTATATTTTTGCTATAATTATCATTTTATTGAATACATGACTATAGCTGTATGTAGGTTTTCAGTATTTTATATACGGCCTACGCAAATGTCCTGCAGATCTGGTAGCGTCGTGTGACGGGTTGTTGAGCTCCCTAATATAGGGTTGAGCTACATGATGACTGGTGCAGGTATGTCGTCTTTTAGGACAGGTCAACTCAAAGCTGCAATGGCTCTTTCTTCAAAACGCCCTTCCAGACATGACCCTGCATTGTTAGACTCACTTAAAATCCTAATAATACAATATTTGGACTTTAAAAGAGACCATGACCTCCTGAGGGATCAGTCGGCTAGGAAATGCCGGCGCCATCTAGTTTTAAAAGATTGATGTGTAAAAGTTTCTTAAAAGATCTACTTACAGAAAAAAACATTTCATTTCAATAGGGTCTCTTGATAACTAGAAGGCTATTTGGAACAATTTATTGGAACTTCTACTGGCTACTATTTTGGGTTGATCTTGTTGTTGGTACGTTTGAATGTGATTCGAGCAGTTATTGATCTGCGATTCTATCTATGAATCCAAACACGATGTGGAAGCAATTCTCGGTGGTATAGGTATGCATTATGTGCATTTTTTTTTTTTTTGTATAAACTTATTGTAGTTTATTCTTTTCTCCGCAGGTTATTGGAAATGAACCTGATGTCAGCTCCGCAAGTCGCCGACGCCATCCTTGGTAACGCGATGTTTACCCACTACGACCGCGCGCACGTCGCTCAGCTCTGCGAAAAGGCTGGTCTGCTGCAGCGAGCGCTGGAGCACTACACCGACCTCTATGATATTAAGAGGGCTGTGGTTAGTACCAAAATAAAACGTTTATTTCGAGCCACGGTAAAATTAGACCTAAATTATTGAAGCAGCAGAGTAACGGAACATTGTAACCAGGTTCCTTAGAGTCAGTTATTTTTTTAGTATGATAGTATTAAAAGGAGGTATTCTCCCACCTGGTCTCCCAACGTGCTTTGCGTGCTATTTCCTGGGCTGACAAGTATGAGTCCTGTGTAGCCGCTCGCATTTATCTTATACCTTGAAAAATACCTATAGACACACAATTATTTACTGTCTGGCTAACAGCTGTTTGACGGCACGGTTGGCGCAGTGGTTAAGTGATTGACTGCTGCGCTGCGTGTCGTGGGTTCGATTCCCGCACGGAACAAATATTTGTATGACCTACAATTAGTTGTTCCGGGTCTGGCTGTTTGTGTATGTGGCTTTAAATGTTTGTAAACGCACGCACAATACAGGAGAAATTACTAGTGTGGGGCAAAGTTTAAAAAAAAAAACAAAAAGATAGTTATAAAAATTCTAATGACCGTCTCGAACGTCGGAATACATTTCGCTAAATCGGTAATTCAACCAAATCCTAGCCAAACTAACGAAAGTTGTATGCGATTACCTTTGAGCATAATCTCACAACGTTTATAATACTTACCAAAAACATTTCATCCACAGGTTCACACACACCTCCTGCCCGCTGATTGGCTAGTCACCTACTTCGGCAGTCTATCAGTCGAAGATTCCCTCGAATGCCTAAAGGCAATGCTTCAAGCCAACATTCGTCAGAACCTACAGATTTGCGTGCAAATAGCCACCAAGTACCATGAACAGCTGACGACCAAGTCTTTGATAGAGCTGTTAGAGAGCTTCAAGACTTATGAGGGATTGTTCTACTTCTTGGGGTCGATTGTCAACTTTAGCCAGGATCCGGAAGTGCATTTCAAGTATATTCAGGTTAGTTGGTCATTGTATTTTGAATTGTTTAAAAAAAAATTAAAAGCCATTGGCATACCTTGAGTAAAAGGACATCACTTTTGTTGCTTTCATCGCGAGACACAAGAAATAGTTATTGATTGCGTCTAAGGGGGAATTCAACCAAACTTTTATACCTAGAATTAGTATTAGACTGAGAATAAATTAAAAAAAAATGGCAGTTTTTCTATACTAGAATTTTATTGTCAGACGTCAATTTTATTCCATGGTTAAAAAATGGTAGAATCTGACTTTGGTCAAATCAACCCTTAACCTTTCGTATATTCTAACGTGGCTCTATGCGAGACATTGGCTTTTTAATTATGTCTGTAATTACGGCATTCAACCAGTTAATCAATTATTGAAACTTTGCTGGCAGTAGGAATAGAAAATGAACAGGGCCCCAAACGCCCACCCTTCACAACTTTCTAGTTTTTGAGATGGGAACAAGAAATTGCTCAACAAAATCCTCAGAGAGATACAAATCCTGTTATAATATTCACTTGTAACCGTATTTTCAAAGCACTCTTGCTCCTCAGGCGGCCTGCAAGACTGGGCAAATCAAGGAGGTCGAACGCATCTGCCGTGAGTCAAACTGCTACAACGCAGAACGCGTAAAGAACTTCCTCAAGGAAGCCAAGCTGCCCGACCAGCTGCCTCTCATCATTGTGTGCGACCGGTTTGACTTCGTTCACGACCTGGTGCTGTACCTCTACAGGAACAGCCTGCAGAAGTACATTGAGATCTATGTACAAAAGGTGAGTTTATTGGCAATGTTGCAGATCAATACAAAATTAAGATTTTCTCCAGAAAATAAATAAATTAGTCTGTAATCAACATGGAGAGCCTTTGGAGAAGTTAAGACAAAACTCGGATTTTCGCAATGATAACGACTGCAGTAACTTGCTAAGTTGCCTGAATGTCAAATCCCATAATTAAAAACTTTCAACATCTAATCACAATCTCATCTCACCTCCGCAATGTCAAAAACAAATGAAAACTTACGAGGTACTTTTGACTAATTGAGACCATTAGAATGCGAATGTTCCTAAACATACGGATTGTGCCCCATAGTTTAGATAATTTGGGTAGCATTGATGGGCTTTCTGAATAAGTACACAATTTTACCTTTTTCCGACAAAAAAAAACGTACCCAAACGAGTTTCATGGACTGTTTATATAATATATATATAAATATAAGAGGCTTTTTCGTGTAACAGGTAAACCCATCGCGTCTGCCTGTCGTAGTAGGAGGTCTATTGGATGTGGACTGTACAGAAGACATCATCAAGAACCTCATCCTTGTGGTGCGAGGACAGTTCTCTACCGACGAGCTGGTGGCTGAGGTCGAGAAGAGGAATAGGTAATTAATTTGAAACTATGATTATATTCCTGTAATTATTTCGAAAGACTGATTGAAGAGATCTGCCAAATTAGAACTGGTTGCTGAAGCAATCTTACACCACACATGCATACACACCCTCACCCTGACACACACACAGGCACACGCACACACTCACTTTTATATTTTAGTTAACTAAATTAACAACAAAACGTTTATGCACTTATTATCAATCCTTAGCAAACCATCTTCTTTTCAGGGTATTATTGGAGAAAAATACTAATAGTTTTTTTCTTTCCCCAGGTTGAAGCTACTTCTGCCATGGTTGGAGACTCGCGTGCACGAAGGTAGCACGGAGCCCGCCACACACAACGCTCTAGCTAAGATTTATATCGACTCCAACAATAACCCCGAGAGGTTCCTCAAGGAGAACCAATGGTGAGTCATATAGCAAATTAGTATTATTGGTTATACCCTTATTTGCCACAGGTTACAACCCTTTGAAATTGAATTGAGTGATATGAACTATACATTTATAAAATATTCATTGACAATGTATACTGTACTGAAGATATTGCTTATACATTTCAGCGTCATGTGATTCTTTTTTCCGACTATACTTTTAATATTTATAACATTTTCCCATGGTCAGCAAACCCATAAGACCTTTTGTACACTGCATGGTTTCTTTACGGTACGGCATATAAACCGTGCCGTTGTGAAAAACGTGTGTGTACAAAAAGGTCTTATATGGCTCGAGTTTTTGTGTAACCTTATTTTGCTTCGTGATATTTCATTTTAGGTCTCCTTTCAATAATTACATAAGCATCAAGCAATGAGATATAATTAATTAATCAATTTATTGTTGTAAAACTCCGGGGAGTTTTGCTATCGCTTCACGGCATACTTATCAACAGGCATAATAAAACGGGGGTAAAAAAGACCTTTACGAAGCCGAAAGTCATTAAATTAGTTCGCTCTGTGATTTATATTTTTAGTGATTATATTTTTTTTTTGTACCGGACCGTACCTGGGTACCTTCTGGTTACGGGGATATGGAAGGTTCCAATTATTTTTGACGTTTTTTAACGAAATACTTTTTAAAAGTTATAATATAAGTTAATCTCCCATGATTCCTGCACTGTTGCATTCACCCATGAGCTCCATATTTTGCGTGCGAATGTTCACACCAAAAATAAAAGTTTGATGTATAGAATGCGTAGATGACGACTTTGTGTTGGGTAATTTTACACCCTGTATTTACTTTCCAACCCTGTTGTGCAGGTACGACTCCCGCGTCGTAGGTCGCTACTGCGAGAAGCGCGACCCTCACCTCGCGTGCGTGGCGTACGAGCGCGGCCAGTGTGACCGCGAGCTCATCGCCGTCTGCAACGACAACTCGCTGTTCAAGACGCAGGCGCGCTACCTCGTGCGACGCCGCGACGCCGATCTGTGGCTCGAAGTGCTTTCCGAATCTAATCCCTTCAAGAGACAGCTCATTGATCAGGTGAGGGACTGACGGAGATAGTACTGCAGGCTTTTAACATCGATCGGTCACAAAAATATTTAGTGTCTATGACTCTAAAACCACTGTCAGAGAGACAAAGCCTCTGCCCCAGCAGTAGGAGCATTATAAGCGGACTGTGCTCTGCTTCAATACCTGTTCTTTCTTTCTTTTTCTTTCATGTTATACACAAATGTATGTGTAAATTAATAATAACCTTTCAGCTACTCCATTATAGTCAATTAGTTTAGTAAAATAATACCATGCTAGCCTCTCGCAGAAGCTTGAATAAATATTTTATTCATATATAACTATTATACTATTGAGTGTGTTCAGGAGGTCTATGATCAGTAACAGGTTTTAAATAACCGTTAAAACGAAAGCATACTGCTCAAGCACCGTTTCCTAAGCACTGGGAAAAGGCAGCATTAGTTTGACGCCATTTCTGAACACAATCGTTACCTGTTTCTTCGAAACCTAGTAACTAACTCACCTAATATCAATTCCAGGTGGTCCAAACAGCCCTCTCAGAAACTCAAGACCCTGAAGACATCTCCGTCACAGTGAAGGCGTTCATGACAGCCGACCTGCCCAACGAGTTGATTGAGTTGCTAGAGAAGATAGTGCTCGACAACTCGGTGTTCTCCGACCACAGGAACCTGCAGAACTTGCTTATTCTTACTGGTAAGCAACAAGTGATCCAATACTGATATTAGAGCTCCTAAGGACGATTTTAATAGGGCAGATAAGCAACGGCTTCCCACAGACGCCTCAGCGGCCGCAGCTAGATAGGCTACTGTCAACACATCATACAAACGAAGCCTGTCAGTCACCGTCACCATTTACTTAGAGAAGCCGAGGGCCCGTGACAGCTAGCTTGCGCTAATTCGGATACGAATAATGATTCGTTAAGGCGTCTCTAGTCGCTATCAGTGAGTTCGTGCTGTGTGGCTTCCCTGGTTCAGTATCATGATTACTACAAAACGACTAATATACTCAACTAACGAAAATACTGTTTAAACTATTTATCTGCTGTGCGAAGATCAAAAGAATGTTTTCTAATATCATGATGATTGAACTCGAATATTACTATACTCTGTTCCCAAAACAAAATCTACAGCCCACTGCACAATAAAAACGATGCCTACTGAGAAACCTACAAAAGATAACACAACACATTGCACTCACCACTCAACATCGCCACTCAACTTTGTACCTTATGCTTACAGCAATAAAGGCGGACCGCAGCCGCGTGATGGAGTATATCAATCGTCTGGACAACTACGACGCTCCCGACATCGCTAACATTGCCATCAATAATGAACTGTATGAAGAGGCTTTCGCCATCTTCAAGAAATTTGATGTCAACACTTCTGCTATTCAGGTAAGAAAGTTGTCAAGTTACAAAATTAAACTGCATTGCAGATGCTGACTAAAGAATACGTGAATTAAGTGCCTTCCCCTTAATATAATACACAAGGCACGAAGGCACAAATTCAGTGAATAAGAAAGACTTTATCGGACGATTTCTTAATGTTAGAGTTACTTAGCAGTTTAAGTTATAATTATAGTACTTATTAGCGAATAGGCTAGATTGTAATGTGGATAAAGTATCATTATCTGTAATATTTCTATGGAACAAAATAAAAGTTACAAAGTTTCCACTCACAAGGGAAAGTGTCCAGTCAAAGCTACATTACGTCATAACTGTCGAATTAATTACCATTATATATTTTTGAACAATTTGACAAATTTGTGAATTGAACCATAAATTACTCTACTACCAGAACTAAGCTTGACTTGGCTTGCTAGTTGATTCATTTTTAATGTTGACTTGCATTGTATGAACACCAATATCCGTTCTACTATCGCATTGCAAAACCAGTTACTGTCTGTCTGTACCTATTTGTTTGTAAGCTACCGAATAAACCCTCATCTATACTAATATTATAAAGAGGGAAAATTTGTTTGTTTGTATGTAGGGGTAATCTCTGGAACTGCCCAGTCGGATTTGATTTGATTCTTTTTGCATTTGATAGCCCTCTTCTTGAGGAAGGCTATAGGCTATTTAACATCACGCTAGGGCCCTTACGAGCCGAGCAAAGTGTCAGAAAGAATGAAGTAATAGCGCGGATAGGCCATGCTATGCTACGGGGTGGGTCGGGGGGACAAGACATTTCACGCGGACTGAAGTGGCGGGCAAAAGCTAGCTGGTGAATAAAGTAAAAAAAAAAACTGATTTGGTTCCCTAGAACCAATTTCTTTAATATCTAGAATATTAATCGGGTATTTATCATCCACAGGTGTTGATCGAACAAGTAAAAGACCTGGAACGCGCCTACGAGTTCGCCGAGCGCTGCAACGAGCCGGGAGTGTGGTCACAACTCGCCAAGGCTCAACTACAACAGGGACTGGTCAAGGAAGCCATTGACTCTTACATCAAGGCTGATGATCCTTCAGCGTACATGGATGTCGTCGCTACAGCCACTACAAGGGAGTCTTGGGATGACCTCGTGCGGTATTTGCAGGTATGGAGACGCCTGTTAATATTACGGCATCATCATCTGCCGGTAGCCATTTTATTTATTTTAACATAAAACGGCCTATAGAGGCATGAGGAACAGGGTGTAAAGTTGACTCATACCTCCATAGAAAAGGAAGGATCCTCCGACCAGACGGGTGTCGTGTCTGGTGGGCATCTGCCCAACTATTGATGTCGGGAAGTTGTATATATGCTAGTCGCGCGGTAAACTCTTCTTGCGCGATGCAGGATTAGCGTGCCGTCAGTGTGACGCGCAGCTCGCATGTGGCGATGTAGATACCGCTACTTACAGGCCAAAACCATTTACATTAGTTAAAGACACGAAAATTATACAACTACTCTACAGTCATAATTATGCTCATCTCACAATACTCCATACATAGCAATAAGATCTTCCATTCATCCGCAAACACATCACAGTTAGTCAGGCTTGGCTGCCAAGAATGTTGAGCGCAGAGAGTGTGAGAGGGACAGGAGACTGGGCTCGAGCGACGTTATGACTCCCAGGCACGGCCAACAATCTGTACCTCCTGTTATGGCTATACTTTATTGGAGCAAAAAGATAGGACAGTTTGTTGTGCAGTTCAGGAGTAACTGTTTTTCTGTGAAGGACAAATTACACATATTAATAATGTGGTAATTTTTTCTTCTAACCTCGAGAGAATTGAACCCTTAACAGCCTAAAAGAAACCATAACCAGAGCCTGTTACCATATAGCAGGTCTGCTGGCCATAGATGGCTTTCATTATATACACCCCAGAGTTTGATCACCTACATTCCACTACATCCATCACCTACAGGTCAATTTCATACTGTTATTAGTAGTCAGTCCCTAGAACTTTTCAATATATTCCGAATTCTTAATGTCATGCCTCAGTGTGAGCAGATCTATGACTGTGGTGCTATATCCATCATAACAAAATAATATTGTTATCTGTTACTATTATTTGATTGGCAAGTTCTACAGGCAAGGCATACCACCCTTTCAATCCACAAACCACTATAACTTCAAAACAAAGCTTTAACCCTCATATTTCTCGACAGATGGCCCGCAAGAAGGCACGCGAGTCCTACATTGAATCGGAACTGATCTACGCATATGCGCGCACCGGCCGGCTAGCCGACTTAGAAGAGTTCATATCGGGCCCCAACCACGCGGACATTCAGAAGATCGGCGACCGATGCTTCGACGACAAGATGTTCAACGCTGCAAAACTGTTGTATAATAATGTCAGCAACTTTGCTCGCTTGGCTATCACACTTGTGTATTTGAAAGAGTTCCAGGGTGAGTTATGGAGATTTTGTTTTTTACCAAATCTGAAACCAATTTCAAAGCGGCAAATTTTATTGCGGTTGTAGAAGGAAGGGCGGATAGCTGTTATGGCTTGATCCCAATATAATTATTTGGTCAGAGAAAAAGTTCATTTGTATTTTATATACAAATTCAAGACTAAGAACACCCCAAATATCAAGTTTTTTTGGTATACTGCTGTCATAAGAAAGAAGGCCGTAACTACGTTAACGTTGACTCCAAAATAATTGAAGTTTTATCTAAAATGAATGTTGTGGGTTCAATCCCCGCACGGAACAAATATTTGTATGACATATAAGTAGTTGTTCCGGGTGGGTCTGGGTGTTTGTGTTTGTGAGTTTAAATGTTTGTAAACGCACCCACAATACAGGAGAAATTCCTAGTGTTATATCCAATGTTTAAAAAAAAAAAGTTAGTGATTCTTGTTTTTTATGACGTCAAAAAATATAGGCTTTATTTTGAATCGTAATTGACACAAAAGGCCGGTATTGTGTAATTAAGGCTTTTCAGTTTCAAAAACCAGAATTTATGTCGTAGTTAAGGCTAAAATAATTATGATATCTCTAATCTAATACGAGGTACGGCTTTGTGTGTAAGACTATAAGATAGCATTTTGTTTGCTGATTCTGTTAACTCATTTTTGACAAAATTGTCAGTTACGGCCTTTTCTCTTATGATTGCAGTATACCGCTAAGAAGAAGAGAAAAGGCAACCCACTCTAAACTTTCGCCTTTCACCTTTCTTAGTGTTTCAGCTGACACAACAAAATGCCAATTTATAAGAGAAACATTCATGGATCACTGTAGCAAAGTTTACCTCTTAAACAAGCTCAATATTCACTGTTTTATTTTGTACCCTTAGGAGCCGTGGACAGCGCTCGCAAGGCTAACTCGACGCGCACATGGAAGGAAGTGTGCTTCGCGTGCGTCGACGCCGGCGAGTTCCGGCTGGCGCAGATGTGCGGCCTGCACATCGTAGTGCACGCCGACGAGCTAGAGGACCTCATTAATTACTACCAGGTGAGGAAACTAACCCTGTAAACAAGGGTGCTACAAGGATCCTTGGCACTCGAATGACGCTAACAGGGGGCTTTGTTTGTAAACATTTGCATTTGTTTTGTGAAATATAGTGCAAAAACAAGATGGCGGTGTTAGTTCCAGTTTTGGCCGCGCCAAAAGATCCTTCTACAGCTATAGCCGCCTTATTGGAATTTTTTTGGAATAATAGCGAGCGGAAAAACATGTTCCGCCTACGCATAAATAAATTGAGATGAGGTCAGGAGAGTGGTGATGATTAGCGAACGCTGTGAACAATAAACGTACGTTGTTCGTCGTACATCCCTAGCCAAGTTGGTCGATAGTAAGAATTTGCTTTGTTCTTCAGTACTCCTAATAAATTACGGGACATGATACATGTAACTAAATAGGTGAAATTAGACATGTTGTTGGATAGTGTCTTCTGCAGTCCTAATTAGATTATTTATGTATTTTCCAGAAACTAAAAAAAAAAAATTGGTCTTTAATCCACACAAAACACAGCATGCATTTACATTATGAAATAAATAATGTCCGCTTTTGAATATTATTATATCTTCTGTGTCTGATTGCTATATAATTTCTCTACCATTTTACTTAGCAACTATAACTATAACTCTTCCTACCTCCACAGGACCGCGGCCACTTCGACGAACTCATCAGCCTGTTGGAAGCGGCGCTCGGTCTCGAGCGCGCGCACATGGGCATGTTCACCGAGCTGGCCATCCTCTACTCCAAGTACAAGCCGGCCAAGATGAGGGAGCATCTCGAACTCTTCTGGTCGCGCGTTAATATTCCTAAGGTGAGCGATTCTAGTTATTTATATGACCGATGCTCAGAAAGGTCAGGTGAGTAGTACTCGCAACCAGCCTGCGTTAATGACCTGGCCCCTACTCCCTAAGTACGAAGCCCGTAGTTTCGGCCGAAGTTACGGCCATTTCCTTTCATACGGCATGTTTCACAAGGATCGCACCTGTGAGATCACACTACTAGAGAAAGAGAAAAGATGCACTGCAAGCAAAACTCACCCTTAATGTTATTGATTTTCATCACTACACAAAGCAAAGAGCTTGTTATGATGACTGCAATACACTGAAAAAAAAATCCTGCTGTCTATAATAATTTCGTGAATTTATTTTAGGTCCTACGCGCAGCCGAACAAGCCCACCTATGGTCTGAGCTGGTATTCCTGTACGACAAGTATGAGGAATACGATAACGCAGCCCTGACTATGATGCAACACCCCACCGAGGCATGGCGCGAAGGACACTTCAAGGACATCGTCACTAAGGTAAATAAATAGCTCTGTTCATACCTATCTCTGACAGATCAGAGAATTTTTAGGGCACATTTAAACCGTCGCAGAAATCTGATGGTTTATATTCATATCATAATAATTATCAGGATGTACAGAATATGAGGAAATAAATAGATAATCTATTTGTTTTTTTTTCTGTCGTCTATTTTTGTTTATAATGTAATAAGTTTTCAGTTAATTCTGACAGCAGCAACCCAACAACAACCTTATTGTTACGAAAATAAAGATTACTGTGATTTTGACTGACTTGTCAGTAGCAGCATGGCAACAGTAACCTTATTGTAACAACAATAAACATCACTGTGATTTTGACAGTGATGGAATATCCGAGCTAAAATAACTCTAAGGACTTCAGTAGTAGTATCCTTTAAGATGTTAGTGTTGGAGAGATAGCAACATCCAACTGTTTACTAATAATATCTGTTTACCAATACATGAATGTGTTCTACAAAAATTCTTACCACAAAAATGAGTATGAATTTTAAACACACTTTTAATTTCAGATCACTCATAAAACAACTGATTTCTGTCGAAGATCAACCTATTACTCAGATCAATAATATCACTCCCGCCTTCCCACAGGTCGCAAACATGGAACTGTACTACAAAGCCATCCAGTTCTACCTCGACTTCAAGCCACTTCTCCTCAACGACCTACTCCTCGTGCTCGCGCCCCGAATGGATCACACGCGCGCCGTCACTTTCTTCACAAAGGCTGGTCACCTGCAGCTGGTGAAGGCTTACCTACGCTCCGTGCAGAGCTTGAACAACAAGGCTGTCAATGAGGCACTCAACTCCTTGCTCATTGATGAGGAGGATTATCAGGTATGGTGTTTTTTTTTGTATTTATATATTTGTAAACCTTAAATTTTTGTACATAGCAAGTAAATACCACAGAAGAAAGTATTGAACTGTATTGCCGCTGGAGTAAGCTGGATTCTGGAGAATACTTAACACGCTAAGTTTTTAGGTAGTGTTTATTTTACATCACTATAATATTGTGATCTAGCTGAACATAGTTTGCTTTAAAAGATCGTTGCGTTTATAGAAGGTGTAACAGAATAAACGTCCTGAAAGTAGTTTGTTCATAATTGACTACTGAATTGATTTCAGTAACTTTTAATGTAGGTTTTATATTTTTGATGTGTAACATCTTTCCTCTCGCTTTCCTGCAATATGTGGGAGTGATTTCGTGAAAAGGGACGGAAGTGTGTAACGGAATTCCGGGGAAGCGAGCGTGCGCTATTTGATTTGACAAATGAGCGCGTGCGGTGCTAGAGTTGGCCGTTAGATGGTATAGTGCGTTTCATCAAAGAAGTCCCTTCGCTGTAATGTTGGTAGCGCTTAAATGAGTGCTGCCAGGCTGTGAAAATTGTATTACCCAATAAATCAGTATAAATTGAAAACGAAAATTTATTTTGGTTGTTCTTTTTGTTTGGTCACCTTTCAACAAAGGTCTATAGAAAATTATACCTTACGTGTAAAGATAAGTATTCATAAAATTAAACTCTTAATATAACCATAATAATTATTTATTTGCGAAACTTCTTAATAAGCTGTAATGATTAACAACAAAATTACTTTTTAAAATAACTGTGCTCCTCCAAAGGACCTACACCCGATATAGCACTATCTCCAGGGTCACTATCGTCTGAAGTATCTCCTATAGTATATCTAGTATATCTAGTCATCTCCTACTTCTATTATAAATCGATCTATTTTGTTATCAACAGTTACTCCATTGTTGAAGTACTTATCTTCTATGGTTTCTACGTGGCTGCATTCTTTTATCCACTCTAATGGCGTGCTACTGCAAATTGCCTCTTCAGTTATTTTTACAATATTTTTTGCTTCCTGACCCACGTTTTTTTCAGCAATCCGCCTTTACAAAAGACTCCATATGAGTTCGATTGGATTCAGGTCACAATGATAAGGAGGAAGTCTTACAACTTTATGACCGTGTTCTTTTAACAATGAATCAACTTCGTAGATAGGTGGTTCTTTATGGTCTTTAATTATTTTAAAAGGTGTAATAGGCACCTACGGGGTAGCAGCGGGGACTAGGGAGCATCTAGTTCTGGCAATGGCAACCCTATTTTATGGCGGCGACGCGAAGTCTCACACATTCTAATGGAATTATTGGCGCTTTGTTACGTTTTTCACTCTCACAAAACGTTTTGACTTTCAACACCAACTCTCTTTCGCCACTTTTAAGTGTCTTCGGCGTGATTAAAACCGTAAAACAACTATTAATCTTGGAAAAACTCAACAAAGCCCACGATGCGTCTAGCGTTTGACGTTCTTGACAGTCAGGTGTGCCAATATAACGGCGAAGGGAATTCTTTCGTGAAACGCACTATAGACTATTTTCCGAGAGGTTGGTACTCAGATATTTTTTATTACGTTTATTTATTTATTTTGCCACACTGACCGCCGATTGAGCCAAAGGAAATTAAATCTTATTTTAAGGCAATAAGACTGGATTTTAAATACATAAAGTAATGAACAAACACAATGGTCAACACGGTTTTCTTAATAATAATAGTTAGCTTTAAAAAAATGCAAGTTTTGGTAATTGTATTAAGCTTTTAACTTTCTCCTCTAATTGGGGTGTATGACGTCTTGCGTTAATTATGTTCCATATTGTGTAGCAGCTAAGAGCTGTATGTAATAATTTGCTGTAGACTAATACATTTCAATTATTATTTGGAAGCAGCAAAAATAGCGTGAAATTTGCAAATATTTTCTTTAAATCGATGCTGTATTTATTTATTTCTGTATAGGATTACCAACTAAATAAATACAAAGCATTAAACCCACAATCTTTGCCATAATTGGAGATCTAGCATGTATCTCAATCAAAGGAAAGTCACACATATCCTTTAAACACACAACTAATGCTTACGTGTTTGTTGCAGGGTCTACGAACATCGATAGACGCGTTCGACAACTTCGACACGATCGCGCTCGCGCAACAGCTAGAGAAACACGAACTCACCGAGTTCAGAAGGATTGCCGCTTACCTATACAAAGGTAAGCAGTACTTGTGAATGTCTTGTCACATTTCACTTTGCAAATTATGGTCCTTGTGATCAATTTTGTTTTCTCCATAATAATTACTGGAGTTTGTCCGGGTTTGGTCCGCGTGGACTGTAGGAATTGTTCTACATTAAGACCTTTATGTTCCTCCTTTTTGTTGCGCACTTTATGCCGGCTAAAGCACTAGCAAGTGTTGAAGGGCGGGCGCTTTGGGGGAATGTCTTGGCTGATTCTCAGCCTAATTTTATTGTAAGTACACTTATGAAATGCTATTTTTTGTCACGCAGGCAACAACAGATGGAAGCAGAGTGTGGAGCTTTGCAAGAAGGACGCTCTATACGCGGACGCCATGGAGTACGCGTCTGAGTCGCGCTCCGCCGACGTCGCTGAAGAGTTGCTCAACTGGTTCCTCGAGCGAGATAACTACGAGTGCTTCTCCGCCTGCCTCTATCAGGTAAATAAATCTGTTGCTAGTGAAGGCTAACATCGTAACATGTCTTGTTAGCGTCGTTCACATAACCACCCAGGACAAGCATTGGGCTTGAAATTGACATGTTAGCTCAATAATCAATAAAATATTAAAAACGCGTTCTGGTAGCCACATTTGGCGCCGTTTCACGCGCTCATTGTGAACGGCGCCTTGGCTATTAAGATTGATGAATAAAATTTAAATTTGAATGAAATAATGCAATAACATTCGAAGAAATCATATTCCACAAACCATTTACATTTATTTATTTATGAATTGTATGTTCAAATTGAGAAGACGCTTAATTTTTTTTTTTTTTTTCAGTGTTACGACCTTCTGAAACCTGACGTCGTCATCGAACTCGCGTGGAGGCATAACATTATGGACTTCGCCATGCCCTTCCTTATTCAGGTATACCTACTGATCCATCAATATTATTTACAAGTCAACCATGTTTTTGATCTAGTGAAATACAAAAACCGTAAAAAAGATACAACTTAAAGTGAACTTCCTGCTGAAAATTACAGTTAGCTTTCAGCATATTCATAAGAAAAACAAAAATGTTTATATATAAAATTACTGTCCTCTTTGATTTTCTGGATTAAGTTGTCGTTATTTCATATTACCAGACATTGTTATGTTAACCAAAAAAAAACTATCACCTAAAATAACACTGATTTTTCGTTTCAGACCGTCCGCGAACTAACAACAAAGGTAGAGAAACTAGAAGAGGCGGACGCTAAGCGCAGCACGGAGAGCGCAGAACACGAAGCCAAGCCCCCCATGATTATGGAACCGCAGCTCATGCTCACTGCTGGTATGTCCTCTCCCGGTAAACTAACTTCTTTATATATTACCCTATTATGCACAGGCTTTGATCAATAATGCACCATAATTAAGAATATAGCGCTCCCAAATAAAGTGTAATGCCTGATATTACTATTATAGATGTAGATACCCCCGCAAAGTTATAAATTATTTATTTTATGCGCCATGGATAGTACAATGGGGTGAATCGGGACGAAACATTAAAAGGGATCTTAACATTGAAATAATGTTGTTTGCTGCCAAAATGGACTCTTGTGTTTACTGTATTATAATTAACGATTAAGTGCCCTTGTTAGCAACAAACTATATCATTTCAACGTGAAGCGTCTGATGTCATGTTTACTTTGCTTACCATATATTTTATATTGGCCAAAAAACTTTTCTTAACGCGTATCCCTCGTCCCACAGGTCCATCGATGCCGTACGCGGGCGTGGGCGCGCAGGCGTCGCCGTACGCGTACGCGGCGCAGGCGCCCTCGCCGGCGCCCTACCACGGGTACGGCATGTAGGCGCGTCGCACGCCGCGGGACTGGGATGCGATGCTAGTGGCCAGAATGTTGAGCAAATGGAGTCATAATATGACCTAAATGTGCATAGACACTCACCAGTAAGATAGAGACAGTTTTATTCAAATTTGGAATTTAATTGTTTGACGCGACGTTACAGTCCAATGACACACGGTTTGTTCCTCATACAACTCTCTTATTTGGTGATTATAAGAAGAAACGAGCGTATTATCACTTCATTTGTTTACAAGTCGTAGTCACAATCGTGTGTGTCGGCGCAGGAGGCGCGGCCCGCTCGTCCTCTCGTCTGTGACGCACCTCTATGCGCTCGCGACCGCCCCCTGCCGGCTTCGCGTAGGACTTATGAACTAGCCTAAGTTTTCTACTCACGAGTGCGGGTTATTTTTCTATACGCCGAGGCCTAAAGTTATAGTGTTTCCGTTGCGTCCCCTGTAAAAAAAAAGTATTACGACAGACGGTCGGAAGTGCATAGAGTATAAATTAATAAAAAAATTACGCGTAGTTTAGCCGTCTGGCCGATACGTCAAATAAAATATTGTTAGCCTGTACAAATTATATTAATATATTTGATTGCTAAATAGCTCTCATTACAACAAAGTGCTTTATTTTTTAATCTTGAATGAGAGTTATATAGATATCATGGAAATTGTCGCTTGCGATTAATATTAACTTGTTTAAAGCGGTCACTTAAACATTAATATGTTAACGCGATTAATAATCGAATATTAAATGTTCAGCAATCATGTACCTATTGTGTAGGGCTGTAACGAGTTGCAGGCAAGATGTCATTTATTTCTTAGGCAAGAATTTATATCATCCATTAGCTAGTTATTTATAAAGACATTTATTTCCTTTTATTTTCATTGTAGTTATCAAAGAAACGTTTGTCGTCTATGTAATGCAAATACTCTGTTAATTCGCTTAACTCGTTACATCCCTATGTGTATCTAAAATTAAAATAAAGTAATATTGTAAAATACTTGATGTACTTGAGAATAGAACTTGCTGTTGTCACTGAATATTAGAGCGACCAAGAGTAGTGTCTTATGGTGCTTACAAACGTCCCAATATCACACCCGACCGGGAAACAGTTGGCCCGACCACGTAACAACTGTACTCACCAGTCAGCCTTGCAAGTATTCGTAATAAATCGATATTTGGGTGTGGAATTAGGAATCTATATCGCCACTAGGTGCATACGACATGTAATATACGTTTATGTACATAGTGGAATACGACGGCGCCAGATTATTAAATTTATTAAAATTAATATTCAACAAATTACATTTGAAATTAGCAATTAGTGTCAAATCTTTATCATTATTTTTTTATTAGGTTGTTATTCAATAATTATGAGAATCACATTCTTTTTGTTTGCAAAAAAATTGTGGAAGATAGAATCTATGCATGTCGACTGAACAGATTTTGTTTTACCCAGCCCAACAATTCTAACATGATATTCTAACTTCAAAATATAATAATATTGTTATATGTATATAATGATTTTGATTCATATGAGCCAGTTGAAATTAACCGAAATACTAAAGAGGCCGGGTTCCGAGTTACTCTTCGGTAAATTAAATATTTTCTAGATACGTTTAGGTTTAGTTTAGGCGGAATTAGTGGTACGAAGTTATTTTGTGTAATGTTTGAACGTGAGTTTCGAGTACACGCGTGATGCTTCACTTTGCGTTGTCGTTAAGACATGATTGATGCCTTCACTAGATAGTTAAGTCATTTAGCCGGCGACAGGCACCGGCGACACATTTACATAACATTTGTAGAGATTATGTTTATGTAACTTTACGGTTGCGAGTTGCAAATAAAATATAATCATTGATGTTAAATGATTCATTCAAATCATTCCTATCATTAACAATCCACGATCGATATGGTCATGTGTCGGTAATAACATTGTTAAAGTTCGTTTACACTTTCTTTCGTAATAAAACAAATTTTATTAACTTTAAATGCAGAAAGAAAGTTCATTGTTTATTATTAGCATTGTATTTATTCATGTATGATACTGTTTCCCTGAATTTTATTATTGTAAGATTATATTATATGAATAAATGAAACTGAATTTGATTTTATTTTCCTGCCCCTATAACACACTAGCCCTAATGGGCTTCAGTTACTTAACTAAAAAATTAAGGTTTATTGAAACCATACTCTTATCATAATGACAACAGTACAGGACTGAGGAATCAAACACGACGCCAGGCATTAGGGAATACTGCCAGGGTTGCGGGAAAGTCCGAGAAGGGATTCCGTGGCCCCTGGCACAGGCAACTGAAGGAACACTGGTGGGTTTTAGTAAGAGTCTGACACGCCCGCCCGCTATGCCTGGCTATGCCCAGAGCGGGAGAAGTCATTTGACGATTCCCACCCTCAAAAAAAAGGCTATAGGGAATCGAATAATCATCCACTCATACAGAAATGTTAATTTGTCGACTAAGAGCGTTCGCCGACTTTATTCAATATGGCCCAGCGCACGCCGCTGGAGGCGCGGAGGAGAGCAATTGAAGACAAAAATTAAATATAAACCTTAACTACCTTGACATTCGGTCAATATAAGAATAAATTCTCACGCGGTGCTCGGAGCGCCCTCAAGCTACTACAAGAGCATGCGCGTGCGCGACTGCTCCAGTCGCCGCCGTGCTCTCCGCTAGGAGTAATAGTGTTCTGTGGCCGTGCTGCTCTGCGCTCCGCCGCACTACCTCACAGAACACTATTACTCCTAGCGGCACTACCCCGCGCCCGGCTGGCTGGCGGTCAGATGCCTGGAGTGTTTTAACTAGTGTGGTCGTCGTAGTATCGATCAGCACTAAATGACATGGGCGCGCTCGGAGTAGCTGCGCGCCGCCGCGCGTCTCCACTCGAGGGCTCTTGGCGCCGCCGCTCCGCGCTCGGGGCCCGCGGAATCCGCCCGCACGTTTCAAGGAAATGCGCTCCGCCGCGCCTCAAGCGGTGTGCGCTAGGCCTATTGGCCAAATATTGTAGGAGCTAAATGAAACAGTAGAGATCAAAATGTATCGCCGATTGTATGACGTCTGCGAACGAGAATCTAGGATGCAAGAGCGAACGAAGTAGAAGAAGATCCGAGGTCTAGAGCCGAACATTTTACAAAAAGTTGAATGTGTCTCAGGATCAGCAAGCGAGTTTTTTGTGTTTTATTTTTAATCTTTTTGTTTCTTATTATTTCACGTCCCCACCCCACTAGTACATGGAAATACCCCCAGAGATGCTAAGTATAACAACAATACCCCCTGAAAACACAAATTTACTAAGTTTTATATCACGGTTGTAAACCTATCTACTGCCAAGAAAAGTGCAAGCGTAAAGCGCAAACTCCTGGAGAGTCCACTAGCAATATGTATCGCGGCATGGCATATGAGCTCTGAAGTGTGGGTGGATTCGAATGTGTACCTATCAATGAGCGTTAGTGTATTTGGTAAATATAGAATAATCGGTAATTAGCCTAATTTGCGCCCCCTAGGTCCTGCTGCCCTACGGCCAGGCTTTATCTACGATGCTGGCACCCATGGATTGCGGAATCCCTGGGTAGGTATCCAGAGGCAAGTGCCCAGAGTGACTAATGGAAAAAACGGCTCTGCATTGGGACGAAAGACGTCCATAGTTCAGTGCAGTTCAATAAAATTGATGCCAGAGAGAAGGAACATCCAAGGTACCCTCTACGCTAGGAGTAATAGTATTCTGTGGATACTCCTATTATAACTGAACGCATCCACACAAAAGACCAAAAACTACAAAATTATAAACGTCACATTTCGTCATTGAATCTGACAGTCACAAATTGTGGTTGTCAAACATTGCACACACAGACATTTGACTCTCCGACTAGTATATAGTTATCTGTGCATTTGACAATTCACATGTGCGTACCTAGTATATAGTTATCTGTGGTGCGTACAACGGTACAAGTAGACGCGATTTTCTTTCACACAAATACATTTCGATCGATATTTTGTCACTAAAATGACATACAAACGAAAAAAGTACCACGTCGGTGACACCCATCTGAAGAAAAGGTGGAGAGTGAGGAATCGGAAGAAGGATCTTGACCAAATTGATGAAGATATAAAAGAAGGTACGTTTTGTTTACGAATGCGAATCCGTCACATGGTTTGTGTCAGATTTTGAGGTTAACATTTTGTGTCGAGGTGGGTCGCATAACAAACATTTAAAACCTATTGATTTTATTTCGAAGGCTTCTCCTATCGCAAAATGATACCACAATCTTCTCAAAATATGTATTGGTTTGGAAACAGCGATGGTTAAATGTCATAGAGAGACAGTGTTTTTAACCAACGTACTTATTTGTTTTCAGGAAACGCCGATAAGTTATTGAACCAAACTGTGGATTTGGACCTGCCTGGCGCAGCGCAACACTACTGTTTACATTGTGCTAGATATTTTATCAATGAGCAATCACTAAACGAACACTTTAAAACAAAAGTCCACAAGCGAAGGTTGAAGGCATTGGAATTAGAGCCATACAGCATCGAGGAGTCGGAACGCGCGGCAGGCCACGGCAACTTCAAACAGGCCAGTAAAAGAAAAATTGTCACTCAGAACACTGAAAAAACTGATGTAGATGGTGATGCAATTATAGAAGACATAAGTCCAAGTAAAAAGAAAAAAGTTAATGAAAATGATTCGTAAAGGCGTTACTAACCTAATTAAGGTAAGGGACTGTAAAATCCTGCTAACTAGACATTCTGCTCTATTCATAACTGGTGCTAAAGCAACTGAAAATTTTGTTTATATAACTCCACATATTGATTTCCCTGAAAAAATTAAACAAAAAGAAGTTTTACAAGAAGTACTTCAAAGAAGGAAAGCTGATTACGACCTGGCCAAGGTAGAAAACCTTTGGAGAGTGTATGAAGACCTCAATGGCAAGAAAGCAGAATATACTAAACAAAAAGAAGAAATATCAAGAGAACTTGGAAAGCTAATTAAAAATGAACCAGACAGTGATGCAACAAAAAAACTTAAAATGCAAAGTCATCTCATCAGAGAAAATATAAAGAAATTAAAAGTTCCTCTATGGTCAGCAGAAGAAGCTGCTATGGTGGAAGCCTTAAAACTACCAAACAGTTTACATTCTCGCACACCAGACAGAAAAAATGAAATTCTATACACACATCTTTCACAGCCTAATAGAAATAAAAACCATCTTTCCATAGGCAGAAAAATGAACATCATTGACTTCAAAGGCAATGAAAATTACTACTTGATTGGTAAAGGGGCAATGTTTGAACTTGGGGCAAAATTTTACTTCAGCAAGATATTGAAAGATAAAAAGTTTGTGCAGTTCTCAAACCCAGATTTTGTCAAAAGTTTAATTATCGAAGGCAGTGGAAAAGATCACACTAATCCTGATACAAGCTTTATATTACATCATACAGATGATTCTAAAGTCAATATTGACAGCCGCTTGCACCTCACGGGTGGAGGCTCTCTATGCTCCTTCCTTGCGTACCATGCTAAGAATGTGTTGTATGCTAAAGTCTTGCCTCTGAAGTACTTCACCATGGGCAGACAGTATGTACCAGCGTCATCAGAAGAACACAGTCTCTTCCATGCCAGCCAATCGTCTGTTGTAGAAATCTTTGGAGCTACAAAAACTGAGGCAGACCAAAATGAATTTCTTGAAGAACTGACGGAGACCTTGAAACTTGCATACAGTAAACTCGGATACCACTTTCGTTTGAGTTTAATTTCTGCTGATAAGTTATCTATGTGGGAGTCTCTGAGGCTCTCTGTTGAGATGTATTCAACATCCTTGCAAGATTATGTAGAAGTGGCCAATGTGTCTTTGAGCGAAGACTTCATCAGTAAAAGGTTGATGTTTACATATGTTGAAAATAAAGAGCATAAATTCCCTCTTCTTGTTTCAGGGACAATGTTGAATGTACCAAAGTTTTTAGCTTGTGCTTTGGAGCAAGATGCTCCTTTTACTGTGCCTGACTTTGTTAAACTTGAAAGATATTTATATACTGATACACCACCAAGAATTCCGTCAAAATGGGAGAAACCATCCTTATTTTGAGCCATGCTTCTAGCTGGTACCAACTCTTTGTTTTTCCATCTTTGATAGTGTTTGTGTTGTACATTTGTACATTTTTTTACTGCGTAGTTACAGTGAAATATTATTATAAATAAAAACTTCAACTTTATTCAACATTCTGTTATTTTATTTTTCTGTTAATCTCAAATCCATTGATATTAAACCCAAATCATTCTCAAATACATCTCCCATTTTGTCATTTCATTCTTTTTTCACTTCATTTCCATATCAAATTCAAATTCAGTTCTGGTCCATTTAGGCGTCAGAGGATGGATCGGGGTCTCCTGTGTGATCTCGATTATCTTCATATGTCCAGATTTGGTTACCAGCACTATGGTATGGGTTCTGGAAGAATAATTAAGTATTATATAGGTAAGTATTTAAATAAAAAATCTGTGGATTTTATACAGGTTGGCGATTTTCTCACCTTCATCCGTCAGAAACTTGTTTAGAATGACTTGTAGAATCACCCCATTGAATGATGCAGGTGAATAAATCGCCACCTGTATACAGCAATCCACATGACTTATTAATAGAATATTAAATTTTTCAAACCAACCTGAAAACGGCTATCCCACAACTACACGGCCGGATAACGGATATAAATTACCTACGAAAATTTCATAAAAAACATTTTTTTTAAAGAATATAGCAAAGCGCGCATTACAGTCTCGCATCGGGCCACAGCTCAGCGCATGTCAGTATGAAAGAAGTGCGATGCGGCGCGCCTGTGCAAACCTACTGTGCGACAAAAATTTACAAAATAATCACGTTCTTCTCTTATCTTTCTGCGTAAGTTTACATGCATGGGTCATGCTGAATTATCTGAATATTTCTGAACAACATACCTAGTTCCGTAGTTTCCTTCCGGAATGCACACGAATATAGAGCTCAACTCCTTAAACAAATTCGGACGCTTAGTTTCCAACTGGAGATCCGGAAGGTGTCTGAAAAAATGTCCTTACGTTATTTACCTACCTACAGCCTGAATTCATTAATACGAGTATGGATCAGTGTGTAAAGTATAGAACTTTAAGATGTAGGGAAGCGAACATACCTCTCATCCGATTTCAGCAATTCAATCAATTTATCAAGAAGCTCCTCTTGCATGCAAACTTTATTGAATGTGCTAAGGATTTGCATCAGTTGATTTTTGCCAGCATCTACTTTCTTGAGCGGTTTCTCTGGCAGACTGTTTCCGAACCCGACATAGGCTTCCTTGTGGGTAGTCAGTACGTCATTCGCGTTGCTGTATGATGATATTGTTGGGTCGGCGCTCCTGGAACAACCATTATGTTTTTGAGAAGTCATCAGAAAGGTTTCCTCCCTACTATGTTGAGTACAGCTTGCAATCTAACTGGATCATAATAAGATCCAATTTCTGGGAAAAACAGATTGGGTGGTGGTTGTTTTGCCAGGCTGTTGCTTTCAACCCGCCCATCATTTCCGTCCTACACAAAAAGCAGTCTGTGATCACTGATCACGATCAGAGAAAATGTTAACAACGAGCCTCACTGCACAGTGGCGGACTAAACACGTCCGAGGCCCCGGGGCGGCAAAAGTAGATGAAGCCAACGGTCTTCACAGAAACTGATGTATTTGTTGTAAAAGTTTCATAAGCCTCTATAAGCTGACATAACAATCACGTATTTACAAATAATGTGTGGACGAGAACAGAGTAGGTACATATAATAAGTGCAAAATACCGGACATAAAAAGTTGGGAAAAAGTAGATTATGCACTAAAGTAGGTAGAAACGTAAATTACTGATGATGTAATCAATATTTTGAAATTCCATGGAGTTTCTTGCCCGTTCTTCTCCATAGGGACCTACTACGTTTTGGAATGGGCAACTAGCTTAATTTTTCTGACTGACCGACTCCTTGACGATTCAAAAGTGCCTGTAAATGGTTTAGTTGAAATAAAGCTTTTGAGTTTGAGTTCATATTCAATACTAACCAAACAAAAAATCACACATTTTTTTTTGAGGGTGGGAAATCATCAAATAACTTCTCCCGCTCTGGGTAGAGCAGGAGGGCGTGTCAGACTCTTACTGAATAAAACCTACCCGTGTTCATTCAGTTGCCTGTGCCAGGGGCCCCGGTATCCCTCTCGGACTTTGCCGCAACCCTAGCAGGCATCGGCCCTAGCGGACCCCGTCATTGGTGCTGACATCTCTTTGAGGCGCGCGTGGAACACAACGCGCCGTCGACCCGGGCTGGTCCTTATCGAACGGCGAGCTGCCCGTTGCTCGCCGTTCGCAAGCCCACTACGCCTACGGTCGCGGTGGCCGGGAATCGGCCTGCGATTCCCGACGCTCAGGGCGTCTCCTGCGGAGCTAGGGGCGTGAGGCCGCGAATTTTGCTTCTCCCTCACGCGTTCCACCTCCTCCTTCGCGAACATTACTGCTTCGCAGAAGGAGGTGACGGCTTCCCAAGCCCTCTCGCTCTGTACCATGGCCTGGACCAGGGCCGGACGCGAGAGATCGCCACCGCCAATCGCCTCCACGCGGACACGGCGGTGCTCCGCCCAAGCCGGGCAGACGCTCCATCGTATGCTCCACTGTGTCCTCCGGGCGATCCACACAATGGTGACACCCGGGCGTTTCCTCCCGCCTTATCCGGAACAGGAACCTCCCGAAACAACCGTGTCCGGTAAGGACCTAAGTCAGGCTGAAGGTGAGGACGCCGTGACGCCTCTCTAGCCACTCCTCAAAGAGGGGGCTTATCGCCGCAATTGTGGCGTGCCCTCCCATCGCACTCTCCATGCCGCCCTGAGATCCCGCCGGAGCTCTATCCGCTGTACCGTGATTTCTCGCGGCAGCGGAGCTACGTCCCGGCGTTTCGCCTCTTCGCGCCACTCCCAGATGTGCGCGAGGACTTTTGCCTCCAGATCCCATGGCGGTAATCCGGCAAGGAGGCTCGCCGCCTCACCGAAAACCGTACGGTACCCCCGGACCAGCCGGGTGGCCATGACCCTTTGGGGCGCGTTCAACCGGCGGGCTGGCCGCCGCCTCAAGGAACGCGCCCACACCGGTGCCCCGTAAGAGTCATCACACCTCACGTTAAAACATTCCTCCTAAAACAGAACATTAGTTTGTGATGGGAAGCGCAATTTTAGTCTAGGCAGACTCTACCTTTTTTTTTTTTTGTCGCTGAGAAATGCTTTATGCATCCCCGCTCGTGGGGGACGAGACGGGGTATGTGGGACTCCTGTCGAAATCCGCAACCGACAGTATACCCACTAAAACTCAGCGGTGTTCCCACAACGCCGTGATGGGAGGGCTATGGGAAATCGGCTCAGCCTGTACTTCCACAGCCCTCCCGGCGTATGCCCGCCTAGTTGGCGGGCCCCGCATGCCCCCCATTTAACTGGGGGGCTACGGGAATGGCCGGGAACACCCGGCCACTCCCGTCCGACACTGGTGGAGGCCCGTGCAATACAGGCAAAGGGCGCCCCCGCACCCACCGTCTGCTGGCCTCCACCCGGGAGGAGCCGGAGGTAACCACCAGACCGGCGTCTTCCTCTACCCCCCCCCCCCTCTCCGGAGAGGCGCCGCGCGAGAGAATCATCCCCCCTGCCTCCCTCCGGGATAGGACCGCCTAAACCACAGCGGCGGCCCTGCCCAGTCTACGCCCACTCACCTCCCTCTGTAAGCAGAGGAGGAGTGGACGTATCTGCCCTCTGTAGCCCGGTTCCCTTCACCGACCATCAAGCATGATCGGTGATTGGAACCGTGACCTTTCCCCGCTTGTTGAAGATTAGCCGCCAGCCCCAATTGTCCCCCAAAACCGCACTGGGAGAAATTGGAGCCGACGTTGCCCAGGGTGCGCCACGAGGAGGCTCTTCAACATGCACCCCAGGCAGACTCTACCTACTGCAGCGTGACCTCTGTGGTTACAACCTACTTTTCTAATTAACTAGCTGACCCCGCGAACTTCGTACCGCCTAACATTTTTTTTTTTAATTTTTCTCTCCGTATGAACCATCCTCGTATTTCAAGGCATATTCTAAAAAAAGAATTAGCAAAATCGGTCCATCCGTTCTTGAGTTATAAAATTACAACGAAAAGTGGCATTGATTTTTATAGATATGGTTAAGTCTGGTCCTCAATCATTTTAATCAGATTTTTTTAAATTTTGATGTTGGACAAGCAAAACGATTTTTTCAGTAGGTATTAATGGAGTCCTAGTGCGGACCTTAATTCCTTATCAAATTGCTTAATATTGTATGCGATTTTTAATAATAACAAATTAGGTACCTACACGTGTTTAAGTGACGATTTTTCCTTTTTTATTTCCTTACACTATCTAAGGTCTAGTTTGAATATTACGGGCTTGCTTTCATACTCCAATTGCAAACTGCTTCTTACTTACTGAACCTATTAGATATAGTTTGGCTTTTTTGGGGATTTTAATAAAAAGGACTGCTCGAGATTTGGAGCCACGAGCAGAGGCCCAGAGCGGGCCGCCCGCGCCCCTGGCCTTAGTCCGCCACTGTCATCACAAAAAAAGGAAATTTACGTACCGGAATTCTACTGATACGAAAACAAAATCATTGCAGTCCATTGCATAATTTCTTTTTTCTTCAATATACATTTCAACTGGTTTTTCGCTCTTCACGTAGTCTGCTACTATGCTTCCTCTGCCTGAAAAAGATTGTACCTAAGTACTTACCTATAGATACCATTAGTTTTTCTAACACAAACCCGGACCAGAACTCCTCACACAGTTTGCTAATGTTGGTCATTGGCCAAATACAGACCGAAGGGACATTTTAAGCTTAGATTACAATTATTCGAGTAGATAGTACCTAACTTTTTCGTATGCACGAGAATTGACACATTGACACAAAACTCGAAATAATAAAGTACAAATTAGTAGGCAATTAATGACAATCCTACTTCTTTCGTATTGACATACGAACTATTTAAAAACAGAATAACCCGTGGAAAAAATATGATATACAGTGTGAGTCTTTATAATGTGCACATATCGAAATGAGGGATCTATGCTTAATTTTATCGACGGAAAAAATATTTAATAAAAATCTAAATAATAATAATATTAAAAAAAGGCTATCTTCCTGCTAAACAATAGTGCGCCGGGCCTTTCTTTAACAGTCGATAAGAAATGATGAGATTCGAGTTAAAAAATCATGCAATTTTTACCATTATGTGGCTAATACGATGAAAAATAACGTAAGGTAATAAAAACGGTAGGTAATGGGGCGTCTAATTGAGAAATTTTACGATTATTGTTAAAATTTATGAAAAAAAAACAGATTTATGCTAATAAAACATGTCTTAGGAACCAAAAGCCTAATTAATTTTATAGCAAAAGTGACCGAGGCGAGTGAGTACACGGCCTATGGTGTGTCACCCCCTCCACTGACAGCGTCATCGCAGCAACGTAATGTCCCCGCCCTCTCAGCTGTATAATCCTCTAAGACATGTTTATTTTCAATTGAGGGTAGTATTTTCCACAATTTTCCTTTTATTATGAGGACTCCTAATTACTTTCAACCATTACGGAGTTTGTTTCATCGCGACAGAAAGTTACACGGTTTGTTTACACTGGGGTCAGAGAAGCAAATATTTTTTTTTTTAATTCCATAAAAATATAAAAACATTTTAAATTTTTTAAAATATTTTTTCCGTCGATAAAATTAAGCATACATTCCCTCATTTCGATATCTGCACATTATAAACTGTAAACACCTGTATAGAACAGTAAATGGGAGCGGACTTGACTACCCAGGGTGCGTCGAACGTTAATTAACTTGAGTAATGCTAATGAGTATCTTACCCGTAGATAGGTATAGGGTATTCGTAGAAAACATCTTCCCGCAGAAAATAAAATAAGAACGTGTAGTTGTTCTATCTCACGTAGGCGAGTGAAGTGAGCACCTAATACTTGTAGTTGTGATGTGTATAGCCACGCGCTCTTGTGTGCGTAACTGCAGGTAACGTTAGCAAGTTCATCGTTATTGAACAAAATAATATAAGTATGCACTGTGAAAAAGTTTTCTGCGTTTACTTTCCGTTTTGATGGTACGCGATGCAGCTGCGGTTAGAAACCCATCGGCAATGTGTTTCTGCCCGGCAGAAAAAAAAAAAATACAAATCGGGCATTTTGGGCATATTTTTTTTTTTGCCCGGGAATGTGCTATCGCAGTGCATAACAATATGGGGCGTTGTTAAACGTGATTTAATGTAGTTCTTCATGTAAAATAGTAGGTACTTATTAAAGAAATAAAAGAGGGTATGTCTATCTATACGGATATGGAATACTTGTTCATGCGAACATCGGGATACAAGAATGAACACCATAATTTTTATATCAAAAATAGTAAAATATGTGCTAATTTATTTAAATTATTTTTTTATTAGGGACAACAAAACAGCGACAGCGCCCATTGTATATTAAGTAGTGTTCAGTTTAATTTTTGTTGTTATGTTTTTTGTGGTGGACAATAAAGAATATGTAAATAAATAAATAAATAACAAACAGCGGTATATTAAATATTACACATGATTGGAGTACTAAACTAATATAATTAACAAATACACTACTCACGACGTTACCCACAAATTACCATATAAAATAATTAGCATAGGTAATGTTAATAATAACAAAACAATAATAAGGGCAAACTTAAAGATACTCATAACTAAGTTAACATTAAAATTTTGTTGTACGGTTTGTTATTAAAATGTATCTAATATAAAATGTATCTAATTTTTACAAAGTGAAAAAAAATCTAATAATATCTGCATCTTAATACTAAGGACAAATTTAAGGTTTGGAATCAGATAAAATCGGCATGTAAAAAACAAGTGAAAAAGGAAAAAAAAAGAAACAAAGAAGTACGAACTAAAGCTACATAAATAGGTGAGGTCTAGGAATCAAAATTAAGTAACAACAAAACTTATGGCTGTTCCTTTAAAGTGGAAATAACTTGATTTTTGAAACTACGAGGGGGCGTTTTTAAGTTCGCGGAATGGAGGGTGAGAAGTGAAAATAAAAATACTAAATTATTTTTATTTTTCAATATATTCACCTGCTACCCTTATACATTTTTCAGATCTTTCAATTAGCTTATGTATACCTTCATAAAAAATGCTTTGTCTTTGTCCGAAAAATAAGCTGAAACCGCGTCCTTCACTTCTTCATCAGTTGAAAATTTCTTCCCACTAACTTCTTTTTTCAGTTTTGTGAAGAGGTAATAATCACTGGGAGCCAGGTCTGGGCTGTAGGGTGGATGGTCTAAAATATCGAAGCCCACCTTATGCAGGGCAGCCAACGCAACACGGCTCTTGTGAACAGGCGCGTTGTCGTGAAGAAGAAGGACACCTTTGGTCAATTTACCCCTCCTTTTTTCTTTAATGCTTTCTTTCAACCTCTCGAGGATAGAAGCATAGTATTCTCCGGTTATAGAAACGCCTTTATCTTTATAATTGGTCAACAGGATCCCTTCTGAATCTCAAAACACTGTTGCCATGATTTTTCCAGCCGATTGTGACATTATAAACTTCTTGGGTGGTGGTGTGCCTTTTTTGTGCCACTGCATAGTCTTGTTTCGACTCAGGTTCATAATGATGAACCCAAGTTTCATCTCCAGTAACAATTCGACTTAATAGTCCATCCTTATCTTCGTTACAGAGGTCCAAAAACGTGCGAAAACACTCCACGCGGTGTTGTTTTTGAGGCGGCGTGAGCATTCTTGGCACCCATCTTGCACTGACCTTTGTCATGCCAAGATGATCGTGTAGAATTTTGAAAATTGTCGTATCCGATACTCCAACCATTTCTGCAAGCTGTTTCTTCTTTAGTCTGGCATCTTCCAATATTATTTTTTCCACTTTTTTAATGATTTCCGGAGTAGTCACCTCGATCGACCGTCCGGGCCGTGGGTCGTCTTCAAGAGAGGTCCTGCCTTGTTTAAAGAGACTGTGCCACTTGTAAACCATGGTTTTACCCGGGCAAGAGTCCCCGTAAACGGATTCCATCTCTTTCAGTATATTTTGAACTGACTTTCCTTGCTTGGTAAGGAACTTTATTACGGCACGGTACTCGATTTTTTCTATAATTCACACTTTCTTCCCAATTGAGTTGTTTGCTTGACGATAGTTCAAAGACTAATGATCCAATTAAGATAAAACCTGGTATTTATACTAATATTGAGTGGCTGAAGTTGTGGCCATCCCGATAATGACCTATTGTTATCCCCTCCCCCCCATTCCGCGAACTTAAAAACGCCCCCTCATATTTTTGTTCAGAAATATAATATCAATTGATCCAAACTTTTTATTATAAGTGTCGACCAATCGGTGCAGCGGTGAGCGCGCGCCTGAGTTGGTATGACAGAAATGAGTGGCAAACAAATACCGTGAACGTACTTCTCTACTCTGTACTGTGCGAGGGATCAGGTAGCACCAACTTCTCAATAGATCAGAACAATCAAACTTGTTGCGGCATATACTGAACAGGGTCATAATTTCTAGGATCTAGACTCTAGATTGTAGGGTCATGATATTATATTTTTCGAGCAATTATTGGTAGGAAATCCTTTTACGAAAGCATCTATAGTGCACAGAACGAAGGTATTTACTTTGGACTAACTCCAATATTTCTATATATTTTTTGGAAAAATGATTCCAAATAGGGACTGCGTACTCTAATTGAGGTCGGATTATCGACTTGTATAAATGCAAATAAGTGGAAGGGCGGTGGAATTCTCTAGATGCGCGCATTACAAAGCCAAACATTTGATAAGCTTTATTGACTATATTATGCACATGCGCATCGAGATGGAGCTTGGAGTCTAAGTAAACACCAATATCGCGGAGACAAGTAACATTATTTAGGACAGTATAGCCAAAACAATAACTAAACTTGATAACTGATTTCGTTTTGGTAAACGTAATACTATGGCATTTAGAATAACTAAGCTGAAGTTTGTTAGAAGAGCAGTATTCTAAGAAACGATCAAGGTCCCTCTGTAAATCTATGCAGTCTGAATGATTGGTGATAGAAGAATTGGTGCATAGAAGAGAAATTTCGAAGATTGAAAACAATTTTTAACGTCGTTAATAAATAAAATGAATAATAATGGACCTAGAATGGATCCTTGCGGGACTCCAGATGTGACTTTAATGTGGCTAGATTCATAGCCGTTTATCACCACTTTTTGAGTCCTATCAGTGACGTAAGAAACAAACCATCGAAGCAGATTTCCTCTGATGCCGTTAAATGCAATTTTATCTAGTAGTAACTTGTGATCCACTTTGTCGAAAGCTTTTTGAAAATCAGTATATACCGCATCAATTTGCTGTCTATTATCGAGGCTTTCAAATAACTGCGATGTAAAAATTAGGAGGTTACTCACGCAGGACCTATCCTTTACAAACCCATGTTGTTCTTTTAATATCACGTGGCGTAGGACGGGGTAAATCTCGTTGTGAACGAGTTTTTCAAAAAGTTTAGAGAGCGCCGACAGCAAAGATATTGGGCGATATGTAGACATCATTTTTAGAGCCGCTTTTGTGGGCCGGAACAATGTTAGCTCGTTTCCAGATCTCTGGGAATACGCCATTAGTAATGCATTTATTAAATAGTAAGGATAGAGGAAAGCACAGTGTGTCGCAGGTGTTTCTTAAGAAGATAGAGGGAATACCGTCAGGGCCCGGCCTCTTAGATGCATCTAAAGACTTAAGTTCACTTTGTATCTTGTCCATGGAAAAGTGTAAATTGCAAAGGTTAATATCATTATCGGGAGTAGGGGACGGTGGTTCCCATGAATTATGATCGAACGTAGAGGGTCATAATATACCGAATGGAAAAATGTGGAGAATAAATTACAAGTAGCAGTTGGATCATTGGAATACTGTTGTTGGTAATAGACTGTGGAGGGGATACTGATACTGGGTTTACGATTGGAGACATACGACCAAAATGCCTTAATATTGACAGCCACGCTATCTTCCACCGTATTCATATATTATTTAGAGCATATGTCCACGTCCTTTTTAAATTTCGCTCTATAAATGGAAAATACTTCATAGTCGCTAATATTTCCGTATTTTTTCCACTTCGTCCATGCTTGTGATTTGTTTCTGTATGTACGCAAAAGTGATTTAGTGAACCAATTCGGAAAATTACAGCTTTTGGGTTTGTGCGTGGGAGTGTGTAGCTTAATGATGTCATAGGTCTTTTCGTAGGAAATTGAAACTGCTTCCTCAGGAGGTAGTTCTTCTAGAAGGCTAAGCCAATCAACGGCTTCAATTTCGGAATTAATCTCAGCATAGTTACATTTATAATAATTAAGTGGAATTCGGTTTATATGTTTTGATATACATGAAAGTTTTCTAAATGGTATTAATGCATAGAAGACTGGATGGTGGGAATCAATGGGCAAAAGCGAAACATTAGGAGTATGAGTCACTACATGTGTGTTACAGAAGAATAAGTCCAGGATGCGCCCGTTGACGTTAGTAATACTGTTTAAATATTGGTTCATATCCAATAGAGAGCAAAATTCAATAGATGACGACTAACATTGGAATAAGCGCCGCTCGCGGCACACGCCATATGACTTTTAGAACTAATCCAATTAAGCTCAGGTAAAATCACCGGCAAAAACAACGTATTCTATGGAGGGATCATCAATACAAATAGCATCATCAAATAGCCAGTGAATCAATAAAGTTAACATAAATATCCTCTGCTGTAGTAGGGGGTATATAAGTGGTGCAAAGTAGTAAATATTTATTATCATGAAAGGGTATTTTAATTATTTTATGTTCAGGTAAAATTAATGGAGGAGACAGTGTGACACATGACGAATTAAGGGCCTTGGAGATCGCTATTAGGACGCCTCCTCCATCTTTCTTATTAGAGACGGAAAGATTACGGTCGCATCTGTATACTGAATAGCGGCTATCAATAAATTCATTTTCAGAAATATCCGGCGTCAACTATTTTTCGGTTAAGATAATTATATCGTAAGAGTGAGACAATATGTTAATATACAGTGCATTCAGTTTGGTCCTGATCCCTCGGCAGTTAGGCTAAGTTACATAAAATAAAACAATATGGACTAACCAAATAATAAAAAAAATACTATTGGCATTAATAGGAACAGCACTGTGAAAATTTTAATAATCAACATCATAATAATTTATAGACACACTTTTTTTTTTTTTTTTTGACGGTGGGAAATCATCATATAATTTCTCCCGCTCTAGGCAGAGCAGGAGGGCGTGTCAGACTCTTACTGACTAAAACCGACCCGTGTTCCTCCAGTTGCCTGTGCCAGGGGCTACGGTATCCCTCTCGGACTTCCCCGCAACCCTAGCAGGCATCGTCGGTCCTAGCGGACCCCGTGATTGGTGCTGACATCTCTTTGAGGCGCGCGTGGAACACAACGCGCCGTCGACCCGGGCCTGGTCCTTATCGAACGGCGAGCTGCCCATTGCTCGCCGTTCGCAAGCCCACGCCTACGGTGGCCGGGAATCGGCCTGCGATTCCCGACGCCAAGGGCGTCTCCTGCGGCGGCTAGGGGCGTGAGGGCGCGAATTTTGCCTCTCCCTCACGCGTTCCGCCTCTTCTTTCGCGAACATTACGGCTTCGCAGAAGGAGGTGACGGCTTCCCAGGCCCTCTCGCTCCGTACCATGGCCTGGACCAGGGCCGGACGCGAGAGATCGCCACCGCCAATCGCCTCCACGAGGACACGGCGGTGCTCCGCCCAAGCCGGGCAGACCTCCACCGTATGCTCCACCGTGTCCTCCGGGCGATCCACACAATGGTGACACCCGGGCGTTTCTATCTAGCCACTCCTCAAAGTGGGGACTTATCGCCGCAATTGTGGCGTGCCCAGCGCTGGGTTGCGACAATCGCACTCTCCATGCCGCCCTCGGAGCTCTGTCCGCTGTACCGTGATTTCTCGCGGCAACGGAGCTACGCCCCGGCGTTTCGCCTCCTCGCGCCACTCCCAAATGTGCGCGAGGACTTTTGCCTCCAGATCCCATGGTGGTAATCCCGCAAGGAGGCTCGCTGCCTCACCGGAGACCGTACGGTATCCCCGGACTAGCCGGGTGGCTATGACCCTTTGGGGCGCGTTCAACCGGCGGGCTGGCCGCTGCCTCAAGGAACGCGCCCACACCGGTGCCCCGTAAAGGGCCATGGACCGCACGACCCCCGCGTAGAGCCTCCGGCAGGAGGCGTTTGGCCCCCGTAGATTGGGTAGGAGCCGCTTCAAGGCAGCCCCGGCCCTTTCCAGTCTGGGAGCCAAACGTCGGAAATGCTCCACGAAGACACACTAAACAACCATTGGATGACATCGGAAGGGTAGGTTTATTGTATTGTAGGGCCAATTACCGAGAATATAGTTTGTTTGTCGTGAAGTTAAAGCTACTGTTACTGGTTCCATATCTTCCCATAACTACCACTGGTTCCTATCTCGATAAGTGAAGATTCCGTATCCTTCCGCGTGTGACCTTCCATGGCAGCATCTTGGCACATAATATCGTCATCTTTGTCGTCATTTGTGATATGTATGTAATATGGTTCTTTAAAACATATTTTCAATAAAATGAAATTTAATTCGTAAATTCATACTTAAAACAACAAACCACAACCGCGTGCGCATCCCTCGCGCCGCCGCCGCACTCTTCACATGATGCAAATATTTTTACGCCGCCGCACCGGGTAATTCTTAACATTCATGGATGGTTTTGTATAGCATAAATTTACATAGAATGTGCAAATTGATAAAAATACACATTTGAACAATTAACCATAACCAACTCAACAAGTTAGGCCAGCTTCCGAAGCTAACATCAATTTCGTAAATTAAAATTGGAACAAAAAATATATGCCCAGATAAATGCCCAAGGACAGAAATGTATGGGCACTTATAAGTAATTTTCCCAATTTGCCAAAAAATCCCGGGCATTTGCTCATCTCAGCGCGGTACAGCGGTATCCATAGACTACTATTATAATACTAGCGGTATCGGTTAAACTATAGAACTTATCAGCAGCTCGGGCGATACTGACCCACAGAACATAACCCTGACGGGGTAGGTACTGCACAGAGCACCTTATAATACTGGTACTGACCGCTCGGGCGCTCGCACCGCGCTTACACACACTAAAGAATAAATTATGACAGTTTGACATATTTTCTATACAAAAGCAGCTGTCAAACAGAAATATTTACTCTTCAGGTATGAGGTATCTGACTATTGAAAAATCAGCCCCTAAAGTAACATAGAAAGAAGTTACTTAGTGATTTCATGTAATCTCATAACTTTTATTCGAACCTCAAAATGATCGTACGTTCAACGTAATTTAGGCTATCCTACATCGTATGATAGGCCAAATTATCGTACTCCCCCATAATTATCGTACGGGTTTGCTACACTGGCACGTAAAAACAATGTGCATGTGCATCTACACATACACAACTAAGACCAATCCCCCTTCGTGAGATAGAACAACGCAGATCGTCATCTGTTAATCAAAACTTTCGAAAAGTTTTTTGGAATGCATACCTTTTGTTTTGTCTTTTGTTTTGTTTGTTATTACAAAATAGGCAAGTACCTACTTCAATGGTTGTAATAGCTCTATACTAGATCTCATTATCGTGTGTTTGTATTTCCGAAGATAGACGATGCTTTCCGACCGCATGCTTTATTTTCTTGGGATAGGTACTGTAATAGTGAAACTTACTCTTGGCTGCAGGATTGTTGGTTCCTGCCAAGTTCAACAGAACTCCAAGTTTCTTACGAGTGGGCGCCACGGCCAACCAAGTACCTCTTTCAGTGACATTTAAGTCACGACCTACGAACAGAAGCGTTTCTTTTAAAATTTTGTTATGATAACACCTATAACATTCCCGAGCATAAATAATAATAATAATGTTCGTAACACCATAAAATATCTATTAATAAGTACTTTAGTGCCCATATCTACACATGAGCAGCACGCGTCAACGGCGGAGTCAACTGCAGCTGCCGGTCGATTCTGTAACAATCTCACCGTGATAACTTAGGTGAAGTGAGCTATCATTCCACCTAATGGGGATTTGGGATAATAGGGATCATCACCATAATAGGAATCACCTAATAGGGATTGACACTATCGACAACTCACTTCAAGCTCACTTCACCTAAGTTTTCACGGTGAGATGGTTACAGAATCGCATTGCAGTTCATGCGTGCCGCTCGTGATTATGAGCACTTAGGAGAAAATTGCTTATGAATTTCCCGTACGTAGGTAGGATATTTATGCTTTTGACTGTGTAATATTAAACATTATGGAACTCTACGCCCGTGCGAACGAGGGCGAAGAGTGACAAAAAATACTTATACACAGTTGAATTTATGAGCCATATTTTCGGCCTGGTAGTGCATGTTTATGTATGATCGAATCATCGAACACCGTCATCGTGGTTTGTTGACTGAAACAGTTAGATAAGTGGGCATAATATCAGCAATATGATCTTAATTATATTTACCTACATGATACCTACTCGTGAGATGAAATGGACGAGACGTTTTTGTGTCAAGATGATGATTATGATTGTATTATAAAAAAGCGCAAAACCTCCGTAAACGTGACAATCTTCCTTCCATGGGCCCATGTTTTGTGTTTCTCGGGTATAGTATTCATCCCTGTTAGATACCAGAACTAAACTGTAGTCGCTCTTAGTATCATGGGCGCCATTGAACATAAATAGAAGGCACATTTTTTGTACCTACAAAAAAAAAAAACGAAAAAATAAAAAGCGCATAACACAAGGAATATAAAAGAATTTGGTATGTTTTATCACAGTTGTAGTCGAACTGCTAATGCATATACCAATAGTAAGTGGTGCAACTGTCAATGCATGTACCGATAGTTAGTGGTCCAACTGGCAATGCATGTACCGATAGTTAGTGGTGCAACTGGCAATGCATGTACCGATAGTTAGTGGTGCAACTGGCAATGCATGTACCGATAGTTAGTGGTGCAACTGGCAATGCATGTACCGATAGTTAGTGGTGCAACTGGCAATGCATGTACCGATAGTTAGTGGTGCAACTGGCAATGCATATACCGATAGTTAGTGGTGCAACTGGCAATGCATGTACCGATAGTTAGTGGTGCAACTGGCAATGCATGTACCGATAGTTAGTGGTGCAACTGGCAATGCATGTACCGATAGTTAGTGGTGCAACTGGCAATGCATGTACCGATAGTTAGTGGTGCAACTGGCAATGCATGTACCGATAGTTAGTGGTGCAACTGGCAATGCATGTACCGATAGTTAGTGGTGTAACTGGCAATGCATGTACCAATAGTAACTGGTGCAACTGGCAATGCATGTACCGATAGTTAGTGGTGCAACTGGCAATGCATGTACCGATAGTTAGTGGTCCAACTGGCAATGCATATACCAATAGTAACTGGTGCAACTGGCAATGCATGTACCGATAGTTAGTGGTGCAACTGGCAATGCATGTACCAATAGTTAGTGGTGCAACTGGCAATGCATGTACCAATAGTTAGTGGTCCAACTGGCAATGCATATACCAATAGTAACTGGTGCAACTGGCAATGCATGTACCGATAGTTAGTGGTGCAACTGGCAATGCATGTACCAATAGTTAGTGGTCCAACTGGCAATGCATGTACCAATAGTAACTGGTGCAACTGGCAATGCATGTACCGATAGTTAGTGGTGCAACTGGCAATGCATGTACCAATAGTTAGTGGTCCAACTGGCAATGCATATACCAATAGTAACTGGTGCAACTGGCAATGCATGTACCGATAGTTAGTGGTGCAACTGGCAATGCATGTACCAATAGTTAGTGGTGCAACTGGCAATGCATGTACCAATAGTTAGTGGTCCAACTGGCAATGCATATACCAATAGTAACTGGTGCAACTGGCAATGCATGTACCGATAGTTAGTGGTGCAACTGGCAATGCATGTACCAATAGTTAGTGGTCCAACTGGCAATGCATATACCAATAGTAACTGGTGCAACTGGCAATGCATGTACCGATAGTTAGTGGTGCAACTGGCAATGCATGTACCAATAGTTAGTGGTCCAACTGGCAATGCATATACCAATAGTAACTGGTGCAACTGGCAATGCATGTACCGATAGTTAGTGGTGCAACTGGCAATGCATGTACCAATAGTTAGTGGTGCAACTGGCAATGCATATACCAATAGTAACTGGTGCAACTGGCAATGCATGTACCGATAGTTAGTGGTGCAACTGGCAATGCATGTACCAATAGTAACTGGTGCAACTGGCAATGCATGTACCGATAGTTAGTGGTGCAACTGGCAATGCATGTACCGATAGTTAGTGGTCCAACTGGCAATGCATATACCAATAGTAACTGGTGCAACTGGCAATGCATGTACCGATAGTTAGTGGTGCAACTGGCAATGCATGTACCAATAGTTAGTGGTGCAACTGGCAATGCATGTACCAATAGTTAGTGGTCTAACTGGCAATGCATGTACCAATAGTAACTGGTGCAACTGGCAATGCATGTACCGATAGTTAGTGGTGCAACTGGCAATGCATGTACCAATAGTTAGTGGTCCAACTGGCAATGCATATACCAATAGTAACTGGTGAAACTGGCAATGCATGTACCGATAGTTAGTGGTGCAACTGGCAATGCATGTACCAATAGTTAGTGGTGCAACTGGCAATGCATGTACCAATAGTTAGTGGTCCAACTGGCAATGCATATACCAATAGTAACTGGTGCAACTGGCAATGCATGTACCGATAGTTAGTGGTGCAACTGGCAATGCATGTACCAATAGTTAGTGGTCCAACTGGCAATGCATATACCAATAGTAACTGGTGCAACTGGCAATGCATGTACCAATAGTTAGTGGTCCAACTGGCAATGCATATACCAATAGTAACTGGTGCAACTGGCAATGCATGTACCGATAGTTAGTGGTGCAACTGGCAATGCATGTACCAATAGTTAGTGGTCCAACTGGCAATGCATATACCAATAGTAACTGGTGCAACTGGCAATGCATGTACCGATAGTTAGTGGTGCAACTGGCAATGCATGTACCAATAGTTAGTGGTGCAACTGGCAATGCATATACCAATAGTAACTGGTGCAACTGGCAATGCATGTACCGATAGTTAGTGGTGCAACTGGCAATGCATGTACCAATAGTAACTGGTGCAACTGGCAATGCATGTACCGATAGTTAGTGGTGCAACTGGCAATGCATGTACCGATAGTTAGTGGTCCAACTGGCAATGCATATACCAATAGTAACTGGTGCAACTGGCAATGCATGTACCGATAGTTAGTGGTGCAACTGGCAATGCATGTACCAATAGTTAGTGGTGCAACTGGCAATGCATGTACCAATAGTTAGTGGTCCAACTGGCAATGCATATACCAATAGTAACTGGTGCAACTGGCAATGCATGTACCGATAGTTAGTGGTGCAACTGGCAATGCATGTACCAATAGTTAGTGGTCCAACTGGCAATGCATGTACCAATAGTAACTGGTGCAACTGGCAATGCATGTACCGATAGTTAGTGGTGCAACTGGCAATGCATGTACCAATAGTTAGTGGTCCAACTGGCAATGCATATACCAATAGTAACTGGTGCAACTGGCAATGCATGTACCGATAGTTAGTGGTGCAACTGGCAATGCATGTACCAATAGTTAGTGGTGCAACTGGCAATGCATGTACCAATAGTTAGTGGTCCAACTGGCAATGCATATACCAATAGTAACTGGTGAAACTGGCAATGCATGTACCGATAGTTAGTGGTGCAACTGGCAATGCATGTACCAATAGTTAGTGGTCCAACTGGCAATGCATATACCAATAGTAACTGGTGCAACTGGCAATGCATGTACCAATAGTTAGTGGTCCAACTGGCAATGCATATACCAATAGTAACTGGTGCAACTGGCAATGCATGTACCGATAGTTAGTGGTGCAACTGGCAATGCATGTACCAATAGTTAGTGGTCCAACTGGCAATGCATATACCAATAGTAACTGGTGCAACTGGCAATGCATGTACCGATAGTTAGTGGTGCAACTGGCAATGCATGTACCAATAGTTAGTGGTCCAACTGGCAATGCATGTACCAATAGTTAGTGGTCCAACTGGCAATGCATATACCAATAGTAACTGGTGCAACTGGCAATGCATGTACCGATAGTTAGTGGTCCAACTGGCAATGCATGTACCAATAGTTAGTGGTCCAACTGGCAATGCATATACCAATAGTAACTGGTGCAACTGGCAATGCATGTACCGATAGTTAGTGGTGCAACTGGCAATGCATGTACCAATAGTTAGTGGTCCAACTGGCAATGCATATACCAATAGTAACTGGTGCAACTGGCAATGCATGTACCGATAGTTAGTGGTGCAACTGGCAATGCATGTACCAATAGTTAGTGGTCCAACTGGCAATGCATATACCAATAGTAACTTTTTATATTCTGTTTTGTTGCAAGAAAATATCCTGAATTGTTTTTAACTACCACAAAGAAAGCCAACCAACTTCATAATTCAACTAAAGGCAAAAACAAGAGTTTTGGGTTAATTAAAATCAAATTATTTATTTCGGGTTGCATAGTCCCATAGATAAATACCTTAACATATGTATATACAAGTACATATTATTATCAACAATAAGTGTTAGTAAATAAAACTTATTATTATCAACAATAAGTGTTAGTAAATAAAACTTATGCCTATGTTAGTAACACTTTATTAAGTGATTAATTAATTTTAAATTATCCCAGTAAGTATTACTAATTTCTACCCAGTAGGTACCTACCTACTTAAAATTTTTGGTTAAGTAGGTAATTAACTAATAAGTAACAATATTTCATTCTTTAGACAGATCATGTTATCGTCTTATTTAGATACTAATACCTTTAAAAAAATGTTATAATACCTACTGTTGTGTGTAAACTATTTACATAATAATTATCATTTGATTGAGTACCTAGGTACTTACTGTTACCAAGTTGGATGCTAATTCACCAAACGGGAAACGGTCTATTTGAATAACAACAAAACATCTTACCAGTACTAAAGTAGGTATATGCTCGTATGTACGTCATCAATATTTTAATAACTCTATCTTTAGGTAGGTACAAGGTACAACAACAGTTTTGGGTGAAAATGTTTAGCTATGTAAATAATAGTAAATATCTAAAGTAAAATACTTACAAATGATAAATTGCTACGCCAAAGGGTTGCCTGGTTGTATTATGCAATTACATTAACTTTATTTTTATTAGAAGGTACTAGAAGCTAGTATTTAAGTGATAATTACAGACATAGGTACCCAAATTTTAAATTTTCATTTCTATTTCTGAATCAGCTGATCACCAGCTGATGTTTGTTGACACAGTCCACAGCACAGAGTACTTTTTTTAGGTCCACAGACTGCCAGCCATTTCGAAAACAAAAACGAATTGACATTGACAAGTGACAGTAAATTAACGCTCTTGGGGGGACCTTAGACGGTTAATCCGATGATGGATTTGTGGGAATGAATTTACGATGTAGGTAAGCGATCAATCCGACATAAATCTAAAATCGAACAATGATCACATGTGAAAATAGCAGATCATAACGATGCCCGACTGATAGTTAAAGGGTTAGGTAAGCATCGACATTCGTAGGTTCCACTTGGCGAATGCGCCAGAGTAACCCGCGAAATTTAAATTTTCTTTTGTTTTTTCCAATTTGCAGGTCAGTGGTTGTATGTTGATCAAAATATGATTCGCGGCCGTAACAAGTATGTATTAACAGAATTATAATCGTAAGAATCATTAATACAACCCTCTGAGTTAGAATTGTCCTCAAATGTTATGATTTCATGAAATAGTCATTTTATCCAAAAAACTAAAGAAAATTTGAATTCGGCAAGCTACAACAGACGATTAAAAATATTTAATAGCGGCATGTAAGTCTAGCGTTGAACAAAACGTGGAGGCGATAGCTGCGCATAGGTACTGTCGCGCACGCAATGGTTATCTCTACAAATCCTTACTAATAAAGAACGTGTTTTTTTTTGTCCTTCTTTCACATCCAAGCTATTTCGTTTAAACAAGTCTCATCACTAATATGGGGAGGTAGGAATAAAATTAAAAAATGCTTGACAATTTTTATTAATAAAACATTAATCTGAATCTGATAGGGGTAGCGCGCCTTCCACTAAACTGCCGTATGCCTGGCCCGTACATGGCTTTTTCTTGATGAGGGCCCGGGCTCAGGGCTACTTCGGTCATCATTATCATTAGCATCGTCATTATCAGAATCGTCAGAGTCATCTCCGGAACTGTCTTCATTGACGCCAGTGGCATGGCTAGCATGGGTGGCACCCGGTGCGTATAGTTGTGGTGTCACCCAAGAATAAAAACGGTTAAATTAATAAACATCCGATAATCGTAAACTGGGATTTAATTTAACTATTACAAATGTGTCTTTCATAATTAAAATACAATTTTCTCTCTTCTTTCTCCTGGCTATTATGCCAATTTATTTGGGGTCAGCCCTTCTTGCACTTCTGATGGTCATCGTCTCACCTCATTACATCATGTTTGTACTAGCGCAAGCGGTGTTCACTAAGGTTGTAGTGTATCTTAACGACTTTTAAAGTACCACGGATATGTTCGTTTCTTATTTTATCCTTTTTCGAAACTCAACCAGACCAGCGCAGCGTCTTCGTCTCTGTGGTGAACATTTTCTGTTCATCCGTCTTCCTCATCGGCCAGCACTCAGATCCATATAGTAGGGCTGGTCTTACTGCCCTTTTAAATGCGTTGCCCTTGACTATAATCTGCACACGGGATCGTGTCGCATGGGGTGCCAGACTACGATTTCCATTTCAGCCAGGCTGCTTGGATTCTATTGTGTATGTGTCTCTCTACACAGGATGTTGATGCTACAATGGATCCAAGATACTAGAACCCTTCAAATCTGTTAAGAAGTCAGTTTTCAATGGATGGACATGGTATGACATCTTCTCAACCTTGGTATCTGTAACAGGAGTTCTGTTTCTGATACCTCATCATAAGAACCAGTTAATTTTGGTGTAGTTAATTTCAACTCTTCAGTGTTTGCCAAGAGCAAAGTAATTGTCTGCACAACCCCGAAAAATGAAGCTCATCTTGAACGAAATTTGATGTAGTTCAGAGTTCAATAGCGAATTGATCAAGACATTCCAACATATACTTTTGAAAATCACCTGTCAGTGTGAGTCCTGCATCTCGGTAGCCAACTCACCGGCCATTCGGTTTTTACGACGAATTCGTATTTCTATTGGAATGTCGTAGTCTTCTAGTCCTCCGATTTTTTTACAGAAAGATATATTCCTTCTTCTACAATATGACTCGGTTTTTCTTAAAATAGACCAAGTCCCTCATTTTTTTTAAATACAAACGACAAAGTTTTGAGGTAATCCCCGCCCAATCGAGCCATAGAGCCACGAACATAAAACAACAGACAATGTGAACTGGAAAAAAAATAGTCAGTGTGAACAATTTCTTGTTAACATTATTTATTTCATACAATACGTGCTTTTATAAATTATCACAATCGATAAATGAAATTATTTATTTTGGATAATTTGGTTAAAATGGTTTCAAGCCTAAGTGATATACCGTTGAAAAACGTTATAGTTTGTGTTTTTTTCTTTTCACGGTCGGGTATCACCCCCATACACGTGGCACCCGGTGCGGACCGCCCCCGACGCCCCCCTCTAGCTACGCCACTGATTGACGCTAACAACAAATTCCTCTGTGAGCAAGTCTACAACATGGTTACAACAACAACATGGTAACAATATGCAAAGGCATATTGTTCTTCTACAGTTCTTCATTATCCTTCACCTTCCTGCATAACTTGTCCCAATCCCGGTCACCCATTTGTGAAACTTTTTGTTTAGTAAGCTCTATACACGTAATAAGATTCCATTTGACATTTTTGATTGCTACATATTGCTTGAAAGCGGACCATGCCATTTCAATCACATACTTAACTTAACTTATTTGGCATTGCTTCATTTTTAATTATTTTTAGTTAGTGTGGTATAGTAATTTTATTCTAGGTGCATCGTCATCAGTCACATATAATTATAAAATTAATGTATACAAAATATTGTAAAACATTATAAAAGAGTAACGGTGGAGTTTCATGCCCATTCTTATTTATTCAAAACTACCTTTTGGACGGGGCGACTAGAATCGTAAATATTGACCTTTTAAAATGCCTATAGTGAGTATTTGAAATAAATAAAATAAATGCTTTGTCTATGACTTTGAGTTCAATCAATAGGTGTTACATGCTCTGTGAATACGTCTATGGTTACGCCACAGAAAAAACCATTGACTTTGTTTTTTTCCTATCTCAATGGAAAAAACACGTCAAAAAAAGTATGCCAGGAAATCATGGCAAATGGCATGAGTGTTTATCCGCGTATTTATTTATAAATCCGTCATAATATTACCTTCTTTGCCCCATCTATCTCATGCATATCGAAAATGGATTCGAATTTACCATTTTTTAGTCACCCAGTAAGTTTCATTCATTTATATTTTGACATGATAACAGCTGTTTATAAAAGTTCGAAAGATTACAAAATTCTTGATGTTTTCTAAAAAATTTGCTTTAGTTTGTGGATTCGGAGACTTCAGACTTTTTCTCGAGGATCAAGCCGCAGGAGTGTGCGTACGATGAGTTGCACGCGACTTTACCATCCCATGGCGCATTGTTGGGCCCTGACGATGTCTTGGCCCAGTTTCTTTCTGGAGACGAACCGTTGGAGGAGCCCGACTTGAACGGGCCTACTACGCTACATTGTGAGATCTGTAAGAAGCGGTTTGATAATGCCAAGAAGTATTATGGACATTTGAGGGTCCATTCCAAGGATAATCTTTGGGTTTGTGGTGAGTGTAAACATTTATGTTAGTTATGACTATTTTTAAGTTCTTGATGTGTGTTCATTTTCTTTTCGTTATGAAAACATTGTAATTTTTTACACATTCAGGGGCCCTCAATATCCTTAATTTCTGAATTATTGTTCCTTTATTTCAAGCCGGTGATATAATTATACCAAGTTTGCTAGTTTATCTTCTCATGTGGTTATTGTTATACCAAAACCAGCCAGCAGCCTCTCCAGGCTTATTTACTTATTCTAGATCTGAACCTTCCTTTATATCATCTTTCAGAGCAATGTCCTGACCAGATGTTCTCGACCAAGCAGCAGCTGATGAAACATGGCCTGACCCACAAGCCTCTGGAGAGAGAGTGGAAGTGTCTGCAGTGCACCATGGCCTTTGAGGCCCTGTGGAAACTACAGCAGCATCTGTTTGCCAAGCATTTGAACTACAAGTATGAAACATGACCAACTTTTATTCAAATTCAATAATTAGACAAAGCATCAATGCTTGTTGGGTATGGCCCTGAATAATGGCTATGAATGGACAAAGGAAAATGCTCTGCCGTCAGAACCATAGTCAAATAAATTGTTGATCACAACCTGTTGCCATACATACTCAATTGGTTCTGTGATTTCTAAATAAATTAGTATTTTCTACTTTCACATAAACACACACACATACATATTGTATTCACATATACACTTACTTCTAAGTCTTTCTACTTTGCAGGCCTCATAAGTGTGATCAATGTGAGAAGTCGTTCACTAAGGCTTCAGACTTGGAGAAACATAGAAACATACATAGTGGTAAGTCAATATGATATATGCTTTAATATATTTAGGAGTCTTTTCCAACCCTTTTTTATTGGCATATTTTAGGTATATTGAAGACAAAAGGCATTGCAATGGCTTTTGAAAGAAAAAAAAATACAGTAATAATAATCATTTCATCTAAAAGCCTATATAATATTATGATCCGATTTTCAAGCAAATGTCACGTGATCATCCAGCAAATGTATGGAGATTTCACATTTAGAGAATAAAATTCTGAGTAGTGCACAGTTGGCCCGTTTTGGATCATGCGGAATTGGTGAATATTCAAAACTCTACTTTAAGCATGGTACACACTCGTTCGGGTCGGTATTATTCGGCACAGCCGGGCTGTAAAATCAACTAAATTAGGATAAATAAAAACTTTATCGCTTAGTCGCACGTACACAGCGTGCTAGCCGCTAAGCTAAGCCGGGCGGTAATAATCAACTGCAATGTCGAACGGAGTTTCGCCGATTCGATCGGAACTTATTTATATCGGATCGGATTTTATTTATTCTTACAGTCAAAATATATGATACATATATTGGCAAATACTTAGTTAACAATAAGCACTTAAAATTGGCATTAACAAAATTCCACAAATTAAAAACAATGTACCTAAAGTAAAAAAAAAGACAAATTATTAAAATAAAATCTTAATCAAACAAAACCAAACAAATTCTTCTTTAAACAATATAAAACATATTGGAAGTTTGGTATCGTAAAACCACAGTCATGGCATAGTTTATTCATGGAGCTAAAATTGAGTAGTAACTAATTAAGTATTTAATTAATTCCTTAACAAAATACTGCCGAATCAAATGTTCCGACCCGAACTAGTGAGTAGCACACTTTTAAGAGGCATAAGCATAATTCGCCTACTTATAATGTTCCCACTGCTGGGACACAGGCCTCCTCGCGGTGAGAGAGTGGGCCGTAATCCACCACGCGGGCCCAGTGCAGGCTGACAGATGTTGATGATGATTGTGCAGGTTGCAGCTTCGAATTTTTTGTTCTAGGACATGCCGGTTTCCTCACGATGTTTTCCTTTACCGTTTTGAGAGCAGTGGTGTTGTAATAGTTGACACAAAGTAAAGCGCCTGTCTGGGTTCGAACCTACAATTCGTAAGGCGTGGTCGTTACCACTGGGCCACCAAGGGAAAGCCCTTTTAGAGTATTATAAGATTAACAAATTCTTCCTCTCACCAGATGTAAAGAAGCATGCCTGTCCAGAATGCGACATGCGTTTCAAGGACAAGTCGAATCTGAAGCGCCACATGCTGCGACACAGCGGGGACAAGCCTTACTGCTGCGCGGGATGCGGGAACAAGTTTAAACAGGTAGGTTTAGAAAGAAAGACAGAAAAGTAGGTTTATGTACAGACACTAAAATCTGCCTAGTTTATTCCCAACTACACTTCGGAGCAAATAAATCGAGCCACTTCCCTTTTTCACGTGGTGGTTATTATTTTTAACCGACTTCAAACAAGGAGGACGTTCTCAATTCGACAGTATTAACTGCAATAAATATGTAACAGATTTATTTGTGTTTGTTTCGGTGTGTCTTCTCAGAATACATATAGTCTGCTAGTGATATTCAGGTTGTTCGGCAGATCGTTGAACATACGAAAATGGCAGATAGGGTAGATAGATAGAGACTGGGTAGATAGCAGAAGGTCGTCTGCTATCTACCCAGCTCAAATGATTTGACCTAGGCCCCATAGATTTTTTATTTAGTTTTTTTACAATTTCATGAGTATGTTTGATTTTTCTACACGTGGGGCTTTTACCAATCAGGTACACACGGCTACACATCAAGCTATACAAAACCAGTTTACGCTGGTCTCGCATCGTACGGAAATCCTATACAATGTGAGATCAGCTTATACTGGAAATGTATAGCTTGATGTGTAGCCGTGTGTACGTACCCAATACACTATCAATTTCAAATTTTTACCACGATTACATGATGAATTTTGCCAAACATTTTATTTTATTTATATTTCAATCAAAATAAAAAGAAATCTATGGGGCCTAGGTCAAATCATTTGGGCTAGGTAGACAGCAAACGACCCCACCTATCTGCCACTTTCGTATGTTCAACGTTCTGCCGAACAGCCTGTAGTTTAAAAAGTAATTTATTTATTTAATACATAAAGGCCCTCTTGTATTGCAGTGTGGCTTGTAGTGTGTTTATATTTTTCTGATATTGTTCACTGCAGTGGATCATATACTTTTAGGCATTATAAAACTTGCGTTTAGGTCATGTAGTCCTCTTAAATATTTACGTGCAAAATATTATTCATTTACCTACATTATTTGCCTATATTTTCTTTGTAGTGATTCGAGTAGTGTTGTTATAGCGAATGTGAGTACCGATACAAACCATTTCTGGTTTAATAGCACAAAAAAAACCTGAACCTGTATTAAGACTGTATGAATAAAAATAAAAAAAATACTGAACAAATATCATTCATCATTGCACAACCATTTTTTTCCTCCTTTACTAGCTGGCTTCAATGAAGCGTCACGCACAAAACTGCGGGCTCAAGAAGGAGCCGAGCGAGTCTGTGGACAGGAGCACTCGTAAGAATCACTGCCGCGTGTGTGGCATGAGTTTCCAGTATAAGAGCGCTTTGTTGGAGCATTGTGTCAGGTAAGGGACCACATAGTACTACTTTGAGGCGTATGATATGCCCATATTTACTAAAATATTAAGTAAAGTTCCTTTTTCTATGATATCACCTAGCCTATCATCTTATGAGGTTCTCAAGGAATAATTGTAATTTAAATTTTCAATGCTCTGCTTAGCGCCGAAAGTTGTAAATCCAACAGCGCGCTTTAATTTAGGCATTCATTTAAGTGTCGTTTAGTGTTAGTGAACGGCTTATTTTAATTCCATAATTGTTTTTATCTTTTTATTACGGACGCTTTTAATGTGCACGTCTTTCTACATCGTTCTCACATGTATAATTACAACATGAATGATGTAACCACTCTATTGTAACAATATTTTGATTTAAAAGAGTGTCCATGGAGTTTCTTGCCCGTTCTTCTCCATAGGTACCTACTACGCTTTGGAATGGGCAACTAGCTTCATCTTTCTGACTGACCGACCCCTTGACAATTCAAAAGTGCCTGTAATTGGTTTATTTGAAATAAATGCTTTGAGTTTGAGTTTGAAAACGGGCATTGTAAGTTTAGAAGCGAAACTCGCCTAAAGTTACACTTCTAAAAGAACCGCGTGATTATCCAACAGTTTCAGTGCTTTATTGTACACCACATAATACTATCATAGTATGTAGGCCTATGTATGGTTCTTTTAATTTTAACAGGTCAGGTTTTTACTGTGTACAGTCAAGTGGCCTGTATGTCGTATGGCGTAAGGGTGATTTTCGTTGATGCATGTGTTACCTTTGACAAACGTTACACTGTTCGAGCACACTGGTATATACTTTCTCTAAGTAGACTTAGAGAAAGTATGAAATGCTTCAAAAACTATCAAAATAGCGCTATAAGCTATAAGCATCGGGACGTAAAAATAAGTATTACTTACGACCTTTTACTATAGGTTTAGCTTCTTTAATTTAAATTACACACGTCTTAGATGATCTTCATATCAATTTTTCCATTGTCCACCAGGCAACACACCAACACGGGCGGTGTTGCACAAAACGCAAAACCGCCCGAACCCGACAAAGAAGATAAAACTCATCTAAACGACACAAACCGCATCGTGGACAACATAGTGGACGATATCCTATCTGCTGAAGATGACTACATGACCATGTCGACACAAAACGAAATACTTAACGTTTACAACCCAAATGATATCGACAATAACCCAGACAACTTAATGCAAATAGAACTATTAAAAGAAATGAATCAGCTACACATTTTAGATGGAGAACTATTCTATAATGATATAGATTTTGATAGCATTCAACCCAGCCACATGTTTAATACTAACACCAACGATATGGATTATGGTACGGACAAAAATGCTGAAATATTATTCGATTTTACCGAAGGAAGCAAAAGTATGGATCAGGATATTATGAACACCTTATTTCATGTCAAAGCTGAGTACTTACCTGATGAGCTACTAAATGCTCCAGAAATTTTAAACCCTCCTGAAAAACCAATCGAATTAGAAAATCATAATCACGTATCGGTACATGAATGTGCCACTATATTTGAAAGTGACGTTGATTTAGAAGCTAGCACTAACCTAGCTGCAAATTTGAACCAACTGATCGGCGAAAATAGTGTTCAATACATTTCGACAGAAGACGATGATACTTTTATAATAAGTTTGAATAGCGAGATTGATGCTGAACAGTTGACTGACATGTTGAATATAGGGGTTGAGTTAGTTAATGATAAGGCTAAGGAGCCAAGTATACCTGAAATTAAGCAAGAGCCTGTAAGTCTAGCAAATATAGAGCTTTATGTGAAGATTGATAAGCCAAAAGAGCCACAAAATGGACAATTAGAAGAGCGCTTACACAGACCTTTGGTGGTTAAAATTGAAGAGGCTATGAACGTCCCCCCAATGAGTCTGATGGCTACAGAAGAGAAGAAAGTAATAAAGAGGAAGCCGAAGAAGAGAGTGTTGTATGTTTGTAGAACATGCAATAAGGTGTTCAATAAGAATGATAACTATAGGTCTCATATAGGTAAGAAATTCATTGTTTTATCTTACTGACTGTGGTGGCCCCTTTATTAAAAATCTGGGAAATCACTAATATCAATGCATGGTCAAGTTAAAAATTCACTGTTTGTTTTCAACGTTTGACAAAAAAAAAAACCTATATTTTTCGTAATTGCACCTACCACCGTTGGTCGCTGTTGTGTGCTTGACGTATGAATAAATAAAATAAATAATTAATAAAGTAAATACTACAAAAATAAAAAAAAAATCGGTTGTCTGTAAAGTCGGTTTACTGACGATAGTTGAACGTGACAACGTCATAAGAAATTACTGATGGAATGGCTGCATTTTACAAAATAAAATTTTAATTTTATTGGTTTGATTGATATTTTGTATGGATATAGAGAAGGAGGTAAATGGAAATCACAATTGAATTGATCAAGTTACATTTATTTGTACGCATAAATACAATTATGTCAATTTTTACCTTTATCGCCGCAATTATCGTTGCTATAAACAATTGACACCACATTCACTTTTCACTGCACTTCATACTTGACGAAAACATGTAAATGTATTATTGTATAGCAGCTGTCCACGCGGACGCATCGCTCACTCAAGTAGGAGAGAGACAGATGTCGAACGCTGCCGAACGCGGAGGCCGATTGTGCCTCTTGGTCGCTCCTTCCGCGCTCTCGGTTGCACTTCAAGCCTTAAATGGAACGCCTCAGAGCGAGGTAACGCCGCATGAGTCATGTTTTTTCGTGCGGCGAGGCAACGCCGCATGAGTCATGTTTTTTCGTGCGTGCAGTCGGCTCCATCGAATTATAAGACGTTGTCACGTCAATAAGACAAATTTCCCAAATTCATTATTATTTTCATGTAACCACACTACCAGTGACCGTTGACTTCGTAATCAGCTGTACTTATTTGAAATTATGATTGAAAAAATACTAGTGTTCTCATAAGTTATAAAACTTACAATCATGAGAATGGACGACTTAATTTGTAAGGGCTTTATTCAATCACACCCATTAATTGATTCCCTCATGTATATATTAATAAGTGGCTGGGTAGTTTGTTGCGCCACTTCTTCTTGCCTGCCAGAAGCTGTGAAGGGCGGGCGTTTTGGGGGAGACTGTCTTATGCAATGTTGACTTTCAAAAAGTGCTGTTTGTCAGCCTAATTTGATAAATGGCTTTTGATTTTGTACTTATCTTTCACAGCGACTCACGAGCCGTCCCTTCGCCGCCACAAGTGTAAAATCTGCGACGAGCGCTTCAGTTACCGCTCGACGCTCAACAAACACACGCGCAGTCATCACACGCCCTACGTGCAGTCTGAGCATTGCTGTCAGATATGTAAGCGGAACTTCACGTTCGCGTGGATGGTGAGTATACGTACAGCTTCCCAAATAAAAGCATGTGGTTCGGGAATCATCGTCTATCTTCGGAAATACGAACGCCCCATGATGAGATCATTACATTATATTAATAGAGGTGTTACAACTATGGAAGTACTTGCCTTTTTTTTGTATAAACATGATAACACAGTTATAATATTACTTACTCATTCCATGGTTTACTTCTCTGACGTTCACAAAGCAAGTTTATTCGGAATACGAAAAACATATTGTTATATTATTTTACTGGTTTCTTTTTTATTTAAGGCGGGGTGTTATCTCAATATTCCCAAAAATTGGTTTCTTAGAACGTCGAGTATGACGTAATGTAATAAAAATAAGTAATGCGAAAAATACAGTGAACAGAGAAGGGTATAAAGAAGAATTTAAACCGAACAGAATAATAAATAATAGTTTGATATTCCCAATAAAAAATTGGGAAGTTGTAGCACAAAAATAAACTTTGACGTCGAAGATCTCTGTATTTCCAGCGATAACAACAGTTTTTTTTTAAAGAATTTAATAGGTTTTCCATTTTTTTAAAACTTTAACCAAACCATTATTTAATTTTATGTCTATATTTTAAATAATCTAAAGAAAAGCAGTAAAATAAATGCCCATTCGCAGCTTACGTCACATTTCAACACAAATATCATTTTCAATTTTCAATCTTATTGACGCTCCATAGTGGTGACAATAGCTTACGCGGTCATACTTTAGTCGTCGGGCAGCGCTCGACTTGGATGGTTGGCACCGGACGCTCTGTGCATAATTCGATTGTAGTTTTCAAGTAATTTATGACTGAAAACAGTGTGTGAATTGAACTAAAGTTCTGTGGCGGACTACTAAGGCTACTCACTGCCTAATATTGAAGTGAAAATTCAGTCTCAGTGGAAATATGGGCAATAAAAATAAAATGTTGCGAAAGAGTTTTACAAGAAAAAGACGAAAAACTCGAAAAAATGATGGAATGTTTGGGTAAGTAGGATGATTACGGTATTGTATCATAATAACATTTGAAATTTGTATTTAGTTTAGTATACTTACGAAACTGTATAAATCTATAGAAACGGTATTGACAATTTCTACAAACATTTTGCTAAATCCAAAAACAAATAGGTGCACTCTATTTTGATGTCTATAGAATGCATATTTGAATGCGCCTAGTGCAAACGTCTCTGGTCGAAGCAACCATCGAGGCGATAGCCATATTGCAATAGTAGGTATAAGTAACAAAAACAAACTTGCAGATAAATCAGAGTGCATTCGTAATTATTATAATAATATAAATATTGCACTAGTTATATAAAAAGCATTTTGATTCTTTTGTAAGATTATTTTTATAATATTTATTGAGTCATTAGACCAGTGCCGATAATTTTTGAAAACGAAAAAAGTCACAGTAGGCTGAAACCCATTGGAAAAGAAAGAGAATATAACAAAAATGAAAGGAAAAATAATTTACGGGCGATCCGAGGTCGGGAAGTGGGGGTTATCTCGATTTCCGGCAAAACTACAAGTCATATGGAAAAAAGTGTAATAGCAAAGTTGTAGGTAATAAACAGATCTACAACTTTTGTATTCACACTTTTTTCAAGTAACCTCAAAATTTATGTGAAAAATTCAATTCATGTGAAAAATTCAAATTTGACAACAAACAATTTATGTGAAAAATTCAAATTTGCCGGAAATCGAGATAAACCGCTTTTTACCCTTAAACCCCCACTTCCCGACCTCGGATCGCCCGTAAATTATTTTTCCTTTCATTTTTGTTATATTCTCTTTCTTTTCCAATGGGTTTCAGCCTACTGTGACTTTTTTCGTTTTCAAAAATTATCGGCACTGGTCTAATGACTCAATAAATATTATAAAAATAATCTTACAAAAGAATCAAAATGCTTTATATATAACTAGTGTGCAGTATTTATATTATTATAATAATTACGAACGCACTCTGATTTATCTGCAAGTTTGTTTTTGTTACTTATACCTACTATTGCAATATGGCTATCGCCTCGATGGTTGCTTCGACCAGAGACGTTTGCACTAGGCGCATTCAAATATGCATTCTATAGACATCAAAATAGAGTGCATCTATTTGTTTTTGGATTTAGCAAAATGTTTGTAGAAATTGTCAATGCCGTTTCTATAGATTTATACAGTTTCGTAAGTAAACTAAACTAAATACAAATTTCAAATGTTATGATACAATACCGTAATCATCCTACTTACCCAAACATTCCATCATTTTTTCGAGTTTTTCGTCTTTTTCTTGTAAAACTCTTTCGCAACATTTTATTTTTATTGCCCATATTTCCACTGAGACTGAATTTTCACTTCAATATTAGGCAGTGAGTAGCCTTAGTAGTCCGCCACAGAACTTTAGTTCAATTCACGCACTGTTTTACCAATTTTAGCAAATACCAACTAATATTCCAGCAGCAGCTTCCATTCCCGTGGATGATCCCTCTATCGTCTAAATTTTTCAGAATTCTAGCTTCCGTCCCGGCTCCGCATTTTATTAGAAACATTATGGCATTTGTCACTTTGGAGCTGTGATATTATTGCATTTATTTAGAGTTTATGTGATTTTTAAGTGGTCCGAGGGCCTTTATGTTGGTTTTGTTTTCTATTTTTTTTACCGCACCCACTAAGTACCTATCTAAAACACAAACATTAGTTTGAAATGGCATAACTACCCATTTAATTAACCCTTCCATCCCTGATACTGACTTACACCCGAAAAGCATAATTCCCCTTCTAGAGCAGTCGGGTAAAATTCGGAATGTTTATATTTGACCTGTTTATCATGTACTGTAATAAAAATAAACAGTAGTGATGTTTTTTTTTAAATTGTTATGTGTAATTATTTATTGTATCATATTATGAACCGACACTGTAATTACATCGAATTTTAGAACGCACGTCATAAGTAAGTATATTCAACAGAAAACATCTGATTTCCTTACGTATACTATGCAACTTTCCTTGAGCACACAAACGCCCGTGTTAGCGTTTGCGAGTGTGTGCATAATTACCGTAAAACGCGCAGATGCGGTTGTGTGAGTGCGGTAATAGCGATTAAAATCGTAGTCGGTCCGCGTCTTAATCACTCAATGTATATTTTTATAGTAGCACTTTTATGTTCCGAAATACCGAATAATAATAATTTAATTTATTTACCACTTGCAACATTTTCTACCACAAAAGTTGCCATTTCGTCAATCGCCTAATCGAAATGGTGTAATCATTTGTTTCAATTAATATTTTGTTTAGTGCTGTTTTAAATATGAATAGTCATATTTTTAATAACATTAGGTACTTTATTCTAAATGTGTGGGGCAACACCAAAAAATCTTTTTTTTTTGCGTTTTTCCGGTGGTTACAGTTCACTTGACACAATTGATTTACACATTGAGTCCGTATTGGATTCTTTCTGACTGCCGATAATTTTTGAATGAAATGTGGATTATTTTTAAAAAATAAAGCCGCTTCCAATATACAAAGACGGAAATGTTAATATTTGTAAAGGTTTTGAAATAAGCAAGATAGCTCTCTGTTGTCATAAGACCACACATTGACCGTTGAATACTTTATTTTTATAAATGTTATCTCGCATGTCAACATACGAGGTTGACGGGTGCTTAATCGGGCTTGCCTGTGGATGCCTCAATAAATTCAGGTCTCCAGCCAGGGCTTAAAAAAACTTATAAACTTCTTCACGCTGAGGGCACCCCCTGGGGGTTCGGACCTCGGCTTAGGGCAACAAGGGACAGTCTGGATCGGATTATAAATTGAAACAGGGGGGAGGGGGCTTGTATTACGAAAGTGAGCACTGAAAATTCATCCCCAAAAGGGGTTGGTTGGTCCACACTAGCTCAAGACAGAGAGGAGTGAAAGGAGAAAGGGAGGACGTTGCACTACAGTGTTGTTCGTCGTTTATGCCGCTGGGAAATAGCATCGGACACGCGGCTTGTAACGTAATAATACCGTAGTTCTGAATTGAGCTGCACGATTACTGACAAATGCGTCCGCTCAATCTGTATGGTTTTTCCTCAAAATACCGTTTCAGACACCCATCTACATGGCCATTCACAAGATCTGACCAAGATTATGTCTGGAGTTTAAAAGAGACTGTGACCTCTGAGTTTGTTTCGTCCTTTCTTCTCAGAGTAGTCGGATAGGAAACGCCGGCCTCATCTAGTTTTAAAGTATGATTGACGTGTAAAAGTGTTTGTACAAACCTACTTACTTACTTACAGAAATAAATCATTTATCGTTACCCAAAACCTCGCAGTTACTCAAAAGACTGACAAATGCTTTATAACCCGACTCCGCGACAGCAAGCATGTCTAGTACATTTGGATGAAATAAAGGATTTTAACCACAACGCCAAATAATTATGTTATTTCAGTTGAGAGACCACTTCGACCGCGACCACGACGGCCTGACCCCGCATGCGTGCGACTATAAGGACTGTTGCAAGAGCTTCTTCAAGAAATCAGACCTGGCCGTGCATAAGAGGTAATTATTAAAGCAAGAAATAATGAAAAATTATTTATTTTAGGACTCGCACAGGAAGGACAAACTAAATAATTATTAAAACACAAACAGAAAAATATAAATAAATAAAAATAACAGTATACAGGCTGGTGAGGACATAACGCGCAAACCGTAACCATAAATTCAGCACATGATTCTAGACCTCCTAGGTAGAAATTTATTATCGGTTATAAATAAAATCTGCTGTTACATAAACAAATGTCATCGCAGGTCGTCCAGAATGTCTGCCAGGGTTGCGGGAAAGTACGAAAGGGTTACCGTGGCCCCTGGCACAGGCAACTGAAGGAACACGGGTGGGTTTTAGTCAGTAAGAGTCTGACACGCCCTCCCGCTCCGCCCAGAGCGGGAGAAGTTATTTGATGACTTCACAACCACAAAAAAAAGGGTGGTCTAGAATTATGTCAGTACATGATTTTGGAAACTGCGTTGACATTTTTCGTTGGTCATTAAAAATTTGCTGTTCCATAAATTTTGTCCGATTAGGTATTGCACTTTTCTATGAAACATCAGGTTTTTTTTTTTAACCATTTATGTACACACATATACAAGGTGTTGTTTTGCATCCTCGTCATATTCGAGGAGGTAACTATGCTAATGATTCTCGACACGAATCAATAATAAAATAAGTAGAATTATTTTTTAATTTTTGGAAATCGTCGTGTGTACTTGTGTAGGGTCCGTATGATACCGCCCTGTAGCTGCGCTGTAAGTTCTGTAACGCACGCAAACAGCGACATAGTCGTGTGAAACTGCCTACCGCATACGCAACGGGGCAATTGTGTTCTTTGGAGTATTCTGAAATACTGCCAAACTTAAATATCTAAAAAAAACAAGTATGTATTAACTATTGAGCAGGATCGTAATTTAATTTGATTATTTATGTCTTTCGTAACAGCCTCCTGAAATTTGACGAGGATGCAAAACGACACGTTGTATAAACAGACCAGAAGAAAATACCAGAAAAATAGGTACAAAGATGATGCGTATTTCTAATGAAATCTCTTCCAGCATACCTGCGATGGGATAGTTGATTTAGAGATGGAGACAGCGTGTGTAAGAGTAAAGCGTGTGTATTTTATTACCGGTGAATAATTTCTAGCTAGGGGGCTAGAATCATGTGCTGAATTCATGGTTACAGTTTGCGCGTTGATGCCTTTACCATTCTGTAAAAAACAAAAAAAAAACTTCTCTATTTGTCGTCATCTCCGTAGTCACACAGTCTTCCCCCACTAGCCATCCACATTCGTACTCAAAACTTTCCTCATGACATTTTCGTCCTGACTGTGTTTTAAATTCTTTCATTGTCTTACTTGCCCTTTGAAAGACTGGAAGTACACCGAATTGTCAGTGATTTAAAAAAATAATCACGGATATCAGGCCCGTCGATTTGCGTGACTCTTTTCAATTTGATAGTGGAAGCTCGCGCGGTGATACCATATAAATTTTAGTACTATTTCTTGGGTAGTTTTGGAGTTAGCTTCAATAATACATATCTAATTCATGTATGCTAAAAGTGAAAAATAAAAAGGTATTTTTTTACAAAAACAAATTTTAAAAAATTGACACAGTTTTTCACTATGAGTACACACACCATGCAGATCCTATTTTGTATATTTTTTCTGATTTTGCTATTTACTCTAGTTAATTATCTTCTTGTATGCACTTGCTAACTCCTGTGGAAGCCAGGAAGGCTGGTGCTCATGTAGGAGTGGTTAATGTTTCGTGTCGTTATCAGGTACCACACCGGAGAGCGTCCGTATTCCTGCGACATTTGCAACAGAGCGTTCCTGCACGCGAGTCACCTCAGGCGCCACGAGCGGGCAGTCGACTGCACCAAGTTGTAAGTACATTAACAATATTGTGGTAATCGTAAATTTACGTAATTTTATTTGTTTTCTCCGTGTTTTTCAATGAATAATAAATTAAATAATAAAGTAAACATGCAAGTTGTTATGTTTTTAATTATTTTCGTGAGAGCTGATGTCGAAAGTTAGGTTATAATCAAATCCAAGATGGCAGCTATAATAATTACCAAATTTTTGTGATTTGCATGATGCTTGGGGATACCTTACCTGCGCGTAAATCCATGGGAATTAGAAAATCGGGAGTTGGAAGAATAAGAATTGGTACCTTAGGAATTACGCTCGGTCGCGGTGGGCGCTGAAGCAGCTGGACCGGGAGCTCCTCCTGGAAGCCTCGATCGTGCAGGCCTGGGTGTCATCACCGGACAGGCCTGCTGACATCAACGTCGAGGCGGAGTGGTTCCGGGAGGCCATGTCCGAAATATGTGACGTGGCAATGCCCCGGGCCCAGCCCGGACGCGCTCAGCGCCAGGTGTGCTGGTGGTCGCCAGAGTTGACGACTTTACGCAGTGCGTGCGTCGCTGCGCGACGCCGGTACACCAGGCACCGCAGGCTCCGTATTCGCCCTCCGGATACGGAAGCCATTCAGGCGGAGCTGTACGAGGGGTACAGAGCGGCGAAGACCGCCCTCCAAGCGGAGATCCTGCGGGCCAAGGGACTGGCCCGCGAGGAGTCGCTGGAGACTCTGAACAGGGACCCGTGGGGACGCCCCTACAAATTGGTGCGTGAGAAGCTCCGCCCATGGGCTCCCCCGCTGACGCAGAGTCTCCGGCCCCAGCTCGTGGAGGACGTGGTGAGCACTCTGTTCCCTTCTAGAGGGGACCATATCTCCCCGCCCATGGCTCCGCCTACTGCGGTGCTGAATGCGGACCACACCGCCGACGACGACGACGATGCTCCGGAGGTGACCGAGGTAGAGCTGAGAGTGGCGGTACGTAGACTAAGTGCTAAAAATACCGCCCCAGGACCCGACGGCTTACCTGGGAAAGCCTGGGTCATGGCCTCGGAGGCTCTCGGGCCTCGACTAAGGGGGCTCCTAAGCGCATGCATGGAGAGGGGCCAGTTCCCACTTCTTTGGAAGACGGGGAAACTGGTCCTCATCAAGAAGCCGGGGCGCCCAGCGGACTCTCCGTCCGCTTACCGGCCCATTGTGCTGCTCGACGAGGTGGGCAAGCTCTTTGAGAGAGTCATTGCAGACCGCCTCGTCGGGCGGCTGGTGCGGGTGGGGCCGGATTTGGCGGAGAGCCAGTTTGGCTTCCGCAGGGGGCGCTCTACGGTGGACGCCATCATGCGCGTGCGGGCCCTCACGACGGGGGATGCTGTGGCCCGGGGTGGGGTCGTCTTGGCGGTGTCTCTAGACATCGCCAATGCCTTCAATACCCTGCCCTGGAGTTGCATCAGGGAGGCACTCCGGTATCACCGGATGCCGACCTACCTCTGTCGTGTGGTCGAGGCCTATTTGACGGACAGGGCCGTCATCTACCCCGGTCACCAGGGAGTATGGAACCGGCAAGAGATGTCGTGCGGTGTCCCACAGGGATCGGTCCTGGGGCCGCATCTGTGGGATATCGGCTACGACTGGGTGCTGCGCGCCGACCTCCCCAGCGGCGTCAGCGTGGTTTGTTACGCTGACGACACGCTAGTCCTGGCGCAGGGGAGGTCGCACCAGGCGGCGGCCGAACTAGCGACACGCGGGGTTGCGATAATCGTCGAGAGGATCCGGCAATTGGGACTCGAGGTGGCCCTGCACAAGTCCGAGGCCATGTGTTTTCATGGTCCTCGGAACACGCCACCGTCGGGTTCCCAAATAACGGTAGGAGGGGTTCACATCGGCGTCGAGTCGACGATGAAGTACCTGGGACTCGTCCTCGACAGCCGGTGGAACTTCGTGGAGCATTTCCGACGTTTGGCTCCCAGACTGGAAAGGGCCGGGGCTGCCTTAAAGCGGCTCCTGCCCAATCTAGGGGGGCCAAACGCCTCCTGCCGGAGGCTCTACGCGGGGGTCGTGCGGTCCATGGCCCTTTACGGGGCACCGGTATGGGCGCGTTCCTTGAGGCGGCGGCCAGCCCGCTGGTTGAACGCGCCCCAAAGGGTCATGGCCATCCGGCTGGTCCGGGGATACCGTACGGTCTCCGGTGAGGCGGCGAGCCTCCTTGCCGGATTACCGCCATGGGATCTGGAGGCAAAAGTCCTCGCGCACGTTTGGGAGTGGCGCGAGGAGGCGAAACGCCGGGGCGTAGCTCCGCTGCCGCGAGAAATCACGGTACAGCGGACAGAGCTCCGGCGGGATCTCAGGGCGGCATGGAGAGTGCGATTATCGCAACCCAGCGCTGGGCACGCCACAATTGCGGCGATAAGTCCCCTCTTTGAGGAGTGGCTAGAGAGGCGCCACGGCGTCCTCACCTTCCGCCTGACGCAGGTCCTCACCGGACACGGTTGTTTCGGGAGGTTCCTGTTCCGGATAAGGCGGGAGGAAACGCCCGGGTGTCACCATTGTGTGGATCGCCCGGAGGACACGGTGGAGCATACGGTGGAGGTCTGCCCGGCTTGGGCGGAGCACCGCCGTGTCCTTGTGGAGGCGATTGGCGGTGGCGATCTCTCGCGTCCGGCCTTGGTCCAGGCCATGGTACGGAGAGAGGTGTGTCACCTACGTGGGACGTGATGGCGGAAACCAGCGCCGCATGTCGTGCGGTGTTCCGCAGGGCTCGGTCCTAGGTCCGCTCCTGTGGAACATCGGGTACGACTGGGTGCTGAGGGGTGAGCTCCAACTGGGCGTAGATCTGACGTGTTATGCGGATGACACGCTGGTCACTGCCCGGGGGAGCTCGCACAGGGAGGCAGCGTTGCTGGCGACGGCTGCGGTCTCACAGGTGGTGGGCCGCATACGTCGCCTAGGCCTGGAGGTGGCCCTCAGCAAATCGGAGGCCATGGTGTTTCATGGCCCCCGGCGGGCGCCGCCGCCCGGCTCACACATCGTGGTCGGGGGGGCTCGGATCGCTGTCGAGTCCACCATGAAGTATTTAGGATTGGTGCTCGACAGCCGGTGGAACTTCGAGCCCCACTTCCGACGGCTGGCGCCCAAGTTGCTGGGCGCGGCTGGCGCGCTCGCAACGCTGCTTCCCAATCTGGGGGGCCCGAGCGCCGCCTGTAGACGGCTCTACGTGGGGGTCGTGCGATCCATGGCCCTGTATGGGGCCCCGGTGTGGGCCTCTGACCTGACGGCCGGCAGCATCGCTGTTTTGCGAAAGCCGCAGAGGGCGATGGCCGTCAGAGTCATCAGGGGGTATCGCACGATCTCCTACGAGGCGGCGTGCGTACTGGCCGGATCCCCGCCCTGGGACCTCGAGGCGAAAGTACTCGCGTCGTTGTATCGGTGGCGCGAGGAAGCGAGGGCGCGGGGCGAGGGACCGATGCAGCGACACATAGAGCTGCGTCGGTCTCAGCTTCGCGAGGTCCTGGTGGCGGAATGGCGGGACAGGCTTTCGCGCCCTACCGCCGGCCTCGTCACCATCGAGGCGGTCCGGCCGGTGCTCGAGCGCTGGCTCGGGAGGAGGCACGGCTCCCTGTCGTTTCGGGTGACGCAGGTGCTCTCGGGGCATGGCTGCTTCGGGAAGTACCTGTGTCGCATAAACAGGGAGCCGGACGCCCGGTGTCACCACTGCGTCGACTGCCGGGAGGATACGGCGCGGCATACGCTGGCAGAGTGTGCCGCTTGGGAGGAGCCGCGCCGTGCCCTCATCTCAGAAGTAGGCAGTGACCTGTCGCTGCCGGCCGTAGTTGAGTCGATGGTCGGCAGCGACGAGTCCTGGGACGCGGTGGTTTCCTTCTGCGAGACAGTCGTCTCGCAGAAGGAGGCTGCGGAAAGGGAGAGGGAGATCTCGTCCACTCACCCGGCCCGCAGAAGGCGCACCGGGCGTCGGCGGAGGGCGGACAACGCCCTCTTCCAGCCCCCCTAAATGGGTCCAGGGGCGACGGACTCGGGGACGTCCGTCGCCCCCCACACACCAGGACCCGAGGTGGCGGCGCGTAGTGTTCCACGCGCGCCCCTTTTAGACGTCACGGGGGGAGTCAAACACCTCACTCCCCCCCAGACCCGAAGTGGCCCGCAGCGGCGGGCCGGCACCAGTCGGGGGTTGCGGAAGGATCGTACGTTCCCGCGACCCCCGGCGTAGGTGTGAGATGGAACACCGGGGTGGTTTTTAGTCAGTAAGAGTCTGACAGACCCCGCCGCCCGCCCCAGGGCGGCGGACATCCATGAGGATTTTCCACCCCGGAAACAAAAAAAAAAAAAAAAAAAGGCCATGGTACGGAGCGAGAGGGCTTGGGAAGCCGTCACCTCCTTCTGCGAAGCAGTAATGTTCGCGAAGGAGGAGGCGGAACGCGTGAGGGAGAGGCAAAGTTTGCGCCCTCACGCCCCTAGCCGCCGCAGGAGACGCCCTGGGCGTCGGGAATCGCAGGCCGATTCCCGGCCACCGTAGGCGCGGGCTTGCGAACGGCGAGCAATGGGCAGCTCGCCGTTCGATAAGGACCAGGCCCGGGTCGACGGCGCGTTGTGTTCCACGCGCGCCTCAAAGAGATGTCAGCACCAATGACGGGGTTTGCTAGGACCGATGCCTGCTAGGGTTGCGGAAAAGTCCAAGAGGGTTACCGTGGCCCCTGGCACAGGCAACTGAAGGAACACGGGTGGGTTTTAGTCAGTAAGAGTCTGACACGCCCTCCTGCTCTGCCCAGAGCGGGAGAAGTTATTTGATGATTTCCCACCCACAAAAAATTACGCTCGGTTTCTGAATTGAGAATTTGAAGTTGAGACCGGGTGTTAGATATTGATCTACTGCAATGCTCGGACATGTCTTAACGTTGATGTTACGTTACTGGTGTACTTGTGACCAGACTTAACAAATTAACAGTCCGTTCACAGACTTTTGTAATGACACCCATGAATAGCTGGTACATTCTTCACAATCAATATAATAATGTTTATACCGAATGACACCCAAGAAACGGTTATATTCTTCAACATCATAGTAATTAATGTTTTTCTAAATGTTTCAGCGTACGCAAAACGGAGGCGCGTTCATCTCTACCTCAAAAGCAAAAGGAGCTTCCAGCGAAGAGCACAAACTGTGATATTAAAATTAAAACTAAAATAAAATAAATTAAACACCAAGTTACAGAAATAAAAGATTTTTATTATTTATAACAAACACATTACAGGATTATATACCTAACTTGTAGCACGTGAATACAATCATAATATACTTTAGGCACCGTATTTAATAGAATCCGGGGGCTGTACATACTACCCAAACACTACAATTACGTAATTTAAATTTTGAGCAATATCCTAAAATAAATGCATAGTATGGTCCACCTCTTGTCGCTATTAAAATAATATAAAAAGCCTAAAATGTTCCCACTGCTGGGACACAGGCCTCCTCTCGGTGACTGGGCCGTAAACCACCACGCGGGGTCCATGCGGGTTCGTAGATGTAACATGTCTTAGAATTTTTTGGTTCTAGGACATGTCAGTTTCCTCACGATATTTCCCTTCACCGTTTTGAGAGCAGTTGTGATGAAATAATTTTCACCTGTCTGGGTTCGAACTTACGAACGACCTACAACTCATAAGTCGCGGCCGTTACCACTGAGCCGCCACTGCTCTGTTTTATAATGTGGAAATGAAAACGACATTCTTAGGGTGATAAAGCAATTACAGTAGTACCCAACTGATATGGCTTACCGATGTACCTGCGCAGAAGATGAATTTTTAAAGCGCGGGAAATGCTATTGACCAATCGGCACGCTCCACGTACCGCGCTTCTTTTTCCTGTACCGCTATTGGTCGGCAGCTGCCGCCATGTTAGCGCGCGCCGCGTGGCATGTAAAAGTACACGTAGTGGCAAAAATATTGTTTCTTTTTAAAATGAGTTCCTTAAAAAGGGTGCCCCCTTTTTATTGGGATACTGGGATAGCAGGAGTGCGGCCTTTAGATTAAGTTTTTTCTATTGTTTACTAAATTGTTTATTAAATAAATCGTATATTTTAAATAACCTGTATTTTTAATGAAATATTTATATTTGATAAAAACTGGTGGCCCGATAAAATTGGCACGAAGTGTAATTGTGCGGAGGGGCGTGACTTGCGAGTGAGACGGAACTAACTGCTGCAGTGTATTATGTACCTTATAATAGTGACCTAAGGTTGATTGTAAGTTTTGAGCATTCTTTCGTTAATCTTCGGAGCCATACTTTCTTTTCTGCGCGAACGAAGATTCACGACGCGCCATATCAGTTGGGTACTACTGTACGAGGTTGACTACAACAAAGCTTTTTATAAAATAAAATAAAAAAACAGTTTCCTGAAGTCATCCTTAACCGCCTAGCCTTTTTCCAATTCCTATGTTGGGGTTGGCTTCCAGTCTAACCGGATGCAGCTGAATACCAGTATTTTACATGGAGTGACTGCCTATCTGACTTCCACAACCCAGTTACTGGATAACACTACCCCTTAGCAACATTGATTGTCAGACTTTCGGGCTTATGACTACCCGTAACGACTGTCAAAGTTTACAAAGGACATTTTCCTTAAATCTATAAACAATATAATTAGTATTAGAGAGACAATTAAAAGAAGATTTAAATCTTTGATTATAATCCTTTGAGTTATGACCGCACCCTGGTCAATATGCGCCACTACCAACTTTGCTGGCTGGCTTACATTTTTATCTAGACAAGTGCAAAATCTCTTACAAGAGATAAAGTATTTGGACAAATACAGAATATCCGTAATACATTTCCAGTTCGCGTAACATAAGTTTGCCGCTCTGAATTCAGACTCCGAGGAGGTTAATAATTTTTTTTTTGCATAGTTCTCTGCCACTTTCAATTATGGTCATTCATGAATCTGTCGAAAAACATCCCTGGTGGGTGTTTTACAAAAGGGGATGAAGATTTCACTATTTTTGACCTAGGGACGTCTAGTTTTTGAGAAGTTTGCGAAAAACTCAAAAAGGAGATTCTAAGTGCCAATGGCAGGTTAGTTAGAGGATTAACGTTTGACAAAGGTCACGGTCAAGGTCTATTAAGGTCATCTATTAATCTGTAGACGAATATCCCGGTAGGTGTTGTACAAAGGGGGGTGAAAATTTAACTATTTGCGACCTAGGAAGTCTAGTTTATGAGAACTGCGATAATTTCAAAAAGGGGATTCCAAGTGTCAATGAAACTTTAAAGGATTAAAGGACCACTATAATTGAACTTGACAGTGACCTTTAAAATAATTGCATTTACGGTTCGTGTCACTTAAGTTTGGCGCTGGTTTGGTTTGATACTGGAGACTCCGATGTAAATGCAACACATTTCTATAGATCGGTTCGAGTTCTATACTAGTAGGGAAAACACAAAATAACAACAGTGTAAAACCATAAACTTGACTAAATATGATATCTTTTGCTTCAAAACCGAACCTAACTAATTAGAGTACAAGAAAAAAGAAATCAATTCATTTATTTCTTTTTCAGCATAAGTCTTAACAAAATAATATAAAGGTTTTTATTTACAAAAGAACCTTAAAACTTCATTCTAATTGCGTACACACACGTAATCACAATCTCGTAAAAAAATTTTTTTAAACTATTAACACCGGTTTCCAAATTGAGAATTTGAAGTAGAGAATTACACAAACTCTAGTGTAACGTCAGACGGGTCTCACACTACTACTCTCCACGCTCCGGTGCGCGGGAAACGCGCCCCCATGCGCGTGATTTCTACATAACAAATTCAATAAAAGCCCGTTTTCCTCGTGGCACGTTGTAGTGTGAGATCCGCCTTACTTAAGGTGATTCCTTCAATGAAGCTCGCGAAATTCAAAATTCTTACGTTTTTTTGCAAAGTTGTAACGTCGCGGGCTACATTGAAAGAATTCGCTCAAGTAAGAGTTTCATAAGTTATCAACTTCAAATTTTCAATCCAAAACCGGGTGTAAATCATTTGTTGATAAAGTCTTGATTTATTAGAACTACTAGCTGACCCGGCAGAAGTTGTCCAGTCCAAATATCAAAAGTTCGTAAAAAAAAAACCATAGAAAAAAGGACCTTCAGTTTTTCCCAAATTTGAAATTTAAACGGGAAACTTATCCAAATTGTTCTATTCATAAAGACCTAATGCGGACCATTACAAACATTTAGAACTAAAAATAGCCATTAGTCCAGCCGTTCTCAAATGATGCGCTTACCAACGAACAGCCTTTTGTTTTTATTTAGGCATTTTTCAAGCCTTCCTCTTCTTCCACAATCTTCATTCTCTGCATGAACGCTGCCAGCCCGTTGGGGTTGTCCACTAGACTCTCGTACGAATGGTGGTTGTTGCCCAGCTGTGCGAAACAAATTCATATTGTAACAGGAAATTGTAGATATACAACGTGTAACATAATTAACGCAAGACCTCATACACCCCAATTAGAGTATTGAGTTAAAAGCATAATACAATGACCAAAACAATTTTTTTTTAAAGTCAAAGTCAAAGTATCTTTATTGTGGGCATATATAAGGTACAGGTCTTAACAATATATTGAAGTATCAATATGTCCTGCCTAATAGGCATACAATAATTATGTAGGTATTGGCATTAAAATGAAGAATTATTATGCATGGTAAATTTAGTTATTATAAATGTAAAATACAGTGAAAGTAACACATGGTCAATGCTAATGCATGTCAAATACTGTGAAATTAATACATGGTCAGTATAATACATGTCAAAATACAGTGAAACTAATAAATGGTCAATAATTCAAGAAATCTTGGATCGTGTAGTATGCTTTATCAATTAAAAATGTTCGTAATTTATTTTTAAATACTGGAAGTTCCTTAGTGTCTAGAATGCCAATAGGTATTTTGTTGTATATTTTTGATGCAATGCCAAAGAAGCTTCGTTTTATGTGGTACATTAGCAATTTTTAACATATTATGTCTTTTTGATTTGAGTTTTCCAAATAGATTTTTATTTGTTTTTATAAATACAGCTTCTTCATAAATGTAAATTGCAGGTCGGCAGGAAGGTCAATATTTTTAATTCTTTGAAATATGCTTTACATGAATCTGGAACACGGATACCAACCATCGCACGTACACATCTTTTTTGCGCTCTGAACACTAAATCCATGTTAGTTGCATTGTCCCAATAAATGACTGCATATCTCAGTGTCGCCGAAATATAAGCATGGTATGCGGTCAAAAGAACTGATTGATCAACTATTTTGGATAATTTATATAAAGCCTATGAGTACTGATTAAGTTTATTGCATATTGTGTCAATGTGTGCTTGCCAAGACAAATCCTTATCAATCCAAAGCCCTAGAAATTTAACGCAGTTGACTTGTTAAATTTTCGTCCCACTATGATGAATATTGATGCTGTTATTTATAATATTACGCCCGAAATTGACTAAATAATTTAAAATTTTAGACTAAATAAATTAAAGCTAACTATTTTTATTAAGAATATCGTGTTGACCCTAGCATTACTTTATGCATTTAAAATTGAGTCTTATTGCCTTGCAATAAGATTTAATTTTCTTTGGCTCAATCGACGGTCAGTGTTACTGAAATCGAATCAGTAGTCAATTATGAGCAAACTACTTTCAGGACTTGCGTTTATTCTGTTACACCTTGTATACAGAGTTGATATGACAGAGGGGAATTAAATTACACTACGTATACTATACGTGTTTAGTATTAATTCTATACGGTATAAAAATTTAAAGAACGAAATTTTTTTTTTTCAAAATAAATAGATTACAGATCAGAGTAAAACGGAACCACCCTTTGTAATGAAAGTGCAAGTGTGTGTGTGTAATTATTGCTTCCTTGTTTGCATTGCCATTTTTTTAGCGAAACTATTTGGTTGTACCTACTTGTGACTTTCGTCAGACATAACCACCTATTTAGTTGATTTTTGGTACAGAGTTTGAAAATGGTACCTAGTATAGGCAGTTTAAAGGAAAGCCCCTGTGTCGTATCAACTCTGTATATAAATGCGCCACCTACCCGCACTGGGCCCGCGTGGTAGATTACAGCCCACTCCCTCTCACAGAGAGGAGGCCTGTGTCCCAGCAGTGGGAATGTTATAGGCTGATTATGATATAATGAGCGTTGTATTTTCTCCTGTTTCATTATATGCGTGTTTTCTTGAAATCATTCTAAAAATTTAATATTTTTTTTGAAGTGGATGCTTTTTGTGTCCCTGTAACAATATGACTTGCAGTCCCATATCTTTCAAAGTTAATCGTGGACATTAGCTTTTTGGTCTTAAATTACTTTTTTTTGGTTTAAAAAAATCATTTGGTTGGAGTAATGTTTGGTTCTTGGGTTTTGGTTTATGGTTTAATAAATATTTTTGTATTAAACGCCAAACCTGTGCAAGCGTGGTGGGCAATGCTTATTTCTTACTGTGTGGAAAGAGACATTTGTTTTGCAGTGGGACAGTGTTAGGTTGGCAGTAGTGTGGTCTGTTCCAAAAGTATCTGTTATAAGTGTAAACAAACCCTGTTCCGGTCTTTTTCTTAAGGAATCACTCACTTCTCAGTTAGTTTTAATCATGATCTGGCAGTTTGAGTAATTTATGCGGCCTACCCAAATGTCCTTTCATTGGTATTGTTCGTCGAATCGTTGAGCTCCTTAAGTTCTGAGTTGAGCTGCACGGTTACTGAGACATGCGTGCACTGACTGGACAGATCAACTCCATCTGTGTGGTTTTTCCTCAAAAGACCATTTCAGACACTAATCTACATGGTCTTCACATGATCTCAGCAAGATTATGTCTGGACTTTAAAAGAGACTGTGACCTCTGAGTTTGTTTGGGCCTTTCTTCTCAGATTAGTCAGATAGGAAACGCCGACCTCATCTAGCTTTTAAAATATGATTAACATGTAAAAGTGTTTGCACAAACCTACTTACAGAAATAAAACCATTTATCATTTAACTGTATTTAAAAGGTTGGAACTTTATATCTCAGCACTTTTTCCAAGAATTATTGTTTAATTAATATTATTAAATTGTAATTGGCATCCACAATTTGTAAATGGCACCCAGGTACGTTTTCTTATCTATTTGTTATCATTTTCATCAGATATTTTAAGAACAGATATTACGTCTACCAAGTTTTTCCTTCGACGAGAATGGGCTAGGTAATACCAATAGTACTGTTGACATTCATTTTCTACACTAGAAATTATACGTAGTACATAAGTGAGTACTCACAAATTTCTTGACCCACTTGGACAGGTGTTCGGTGTAGTACTCCTGCTGGTACCGCTCGTCCACCAGCAGGACGGCGCCCCAGTCGCCGCGGTGACGCACGCAGCGTCCCGCCGCCTGGTTCAGTGCTCTGCAGGGAAAACATTGTGAACGTAATACAGATGGATGTTTTCTTTAAATATCATTATTTGGCAAAAAGGCTAGCGATTATGCCAGCCACGTAGTTTTACAAAATGAATAGAAAAAAGGCAACCTCTAGGATCTTAACTTAATTAATTTAATAGCTAATTTTGATGTAGATTTAGAAAAGATCAAATGACACATGCTTAACATCCATTAACTTAACTTCCGCTTCTGACTCCAAAGTTCTCCGTTTTGCCCCCACCCGAGCACACTCCACCAAAGTGAGGTACGTGTCCTCCCTCAGACAGACAAACAGAGTAGAGAGGAGATTGTTAGAAGAACGCAGACTCTTAGCGTGAGAAGAACATAGATATTGGAAGTGAGACACAAGAAGAGAAGAGTTGAGAAGGGAGAAAAGCGTGTTCACAGCACAACCGCATTCAAATCAAAGTTGCACACGCCACCATAGTCGATGATATGGAATCAAAGTCTGCGCAAGCATGGTTGTCGTCTTAGCGGACAAAAAGTTTCTCAGACGATACAGAAGTCGCAGAGTACCGTTGACCCTTTGACTAACACTAAAGAGATGGCAAGCCCGCTAGTGTCGAGTCAAGATGCAAACCGAAGATCTTTTACAGTAGAGGTAATGGGTATGACGGTACCATTGAACATAAGCGGAGGAAGAGAGTTAAGCGTCACCCTACCCATCACGCGCGAGCTTCCAATTACAGTGACTTGACACTTTGAAGGGTTGACTGCCAACCCAAAACTATCGGACAGCTTTTTGATAGCATCTAAGTCTCGGTTTACTTCAACTATAGCATCCGATAAACCTATTACCCGCTCAGCTGTATACTATTGAAGAGCATCAGCATAAAGATGATACGAACACCGAAGACAGTGAGTTATAAAATTAATGAAGATGGAACATTGTCAGCGCAGGAGATCTCGGGACCTTCCGAGACACAGGCGGAGTCGGAAGTGTGTGCGTGGCTGTGTGCTTGTGTGTGTGTTATGTGCTGACGCTACTCTTCTTCACGCACACATTCACAGCGTGTTTGTACACTTGGTTATCACAAGTAAAGCGCGCGGCGCTTCGTGTGATAAAAATATTGTACTGCGAAGCGACTCGACTCATGTTCCGAGCCGCCATCGCCATAAAGTTTTCAATGGGCTGTACTAACCTATAAGCTTGCACTCGTAGCCATTCCTTGCCGTTGAGCAAGCTCCTCTCCTTCATATATTTGTTGTTGTAGTCCATCTTCGCATTAACTGCCGTGTCGAATGTGTTCGGGTATGGCACACCCACCTGGATACGAGAACAGTAGGTTTTAGAGAGAGATTTAAGGCCTAGGCCTTATAAGCAATAAAACAACGAGTAACAACAGGTATCGATAATTTGCATGTATTTTTACTTTATTGTATAGTATTTTTATCGACGAAGAGACGCGCGTTTTACTTGTGGTAGCCCAGTGTACAAACATGCTGTGAATGTGTGCGTGAAGACGAGTAGCGTCAGCACATAACATACACCCACATACACTTCCGACTTCGGCATTGTCTCGGACGGTACCGAGGGCTCTTGCGCTTACACCGGTAACCACAAAAAAGCGCGAGTCGCTTCATGAGATAAAAATACATATTATGAAATTAAAATTATTCGCATCTTAAAATATGGTATACTTGGTTTTGACGTGCAAAAACGTTGTCAGAAGCTTACGTGCATTCCTTTTCAATTTGAATAAGTTCACTACCTCTTAATATTTTTTTCTGTTTTAAAACTATAATAAGTACTTACAAGATATATGAGAGAAATCAGCAGTAGATGTTGTGACTGCTTTGGCCATATAAAATAAAATAAATAGAGGAAATATAGCTTTACATTATAATAATTACTTACACATATAACAGCTCTCGCCTGGTGGTCTTTGAAGTCCATACCCTCAGACACCTTACCGCGGTATATTGCGAACAATAATGCGCCTTTTTCAGTGCCCACGGTCTGGTAGAAATCCTAGAAGAAAGTAGAAGAAGCAATAAGAACCATAATACAACATGGATGACATTATCAATAAGAACTAAAGAACCATAATACAACATGGATGAAATTATCAATAAGAACTAAAGAACCATAATACAACATGGATGACATTATCAATAAGAACTAAAGAACCATAATACAACATGGATGACATTATCAATAAGAACTAAAGAACCATAATACAACATGGATGAAATTATCATTACGCTTGTAGGGGAAGGCAGAATGCTGCATTGTGGAATGCAATAAATATATTGAAAATAATAATAATAATCATAGGAGTAATATAGTGATTTAGCCGCCACGGCTTATTTTAATTATTTTATTTATGGATTGCTTTGTTTGAATTTCTATTTGCTGTTCTCTGGACACTCAACGTGTACAATGTAAATAATAATGATATCTATATTCAACATTAATGATGTAACTAATATTTATGTAACAATATAATTTAAAGGAGTGTCCATGGAGTTTCTTGTCCGTTCTTCTCCATAGGTACCTACTACGCTTTGGAATGGGCAACTAGCTTCATATTTATGACTGACCGACCACTTGACAATTCAAAAGAGCCTGTAAATGGTTTAATTGAAATAAATGCTTTGAGTTTAGGGTACATTTTGCCAGAAGTCGCATTAAATAAGGCAGGTATTTTACCATTAATCGGGCATAATACATAACCGGCGGGGTGATTCCATGAAACACTAACAGTAGCAACAACATTCACTACGTTAATTATGTTGTTGAGCAGACACATTTTTTGAACATATGAAGCAATGGATTATTGAAATTGAAAATCTTTATTTCAGACCAAGCACACAGTAATTGGTACAAGTCCATATTTTGTAAGTAGGTAGATACATATAATTATGTTAATAAAATTTAAAATAGTGAAAGAAAGAAAGAAGAAAGAAAGATTTGGCTGTCCACTCTGTCCGCCACCACGCTCAGAAGCGTCTTGGTGCTACCCTTTATCCGAGACAACAGGGAGGCCGTTCTTTTGCGAAGCACCGCCTTCAAGCCGTCCGTCCTGTGGTCTGCGAACATGCCGGAGGCACTGCAGCGCCATGAGAGCCCCAACAAACCCCTGATCGCGTTGTTATATTGGACGCGCAGAGCATTGCCCGCTTTTTTAGTGTAATTGCTCCACAGGTTGCACGTGTTTAATGTTTGGCAATAGCTTTTGAATAACGCGTGACTTTAACGTCACGTGAGCATCGCGCAAACCTGCGAGAAAGCATTTTTCATTAGCAGTTGTTCTTCAAAATCGTTCAGATTGTAATTGAAAGTGTGTTACGCAATTAGGGTGCTGGGCTGTTGGACAAGCCCAATAACACTTTGCCCAACGCGGAAATCAAACTCAAGACCGCTAATAAGTTGCGCTTTCCCCATTAAACAAACGAGGCAGTATTAGTAATATATTCTAGTTAGAAATATGGGTCAAACCCAAGCATCAGGCACCTGTGCAGCCATCGGCGATTAGCGGGAAGCGAGTAGGGAATTCCCGTCGCATTTCGAGTTGATTGTACCCATACCCAGTACGAATAGAGAATATTATGTGAATGTGTATTAGAATGATGTTTTAAACATGTTTAGTGTTAAAGGAGACGGGGACTTCTGGGCCCAATTGTAATAAGTTGAGGTATGGCTTAAAAAAAAGGTTATGTTTTTCTAATTCAAAGTGTGAAAAATCAACTCAATTTACAATCTGGAAAATGAGAAATCCACTAATTAAGTTAAGGTTACGAAGTAATTGGAATATCGATTCAATTATAATCGATTAACGTTACATAGTTCATACTATTTACGAAAATGATTCCACCACATGATTAATTCAAATAAAATCTCTTGGAATTATACTTTAATAAATTAACTATTACGTTAACTAATTAAATATTTACATAGTTATGATTAATCGATTCACGTTGACTAATCGATTATTGTATTTTTAATCTGTGCTAACTCTGACTTGACATGCTTGACATGACAATATCAACACTCCTCTATATTATTATACTCTTTGATATCAACATTATCAACACTCGGTCACTCGTTTCGTATCGTCTAGTGCGTGTGTGTTTTGAGTATTTATTGATATCTTGACGGTTGACCCTTGCTTTCCTACGGACTTCTGATCTTTCTTCTTGTACGACCCTTGCCTTGCTATACCGGACACGGAGAACCCAGCTTAAACGATGAACTTGGACTTGTTATTTTGGATTCTACGAACGGCCTACCGATTGGATATTGATTGAAATCATGGATCGTTGTGTAAATTGTGGCATAGCGACTAGTCGCTGTAATACACTAGGTCGTCGAGCTTTGGATGACGAAATGATATTAGCAGTGATTCGACAATGGCGTGCACTACAATCTGTAAGTACTTACTCACTTTCTGTTTAATAACTCACCAGCGTCTACCACGCTGGCTTGCAATCTTTAAAGTAAGTATATATAGCTAAACATTTAAAACTCACTTAGAGATACATTACATTGAAATAGGTAATTATGGGGCAGAGTAAATCAAATCATTAATTCGCATAGAACGTAGAAATTGTACAATAGAGTTGTTATAAAAATATGGGGTACATTCTGCCTGAGTAAATAGATTTTTTTAAAAGGAAACATGTTATCTGTTTTTAAAACTTTTTGCATCTTTTAGGTAAACAGCAGTGACCATGTTTGCCAAGCTTGCTGGGACTTGGCTCTAAGATCACCTCTTGATGAACCTAGACATCTTGGCCACCGTAGTGTTTGTCTCCGATGTGGACGTTCTCTTCCATCAAGAGTCAGCCATTTAGTTCACACTGGCTCACCTCGTGAATTGAGAATTTATAATGTTATTCAAGAGTGGATATGCCTGAAGCTGTAAGTTGAATCATAACATTGTGTTTTATAAACGCTTTTGTTGTAATTCAAATTGATTTATTACATACTTAAATGATCATGTATCATTTGTTGCAGATAGAAGAAACCAGTCGCATATGCCATACTTGTTGGGTGGCTGCAGACAGAGCTGCTGTCCATATGGTCTCTCGCCCATCAACTTCTTCCCAAGCAAGCCGATTTGAAGAAATACAGCCACCGGCACAAGTTGTTGCTGCTGACTCTGCAGTTGAGCAAATACATCCACCGGCACAAGTTATTGCTGCTGACCCTTCAGTTGAACAAATACAGCCTCCGGCACAAGTTATTGCTGCTGACCCTCCAGTTGAAGAAATTCGAAGAAATCAGCCGGAACCTACGATTGTATTACCAGATTACATGAGAGCAATTGAAACAGAAAGAAGGTGCTTTATTGAAAGATGCCAGAGAACAGAGAGATACAGAGTTCCACTTTCTACCAGAAAAATGTTGCTCAATCGGTATAAATATTATGTCCCTGAGAATAATCGCCTTTGTGAATGTCATTTAGTTATAGAAGCTTGGGATTTTCTTAACAGTTTGAGAAATAATTATGTACAGACTTTTACAGCAAAACATATCCAGGACATGATGTCTTTAGAAGAAGTTATAAATTCAGGATTACTTCATTTTGAGAGTATAGATGATATGGAAGACCATGTTGTTCACACATGGATAGGGTTAAACAAAGCACAGTTCCATCAAATGTTTAATGAGGTCCCTCAGTTATTAGAAATACCTAGAGCGTCCCTAGCTTTAGCAGCATATTTAATTAAGCTTAGAACTGGGGATTTTGATGAGAGGTTGTCAACTTTATTAAAAGTCTCTAGGTGAACTCTAGAAAAGTGGTTGCACCAAGTAAGAGATCTGCTGTATGAGTATTTTGTACCTAGACACCTAGGTTTACATCACATTAATAGGCAGCAAATTGTGCAAAGAAATCTATCTATACCTAAAACATTGTTTAGTAACTTTGAGGGAGTTGATAGGCCCATTGTAATATTTGATGGAACATATTGTTACATTGAAAAAAGTTCGAAAACACGTATTTTGTTTATGTTTTAGTTGATAGCTCTCGCAGAGGTAGGGAAGCAATATTAAAATATTATTGTAACTGCATCGTAGGCAAACGGACTGTAGGCTGCTGCGCTCATGTTATGTCAATAATATGGTACCTCAGTTGGGCTAGGTACCAAGAAAATATAGTACCACCTGCACAATTCCTAGATGACGTTCTTGTTATAATTGAAGATGAATAAAAATATTAATAAAAAACGATTTTCATTTTTAAACATCATCTCTTTCCCATTCTATAAAATATATTTTACATCATATCTATTATAAAAAAAAAACAAAAACCCGACTGCTAAGCGAACTAAAAAGACGTAAACAAGAAGAAAAGCATGCTGTGCAGTCGATGGATACGTCTGGTTTATATTTGTTTTTGTTTTTGAAATCACCTCTTAAAACCACTTATTTTGATAAGTACCCCACACGATCAGCTTGGAAAAAAAATGGGGCGCCCGAAAGCCGCAATTTTTTTTCTAAGTCACACTTGCAAGGTTAAAACCGTAGACAGATCTGTCAAAAATCAGATTGTTAACGTAACCTCACTTTTCCTAAATCTCTTTTATCTCGGCTCTCAGATTGCCAAAATCTGCAAAATTTTCAGTAATTGTTTGTTAATATAGTAGCTATCAATTGACACCAATTTCATCTTTTTACATCCAGGCCCAAAGTTGTATGAAAGCGTATCCGTCTCCTTTGTGGTGCAAACGGGCCTTAACATACAGGGTGGCGGGGGCATTGACTCGCAGCCAGTTACCATGGATTCAGTAGACGATTCTGAACCCACAGGTGTTGAAATGTTACGTCAGTTAAAAAAAAATGCACTTTTCTATGAAACAGCCGATTGTTTTTTGATAGCCGACGAAAAATTTCTACGCTACAATCAAGTGTCAGTTTGCGCATTGATGTCCCTTTCTTTTTTTTTTAGATTGTGAAATCATCAAATAACTTCTCTAGCTCTGGGCGGAGCGAGAGGGCGTGTCAGACTCTTACTGACTAAAACCCACCCGTGTTCCTTCAGTTGTTCGGACTTTCCCGCAACCCTGGCAGGCATCGGCCCTAGCGGACCCCGTCATTTATTGCTGACATCTCTTTGAGGCGCGCGTGGAACACAACGCGCCGTCGACCCGGGCCTGGTCTTTATCGGACGGCGAGCTGCCCATTGCTCGCCATCCGCAAGCCCGCACCTACGGTGGCTGGGAATCGACTTAGGATTCCCGACGCCCAGGCGTCTTCTACGGCGACTAGGGGCGTGAGGGCGCGAATTTTGCCTCTCTCTTACGCGTTCCGCCTCTCCCTCACGCGTTCCGCCTCCTCCTTCGTGAGCATTACTGCTTCGCAGAAGGAGGTGACGACTTCCCATGCCCTTTCGCTCCGTACCATGGCCTGGACCAGGGCCGGACGCGAGAGATCGCCACCCCCAATCGCCTCCACGAGAACACGGCGGTGCTCCGCCCAAGCCGGGCAGACTTACACCATATGCTCCACCGTGTCCTCCGGTCGATCCACACAATGGTGACCGGTAACACCCGGGCGTTTCCTACCGTCTTATCCGGAACAGGAACCTCCCGAAACAACCGTGTCCGGTGAGGACCTGCGTCAGGCGGAAGGTGAGGACGCCGTGGCGCCTCTCTAGCCACTCCTCAAAGTGGGGACTTATCGCCGCAATTGTGGCGTGCCCTGCGCTGGGTTGCGACAATCACACTCTCCATGCTGCCCTGAGGTCCCGCCGGAGCTCTGTCCGCTGTGCCGAAGTTCTCGCGGCAGCGGAGCTACGCCCCGCATCGATGTCCCTGCCATTCTGTATCTCTTTTACTGACCTACAATCTTTTGTAAGTTTATTGAGCGAGAAAATAGTCGATAGCTAGTCGCTTGCTCATCGACGGTGGGACAGATGCCTTTTGGAGCACAAATTAAATTAACTATGTACTAACATCCATGGTCTCCTCGTGGTCACCTCCGTGCCTCTTCTCACAGAACACGTTTTTCAGTCGGTTCATCTCGTCCCACAGGCCCGTTTCTCGCCAACTGAAAAATTCAACATATGAGGGGTATATTCTGTGTTTGGAGCACATGGTTCCTTATAAACAAACAACATGCATATTCTGAACGTGTTTGTGCCATTCTGATTATATTTAACACTATTGTAAACCATGTTTTATCCAAATAAATTATTTTTTATTATTATTACTAAGCAGTTTCTTTTCAGGACCTTTTTAATTTTGTCATTGTGGCAAGAACTTAAGAGTGCATTCGAAACGAAACATTTTATTTGCACCACCTATAAGTTTTAGAAGGTACCAACTCTCTATATTTTTAATAATAAATATATTAATTAATAAAAAATAATATATACAGAGTTGATACGACAGAGGGGCTTTCCTTTAAACTGCCTATACTAGGTACTATTTTCAAGCTCTCTACCAAAAATCAATTAAATAGGAGGAATAGTTTAGTCGCAAATGATTTTTTAAGTTTTTGCCACGTTTGAACACGATGTATCTTTCCTAACAGCTGATTATGTCTGACGGAAGTCACAAGTACATCCAACTATTTTCGCTAAAAAGATGGCAATGCAAACAAAGCAATAAATACACACACACTTGCACTTTCATTACAAAGGGTGGTTGCGTTTTACTCCGATTTGTAAGCTATTTAGTTTGTTTGAAAAAAAATACTCATTTTTGGTGCTTTTTATTTTTATACCGTATCGAATTAATACTAAACACTTATAGTATGCGTAGTGTAATTTAATGCCCCTCTGTAACATCAACTCTGTATATATTATATATGTATAATTTTTAATAATATATTTTTAATATTTTTAACAAAATCAGCCAAATCAGCTTTAAATTAAGTATTTCAGTTAATGAAGTTCCGTGCCTAATCATCGTCGGCAGTGAGACAAAGAGCTGTGTAGTAGGTGGGAGAACGGACCGCACTAGCCCTGAGCCTTTAATGTGGAAAAAAAACCGGCCAAGTGCGGCTTCTGTACCACGAGGCAACAAAACGCCAAAAAAACCCGTCTCATGTATGGAGGCCCCTTTTCATTTGTTGTTATAGCGGCAATTGAAATACACACTCTGTGTAAATTTCAACTGTCTACCTGTTACGGTTCATGAGATACAAGCCTGCTGACAGAAAGACGGACGGACAGCGGAGGTTTAGTAATTAATAGGATTCCGTTGGCTACCTTTGGGTACGGTACCCCAACAAGTACTGTAACTTATTAGGGATCCGTTTTCGCTCAAAATCAATACAAGTTTGAATATTATTTAAACTATTTTTTTCGTACCTTCTTCTGCGGTCTGTCCCTGGACTATGAGTAGATTTGTAGTTGGATTTTATAGTGCAGAGTGATTTTTCCATAATGATTTTCCTCTGTATATTTTATAGCAGCATGTGCTCGCTGGCATTGGCAAAGTCCATTACGGCTATGCTTTTCAGCCGCCCATTTTGAACCGGCTATGTTAATGCTTTCGCCAAAGGATTTGGATGGCTCTGTAGGCGTTTTCTGTACCGTTTAGCCCAGATGCCCTTCATCTTTTGGTTAAGATATTCACGAACGTCGCAGTTTCTTGTAAACCATGTTTAATTTGTGACGTTTTAACGTATTGAAGCTAACGTAATTAAAACTCACTCTTGAACCAGCTTGTCTCTGAGCGCGTAGGAAGGCAAGAAGCACAGCACGCCGTGCGGCGTCAGGCCGCACACGCGCACGACGGCGGCGCCGAGCGCGCGGCGCGCCCGCGGGCACGCCGCGCCCGCCGCCGTGTAGCGCAGCGGGCCCGACGAGTCGCCTAGGAGGCTTCCGATCCATACCTGGGATAACGATGGCGTTTAGGTAAGCACCTTCTTTACTAGACATATAAAACAGTTTACAGAAAAGCGGAAGACACACAGCCAAGAGCCCTACGGCCTTATTACAAGATTTATCTTTAGACCCAGCCAGTTGAAGCCATTTTTGCATTTCGAACTTTATACCGACAAAACTTAAGTTCCAATTACAAAAAAAGAAAAATACGTTAAACCCAAATTAAGTTATCAATGTAACTTTATCGTTGTAAAAAATAAACTTTATCCTTGTCATAATAATAATAATAACGTTTATTAATGAAAAAGTAAGAATAAAATATGTGACATGGTCGATGACTCACAAATTAAGCGTCGCTTGTGGCGGCGAGTGCGAATTTCACAAAGTTATATATTTATTTATAAAAAGGCTTACCAACTAAACACATACAAAGCATCTTTATCATATTATAGATCTCGCATGTATCAACATTATAGAAAAACACGGCACTATACATTAGCGTACCTACTAGAATATTATACAAAAAAAATATAAACATCAAATAAGTAATAACAAAACAATAAATAAAAAATACTACGTTGTACATTAGAAATGCTGGGTTTTTTTTTATGATAACACGTTACATTTTACTAAAGATATTTTGCCACCGAAAACATCAAGATCGCGACTGTGGAACAAGTCATTGCATCTTCTGAGGATATAGGAAAGGGGCGCACTGTATCCGTATTTGTTTCGACTAGATTTGACCGAGAAAGGTCTATAATTTTAAACTCTGGCGGACGGTCTAAGCACATTTATAATGGTTACCTTACAGTTTGAGGATGTTAGATTGTCTAAGTATATCTATATCTTCTTCTATCTATCTATCTTCTAGTTCTAGTAGTAGTCAGATAGGAAACGCCGACCCCATCTAGTTTAAAAAAAAATATGATTGACGTGTAAAAGTGTTTGTTCAAACCTACTTACAGAAATAAAATCATTTATCATTTATCTATATAAGGTGTATCTATTCATACAGTGGAGTTTATTGCCCATTCTTCTCCATACGAAACTACCTTTTGGAAGGGGCGGCTAGAATCAATTCTATTTAAATGTAAATGTTGACGTTCAAAAGTGCCTTTTATGTGCCTATTTGAAATAAATGCTTTGACTTTGACTTTACACGAAATATCTGAAGGGGTAATTGTACTCATCATTGTGCACAACTTTTACTATGGGACCAAACCTGAAATCGCGATAAAAAAGACAGCTGGTCCGTACATTCTGACGAGTTATGCGAACATAAATGTAGGGAACAGCGGATTTTTTTTTCACGATTTCAGGTTTGGTCCCATAGTAAAAGTTGTTCATAATGATGAGTACAATGACCCCTTCAGATATATCGTGTATTAATAGATATACCATATATACACGGTCAATTTTAGGTCGTTCTGGAACCGAAAGCCATATACTCGATTTTGAGTTCGATGAACTCAAAACGATTGGGACTATCATTTTCAATAAGTTACAATAAAACAAAATCACGAAAAATCTAATTTATTGTTTTTTTTGTGTATTAGTGAGAACTCGTAGTAACGCTTCCTTGCGATCAATGCATATATATGTGTGTAAAACGTATCGACGAAGTGCAACACTTGCGAACGGTACATTGAAAAATTCATTCATCGATCAGACAGCATGATCCGTAAGCCACGCCCCCGGCCCCTTACAGTCTAGCCGACCGCCCGCGCGCCCCCGCCATTAATAATTTCTTATTCCTTTCTAGTATTGTCTCGCGTTTCGTTGTATTAGTTCACGCACGCGCAACGTAATTACGCGCCAAAAATTTGAGTTTTGGGCTATGGTAGATTTTTATGTGACATGGCGAACCATAACTTAGAAGAGGCCAGACGTTTGTATGCTCAGCCGGAACACCTGAACTCACTGCGCGCACGTGGAATCACTGACCCTCAAGTTCCCTTCACCTCCACCATCCTGGCTGTAACCCAGCGCCTCCTCGATCATGGACAGTTTCGAGCGCCCACACACGCGCAGGGCCGCGGTAGACTACCATACTCGGCGGAGTTGGAGGAAGACATACAGGAATACTTCGAACGCGACCCACGCGGCCACGTAGTAGTACCATAATGGCGGCCAGGCGATTCAATGTTAGCCAATATTATGTATCTCTCTGGCACATTAACGCGGTCTGTTAGTTCTATCTGTTCAGTGCGTGCGTATTTAAACAGTGTGTTTGGTGAGCAGTAAGTAGATAGGTCGTGGTGGCCTTGTGGTTTGGCGCATGGAGCCCTGACTTAACACCACTGGATTTTTATGTGTGGTTCGAGATAAAAAGACTAGTTTCTTCCGATAAGCGTACTACTCGAGATGACTTAAGAAGTGCGACAGTGGACGCTTTTAATGTGAAAAGTGAAGTGAATAAAAGAGTACCTACAAGTAAGTAAGTATTTACCTACTTAGATACGAAACATGTACTCGTACATACTTATTACTGACGCGACGGTCCTAAGCCCGTAAAAATTATGAAGGAAAAATTAGAGTTAGGTATTTAACTGATAGGTATGTAGATAAACGCAATTTAAATCAAACAATGGTTATGAATGCGGAATCAAACGATTTATTATTGTCGCGGGTACTTAGGTATCTACAGCAACAAAGTGCAAGTAGGTACTGATGACCGCGACTGGTGACTGAACACCACAGTGAAAGGTGGACATCTTGTTCACTGTGTACCTACCTACATCAAAACAATCTTTTTTTGACCGTGGGAGGACAAGGAGGTTCCTCAATAATATCCTTGCTAGCAAATTTCTAGTATTAATGTACCTACCTACTGAAAAAAAATAACTTTTTATTACATTAAAATTCCTGCTTGCCATTTGGACGTACCGCCACTATTTAAGCGGATTTAAACTTATTTATACTCTAAACATATGGCTGTAGTACTATGTCTATTTTATCTATGCGTACGTTGAGGTACCTAGTTCACAGAGGTCGCCGATCGCCGCTAACATGCAATAGATAAAATAGGTACACAAATAAAAATACGAAAAGCGAATTCAGACTTGCTTCTTAACCGTAAACGGTAACAAATCGAAATTTCACCAAGCTAGGTACAAGTAACGTAGGTACGCAGTTTACTAAAATTATTCTGAGAAGCCACATAATTGATGCACAACCGAATTCAGCGGTTAACTTTATAAAAATAAGGTCTTAATTCGGTACAATATTTTCATAGAAAAGGGCACCACCAACTTATAATGAACTCTATTTGACAGATAAAACGATTAATTTTTCTGTTTGAATTGCCTGCCTTTGTATTGCCGCCGCCAGTTACACCGCCGCCGCCGCCGTTACATTGTATTGGTTTCGGCAGTATTATTTTTATTCATCATAATTTTATTATGGTAGGTAGCTGTATGCTTATTAAGTACCTATTAGCTCGATTGGTGGACACTCGATTCAAGGCCTTAAATAAAACTCACAAGCGTACTCGTCATGTCTAGTTGAGGTAATAGACCGTACGATTATTAGTGATTTCGTGATGCGAGAGTAGTGAATGAAATTTCAATTAATTTCTCTCGTTTACGAGGAGATGTGATAGTAATAAACACCGTGCCGTGCGTCCAATTAGGTTCCAATACAAACGAGAGATAACGGAGGTAAATGAACTTAAACCAACCTAAATCGTACCTACCTGAAATAAAATACCTACTTGCAGCAACGTCCGTTGACCTACCACGAGCGCGCTATCGCACAGCTGTTCGTTTATGAATGAAATAGTGGAAGGGCTACTAAGATTTAACTCGAATGACAGAATAAAAGTGATAAATTTCTAACTTCTATATTAGATGTCTTAAAAAAATTATAACAATGCCAATAGTAACTATTAATCGTCTGGAGTTACTGTGTTTCGGCTCCAGAACGATGTAAAATTGATCGTGTATAATAAATCTGTAGACGAGGTGTTTCTGTACGTTGAAAATATTTACAAAAAAAAAAATGGTTTGGGTGTTAAAGAATAACCAACATCTACCATTTTTCTAATTTTAGTCTGTTGGTGGTTTGTCTGGTCGGATGTGAGTGATTAAGTTGTTCTAGTTTGGCGTAAAAACTACGAAATCAATATGGTTAACATTTTTATTAAAATATTGTGTTAACGGTGACTCGGCAGTGACACAGTTATAGGCTAATTATGCTACTCACTCTGTCCTCGGGTATGCCGTGGCCGGGGCCGAGTATGGGTATGAACACATCAAGGATACTACACGATGATGAGGGATACTACACGGTGATGAGGGATACTACACTATGAAGAGGGAAACTTCGACGACACGGTTGGCGCAGTGGTTAAGCGATTGACTGCTACGTTACGTGTCGCGGGTTCGATCCCCGCACGGAATAAATATTTGTATGACCTGCAGACAGTTGTTCCGGGTCTGGCTGTTTGTGTATGTGAGTTTAAATGTTTGTAAACGCACCCACGATACAGGAGAAATTCGTAGTGTGGGGCAACGTTTAAAAAAAAAAAAACTACTCGATGATGTGGGATACGACACGGTGATGAGGGATACTACACGGTGATGACGGATATTACACGGTTATGAGGGATACTACACGGTGATGTGAGACACTACACGATGATGAGGGATACTAAACGGTGATGAGGGAAACCACTCGATGATGTGGGATACTACACGGTGATGAAGTATACTACACGGCGATGAGGGATACTACACGGTGATGAGGGATATTACACGGTGATGAGGGATACTACACGGTGATGAGGGATACTAAACGGTGATGAGGGAAACCACTCGATGATGTGGGATACTACACGGTGATGAAGTATACTACACGGCGATGAGGGATACTACACGGTGATGAGGGATATTACACGGTGATGAAGGATACTACACGGTAATGAGGGATACTACACGGTGATATGGGACACTACACGGTGATGAGGGATACTTCACAATGGTGACTCACTCTGTCCTCGGGTATGACGTGGTTGGGAGACACGCGGTGCGGGAAGCTGGTGGCGAGCTCGGAGTGCAAGCTGACCAGCGGGGTGAGTGTACCGGACGCCAGCGCGATGCAGCGAGCGGGGTGCAGGCCTTCCATCACGATCGCTGGGTTCATACACATCAGGGAGAGGGTAAAAGTCTCCTTTGCTACCCACTGGAATTAAAATGTGATTGGGTTTACACATGTAAATTGCTCTCAAGATTAACATCAATATTCTAAGACATTCCCTCCAAATGCCCTTCAGTCGACTCCACCTTGACTCGGTCTTCCTTACTCCCATCAAAACTCAGTTTTCCTAGGTCGGTCTGTTCGAGATGAGGAATCATCTGCCGAACTAAAGATACCTGAAAACGTACCAAAGGAATCCTGTAGGTTAACATTGACGTGTCAAAAATCAAAATCAAAACTCATTTATTTAAACTAGGCTGAGAATCAGCAGTTTTTGAACATATAAATTACGTAAGACAGTCCGCCATAACTCCCGCCCTTCACCACTTACTACTGCTTTAGCTGGGAAGAAGAAGTGGCGCAACAAACTCCCCAGAAGCACCGCTGTCTGTTCACATAGATAATATCTGGATTGTATAAGAACTGGATTCTATACAGTAGTAAGTAATTAACATCACGAAACACAAAACATTAAATTAAATTATCTTGAAGTCACCAATGATAAACTAGGAACTTCGAAGTAAAAAAAATAAACAGTTAAAAACAAAACCATGGTCCGCAAGACGACCTGTAACCACAAGCAGCACCCGTTCACGAGCATAACGCAAAGATCAGCCATTACCTCCCTCGATATATTTGAGGGAAGGAGGCAACTCGACCCCCGACGCTACCGCATGCAGTGACATCTAAGGGAGCATGACGAACTTGCTGTCGGTTGCTCAAAAGAATGATATGATCAATTGTCGAGGTCGCTAGCTAACCACATATTGCAATAACACTCCTTTAAAAAACATTGAAATGTGCAGATAATGTCAATAATAAATGAAAACTAAACAAAATGTACTAATATAGTCAAATAAAATAAACAATTATATGAACTCATATAACTTGTCAGTAGGTAAGCTAATTCTGGAGAAAGAACATAAACATTTGTCTTGAGTTAATCACAGCGACCAACTATTTTGGTCGTTAAAGTAATCGTTGATAGAACAGTATGCCTTTGAACAAAGGTTGGATTTTACTTTAGCTTTAAACGCAATAAAAGGCAAATCTAACAAAGAAGAGGGAAGCTTGTTATAAAAGTTTCCACCAAGCCCAATAAATGAGTTATGGACCTTATGAAGCCGGTGAAAGGGAGCACTTAGTTTGTCCTTGTTTCTAGTGTTATAATACCAACATCTTTAAAAAAATCTCTCAGAGTAACTCTAGCACCTAGCTGGTAACTTGCTCGAACAGCCTGTTTTTGAAGTACAAATATATTTTGAATATCAGCGGCTTTGCCCTAGAGTAGAATGCCGTAGGACATAACGCTATGAAAATAACTAAAATAGACTAGCCGAGCTGTATCAACGTCAGTGTATTGTCTTTCTTTCCCGACGGCGTAGGCCGCCGAACTGAGCGAACGAACGAGCGAAGTGTGTGAAACAATAATTTATTTAGTTTTAACATGATGAAATGGAAGACGTGCAACGAATTGAATCGGGAGGTTTAGAAACTGTTACTTAGTCATTTCCCATAAATAAATTGTAATATTTGGTGTGAAGAAAAGTTATTCAATAAATAAAGAAAAGAAAGACAGAATAACGTTTATTTGGACACAGTCCGTTAAGCACAAAATACAAATAAAAAGTGAAAATAATGTTTTAACAACAATAGTGTGTGCCTCACGGTTGCGCCAAAAAGGTTCATTTCAGTATTAATGCTGTCTGACGCTGGTTTTCTAATGAACCTTTAGGGACAAGTGACGGGGAGTACAAAAAGTTTCGACATAATTTTTATACTTATAAATAAATAAAAACCTACTACTAACCGACTACCTAGCTACCGATAACAAATTACTTACGCCATCTTCGTCCTTAGCAGCAAAAACAAAACGTTATTATATTAATTTTTGGATTTTTTCTTTATACTTTATCTAAAGAAAACACATAGCATAATATCACGCCAGTATTACCTGAAGGGTAGGGCAGAGGTGTACCTATAGTACGCACCCATTTTGCCAGTTATGTTTAAGTCCTATATGAAAGGGGGCGCGGCGACCCGATTGCCACTAACCGGGTAGCGTGAAGCGAATATCTGTGTATGAACCAGCGATCGATCTAGGCGTTGAGTCGCAACATTATGCGTCCCAGTTTTTAAGGTTGTTATGAATTTTCTAATGGACAAAAACTGTTACGAATTAACTGTATGAAGCAGCGATCTAGGCGTTGAGTCGCAATATTATGCGTCCTCCTTATTAAAGATGATATGAATTTTGTAATGGATTCTAATAGACAAAGATGTTAGGAATTAACTCATGGTTACTCAAACATGAGGGCCAACTGTGTGCGGTAAAAACCAATCAACTAAGGTGCTGGCTTGAAACAGATTTGTATGTTTAAAAATTTGTGCAGGACAATGTCTGTACTATTCAGCACCAGCCAGTGTTAGCTCATATCGATGGCCTAGAAGACAAATGTGCTAACTACAAAATTTTGATAAAATTAAATTTTAATGCCAAATGTATTAAATGAGCATGCTCTACCGATTGCACTTATCCAAATGACATAATTCCGTCTCCTTCTGTCTAAACTGTATTTGTACATTCATAGTAAGTGATGTCATTTTGAAGCCAAAAAAAGTAATAGCAGTTATTTACCATCAGTTTAAACTACAAAAAATGCTAAATAGATTTATAACATTTCGCTTGTGTTTACCATGATTGACAAATAAGCGAAATATTTTTATTACTTTTGTCATTTTGTAACTTTCAATTCCCAATTATATTATAGGATGTTAATCTTTTCAAGTGCTGGTAGACAAATGGTTTAAGTGGTTTTAGTACTACTGAACAGTCGTCAGCAAATAGTAAAAAATATTAAGTGTTTAAAAAATACTTGGCCGTATACGCTGCAGTAAATGCCAAAGCTCCTTCTGAAACACCCAATACCGCCGCTGCTTCTCATATCACCTCTGTTGGCGGTTGGATTGGTGTATTTCTCATTTATACAAGCCGTTAAAAAAAGCATACAAGTCCCAGACACCAATTTCAAAGGCTAAGAAGAAGGATTTGATGACGCTGTTGAAGGATGGAGTGATCCCACAAGACTACGTTGATTATTACACTAACATTCCTTCTATTGATCAAGAAAATATTATAATTAATGATTGTTCAGACTCAGAGTCTGATGACTGACCATTAAAAATACTTACACAATACTTACACTTTTGTTTGTTTGTTTTTAATAAAGAAACTTTTATACTTATTATTTTTCTTTTTTTAATACATCGGCCCTAAATTCTTTCAATAAACCCTAAATTAATATACAATACACGAAAGTGTTAAGTGAACAATATAATATAAAGTTTGTGTACAAACGTACTAAGTGATGCTCTTTTATGCTATTTTGCTATTTTTATAGAATATTTCAGATATTGATGTTTAAATTTATGATAAGTAAGTACAAAGATAAATACCCTTACTAAGTATAGGCAGAATATACACAATTTCTATGTACAGTTTTATGTTATAGTATCTAGAAGTTATGAATCATTAAAAACAGTCCTCCTGAAAAATTGGTAGGTCTGTAATTAGCATGTTTGTCTTCTAGACCATCGATATACAGATATTGGCTTCACGCAACCGGGTAAAAATCTAGATACCTGGCTGTTACTGACAAATTCAGCAGGAAAAACCCAATAAAACTTTGCTAGACCTGGGTATGGAACCCAGGAAACCGTCACCAAAAAAAACGGGCTCGACTTTTGATTTCAATAAATAAATAAAGTAAGGTTTTTTACCTCGTTGAACTGCGAATTTTTCCACCCTGCGTTGTTTGACAGCGAGGTAGTCTTGCCCGTAATGTTTCGGATTAAAGCCGGTTTGAAGTCGTCCATGTATTTGCAGTCACAGCGGAACAGAAAACCTGTGGAGTAATAAAACAACCTATACTTACACTGACTTATTAAAGTTGTACTTTATTATAAGGAGGTAAGGTTGATTTTATGTGTGTACAGGGTAATCCCTAAAAATACTGACCCGATTAAAATTTTTTTTGACCGTTAGAAATCCACACTATTTCTAAGTGACATAGAATACATTTTATTTAAAAAAATACACGGTTCCCGTGGAAATATCTGGTTTTGTGTATTTTATATAAGGCCTACGCAAATGTCCTGAAGATCTGGTAGTGTCGTGTGACGGGTCGTTGAGCTCTCTAAAATAGGGTTGAGCTACACGATGACTGATGCATGCATGCCGTCTGTTGAGACAGGTCAACTGAAAGCTGCAATGGCTCTTTTTTCAAAAGGCCCTTCCAGACATGGCCCTGCATTACTCACATAAAATCCTAATAATATATTGTTTGGACTTTAATAAAAGAGACCACGACCTCTGAGTTTGTTTCGACATTTCTTCTCATGGATCAGTCAGCTAGGAAATGCCAGAGCCATCTAGTTTTAAAATATTGACCAACAAAATATTGACGTGTAAAAGTGTCTTAAAATATGTACCTACTTAGAGAAATAAGTTTCGCATTAACTAATTGATTCGCAAATATTGTTGGAACTGCTGAAGATTGTAAAAACTATCTTTGCATTGTATAAATTCAATCTCTTAGCACTGTATAATTGTATAGCACATGACCGCATGCTTAATAGTATACTGACCGAATGGAGCTCGCGTCAAAGTTAGGATATCTGCATTTTTTTGCACATATTTTATTAAAGGTTTTTGGAAATGTAGGATTATTTATATTGAACTGTTCATTACATATTTATTGGCTAATACGCCGACTAGACCTCGACAGCAAAACATTAAACGGTGATTACCCAGAAATATTTTTTTTTGAGTTAAGCCAATATATATATATATATTTTAAAAACGTTGCCCCACACTAGCAATTTCTCCTGTATTGTGGGTGCGTTTACAAACATTTAAATTCACATACACAAACAACCAGACCCGGAACAACTTCTTGTAGGTCATACAAATATTTGTTCCGTGCGGGAATTGAACCCGAGACACGCAGCGCAGCATTCAATCGCTTAACCACTGCGCCAACCGTGACGTAAAATTTCCTTGAGCCTTTAATAATCTCCCCTCCTAAAGCTGGCTATGCTTAAATGGGGGAATTTAGATCCCTCCGATACCCAATGCGAGTTCGATGCTCTTGACCAAACCATATTATTCTAATAAGCGTGCGATGTGTGAGCACTATGTACCTACTATAAAGCTTACTGGGTTTGTCTTTAATTGACTTAGATGTGCCCTGGCGGCAGAGAGTATGTGATGCTCACTCAAATGTGTCGCTGGTGGTGACGTGTGTATTGGATCATTAAGTTCCCTTTGAAACGGTTGAGCTGAATGGTGCTGATCCATACGTCATGTTCGTGAACGGGCGCCGTCAGTAGACATTGGTCATCTCTTAGCTGCCACGGCTTATTTTAATTCTTGTTTTTTTATTATTATTACGGACGCTTTTAACGTTCACGTCTTTCTACGTCGTTCTCACATGTATAATTTCAACATGAATGATGTAACCAATTTTTGTAACAATATTTTGGTTTAAAAGAGTGTCCATGGAGTTTCTTGCCGTTGCCCATAGGTATCTACTACGCTTTGGTATGGGCAACTAGCTTCATCTTTCTGGCTGACCGACCCCTTGACAATTCAAAAGTGCCAGCGGGTCGATTCTGTAACAATCTCACCGTGATATCTTAGGTGAAGTGAGCTATCACTCCAACTGATGCAAGGGATTGACACTATCGACAACTCACTTCAAGCTCCCTTCACATAAAGAAAGAAAGAATAACGTTTATTTGGACACAGTTCGTGAAACACAGAATACAAATAACAAAATAAAAAGTGAAAATAACGGTTTAACAACAATAGTGTGTGTCTCACGGCTGCGCCAAAAAGGCTCATTTCAGCATTAATGCCAGATACATGCTGTCTGACGCTGGTTTTCTAATGAACCTTTAGGATGTATTTGAAATAAATGCTTTAGTTTGACTTTAAACATTAAATTTCATTCAAAATTGCCTGTGAATGGTTTAAATCAAATAAATGCTTTGAGTTTTAATTTATGTTAATGGCATGAACTTACCGAACACCATGTCCATTTCCTCTAGCAGTGTGCCGGTAGGCTGTGTGACTCCGTACAGCGTGCGCGCGTCTTCTCGCAGGCGACGGCAGAAGTTATCGGAGTTGCGATGGAAGTCTAGAATTTTTTTTTTTTTTTTTTGTTATATGTTATGTTATAGAGAGAGATAGAGCACCCAGCAATGAAGTATAATTTAAATAGTGCGAGCTATTGGTGCCGATTCTCTTGTACATCGAACCAAACTATCACTAAAATTCCTTACTTTTGGCTATGAGAATCTTAAAGCTATTCTGCAAAATAAAATCTCTAAATTTAAAAATAATTTTGACACGCCTAAAATCAAATTTGGCAATTGCGACCCCACGTGGTCCTAGTTTGCGATACCACGTGATTTTTCTTTTTTTAGAGCCGGAGGCGCGCATGATGCGCAGTCTCGACATGTTTTGTATGGAGTTTTTCACTTTTTGTATGGAAAATATGAAAAATTATTTCCTACACGTTTGCATCTGAAGTCGAGGTGTTGGTGTGAATTTTAGTTCTTGACAACTAATATTATTCCACACCTTTTTAATCGCCGATTAAAAATAGTCAGATTTAGTTAGACAATCAAAATTTTAGGTGATAAACGTCAAATTCAGAATAGCAAAATTGCCATTTTCACTAAATTATTATCTCAGTGCCATCTTAGTGCTGTCAAACAAAAATATGTTGACAGGAATAAACTAAATTTTGGTGATTTTTAGCCTAGTTTACAGAACATTGTGACAAGAGAATCGGTACCGTTGTGCGCTTCTATAATTTCTATCGTGACGATATTATCGCGGACGTCTACGTCCATAAAATTTATGGAAAGACGTGAACGTTCTATCTTTATCGTGGACGGAAATTTAAAAACGTCTTCATATACACAGGAACACAAAGAGAAAAAAAGAAGGAAGGAAGGAAGGAAGGGAAGTAAAGTTACTTCCCTGTGTTATCGTGATGCCGTGACGTGAACGTGGACGTCAACGATAATATCGTCACGTTAGACATTAGAAAAGCGCATAATAGCTCGCGTAAAAACTGAAACAAACGACCATATTTTTTTTTCTAAAGTGTTTTTATTTTTGCTTTTATTCAAACATTTACCAAACAAAAGTAAATGTGTTAAAAATCAGAAATCCCTTGAAGGGTTGTAAGCTTTATCCAGTATGCAGTTTAGTCCACAATGCACAGTGCTGTTGACTGTTCAACAGCAGCGAGCATAGTGACAATTTGACATCGACAGCACCTTAACTCGTAGGTATAATGGTGATTTTCGTAGGACATGAGAGAAGCGGCTTTGTCCTGCAGTAGGATTAATAGGTTGGTATTATTACTATTATCAATTGTTACATTTGACTGTAATTTTCTAATAAACCGTCTGGCCAAACAAAAAAACTAGCCAAGTGCGATTTGGACGCGCACACGAACTATTCTGTACCATAACGTTCATTTTCGAAAAGCATGACATAATTCAAAAAGAGCTATTTTTGAGTGTGATGATTGAAAAGATTAGAGGTGCTACCTTTACTCTTTTAAATCAAGTAAGAGTGCGACGAAGCATATTATAGTCACATCTTTCTAGCTCCCTCATTTTTAGGCTTTAGTGTAATGTCGTTTTTATAGCAAATAACAAAACTAATAAAATTTGCTGCGTTCGCCTGTACACTTAACTCAAAATTGCCGATTTTTTTGATATCCACCGTTTTTGCAAATGAGCGATAAGTCATAAAACGCCGGAAAAAAAACACGTTTCTTGTATGAGACCCCCTTTAATTGTAAGTACCTTTATTTTATTTTTATTATTCGTTATTATAGCGGCAATAGAAATACATACAGTGACAATTTCAACTGTTTGAAGGACAGCGGAGGCTTAGTAATAAGGTTCCGTTGGCACTTTTGGTGTACGGAACCCTAAAAATGACCAATACTAACCGGCATACTGCTGGTATCCAATATTATGATTGTTGAGCGTGTTTACAAACTGGTCTGTTGGCCACTTGTACACCGCTTCATTGAAGTTCACCGGCTGCTGGTTCACTAGGGGAGTTTGATTCTCGAACCTGAACGAAACACGCAATGGATGAAAACATTTTAAAGGCGACTTTTTAAAGGTTTAGGTAAAGTAATTATACATAAAATAACATCACGCATCAATGGGGCTTATGGCTAAATAATAACAACCGCACGAGTCGATCGATCAGGTTAAGCTACGCTTGCCGCGGTTGGTCCGTGGATGGGTGACCATATTTAACATACCAAGACCCCTTCATGCCTCGGAAAGCACGTTAAGCCGTTGGCCCCGGCTGTCATTCGTGGACCATTGACAGTCGTTACGGGTCGTCAGAAGCGCGAAAGTCTGACAACCAGTCTTACCAAGGGGTATCGTATTACCCAGTAAGTGAGCTGTGGAGGTCAGATAAGCAGTCGCTACATGTAAAATATTTAGCTGCATCCGGTTAGACTGGAAGCTGACCCCAACACAGTTGGGAAAAGGCAGGCAGATGATGACATAACATAACATCACGCCTGTAATCCTTCAAGAGTTAGACACAGGTGTGCTTATAGTACACACATATTTCGCCAGTCATATACACGGTGAAATTTGAATCACAGTTTTGCTAGAACAAACGTTGTTTAGACCATGGATTACTACCATTCTACAGCATCAAATATGTTATTAAAACAAACTAATCTAGGCGTTCTCAAATTAATCTTATGTTGCTCAAATGTTTGAAACATTAACCGTAACATCAAAGTACTCATCGCAGTAGCGATATGGCATTCAACTACTTAATGAGACGCGAGCGCCGCGCGTCGCGGCCGCAGTGTCTATGTTGTAGGGCGTAAAGATAATCCCCACTTTTTTAACATTGCCTTTTTTGTGTTTTTTTCGAAAACCAATGACGTTTTTTTTCTATTGGATGCTATAGAACGGTTGTAGACCATAGTCTGAACAACGTTTGTTCTAGCAAAACTGTGATTCAAATGTCACCGTGTATAAGTCCCATGTAATAGAGGAAGAACCTATTGCCATCAACCGGGCACAAATCCAGACTCCAGGCTGCTACTGAGAAATTCCAAATAGAAAAACCCAATAACACTTTACCTGACCTGGGAATCGAACCCAGGACCTCATGCTCAGCAGTAGAGAAAGAAAGAAAGACAAATATTTTATTTGGGACAGTAGCACTTGCAACCGCTACACCAAAGAGGATAAATAATTATTTTGATGCCAAAAAGAGTAAGTTATATTATAACCTCAAATATTATGCAGTACCTACGCCCGGTTTACGAAACGAATATGAACACAAAAATTTGCTAACAAATTATCAAACGCATGTCAACTGTGATTGGGATTGGGTGATTATCCACAGCCAATAAGATGACTTTGACTTGAGTTTCATTTTGACACGTCGCTGTCATTCTAGAACAATCCAGAAACCGGGTACTTATCGTAAAAGCTATGAAATAGGTAATATAAGACGTCAATCAGCCTAGCATTCTTCACACTATGTTGGGGTCGGCTTCCAGTCAGTTTATTGTGATATTCAAATAGGGAGTCAAAACTGTCTCTCCATAATACAGCCTACTCAGTGATCTAGCTAGGAGAGCTGTGATTCACCCAACAATTTCGTTGTAGGTACCATGTAATTAATAATGCATACTTTGCAAGTCCCTCGTGTACTACAAAACCTTTATGTACCTAAATAAAGAATAAATAAATAAATAACCAAATACCAGTATTTTAATCAGAGCGACTGCCTGTAATACCTCCACAACCAAGTTACTGTATAACACGATACGCCTTGGTAAGACTGGTTGTCAGATTTTTGGGCTTCTAACTACCCGTAATGACTGTCAAAGATCTACGGATGACAGCCGGGCCTTGGCGGGATTAACGTGCTTTCCGAGGCGCGGAATGGGCTCGATATGTAATGTATGCATACAATAACCGACCGCGGCAAGCGAAGCGTACTGCACCGGATGTACGATTTTTTCGAACCGGGGCAGAATTTTGTTAGTGGCGCCCCCACCCTCCAGCGTTTGAGATAAATTACTTAAAAACACACACCTAAATATTATTATATACCATTTTTCCGAATGAGCCCCTGATGTGTTCAAAACTAACTAGGCGCTTTGTGGAGCAAGTTTTTTATTTTCAAACATAAGTCTTACATTATTATTTTGGCGCATCCATCATTTAGCCACGAGCCCCTCGAAATAGTAACAAAAGAAAATTACCAGTACTCCCAATTCTTGAGCGTCTTCAGCAAGGCGTCGATGTAAAATTCCACCTCTTGATTGGCCACGCGGTAGTTCGATACCATCTCCAGCTCCTGTTGATAAGTCCATACACAGATAATTAGTTACTATTAATTAGAGCACTTGGCTCATTAGTCGTATAAAGATAAATAATCGGAAACTCGGAAAGTAATTCTTAGGCCCGCTTTGAAATACGTATTTAAAACCAAATCATCTGCAAACGATTGGCGCTGAATGCATTTAGTCCTTTGAGTTGCAAGTGGGCCCTAGGGTTCTTCTATCTCACGTCAACTAACGAGACTGGTTGATCAGAACTACAGGTTGACTAATCACCGATCAGTGTTTTGATCAGTCTTCCAGAAACCCGAACACCTGAGTTGAGCTGCACGATTAGTGACATATGCGCGCACTGACTGGACAGTTCCACTCAATCTGTGTGGTTTTTTTTTTTTTTTTTTTTAAACGTAGCCCCACACTAGAAATTTCTCCTGTATCGTGGGTGCGTTTACAAACATTTAAACTCACAGACACAAACGGCCAGACCCGGAACAACTACTTGCAGGTCATACAAATATTTGTTCCGTGCGGGGATCGGACCCGCGACACGTAAAAATCAAAATCAAAATCAAAATCATTTATTTGCTTAAATAAGGTAGTTACAGAGAGATCTTAAAGATAAGGTATATGAATCTCTTATTTTGCCATTAATGTCGGCGTGCAAATTTTACATAATTATTTAATATAAAAGCATTATATATTATTATATTAATTAAGAAATAAAAGAAATTATTAAGAATTATTATAAGTTTCAATCAGGCATGCTGTTAGTAAATATTGTATTAAATCGAGTCTTATTTGGTAACAATTAATTATTTATAATAGTACCTGTTACTACAATGCAGGACTTATACCTTATAATCTAGGAACTCAAGTACACTATAAAAGCATTTATCAATCAATATTTTTGTCAAGATACTCTTAAATTTAAAAAATGGGAGTGACGTAATTGTATTTGGAATTTTATTGTACAATTTAATGCACATAATAAAACTGTTGTTCGATGTGACTGTGAGATTGGTCTTGGGTTTATATAACTTGTTGGCATTATGAGATCGAGGGGCATAGTAGCTTGTCGCTTTCTGAAAGAGACTCCTATGCTTGAAAACGAATATACACGATTCCAAGATATAAATGCACGGTAAAGTAAGAATCTTATATTTTCTAAAGAATGGGCGACAAGAATCTATTTGTTTCAACCCAAATATAGCCCTTAAACATTTTTTTTGCATTACAAATGCTTGATCAATTTCCACACAGCGGCCCCAAAGAATGATACCATATCGCAAAATGGAGGATATATAGCCGTGATATGCGGTAATTGCAGCGTTTCTAGATATCTCGCAGCTAATACGCCTGAGAGGATAGACAAATCTATTCATTTTACCACAAACATCATTGACATGGCTTTTCCAAGAACAAAGCTTATCTAAGGACATTCCAAGAAATTTAACTGTATCAGTTTCTGTCAGGGCGTCCCCTTTGTATATTATATTTAGGTTCAACGGTTTTGCTCGGTAAGTATGAAACTGCATAAATTTTGTTTTGCTAATGTTGACCTTTAAATTGTTAGCTTCTAGCCATTCTATGGACGTTTGGAGAGCCGTGTTTATTTCCTGTTCATAGGTCCTTTTATCGGTGCCTTTTAATATAATAGTGATATCGTCCGCGAAAAGGACACATTTATGACTCAAGATATTTACCAAATCATTAATGTATAGCAAGAATAGGGGCGGACCTAAAATACTGCCTTGCGGCACGCCGTAACTATTTAATAAAAGCGAAGACTGAAATAACTCTCGTGTTTTGGATTGATCACTATAACTTGATACTTCTACTGCCTGTACTCGATTAGTTAGATAAGACTTCAGCCAGTCGTATGCTTTTCCTCTTACTCCATATCTGGAAACTTTTTCTAATAACCGTTCATGACTGACATGATCGAACGCCTTACTCATGTCCATAAAAAGTACTGAAACAGGAATTTTATTATCAATAGACTCCGTAATTGATTTTATTAATTGGAAACTTCTATTCCTGCGAAAACCATTTTGTTCATCCTTTAAAATGTGGTGTTTTTCAATGAAGTTTAATAATTTATTACAAAATACTTTCTCAAAAATTTTTGAAAATATAGGTATTAATGCAACGGGCCTGTAATTGTCCATTTGTGTTTTATCTCCCTTTTTATACAATGGTTTTACTACTGATCTTTTTAATATCTCAGGAAATATTCCCTGCTCTAGTGAGAGATTAATAATATATAAAAGAGGTTCCAGAATCGTAGTTACTGATAACTTTATAATGTCAGTGCGAATTTCGTCATAACCACTTGCTTTCGAATCATTTAAAGACATTACAGTTTTTTTTAAGTCGTTGCTCTCCAATGGGTAAAGAAATATAGAATTGCCGATTGATTCAATTGTTTCCATATGACTTAGGCTAGAATGGTGTGCACTGTCTGGGGTATTTCTTGTAACCGAGTTGATAAAAAAATTATTAAAATTATTTGCAATATCGTCCGGACTCACATAATCGTTGTTGCTAATTGTAATCTTTGAGATACATGTGTTCTTTACATCTGTGTCAGTATGTCTTTTTATCAGATTCCACGCTGCTTTACACTTATTTTCAGCTTTATTCATGTATTTTGTGTTATTATATTTCCGTGACGTCAAAATGCATGTTTTCAATATATTACAATAGTTTTTGTACTGCTTGTTGTGGGGTACATTATTTTTGTGTTTTAGTTTATAGTGGAATTTATTTTTAACGCAGCAGTAGGAAACGCCGACCCCATCTAGTTTTTTAAATATGATTGAAGTGTAAAAGTGTTTGTACAATCCTACTTACGGAAAGAAAATCATTTATCCTTATATTTTTATTTTCTAAAATGACGTTAGAAGGAAGACACGAAGAATTAGCTACAAAAAGATGTCGTCCCTTTTCAGCGATTACACCAGGGTTTGTTACACTGGATGTACTAAATTTTTTAACAGAAATATAACTCAGTTCTTATAATATAATTTATTATTATTATGTCCATTAAAATATACAATAAGTTACCGGAATGCATCAAAAATATAATTATCAATAATACGTTTATCAATAAATTGAAACAATTTCTAATAATCAAAAGCTACTACACCATTGACGAATACATTAGCGATAAATTTCCAAAACAATAAAAACCATTTTTACACACCGTCCGCGAACCGTCTGCCAAACCTGCATTTAATTTTTATTCCACTTTGAATTTAAATTTATTTTAAAACGCAAAAATACTGATAATTTAAAATGAATATACTAAACAGTGCACAATTAAAGCTAATAACATTCTACAAGACTCAATAAAATCGTAAAGTTTTTATAATACATACTGTTAATAATGTCAATCGTGCAATAACTTATCTTAAAACCAAATATACAAGGTGTAACAGAATAAACGCATATTCTATTCTATTCTATTCTAAACGCAAGTCTATTCTGAGACACTTTGCTCTGAGAGTACTTTGCTCATACTTGGCTAATGAACCCATTTCAGTAACTATTAATATAGGTATTTTATCAAAAATCATGTATTTTACAATACTGACCGCCGATTGAGGCCAAGAAAATTCAATCTTACCTCAAGGCAATAGGACTCAATTTTAAATGCATAAAGTAATGCTAGGGCCAACCCGATTTTCTTAATAATAATAGTTAGCTTTCAAAAAAATAATTTTTTTGGTCATTGTGTAATGCTTTTAACTCAATACTCTAATTGGGGTGTATGAAGTCTTGCGTTAATTATGTTACACGTTGTATAAATACTTATGTATAATATAAATACCATACAAGCAAATGATACTATTTTCATTTAATATTTGATCTTTTTCTTAAGAAAAAGCGCCTTCATCCTCTCTCCTATTAAACATTAACTTGGCTGTGCCCGACAGGGTCCATTTATTTATTTATTTATCCTCCTACTGGAACGCCATTACAGCAATTACACCAACAGAGCAAAACATTACTTCATGTGCTGCTTTTTATCCATCCTGTGCGCGGTGGACATCGAACGGGTGGCAATGGATCACGCACGCTCACGCAGCGTCAAGACACTTCTCCATAGTTCTATAACTCCAACCATATTGCGCACATTCTTTGCGATTTATTTGAGAATCAATTAATGTTCTAAATAAATACACAAAATTGATAAAAACTGAAAATATTGATGTGTCGTCCTGTCTGACAGATGACATGATAATTGATTCGATGTTTTAACGTACCAACTGTTATTATGTACACATTATGGAATGCAATGAAGTATTGAGTATTGAAATATAACTCAACACCACCACGCCCGTAATCCCAGAAGAGTGAGATACAGTATGTCGATTCTGTAAAAATGTGACCGTGAAAAGAACACTTAGGTGAAGTGAGCGTGGAGTGAGCTGCCAGTAAAAAACCCGTAAATAGTAATTTTTAGCCACTTAAATACAAGCTTTGTAATAATATAAAATTATCAACAGAACTAACATTAGAAAACATAATTAAAATCTCGATTATGATCGTAAGTGTAATGCTTGGTCAATCCCTAGCATCAGTGGGATGACACTGGTAGCTCACTCCACGCTCACTTCACCTAAGTTTTCACGGTGAGATGGTTACAGAATCGCAATGCAGGAGTACTATATAGTACACCGGATTCGAAACCAGGACCTCCTGCTCAGCTAGCGCTTAGCTAGACCAATGAGACAGACAGCTCTTAGATCTTAATATGGAAATGAAAAGCGAAGAAAGCTTACCTTAATAGAATTTTGTATCTGATGTTTGGTGATGTTGACGGAGGCGACATCTCGACAGATACCTTCAATGTTGTGGGCTTCGTCTACTATCACTACGGCGCCTCGCAGTTCAATTGATAACTGTGGGCGGAAACACTTGAAAGTTTATAGGAACACTTTAATAGGACATTGTATTGATGAATTATGGTTATAAATAAATATAAAAGAAATATTTGAGACAATAAATTGTTGTAACAATTTTTTTTTATCATTTATCTTCAGAGGCGCCTCGTCCTTAAAATAATTATATAAATAATTAAGTTTTAGTATTATATAAAAAAAATAGAAATAGAGTAGTAATTAGTTTTGTTTTTTTATTTAATAAACGACAAACATAACATCAATTAAGTACCTTTTACATTATTTACAATAGCATTTCAATGAGTGGAGCGCACAGCGATACGCTTCTGTGAAAAGAATCTGTTTACAAAGTTCAGTACTGAATTTAATGAGTGCGAAAGAGACAAATAGTCGTAGCGCGACACGTGAAACCAAAGATTTGTATGAGAAAGTAAGCACAACTGGAGCGGGCGGCGCTCCGCGCGATGTTATCATTGCCATTCCGTCCGTGTGGGCCGCGCAACTCATCCGCTCCGCCCGCGCCCGCGCGTTTCTATGTCGCAAGATCTATGATAAGCATAGAAAAACGCTTAATCAAGTATACTCGACTTCCACAAAAAGTAATCGATGTTTTCTCTCATCACAAAGATTTTATTTACAAATAAATGGTAATTCAACAAACTACTCGTATTATTATTACTTGAGCAAAACCTTTTCTCTGTTTTTATTTTATTTAAGTGAACTCTCACTGAAATCTTTCACAAGCCTCCTCTGTTTCTATATAAACTAATATTATAAAGAAATAAGATTTGATTTTTTGTATGTATGTTTGCTATGCTTCCACGCTAAAACGGCTGAACGGATTCAGAAGAAATTTAGCACATATGTAGATCATGACCTGGATTATGACACAGGATACTTTTTATCCCGATATTCCTACGGGATCAACACTTATGCGGGTGAAACCGCGGGGCGCATTGAATTTATAAAATAACACAACGTCACACCTTTTTCTTAGGCTGTGAAATCATTAAATAACTTCTCCCGCTCTGGGTGGTGCGGGAGGGCGTGACAGACTCTTACTCACTAAAACCCACCCGTGTTCCTTCAGTTGCCTGTGCCAGGGGCCACGGTAACCCTTTCGGACTTTCCCGCAACCCTGGCAGGCATCGGCCCTAGCGGACCCCGTCATTGTTGCTGACATCTCTTTGAGGCGCGTGGAACACTACGCGCCGTCGACCCAGGCCTGGTCCATATCGGACGGCGAGCTGCACTACGTCACCCCTGGGGTTGTTCACCCTTTCAATAATAATAATAATACAAGCCAGATATCATCATCTGCAAGGCAAAGGCCTCTCCTTATACAGAGAAGGCACAAGCATTGATCACCACGCTTGTTCAAGACAGGTTGGCGATATCCGAGTTATATTAACAATAAGTCCAGGTCTCCTCACGATGTTTTCCTTCAGTCAGTAATGACCAAAATAAACTTAGACAGTAATATGAATTAAAAGAGTCACATTGGTATTTTCCCGCATTTTCCGGATTTAAAAAGGCTACTACTTACATTGCTTCTGATACTGGGATCAATCAGATAATTATAAGGACAGAATATAATTTGCGCAGTCTTGGCCATTGCCCGGGCGCCGTAGTACGGACAGGCCTCCTTCTCGCGGCCTATTTCCACAAGTTCTTCAAGGTCGAAGGCGGCCGGCATGCAGCCGTGGGTCAGAGCCGCGCGGTTGTCGTAGTATTTGCAGTTCGAGTTCTCCTTGTTTTCGCTTTTTTTTATAGGCTGTAAGAAAATGATTTATTTTTAAAAAGTGTGGTAAGTACAGTCAGTGTAAAAAATTGTATTTTACAACTTTGTTATCGATTGTCAAAATAAAGGAGTAACATAACAACAGATGGCATTCTTGCTAGGCGTGTATTGAATACCTCCAGACTTTAATTCCCACAAAAGTAATAATAAAGACAACTTTGGACAGTACTGTGCAATCTTATAAGAAGGTGCTCTCTGGTAAGAAGGTGCAACCTACAGTGCGGCCGACGAGTGAATGCCTTCTTGACACCTGTTAGTTTCATACAAATACGTGTTTTGCGTGTTTGATCTTTATTAGCTTCTAGAATTGTCGCACTGGCAGGTATCAGGAACGATATCTTTTGACGGTCGGACTGTAAGTAATTCTTAGTAGGTAGTTTTTTCAGTAATATCACTTATATTAGCGAAAGTAAATGTCTGAGTTTGTGCGTTTTCAAGCATACAGCTAGCGATTCTATTTGGATGATATTGGACGGAGAGATATAGCTTGGTACCTAAGGAAAACATTCACGCATTTCTTGATTATTACATTCTGATCGATTTGATCCTAAAATGCTCACAAATCTTCTATTATCATATAGTTATCTATAATCTGTTCCAAAAGTATCTGATGAGAGTGTAAACAAAGGGTTTGTTTCAGGTTAAATTAACACATCACATTCATCTTTATTTAGAAGGTTTCAACTTTCTCTCACCACTTTTTCCAACAATTATTCTTTCATTTCAGCCGAAAAACGTCCACTGCTGGACATAGGCCTCCCCCAAGCACCACCACTTCGACCGGTTCTGTGCTTCTCGCATGCAGCAGATTCCTGCAGCCTTCACAAGGTCATCGGTCCACCTTGGGCATTTGTGTACTGCCACTTAAGTTTGGCAATTCTTCGGCTATGCCGGTTACTTCGGTTCTCCTGCGGATCCCTTCATTTACGTTTCGATCATGTAAGGTAACTAAGCATAGCCTTCTCCATTGCGCTTTGGGTGACTTTTAGCCTTCTAATAACGCCTATTGTGAGCGACCACGTTTCTGTGCCATAGGTCATACCGGAAACACGCAATGGTCAAGACATTCGTCTCGAGACACTGCGGTATGTGATACTAGAATAGATTGCGTGGTTTCTGGAACGCTGCCCAGCCGAATTGGATTCGACGATTGACCTCTTTCTCGAAGTTGGACCTACCTAACCGGACAGTTTATCCCAGGTAAACATACACGTCCACAACTTCCAGTGTAGCATCTCCGATATTCATGAGAGTGGGTGTTACATGGGCATTTGACATGATCTTTGTCTTCAGTCTTCACTCTTTCGGAAGTTCTACTGAGGTCATCGAGAACTGTACTGAGGTCCTTCATAGTCTCAAATATCGTCGGCAAACCAAATGTGAGTGATGCACTCGCCATTGATGTTGATGCCAGCGCTTTTCTAGACCAGAACCTTGACAACATCCTCCAATGCAGCGGTGAACATTTTCGGAGAGATAACGTCTCCCTGTGTCACACCTCATTCCGGAAGGATAGGTTGCGAGGTCTGATTCTGGAGTCGGACCGACTAGTGGCGTTTTCGTACAGACACTTCAGCACCTCAATGTACCGATAATCGACCTGGCACCGTTGAATAGACTGCAGTACAGCCCATGTCTCGATCGAATCGAAGGTTTTCTAGTAGTCCACAAACGCTAAACAGAGAGGCAGGTTATCTTCATCTTCAGTGTCTCTTCGGTTTTCTGTATAAACGAAGAAGTTCGGCCGTAATTCCGTCGTACCGTTTTTGAGCTGCTTCAGAGCCATCCTAATCTCGTACAAGCTGACGTCTGAAATCTCTTCGGTATAGCGTGGGGTCAATCTAGCTCTTGGGTCGCTTGCCAGATTCGTAACGAAAAACATCTTTTAGATGATTTAAAATTAGAATTTTGAGTAGCACTACAATGTGGCCTCCAAGAGGACGTTTTCTGATCCATTTGTTAACATTCATCATCAGATACTTTTCGAACAGACCATACGTCTTTGCTCGCGTGGACTATATTCAGTAGGTTCACTAAAGCTCAGCAAGTTATGAAATCGATGAATGAAAAGAACTGACGTCAATCCTAAGATTTAAATAGTAAATCTCGAGTTTCTATAATATCGTGGTACTCTTGATAAACGCACACAGACAGAGAAAGAGTAGACTTTTATAACATGCAAGATAGAACGGAATTAGAAATTAGAAGTAAAGTTTCTTTAGATATAAAGGTGCAACCAGACTGCGGATGATCGACGTCGACCAGAATGATCGCCACAAAACATAATATTCGATATTCTACGTGGCTCATGGCTAAATAATAACAGCTACACGGGTCTATCGAAGGTTAAGCCACGTTTGGCGCGCTCAGTTCTTGGATGAGTGACCATCTATTACATATCGAGACCCTTCCGTGTCTCGGAAAGTACATTCAGCCGTTGGTGCCGGCTGTCATTCGTAGATCTTTGACAGTCGTTACGGGTAGTCGGAAGCCCAAAAGTCGGACAACCAGTCTTACCAAGAGGTATTGTGTTACCAAGTAACTGGGTTGTGGAGGTCAGATACCGCACACACTCACACACACCTCACTCACTCTCCACAGAACGCGGCAACTTAATTTAAACTCTTTTATTATTTCTTTTTTATTTTTGTCTATCGTGCTTCTACATCATATTCCCTGTAAATTGGGGGGTCTAGCTCTTGTGATACAGGAACTCCTAGTACAAGAGTCAGGGCTACACAGATTTTTGTGACCTTGAAGTGTGAATAAAGAAAATTATTATTATTAGATAGGCAGTCAACATAGTTCAGAAAAGGCTAGGCAGATTGGTTGATTCCACATCGACAACTAGTCGATTGATGCTGTTGATGTTGATCCCCTCAAAACATTGAATATTTCTCATCTATGGTCGATCGATGAATGACTGACTATCTACAGAAATGGACGATCGTAACAATCGAAACCGATAGACCGTAATCCGGCCATACACACACGGCCTGAACGGTCGATGTCATCGATCTACCGCAGTCTGGTAGCACCGTAATAACCACAGTAAAAAAAAATTAAGGCTCCGTGCACGAAAAATACCATCTTTTGTCAATTTCTTATCTAATTGTGAGAAAGCTTGAAATCATTTAAACATTGTGTCCGTGTGACAATAAAAGTACAGTTTTCGTGGCGCTAAACCATTCGCCTTACTTGTTAATAGTTTCATCACTTTTGCGCAGTCGAAAATATAGTTTATTTTACCTTTAATTTACCTAATGAACATATTGTATTAATATAAAATAAAATTTTAATTTTAGTTTATAAATAGCTGAAGATTAATATGTGATTTTTAAATTTCTTTGAAACGGTTTACTTAATAATAGGAAAAAATATATTACTGACTGGGTATTTTTTTCGAAAAATAGGTTTTTTCAACATCATTTTTCAGCTATATTTTTCATCGATGTTGAAAAAAGTGGTCCAGCCACGTGCAAGTAGACCATCTAATGATGTCGATAATGTCTTTGTATGTTCAAAATCAAAAAGTAGTTTCTAGTAAAAAAATACATATATCAAACGTCAAGTCTCGCGAAATTTTTTGGAATACTTGTTGCGAATACACTCGAGAGCAATGAATCCGGGTCACTTAAAGAATCCTAAAAATCTCGGAAACTGAAAATGCTAGGTTAATGCAATAAATTGTATTTAATAGACAATGTAATACTCCTTAAATGAAGGTATTAAAACTTCTTAGTTATTGTAAAGTTATATCATAAAAAAATCAAATTTGAAAAAGGGCTACTTTCGAAGATGGAACTACGAAATTACAGCATTTGGTTTTGCTTTTGTTTGTAATCTGTCATTTATGTGGGTACATAAACCATGTTGATAGTGCTCTATATTCATTATTCAAGCTGAAATTATGTCGCTTACGCCTGAAGAATGCACCAGAATACTTACAATGCTGGAAACCGGCCGGAGTCAGCGCGATACAGCCAGGACTGTCGGTGTGTCGCTGTCAACAGTACAAAGAGTTCTCCGACGTTACGAAGAAACTGGTTCTAACCTACGCAGACCAGGAACGGGCAGAACCAGGTGTACCACAGCACGAGAAGACCGATACTTGGTGAACACCATGCTTCGAAATCGCTTTCTCACAGGAACTGAACTCACCAATCAGTTTCGACGCCTCGGAGGAAGTAACCCAAGTGCATGGACAGTAAGACGTCGGCTTGCTGAATCTAACTTAAAACCCCTTAGACCTGCAAACGGCCCTAAACTGGAGCGTGGGCATCGTATTTCAAGACTAAGATATGCCCAGAGCCACGTAAATTGGAGTATTGAAGATTGGTCAAAAGTTATGTTCTCCGACGAATCAAAATTTATGCTCTACAAGCACGATGGAAGACACAGAGTGTATCGAAGACCAGGGGAAAGATTCAAGCAAGCATGCATCGAAGAAAAAGTAGCCTACGGTGGTGGGTCTGTACTTGTGTGGGCCGGAATTTCTTCTGAAAGTCGCACAGAGCTGGTGATCATAGAAAACGGCTCTTTAACTAGCGTAAGATATGTGGAAGAAATCCTCAATGATCACGTTGGTCCATTTATGGTCAATTTAGGTGAGGATGCTATATTTATGCATGACAATGCCCGACCTCATACAGGTAGGATTGTGAATGACTACCTTCAAGAGATGAACATTACTCGTATGGAGTGGCCAGCGCGCAGCCCGGATATCAACCCGATCGAGCATGCTTGGGACGAGCTAGGCAGATGCGTAAAACAACGAAACCCTCCCCCAATCACGCTTCGTGAGCTCAAAATTGCTCTCACAGAGGAATGGGAGAATATTCCCCAAAATCGTATAAGGAACTTGGTGTACAGCATGCCAAACCGCGTAAACGCAGTAATGGAAGCACGAGGAGGCAATACGAAGTATTAAAATTCAAGAAAATCGTAATAAAGTTCAAAAATTTCATGTTTCCTATTTTTGTTTTAAGGACAGTTTTTTTCTTTATGTAATTTTGTGTTAATAAAATGTATTTTTTTTTACTTTCATTTAAGGAGTATTACATTGTCTATTAAATACAATTTATTGCATTAACCTATCATTTTTAGTTTCCGAGATTTTTAACATTCTTTAAGTGACCCGGATTCATTGCTCTCGAGTGTATTAGTGATTTTCCACGAATATTTCATTTATTTGAAAAATCCCCTTCAGCCACATGCAAAACAAAGAGCTCGACTATTCAAATCGAAAATAATTTTGTTTAAATTCTTTTTCCCTTTCTCGCAAATAATGCACAAACTTTTTCAAAATCAGTCAATTGCGTGCACGGCCCCATAAGACAAAACATACGTTAACAGCTACTACAAAACTCACCTTAACACACGCCCTACACATATCATTCTTGGAACTCCAGAGATTCTTATCAAATTCCTTGATACAGCTCTTATCCCTGCTAGAGAGAAGGGTCATCTTGATCATCCCACAGTACGAGGTCCTTTTGAACTCCTTGATGACCTGCTTCAGCTGAGTATGTGTGCGCGCACCGTAGTATATGGTGGGGAGACTGCAATCAACAAGCATTGATGTGCAGACTCGAAGGTTTTCCACCAGGCTGTATAGGTTTCTGGAACCACCAATCACCCCCACCGTCATGCGGTCAAACGGTCTAATGTTCTAGTTATTGGTACGAAAAACAACTATAACACAAACAAAACAGAACTAAAGCCTGAATTATATTTGCATAAGTAGCGAGTTACGTTCCTTGAATTCCGCAAGTGACACTTCACAATGAAAAATAGTCAATTTTGGACTGACGCGACGTTTTGACACAACTCTTCCTACTTGAACTATACCTACTAACTAAAGTAAATGTAAAGAGCCTTAAGAGAGAACACAGACGAACGCTTTTCATGGTGGTGATCGATTTTTCCCTCACGTTTTTGAGTGACCAATTTTTGTGAGACGTCTAAGCAGAAGTATTGAATGTCGAAACTAGTGTGTTCTCAGATTCTGACCGACTTTACACGGTCGTTTATGTACTGCCTGAATATACAAATTGAGTTTTTGAGATATAAATACATATCAATGCTCGAAGAGTGCAGGTGTCGTATGTGCATTTTCACTTTTCCAAAAACCTTCTAGTTTCGCTAGAAGTAGCACCATCTCAAAATCTCACCTGTATAATATCTTACCTAAATTAATTATGAGAGCAAAATACTTTTTGCTCTCATAAATTCTTATCTAGGTAGTAACCTAGATACTTAAAACTACTTGAAATTACATACATATACATAACCTCACGCCTTTTTCACATGGGGGTAGGCAGAAACTACCGAACGCCATTTAACTTAGTACTATGAAATAATGTCAAGTAGCAACTTGACATTATTTCATAGTACTAATAATAAACCTATAATTTAGACCCAAAAAAAAACCAAACCTAATTGACACATATGTTAAATTATTAAACATAAATAGTAACGGGAACTATATTTTCTATCACCAAAATTTATATTTGTCATCAAGTTGTATCACCTAATAAATAGATCTATCGCCACGAAATATTTTCGTTCTCAGATAAACAAAAATTGTTCTCAGGTTGATATCTCAGGATTTTAGGTGATTTATTGTGGAACTGATTTTGCATTGTTTGGTGACTACATTTTGGTGACAGATCTACTATTTGGAGGACAAACCCTATTATTTAAGAAACACAAAACTAATTAAATTGGTAATAGCTTAAATGATACCCGAGACAAATTACCAGGAGAAACTGGATGCAATCTGGACTTTAGGGCATCCCGACTCGGACAGGTTAGGTTAGAAGGGGATGGCGGGGTCGAGAGACCCCGCCATCCCCTTCGTGGTTATTTTTTTATAAACCACCCAGAAGTAGGAGCCCCGCGAAGCGGGGCTCCGTCGACCAAGCCCTACCGTCGACATATTATGTATATCAATCGATCCGTGGTGAATAAGAAAACTACTACTATTGGTGATCTCTTTAAATTAGTTTGCTTAAATACTTATTAGGACACACCTATTATAATACATACAAAAACATTTATTTGGTACTAGACCTTATATCTCAGGATTTTAGGTGATTTATTGTGGAACTGATTTTGCATTGTTTGGTGACTACATTTTGGTGACAGATCTACTATTTGGAGGACAAACCCTATTATTTAAGAAACACAAAACTAATTAAATTGGTAATAGCTTAAATGATACCCAATAGTAACTACATTTTTCACATGCATCATAACTACGTCAAACTAAACTAATAAAGAAAATAAACACACTCATACCAACTGTAACACAGTCATGCGACCCAGCACCACATCGATGATTTTCATATTTTTTTTACTTTTTATGTATGCATAAAAAGAAATCATTATTTTCGTCACCGCCAAGCAAAATTCTCTCAAAACGAATAGGCCTAGGATGATTGTAGGGTAAGCCAATAGCTGATCATAAAAGTCAACTCAAAAAAATAAATTCTTCATTAATTAAAAGTCAAAGATTAAAATCATAAAAATTGCCCTCACATACTGAGAAAAATGAGCTCACACATACCGCATGGAACGATAGATACGATTTTCAGTATGCGTGAGCGGGACAATACTATTTATTGTCAACGAAACCGAAACGTGTCAATCTTTTGATGCGGTCGGGCGAATCTAACGATTTAAATCTTTTTTCACCACTCCCGCACGAAAGAAGTGTCTTTCCTCTACGAAAACAGTGAGGATAGTTGGTTTTTCCTCACTGTTTGAACAGTGAGGAAAGTAATGAACCCGTTCAGAAACTAACCTTGCCTGATTTTTTTAAATTAAGTTTAAAAGATATTTAAAAAAAAAATATGCTTAGAATAGAAATATTTATAAGTTAAGATTAATGCTTTGTGACTATTTAATTTATTTACCTATGACGACTGAATACTTTCTTGCTGGGAGTGGTGAAAAGTTTTGTATGCAACATGTGAGCAAGTTCATTTGCTATTCGTTTTGTTGAGTCTTTCGCTTACTCAGGATTGAAATTTATAATCACTCGCTGCGCTCGTGATTCTATTTTTCAATCCTTCGTTCGCTCAAGACTCAAAATCAAAACTCATAGGAAAAACGAACTTTCCTCACATGTTGGATAAATAACTATTCTAGTTGTAAGTACATAAAAGTCAAAAATATAACAGTATAGATAATATTTCCATACCTCACGTTTTCCGGCGTTTCAGGGGTTTCAACCTTGACAGTCTTTTCAGGTGTATGAGGGAGTGACATTTTGCTGTTGTCTTCATTTTCTGCGGAACCCAGCCGGGGTCGCTTGTGGATTGTCACCTGATTCTTACAAGGAGATTCTGTAAAGATACACAAATAAAATTAATTAGTTAAACAAGAATTAAACTTTGATTATTATGTCACCAAAGGTATTTTTGCAGGAACAAGAAACAAACATAAGCAATTATTATGAGATGAGAATATTCTTACAAGAAAGATCCCATAATAAATTCCAGATATAAAACTAACTACTAGTTGAGTAGTTAACATAAGTCTGAAAGTAGTACGTTCATAAAAGCTGAATAAATATCAAACATCAATGACAATGCATGGGGTAGGGAGATATTCTACAAGTACATAATTTCGATTGCGAGATTTGTAAAGAACATTATACAGAATGTTCAATCAAGAAATTGACGGCGTCAACTTGTAAAGTTGTTCAATCGATAAAACTATGGATTTGTAATTTCCTTGAGCCTGTAATAACCTCCCCTCCAAAGCTTGCTATGCGTAAATGGGGTATTATAGATCCCTCCGATACCCAGTGCGAGTTCGGTGCTCTTGACCAAACCATGCCCCATCTGTTGAATCACCCAAAAAATGTCGACATGGTCACCTACGGGCCTCAACTCGTTTAATATAAAATCCATCAACTCGAAAAGAAGAAGTTTATGCTTGTAAAACGAACCATAAGTACCATTTAACTTTGAAAAGCTAAAGAAAGACTGTCCAATAAAATGAATACAATATTCTTAAACCTCCAATCCAATCATCTTTATGTAGAAGGTCCTTACATATGAAATTGGCGTTTTGTATGGAAAAAGCATAATGATAAAAAAAAAAATTAAGTAATCAATCAAAGTATATACCATTGTCATCTATGCACTTTCGCCATTTAATCGGTAGTTCATTGACTAAAACGTGGGAGCGATAAAATCTTTGAAGGCGGTTTTGACCGCCTCATCGGAACTAAATTTCTTTTCCTTGCAAGAAGTTGTCCAAATTCCGGAAATAGTGGTAATTTGTTGGAGCAAGGTCCGGGGAGCACGGTGTGTGTCGGAGACGTTCCAATCGCAGCTCCTCTAATTTAGCGACCGTCTGCTGTGCAGTGTGTGGTCTAGCGTTGTCCTGAAGCAGCAGTGGGCTAGAGCAATTGACCAGTCTCGGTTGTTTAACGCCTAGCTTTTCCATCATTGTTTGCAATTGTTGACCAAACAGATCTGCCGTAATCGTCTGGCCAGATGTAAGGAAGCTTTAGTGGATGCCACCAGGACTGGTCTATCAGAGACTTACCAGTACCTGTTTCTGAGTCAACTTTCGCTTGGGTCAGGATTTGGCCGGTTATTCCGGGTTCAACCATTATGATGAGCGCTTCCGATTATCCGATCTTTTTTTTATCATAAGTAACGATACGATTCAAAATCCCGTCTTTATTGGTAACGGTTGAGTAATAACGCAGCACTCGACTCGTGTTTGATGGTTTGCTTCACTCAATTCACGCGGTACCCATTTTTCGAGCTTTTTCACTTTTCCAAATTGAATCAAGTGAATTAAAATTGTTTTATCACTCACACCGAAGTCTGCCGCTAACTCTGACGTTGTTTGCGATGGATCCGCTTCCACAATCACTTTTAATTCTTTATTATCAAATGGTCTCCGGTCGTCCACTGGGTTTGTTATGTAGGTCAAAATTTCCAGAACGAAAACGTTGGAACGAAAAACGTACCGTGTTTTCTTTTACGGTAGCTTCCCCCTACACATAATTAATCCTTCGAGCTGTTTCTGCAGCGCTGGTGTCACGGTGGAACTCGCAATCGTAAATAACCCGATATTTTAAGTTTTCCATATTGTGAAGAGAACGATGACCAAGTAAAATCATATGGCGCGAAAACAAATGAATCTCTAAATTGGAATCACAAATACACAAGCCTAAATTTAAAATAAATTTGAATTTGGAATTCCTATCCAAACACTAGATATTTGAGATCAAAGTGGCCAGTTTGACAAAACGCCAATTTTATATGTAAGGAACTAATATTTATCACAGAAAGACACGACCAAACTACATAATTTCTCATAGCGGCTCTACGTGAAGGAACGTATGCAGTACAAGCGTTTATAATCAGCGCTCATTAGTCATGGCGGCTTAGCTAGACTATGCTTATTGTGTTTATGGAATTAAATCTATGATAGGTTTAGCTTACGCTGTGTCACGGGAAATGGGGCGCTACGTGGTACAGTAAAGCTGAGTAAAAGTCAGTAAAAGTGTTTAAATTGTCATGTTACAATGGTTTAAAGGTTGAAATTAGGATACCTACTCTACATTCTTGAAAAAGGATTTTTTATTAAAAAAATATAGATTGTTGAGTTTCTGCAGTGTCACAGGACAGATTTAAACATAATCGGGTCAAGTATTTCTAAGACCCTGTGTTTCTCGGTCTGGAGAACCTGCCTGAAAATTCACTTTTATTAAAAAAGAAACCCTAACGACGTGAGAATAGAATGGATTATGTTTTTAGTTAGTACAAACTCAGTCTACTGAAGGTGTTTTTAAACCTGTTTAGTGAGATCAAATAGTGGAAGGAAGAAATTCAATGGGTCTATATAATTTAGTAAAAAGCAATTATGAGCAAAGTATAAATAAAGTTGCAAAGTTCGCTGGACAACTGTTATATGCGAAATCTCACACCCCCAGGCAGTCAACCCCGGTCTCTTCCCAAATCCTAAGCTCTGACATTCCTATTAAGGGGGATGCGCTAAGGTAGCCCGCAAAGTTCAAATATACTCACGTTTTATGCAATTTGCAGGTCAGTGTCAGGTTGTATGTTGATTAAAATATGATTCGCGACGGAAAATTTGAATTTCGCAGGGTACCTTGACGCTTTCGCCTTAACGTCACATACCGTAACGTAGTCTCAGCGTGCTATATACATTTATAATGCACTACAATACAAAGACTGGCGGATCGTGGAGCTATGTTCATGAGCATTTCCGGAATGGTATTACAGATGCCGAGTCCTAATACTGTCTGGATAATCAACTTGTAATAGGCTGGTTTGTAGCCTTAGTTAGGTATATGCGTGTGATTAGCTATTTACTTATATTAATAAAAAAGGTATAAACTAGCACTTGTAAACATAAATTTTTGTCCTGTCAACATTTAAATATTTTGGTCTTGAGTTCCCATAGAAAAAAAGACGTTCAGTTTTCCCTGAATTTTAAAGTTTTCCGGAAAACTTTCCAATGTTTATTACCATAAAAAACTAATTCGGACTGTTACGAACATTTTACAACAAAAAATAGACAAACCGGTCCAGCCGTTCTCAAGTGATGCCCTTACTAACGAAAAGCATTTCATTTTTATTTATACAGATATAGATCGATGAAATCGGATCGACTTGAAACTGGACATCCATTGATGTTAATTCTCTGGATTCTCTCTCCCTTGGATTTTAGTAAAACAATAGGCTTAAAATGATGGACACTTTGAAGGTTAAAGGAAATCCGCTGAAAATTTTGAAATACTGTAACCAGGATAATACTTAAAGCCTTTTGTCTATAAAGTAAAATGTAAATTAATATTTTTAGATTCTCTAATCAGAGTCATTCCAACAAGCGCCCAATAAATACAAAACGATGCAAAAATATTACCCTGCTGTTACAACAAATGCGTCACATTAAAAAAAAAAAAAAAATGTTGCATTCCAAGATGGCGGCGTCCATAATGGCGTCTCGACGCCATTACCGTTATTAGGTACGTCCACGGAGAGTGACAGATGAAAAAATATGGAGATTCAAGACCCCCTGCGACGCACCACGCGACGTCAGGACCACTCCAATATGAAGGGGTGATAAAAGCTTGCGTAAAAGTTACATCTGTTACGATTTGCCGGGTAATTGTTATTCGCAGGGATTACTTTCAACGTGGGTATTATCGCTGTGACTGCTAAAGGGTGTGGGATAGGTGAATGAGTAAGGGGTCTTAATTTTTTTAGCAAATCTACTAATTATTTACCCTGCCTAAGTTACAACAGAATTACGTTTCGTTTTGTGGCCCATGATCAGTGCATTTCCTCCGGCATCTTCAGAGTTCTATAGAATCGATTATTGTTTGAATGATTGTCAAACCGAAAATAACTCGATTCGTATTAGTGTCAAATGAATACTTTTTCCAATCATGTTCGCTTTGAATTAAACTAGAGTTATCTATGCAGCGGTCTCATTCGAATCAAACTCGATTTGATTCTTACTAGACAATATCCTGGAGTGTTCAGTTGTTCTGAATTGAAACAGGCGGAAGATTAAGAGGAACAAAAAGCTTTTGTATGTTTTCTTAGGGATCAGTTGAATTATTAACTTAAAAAAAATAATCAGTTGAATTATTCACTTTTTAAACAAAGGTTACCTTCTCCAAAGTTTTCTCTATACGGAGTCTTCTCCTGACGGGTGCTTGTTGAGCTACATTCACCATTTCGTTCTGGATTTTGATAGATGCTTTTCTCACCTGTAAAACAATGATAACAATTTTGTATTGTGATAATAATTATGTCATCATGATAATCGTTACCCATACAAACAAAAACTTTTAATATACGTTGTGTTCGACACTAATACAATAACGATGTGACATTTTTGCCTCCTTTTTGTGTGGGGAATATACTTGGCTGAAGAATATGTTTGGCCTACTACCTGAAGAAATGTACCTATGAGGCTTATTGTATTGTAACCAGAAGAAATAGATATATTTTTGGTGTCGATATAATCTACGGGTTACCATTCTCAACAGCATCCTGCTTACCTATATGAATTTCGGATATGGTAAATATAATCTTACTTTATCTAACCTAGAAATCGAACTCTCGCGCTAAACCGCTACTTAAGTACAGTCGACTGCACATCAGGTTATACGAGGCTGTCAAATTTCTCCAAATAAATTTAAACTTTAAAATGTTGAAGTTTAGTTCAAAATTGAATGAGAAAATTTTACAGTTTGTGGTAACTTGAGCTGCTGCTGTGTGCAAAGTGATATTATAATTTCAGTACATTGATAACGGAAAACCATTGTCATTGTTGCTTGTAAGTGCTGCCTCACACTAGGCGATTGCCGACAGACAGTTAGTTTTAAGGCAATAGTCGAAAATGTTCACCATGAAGATACTTTATACGCACACTCGACCTCGACTACATCGTTGGCCACTTTTCTGATGGGACACATGAAATAGTGACTAGTGGCCAGTGTTCTCCCGAAACTCGCTCCAGTTGTTGGTGGTGACTTATGTTGCATATTCCAAAAGAAAGCAATTATTTTTCTCACAAAAGATGCAGTTCATATGTTTTTTTTTTTAGTATTTTAAAGAAAAAAGTAAATCTTGAAACATGTATAAAAATTACGATGTATGAATGCAAACTGTTTCTTTCGTTCTCTTTCTGTTTAGTGAAAAAAGAAGGATATCCTAATCCCAGGTTTAAAAAAATGCTAGTTTTACCGTCGGTCTTCATGTTGCGCCGACGCTTACTTTTTTATTATTATTTATGTGTTTGCTCTTGACTCTAGTCTAGGTCAGTGGTGACAGAGACAGAGTCGACGCCTGTTCACTCTCACTTTGAAGAGATTAGGGTTGTAAGCGTTCGGAAACGCAGACGCAGGTAGAGAGTTCCACTCTTTGCTGTGCGCATAACAAAAGACATTTGGAAACGCTTAGTGCTTACCTTACTGTACTTGAACGTCGTGCACCGAGCAACATCATTTATCTAGTACGGTTACGTAGTAGATACGATACTAACAGAAACTGATAAGTTAACAGCGACTGATAACGTTGCTTCAAACGTGTTTGCATCGCGTCCGAAATGGACGAGTTTTTGGGTAAAAGATATGTTTTAGTGGACTCCGAAAACTTCGAAGAATATTTGTCTTTTATTGGTGAGTGTCAGTCCCATAAAATATAAATTGTACCTAATAATGTACCTAAGTAGCTTGCATTTCATTGTGTTTGTGACATTCACCAATCAGGAGTTGTTATGACTACATGCATACAGTAGGCATAGGTAATTTGGTCATGTTACATATTTGGGGCTTTAAATGATAGTGACTTTCTTCTCTTACTTCTTCTGGTGCCTCTCCAATAGAGTTTTTGTCTACTATCATAATTATACATAAATTAATACTTATTTTAAAGATGTTACAAAAAAAAAGAACATGGGTGGAAAAATGGAGCAGTTATCTGATTTTAAAATTATTCTTCTATCTTTGTCACGCAAAACGATCACTGTACCGATTGGCGCGACGTTATTATGTCGTTCCTGTGTTGTAACGTCAGATGCTAATAATGCTGTCTCTGAGCTGCCTAGCGTCGCCTTTAAAACGCATAGAACTTCGCCATTTTTTTATATATTTTTTTTACCGTGACTTAATATTTTCTAGGTTTCGAAAAATCTAACAAAAAGTTTACAGTCAAATAGTCTATTACTTACTGAAGGTTGGCCATCAACTTTGAATATTTACTCGTACCTTAGTTACTTACTAGTGTTGCTGTAATTACAATTTTGTTTTCTTAAGGACCGAGTCGCGAAAGGTGTACTACAGCACCACCTACGCCTTGCCCTTCGGGGAATACAGGCCTGCTATAATATTGTGTGTTAAATCTATAAGTATATTAAATAAAAGAAAGTCGTGTTAGTTACACTATTTATAACCCAAGAACGGCTGAACCGATTTGGCTGAAAATTGGTGGGAAGGTAGCTTAGAACCAGGAGACGGACATAGGATACATTTTTTGTTTTTTTTTTTGGTTTTTGATTATGCCATATTTATTTTCTTTTATTAATCCATTCTTTCATACTTATTTACTATTTGTATCTATCTTAATATATATAATTGTGTTTGTCACCTAACTTCTCCTAAACGGCTGGACCGATTTGGTTGAAATTTTGTATGTATATTTCAATGGGTTCCTGGATGGTTTGAAAACACAATTGGACCCGGTAGGTGGCACTGCTTTGAGCATGTCACCAAATTTGATTTGCTGTACAAGAGAACATTACATAATTTTCAGCGGTACTTTTTATTGCCTAGCTAGAAAGAATAACACAGAACAAACAACATTCAGTATGCAGAAAATTGGAGCAACTCAATCCCAAGCCTTTTTGTTCAATATAATCTTTAACGGTACAAAAGGCTTTCTGACACAACTTACATTTAATGAATCATTTGTGTATTGTTGTACTGTTGATGTTATTGTGGTGGATTGTAAACAGTTTAACAACATGTAAGTACAAATTAGTGTACAATGCCACGTCGCCGTGATCCAAGGACGAGGGGGAAATATTGGTCGTCGCACACAAATTTCTCAAACGGTTTACACGCGGCTATTAAATAGATCCGCAGAAGAACGATTAGCGGAAAATGCAAGTGTAAGAGACCAGATTGCAAGCACACGTGAAAATGAACGACAAAAACATCGCAACTAACGCCTTCGGGCTAATAAGTACATTGACACAAAGACCGGCACGTAAATTAAAATTATTAAAAACGTGATAAATAAATAAAAAAAAAATATATATATAATAAGTTACTGTTTTAGAAGAAAAGTGTATTTATTCCAGAAACAAATAAGCGGTATGGGAAAGCATTGCCACAACTGTGGGCAACGGATGCCACGAAGAGCTTCGCAAAAAAATAAAATTATGAGCATTGCAATAAAAAAATTACACTAAGATTTATTTCGGCAACGAACATCAACAGTAGCTGTATTGAATGCGACTCCATTAATATCATATCTCAAAACTTTAATCATTGTGGTGGCTTGGAAACCACACATTACATAGAAAGCAAGAAAAAGGAAGGAAAGGGCTAACTTAAAATAAAATAAGAAAGGATTCTCGCCAATACTTCCAACATAGAAGACTTGGAAGAAATAGAAAGAAAATTTAAATAATTTAGACATAGGACAATAGTAAACAGAGAGTTATCAAAAAATTATGACTCAACCGTAGATTGGTTAATTATAGAATCGCAAAATTAAAATTTATGATAAGTGAAGTTGCTATTCCGGGCATTTGTCTCTCATTATTATTGTTTTTTTTTACTTTAATGTAACAAAAAAGTTAATATAACTCAGCTAATTACTAAAGACAACATTTAATAATTCTAAGGCGGTACGAAGTTCGCCGGGTCAGCTAGTTAATTAAATACTTAAAGCAAAATATCAATTTGCTTCGTATTATTTGTTAAATAAATTGAAACAACAATATTTTGACGATGAACTGCCAATACTTCCAGTCCTATTTTTTTTCGATTTTTAGTTTGAATGCCAGTCGACGTAAAATGCTATTTCGCGTGTACTGGCAAAACTTCCAAACACGAATATTTGACTATTTGACCCATTAAACACTAATATAAATAACTTCTAAATCATGAGACGCTAATTTGGCTGCAAATACCTCCTAAATTTAAGTAGAAATAATTACTATGTTATTGCGTTGAAATTTACTATATTCGATAGAAGTTATATAGATATCATAAAATAGATATTGGTAGTTCATCGTCGATTTGCTCCATTTAAAGTGTTTGGACGGTGCAAGTCATTTGTTGCTGTTTACGCAAATATGGAAAAAAATACAGTCTTTTTTATGTAGAAAAAAATTTAAAAGTGACTCGTCATCAATACGTACCCGATCAACAAAAAAAACCAACGCGTTATCTATAAACAACCCTTTGTTTTAAACAATGATAATGTTGATTGATATTTTATCTCGTTATGCTAATTGTCTATAAAGGATGATTAGCATTGTATGCCTTGGTACAACAACTATAAAACTATTGTCCTTTCACAGTGTGAATTGCATTAGTGCATTAGGTATTCAATCAAACAAGGCAGCATTTTGTAATATAGTGATCTGTCTGTAAAAATATGATGGCAAAGTGCGCTTTCATTATTTCAGCAGCCCGTGTATGTTTATTAGGACTTGGAAATTGTAGGCAGTTAGTTTGTGAGTAGCGAGGTCTCAAACGTTCTTAAATTAAGGACTTAGTTGTTTTCCACAGCTTAGGCTAAAGTGCCCCACTCAGTTTTTACTACTTGAAGAAGTTCTGGCACTACTCTTTTCTCTCACATCTACGGTAGTATCGCCTTTTCTCCAGAAAGGATGGAGGTTGTATACTTTGTCAACAACTCAGCAAGAACTATCTGGAAGTCTGCTGCAGTTCCTACTACCATGAGACAGTTTCTAGCTGTTAAGCCAAAATGTAATAACTCCTCCTATTTAAAACCCATCATCATCTGCCTAGCGTTTTTCCAACAGTGTTTGGGTCGGCTTCCAGTCTAACCGGATGCAGCTGAATACCAGTATTTTACATCGAGCGACTGCCTAGCTGACCTCCACAATTCACTACTGGGTAATACGATACCTGTGTAAGACTGGTTGCCAGACTTTAACACCAAACCATTAACATCAATCTTTTGTCTTTCTAGGAGTGGGGTATTTCTCTCGTAAAGTGGCCATGAAGCTAAATCAGACGCAGATCTTAACCCGCAATGATAATGGGACGTATACGTACCAGTTTTTATCACCAATGGCCAACGCGACCATCACTTTCACATCAGGAGAGGAGTTCGAAGAACTAAAGGCTGACGGAACAAAGGTGACTACGTACTCGTATTTTTTTAAAACTCGTATGTAGTATCTCAACTATTTGTCTGTGATAAAGCTATGTGTTTGGTGAACATTTAGATTAGACTAGGGCCATTACAAACGCAAAGTTTTATTCACAAATCGCGTTATGTCAATAATCGTTATGGACTTATGGCACACTGCTCTATAAGAATCATAAGTGCGAGCGAGAGGTCCGGTAATAATTATTTATGACTGTAACTTTGCGTTTGTAATGGCCCGAGTATAGGCTCAATACAAGGTCGAAGTATGTACGCCGTCCAATGTTTGGGTCCCTAATAAACAGTTGACCCCGATAGACCAAGTTTATTCATCAATCAAAATGGAGCTACGCCTCCAATATAAGGCTCAATTAATTGCATCAAAACATAGCACTACTTATTTAAAAATGATTTTTGGCTTACAGGTGAAGGCGGTAATAACAATAGTGGATAACACAATGATACATGTACAGACAGATGAAAACGGGAAGATATCTCAACACATCCGAGAATTTTACGCTGACAAGTTGACAGTGGTATGCAAAAATATACCTTATTCCCTTACCATACCCGTGGTTTAACTTGCAACCTAGGGAACTTTCATTTTGACAGTTCAACAACATTCATTGCATTTGGGGCTTCTGGCCAAGTAATAACAGCCACACGTGTCAATGGTCCGTGGATGGGTGACCATCTTTACATACCAATACACCTCCGTGCCTCGGAAAGCACATTAAGCCGTTGGCCCCGGCTGTCATTCGTGGATCTTTGACAGTCGTTACGGGTCGTCAGAAGCTTGAAAGTCTGACAGCCAGTCTTACGAAGGGGTATCGAATGACCCTGTTACTGGGTTATGGCGGTTTGATAGGCAGTCGCTTCAGGTAAAATACTGGTATTCAGCTGCATCCGGTTAGACTGGAAGCGAACCCCAAGATAGTTGGTAAAAGGTTAAGCAGATAACGAACAACATTCATTGCGTTATTTAGGTAGGCATTGTTGAGCGGAAAAAAATCTTGAACATGTGAAGCAATGTCCTTATTAGCAATATCCTTCAAAATGATTCAGATTGTAATTGATACTCGGAGCGTGTTAAGCAATTAGGGTGCAGGTTGGAAAAGTATCAATTTATTTATTGACAAAAAAACTTTTACAGTTCGCGGCCTTAAATATGACACATGACGTTTCAAACAGATACATATAAATAAGTAGCCGAGACAACGCTCTACAAAGGCGATATTATTCTAAAACTGTGCCGTGTCAACAGCAAGTGTATGTAACTATGTGGCTAGAGGTAAATTCTAAATGGATTATTTACTGTTGTTCACCTATACCTTCCGCCGGATTGAGCCGTACAACGTCAGATACGTTGTCATAATTTGAGTTGACTGGTATTGTTCGTCGAATCGTTGAGCCCCTTAAGTTCTGAGTTGAGCTGCACGATTACTGACAAATGCGTGCACTGACTGGACAGGTCCACTCAATCTGTGTGGTTGTTTCCTCAAAAGACAACTTGAGACACCGATCAAAATGATAAATTATTTTATTTCTGTAAGTAGGTTTGTACAAACACTTTTACACGTCAATCATATTTTAAAAACTAGATGAGGTCGGCGTTTCCTATCTGACTACTCTGAGAAGAAAGGTCGAAAAAAATCAGAGGTCACAGTCTCTTTGAAAGTCCAGACATAATCTTGGTCAGACCATGTAGATTGGTGTCTGAAACGGTCTTTTGAGGAAAAACCATACAGATTGAGCGGACCTGTCCAGTCAGTGCACGCATTTGTCAGTAATCGTGCCGCTCAACTCAGAACTTAAGCAGCTCAACGATTCGACGTACAATACCAAAGAAAGGACATTTGGGTAGGCCGCATAAATTACTCAAGCTTAGATTTCACATGATCTGACCAAGATTTTATCTGGACTTTAATAGAGACTGTGACCTTTGTTTCGGCCTTTCTACTCAGAGTAGTCACGTAGGAAAAGCCGACCTCATCTAGTTTAAATAATATGATGACGTGTAAAAGTGTTTGTACAAACCTACTTACTGAAATAAAATCATTTAACATAACTTTTGTGCAACAAACGAGTATCTATAAAACTAAACCTTCTATACCTATCTCTCATTCTTGTGCTATACTGAACACAAAATAAAACACGCCAATCTACTAACATTTAAATAATCAATAAAAATATTTAGAGAGCTTCCCAAATAATAACTTCACTATCCAAATGACACAGTAGAAATACTTTAGTTACTGATTCGGAAGATCATATCAACTTTTCTATTATGTTTCAGACGACTTCAGCTGAAGGATTGGGCAAAATAGTAAAAAGACATTACGTTGTAGAACAATTACCAAACAAAGGAACGGATAATTCCATTCAGGAACCTGTGAGTGGCGTGACGGGTATCAATATCAAATAAAGATGACAAATCAAGAAAAACATTGATTTGATAAATTTGTGTTTGGGGTCCTGACCTTAGTTATTGTAGTTAGTTGAAATATTGGTTTGTTTTGTGTAAACTTTACAGATGTGATTGGTATCGTATGGATATCTAAACACAATGCAAAAAAAATAAAACAGATTTCCTCAACTCATACTTCTAGTAACACTACCAACGGTCGTTGACCCCGAAAAAAAACTTTTTTTTGGTTTATTTTATCGTGTTCAGATATCGATACCCATTACGTCTGCGGGGTTTCGCTAGCTAATTTAACTTGACCGTGTAGGTAGGTATATACACTCGGTGCACTGTGGGTAGTCAGCCTCGCTTGATGACTGACTAATATTAAGCCACGAGTTGCACTAAGTACCTACCTATTCTCATATAGCTCGTGACAAGAGCAAAACTTATAATATTAATACGCAACGTTATTTGTAAGTAGACACTAATTGTAATTTCAATTAAAATAATGAAGAAAGAACGATAATGTGTTTAATTGATAAACTAAAAAGCACACACGGACTTTGTCGGATAGTAAAATGTTTTAGTTTTTATATAGGTAGGTACATGTTGTAAAAAGAACCCTCAGAAAGCCGTCATCTACACATTCCGTTCGATCCCCGCACGGAACAAATATTTGTATGACCTGCAAGTAGTTGTTCCGGGTCTGGCCGTTTGTGTAGGTATGTGAGTTTAAATGTTTGTAAACGCACCCACGATACAGGAGAAATTCCTAGTGTGGGGCAACGTAAAAAACAAAAAGAAGAAGAAGAAGAAAGAACTTTCTTCAATTACTATTGCTGGGAAACGACTTTTATTTTTGGTGTGAAATAACACTGTTTACGGTAGTGCGCAATGTAACTCACGCAGTATATTGTGCTTATAGGTGGTGTATGCAACGAGGTATAGGGATCGTGGTAGTATTAATAACATTTAAATTTGTTTTCATTAAAAAAACGTCACAAAAGTTGGAACTTTTAATCTTCAATATCTTCGTAACCAGACGCTCCCCAGGATTGGTCTAGTAAAAAAACAACGAGAAGATTAAGTGACTCTCGACTTCATTGATGGGTTTTCCACCCGTTATTTATGAGCAGTTTCATCCTCTGTAAAAATTCCAATGAATTCAAAATCAATTTCAATAAATATATTGGATTCGAATCAATTTTTATTTTCTACGCATTTTGAAAGGTATGCAAGAAGGTAAGGCTTGTGTGAAATTAAGAAAAACAGTGTCTCAACTAGTAAATAAAATAATTTGTAGTATAAGTTAATAAAAAAAAATAATGGCATGAGGCAGAATGTATAATGATTCAAAAATATTGTAACACCTAATTATATTAATTACTTACCTCCATTATATGCAAATAAATTAATCTATCTATTTAATAATATAAAACACTCTCCATGTTCCACATACAGGCATGAAAATAATTAAGTGTTCGACCGAATACGATTTTCAGTCTCAACCGAAACCGTAACCGAATATTCGGCCCCTCATCTAGTTTCGGACGAAACCGAATCCGATCCTTATGAAGTTAAGTAAAAGTGAGTTAAATTTACATTATTTTGTGAGGTTTGTAACACATAATATGATTACAGGCTGATTTTACAATATCAGATTTCTTTTAATCAAAGATAAAATTGACTTTAGACGATATAATGAAAAAAAAACTGTGTTATTTTAAAATGGCGGTGGAACTCTCATGCCTACTTTAAATAAAGGCCTCAGTAGACTTGCTACTATTAGGATCTACGATTAACAAGTAAGTCGTCTTTCGGAAGCTCGAGACAGCGAATGAGGTCTAAACACTGCATAGTTTTAGCAGTCGCCAAAAAGCGATGCAGCATCGAAGTAATCACTGAAACACTGAAACGTGTGATTTTGCTATCGCTATCGAAGGCAGAGTCACTAAGATGCATCTGCTGTGATCCCTACTCGCTGATACTAAAAGCAGCATGTCTGCTAATAACCTAAATTACTTCCATTAGTTAACACTTATTTTTTTGGGATTTGTACAAAAAGGGTGAAAACTGAACCCATCACAAAGTCTACGCCTTTTTTATATTTGTCATATATTTCTGTCTATCTTTTCTATCAAAACCGTAAGCTCACGAACGCCAGTTCCGGTCGAGCCGTCGGGTCTTTTTGGCCGAAGCCGAAACCTGATTTTATGGTCGAAACCGAAACTGAACCTTCGGTCGGACACTAAAAATAATTTGCTTACTAAACAATGCATACCTTTCAGGCCGGGCTCGGCAACAGGGAACCGTTTTATAATCTAATTAATTACATCTAAGCAACACTTTTTAGCAACAAAGGGAAAATGCCTCAGAAAAATAAAAAACACGATTAGTTGCTTTTTGCTCCGTGGAGAAAAGTCTATGAAAATGACATTGCACAATATAAATGAAATCCGGGTATATTCGCCCAGTGGTTACGACCTCACCTCTAATGCACAAGGTTGAGTACCAATGTGACTGTCAATTTATATAAACCTACTTTCTAAGTTTATCTTGGATATCGCTGACTTCAGTGGGGGAACACATCGTGAGGAAACCTGGACTTGAAATGAATATAAGTCTGAAACCGCCAACCCGCCTTGAGCAAGCGTGGTGATCAATGCTCATGCCTTCACTGTATGAGAAGGGGCCTTTAATAGACAAAGGCCTTATATATTTGAAGTATTAGTACCTAGTCCAGCACATGCTTATATAACATACAAACAAGAAATGTGAAAGATCAACACAATCCAGAAGTTATAAAACGAAGTTAACGTTACTCCCCTAACGCATTAGCTTTTCGAACGCAACTTCTTCTCTACTGATGAGCGTGTAAAGTTGATAACTCTTTAACCAGACTTTTGACATATGCAGTTTCTCAACTCAACTAGTACTGAAAATAACGATTCATGTAAGTAGGTAATTTAATGTATCAGCGGGGCGAGCAAGGCCTGAGCTACTGTGAAAGGCTTAAGTCTCACATTTTGATCACAGTTTGGGAGCAAAAACCGTGATAAAATGCTTGACTCAAGCCTATCACAGAGGCCGTGCTCGCCCCGCTGATTTGGCAAGAGTAACTTTCCCCACGAGTAGATAAATAACACGATACGATCCATTAATCCTTCCATTAAATAGCTCCAAAACTAAATATTTGAAGCGCGACCCCGTCAACTCATCAACTACAAACCGAAACGTCTGTGTAATCAAATTTGGCCAAGTTAATCCCATATCGACTTTCACTTAACATGGATGGCGGCCCTTATCGTGAGTTAACAACCCAGAACATTCTCTCCGGGGCACTTTCCAAAACACGATTCCCTATTCCATTAGACCCTCTCGAAGTTATCTCGCGTTATTTACATCGCCTGACCGTGCCTTCTTATGTACCTATTCCACCCGCTTTATATGTCTGTGGTATATAAGTGAGCAATGGCTCGTATGTTGTTGTGTTAGAGGTTATTTTGCCTTGGCTGGGGGTGGGCGAGGGTGGGTGTGGTGTCGCGGTGTCGTTGCCATGGCGACGGCGCCCGGACGCGGGATCCCGACGCCCGCAGTGTCGGCGGCCGCGCCCGACCCTCCGAAGTGACACGCGCCGCGAAAAAGCACAACCACCCCGGACGTAGGGGGCATATGAGTTCGGATTTTGGAGATAAGATCCGTTTTTTGTAATTTAGTGACTATCGATATTATGAAACTATAAACCAAGATTGTGGAATAGGTGGTGGACTGCACCATACTCTTGATGATATAGCTTGACTAATAGCTCCCAGCTAAAATAGTTTCTGGTCCTGCCGTAGCCCAGATAGTAAATTAAGAGTTTTGTGGTTACATTAGAGGTTTATTTTGAATAAGCTCGCTTTGTAACACCACTTGTCAATTCAAGTGGTCTGAATACTTTAGAAGAGCGGATTTGTACTCTACAGAAATATTGATTGGGTGGGTAAAGACGAATTTGACAAGATATGATTTGATTATAACGAAATAGAGCTACATATATTGGTAGATTGTATGATGTTTCAAATCCATGATGCTGATCCTAGTGCTTTCATGAGACTGCATAAGATAACATTGAATTTTTTTGCATGAAATTTGGTACTAGAAGTGGACTAGAAATAATATTAGCCTTTAAATTATTAGAATATAGCGGGCAAAGACATTTTCTTAAACAAAATATACAACCAGCCTTTTTCACAGTGCTTCTTCAGACTCGTTTAACCCGCAATGTCTACCTAAAGTATCAATGGAATATGCATGAGATTCAAATTCTAGTTAAATATTTTTTTAATCATAAACTGTATTACTTCAGAATTATGCCTCTACTTATCAATATTTTTGATTATAATTTATTGTAGAGTTTTTTTTTAATTGCAATAAATCTGTGGGAAATACAAATATTTGAAACGCGACGCCATTGGTGGCGAATGTGACGTAAAACTCTATGACAACAATAATAGGCGTGTTTGCGATTCAGTCCGTTGTCAATGTCATAGACTAGGACGTCGCACCAAGCGCGCCAAAATGGAGGGCGTCCGTGCCCGTGTTGGTTGGCAATTTCTTTAACTTTGTTTTTAAGTATGTAAGTACTTTCAATAGCTTTTTTGGCGTTGAATATTTTTTTACTATGATTATGTAAACTATCGAATACAAATATTTAAAAAATACATGCATATTCCTTATTGTAAAATAACCAAATGGCCTACCGATTGCTGTATTTGCTGCAACGTTTGGTAAATAAGTACTCACATTCGTAAAAACTAGGAATAAATAAAGGAAACATAGACACGCAAAATGAGCGAGGCTTGGTAGGAATTTTACTAGCTTGTTGTTTTGGGACCGCTAAAAGCTCGTCCAAGTACATAAGATATTGATAACGAAAATTGCAGGAAATTTTTATGCATTCGCTTCTTACCGAGTTGATGGCACGAACTGAAATGGCATAAACGCGAATATCATTTATGAAAACTTTCAATTACGTAGTAAATAGTGCTGCATATTCTATCACGGGATAAAACGCAATGTCCTGGTATCCTTCCACAAATTCTCCTTAAGCATAGTCATCGTACACACCACCCTTCGGCCCGGGTCGATGAGGCGGTGGGCAGGGGGCTCGCACCTTTTGTTTAGGACCCCCTTCGCCCCCTCGTTCATTTACTCGCGTCCTGGTCTCAATGCTGTTTGCAAACGGTTTAGGCGCCTAAATGTAGAAGGGAAATGTCACGATTTCACTTTTTTTGTTTGTTAACCGTGAGGGGTGATATGCTGACTGTGGACATGGAGTTTCGGGGTTTTATTGATGGTGTAAGTGGCTGCTGAGTTGGTTCGATTTTTTTTGGTAATATGCGGCTCATAATTGGGCTTGGTCCTTTTGTGTAGAGGAAGCCCTGCATTTGGAAGACTAAGGGCTGATATTATCATTGTTTGATTCGAATGGGTATCGAGTAGAGCAATAGGTACTTTGTTTGTCCAAACGAAAAAGCGTTTTTTTTATTTTGTAGGGTCAAGAAAAAGATTTCCAGTACTTAGGTACTTCATAAACATCAGGTCCTGATACTTTAAATTACTTTTTTAAGGGGGAAGCGCCTGGGCCCCAAGTCTGGTTTTTTTTTTAAAATTCGCCATTCCAACACGATCCCATTGTCATTTTGCTAAAAGTTCGTAATCTGCAAAATTCATAATGGTCGATCATTGGTCGGTCAGTGGTCTCGTAACAGAATCGTAGTAGAATGACATTGTCGTATTGCCATTATTATATAAACCGTTAGTAGAAATTATTTTCGAAAAACTACTACTTAAATGAACATTTAGCCATTTTTTTTCATTACCGCTTACGTCAGTCATTCATTTGTCATTATGTACGAGATTACCATTCTATGCTATTTCTTTCAATGGAGTGTCAGTGGTTGACCATTGGAAAGTCATAATGACGCCATCCTATTAGTATTAGATTACCAAACTTGTCAAAATCAACAGTTATGAAATCAATGATACACCATTCTGACACTATTGTAATAACAGACTTGAGGCCTGTTGCCTGTTGCAAATTATCTATCTAAGGATTTTATGAACTTAGAGGGTTGTATTGATGATTTTAATGATTATAATTCTGTAAATACATAGGTACTTACTTACTTTTTTACGATCGCAAATCATATTTCACAATCAGTAAATTGCAAAAAAAACGTAAGAAAGTTTGCATTTCGCGGGCATCCTGTCGCTTCCCCTTTAAGAATGACTACCTACGGCTTTTTAAAATCTACTATACCTAGTACCTAAAATAGTGACGAAGTCAAAACTGTACCTACATTAAATATTTTTGAAAAAGTACCTAATTGCTACGAGGTCGAGGGAACGAGTCAGATGCCGAAAATATAGTTTTTAGATTTTTTGTCCGTTTGTCTGGCTGTATGTTCCGGGTTGGCGCAGAAACGGCTGAACGGATTTTGATGAAATTTGGCACACATATTGTTTATAGCCTGGATTAACACGTTGGCGGACAGTAAACGCCCCTAGACGTAATAACAATAAAACTTCTATTGTGTCTCGTTCAGTGTCCTTCAAGGGGTTAACACATGGTGTACTTTCAAACCCGGTAGTATCCGTGGGTTATTTTCCGACATCCACGCGGACGAAGCTGCGGGCAAAAGCTACTTTTAAATATAAAGAACGCAAATAATCGAATACATGTACACACGGCTACACATCAAGCTATACAAAACCAGTTTACGCTGGTCTCGCATCGTACGGAAATCCTATACAATGTGAGATCAGCTTATACTGGAATTGTATAGCTTGATGTGTAGCCGTGTGTACACACAATGTAAGTAGGTAATGGTAGAATGTAAATGGGCCACATTTATAATAACAACATACTACTTTGTACACCTACATTTTGGCAAATAAAGTATCTTAAGTATCTTACTGTTCCAATACTTTCACAATGGTTCTTTATTCAGTTATACCTAACATAAAAAATAAACCGACTACACTGCTGGGTTGAAAATGAAGCCTTGCTGCTTCGAATATGGGGCTCCGTTTATCTTGTTATGTGGAAACAGGCATGCAACAGACTTGGTAATACTCTAGACCGGAATATGGCTACGAAAAACAAGTTGTATGAAGAGTTGTAAGGTTGGTAGGCCGAGTGTAGTCGGTATCGACAGATTTTTGTGTAAGTTGAGTTAGAGATATTGAGATAGAGGGTGGCTTTGATGAATGTGAATTCCCGGGACTGAAAGTTTTCTATTCCATGCAAGAATATAAAAAATCGGCCAAGTACAAGTTGGACTCGCATAGGATGGTTTCCCAACCACCGTACAACATTTAAACACGTTTCTTGCATGAGGACCCCATTATTTTTTTAGTTTATTTTATTTTTATCATTTGTTGTTATTGAGGCAATAGAAATTCATACTCTGTGTAAAACTGTAAATGTCAACTGTCTACCTATTATGGATTACGGTTCATGAGATACAGCCCAATGACAGACATACAGACGGACAGCGGAGGCTTAGTAATAGGGTTCCGTTGGCACCCTTTGGGTACGGAGCCCTAAAAATGCACAGCAAGCTTGATCAACAAACTGTTACATAGGTTCAGGTATGTGTGACACTCTATGACGATCATAAAAATACTAAGCCGAACATTGTCTTAAACACGGTGTTTTAAGTATGTAGATACCTATATGTATTTATATCGTGCATCTGGGATGTTTCTTTAACTGACAACAACATTATATACTGTCCAATCAATAGGTAGATAGGTACTAAAATCCTGCTTGTCACACAGATAATGTAAATAAAAATAGAAAGAAAAAGTACTACACGGGATTACGCGAGTGAGGTTTCTGCAAACTGAAGGCTGAAATTGCGAAAGTAAAAAGTGGAGTCTGGGTGTGAAGTTTAGAAACTTTGTAGTAGGTTAGTACTTAGGTACTGGTGTGTTGGTTCGGTGATGACCACCGACACTTAGCTTATATTTACATTAATCTCAAAGAAGAAGGGTTTGAAGGAAGAAGCCATTTAGGTGAAAGACCAGTTATAAACAGCATTTGTAAACAAAATTTCACCAGTTTTATGATTTGCGACAAAACCTTTTCATAGTGACCGAAATGGGGATCGGATCTAGGAATCGCTTGAAGCTATCCAACAGCTATCGAACTAATATAGGGAGTTTTCTTCACCCATTTGCCGAATGCTTTCTCTTGCCAACTCCATCCATGGTGAAAAAGATACTTAGTCTTATTTGTTTAAGTTTTGTATTTTTTTAATAATTCGTTTTTTTCTCAAAACTTTTTCATTAGGTATACAAAGTGGCGCGTACCTTATCACATTATATTATACCACGTACCTATACTACATGGTATACTTAGACGATATACAAAACTTGAATGAAATCAATTCACAAAAAAAAAACAGCTTTTCCATACATTTTGTCGAGCTACGTGTAACAAAATGTAAGGAACAGCAGATTTATTTAGTGAATGGATTTCATTTAAATTTTGTATACCATGTAGTATACGTGGTATAATTTAATCTGATATGGTAAGCGCCACTTTGTTTATGGAAAAGTTAAAAATTTTAAGTGTTTTACATAAAACATGCATTTATCATGCTAGATTCACATCTCAAATAAATGATGTCAATCAGAAATATTGTGTTGTAAGTATCTGTTTTAGTGAATTGATTAAAAAAAACCTGATAAGTTAGTTGTTCACCCAAAGATGGCACGGTTGACGGAGTGACTGGGCTTCAGCGCTACGAATCCAGGGTTTGATTCAATTTCTAAATTATTTAACTTAAATTTTCTTCACTTCACTCTTACTTGGAAAACAAACAGTTCACTACTTACTTGGTAGAATGCTGATCTTAGATCTTATAAGAAACCGAATCAAAAACAAATTTGTCAAATAACCATGAATCAAACTACAGTGAAACACATCCACCTAAATTCTATACTTATTCGATTTACCCATACAGATTGCGAAGTACACACACACACACACAAAAACGTTTTTTCACAGCCGTGTCTCAAATAAAATCGATCGCATGGAACCTCGAGCCGGGGTGTGAAGCCACGCCTACAATTCACGCGCGAGGTGACGATTGGACGACGCTTTGCACACACACACATACACACTAGTCGTTTTAATGAACACACAGATGTGAACTGATTTAAAATTAATGTGAACATAAATTAATTATTCATTTTGGTTTGTGTGGCAGATGCCTATGGAGTTATTTGGGGATGTAGAGTGTATAACTGTCTAGTACCGTTATCATTTTAATTTTTTTTTTCACTTTACCTCGCACACTGACTTATTACTTGTTAAAATTTTAGGAAAATAATTTAATTGTCATTGCTTCATTTTTAATATTTTTTTTTCATATTGTGGTAGGTATCTATAGTATTTTATTCTAGATGCAGCGTCTTCACATATATACATTGAATGTACCTATACAAAATATTGTAAAACATTTTTAAAGAGTAACGGTGGAGTTTCTCGCACATTATTTTTCATACGAAACTACCTTTTGGAAGAAACGACCAGAATCAATTCTATTTGAATGTAGGTAAATGTTGACGTTCAAAAGTGCCATTTATGTGCGTATTTTTTTGTTACTTTGGCTTTGAATTTGCTGAGCCAGTTAACAGGTAGGTACTGTGGGGTAATTGCGTAAGACACAAACAACATTAATTGCGTCATTTACGTTGTCGAGCTGACGAATTTTTCAAACATTTATGAAGCAATGGATTATGGATTTCCTTACAAATCCTTCGGATTTAAAATCCAAATTAAAATCAACATATTTTATTTCTTAAAAACCTACATGGGCACTTATGAAACGTCAGAAGCTAGGTGCACGGAGGACAGTGTAGGCCTGTTAACAAGTGGGTACCTACCAGGTTGAAAACTTAGGTGAAGTGAGCTGTCAACAGTGTCAATCCATCCAGTATCAGCCGGTCGATTCTGTATCAATCTCACGGTGATAATTTAGGTGAAGTGAGCTGTCATAGGGTTTGACACTATCGACAACTCACTTGAAGCTCACTTCACCTAAGTTTTCACGGTGAGATTGTTACAGAATAGCTCGGCTAGTGGAATAAGAGCTCACTTCACCTAAGTTATCACGGTGAGATTGTTACATAATAGATCGGCTGAACTCTATACTTAAAGTAATTAAGGAATCGAAAACACTTCCAACTTTTAAAAGGCCGTTAAAGCAACACCTGAATAATGTATGAATTGCAAGTTTTTATTGTGTTTTATATCATAAGTTTAGTTGATAACCAAGCGAGACCGTCGTTTATTTTAATTATTGTGTTTTTCCTCATAGGAAAGAATAATTGTATTCTTTTAGAGCGAAATAAACTTTTTAAAACCGTAAACCGCACAATTAATTGTGTACAAAAGTGTGTTACGCAATCGGGGCACTGGTTCTGCTACGACTTCTTGTCGGTAAAACTTTTCAGTCAACTTATTCCAAGCTTTTGCGACGGCGAAGGTTTAGTTTTTTTTTAAACATATTCTTTCCCAAAAAATGGTAAGGCAAAATTGTTTAGGGTCATAGAGATAAACTTAAAAGTGTGAACCGTTTATAAAATCCCCATCTTACATAACATAACATCGTTTCCTCGAAGGGTTGGGCAGATATGTACTATCAACAAAGTTGACGCATGACCATCTTAAGAGCGTTTATACCTTATGAGTGGCAACGTCGCAATTTAGTGTCATATTTCGTGGTTTTCAATTTTTATCATTTAATCGGAGCTATATTTTAAAAATCTGTTTAATTAACTTTTTAGAATTATGTGAAAATTGTGTAAAAGGTAAGAAATCGTTGCGTTTACAGTTATATTTATATGCAAAAAACTTGAGAGGTGTCAAGGGACACCCGGATGGAACGAAGTTCCTTTCGATTAATTAGTGAAGGAATTGTAATAAAATTTTATAATTTTTTATTTAATTTTATTATATATATAGAAATGAAAATATCTGGCTTGCTTTCTATAATACAGATAGAGAGAGAGAGAGAGACAGACAGAAAAACATGCGCACGGCGCACAGCTTAGGTACAATAGCTTACTATAGCAAAAAGTGTAGTGACAACTTTTCGTAAGAATTTTTTCCGTCTAGCCCCCTTTCACAACGCGCGATAAGGAACTTCGTTCCAATAATACATTGGAAACTTGCAGGGCGTTATTTTCATTGTGAAATAACTGTAAGCATTACGGTTACTTACTTTTTAAACACTTTCACGTAATTCTAAAAAGTTAATTAAACAGATTTTTTAAATATAGCTCCAATTAAATGATAAAAATTTAAAACCACGAAATATGACACTAAATTGCGACGTTGCCACTCATAAGGTATAAACGCTCTTAAAGCTTATATTTCTTTACAGCGACTAGACCCAACCCCCGCCATAACCAATTTGACCAACCAATCAAGGAAGGAAGTACCAAATATTTTTTGTCCAGGCAAAAGGTTAAAACATGTGTTTCTTTGAATAAAATAAAAACAATTATTATTTTATCAATTTAATACAAAATTGTGGGCGGGGGACTGAGCATGGTCACTCCGTGCAAACGAAAAATGTTCAAAAGTGATCATGCGTCGACTTTGTTGATGGTACCTAAGTACCTATAATACAACCACATTTCGCTAGCTATGTTTAAATCTCATGTAATAGGAGGCGAGGGGGCGAGCTTATTGCCATCAACCAGATTCCGGCCTACTACTGAGACAATCCAGATAGAAAACCACAATAACACATTGCCCCCATCTTATCAAGGTAAGCAGTTGAGATGAAACTAAGAATATTTCCACTTTAATTGAGTTCGTTATAAATGGAATACTATTTCATGTTTAATCATACACATTCACATTTAATTTTTATTATTATGTTGTTTGTTGAGCCTACAGCGTCCTGCGTGTGCAATATAACAACGCCTTCAGGATGCTATTGCGGCTGCCGTGGCGTTGTAGTGCGTCGAGTATGTTTGTGGAAGCACGCACGGATGGCTTCCATGCCATTATGCGTAAAAAAGCAGCATCCTTGCTGCAACGTTTACGTAACAGTCGGAATGGCAACCTGAAAATGATTGTTGCGAGACCAGTGTTGGAGCGCCTGATGAATTCGTCAAAGCAGCGAGCGACGATGCGTCCTCTTTTAGTTTTAAGTTTTGTATGTTATAATTGCGCAGTCATTACTGCTTGTGTCATTACCGAGTTAGTACACATTTTTAAGTAATTCCAAATTCTCCTCGTTTTATTTTACCCGAGTCCTGGTTGCACTCGTACAACCAGACTGCCTGATCCAAAGGCACCTGGTGGAGGTGGTTAGGTAAAGAAACTCAGAGTTATCTACTAACATAGCTGATTAGCACAAATTGTTACTAACTTAAAGTTATTACTGACAATCTATGGATGTTTGAAATAAATATTTTTTTTATTATTATTAATGTTCGCGCCTTTGGTTCTCCAAAGCGACGACTTGGCGCAAGTTTTTATTGATCTGCCGGGACCTTTAAACTGAAGTTTGACCTAATCTTGTCCTAAAATATTGTTATTTCAGACGTTAAGGGGGAAACGGTGAGGTAGCCCAGAGAACGGTATTGATGATTTGAATGATTATAATTCTATAAAATCATTAATTACGGTCGCGAATCGTATTTCGATCAAAATACCTACAACCAATACTGACTCGCAAATTGCAAAAAAAAACGGCTGACAACAGCTAAAGCGCGGTCACTGTCGGACTGCATAGAAAAGAAAGAGAAGCGCGATGACTAAAAGCTGGTAATTTATTTCAAAATATGAAGCAATTCTCTATTTACAAAAAATCTATTGTTTGGACTAAAACATGAAAAACACTATCACTTTAATATGTTGCTTGAAGAACAATCTAAAAAAAAAACCTAATGATTGCATGTATATATTATTAAGGTTTTTAATCGTTACAAGATTTTTTTTTGTGTATTTTCGTGACTTTTTCTATCGTACCAAATTAGTTGTATTATGTCTAGCATAATATTTATCCTGAAGAATTTATATTATTTTTATATTTTTCTGATTTTATTTACTGCAGTGGATCATATACTTTTAGGCATCTTGCGTTTAGGTCATGTAGTCCCCTTATTAAGCACCATTTAGGTTAGGTTAGAGAAGATTTAGATTTGATAAAGAACTCATTTGTTCAATCTCAAACCCACTGTGGCTTCAACTAAGTCCGTATTCTAGAATCTTGTTTCCAAACCCGATTTGAGTAGGTATACACACAACATCATGCCTGTATTCAGCAGGCTAAATGATAAATGATTTTATTTCTGTAAGTAAGTTTGTACAAGCACTTTTACACGTCAATCCTATTTTAAAAACTAGATGAGGTCGGCGTTTCCTATCTGACTACTCTGAGAATAAAGGCCGAAACAAACTCAGAGGTCACAGTCAGTTTTAAAGTCCAGACATAATCTTGGTCAGATCACGTGAAGACCATGTAGATCGGTGTCTGAAATGGTCTTTTGATGAAAAAACTCACAGATTGAGTGGACCTGTCCAGTCCGTGCACGCATGTTTCAGTAATCGTTCAGCTCAACTCAGATCAGTCAGTTAAGCAGAGGTGCACCTATAGTATACCTACCTAAAGTCCCCGTCACGAGAAGCTATAAATTTTGTAAATAAAGAACTTCTACTGAGTTACGTAGCGACAATTCAAATCAACAACAAATAATCCCAAATTCAATCAACTCAAAGTAACATACGTGTAATAAGAAACTAACGAGCATTTTCACTTGGTCGGGTTACAGTTGAGCGATATAAAGCGCTGTCGTCTAATGTTTTGTGGTACCTACTGGAACGCGTCTGACTCATGGAACGTAAACATTTGGGCCGCCATCTTGAAATAAGTTCACGCTGACGCTGTCAATGCTGTCATTCGAGTTTCAAATGCGTCTCAGTTTGTTTGTGTTGTTTTCGCGGATTAGGTTATATTGTTTGTTAATGTTGTCTTTTTTTTTAACTGTTTTTTTTTGTATTTGATACCAAGGTTGCCAACCTCTGAATGTGTGTTTACAAAATTTATAGCTTCTCGTGACGGGAACTTTACATTTCGCCCGTTATGTTTTCAGTCTCATTTATTAGGGGGCGAGCCTATTGCTATCAACCGGGCACAAATCCAGACTCCAGCCTGCTACTGAGAAATTCCAGCAGTTAAAACCCAATAACACTTTGCCCGACCTGGGAATCGAGCCTAGGGCCTCATGCTCAGCAGTAGCGTTTGCGACCACTAGACCATCGAGGCAGTCACACAGTCAGTTGGGTAAACACTAGTAGAATGAAATAGTTTAATAATAAGAATAAAAATGGCCTTCAGAATCTTTTATCGGGTTTGAAATAATTGTTTGATGGAAAACAAGTGCGCTAAGACTAGAAAATGTTTTAGCCTAACATCCATTTTTCGTTCTTTCCATTCAAAAGTTTTATAGTCAGTTACTTAGCATCTGAATGTGCCTATAAAGTAAATATTATAATTCCAGTTCCGGCTTTACTTACTCCGTCATATTACAAAACACGATCTAACTTTAGCCGGAGCCTAAACCTTCGAGCCAGTTTTTGTATTTCGAAATTTATGTCGACTATAATAAAGTTCTTAATTCAAAATTGACCACCTAAGACCAGACTAAGTTGTCGGTTTGGTAAAAGGAAACTGTATTTCGATTTCGGTTAGGTTCTTATTTCAAAAACAGGCTCGATGGTTTAAACCATGTCTAAAGAAAAACCTTGTTTTGTAATAAGACCGACTGTGTCCAAGTTTTGAGCTACAAAGTGCACTAGTCTTCTGAAAGCTTCAAACATTTTGCTAATTGACGAATCTAAATACACTCTAGTAATATGGCAGGATTCATCAACTGTGCTAAAGTTTTTACAGGATGAGAAGTAGACTTAAAATTATAGGCAAAGGAAATGTCAGTTTCTAGAAGTTTTTAAATGGTCTTGTTAAGCTTTCAGGGTACAGACTGCATTAGAGTTTTTGGTTTCATAGATAGAGTATCGTAAATCTTTACTTAATAATAAAAATAAGTGTGAAATATCAAATCGGTAATTATAAAGGGGCTTCAACACATATCATTTTAAATCAGAAATCAGCATTGTATAAAGTTTAAAGGACTAGAAAACTGCTTGTTACAGAAAAATATTTTCTGTCAATGTGGATTAAAATAAATAAATTCAGCTGCATCCGGTTAGACTGGAAGCTGACCCCAAAAATAGTTGGGAAAATGCTAGACAGGTGATAATGATGTTTTTAAAATAAAATTTCATAAAAAAAAACATTTTTTATTTTAATTTTTAATTTATTTAACCACTCTGATATTTTTAATAATATTTATATTGTAATTCCAATGATCTGTCACTTATTGTTAATTTTTAATTTGGAATTGAAACCTTTGCATGTCCATGCGACGGTAAAATATGGAGAACTTTATCATAAAAAATACCTATGTATACTATACCCATGTTTGCAAGGAAATAAATGATTTGATTTGATTCCCATCATCTTTCCATTCACAGTCACAAACTACAACAATTAATTTCCAAACAGACAAGCTACCGTTATTCTGCGGTAGATAACATCTCACAAAAGACCATCTCTACGAAACATAACCCCTCTTCTACACAATCAAGCAACGGACAGACAGACAGATGCACACTTTTAACAAAAGCCGAGCATTTGTAATAAGTATTAATACGTTTAATTTTACAAGCATAAAGGCGTTTTGTTCGCGCCTTGATCGACAGATCTGATAATTTGAATATGGAAAGGCATTCGGGCGGAATGACGATCGATGCTCTTGCGCATACGATTGCGTAGTTTTTTTTTTCGGGAATACATTGAACACGTTTATGCGGGAGTTTAATGGCTGGTGGTGCGTATAAAATGTGCCGAGGGAAGGTATAAATTTGCGATTTTTATGCGGGAATAAGTATGGATTGAAATATCATCAATGTCAGGATTTACTTGGCGAAAGGGCCAGGGTAGCCCGCAAAATTCAAGTTTCTTACGTTTTTTGCAATTTTCAGGTCAATATCAGGTTGAATGTTAATCAAATTATGATTCGCGACCGTAACAAATATGTATTTGCAGATTTATAATAATTAAATTAAAATCACCAATACAACTCTTATGTTTAAATTACCCCATTGAAAGAAATAAAATCGCGTTTATTGGCATTACAGCAAAATAAATACACGTTAAAACAATAAAACATTGAATGACTATTTCGTGAAATTTAGACATTTGAGGTCAATTCTAACCTAGGGAGTTGCATTGATGATTATAATTCTGTAAATACATATTTGTTACGGTCGCGAATCATATTTTGATCAACATAGATTCTGACACTGAGCTGTAAATCGCAAAAAAGTAGGAACATTTGAATTTCGCGGGATACTTTAGCGCATCGCCCTTAAGACAACGAAGCAGCAAAGCTTTCAGTGCCCTTCAGCTGTATTTATTTATTTGGTTCACCAAAAATTGTTTACACTAACATCTTGACAAAAAATAACACGTACCTATTTGAAAACTTTGAACAGTGTAACAATTACAGGTAAACACCACATGTATTTAATTAAATTATGTAATTGTAAGCCTAGGTACATGTTCAGTTTTTTTTTTTTGAAAACATCCACACAAGGTCTTCAGGTCCCAAACTAGGCAGAGCCTGTACTACGGTAACCTGATGACTGATATACATACTTATATACATATACACACCCAGACACAGGTCAAACAGACATGTTCATGCACACAAATGTTTGACTTGTCCGGGGATCGAACCCGGGACCAGCGGCTCAGAAGGCAGGGTCGCTACCAAATGCGCCAACCGGTCAGTCAAAAGTTACGTATGTTGTGTATTTTTTATATACCTACTAGCTGTTGCCCACGACTTTGTCTGCGATCCCGGATGAAAAGCCTATGTCCTTCTCCTGGTCATGGTCTACCCGTGTACCAAATTTAATCCAAATCCGTTCAGCCGTTTTACCGTGAAAGCGTAACAAAACAAACAAACTCACTTTCGCATTTATAATATTGGTTAGGATTGCTAGACGTTTTCTTTTTCACCTTTAATAGCAAAACCACTTTTAAAGATGCTCTATTTTACCCCTTAATAACAATGCCAGATTGCCAGTTGAGTTACCATACAAACCAATTAGTATCTTAATAATAACATTTACATATTTATTTAAGTAACTATTTATAGTTAATAGTTACTTAAAACGGTACAACACCAATTACATTAAGTAACATAGAGACAAATTCCAATTACCCACTAATATAAATAACCTTAAAACTAGCATGGAACAGTAGACTCCCTTGCATACTTTCTCTCACAGAACACCAGACAAATACGCATAGTTTTAATCCATTCATCCGCAAACACATCACATTCAGGGTTGGCAGCTAGAAGGGCATTCAGCACCTTTAGACTACGACAGACTGGGGATTCGGCTCTGGCTACAGTTTTGGCTGGCAGTTGCGTAGATTGTGCCGGCGGCTCTGACGGTGTCCGACGTATTTGTCGGGCACAAATAGTCGGCAGAAAAGACCATGGAGCTCTGGGCAGTCGATACGTCCCCGTAAGGTCTTACAGGCTATGCTGAGTTGATCAAGGCCTCTTCTCACCTCCAGCGAGTTAAAGCCCAACGTCCCTAAAAGATAGTTGGTAGTGTACGAAGGTATGTAGGGAAAGAAGTGGTATAATCTTTGGAAGAGGCATCTAAGGAATGTTTTTTGTACCTTTTCCAGCATCAGTGTTTGGGTCGCGTTATAGGGGTGCCAAGTACAGGCACTGGCCTCGAGTTTATAATCGCAGTTTTCCTTTCCAGTATCATTAACGTTTTATATCGACATGACCCTACACAAAATGCCCATCAGTGTTTTACCGATCTCAGTTTTTCATTAGCAGTATTATCTTGAGTCATAAACGTGAGACTATGCCTGCGTGTATGTTGGCGCGCGCGCTTCGTGCTTCGGATGCGTTCGTACGTGCACGAGTGCGATACGAGAAGTAATTCTTCAATGAATTTAATCGTCATCGGGTGCGATATTGATCTTTTGATACGGGGAATGGACGTTGGAGTTTTAAAGAGTGAAGATTGTCTTTATCAAGCTTTTTTGCTGTTTTTTTTTAGAGCGGCTTTGGAGTTTGATGTTGGCTACTTCGCCAGATATGAAATTATTTAGCATGCAATGCAAAATTAAAGTCAACAATATAATCATCTCTTACTGCCTTAAACTGCTTGAATAAATTATGGGTAGCCACAATGACTAATTAATGTATATCCGACGTCTATACTTGCTTCTCCTAGGTAGATGCGTTTTCTACCACAGAAAAAAAAGTATAAACTCTCATGTGGTTGCAAAATCTTTGTCCTAAGATTGAATCTTACAAATACAGTTATATACCGAAGCGTGTCCTTAAATTAAATATTTCAGTAAATATCTGTTGTGGCGACTGGTTTCATGCTTGACGGCGGCCTATGTCCAGCAGAACACCTTCGGGATGAGCGATGATGATAAACTTACCGAAGTTATTCTTGCTGAAGAGTTTCTCAGGAGTAACATCAGTCTTCTGATGGACTGGACTGCCGATGTACTCAGCAACTCCTTCCTGCTTCAGCTCCGGGAATTGGGTGAAGTATTGCTGCACTTGGACTTGACTTATACGATCTGTAACAAAAAATATAACGTCAGTACTTTATACATCGTGGCGTTGTTGTAGTACGTCCGGTATGTTTGCGGAGGCGCCCATAGATGATTTTTACGCCATTAGAAGAAAAAGGACCGCATCCATGGCCGGTCGGCTGCGCACCGCCACTATAGTCTCCTGAGCGTGTTCAGAGACCGGTGGGACTCCCCTCTGCTGCGCCACTGGATAAGGATCCACACCAGTAGAGGTCCCTTATTTGAATTAATAACACTAATCTTTAAGTAATTTTGTAATACTAACTCTATGGACTCTAGTCTGAATTAAAGGTTTTAAATTTGAATTTATTGTGTGGGATTGCTAGTCTTTTGGCGATCATTAAGTACCTCCCCCACTATGATATGCCTTGCCTATCTCCAGGATGACCTCTTTTTAACCCTAACATGGACTTGTAATTGTCTGAGCTAAAGGGTTTTACATTCAACCGTTGAAGTTGATGTTCATGTGACAATGATAACATTCGAAAACTTGCTCTTAGTAAAACTGGAACCTAAGCATAACGCAGTGCAATATAGATTTGCCAAGATGTTGTATTTGTCTGATGAGTGGATCCCGAATTAATAGAGACCGTGTGCAGAACCTTCTTTCGTAGGTATTTCTATGTCATCGTTTTTCCTAGATTTAAAATTAAATAAAGAATGGAGCATAGCGGCTACGAATTCCGTCCACGAAAATGTAGGTAGGTACTATCCTAAATTTGTGAAGCAAAAAGGGATAAGGGTCCTCAACGGCCATCCAAACGAAAACGTCGTATGAGAATTAAAGCCGAAAATTTCATATTTCCTAAAACATTGGACGGAAATCACTAAACACCCCACCCCTGGCGTGTCAACACAAAGAACTGTAAAATCCGTGCAATTTGTACCCTCTGCCGCTGGCGTGTAGCGTATATACTTATCGATTTATCGCAAACACGGCTCGTGTTTTAAAAAGTCAAGTAGCACGCCACCAAGCTGTTTTAAGGTTTCGCTCCACGTGTCACGGTTCAATTTCTGTTGATCCCAAATCGGTGTATACGATCTGTCGGTTCGGCGGCGCGGTGTGTAAAAATGCCGTCTTGTCGTAGGCACGCCGCCCCTCCCTCGGCGACATTTTTACAAGAGGGGGGAGGAGGGGGCCACCCGCGGACGCTCCCGTCATTTCGTTGTCATCCAGGGCTCCTTTTTGCGCGATCACGGCGCGAGCCTCCGCCGCGACAATACTGTTCACAATTTTTATTCTTTTCGAAAAGAAAATACGAAAAAATATATAGGCCCGTAGAGAAAATGACGAACAATGCCGCCCTTCGGCGAGATTACCGCCATCAGAAAATGAATGCTTTGTTACATCCGTCCAACGGGATGTTTTCAGTTGTTACTTGTTACATTAGACTTGTCATTTCCATTAGGGTTTGACTAGGCATGAAAAGTTGCCGAACACAACGGTCGGCTACGTCGTTTCAATTTCAGAAAGTACACAGCGAGCCTTTTTTTGCTGCCATTACAAAGAAATTTTAACGAAACATTTGGAAATACAGCTATTTAATCCAAGCAATCTCTTTAGGTAGGTATCGCCTTACCGTTTTATGCTAATGACAATTCTTAGAAATGTTACCAACAGCGCTATTAAAATACGCCTGCTCATAAACTAGAAGCACAATTCTAGTACAAGGAAAAGGCAGCTAAATATTACTTTCGAAAGCAGAAAGTTCATACTCTTACTTGGCTTTTTTGGTGAAATTAAGTTTTAAATCGCGGGCCTCGTGTCTAAAACCGTGCCTTGCGGTAACCCACCCGTGTGCACGTGTTAAAGAAAGCTTTTCCATGGTCAAATCTAAAACGTTTCATTTTATTATTGTTTTCTTTTAATTCCTTGTTTAAACTGCGGTGTCCTAAATTAATAAGACTGATCTGAGGTTAAGATAGCATTGGGTACACTTCTGTTTACAAAAGAGGTGGAACTCGTTGCTAATTAAAAAGCTAATCTAATTTTGGCAGCCTAAATATGCTCGTGTAACACCAACTGACAAAAACAAAGCTGAGCTAAATCATCTACTTCGAGGAAAGACGTCTGCTATTTATAATAAACTATTATCCCCATTTTCCGAATCAATCAGCCATGCGAGATGGAGATTTTTACACCTATGATATAGATATATAGAAAGACCTACGGAATTATGTATTATTTTGTAAGGGTATTTACATCGCCACATGCGAGCTGCGCGTCATACTGACGTCACGCAAATCCTACATCGCGCAAGCAGAGTTTACCGCGCGACTATATTCTAGACAACTTCCCGACATCAATCATTGAGCAGTTGGCCACCAGACACGACACCCATCTGGTCGGAGGATCCTCCCTTTTCTATGGAGGTATGAGTGAACTTTACACCCCGTTCCTCGTACCTCTATAATTTTATTAGAAGGCCCATATTCAGCTGCAAAAGCTACTGGGCTGAAATGGCACCAGAAGTGTTCTCCTCCTTCCACAACCTGTAATAAAATCCCATGTAACTATAACCTTCTTTCATAAAATTTTGCCTTTCGTTCGTTTTTAGACCAACACGGAAACCAGTGATCGTAAAATGCTTTTACGATAAGTCACATGGAATGATGAATGACTGGCTGTTTCAACAATAAACCTACATAAGGACATATAAATGAGGCTATATACCTTTGCTGAATAAAGGACTTCCATAAATCACTGAAAATGATGTTTTTTTCGACATTTGTAAGTACCTTGTCAAGAACGTTCCTATCACAATGTAGGTATTTTGTACATTGTAAGACATCACCAATTCACCTGACACTTCAAAATAATTCAAGTAGAATTTCTAGACTACATGGCATTTTCAAAATTTTCAACTGTATCAGTTAAAACTCAATGAGCCCTATTTTTCTATTCCTTATCCAATATGACAACTATTACATTAGTAGGCTTGGCTCAATGCACTTAAACGCTGTCATTTTATAACTGGTAACCCTATACGTGGAAGTACAAAATATATTTTGGCTAATCTGTAGGCAAAACTCGCGGAATATTTACAAACCTTTTAAATTCTATCGGCCGCAGCATCGATAGTGTGAATGTTCTCGGGATATTTTCAAAGCGAAAACATGGAGAGCGTATAAAAAGTTCAGTTTAAATGAAGCTCGAACACGGTTGAAACTATTAATGGAATGGTATTTTTGGGACTACCTAGTGTACACACGGCTACACATCAAGCTATATATTTCCAGTTTACACTGACCTCTCACTGTAAGGAAATCCTATACAATGCGAGATCAGCTTATACTGGAAATGTATAGCTTGATGTGTAGCCGTGTGTACATGTGGTCAGGTGCAGGTTGAAATGGCATATTTACTAGTTTACTATGTTCAAAGACACTTTCTAATTTATCGATGTATTTATTTTTTATTTAAAAGAGTGTCCATGGAGTCCTCTGCCCGTTCCTCTCCATAGGAATCTACTACTCTTTGGAATGGGCAACTAGTTGTATCTTTCTGACTGACCGACTCCTTGATAATTCAAACGTGCCTGTAAATGGTTCAATTGAAATAAATATTGTATTCGAAGGCTTACTGTACAATAAGCTGCCAGTTACGATAGTTATTGCAAATAATGTAAATATTTTTAAAAAGATGTTATAAGTTTATGTTTGTGTATTGGATCATTAAGTTCCCTTCAAAATGGTTGAGCTGAATGGTGCTGATCCATACGTCATGTTCGTGAACGGGCGCCGTCAGTAGGCACTGGTCATTTCTTAGCTGCCACGGCTTATTTTAATTCCTTAATTGTTTTTATCTTTTTATTACGGACGCTTTTAACGTGCACGTCTTTCTACATCGTTCTCACATGTATAATTACAACATGAATGATGTAACCACTCTATTGTAACAATATTTTGATTTAAAAGAGTGTCCATGGAGTTTCTTGCCCGTTCTTCTCCATAGGTACCTACTACGCTTTGGAATGGGCAACTAGCTTCATCTTTCTGATTGACCGACCCCTTGACAATTCAAAAGTGCCTGTAATTGGTTTATTTGAAATAAATGCTTTGAGTTTTGAGTTTTAGAAAAAAAGTAACACACTAGCTCGAACCAAAAAAAAATGGCTGCATGTATGATAAATAACCGTTTGATTGAATTTAGAATCTTTAGAAGCCTAGTTTTAAATAACCTGTTTCCCTTTTATCGCCTCGCGGAGTAATTATGATTGTTACCATATACTTAACTGCTTGATTTATTTTATGTTAAGTGAACTGTTTTGTGTTCTTTAAAAGAATAAAAATGTTTAAACCGAAACAGAAATGCTTTGAGTCTTTTGAGTTTTATCTATGTCCACCTTCGACGCTTTTTCAATTTTACTGAAACACCGCTGAATCTAGATTTCATGGTCCAAAACCTTTAATTTATCATACACTCTCACATACTCAATCACGTCTTACGTAAAACTATCTAATTTTTACTATTACTTTTATACTTATTTTATTCTTTTAACCCTGTATTTGTAAATTTTGTAACCACCTTCGGTATTAATTTTATTGTTTACTAGAGATCTATCTCTAGTAAACAACGCTGATAATAATGTAAGTACCTATGTAAGTTAATTAATGACTTGAGTTTTCGAGACAACACGTAGCACTACTCTTAATATTTTTATCTAGGGAGACAAACTGTCTCTCCTTAATACAGGTTGCTCAGCTACCTAGCTAGGAGAACAGTAGTTCATCCCGTACAAATATTTGTTAAGTTCTAAGCTTACCTACTTACTTAGTTATTTAACTTTAATATGTACGAACTACAAATACCCTATATACAATAAAATATTATATTATTATTATTATAATTTACAGTGAGCAGTCTTGTTATTAATGCAGAATTCTACTTTACAAGAGAAGACTCCTTTGCCCCTTGCATTTTGCTAGTCACGGGTTGATATATTTTGTATAGCACACAATAGTCACTATCAGTAGTTAGTAGTTATTTTATCTCTCACAACAACACCAACCACATTACAACGACAATAAAGATCACTATGATTTAAAAAAAATATATTAAAACAACTAAAGAAAACTAAAAATTCTTAAACTTTTATTTAACATCTCTATCATTCTTCGCTTCCTTAACTAACTTACAATCATCTTCAATACTTACATCAATAAGCTCTTAACCTTTGTCCAATTCTAAAATTTCGCCGCCTCAAAGGACTAAATAGAAAGATTCAACTGTTCAATAAGTTCATTTTCTTGCATTCTTTCAATATAAGTGGTGATATGATTGGCGGCGAAGAGCGGTTAAGACAAAGCTTTGCGGCTGTGCCGATTTGTATGAGGATCGCGTTACGCCGGTACTACCTCGCACGCTTTCATGTCTGTGAAAAGACTTTAACCTTACACTAGTCTTTGAGTTCGCCGCTGAGGATTTAAGTTGTTTATCTTTACGCTTGTTTTGTTAGTTAAATTTGTAGATGGACTGTGAAATAAAGGGTTTTATCGTTGACTAGCTTCTGCTAGATTTTGTCTGCGTTTACCGGGATAAAAAGTATCCTTTGTTAATCCAGGTTAAAAAACTACCTGTATGCCGTTTTTTTTCCAAATCCGTTCAGCCGTTTTTGCGTGATTGTGCAAAAAACATCCAAACATACCTTTCATATTTATAATATTAGTAGGATATGCTGTTTCTTTTAAAATACATTAGCCACTGCAGAATTTCAGCAGCTTGCAGCTTGACACTCAAGTTTGGGAGTATTGGGACACACAACATCTTGACACTGAAATTACGACTTTGGCTGTTAAGTTGGTCTAAATGATAAATGATTTTATTTCTGTTTGTCGTAATCGTCAATCGTATTTTTTTATAAACTAGATGACATCGGCGTTTCCTATCTGACTACTCTGAGAAGAAAAGCCGAAACAAACTCAGAGGTCAGTCTATTTTAAAGTCCAGACAAAATCATGGTCAGATCATGTGAAGGCTATGTAGATCGGTGTCTGAAATGGTCTTTTGAGGAAAGAACCACACTGATTGAGTGGACCTGTCCAGTCAGTGTACGCAATTGTCAGCAATCGTGCAGCTCAACTCAGAACTTAAGGAGCTCAACGATTCGACGAACAATATCAAAGAAAGGACATTTGAGTAGGCCGCATAAATTACTCAAACTGCCAGATCATTATTAAACTAACTGAGAAAAACACAAAAGCAAACTAAAACACTTTAACTCTGTGATGGTTATTTAAAACAGCTTGATTTTAGCTCAAAATATACAGGGCGGCTGGGACATCGATGCACAACCTGTTACCATAGATTCATTACATGATTCTGAAACCCCATGTGTTGAAAATAATCGTGTAATTAAAAAAGAATTACTCTACCATACATTTTGACCGCGTAGGTATTCCACTTTTCTACGAAACAGCTGTTTTTTTTTTAATATCCAACGAACCATTTCTTCGCTGGGGGTCTAGATTTCTAGAATCATGTCCTGAATTCATGATATTAGTTTGCTCGTCGATATTCCTGCCACCCTGTTTGTAGAAGAATATCACACCTTTTTGACCTGTGTAACAATTTTGGCGTACCTACAATAAAGTAGGTACATTCTATTCTGTTATGATAGGTATATCTAGGTTCTGGTTTTATTGACAACAATGGTAACATTGGACTGCTTAGTGGGTTCCTATCCTGAGTATCAATAAATCTGACTGCTCTATTTCCAAAGTGCTTATAATTGGTTGGAAATACATTAAACTTTTAGTGGTTTTGGAATCTAGCGAATTTGTATTTACGAATATGATATTAAACCAGATGGAAACTATTGTGAATTACGACGTAATATATTTGTTAAGATTGTGTTGGTTACACTGATCAGGCATTTATTATTTATTTATTTATTTAACACTTTAAGCACACAAATGTACAGAGGACTTAATGCCATAGGCATTTTCTACCAGTCAACCTTTGGGTGATGCAGAGACAAACAGTGGCAGGTGTTCACATTTCCATCACTTGTAATGAATGGAGATGATCACGAAGATGGTCGCGAACTTTATTTGTTTATCTTATGATGAGTTAACTACTATGAGTTAGCTCTGAGTTTTAAGGTGTCGGCTAAACAAGAGCATTACACTTGCGGCACCGTAACGCCCGAGATGAGGTTTTATTCTAGCTGATATTTAAGAAGGATTTTAACGTCACGGTCTGGTGGATTTATCTATAAAAACTGGAATAATAGATTATAAGAATGCATGGACCAATACCCATCGTTGGTCGATTTATAAAGCGAGTAACTTAATAAGAGTAAACCAAAATACTTATATCTCAATTCTCAAAAAATAACGTAGCATCTAAAGTCACTTAAAATCCAAGCCGCTGTTCTTTTATAAAAAAAAAAACACATTTTCAACTACCCCAAACCTTTATCGGATCACTATTAAAATTCAAATCAGACATTTAAAATCGATAGAACTCATCGTGAAAATAAAACACGTCACGCTTACGAGCTAGCAGGCTTTAAAAAATGCGTGTACAGCCCATCGATTTGTACGAGAACTCTTTAAAACTACATAAAATATTTGAAACGATTTTTATTTGGTAGTGGCATTTTTTTAAGAGGCATTGCTTCCGTGCTTTGTACACGTTATCGGAAACCGATCGTATCGTTTACTTTCGTGTCGAGCGTGATTCAACCCTTTATCTAGATCGAGGTAGGTAGTGACGTCGCCGGCAAGCGCCGCTCTGTATTTCATTACCACAAAAATTATTCAATATTCAATTATTCATCGCCCGTTGGAAGGATCGCTGATTAAAAGTTAAAGTTGTTTGAGCTTTTTTGCTGTTTGCTTCTTTGAGCCGAGAAGGCGAGAACACTTCGTTTTCTGTTGTTGTATTGTTATCAAGCTTATCAATATGATAGTCGAGATCTACAGTACTTACTATAAGGGTATCATTTAAGCTATTACCAATTTAATTAGTTTTGTGTTTCTTAAATAATAGGGTTTGTCCTCCAAATAGTAGATCTGTCACCAAAATGTAGTCACCAAACAATGCAAAATTAGTTCCACAATAAATCACCTAAAATCCTGATATATAAGGTCTAGTACCAAATAAATGTTTTTGTATGTATTATAATAGGTGTGTCCTAATAAGTATTTAAGCAAACTAATTTAAAGAGATCACCAATAGTAGTAGTTTTCTTATTCACCACGGATCGATTGATATACATAATATGTCGACGGTAGGGCTTGGTCGACGGAGCCCCGCTTCGCGGGGCTCCTACTTCTGGGTGGTTTATAAAAAAATAACCACGAAGGGGATGGCGGGGTCTCTCGACCCCGCCATCCCCTTCTAACCTAACCTGTCCGAGTCGGGGTGCCCTAAAGTCCAGATTGCATCCAGTTTCTCCTGGTAATTTGTCTCGGGTATCATTTAAGCTATTACCAATTTAATTAGTTTTGTGTTTCTTAAATAATAAGGTTTGTCCTCCAAATAGTAGATCTGTCACCAAAATGTAGTCACCAAACAATGCAAAATCAGTTCCACAATAAATCACCTAAAATCCTGAGATATCAACCTGGGAACAATTTTTGTTTATCTGAGAACGAAAATATTTCGTGGCGATAGATCTATTTATTAGGTGATACAACTTGATGACAAATATAAATTTTGGTGATAGAAAATAATATAGTTCCCTTACTATAACATGAGACGCTTCACACGGTAGCATGAGAAACACTTAAAATGTTATCAGTTAGGTCAATCATGTAGGTATGATTGTGATACGTTGATATAATATTTAAATAACCTTCTTATATATATTATAAATTAACGTTTAACGTCGTTTTTGTACGCTCATAAACATTTCATGTAAACGTTTCTCAGTAAGTAAATTTATATAAACAATAATTTTATTGTTAACTGAGGAATAATTCAAAATAAATAAATAATAAATAATATGGGACAACATCCACACAAGGTCTTCAGGTCCCGAACTAGGCAGAGCCTGTACTACGGTAACCTGATGACTGATATACATACTTATATAGATATACACACCCAGACACAGATCAAACAGACATGTTCATGCACACAAATGTTTGACTTGTCCGGGGATCGAACCCGGAACCAGCGGCTCAGAAGGCAGGGTCGCTACCAACTGCGCCAACCGGTCAGTCTTAAATTAATTATTCAATTCAGTTCTTAAACCATGACTGTTGCTTAATTGTTTTTGAAGTAAAACCCTTGTCTTTTGTAAAAATAATTAGCATGCTATTAATATTGATGCTCATAACAAACCCCTAAAATAGCCATTTTATATTTAAACATTACGACATAAGTCGTTTGTCAAAAAGCCACGAGATTCGACGAAGTCAATCCCATTTATTTCATTGCCCTTTGTGTTAACAATAAGAACTGTAGTTTTGTTATGAGAGGTGATTGGGTCTGATATTAAAACAACATTTATAGTAAGTACCAGGTCCTGCCTTTTCATCAAATAGTAGGTAAATCTTTTTGAAGATGGTTCCTATGTATGAGGCGGTAGAATATCTTTGTTTGTGCAAACAGTAATTCTGTTTCGTCTATAAATGAACAAATAAAATGCGTGGTACCTACTAACAAATATAAATCCTTATTGGGATGTATTTTTGGCAAAACACGGCATGGCTTCCATACACTATCTTTCGATATTGGTTTATAATTCTTCGTCATTTTTGGAAGGTTCTCTTAGAATACACTTATTTCTCAACAGAATTTTTTTAAGAGACAAAGTAGAGCTCATCGCATCAAAATCACCACCATTCATTTCATATCTTGACATTTATAATTTCCGCAACTCATTTTTGATCTTATACACCAAACCAAATATTAACCAATCCCAAATAAACCTCAAACAACGCCATATTTGAAGCCCTCCAAAACGTCCAATACAGTTCAACATCACTCCCCAAGAAAATTGATAACCAGTCATTTTAGAACAATAATTTCAGTACGAACAAAAGGCCACGTCTCGCCCAAAACGTAACACAGTACAAAGGTAAGGAAATAGCCAGTTTCAGTGGCGTGCTACACAAAAGGAATAATATTAGACGACCACAATGGCGCTTTGATGCCGGGGAGCCGAATAAAAAACGGATGTGTCAATAATTAACTGTGTGATCCGACGTATTTGCCCGAGGCCATCGATTCGGTGCTTTACCGAGCCGGTTTATTAAAAAAAATATAACGTACGCACATTGTGATCGGACAAAGGGGCGAAACTTTCGCTGCGAGCTAAAACCGTGGTATGTTTTTGTTGGGGTGAAAAATATTACACCCTCGGGCGTGTATGTGTCGGGCGGGCGCGTTTATATACCACGCTGTATATAAAGGGCGGGTTGTCAACCCTAATGGGAATCTGAATTGCCCATTAGTTTTAACATTTGATTAGCATCGCAAATTGAGATGCCAATGTTCAAAGGAGCACTGTATGTGGCAGTTTGTTTGATTTTGTGTAACGAGGGGTTTTTATTTGATTTAGATACTAATTTCTCTGTTAAATTACTTGTATTCAGATTGAAAACAGTTACAGGTTTCTGCTGGGGTAAGCAAATAGGTACACTGACATGACGACTTTTATCTCGCTGTAAAGGGATTTGCAATTCAAGTCTAAACTTCGCCAAATGTAGCTAGTTTCGGTATTGCAAACGAACTCGCTGTAAGTGGAAATATTTTATACCTACATAAATGAATGTCCAGTAATTATTTCAGCACTGTAATAAATAAATTGCATTATTCACGACAAAATGCAAATTAATTAATAAATTAGGTACGTAGCAAAGTTAGTACTTAATGCTTAATTCAATTATGACGCACTGAGAGATAAAAGCTCGACATTTTGTCGCTGACCAAAGTATTTATTAGCACGACATACTTTACCCATCCAAAACAGATTTATTGACTTGTTGAATCAAAACATCCAACACGAAATAATATTTAATTACGGCACATGATATAAAGCTTAACAAAAACGGTCTCAAGCCGAACAATCGCTGAATAATCGCGACCCAATAGGAGCAGATCCGCATCAATAAGTGAAGGAGGGTAGATAAATACTACGCACAATTCGTGCCTACCCCCACGAGAATCAGGAAATTCATCTCGCTAATCCACCGTCCGCTGTGAATAGTAAAAGTGATGCGGCTATTCATTCCGAGGGGGCGTCAGGGTGGCGGAGGGGGTGAAAGCGCTAAAATTTAATAAAGCTGCCTCGTCATGACCAGGCTCGCGATTAATTACGCACAAGAGGCTAGTAATGATAGCTACGTAGGGACGTCGCTTCATGTATTATTTATGGACAATCTGTATAATTTTGTTTATGATTTTGATTTGTTGTGTGCTGTTTAAATTTGTTGGAGAACTGGCGGTTTTGTGTTATGAACTTATGCATTTCGACTGTTTTGCCAGATGTAGGTATTGTGTATTGAGATTTTCTGGTCATTGAGTGAGAGTTGATTGACCTTTGTTTCCAGTTTCCAGACATTTTTTTTTTTTTTAAGCGAACATTGAGCATTGAGCGAAGCTTGCTATAATTCAGATTACACGGTATTTTCAGTTAAATTTTATTGGTTGAAATGTCCTGATTTTAGGATCCCTACATTTTTTTTTGCAGTGCTCGACTGTACCTATATTCTTTTACGGATGTTGTGATAATTATAAAAAAATAGAACGCTCAGTTTTCTATTGTCAATTTGCACGCTGATAGTCAAGTCTTATTTAAATTTAGAAGGAACAATGTCCTTTTATAATAAAAATAAATATTTACAGTTGACTTTTAGCGTGCTTTCAACACATAAAAGACAAACCACGGATTGCAGTTTGAGATAACGGTAGTTCATCACACACATACATACCAGACCACACCTGAAATCACCTCTCTAGTCTCTACTCAGGACTTCGTACCCCGATCCTCAAGGCCCAAGATACAGACTAACTGTTTATTTTGGTGCTCACGGGCTAGTAATAAATTTTATCTAAAGCACTAGGAAGTGGAGAAGGGCGGGCGTCTTGGGGGACTGTCTTATGTAATTTTGACGTTCAAAAAGTGCTGATTCTCAGCCTAGTTTGAATAAATGACTTGATTTTTTATTTATTTTGTTACCTAGCTGTAGGTAATTATGCTACTCATGTCGTCTCACCTTGGTGAGAATCTATGAACCTGCTTACTGTATTATATGATCAATAAAATATTTACTATTTATTCTATCAGTGTAATAATTATGAGAACCTAATTGGCGCTGAACGTTCTTCAGTTATCGCGTGAGGCGTCGTAATGTTATGCAAAATTGCGATGAATTAAAATGAAATCGATTTCAAGATGAAGGTTATCGCAATATCGATTTTATTTAACTGGTTGTTGTAATTTTTACGCTAACTCAAGCTGCTTATCTTATTTAGTGTTTTGAATGACAGTTTTAAAGTAGGATGACGCTTACAAAAACTGTTGGTATTTTGATTTGCCTACTATTAAGTAGGTAAGATCTAAAACATTTAACAAGATATTGTTCTCAGATCATTTTTTTTTCTTTTTCTACGATTTTAATTAATGAGCGAGCACAAAACTCATATCAAGATCAATAGAGATGATGAATCAAAAGATATTTAATTAACAGAAGGACTAAATACTTAAACGACCGTTATAGGCTTAGCGACTGGTACAGGTTTAATGATAGGAAAGTAAAGATTAAGGACAAACCCTCTAGAAAAAAATAACGACGCTGAACAATAAAATAACAACTAAGTACCTTGTTTTTCATGAAAACATAAAATAAGTACTAGGCTAACAGTACAATTCAGTAGTAGGGATTACAATAAAAGTACCTACCTATGCCTTAGTACATTGTCCCAGCATACAAATACCTCTATTTACATAAGCATGTGTACCAGTAATCTAGAGGAGGTTGGTGCGTACTTTGTACCTATGGAGACTCTTATTATATGGTTATATGGTTTATATGGTTGTTTTTCATGATACCGGGTAGTTGGCAGATAGGTAGGTATGTAAAGCAAAAATGATTTATGGCAAAATATTGCGTACCTTTTGGTCATAGGGTGTATAGATGTTTTGGGACAAAATTTTAGTTTGTTTTGGTGGATATAATGTTATGGAACAATGGTTGTAGACAATAAAACTGTTCCTTGTCCGTGTATACGTCTTTTTGGGGCTGACTTTGACTATTAGAGGAAGCGAAAAATCAAAGGACGCTAAAGATGTTTTACAGTTTGGCCAAAAGAGAGTGGAAAATTCCACCAAAGTATAAATTAACGATACAATTATGTGTTAGGTATGTTTGAAACTGTTTGTTACTTAGCTGTCACTAATCCCTAAAGGATCATTAGAAAACTAGCGTCAGACAGCGTCTTTGCTGAAACGGACCTGGCGCCGTGACGATCATGCTGTTGTAGTTAAAACATATCACTTTTTAAATATATATTCTGTGTTTCATGATCTCTTGCCAAATAAATGTTATTCTTTATTTCTTTCTTTAATCATATTTCAACTTTTCTGCCAGGTTTCAATATCCAAAATCAGATACTTATTACAAATAGACAGAGGGTAATAATAGCTCGTTTCCCAAAGGAGTACCTATCAAATTATAATGACGGTTCCTATGGTGTCAGAGGGGCAGGCCACGAGGATCAAGCAATTTTTGTTTTTTTCTAGTTGATTATTGCAATACTTTCATATCTTTTCCTGCGCTAATCAATGTGTAAGACTCTTAATGAATATGTAAGTAAAATCTGATATATTAAGTTAATGCTTCTTTGGTTGTACCTATTGAGGATTAGCATAAGAACATTTTCAGTAAAATCTCATCTGAATTTCGGTACATTCCTACATTATTTCTTGTCGCAATTGTACCAACCATTTAAACATACGAAACGATACGAGTAAACATTAGGTACCTACCTACACCAGAAAACTCGACGACACTCCAAGCAAATGCACATTAAATCTGCGAAATAAAAGTAAAAAGAAAATGACACATACCTATATAATGCATTATTAGACGCATATACCTACGCCAAGTTTTTTTTAAGAGGAACCTCGAGTGGCAAGGCTGCGTGCATACGGTACGAACGCTCGACATAACGACATCTTTTGTCGACTCGTACGGTGAAAAGTGGCTCGCTCCACGCTCGGTAATCCGCGCCAGGCTGAGTGTTTCACATCGCTCGCTCTTCATTCAGGACCCTTCAACAGGCTTCAACTTAGCTGCAGGACTTAGTACAAGAATTACGCGTGCCTTATTTACAGGGGTTGCTTATGTGATGTTTGTTATATTTATGGTTGATTTAGGTATTTTTGTAAAGTGTGTTAAAGCCTTTTGAAGTATTGCTAAAGGACCTATAGCAAAATTATACATAGGTAAGTATGCAACTATAGTAATAGGTGCATGTAGAATTTCGAGACATTGAAAAACGACGCATGCTCGTCAAAATACTTGGGCATTGCAATAAGACTAGTGACCGCAAAAAGTCATAGCATAGATTTTACCTATTTATTTATTGGATCTCCAACGGAGGCTACACAATTACATCCAAGTTTACAAGAAATAAAACAATAAACTAGTATAGTTAGGTACTAACCTAACCTATGTGTGATTGTATTTTACACTTATGGCACAACAACTTGTCTATAAATCCTATTACAAGCAATGAGTACTCAACAAAGAATCAATAAACATAAAGCCATCCAACACTCAACAATATTTGTTACCACCACACCTCACATTTACCTTCATTATTTTCTGCAGGCGGACAACAGACAACTCAAACCCCAAGACCTCACCGCATCGTCGGCGTATCGTCCCGTAATTGGCGCTCAAGTGGCAATTAGCGTGCTCGACTCTGTCGCTCGCCGTTCTGTACCCTGCCTTACTTCTCTTGTTATTTGCGAACTAGTGTTTCAAATATAACTGGGGAGATTTTACCTAGATACTCGGCGAGTGTCCGTTTTACGGAAGTTTGTTAGCCGTTTAATTACCGCGTAGAGTTTTTGAGTTTGTTGCTAAATAGTTTTTGGCGATTCGCCCAAAAACTATTTAGTACTTATCCCTTATTAACCATTATTATGAAGAGATTTTGTTTTCGGAATTATTTTATCTTTATTGCTGCTTTTGTCTGCATCGAAAATGTTAATAATATATTAGTACAATGACTGATACTTACTAAACTAGACATTTGAAAATTGTTATTCTTATGACGACTGAACTTGGTTGGTTTCACTGTGGCGAAGAATTTGCCTGAAAAGCTTGCGAGTACCTACAGGTGACGAAAGAGTAAGTAGGTAAGGAGGAACAATGCTGAAGATATCTAGCCATTAAAATGTACTGCGAACTTCGATAGAAACCTAAGTTTTCTAAGCTTGATGATGAGGGAAATGTGCTTTAAAACATCCAAAAAGTACCGCTTCCATCAAACGATGCAAGCAGCCGTAGAAAAGGCATAGCATGTCTTTTATAGTTGACTAGTGACCCGGCCCTGCTTCGCACGGTTTTGACGACTTGAAAAAACACGAGATTTCCTTATTAGGTATACGTAAGTTTAATGTATTCCAGCAGTGAATCTGGTGATACTGTTTTGCTATAATTGCTAAATAGACCTTCTGGAATAAACTCTAAATGATGGTTAAGACTGCAGTCGTTGCGTAGTTCAGAAGAACAATGCGGTCACACAGCACGAAAAGCGACTTTAATTTTGTAATACGTAAGTAATTTCATCACCACTGCTCTCAAAACGGTAAAGGAAAAATCGTGAGGAAACCGGCATGTCCTGGAACCAAAAATTCGAAGATATGTGACATCTACCAATCCGCACTAGGCCCGTGTGGTGGATTACGGCCCACTCCCTCTCACAGAGAGGAGGCCTGTGTCCCAGCAGTGGAAACATTATAGGCTGATTATAATAAATGCCATTTACCCTTATAAATATAAAACATCACTAAACCCAACAAGGAAAAATCCAAAATATATCCATTTTCATATTTCGAAACGACATCACACAAAAGAGAATACATTACCGAAGCTGATATAAATAGCGCAGTCTTATTACAAGTCTTTGGATTTTATTGTAGAGGGTAGGCAGACATTACTTACAATGTTGTGTAGGCGTTCTTGTTACTATGTTTCATATTCTTTCGTTTTATATTGTCCTAGTGCCACCCAAGGATGGAATATGGAATGTTTGCAAGTTTTCTTGGATGAGTAATTATTAGAGCACTTCATCACTTTGTTCTAATTCATACATGCACACAATGTCACCATCACACATCGTCATAATTATCTTTCCTGTAAAGACAGGAACCCCTCCTTTTTGAAGGCGGTTAAAGAACCGCCTTCAAAAAGGAGGGATTCTCAATTCGTATGTATGAAAAAAAAAGTATTTTACGCGATATCTTCGGCAATTGTGGATCGGTAATTTTTTTTTTTATAATGCATTTGGCTCAGTGGTGGTCCCATATAAATTGTATTAACTTTGCTTGGGTAGTTTTTCAGTTAGCATCAATATTACGTATTTTTTCCACTTAGTTTATATTGATGATATAATACTAGTAGTAGGGGTTAAAGTATGAAATTGCCGAATTGTACTGAAAAATAGTTTTTTTCTTAATTTAACATATTTATTTAATCAAAATAATTACCATTATTATCTATACATTGCTGCCATCTAATAGGAAGGTCATTTATGCCTTTGCGATAGAACTCTCGTAATCTAGATTCGACAAACTGTGTGAAAGCATTTTGCACTGCCTCCTGAGAAGAAAACTTTTTATCACGTAGAAAATTGTCCAAATCACGAAAAAAATGGTAGTCCGTTGAAGCCAGGTCTGGCGAATACGAAGGGTGACGAATGGTTTCTAATTGCAGTTCTTGTAGAGTTAAAACGGTTTCTCGTGCTGTATGAGGTCTCGCGTTATTATGGAGCAATAATGGTAAAGATCGATTCATGAGTCGGGGCTGTTTCACTGCTAGTTTTGCTATCATTGTTCGGAGTTCGGCACAGTAGACATCTGCCGTTATTGCTTGACCAGATCGGAGAAAGCTATAGTGAATAACACCATGCTGAGACCACCAAACAGTTACCATTACCTTTTTATTGGTAAGCTTTGCTTTAGGACACTGTTGCGGCGTTTGACCTGGGGTCAGCCATTGCATTTTTCGCTTACGGTTATCGTAAAGAATCCACTTTTCATCACATGTCACAATTCGATCCAATATTCCTTCATTTCTGTATCGATTCAACAAGGCAACACAAGTTTCAACACGCGTTTCTTTCTGCAGTTCAGTCAAATCATGAGACACCTATTTCTCATATTTTTTATTTTATTGATTTGACGAAAATGAGTCAATATTGTTTGTAAGGTAGCGTTAAACCATGCCGCTAATTCCTGGGTAGTTGGGCTCGGATCGGCTTCCACCACTCTTTCAATTCATTGTTATTCACCTGTGTGGGCGGTCTTCCACGTGGTTCGTTCTTCAAATCAAAGTTTCCATCACGAAAGCGTTTAAACCAAAATCGCACGGTGCGTTCATTAGCAGTCCCCTCTCCAAACGCAACATTGATATTGCCAGCTGTTTCTGCCGCGTTAGTTCCGCGTCGGAACTCGTATTCAAAAATAACTAAAATTTTCGAAGTATGCATCTTTCTTGTCTAAGCTGAATAAAAAAAAACAACTGAAAGTCGATAATCGAATGTTGCACATTTTTTAAAAGAAGAACTTCATAGGTACCACGTGAAAAATTATTATACAAGAAAATAATAATTAAATCACAATAAAAATATTGAAACAGATTTTGATCGTCTTTTTGCAGTTATCATTCGTTTAAAACATGTAACATTTCATGCTAGATTAGGAATTATAATTTCTTTGACAATCAAATTCTTAAAACCGAAAAACTATGTGGCTTAGGTAATCTCTTTCGATCTTTGTAACATGCAGAATTTAATATAATTAGTCAATGTTTAAGTCGATCAGGGTATTCTCTCTACTACCGAGATTTTAGCTAGAGCTTTTGTTCTTATATTTTCTTTGTAACGTGAGGTACCTACTGTTGTGTTTTCTTCTATTTTGTTGTGAATGCTGTGCACGTCTGTAATTGACGTAAACACTAATCCATGTCTCTGTTCTCTGTTATTTGTAAATGTTTGTGTTTGTGTTGTTGATGTGCCTTAATAATAAATAATAATATTGACAGAACTATTTACCTACATTACTTGTTTCAGCAATTTATTTGCATCACTTAGGAATGAATAAAACGACTTTACACTAATTAAAACTTGATTTAATTTTTCTGATATGCGTACCTGTGTTGCGGAATTAATTAGGCTCGCGCCATCTCAGCCCGTAGCTCAACAAAAAATCAAGGGTAGAAAAGTGGAAAAGGGGGAGCCACAGATCCATATTATGTGTAGGTATGGCAGATCCTCTTGTATTTTCTTTATGTGGTCCTTGGGTACAGGAAAATTGTTACATAAGAAACTATTGAAAATAGGTCCTAGTGTAATAATTATAGCGGTAGGCACAGTGTTAAGATTTACAGAGGTACTCGTTTGAGGAACAGGGTGTAAAGTTCACTCATACTCTATGGAAAAGGGAGGTTCCTCCGACCAGACGGGTGTCGTGTCTGGTGGGCAACTGCCCGACGATTGATGTCGGGGCGTTGTATACATGGTTACTTGGTCTGGAGCTGATAGGGGGGCCAAAATGCAGCAAATTGAACCCTCTATAAGTATGGCCGAAATTAAATCGCTCGCGCGAAATTTAAGGGTTTTTTGATATTTACCCAAAATTTTACATTTAATTCCAAATAAATAAAAAAATACATATTGAATTCAATTAATCTATGAACATAATTAAAAGTAGGTACGTAAGTCAACAAAATAATTGTACATGACGCAGAGAAAGAACACAAACACAAAAACGAACAAGTCGGGGGAAAATATGCGTCACATCCATGCTCAGCCATCATGCACGGCCATCGCTCAGCATAATGCTACAACCCTATTCGAGACAGAGCCACAGTGCTGGTTTTGAGCGAAAGCCGGCGTTAACGCAATGACGTCAACCGGTGCAGCATACGAAAAGTCAAGCAACCGGTGCAGCATACGAAAAGTCAAGTTTAAGTACGAGAATTGACCTTCTGGTAATTGATTTAAGACTGCCTATTCCACTGCAACATTTTTCACTTATGTACTGGGTTATGCAATTAACTTTAAACTGTGGTCTAGCAATAAACACATAATATTGTTTATGAATATACAGGTTCCATTGTACGCAATGATGCAAGTTGTTCTTTTGTAAACATTTCTCCATCAAATCCTTCATAACAACATATGGCACTTAAAATAGATATCGTTAGCTCTAGTTAATTATTATTAATCAAATTTATTAAGAATATAAAGTAATATTCCCCCGACGCTATTTACTTTTCCCCTCAAACTACATTTTCGTCCGATCAGCTACATTTTAACCCTGGCTTATTCAGGCACCCCGCAAAGACGGAGGCATCAATAATTGAATTTTGCGAACAGGGGAGAATCACTTCGACCCTAAGCCCTACATTAATTGCTGGAATTAATTCGTCCTCTCAAAGTAAGGGTGCTCTGGTAGTTGGATAGAGAAACGATTAAAACAGTCGTGGTAATCGTCGGCTAAGCTTGAGAATTGTTTGGAGAGTCCATTTTTATACGATTACAGATGCAGCTGAAATCGAACGATGTACACAGGTGTTTAGATTGAGTATCAACTGATGCAAATTGAAGAGTTTGCAATAGGTTCTGCGAAACGTTAGGTTTTCAGTGAATCAAGAGAATTGTAATGAAGAAATCGGAATAGAACGCACATGTCATGTCGTAACGTTTTACGATTGTTTTTATTACTTCGAAACGCCAATTGGTTTCCCAATAAAAACATGATAATTACATACTTTTAACGAAAGATGAGATAAAATAATGGTTGCCTCAGAGCCAGCATTTTAAAACACGATGAAGCATTAAACTTCTATTCAATTTTAGTATTATACGTCCTTACATTCAACTTTTGCAAATCAATTGTAAACGTTACCTTATCTGTTTCAGTCTCTACACTATGAAATTCCACAATATTTTCTCTAACTCCACCGTCCTTCTCTTCCATTGTCCTATCTTCAAGCGTTATCCCCTCGCATTGTGCGTCTACCTTACACCCCGAGGGTGGCAGAGGGTCTAATGGCAATCGATACGAGCCCTGATGATGACTACAGCCACCCAGCACAAGTATTTCATTCTTTTGGGGAATTTCTCTTATCGCAAGCTTGAATGCCGCCTTTTTGCACCATTAGATATTGGAATACCTTACTTTTACCGTCACTTGACTGTAGCTAAGGTTTATAGGTATTGGATTAGAGATCGTGTAGCAAAATATTGAGTTTGGTTTGCAACGTTATAGGAAACAGACCAGTCCAACTTTCGGGTCAAACTTAAACAACATTTGAGTAAAACATTTCATATCCAATCGAAATAAAGCAGCGACACTAAGATAATTATGATATAAGACAATGTCAGATCATTGATAGTGAAAGTAGTCAATAAGGAATCAGAAAGTAAAAGAGTTCCTTAATACTTAATTGACGTCAAAAAGTTCTGCTTAAAATTGCGATCTTCATTAAGAACAAAGAAGAACTAAGAAGTTACCTCCGAAGTAGTATTCGGTGTATGGGTAGATTCGACACGTGTATATCAACCTACTACCTATGTATATAATACAAATTGAGTCAGTTACAGAAATATTATGTAGAGGCCTATGATGTTCATAACGAGCCACCAAACAGCCTGAAGGCAAAACTTAATATATTCCTATATGTTACCGATCACTAGGTGATGTTTAAAACAAACACTTACGGAAGATATGAAAATATGTCTTCATAGTAGACACATTTGATTTGGAGATATTGTCACAACCGTGTTTAGGATTTTTTCAAAGGAATTATCAGGATATTAGCCACGACTAGTGAGTTAACTGAATCATTTTTGGACATGGAAACCGGGCAAAAGCCGTGTAAATCAACGCACACTACATCTTATTTCTATAAAAATATAATTTCGTCCTCTCGTATCACCTCCATGAATATCACTTTCAGTATCGCATTGCATATCCATTTCACATACGAGCTATTCCGTCGCACAGCGCGACAAGGGTGTTACCCACACCCTGGCCCGGCACATACACCCTTAGCCACAGCAACTTGCGTTTAGATGAAACGGCACATAGGATATTGAGCTTTAGGTAGTAGTGATAAAGGTTGGTTTGGTGTCAAAAGTCCGTTCTACAGGACAGTGTTGTGTGGTGATTGTGTACATAGAGGGTGCGCCCCTTACTGTCGCCGAACAAACATGGCGGCTCTAACGAGGTTTTTGCGAGCCCTCGTGAGCGATTTCGCGCCTAATTTGGACGTTGTACTCCGATGTACTTTATTTAGGTTTTATGGAGATGTATGGCGATGACGAGACTCGATCAAATCGTTTCGGTTTACGTGGTTTTGGGTTTTATGTTGTTCTCTGTTTGTCACTTTAGAGTAGGGTTTACAGAATCGTATAATAGTGATCTGTGGTGTGCGATGGCTTTGGTAACTTCACATTTTACTTTACACTTCACACTAAGGCAGGCGTGAAAATATTATTTTGCATACGTACCGATCTTTTACGTATTTTACAGAAACTATAGAAAGATTTGGCACTCGGGGACCTCATCATGACAATTACTGTTATTAACAACTGTTTCGAGGGTTGTTTGAATTCATCATCTTAGCATTCATCTGGCATTAATATTAATGGTACTTACCTATTGAGATCTTAGTTATCAGGATTTCGCGTCAAACTTTGAAGACCTTGTTAAAGCTCCAAGTGAGCTCGCTCGTATTATTGGAACCAGCACTTTAGGGCAACACAATAGTTTCTGTCTAGTCCACTAATGGCTCTGGTATTTTTGGAGTCAATTAATCAGCAAACGTATTACAAACATATTAAGCCCATTCATCTCCGAAGGGTTTTATATATTATATTTTTACGCGTTGTTGGATTTTCAACATTCGTCGCTGAGTCGAGCGTTGAATATCCAACAGCGCGCTTTTATTTAGGCATTCATTTAGGTTTCGCTTAGTGTTAGTGAAAACGGTCATCAGCAAAATTTTACGCATTGTTTAACAATGTCTTACATGGCATTATACACATCTAGTTATTTTAAACGATAGAGTTATAGAACAACGAGACGACACCTCTTAAAAAAATCATGCGATTCCGGGACACGGGACTGAAGCACATGGCCCTCACAATCGGAGAGCCAGGTAACATAATAATAACCGAACATTGAAGGACCAATATAGGTTCAGATAGCTTGCATCTCCCTAACTACATTTCAGCGGAAGTGCATGGCAGCAAACGCATCGAGCTTAAAGAGGAAGAGAGCTATATCATTCTTCCGGTGATCTCGTGTAAACTTCCGGGTTTTGGTCAGACAAGGGAAGATACTGCGAAAACGTATGAGCAATCAATTAAGAAGAAATTATGAAGATTTTGTATTTACGCAACAGATACTAGAGAGATACCTACGTACTATGTATAGTGGGCTTATTGGTGATGTTCTCCAGAAAGGCTAGGTGCGTGACCAGATGTATGAACGCAAACGAAGCAAAAGGAGTACCTATGTGAGGATCGTAGCACATGGCGTTCTGTAGTTTCTGCCAACCGTCATAAGGTGTGAGTTGTATGTACCTATGTACTTATACTACAGTAGATAGGTACTGGAACGTTACGATTAACCGGAGCGAAAAGTAAGTCACATTAAAAAGAAAGAACACAATAGAAAAATACATTGGATAAAAAGTGTATTAGGATTAGGAACAGGACTTCAGTGCGAGACGCACGCAGCAGGATCCATAGACATCAGCACCAGAGCGAGGACGAGACTCCAACGCCTTACGTAAGCGCTTCTTTGGAACTCCCCGGGCTTCAGCATCCTCATGCTGTGCAGTGGGGCCCTTGGGGTCCGGTCTACGGCATCCATTCGCCGAGCATCAGGACTACCCCAGGATGGGGGCGCAGATGTCCGAGAGAGGACTTTGAGTTGGTCGCCGGTGCTCACAGGGATAATAAAAACTTCTGGGCTACGGTGTCCATGCGCGCCGAGCAGCAGGACTACCCTAGCATGGGGGCGAAAATGTCCAAGGGAGGTCTCGAGCTGGTCGCCGGTGCTCATAGGGATAATAAACATTTTGTTATGTTTGAAGATCAAAACTGAACTGAAACTGAAGGCCCGTATTTATATTAAACAGATGCATCAAATAAAAAATAAAAAAAAACAACTTAATCATAATTGATAGTCGGCTAGAAACAATAAAGCGGCTTACAGTGTTTTTTCTTCTTGTTACTATATCGGCACCTTGTTTTTTTTATTTTTATAATTATTAAGTATATTTATCTTCTGATTGTATTTTTGTGTGTTGTGCTGTTTTTTGTGTGCACCAAATAAATGGTTTATCTATCTATCTTATGAGAGGTTCGTTGACATTTCAGAACAAAGAAAAAGAAAACGGACAGATGCCAATTTATGATGATAATGTCAAAGAATAAAAATATTTTAATGAGTTTTACAAAAGAGATAATTACTAATGTAAAATACAGTTTTAGAAGCAAGAGTAGTCACAAGTATGCTTTCCAGCGGCAATAGTGTAAAGTATAACTACAACTGTACTTATCTTAGATTCTCACATCACCGACCACCTTCCGCTACTTGTAAGAATCGATGACACAAAACCGGAAAAACAAATAGTCCCGGCATACAAGATTCCTAAGATAGACTACCCAAGTGTCAAAGCAGATATTGAACACCAGGATTTCTCCCAAGTCATAAGTACAGATGACCCGAACGTTGCCTCCACTGCTCTAATAAGTACAATTCAAAATATCATTAATGTGCACACAAAAATAATCCAAGTTCCTAAAATAAACAGAAACCTAAAACCGTGGATCACCCCTGGTCTATTGAGGTGTATTCGCCACCGCGATAGACTTCACAAAAAGGCACGGAAATCACCTGGTAATCTAATCATACAAATTACTTATAAAAGGTACCGTAACTATTGCAATGGCCTTCTTAGAAAACTTAAAACATTACATGACAAACACGAACTAAATAAAGCAAAACACAATCCCAAAGCACTTTGGAATAAAATAAAAGACATCACAAATACAAAAAAGATATGTGCACCACCTACAGAACTGCTGAATACCAAATCTGATCCGAAAGCGGCCGTTAACAATGCATGTCATTTCTTTGCCACAATTGGAGCTGAGCTAGCCTCTAAAATTCCTGCAACTTCACAACAGCCCGTCACACAAAAAACCTCTAAAAACTCATTTGTAATTCTTGAAGTGGACGAATCAGAGGTGGAGTCCACCATCATGAACCTTAGGCAGGATAGTGCGACTGGCTGGGATGGAATACCCTCTACCCTGTTGAAGGTTTGTCGGAACACCCTTGTCCCTCTAGTCACACACATTATTAACATTTCTATTACAAAAGGAGTGTTCCCAGAACCTTTCAAGAGGGCCATAGTTCACCCGATACATAAGAACGGGGCCAGAGACTGTGTCAACAATTATAGACCCATATCAGTACTCTCGGCTCTCTCTAAAGTTATGGAAAAATTAATTAACGGTAGACTAGTAAATTATCTTAACAGATACAAAATTATAGCATCCAACCAGTATGGATTTAAAAAAGGAATTTCTACCGAAGATGCAGTTATCGACCTCACTCAGTTTGTATCAAAAAAACTAGATGAGCAACAAAAATGCGTCAGTATGTTCCTGGATCTAAAAAAGGCGTTCGACACAGTCTCTGTTCCCAACCTTCTCTACAAACTGGAGGGTATAGGTATTCGCGGCAAGCCTCTTGAACTCTTCAAGGACTACCTTAAAAATAGAAAATTGGCTGTTAAAATCAACTCATGCCTAAGTGACGAAGAAACTGTCACATATGGAGTCCCCCAAGGCAGCGTGCTGGGACCTACGCTTTTCCAGATCTACATTAATGACTTATGCACGCTGCCTTTACATAAATCACAAATCTTCACTTATGCTGATGACACCGCGATTGTGGTCTATGGTAATACCTGGAGCGAGGTAAAGAATATTGCAGAGCAGTCCTTAAAGACTGTTATGAACTGGCTGCTACTCAACCTACTCACCCTAAACGTGGCCAAAACAAACTTTATTCCCTTCTTTATGAATTATAGGAACAAAGCTCCACCAGAATTTTTAATCACGGCACACACGTGCTCTGATCTCAGTTCTTGCTCATGTGCGACGCTTACCCGTGTTAATCATACGAAGTACCTGGGTGTAGTGATTGATGACGGACTGAGATGGTACAACCAAATAGATAACACTGCTTCGAGAGTCAGAAGACTTATCTATATTTTTAAATCTCTGAGACATTGCGCAGACATTAATATCCTAAAAATGGTTTATCTAGCACTCTGTCAGTCCGTTATCACCTACTGCCTCCCGGTATGGGGTGGGGCCGCTAAAACCAAGTTTATTGTAGTGGAGCGAGCACAGAGAGCTGTCCTGAAGATTATGCTTGGAAGACCATACAGATTCCCTACTACTAAATTATATGCAGACTGCAAATTACTTACTGTGAGGCAGCTCTTTGTCCTTCGAGCCACTCTCAGAATGCATAAATATACTCCCCCATCAGGTCCTACTAAGCGCAAAGCAAAAAATGTATGCCCGACAGTAAGCCACAAAACTGCATTCGCTAGGCGCCAGTTCTACGTTCTAAGTACATTAATTTATAGGAATATACATAAAGCCATTCAATTAGCTGGGCTAAACAACCACGAAGTTAAGATTAAAGTACAAAGTTGGCTGCAGGATCAAGACTACGCTCGAACAGAGGAACTATTGCACCACCAGCAGTAGGCCTGTAACCTGTTTTTACTGGTGTTTGCAATTTTTCTCTTCATTTTGGAACATAATTATCAGCAGTACATATATACTACATAATCTTAAACATTTCAACACACCCTCACGCAAACGCTAAATACTACTAAACACACTCTTACTTACACACCCTCACATACATCCCTCATTCTAACATAGACATCCTTACTCTAACATACACACACATATACACTTTTAAGAAGTCGTTTTCAATATCCTTAGTACCTTCATAGTTAAATTTGATAATTATACATAGTTACTTTTACTTTTTTTTTTTAATTTTTATATACTTACTTTGTGACTGCTTTTGTAATGTTGGAACACAACATAAAAGGTTTCTAGTATCACAGTGACAGCAGAACACTGACTCCTAAGTCACAGGATCACCTAGTTTAGGAGTCAGGGTTTAAATTATAAGTATGACCTTTATTTAACCAAGTTATGTATCCTAGTTTTAAGCAATGTCTAAGGTTTTTGTAACAATAAAGATTTTTATTATTATTATTATTATTATAAGTTAAATGAGTGTCCTGCGATTTCACATCTATAAACCTAGGTTCAGGTACCTACCGAATTATAACAACACTATTATTATTGAACACAAACAGTCTTTTCAAAGCTAAGTATTTAAATAGTCTAAAGGATGTGGTTTCTGTGAAGCGAAATACCATAGTAACTACTGTGGTATCTGTACTAATTTGCAAGATGTTCAAATATAACAATAAAACAATTATTATTAACTTAAGTCGTAACTCGTACTTCTTATAATTTTAATCGCGTTTAGTTATATCTTTGAATAGACATAATATATATTTTACAATGGTATTGTAATCCCATAGCTTTCCTAGCTGTACTAAATATTCGGTATTCTCTCTCTCACTTTTGGTAAAGCAATAAAAATGTACCTAATACTGTGATTATTTTTTGTATGACAAAGATCTTTGCGAAATGGCGGAATGTGGGTGTACACCTCTTTCTAACCTGCCTGTTATGTTATAGATCTTTTATGCGGCGTACCTAAATGTCCTTTCTTTGGTAATAGTTCATCGAATCGTTGAGCTCCTTAAGTTTTGAGTTGAGCTGCACGATTACTGACACATGCGTCTACTGACTGGAAAGGTCCACTCAATCTGTGTGGTTTTTCCTTCAAAAGTCCATTTTAGACACCAATCTCCATGATCTGACCAAGATTATGTCTGGACTTCAAAAGAGACTGTGACCTCTGAGTTTGTTTCGGCCTTTCTTCTCAGAGTAATCAGAAAGGAAACGCCGACCTCATCTAGTTTTTAAAATATGATTGACGTGTAAAACTGTTTGTACATACCAACTTGGAGAAACAAAAACATTAGTCATTTTCATTTTCTCTTGTTCTATTCAAATACGAATTCATTATTTCTTCCTTCACGCTAAAATTGCTAATATGAAAAACTAAGTTGACCCTTATCAGTAGGCACAGTTGAAAGTCACTACACTAAACAATTTCTATGTTCAATCCTACAATTTCTACATTCACATGTGCCATAAAGGTTGCTATACTCTCTCCGCCCAAGGGTGGCTCGTTTGAACACAGGGACAATATTGATGCCTTGGGCTATCGGACCCGACCGCAACCCCCGGCCACCCTGAATAAATACCAGTAATGACAAAACTAGTTATGTGCCTATTGATGTTTAAGACTTACAGGCATTCGGCATTTGAGGTTAGTATTTGATTTTCCTGTGATGAAGATATAGGGTTAATACATAAAGTAGATCTGCTAATGCTTATAATTAAGCAAAAATGGTCCTTATTAGAAACTTAACCTCTAAAATTAACTCATTTATTATCCGTCTTTCTTCTTCTACCTAGCTTTTTCCCAACCATGTAGGGGTCGGCTTTCAGTCTTACCAGATGCAGCTGAATACCAGGATTTTACATGAATGTATCATGTATCACTGGCTTAGATAAGTTACCTACTGCAGAACTTTTACTTTTTTTTTTATGTAACACTCACCGCCATGTAGGCTGCTGGCCGCCCACATAAATGTCAGTACATCAAGCCACTAGGTAAAGATTTTTAAATTTTTACCAGCAGGCCGTGTAGTCCGCTGTGATCCCACAAATTCACTTATTTTTGTAGAGCTTGGCTTGCTAGATAATAACTTAACGACGTGTCTCTCCGGCTGCACACATGGCGTGCTGCAAAAGTTACACAAAATCTAGCGTGGCGTGGTGTAAAGGACATTGCGCGGCCGCGCGCCGCCCACACGGCCTGCTGTTCTAGAAAAACCTTAAATGTGTATGGCGGTGACAGTGTTAATCTTAGTTCTTTTTTTAAATCATATTTATTATCTAAATTGGCAAATTAGCCTTTCAATCTAATCTACTTCAATTAATTACCAATATAGATTTGAATGAAGATATAACGCCTAAATACTCGCCGTATCCTTTTATACATCCCATGCAAAATCGAATACTAAAGAAACAAACTCATACACAGTTTCAAGTCGAGCCGGTAACGCTCAACCCGTCAGTGATTATAAGTTTTTGTGCCCCCATGAGCAATAACAATCCAAACAGATCAGTTGTGCCAACACAACAATACGATCAGCAGCACCCGAATCCAGCGCAATTGTGTTCAAAGATTTTTAATAACAAAAAACAACTTATCAAACGGAAGATGCTGTTGAAATAGTACCAGTGAAAATTGAACTCCTAAACAATACTACTACACCTCTTTCGATCACAGTCCATAAGCACAGACGAGAATCGAAGGAGGCCAAGATAAACTGGATGCTGGCACAAATAGGTTCGACAAAGAGGTTTGTTAAAAGAGCATTGGGTTCCAACAAAACGTTATTAAATCTTATTTCAAGGATAAGGATATTTTCAACGGAGTCCATTGTTGGCTTTGGCGCCTTTTCATTGGGTTATTGCTATAATTATTATTTGTTGAAAAAGCATTTAGTGTAACTGTGTTTTGGTATGGGAGCGAGCTGAAGCTGCACCTGGATGGATTCAGACGCAATTTTTTTTTTTACACTAAATATACACGTGTAAGTAATGAAATATGCTTTAGTTGAAGTGTTACCGCGGCAAGTAAAGTTGGTATGCCATTACGAGGAAAACTAATCCATTAACCCAACAAATGTCCTATGGGCTGAAGTTAAGAAAATTGCACTCGAAAAGAAAAGAAAAATATAATCATCAAAACCGTTGAGCACTTTCAAGGAGACTGCTTCTAGTAGGCAATCGCATGACAAACTGTAGACTACCTTTTATCTCGATACAATGCTATAGTTGCTTGTGAACATACGAAATTCTGACAACTGTAAAGCTACTTGAAGAGTGTCAAACCTGCAATGTTTACGCAGACATGAGTAAAACTAGTTAATTTCCACAAATTCTTGAATTCGTTTTGAATTTCAAAAATGTAAAACCTCAGAATAAAGTTACACAAAAACAAGCAGTAAAAAAAACACCTCATTTATGGAACTGATACGTTCTAAACGCATTACACAACAAAAACATTGAATCGACAATGACACGCATTGTCGCATCGTTCCAGACGATTAGCCTGCAGCGGTGACAATGCAGCAGAATGGGATGAAAATGTCAAAATACTATCTGTGACGACGATCACAAAGGCAACACAATAATATACTACACTCAAATCAAACGAAAATAAACTGTAAGACGCAGAAATAGAGGTGTAATAGTCTGCAGAAAAATATTTGTCTTGTAATGTAACTATGATTGGCACAATAAGATTTATCTCAAGTAACACTAGAACTTGTGCGGATATCATTTGCGATTTTTGGTCGCACCGCGTTTAATCGTGCAGTCGCGATAACAATGAATGAGCTATTGGACGAAGGAATTGTTGAGAAAGCAGGAAGATTTTTTTGTTGTTTTGCGAGTTGAACTACTAAAATGAGTAGAGTCGACAGTCGACACCTTTAAAAGTTGATCTGGAGAGTAGAGGCAAACTGGCAGTAAGTTTGGCTTTGACCTAACTCCAAATTACAAAGTTCCGTTCCGTTGCGATACTGAGATCTGCGTTTGGAGTCTATATTGTTTATATCAACCATGTTATACTATAAACAGATTATTTATTTAACGGTAACCATGGCATGGCATGAACAATCAGCGTATACCGTTCTCACTGCTGGGACACAGGCCTCCTCTCTGTGAGAGGTAGTGGGCTGTATCTAATCTATCACTCAGACCCTGTGCGTTATGGTATATGCCACATTTCTTCGAATTTTTGGTTCTAGGACATGCCGGTTTCCGCACGAAGTGTTCCTTCGCCGTTTTAAGATCAGCGGTGATGAAATAAACATTCCCTACTCCACGTCACACCAGGTTGTAACACCAGTGTGACGATGAGTATTTTTTTTCCTCGTCGTCCCATCGCTAGTTTTACTACACCTTTCGTTTCACAACATTCACAACATTACTGTTGTGCTTGTAATAGATAAATCCCTATCTACCTATCCTATCTAACGCATATTGGCTGACTCAAGTACTGTTTCACTTACTTAATTTTGATTAAACTAAAATTAATCGCACTAACGAACGAATAATCTAATGATTTTTTTAAAGATATTGGATAATTCAACTAAGTATGAAATACTTAATGGACAACTCGCCTACAGTTTATTAATACTGTGTAGGTATTCTAGTCGTTTTTGGCATTCGTCCGCTGCTCCCGCGGCACGCTCGCTTCGCTCGCTCGGCTCGTGCGTAGGGGGCCGCTGTTCTAACCTAACCTTTTTGCGAGTAAAGATATTATGATGGAAAAACATTATAGTCAGATTGGGAACCAACAGTCCGAAAAGTAATACAAGTATTTTAATCGTACGTATACTTAGGTACCTTACTATTATTTATAAAAGGTGATGTAAAAGCAACGGCGTGACGACGAGGAAAAAAATACTCGTCGTCACACTGGTGTTACAACCTGTGACGTTGGCTCGGGCGCTGAAATAAATTACACAAAGTAAAGCGACTGCCTGGGTTCGAACACACGAGTCTCACCACCTACAACTCGTAAGTCTGGACCGTTACCACTGGGCCACCACGACTACATGAGCAGTCGAAAACAAAAAGCACTAGTGAAGACCAACAAAAAACACAGAATTCCATTGAGCCAAACGTCCTTTATCAAAGATACAATAATCGTAAACAAATTAGAAGAATTAAGATAAACCGACTCATACCAAAAAGTTTTAACCACAACAGCCTCTCCATTCCTCCCGACACAACAGCACCGTTGAAGGAGCGTCTTACCCACAAATAATTGGCCTACAACATCCACTTGCCTGCGGGGATTTTCGGATTAAACTTTATTACATCTGGAAAAAAAAACCTACAAGTCGAACAGCCATTGTTGGCGACGGCTTTTGTGACAATACTGACAATTCACTATTTGTACGAGGGCAATCCTTCTAACGTGAAAGATATACGCGTATGTTATGTAGCTTATGTTGGTTTAGTGAAGCTTTGTGTCATTTGTTTCGTTATTTTTGTGATTTGGATTCGAGCGATGGTTTTCAGCAGATGCCCATGTCAAGTGTCTAGGTAGTTTGGTAGATATTTTAAAGGCTTAGCTTTAGTGAAGAGCGACATAAGCTGTCGAATTAGTTTTCACGAGTCTCATCCAATCAGACTTTTTGATAGATCATTCATTAGGATTGAAACCGTCTCTAAATATTGACTATGGGTTACATCTTAGTGATACAACTGTAAAATCTCTGTTTTTATGACCATATTCCGTAATCTGAAGGCTCGAAAGAGAAGTTCTCTCGGTAAGTAGGTAGCAGACGGTCTGTTTCTGGATATTTCTAGGAATTTCAAGCAATTTCAAACTTAATCTGCGAAACCCAATACCTACTACAATATCTTTGCACCGTGAATTCTGTGTCAGGCGCTCATCTCGCAACAACACAACAACCGGAAAATATGATTAATTAAAATATGACAAGTCCAAGTATATTATCAGTAGCAAAGACCAGACGTCAAACGTTTAAATTTTTAAATTCAGACTTTCTGCCAATAAAACTTCTGTAGCATTTACCTACAACACGTAGTACATCGCTTGAACAAAGAACACCCGATCTCAGAAACCATTATATCCTTCTACCACCGCTTCTCCCTTATATAACAAAACACAGGACCTCCTTCAAGTCCCATGCATCACTCAACGTCACTGCAAGTCCTCTGTCCCCCCTGAGAGTGACGTGTAGAGCGAATCAATTTCCTGTGCTCTTACACCAAACACTTCAGCACCACTTGGGGCATTTTGAAAAGCGGGTAAGTATATAAGGACTTGGGTTTGTAGTAGGTACTGGGTAGGTAGTGTACCTATGTGCTTAACATGTATGTATTTTGAAAATAAAGGAAAACTTTTCGGTATTTTTGCATGATAGTAGTTTACATGGTGAATTCCACATGGTTTTGAAATCATATTTTATTCAGTCGCTCTTTTTATAATTCGAAGATATTTTGTCCTACAATTTTCTATCTGGTTAAGGATCCAATTCGAATCGGAACACGCGAGGCATTTGAAACGCTAACATTAATAAGAGATCTTTTATATGGTTAGCATCAAATGCAGCTTTTATTTAAAGATATTCGCCTAGAGTGAAATAAGATGAGGTTGGATTAATATCTTTATCTGGTAGGTAATATACTAATATAATTGGCAATAAGAAAACTGCTACAAATACGGCACGTCACAGAGACTAATCTCAAATATTTTTCACCAACGATATTCCGAGATGGAACAAAAAAAAATCTGCCGATTCCAACTGCGTAAAACATGTCCGTCGGTTTAATCAAAGTGACGATGGATTGCGACCTGTACAACAGGCTTAGAACTGACTAAGGATCCTGCCTGTAAGCCTACTGACACGCGTATGTGCCAACTCGATAGGAAAGCTCGATGCCAAAACTAAATAGCTGCAGGTTAAAATATTCGTTTTGCATACGGAGCATGTTTTAACTTTTGGAAGTTACATTTGACAAGATATGTGCTCAGTGTGATGTCCTTCCTATGGCAAACATTACGAACATTCAGCCCCTATTCAACCCAATTTTATAATTTCCGTCCTTAGTGCTTATAATAGTATTATAAAGAGGTCAAATTTGTTTGTAAGTTTGTATGTAGGGGGTAATCTCTGGAACTACCGGTCGGATTTGAAAAATCTTTCTTGTATTTGATAGCCCAATTCTTGAGGAAGGCTATAGGCTATTTAACATCACGCTATGACACTTAGGAGCTGACCAAAAAGAAGAAACTCAGAAAGAACGCTAAGCGAAAACGAAATGCGAATTGTGATGCGTAGCGACGGGTGGGTCGGGGCAATAAGAAATTTCACGCGGACGAAGTCACAGGCGGACGCTAGTTTTTCGATATATAGTAAACTCTTGTGTCAAATGTCATGCTTCTAGACCCACCGGTTTTGGCTTTACGACCAGAAATTCGAGTTTCCTTTGCTAAAGCTCGTAAAAAGAGCTAAGCTCGCTCCTTTCTAATAATATTTATTCTGACACGAGTGTCGTTCAAAACATATTATATCGATGAGTCTTCGGGTGTTACTTGTCAGGGAAGGCCTTTAATAAATTGAAAGCATTTCAATATCTTCATACGTAATCCATAACAAGCCGAGAAAATCGCATAGCAAATCCACGTACGCCCATCTTTTCCCAGCGTTACAGAGGGGCTTATTTATAATCCCGCAGCTAAAACGTAATTGTACACGTGACGTCACTACATGTGACAACGCCCCACCGTTTGTCCTAAATAAATAGCCCACACGCTACCCACTCTATTTTACATTAAACTTCAAAGACATATGAGGTTGACACTAAGCGCTTTTCGTGTCACATTCCCCCCTTTTGTCCCTTTTATAATATCTTAATTCACACCCCTAGCGATTTAGTTTGGTCAACCCAAAATGAATTCTAACAACTGGAGTATAGAATAACATATTGAACTAATGATGTAGGCCTTTCACATGTTAATTCGTTCATGAATGATTTTCAAATATAGACCTTGGAGGTAGAGTTTAAAGTTGATATTATCATGGAAGATTTATTCGTTTGCCAGGGGTGTACGTACTTGAAAGCGACGCTAAGCAGGGTTGTCGGTGCGCTTTGTAATTAATACATAGGATGGCGCCATTGATATGCCAAATTGCCAATTGTGTGCCAACAAAGGATTTCTTTCTCTAAAGGGGTGCGTGTTATTATTGAAACCAATGTTGAACTGAAATAGAAGTAATAATTTGAGTTTTATTTGTGTTGCAGATGACAAAAAATAGATTAAAAATGTTACACAAAGGAACGCACAAAACAATAAACTATTTAAAAAAAAGGAAGGTTAATCCACAGAAGCCAGTTGAAGTGGTCATATAGCATAATCAGCCTATAACGTTCCCACTGCTGGGACACAGGTCTCCTCTCTGTGACACGGTTTAAAGTGGTCATATACATTTATTTATATAAAAACTGAATGGATATATTCAAAATTAAGGGACAAAATTTATCTGCTTGGCAACCTCCTGGTCCAGACATTTTACTCCTTTTATTAGCTGACAGTCTGACATGATAGAAAAACAAAATTATTTTTGATCAGAAGTCAATACATCTGTGTAACATTCATCTAAAACTAAGATTCTCCCTTTTTTTTTGTTAACCGTTGTTGTGTCTCACTGCTGGGCAAAGGCGTTCCATTTTTCCTTCCATACCTCTCTTTTTGTGCGATGTCTGTATACGACGTAACGATAGTATTATTTTTATGATTATAGATTCTAGTTCATAAAAATAAGACTATCGTTACGTCGTACATACGGCTATGCTCATTTTTTTTTCAAAATCTTTACCTTTTGGCATCGGTACCAACAACTCAATTACCGCGTATTACCTCGTTCTCCCTCGCACTGTCGATTTTCAACGGCCACCATTTTAGCTTCCTTAAAGTTTGCTTTCTCGGGTTACGGAACTGAGAATACCCCGTAGGATTTCACGGATAGCTAAGGGTTGAGCGTGATAGTGGACCCTATTTTGTATAGATGGCGTTGTTAATTTGTTAACAAGGATTGTGTGAGCTCACTTCGGTTAGTTCGGGGTGGTGGCGAAAGATGGCAGTTAAACAAGTTTTGTAAGATCGTGATCATAAATGCGAATATGGCAAAGCAAATTGGGGAAGTTGATTTTTAATTTTCAATGCTCATATAATTATCATGTGTTTATCTTTAAGAGCGTTTATACCTTATGAGTGGCAACGTCGCAATTTGGTGTCATATTTCGTGGTTTTCAATTTTTATCATTTAATCGGAGCTATATTTGAAAAATCTGTTTAATTAACTTTTTAGAATACGTGAAAGTGTTCAAAAAGTAAGTAACCGTAATGCTAACAGTTATTTTACAATGAAAATAACGCCCTGCAAGTTTCCAATGTATTATTTGCATATAAATAGAACTGTAAACGCAACGATTTCTTACCTTTTACATGGCAGGGGGTGACTTGCACATTCAATAATGGGCCCACGGAAACCTTCGCTAGCACTTAGTGACGTTGCGACAAGGGGGCAACATATCCTGAGATGCTGGAGGAGTGGAGAGGTATTCCACGACTATCAGGACAATCCCAGAGCCCGGAAGATGGTCAAGATCCTTACCAGCACTTATTGGAATACTTCCTTCCTCCGAGCACGTTTGCTCTTGCGAATCTCCACTCAAGCCAACCAATAAAGGCAAGAAAGAGGTGGGAGCTCTGTTCCTCGTCAGTGTTCACTCCAGCCGGCCAATAAAGGCAAGCCAGTGGTGAGGAACAAGACTTCTCCCGGGAGATAGGGTATGTTTCGGCAAAGCAAACTCTACCGGCAAAGACCCAGAGATCAGGAGCGCGCAAGCCCCACCACGACGTCAACGTAGAGATACAGCGGTGGGGTTATTATTATTATAATATAATAATTATTATACAATATGTTAGCTGTTTAGTTAGTATGTTATGTATAAATAAACATCGAGGGCTTGCGTTAGATTAATCGGTAGGGGGTCTTATGATAGAAAAAATACAAAGTACTTAATAGTTATTGATATTGAATTATGTATGAAATGAAGTTCTATCTTACAAGCTATGCCCCTAGTGATCTGTTTTTAACTGCTTCTCAGTTACTAATGGAGCTTTAAACTAAGCAATGTTTATATGTATAATGTTTATTTTGCCGATTTTGACGTTTCCCGTTAGAGAACCCAATTCTGGGATAAGCTCGCCGTTGTAGGTACATAAGCTGTCCATATAATGTTAAAACATTGTTTTTGTAATTTATTTGTACATTAAAGAATAAGAATAAAATTGTAAACCTATTTGGGAAGCAGTTCGTTTTATCTCGCATAAACGAACTGCTTCCCAAATAGGTTTAAAATTTTGATGATAGAGCATTTTCAAAACAGTGTTACTTAGGTAAAACTCAGCACGTTTACAGGTTAGGTTAACAAAAAATAAACAGGCAATTATTTTAACCAAAAAGTTAAGCTTTGGTATGTAACAGTCCGTCGGCAACTTATCTAAGCGTCAAGCGTTGTTTACTTCCGCTACTACTCACTAGATGGCGCTAGTTGTATCAAGTTATGGACGAAAATATAAAATAGGGGTTTACAAAAATCAAACACATTATTTGTATAGAAATATTCTGGCTTACTTCGTAAGGCATCAAATGCCGCTTAAACATATCAATTAGACTGTAAAACCTTTTTCAAAGCTTATACGGTTTTTAAGGAAAGGTTATAGGAAAGGTTAAGGTTAGCTCTATCACGTCTCGATACCCAATATTATTTTAATAGGGATTAACTGTTATAACTGTTATGTGCAAAATGATTAATCTTTGACTGTTGCACCAAAGTGGTTTCAAGCCAATACCTAATAATAACCTGACACTCCGACTCCACAAAAGCTTCTACAAAAACCCCGTTCAAATAACTTCAAACCCCGCCAAATCGCGGTATGAAGTACCCATTTTAATAGCAAAAGTAGTTAGTTTCGATGTTATCAAACACTAAAAACTATAAAAGTCACCCCTGAAATAAATCACCTATCAATAACGATACCGCAGAACAACCTGAATAGTTAATGTAAACTAACTGCGGGAGGACAATTTAAAAAAAAGGGGCAGTCTACTAAAGCTGTGTGTTCACTCGGTAGAGATTTTGGACAACTTTTACCTCAGACATCACAGAAGAGCAGTTTGTATGATCATTCTTCAGAGACTTGTAACTACGATGTTCACATGTGATTTTAAGGATCCGTTTCAATCGAGACCAGTTTTATCATATTTTTGGAGTACTTATGCGATTTACTTAAACTAATTACAGAAAGCGAATATTGAAGTTGACGCTGTGCAAGTCAATTGGTACATTCTTGAACTTATAATGAATTGGTTGTTCGCGTCAATCGCCTAAAGCGTTCAAGCCTTCTAGCTTGACGGATATTATTAGCTGTAATAAGCGAGTCTTGTTCGTCACACTATCGTTGTCTCGTTGTTCAGGTACATGGGCATACTTGCAAGTAAGGATGACGTTGAGAGAAAGTGTAAGTCTAGCGCTTCCCGCTGTGTTGCCCATTTTTGTCGCCTCGTCTACACCCACCTTAATTCCCTAACGAAACGTTTAAACTGAAGTCACGAAACGAATAATGCTAAGCGCCCATCACATTAATAGATTGACGTGCTCAAAACTGTAAAATTACCATTCCGAATGCTATTCAAGAAAGAAAAACCTTCAAAAAATTACGACGGGTGTCCTTTTAACGGTGGTTTGGTTCCGTGAGTTGTATTCAACGGTATGAATCATGATTACTTTATATTTAAGCTACACTACGGGTGTTGCTCAAAGCAGTAGTATAAAAGTTTAAAATTGAGTGATGTAGACAGAGCATAGGCAACTGTAACATTAGGAACGAGAGAGATAATGAATCAGTACAGGCTTATGAGTTAGAGAGACTGGTGAGAAGAAACACTTAACTACTCATTCCGATTAGTATTGGAAGAGCACATGGAGCGTTAAGCAATGAAGACGAGGTAGAAAGACAAACAGATAATTGCTGTTCAAAAGAAATTGTAGACAAGAACATTAATTTCTGCGTGTCATAAATGTCATGTTATAACCTTTTTAACCTAAACATCATCGAACCACGCGAATACAACCTATTAATACAGTCGACAGACCTAAAAAAACAAGGTCTCACGAGCCAGGTCCCTAAAAAAATAACAAATAGCTACGTTGAAATGAGCGATTAACGGCGTAAGCGTCAGTGCTCACGAAACCATCGCGTATGAACGTAACGTAATTATAATGACTTGTAAACGAATAGACGTAACGGCTCGGAAACTAAATAACGAGCAGCAGTTTTTTATGAAACAAGAGATATAGGGATGTTCTATTTGTTGATGGTGATGGGACTGTAACTGTGGTTACAGAAGGGATGGGCAATGCGAAGAATTTCATCGATAATGGAAATAAATAGCTTCTTTGATTCGAGACATACCTGAAGAGTAATTAGTAACTTAGTGTCAGCGAAAAAATAACGCTTAAAACTTAAATAATACTTTACATAGAAATTACTAATTTGATTACTGAACATTTATATTTGTATAAAGATCCTAGCGAGATGTTGGTCTAGCAAATTAAGATGACAGTTAGCAATCTAAAAGAACTGTTGATTTACTAATGTCTTAAATAAAAGGAAAAACTAATATCAATGTTACAACAAGAAGGAGACAAAGTCTGCAAGTTTTAAGTATAATTTATCACTGAAAGTTAATCACCGAATATACTATAATTATGTTGTACTAGATATGGTGTAAAATCCACTCGAAGCGCCTTCAACACTAATGAAAACACATACATAATCATATAACAGTGTCAATCCTAATACAGCCTACTCTTAGACTCCGTAAAGAGGCACTAAGCATTACTTATGCAAACATAACACATAGTACATTATGGAACGTTGCCCGATTACAGCGAGTTATAGCGCTCTCATTCATATCTAGTTTAATGTCCTCATTGCCATCAAACACGCAGATTTATACCGATTTCATTTGTGTTTTGTATTTACGCTGAATATAAATTGAATGTGTATTTGTTAGAAAACAAGATGAAAGATGTCTAAATCTTGTATTTTTTTTATAGGAGACTGAAATGGATGAAGTAGATCACACATCTGATCAAAGTCGGTGACAAAATGAAAGATAGAACACTAACGTAAGACCCATAAATAAAGCTGGAATACTTTTCAGATACAAAAACTAAGAGAAGTGATGAATACATCCGATTTAAGCAGAAAACTTGGGGTAGGTATAATCGAAGAAAGGAAAGGATTAGGACATTCATCGTGATATAGGTACACTTGATTGAGATAGCCCGAAAAATAAACAAATATCTCCTCAAAATAGCCATTTTGTGTCTTCAAAAGCTCTACATTCAAACCAAAACCAATCGAATAGTCGTTTGAAGCAAAACATAAAACTAAATTAAGATTAGCGTCTCAAAACAATAAAATAAACAGTATTATACTGTAAAAATTCGTTCTACCCCCAATCACGCGACACTGTCTGTTTACGATACCAAAAATTGTGGATTTAAAACACATTTAACGTTCGCTTTTCACATTATACAATCGGATTTTGAGTAATCAGGGCGACACGCGATTATCTTGACGATGTTATAAATAGAGGTAGATTTTATTTGATACGCATACATTTTGGGAATAGAACAAATTTGTTAGGTATATAAAAAATAATAGGCTATTGAGCAGTCGATTTTGGTCTTTTTTAAGGCATCTTTAGTTTAAATTTAGATGAACTTGTAGTGTCTGCCCTCAAACTTAAAAGCGAAAGAACAATTCCTTCCTTTCTCCTTGTAAGTAGCAAGTATTGGCTTTTCATTTGACTACTACAATCTAAATGAAAACTGAGGTTCAGTGATGTCCGATGCAAGTGCTACGGATGATATTCTTTATACCAGCTTTGTTAATTTTAAGGTTGCTTTAAGAGCTCTGAAAATAGACTTAAATAGAAGTAAAAAACCCAAATCATAAAAACATAGTTCTTAAAATATCCCTGGGCATTATGACGGAATATTATAAGAGAAACTTTCTTTTTGTCGTTTATACAGTATTTTGTGACCGTCTAGTGCTCGTAAGGTAACTCTGCTTTAGTATATATATAAAAAAAAAATGAAATATAAATAAGCCTCTGATCAAAGATCAATCGCGAAATCGTAGTAAGAAATTAAAAACGAACGAATAAATATAAATAAATTGATTCTCTTTACAAAAAATCCATGAAAACAGATACGTTTATCCGAAAGCGTGTAATAGTAGTCTGGGATATTATTCATATTCAGAATGTAATAAAGCTATTCTAAAGCAAGATATTTTAGTTAGATTTTCCTAAAAATACAAAATGTACATTTACAAAAACTTTCAACGAACGACAAAAAGGATTACGAAAGATTCTCAAAACTTTCTCAAAGCAATCTTTATCCTCAAAGACATATTTTTAAATACACTACCATAGATAAAGATCAAGAAGCATCAACGATAAGGTTTACAGCTATCGATAAATTCAATGGAGAAGGCGAAGGGAAGGTAGGGAAATTTATAACGGAAGCCACGTAAAATACTATCGAACGTTACCATCGGCCCGTAATCGAAGGATTTTTATTTTTATTCTACGGTTCACAAAGTAAATGCATGTTTAAATATTCAAAATTTGCCTACCCCTTTTATTGTCACGGCACGGAGCGACATCCGTGCGCGATAAAACTATGGGAGGACAATACGACTGACTATGGTGCGAGGTTTGACTTGACAACTCTTAGTTTTTGTGTTTTTATCATAGCTGCGCCTGCTAAATACTAACCTTTGAAATATTTTGTAGCTTTAACTCTTTCTGCTGACTAGATATGGTCTTGGCGTTTCACCAGAGAGTGTTATAAAATCTTTGTATTCTCCATGGCATCTATCTGGCTGTAACAATAAATGATTTTCTGAGAGCGATTTGTTTTCCAATGATTATTATCAAGCTTTCTTTAGTTGATTGGCCCAGACATATTGTATTGTAGCTACATAGACAATTTTAATAAATATTTTGTTGATTTTCTAAGAACAAATTATACACATGCATTTGCTTGGCATGCGACTGATCAAAGTACTATAAATTATACGTTACATAATCATGAATGTTTCAGTTCAAAACGTTAAGCAGTTTCCAAAGTATCTCTCGCTACATTATCAGTATGATTGTATTAGCTTTCAAGTGCCAAACTACAACATAAAGTACGTTCAAGAGATATACTTCAATTCTAGGATCACTTTCCGCGAAGTTACTCCGTTTTACTCTTAATAGTGCTCAAACAGCGTTAATATTATATCGAGAACCTGTTCATTCGCTACAACGATTGAACTCGATGTAATCTGCTAATAACATAGAGTGAAGATACAACAATTTTTAATGTAAAGTATTGAATGGGTTCACTCCCTAATATCCCCAAAGATGTATTTGAAACCGTTCATTTCTTCATTTTGATGGCTTTATTTATTCATATTGAATTACTAATCAATTCGATGTGGCTTCCCGAAACCTGAAACTGATTAAACTACTGCTTTTTCTTTTAACACTTTTCGTCAACACTAACAATAAACCATCAATGATTAAGGCTCTTGCAATGAACTTCTTGGAAGTTAGTCCTTAACATGGAAAGACTTTTTATATTTATTTATTTAACCAGAACGACTTAAAGCCAATTACCCTGATACATAATAATGAAATAACATAAAGTATTTATGCATTACAAATAGTGACAAACACAATATTAGCAACATAATAATTAACTTGGATCTCAAGGGATCCAACCAAATTGGCAATGCCAAGATGTAGAACACCGTACTGCCATAAAAACACTAGTCGAATGGCAATAAAGATATTTAATAACATACCGAAGGTTAGTAGAGAACTGCGAACCAACTTATTTCAAAAGCATCTCAGAGCATGGCTTATCGAGAATTGTTTTTATACTATTAATAAAATTTATGAATTATAGGAGAAATGGGAAAGTTGCATGACATGAAAATTAAATTTGACATTTATATTTTTAGCTTACATTTGTAATTTAATTATTTTTACATTTGTAATTTGATAAGTAGACAATTCTTGATTTAGTTTTTTTTTTAAATTGGAATTCGATTATTTTGTTTAAATTGATTATATTAGAATCATTAATATCGTCACAAAATTTGCATGCCGAATTTAGAAGGCGGAATATGAAGAACTATTGTGTGTTAAAAAATCTGTAAATTACCATATTTCGTGCAAATAAATGAATCTATCTATCTATCTAAAATTATTATTAACTCTTTCATTCATCATTCATTTCATTCATTTTTCATTTCCTTCTCTTTCTTCTATACATTTTTTAATCAAACATATTTCAATATTATTTCTTTCGTAGCACTACAACTCCTCGCACCACCTATAAGCCGTGTTTATCGTTAGGACATGATATGGTTCGGGTTGGAAAAACGCTGTGTTTCGACATCTACCATTAGCATACGGGCCGACACCGACTCGGCTGTAATGGGATGTTTCAGCCCCATACGTTTACATAGCATTATGAGAGAAAACTAGCTTTTTTTTGTCTGTCCAGGACAAAGGGAAAGAGTTTCGGAACGTGTTGTTGCTTGTTACTGAGTTTTAGAGGCCAGTCTATGTGTGTCACTTTTGTTTGGTCATATCTTAAACATTCCTTCACAGATGGCGTCATCTTTTAACACAGCTTGCGTATTTTTTATTCTTATTTTCTTTTATAGCGCTTTATATAGCTGGAAATTACAGCTTATTACAGTTGGATTATCACCTTTAGTTCAAAAAATTACGTCTCGTTGTGGCCTCTTAGAAATCAAATCTCCCATCGATGATATTGTCCAATTTTTTATGAGGAATTTAAAACAGTGTCCGAGCGAGTTGCGGTGTTAGTTCGAGAAATACTACTTATGTATATACTTAGATATTATATGTTTGCGTGGAATTCTTTATAAGCTCGTTTGTCTTGGGGTGGGGTCTTTCAAAAGTCTAAGAACGTATACGTAGTCATTAGTAACGACTCATTACTCTCAAAATAGGCATAGCAAATTAGTTGATAAAACTGCCCATGAATCAATCAGTAAAGGCTTATTCATTTACAAAGCTGATAACGATCTGACAGCTGTTCGTGTGGGTGATAATTTCTTGAAACCCGTTTTCCGATGATTTAACTTGCTATAAACATCAGACAATAGCAGAATCGAATAAGCATTTGCTATAAAACCCAACAATGTTTGGACCTCAGCTAGATGACGGATAACAAAGCTAGCCCAGCCATCAAACAATTCAAACATTTAATAGTTTATATAAAAATAATAGTTTGAAGACCCGTAACAGATGTGTTTCCGCTTAAATCAATAGGTGGCGCTAAGGTAGGATTATACTAGTTTTTCTGAAAATCAGTCAAATGTGTCAAGTGCAATCCGAGTTTTCATTTAATATCAATCATGTAACAACATGAACTAGACAGCAAAAACAAAGCTTTCAATCTAGGTTACTAGGCACTCTACGCCGTAATTGGCACTCAATACTCGCTACTATTCACTGTAATAAACTTATCGATCAATATACCAATCCTGAAGGCCTACGACACCCCAACTATCGAACACCCGGAAACGTACGAACGAAGGGAATCATCCAGCGCGTATAAATTTCTATGCAAATGAACCGGCGAAGAGCGACGTCGTGGCAATAATCGGCCGGCGGCGTCGTAAATAAAGTTTACGACGAGACGACATCGGCGGCAACCCTTGCCGGGAATTAACGCGACGCGGGAGGTAACCGATGCTGGATTGATAAACCCGACGGCAGGGCTGGCCCACGCGCCCACACCGCGCACCACCACGCACCACACCCACATTACGGACTTACGCATAAAATCATAAAGTAACAATATTATGAACAAAACATGTTAAGCTACAACATTTTTATTCCACGTCGTGTCCTCGACGCGACGGCTGGTTTCCCACCGGTCCTGTGCGGCCCTGGCGATGCAAATTAGGCTAATTGACATTAAGATTGAGAGTAAGCAACTGCGGAGGCCGATTTATGCACGCGGCGGCACCGGGAGAGGTGTGCCGGAATAGAGCGAGCTCTACCGACGTCCCAAGCACACATTAAGATCGAGATTAAGCAAAAATATACCTGCCATATTGAGCATCCAGCGGATAGCTCCGGCTGGATTTTATTCGATGTAATCACATATTCGCTGCTATAAAGCTTTGATTACGTCATATAAAAGTATGCTTATGTTAACACCGGCGGCATAAAAGGTTGCGTTAAGAGTGGAAAATATTGTGTACAATGTATTCATTCATATTCGCATAAATATTTGTAGCGTCTGACATTGTAATCAATTCAACAATAAAGTCCTTGAGAAAATTGTACCAGTTCCAGCGTTGAAACAGAAAACATATTTTTCATATCTTTACGAACCAGTTGGATTTAGTTCGTTCGTGTGACAAACGGTTCGTAGCGAACGCGTCGTAGATTCAGAATTCTAATTCAATTTAGCAAAAGGGTTGTCAGCTACGCGGAACGAAAAAAACTGCGGGAAAAAGTAAAGGGAGAGTACGGAGAAGGGAGAAACGAAATTCAAAGACATGTCTAGGGGCGGCGGCGTGTCACGTCGCGCGCGGTTTCGGGACGCACGGGTAATTGATGCGTTCTGGATTAAGATAGCTTTTTAGGTGTCGTGGACTGAATGCAATAGGGGTGAAGGGATGTACTGCAAATTCGTTGATACCGCAAACATCGGCGTGATTGATGACGAACAAACTCGAAAGCCATTAAAATATAAGACAGAAAAAACAAAGCATGATGGTATAAGTCATTGTGTTGTCATAATGCAGCCGGTTGCCGAATTCATGGAGCTGTCAAAAGTTTTCCTCAGGCTTCCGTGTTCGGCGCGCAGTCTGAGGCAGCCGCGATTGAGCCGTCAAAAATTCTGACACGAAGAAAATTGGGCGCGAAATTTTCGTGACCAAAAATGCTAGTGGAGTCTGTCGCCCGCCAAAACCATATGCCTGGCGGTCGACGATTCTCACCAAACGTCTGGGGCGTTTTAAAATGTCAACCGGATTGTTTCGAACTTTAATCACAATTTTATTGTAAATAGAGTCGACGGACTATTGCGATAGGCTACAGATTCTTCCTTGTAGAATTTTTCGACGAAAATTCGACGTTAACGTTATCTATGCAATTTCTAACGATAAAGAGATAAGTTTATAGATAAGGTATAGGTATGTATGTTAATTGCGTTGGTGCATAGGTACGTGAAATAACTTGATTAAAAGTAAGTATAGCAAATTTTCTTGATATTGAAAAATAGATAAAGTCGTCGCGTTGTTATTTGTTTTATCGGGCAGACAGGGTTATTGGTATGATAACAGAATTTAAATATTCGTATAGGTAGGTACTATTTATTTGATATCATCACAAATGCTATCACCATCCTGCTGACTCCTATGATTACGTTTTAGAGCTGTCAAGGAGCTGGTTTACAGGCTCTAAATGTATTGGAATGGCAGATATTTCAAAACAAAATATCCCATCACTTCGTCGGAAGACACATTTGGAAAAAAGGTAATATAAATAGTTGCCATTTCTACGTACCTTAATTAACCACACCAAGAAAACTTCTAGATAAAGTTGCCATACCAAAAAACGCATCTTGTACAAAGATAGGGCTACACTGTCGGCTTATAATGATCAATATGACTTATTGAATTTAATGGCGATTATAATGGCAGCACATTTCATAGATAACATCTCTGTTTGAAAAGACAAAAAAAATGTAGACATGTCTGGTGCGAAATTATCGAGCCCACTTAATAAGCCATTACGTATAAAACATCAATAAATTGATACCTGTACGGAATAAGAAATAAAATTGCCCATAGAAATAGATAATGGTCCCACACCGCAGTTTTCAAGGGAATAATAAATGTAATTATGGGAAAAAATGTGACCGTTCTGTACCACCTTTATATTATTAATGTAAGCACGTATTCATTAAATATTGTAATGCTATGCAATTAGTCACTAAACTGTTAAGTATTAAAATCTTGTAATTCATTTGTTAAACGATGATGGGCTCCTTGCGACCACGGACTTGTTTGACCAGACGTACGAACGTAAAGGAGGCAAAAGGTGTTTGTAAGGACCGTAGCAGGTGGCTAGAGATTATGTCTGTATGTATGTATATACGGTAACGTTCTCTAATTCCTAACATTACCTACCCATGTAATGTTAGGAATTAGGGAACATGATATTTCAAGAAAACTTACAATACAAAAATCTCTACAGAGGAAGTAAGACATCGAAAGTTTACGTAAGAGAACACGAAAGCTATATAACGCTTTAGAATCGTAGTTCTTCCTAATTTTACCCTGTTTATCAAGTAATATTTCCTCATTCATAAAAAAAACTTCTCCCTCAAAATTTCGCATAAAGGAAACTTTCAAAACAACAAGTCACCCCACGGTACTAGGACAACATGAAACGAAGTAAGTATTACGTATTACGCAATTAAACTCCGGAACCCCTCGAATTCGATGTCGAAATCTCCAATTCAGTAGTTTGCCCGAAGAGTTCCAATGATGTAACTCTTCGAATTTCAAATTTCGCCCACTTCCGTGACGAAATATTTCGGTGTAAACGGTAAAGTTCGAGTGTGTACAAGTTTTGGTGTAAAACTGCATCACAACGACGAGGCCGATCGTTTGGTGTAGGATTGTTCGTGAATATTTTGGCGTAAGTTTCGGTGATTTGTATGTGAATGTGGAGTAAAACGGGAATGGGAGAATCGTAGAAACTATTTTGCCTGCCACACAAAGCCTGATAGGTGTCGTAAGACTTTGAAATAAGGACCACCTATCACGAATGTTGTGATTATGGAGACACCACTCAGATCTAGACCGTCCAGATTTTAGCACTGGCAGAAAAAAAAGGATACGTGACATGAATAGCCACAGAACACAAGACGAAACAATCAAAGACCATAGTAAATTAAAAAGAAATCCTTCCTAATTCAAAAATTATATAACGTCTAAAAATAGCAGCTACGTCTCTATCCGTCGGAACGCGATCGCATGCAACAAATGCATTCGGTATTGGCGAAGCGCAATTTTCGTGTTAGGCTGTACGATTTTGTCGTGCGACAGTCAGCCCATGATTTATTAGTAAGTTACGGCCTACAAGCCTTGGATGCACGCAAACACTTGTGATCAATTGTCGCTTTTTACGGTTCTAAGGCAATATTTGCTGAGAAAGTATCGTTTGAATAAATTGTTGTTGGTAAAGTTTTTGTTAAGGCTGAGCTCCTGGCGCAGTTGCATTGACGAGTGTCGTGCGAAGTAGGTCCGGTAAACTCTGGGTTAAGCCTGCTTGGTAATCCTTCCATCTTAGTATGAGCTTTCTTTTATACACATAACATAACCACCAACCATCCGTCAGAAGTTGGCCGAAAAATCCCAGCGCTGATTTGCTGGATTCGTTTTCTCCTCTACCGATCGTTATTTCTCTTGACAAAGTTTATTTGGTTTATATGCATGTATAAGCAGTTGGTACGTGTATTTATTGTTGTATTTTATAGTTATTTCCGAGCTTTCTATCCCGTGTGTTGTACCATCGTTGTTTTGTCTCTGCATCACCATAAGGTAGACTGGTTAAGTCCGCCTTTGTACAGCATTTTTTTTCTTGTGCATAAAGTTTAAATAAATAAATGAATGAACATAAACATAACATTACGCCTGTAATCCCCGAAGGTTTAGGCAGAGGTGTACCTATAGTAGACCCACTTTTCGCCAGATATGTTTACGTCCCGCGTAATAGAGGGCGAGCCTATTGCCATCAACGGGACAAGAATCCAGACTCTGGGCTGCGAATGAGACATTCCAAATGGAAAAACCAAATACTTAACACTTTGCCCGACCTGGGAATCGACCTCATACTCAGGAGTAGCACTTGCGACCGCTATTTATTTATTTAACCATTTATGTACACACTTATATAAACAGACAAGAAGAAAATAAGAGAAAAATAGGTACCTACAAAGGTGAAGCTTATTTCTAATTAAATCTCTTCCAGCATACCTGCGATAAGATTGTAGATTTAGAGATGTAGACAGCGTGTGTAAGAGTAAAAGGGAAAATAAAATACACAAAATCAAAAACAATTCACTTAATAAAATAAAACAAATAATATGAGAACATACATACATTACATAAAAACATAAATAAATACTTCTTAAATAAATAACACTAGAATATATAATAATATATATACGCAACTATGACGAAGTGGAAAGATAGCGCGCTATGCCAACAAGGCAGTCGAGGAATTTCCCATCTCTTTCAAAAATGTCCGTCTAGCGGGGTAATACGCAATGACCTCGCTGGACGGACATTTTTACACACTAAGGCCCATATCTCACTAGGATACCATGGTCGAGCTGCCAGCAAAATATACACAACTTTATGGTGGGCATCCCACCAGGCGTCCCATCGGTTGCGCAACCAACCATACATTTTGTTAGTGACGGCGACGAGTTGCGCTGTCATGGTGTCCCGGTGAAAAATGAGCCTAACAGTAGCTACTTAATATGGCTTTCATTTTGACAACATTATTTTCATTTGTTTACGTTTTTGAGCTGAAAAATTTTTCAAACAATTATAAGCAATGGATTAGCAATATACTCTTTGACTGAACAGTTGGCGCAGTTGGTAGCGACTCTGCCTTCTGAGCCGCTGGTCCCGGGTTCGATCCCCGGACAAGTCAAACATTTGTGTGCATGAACATGTCTGTTTGACCTGTGTCTGGGTGTGTATATGTATATAAGTATGTAAGTATATCAGTCATCAGGTTACCGTAGTACAGGCTCTGCCTAGTTCGGGACCTGAAGACCTTGTGTGGATGTTGTCTCAAAAAAAAAATTACTTCATGATTCAGTTTGTGATTGATAGTATGTTAGGCAATTAGGGTGCTAGCAATCGATGATTGCACCGCGAACACATAAGACCGGCTTCCGGCCACAAAAGCCACGTCGCATGCATGACAAACTACTTAATAGCAATAACAAAAGAACATTTAGGTACTTTACTAATCTCTTTACATACTGGTTAAAATGCTAAAAATATTAAGGCCGATTCGCAGATCGCACATTGACTTTATTTTGGTAAATAAAGTTAGCGTTTCATATGAATATCAACCATTTGAAGAAGCAAATAATGTTCGTTTTCGTATGAACTAATATGAACAAGCGTGTCATACGAATATGAACCTTATTTCATTTACTAATAGGGTTCTCATTCGTATCAAACACCCACCTTGCCCTAAGTGATTATTGAACAATGACTAATTAAAATTTTTAGTTGCACCATAGAGTCCATAGACCACTTGCTCTTATCATTTAGGTAGTAACGTCAGAGGTATGCATGCTTCGATACTGCCATTACTAAAATGAGTATGAATGACGTAATTTTTATTTGAAGCTGTTATTATTTTCAAGTAGGTACTATAGATTGTAAGTAACTATAGTATTCTTATAATAAACACAAGAATTTACGTGTTTTTTTTAAATATTATTTACTTAATTAGGTACCTAACTTAGGTTATGCATATCTGAGCTCTCTATGATATAGGTTTACATATTAGCAATAGTTCACTAAACAGTCTTATGGCCTGAAAAATAGTGGTTACACATTCAACATGATATAGGGGTTTGCATTACAACCTTAGCGCCTACAACTTATGGGCCATTTTCACAAGTAGCAGCAAACAATATTTTTTTTTCATTTTCATTTAGGTGAACTGTTTGTGTTCATAATGAGAATAAATTCTTTAAACCAAATATTTTACATTATATTATTGGCACACTGCAACAAATACTGTATAAAAAGCCATTTAATCTCTGTGTGTGCCTTTCCTTAAATATGTTGGGATTGTCTTCCAATATAACCAGATACAGCTGAATACCAGTATTTAACATGGAGCAACTGCTTATAGCAGTGGTGACCCAGTGGTAAAGGCCGTGACTTACGAGTTGTAGGTCGTAGGTTCGAACCCAGACAGGTGCTTTACTTTGTGTAAATTATTTCATCACCACTGCTCTCAACACGGTGAAGGAAAACATCGAGAGGAAACTGGCATGTCCTAGAACCAAAAATTCGAAGGACATGTGACATCTACCAACCCGCACTGGGCCCGCGTGGTGGATTACCGCCCACTCCCTCTCACCGAGAGGAGGCCAGTGTCCCAGCAGTGGGAACGTTATAGGCTGATGATGATGACTGCTTATCTGACCTCCACAACCTAGTTCCTGGGTAACAGAATACCCCTTAGAAAGACTGGTTGTCAGACGTTTGAGCTTCCAACCTGCTTTAATTGAACAAAAAACAAAGTAACTTACGTTGCTCGTGCTGTTGCCAAGCCAGCGCTCCGCAGAGTAATGCGAGTGTCTTCCCAGATCCTGTTGGGCTTTCGAGTATACAGTTCTCTCCCTTCTTGATACCGCTAATGATCTGTAGTAGAAAAACATACCTATTATATAAAGTATGTTCATTTAATTTGAACTATTATGCATAATAGATATTATTATAATGTAGCGAGAGGATTTGTTTGGGGCAATTTTACAATGTCGGTTCATATCAGATGAAATATGATGCATACTTTCATCAACTATGCCAATAAGGTTACCATAAGTGTAGGTGCAACCATGCAATGGGATGAGTCGGGTGTTCAAATTGATTACCCAACTGGGTTCAAGAGTAAATAATATACTGGCAATCCTTTCAAAGTTGCTGGAGATAATTAAGTATGTATAAAAATTGTAAATAATAATCACCTTCGACATCAGCGCCACCTGACTGCCATAAGGATTAACGGGCAGCATAACATTAACACCCTCGATCATCCTTTTGAAAACTTCTTTCGGTGCCTCTATGGGCGGTCTAATCTTTGGAGTCTTAGCAACAGTAACATTTATATTTTGTTTCTGAGGAAACAAGGCTTTCACAGGAAATTTCGTATTCGGATTCTTTTTGACACTTCCTGGTTTGTTTTTTGATGAAAATAACGACTTAATCGCCTTATTTTTCTTGAAAATCACTTTCGGGTAGTCTTCATCGTCAGATAGTATAACAGTATCGGTCGACAAATTGTTGAATTCTTCATCACTACTTATTGCAACAAAATCATCCATAGTGTCGTTTTCAACAGTTTTGGAGCAACCAGGCCCGCTGAAACTGTCGTCGTCGTCGGATATATCAACTTGTGCAGCCATTGCCTTTAAAAAACTCCTAAAACAGCCACTAACACTAAAAATCTCTTCCCGCGCTTTACCTGTTCACTTTAATGCTACATTAAGCTAATAATTTTATGACTATAAGTCTTCATTTTGATGTTGAAGTATTTTTATCGATGTATTGAAGTCACCAGCACTCATTAACTTTTAAATATTTACTCACAAACTGTTATTTACAAGAAATACACAAATCACATCGCAAGATGCAAAATAAACAGCTGAGGCCTGCTGAGGCCGAATGTCAATCAGCACTTGTCAATTGTCATGCATGTCACTTTATCAGTAGCGTTTCAAAATTCATAGTAAGACATAATGACATTTGAAACATGAATGGAGACAAAACCAGTAGTCACAATGTAACGAAAAGGAATAGAACATAAATATTGCGTTCCAGGTCCCGGCAAAAGTTCAGTTTGATTTTTATACATAAGTCTTAGAGCATTTAGGTAATGCTCTAAGACATAATGTATACTAAACTCACACCTAGCTAAATCAAAGTAGGTAAATAGCAATTTCAAATGGAATTAACGAGTTGTGGTCTCGGAACTCCGGATTACGTACTTCTCCCTCGGGACAAGAGTAAAGCGGCTTGTAATTAAAGAACGTAGGAGTACCTAGCTTGAGATTTCAATACCTATTAATTAAACTACCTACCAAAAGAGTGCCTACAGTAGGTACTGCGCTTTATTATAATTAACTTTGTGGGATGTAAAAGTAAAATCCAATTTCAACAAACTGGCAAAAACCATTTTATTTTTTTAATTTTCTTGGCATATTTACGGCACATGGGCATTCCATCCCCATGGTTTTCTAGTTTTAGGAAGCATCCCTCGGTGTCTTTACTTCCTCACAGTTTTCTAGTTCCACACAGCTTTCTAGTACGGTACTTCACTAAATTCTAGATCCCCACTTTCTTCTATAATTAGGTACAAGCTCTTTTTACAAGTTTTCTAGGTTTGAGTAGAGTAGGTTCTGAAATAGAGAATATTTATTTAAATATATATATGTATTATAATATAATATAATATAGTAACCTACTGTAATAGACGCCTAAATACCTACTATACCTACAGGGTGGAATCTTTCAGCGGGGCAGTAAGGGGAAGTACCTTATCCGTTGCAGCTACGCGAAAATGGTCTTAGGAGACTATCCATATTTTTTTATGGAATTTTGATCCCCATTCACAGATTTTCAAAAAAAATACAGTTAACAAGAAAATAGGCATTTTTTTATGCCAATCGATCCTGTTTCTAATACTGATCAAATACTTTTATGGGACCAACCATCGTTGGAGTACTCAAAAAGTCACAAATTGCAAAAAACTTTTCCCTTACATTTTGTAATGAATTTGTGTACATAGCTGAAATACAAAAAAATAAAAAAAAGACAAATGATCACGTAGCATTTTACACATATCCAAAAGAAGGCGTATTAATTTTCTTTATTTATTAACTAACATTACTTGATGATGTTGTTCTTATTTAAAATCTTGCTGTTTCTTGCCCTACGATATCAAGAAGTGTTCGAAGTGACCGCCATTTTGGCGAACACATATGTAATTTGATTCGTTTCTGTACCGACCTAGTGGCTGCTGACAATTTATTTGTATGAATTCTGTCAAGATTGTTTTTTATTTAATAATAACGAGTTAGAAATTTGAATTGTTTCTAAACTTATCACAAAAAGATCTCAACCGTCACTAAAAAATCTTTTGCGTAAAATTTTGATACAAAATGTATCTACGGGAAAAGTTTTTTGCAATTTGTGACTTTTTGAGTAGGTACTCCAACGATGGTTAGTCCCATAGAAGTCTTTGATCAGTATTAGGGACAGGATCGATTGGCATCAAAAAATGTTTTTGTGTAAAATGGCTATTTTCTTGCTAACTGTATTTTTTTTTTTTTTGAAAATCTGTGAATGGGGATCAAAATTCCATAAAAAAATATGGATAGTCTCCTAAGACCATTTTCGTGTAGCTGCAACGGATAAGGTACTTCCCCTTACTGCGCCGCTGAAAGTTTCCACCCTACTTATAATTAGTTAAAAAAATATATAGTAGGCGCAACTACTATTGATTCTCAATCCAAATTGTCGAATTATGCGCAAGAGCGCCAGTATTCATCTCATTAAAAGCTGAATTATTGGTATTTTGTAACCTTAATTTTTAGTGTTCTATTATTTATGAGTCATTAAATAAAATAAAATAAACTGCTAATAGAGGCGGCTCAAAGAAGCAAAAAATATGCATTTACATTTTTTTAAACATAATTTCAATAGTTTTTTTTCGTTTTTCGTTATTTACTATATTTTTACCGGCAATGGCTTCGAAAATACTATTTATTTGATATAAAAAAGTTGCCAACCCTAGCATAGGTGATTATTTGATTGATGATGATTGTAATACAAAATAACACTTAAGTAACTTATTATCACATCACGCCTGCAATCCTCGAAGAGTAAGGAACAGCCGAGCTATTCAGCCGGTCGATTCTGTAACAATCTCACCGAGTGAGCTATCACTCCACATGATGCTAGTGATTGACACTATCGACAACTCACTTCACCTAAGTTATCACGGTGAGATTGTTACAGAATAAATAAATAATAAATAAATAAATATCGTCTGACATTGCACACAGCACCATCTAGTTCCAAGTTAAGCACTTAATTAAGGCTTGTGTTATGGATACCAGATGGTTGATACACTACTTAAATACATTTTTTTTTTTCGTAAAAACATACATATTATAAATATACATCCATGACTCGGGTACAAATGTCCATATTCATCATACAAACATTTGCCCCTACCGGGATTCGATCCCAGGACCATTTGGTTTCGCTGACTACACTTAGCCACTGTAGCCACTACACCAAACGTGTCATCAAAAATTTAGGTGAAGTGAGCATGAAGTGAGTTGTCAAAAGTGTCAATCCCTAGCATCAGGTGGAATCATAGCTCACTTTGCCTACCTACGTCCTCACGGTGAGATTGTTACAGAATCGACCGGCATGCAGGTGTACCTACTATACAAGCTGTTGTTTTGCATCCTCGTCAAATTCGAGGAGGTAACTATGCTAATGATTCTCGACACGAATCAATAATAAAATAAGTAGGTATTTATTTTTATTTTTTGTATTTTTCGGAAATCGGTATGTGTAGGGCCCGTGTGATACCGCCATTTAACTGCGCTGTAACTGTAACGCATGCACACAGCGACATAGCCGTACGACACTGCCTACCGCATACGCAACGGGGCGATTTTGTTCTTTGAAAGTGGAGTATTCTGAAATACTGTCAAACTTAAATACCTAAAAAAACAAGTATGTATTAATTATTGAGCAGGATCGTAATTTTATTTGATTATTTATGTCTTTCATAACAGCCCCCTGAAATTTGACGAGGATGCAAAACAACACGTTGTATAATACACACATCAAAAGTGTCTAGGGATCAAGCATTTTTATGCGGATTTCTTGAGATTAAGATGTGGCTTTGTAATAAATTTATGATTTTATAAATTTATATGGATCCTTTTTGGTGCATTTCATAATTTGAATCAGGAACTGTGAATCAAATTCGAGTAAAAGATGAAAATCAGCTGTCAATATTTTCCCTATAAAAACATACAACGCATTGAAGACATTATTAGTGCTACTGTTTCCCTACTACTGATTAAAACCAACGTTATAATGGAGCGGCGACGTCATTTAAGCAGGGAAGAAATGCTCAGAGCCGTGGGAATGATAGAAGCTGGTTCCCGGCAACGTACTGTGGCTTTAGCTCTGAATACAAGTCAGAGTGTTATCAGTCGACTTTGGACACGTTACCGAAGCACTGGTACCGTGGCTGAGCGCCATGGAGGACGGTATCGCTGCACCACACGGAGACAAGACCGATACATTCAAATCTTAACTCGAAGAGCTCCAACAATAACCGCCATGATGTTAGCCGTGAGGCTTCATCACTCTTCAGGGAACTTAATTAGCGACCAAACAGTCAGAAACCGCTTGCATGAAGTGAACCTTCATTCCCGAAGACCGCTACGGGTACCACCTATAGCAATGCACAATCGTAGGATTCGATATCAATGGGCTCTTGAACACAGAAATTGGGCAGAAGAACAATGGCGTTTCGTGTGCTTTTCTGATGAGTCTCGTTTTGGTATGAGACCGGATACAAGACGTATACGACACTGGAGAACCCCTGGACGCCAACAGCGATTAAAATCCTGCCAGGAAGTCCATCCTTATAGTGGTGGAACCATCATGGTATGGGCGGGTATTTGGATCGGCGGAAGAACTGAGTTGATTTGGATCAGAGGCAACCTCAACGCTCAAATTTATGCTGAGACGATTGTATCAGACGTCATCGTTCCTCTACAAGTGCAAATCGGTCCCTTATTTCAGTTAATGCATGATAATGCACGACCGCACACCGCAAGAGTTGTAAGACAGACTCTCGCCGCAGCTAACATCAATGTCCTGCCCTGGCCTGCTCAGTCGCCAGACTTGAACCCGATTGAGCATGCATGGGATATGCTACAGAGAAGAGCTCTGCCGAATATGGAGGGTATCCAGTCGCAAGAAGACCTTTTTTTGTTGTTGCAACGAACATGGGCGGCCATTCCACAGCGTGATTTGGATGAACTCATTTTGAGTATGCCAAACCGATGTTCTTGTGTTGTTAGTGTTCGCGGTAGAAACACGGATTATTAATTGTTTAAGTTACCCAATAAAATTTTAAAGAAAACTGTTATTTCAGTCTTTTTTTCGAACTTTTGTGTTAGTGGTTCAAATGTCAAAAATCCCTTTATTAGGAAAATGGCAAATTTCTTTATTAATGCAAAGGTGACTTGGTTTATCGTTACTGTGACAAACGAAAACACTTTATTTTATGAATCCTTAAAGAAAATTTTAATTAATATCAATCAGGAGAAAAGTTATTGCAAAAATATATGTTGATCCCTAGACACTTTTGATGTGTGTAGTACACCCTGTACACCCACAATTCGTCAGTTACCTACCTATTGTCATCAACCGAGCACAAATCCAGACTCGGCCTGCTACTGAGAAATCAATCAATCTGACTAGTTTTTTCCTATGTTGGGGTTGGTTTCCATTTTAAATAATCGGATGCAGCTGAATAGGTACACACGGCTACACATCAAGCTATACAAAACCAGTTTACGCTGGTCTCGCATCGTACGGAAATCCTATACAATGTGAGATCAGCTTATACTGGAAATGTATAGCTTGATGTGTAGCCGTGTGTACCAGTATTTTAGATTTACTGCTACTGCGAAATCCTCGGGGATTTCTTAGTCTCGGAAAAACCCAAAAACACAAAATATTGTAATACAAAACATTGTTAGGTATCGCTAGTAACTTACAATAGGTACACATTCTTGCAGATCATACTTTTAATGATATCTGTCCTCTGCTTCGTCGATTTTATTAGCCTTCTCCACGTTGTTGGTACTTATAGAAAAATTGGTACAAGTACAAGTAGGTACATATTATCAAAACTCGGTTCATGTCATGTCTTCTGCGGCTGCAGCCCTGGTGTCATGAAAATGTATGAAAGCAAAGAAAATGCCATTGCCCAACCTAACCAGCACATTTTATAGTTTTTATTTTATTTTGTATTTTTTAATTGTTTTTATTACATTTCTTTTTTATATAAAGTATGAAGTCTTACTGAAATGAAAGGCGTAAGACAGTTAGGTACTTGACAGAATATTTTTTAGTGTCCGCCGTTTTTGCCAGCGGCTGAATTATAAGTAGGTATTAAAAACTTTTTGTTAAGCCGGTAACTCCAGAAATATAGATAGCTAGCTCCTGCCCGCAACTGAGTCTACGTTTCTCATAAGTATGTGTTAATCCAGATTTTTAACTATCTGTGTGTCAAATTTCATCCAAATCCGTACAGCCGTTTTTGCGTGATTGAGTAACAAACTTCCAAACATATAAACTTACACGTTTATAGTATTTATATTACAGGATTTTAATATAATATAAATTTAATATGTATAATGTTTTTATCCACAAAACATAAACTGTGACGAATAAGTACCTACACAGAATGGTAAAAACTTGAAGTAACAATTATAATATGTATATTCAATTATAATGATTGGGTACAAAAGGTAACGTAAAGGTAATGAGTGTAGTGTAGTGTATTATGTGGGTAGTGTTGCATATTCGTGAGTGCGTGGGGATGATGGGGGTGCTGCCGTCGGGAGGAAGGAGAACTATGTAATAAAATCAACTGATCCAGGTGAATAAATTTTCAACAACCTCATAATCTTGTTCAATAATCCACTCCTCAATTTTAGCTTTTACCCTGTAAGCATCCAATTGAATAATATTTATTTTATTATTAATTTTAGTGCATAGGTGTGAGCCAAGAATATAATGCTGGCTTCTAGCAAAAGCGGTCTTGTGGGTTTCCGTAAGACAGAGAGGCTTTTTCTTACGGTGTGTCGGGTCAGGCTTGGGGAGATTTTTCAGTATGGGCCGAAGCACAAACAGCTGCCTCATAGAAAGTACTTTAATATCTTTGTATAATTGTAAAGTGGGATACCTGAAGTGTTTCTTTGACATCACTTTAAGGATTGCTCTTTGTGCTCGCTCCAACTTAAGAAACCTAGTCTAAACACCATTCTAATCGTGTTTAGGTCAGCAGAGGACCTAAGAAGCTTGAATATATAAATCATTCTTCTAACTCTGCTGCTTATCATATCCAAGTGCAAGTACCAGTTGAGTCCGCCATCAATTACAACTCCCAGATACTTGAAATTATTTACCTCACTAAGGGACAAGCATGAGCAGTACGACTGGCCGTTACAAGTGTGAGCGTTAATGGTAAAGTTTGTAGGTGGTTTCGGACTAGGATGTAGCTTGAAAGGGATGTAGTAGGTCTTATCCAGGTTCAGAGTAAGGAGATTAAGCCGCAGCCATCTAATAACGGCTTCGAGTGACACTTCGGCAGCAGCTCTAACATGTTCCCAATCGGCCCCATAGACTATAATTGCTGTATCGTCAGCATAGGTGACCGTTGATGTTTACCTGGAATAAGGTTAGCCCCAGCACACTTCCCTGCGGGACACCGAAGGTGGTGGTTTCCTCACTACTAACGTGGTTACCAACTCTAACACACTGTCTACGATTAGTGAGATAACTTTCGAAAAAATCGTGATCCAGTCTGCGTATTCCGATGTCATCCAGTTTAGAAAGGAGGGTGGGAACAGAGACTGTATCAAACGCCTTTTTTAAGTCTAGGAATAGGCCTATGCATTTATGTTTTTCATCAAGCTTTCTTGTTACGAATTCACTTCTGTCAAGCACTGCATCTTCAGTCGAAACTCTTTTTTGAAACCTTTTTTGATTATACAAGGTGGTGAGCAGTTGAACGGGCCCAGGAAGGAATTTTATAGAACCTAAATGTAATATTCCTTGATTTTCAAAAGCACTTACTTTAATAATGTTATTATTATTTATTTATGCCAATCAACTTTGGATCATGCAATTAAATTAAACTAAAGAAGCCCGAATTTCTGACAGTCATATGGAGGGGATCGTTGGGCTGTGGAGTTCCGATAGCTAGTCGCTTCGGTTAGACTTGAAGCTGAACCCAACATAGTTGGTAAAAGGCTAGACAGAATGATGATGAGTGTTTGTATCAAGTCGATGACATGTGGCCACTTGTGACACAGGAACTTATGGATGACAAAACACTGCCTATACGATAAGCTTACTTCGAAAATACGCAGCATTTCTCTTTATTACTTCACTGTGATAAATATTGCTTGCAATTACGAATATTGAATCATTTCATTCGTACTTTATGCTATAGATAGCTGTCGAGGCATTAATAAAAATGCATAAATGTATTTTATTGTTCACCCACCATTAACGCTCTCGGTGTTAGTCAAAACGTCTGGCTTAAGGAGTGTTGCTGTTGTCATCGGTAAACTCCCGCCAAAATGTTGGCGCCATTATACGAGTGAGTTGTCACAAGGGTTATGGCGCGTTATAATTTGGTTTACACCCCGACACTACGCTGTTTAGGCAATGCAATTAGTGAATATTGCACGATTCTTCATTTGATTTTATATTATATTGATTTTAGTACCCAATGAAATGCGATGTCCACTACCTTGCTGACTAGCTAATATTTATACCACGACAGTCGACATTAAGGTTTTATCACAGTTTGTGCTGGTTTGTGCCGGTTTATGGGGGAAGTGAACACTGATATTATGTTTATTTTTTATTATTTCGTCGTTTTAATATTGGTACCTACTTATATAGTTAAGTACCTAGTTTTCTTAATAAACTTGAGTGATAAAACAATTAGATGTCGTTAACCAAGTCCTTCGCATACCTACCTTGAGTTCATTTAAATGAACGCCGCGTCGTCGTTAAAAAACTGTTTTCCATAATTAAGTACCTACCTATAGTTAGAACGCGATACTTGTCTTATAATACGTAGGTAAGTAGTTACAGGTAAAGTTAGATAGATGTTTAATTTATTTTTAATCATTCTTTTTATTTCGAAAATACATATATGTAACGTGTGCACTTCAAACATTATTGCAATTTTAAAAGTGTGGTACTAAGTTTTGAAGGCCAGTGTCTTATTCGCTGAAAATCGCCTATCACGTTTAAAAATCGATTTACTATTTAATCGTTCTTTTTTATTTCTGTAGCAAGATAAGCTGTCAACACTGTCCATATTCAGATAAAGTTGTAAATCAGCAACGCAATAAAATAATAAACGCATAAACAACGTTATACTAAACTATGCAAGGGATGCCACCCTATTTTTCGGGCCATTCAACAGTTTACGTCCGTTTTAATCCGACTGCTACAAATTGGTATACGTCATAAATTACAGAGTGAAGACGCAGACTACCCCCCTTGTCTTTGGGATGTGTTCATATTGGGAGACTCTTGTCTAAACTTTTATTATTTTTGAAACACACCTACTGTACTAAACCACATAAAAGTGATATTTATTAAAGGAAATAAAAAATAAGGAGAAAAGTCGCATAATAATAACGCAAGTTCTGCATTTTGGTTACCTCTTGTAACGAAAAGGGTGTGTTCATTTTAATTTTGAAAAAGCATCTTACGTTTGAAACCATACCTCACCAGGACGCCATGGCGACGTCGTCGTCGCCAGGTCATGCTGCCAACTAAATGTATACAGCTGTAGGTATAGTGGGTGGCTCATCTGGCGTCCGCTTGGTTACGCAGCTTACCATACATTTTGTTGGCGATGCGACCTGGTTGCTCCGCCATGGCGGTACGGTACGGTATGGCTCTTAATCAGTACAGGACAGATCTAATGTCAACCTACGTTTAACCGTCCTAAATGCAAGCTATCATTATCATAGTCTATAAATTAAATAGACCAAAAAATACCAAAAACAGTCCCAAAGTCATCAGATAGAAACATGTTGAAGTTTGGCGACCAAACAGTGGCATCCCTCCCAATTATTGACATGCTTTATTGCGCTTCCTATCCGAGGCGCGCTTTTATCAGCGTATGTCGCTCCACCCGATACAACTACCAAACCATACTTACATTTACACACACGAAAATGAACTTTATATCTTAAAAATAAGGGCTTATGAGCCAGCATGAACTCTAGTGTTATTTCTACTTAATTTGATGGCAAAACTTTCTATATCGAACTCATTTATACTTCCAAACATTATCTGTAGGGGTTCGCGCGGATTCGACGGCCAATGGGCTCTCAAGATTGATATCTTTAAGTCAACATGCGACTGTGTATTTGTATACGTTTTATGACATTTGGCGGACAATCATTTGGACTTAGTTAATTTGGTCGTTAAGCTTGTGTGTGGGGAATTAAAAGTGCACTATAACTGATAAAATAACTATATAAAGTTATGTTTGACACTTCTATTAGATAAGTAAGTCGCTACTGTTTTTGGTCTATACGAAACCATAGAATTAACAGTTCGAAACATGATTTAGCTGCCGTTATAAGTACGATATAAGTGGAAACACAGGGAGAGGACGCCCTAGGCGGACATATAGTGACCTTATTGGTGATGTTGTTCAGAAAGGTCAGGTGGGTAGTACTCGCAATTGGCGTGCGTGTATGATCAGATATATGAACGTAATAAGGCAAATGGAGTATGTAAGGATCTTAGCAGGTGGTGTTCTGTAGTTTCTGCCTACCCCCCTTGGAAGAAGGCATGAGTTTATGCATGTGAGTTTATGTAAGCTATACATACGAGTACTATATACCTTACAGTGTTAAGTAGCTGCTAAAGTATGTTGTAGGTATAGAGGCAGAAGGAACAGGGTGTAAAGTTCACTCATACCTCCATAGTAAAGGGAGGATCCTCCGACCAGACGGGTGTCGTGTCAGGTGGGCAACTGCCCGACGATTGATGTCGGGAAGTTGTAAATATGCTAGTCGCGCGGTATAAACTTTGCTTGCGCGATGCAGGATTTGCGTGACGTCAGTATGACGCGCAGCTCGCAAGTGGCGATTAGATACCGCTACATAGGTACCAGCTTTAATCAATGCTTCATTAGACATTACTGACAACAAAGTTAGATCATACAAGTAACCTAGCCAGCTTAAGGTGCATATATCTTGGTATCAGCTTCTAAGACCTGGTTTGGAGAGAGCATTATTTAACAGTTCTGAAACCAAGAAAAATAAGTAGAATCTTTAACATTACGTGATACTGTTTCATAAAATTGCCACATATGTTACTGAATGTTAATTCAAATTCTTATTTCATTACAAATAAAGATACGGTGTTCGCTCACCGCATCGACTGCGTGTGACCGCGTTCGTCCGCATTGACATCACCAATCACTCGATTCAGTTTGAGCGGCCGTGCGTTATAAATCGACTAAATCGGCTACCCCTAGTCCGACCGCTAGTGTACCGTGAACTCAACTAATTTCTTTGTTGTTAGGCACACGCACCGCACTAGTAATCAGTTGCTTCTTTGTCACAGACAGTTTTCAAATAAAAAGAATGACACATTGTTGATTCTGAACATGTTGTTCTTGCAGTACGAACTGATGGTCATTTTGTAGCTGCCGCAATTGCGATGGATGATGCTATTTTTGAAGACTGACAATTAGTAAATATTTCCTTTTCCTAAAAAATATATTTCAGTGAGTTTACGTTGACCATTCGTACTTACTTTGGAGCTCTTCCTTACTGTGCTTGCTTCCTATTTTACTAAAGATCAAAGGTGACTTTTTGTATCAATTCATCACTAGAACGTTTAGTCAACACTCGTAATGTCCTTGTCCATTAAATCCACTTAGGAAGCCCCATTTACCCCTTATGGTAACATACGCAAGTGATACCCATACATTTTTAATATTCCCTTGTATAGTTGCCCTGTCCAGCTACTAACGTGTCTCCCCTCTTACACGCATTTCTGTTCGCGACACACGTCGCTAGCAATAATCGTTTAGCTTCACCGAACATAAGTAATTTGTTGAGTTTCTCTCCTCTAGTGGTGCAGGTGACATTTCAAGAATTACAACATACTCATTCATCTGTCATTTTATAGTTTTGGCGACAAATTAACAAGATTGGGTCGGAATTAAAATTTTGGAAAATGCTCGGGAAATAGCTCTTTTGTGCCATCTATAGATTAGGATGATTTATAGTGATTAACACCCGATAGGTACACGAATGCCTCGACAGACTGTTATCTTACTAACATAAATTAGACGTTTTATCGTGTCGCAGTTATTGTACCACACAAAATGATACACATATTCCCCGCTAAATTGTGCAGTGTGATTTTAAACAGCAATCACCAAGTTTTTACCCATGTTCTCACTCGGGAACTATTCCAAAGATTTTACAGCCGCCTCCCAGCAACGAGTCTGTATAACCGCGGGAAAACCGGCGACAAAAACTGGTATCGAGACCAGAATGTAGCAGCGACAGTTCCTAGTAGTGCTAATATAATGTAGCTATGTTACCCGAGGCTCGAAATATGCTGTATCTCGACATATTTATGGTATAAATGGTTGCACCTGCCCGCGACCCTGTAGGTCGGTGATACCAATCGGAATAGATAACATGCTTTTTATTGTATTTATAATTATCTTTATTTGGTCACCCCATCACACGCTCGATAGTTAACAGTTCATTGGTTTTTAGAAAAACGGCCATTTTTACGACGTAAAAGTGTCGCTGTTGACTTGTGAACGTGATGACGTTTTATAATTTTTATGGCAGTTCAGTTGGGGTTAAAACGATCGGATCAGTTGGCAAATAACAAAATTATGGGTTTGTTTTTCTATAATGGTTAGGTAGACGTAGTGTACGCTTCTGCGATAATTATCTAGGCAACACCAAACTGTATTGATCTGTTATTTTTTAACGTAATGAATCGATTGTCCGCTAACTAACTAACTAGTAATTGGCTGATTAAACACTGTATAAATATCGTACGACTATTAATTAAAAAGAACAAACAGCATTTAAAATTGAATACCTACGTTTAATTTGAATTACCGATTAGCATTACCACAATCGTTAATTTATGGCTAATTAATCTAATTAGGGGCACATCAATGATTGTTTTATTGATTCGTTGTAATTTTATAATTAACGAACGGTGTAACAGGGTTTTTTAAAATTAGGTACTTAAAAAATACCTACTATGGTATCTAACCTACCTATAGTGTAAATAGGTATTTAATTGTCTTTTATGCTTTCAAAGTGTATAAGTACATAATTATTAGGCCCTATTTCAGGTTTAGTCATGTATTTTTGGAACGAAGTTCATCACCGCACGTTATCGCATTTCGACCGTCACTCTTTTGTTAGGTAACGAAAGTCTCGTGACGGTCAAAATGCTACACGGTCTAGCTCTCATTCACTAAATGTACAAAGGCGAAAGGAACTGCGTTCCAACCGGGTATCCCACGATACCTCTCGTTTTGTTAATTTCAGTATTTCATCATACATACGTACTTGCACACACCAAAAGTGTCTAGAAAAGTGTCACGTTTCCTTTTAGTTAAAGATAAATCTGGTTGTGAGTACATTTCGTCAGTTGAAAAGGGTTTTTGAATTTCGGTCAATAGATGAGAATCTTCGGTCGAGTCGTAATCCTATTTAATCCTGGATCGGGTTTGAGGCCAAATCAGTAAAATTTCTGCCATACTTCTGAGTGAAATGAATAGAATAGAAGTTTATTATGGAGAAGAAATGAGAAGAGCCGTGGAATGTTGAAAGCTGGTTCTCGGCAACGTGCTGTGGCTATCGCTCTGGGCACTACGCAGAGTGTTATAGGTAAGTCGACTTTGGACACGTTACCGCATCACTGGCAGCGTGGCGGAGCGACATGGAGGACGAACTCGCGTCACCACACGCGATAAGATGGTCGTTACTGCTCGACGAAATCCTACAATGACCGCGATGATGTTGGTTACGAGGCTTCATAGCTCTTCAGGGATGCTAATAAGAATAATACATTACGGATACCTAACGTCTAGGTACCTATTTGGACACAAGTAACAATTTGACAATTCCTTGACAATTTAAAAGTGCCTGTAATTGGTTTATTTGAAATAAATGCTTTGAGTTTGAGTTGAGTTCATGAAACTTAAAAGTCAATAACAAAATAAAAAAGTGAAAATAATGTTTTAACAACAAGTGTGTGCCTCACGGCTGCGCCAAAAAGGTTAATTTCAGCATTAATGCCAGACAGATGCTGTCTGGCAATGGTTTTCTGATGAACCTTTAGGGACAAGTGACGGGGAGTACACACAGTTTCGACGTAGGTACCTAATAATTATATATTTTTTATACTTATAAATAAATAAATACTTATACCTACTAGTAATCAAATATAATTAATTACTTACTTACAAAAACAAAAAAAAAAAACTAAAACAACAAGAAATAAGCGATCAAACCATATGAAATCGCTTGCATGAAGTCAATCTCCGTTCCCAAAGGCCGCTACGTGTAGCACCTATTGAACTCCGTAATCGCAGAGCCCGTTTACAAAGGACTCGTGAACACAGAAATAGGACAGAAGAAGAGTGGCGTTTTGTGTCTTTTTCTGACGAATCTCGCTTTGGTATGAGGCCAGATACTAGTAGATATAAACGTACACGGTATTGGAGGACCCCTGGACACCAATAACGTTTAAAATCATGCGAGAAAGTCCATGCATTCAGTGGTGGAACAATCATGATATGGGTGGGTATTAGGATCGGCGGAAGAACCGAACTGATTTGGATCAGAGGCAATCTCAATGCACAGATTTACGCTGAAACGATTGTACCAGATGTTGTCATTCCTTTGCGGACCCAATTTCGTGCTTCAAATACACTTGCCGCAGCTAATAATAACGTCCTACCATGGCCTCCTCAATCGCCAGACTTGAATCCCATTGAGCACGCATGGGATGGGATATGCTTCAAAGCAGAGCTATGCCAAATTTGGATGCCGTACACACACCTGAAAATCTTTTTCGCCTGTTACAACGGACATGGGGGCCATTCCGCAACGTGATTTGTATCATATTGAGTATGCCGAATCGCTGCGATTGTGTTATACGCGTTGACGGCGGAAATTCAGAATACTAATTCTTTATTTTACGCAATAAAATCCTTTAAAAACTTTAATTTTTATCTTTTTATCCCATTGGTGAAAAATCTAGCATAAGTAAAAATCTCGAAAAGTCATTATTAGGTACTTATTATGAAAAAAAGAGGTACTTCGCCGATCGACACGTAAGAAAACATTTTATTTAAATCAATATATTTATATGTATTTTTAATAAAATATACTTTTTCATAAAATATTATTCCCTAGACACTTTTGATGTGTGTATTGTACTTAGTATAGCTCTGCGGAATAGGGTCGTTACAAACATTAGCATTGCATGTTTGTAAATAACCTCTTCCGCGGAGATACAAAAAAAAAAAAAAACGACTCGAACATTCATAAAATGAAAACCAATATCGAAGCAATTCAGAATATTTTAGATTTAGGTATCTACCTAATTAAAAAAGTTGTTTGTGATAATGCTACGCACAGATAGTTAAAAACAACTGTCAAAAAAACATAGTTTCGTGCACGAACTAGCGCCCCTCGCATTAGGCATAATAGCTGATGCGTTTGCCTTATTTAAAAAACAAAACGTCCGCGTCGCTGACAGACACAGCTCGTTATATAGTGACACGAAATTTTTCATTTTTCACCAACTTTTTTTACCCTACCTTGAGTGATTGGTGTAATTTTTGGGCGAATATTTAGCATAGTGTTGGGGCACACCAGTATTTTTGTCGTTTTCATATCGACTTACACGAGATGGCCAACTGAAAAATACACGATGCCATTTGAATCACAGTTTTGCTAGAACAAACGTTGTTTAGACCATGGTCTACTACCATTCTACAGTATCATATATGTTATTAAAACAATCTAATCTAGGAGTTCTCAAATTAGTCTTATGTTGCTCAAACGTGTAACAATGTTTGAAACATTAACCGTAACATCAAAGTACTCATCACGGTAGCGATATTGCATACAAGACGCGAGCGCCGCGCGTCGCAGCCGCAGTGTCTGTGTTGTAGGGCGTAACGAGAATCCCGATATTTTTAACATTGCCTTTTTTGTGTTTTTTTAGAAAACCAATGACGTTTTTTTTCTATTGGATGCTATAGAATGGTTGTAGATCATGGTCTGAACAACGTTTGTTCTAGCAAAACTGCGATTCAAATGTCACCGTGTATAAGACCTCATGTCTGCAATACCAGTGTACCTAAATAATAGTTGCGAAGCCATTACCGCGATGTACGTTACTGCGAAAGTTTACTATCGCGACGTTCGTTGTTGCGAAAGTATACCATCTATTGTTGGTGAATCACTTGGGTGAACTTTCGCAACAATGAAGGTCGCGATAGTAAACTTTCGCAGTAACATACTCGTACCTACATCGCGGTAATGAACTTTGCAACTATGATTTACACTCCTGCAATACATATTAGAAGTAGTCTGAGACTGCTAAACTTGGGGCTAAAAGCCCTGGACCCAGTAAACACGTAAACATACGAGGGCGGGTCAATAAGTCCGTGACTTTTGGAATAAAACACAGATTTTTTGATAAATAAATCATTTTATTTTTCAACGTAGTCTCCCTTGAGCTCTATACACTTTGTCCAACGCTTCTCCAATTTGTTTATCCCTTCCAAAAAATATAATTTGTCGAGGTCCTCAGAATAGGCCTTTGTTTGCGAGATGACTTCATCTTTGGAGTCGAATCTTTTTCCACCAAGCCATTTCTTCAGGTTTGGGAACAAGAAGTTGTCACTCGGAGCCAAATCTGGAGAATAGGGCGGATGAGGGAGCAATTCATAGCCCAATTCATGGATTTTTGCCATGGCAACTGCACATGTGTGCACCCTTGCATTGTCTTGATGGAAAGGAACTTTTTTCTTGGCCAAATGAGGTCGGTTTTTTTTCAAATCGTCATTGAAGCGGTCCAATAAGTTGGCATAATATTCCCTATTGATTGTTCTTCCCTTTTGAAGGTAGTCAATGTGGATTATCCCACGTGCATTCCAAAAAACAGTCGCCGTAACTTTATTGGCTGACAAACCCACCTTGGCCTTCTTTGGCGCCGATTCACCCTTAGAAACCCACTGTTTTGACTGTTGTTTGGTCTCTGGTGTGTTGTGATGGATCCATGTTTCGTCCACGGTTACAAAACGGCGCAAAAACTCCTCCCTATTGCGATTAAACAACGCCAAACCTTCCTGTGAAGTTGTTACACGATTGCGTTTGTGGTCGACTGTGAGCAAACGCGGCACCCATCTTGCGGAAAGCTTTCTCATGCCCAAGTGATCATTCAAAATTGAAACCACTGAGCCATGCGAGATCCCTACGGCTTCCACAATCTCTTGCACTTTCAATCTTCGGTCGGCCAACACCATATCGTGAATTTTTTCGATTGTTTCGGGTGTAGAGACCTCAACTGGGCGTCCAGGACGTTCGGCATCTTCAGTGCTTGTACGGCCACAACGAAATTCAGTAAACCACTTTTTTACCATTGAAATCGATGGTGCAGAGTCCCCATAATATTTATCAAACTTAGCCTTGGTCTCGGTAATGGTTTTTTTTTCGCAAAAAATAATGCTTAAAAAGCACACGAAATACACTTTTTTCCATTTTTTCCTCAAATTACTGGGTAGTCTGATAAAGATAGCTGTCGAACACAAACTAACTGACGCAGCAAGTTCAAATTTTGATAGGAGTCAACTGACAGATGCCTGTTGACAGGAGTTGTGTTGCTTTTTCAGTAAAGAGGTCAGAAATTCAAAAAGTCACGGACTTATTGACCCGCCCTCGTAACATCGCACTTGTATTCCGCGAAGGGTTCCACACTGAAACTTTGTAATAAAGTTCAAAATGGAAACACTCAAATAACACTTTGATAACCTGCGGGGTTATTGCATAACACACATATAATGACAATTGATCGCAATGGGGTTCATTCTGACAGTTCAACCACGTTCATTGCGTTAATTAAGTTGTTAAGCATTCTAATTTTTCAAACCTATGAAGCAATGCATTAGGAATTTCCTTCAAATCCTTCGGATTGTGATTTTAAGGGTGTTACGTAATTAGCTGTAGCCCCAAGGAGGTATTTTTTTTATTTTGCCTCCGTTCTATCTCAATTTCAACTTCGAATAATCCAAAATCGTATTCGATAGTCAACAATCGATATCATATTGATATAAACTCGCATCCCACCGCCCCCTACCGTTAGATAATCACACTGCCATTACGTGTGTGGCACGCGAACTATACTGTAACAATTTCAGTTGAGCTAACTTCTGAATTACCAGTTAGTTGCTAAAGTTCATCATGTGTCGTTTATTGCTCTATTAGTTAAGTTACTAACTAAAGTTTTTTGTCGTTAGATAGTGGTGAATGATTACCTTATTTGTTTGTTTTTTTTTTGTAATAGGCTTTCCGTTTTCTGCCATGCTGCCAGCTTATAGTAGTCGACAGGACATTATAAACCTCAGTATTACTAGGTTACTCTCATAGAGTTATTTCTTCTGGTAATACCTGGATGGGAGTCCTCTCATCTACTATTTTGCTGTGCCCGACAGGGTCCATAATAATCATATATAATTTTAAGTTACCACCTAGATATGTATACACATAGTGGAATGCAAATAAACTATTGAGTATTGAGTCGTTAGTAGTAGAAGGCGATAGAGAAATCCTTTATTTATAGCATCAACATTATCTGGACTTCAATCATCAATTCATCAGCGATGATAAGGTAAGGAAAAAGCAATGATAGGTATGTATCGATTTTTACTATGAATTATAGTTTTCCTATTTAACTCGATGAAGTCTGCACAAGTTAAAGCGGGACCGGGGTATAATTTCTAGGTGTGCAACGAAATGTCTTCGACGACGTATGGAAGTACAAAGAAGAACTAAAAGAAAAATAACCCATACTTACACACAACATGTCCAAACCCCATTACTTGACAATTTTACGGTGCTTTTATGGTGCCAGTAATAGACAAAGAAAATGGAGCAACATTTACTAGTCTTTGTTAGACACTCCCACTACCTATTGTAACGATAACAACAGTTTAAATCCACCCATGTATTTACAAACAATGCACTGACGTATCGATATAAATTATTCGATAATCGAATAGAATTCGGACATTAATCGAATGGGATTTGAATGGTCCACCGATACAACTGCATGGGACAATGCATAGTGGTTTAATGAGTTGAGAGGCGCCTAACAAAGTCACGGTGTCCGTAAGGTGGGCACGATACGGATTGATAGAGTGAAGGGTGACCATGGTGGAAGGTAGAAAAGGGGCTATATTAATTGTCCGCGATTTTCATAGTTATTTAGGTATACTTGCAAATCAATAGGTACTTAGTTTTGAGAGTTGAGGCAAGTAGTTTGCTCTGTAGATGGTGAGGACTAAGCGATGTGCTTTATCGAAGTTTAGAAGAAAATTCACTTGCAGTTACACTTTCAGCATTCAAAATAAGTTCACTTTGCGCAGCTTACTAACGATACTTAGATAGGTACCTATCTCAGTAGGTACCTACTGAAGTTAACATAAGTTTAGTATCACATCTTGAGATACAAAACTTTCGAACTCATTTGGATAATTATCTAATTTTGATGATATGAATGTTCTGAAATCCTCAAAAGAACCTTTTTTTCTTGAATGTTCACCGCATTTCTCTCAACCGAATCATTGCTATCTACTTATCTCAAAGTCCTTCTACACATGGTCACCGTACTTTTTTCTAGTCTATGTCAGTGACAATGACGGCGTCCGTCACATGCCGGGTGTCGTTATAGCCCGCAGTCACGGCAGTGATGCGTGTGCGCCACTTAGCTAATAAAGCGGATAGGTACAGCAAGGGGTGCTGTTGGAATTTTGTAGGTATTGTCTGACTTTGGTTTAATAGTGTTAAACTTAAAAATATGCTATCAAATATTTTTTTATCGCGACACGGAAACTCTAGATACCAGTCTGTGGCCTGTGGGTGATGCACTATTATGGCTATAGAAATCTCGATACTCCTTTAAATGGGAAACATTCTGAGAGTGGTATATTTATGCTTATCTTAGGATTGCGAATTAGATAAAGGTATAAGTTGAAGAGGTCATATGTAAATACCTAGTCAGTCCGTTGTTATTCAGACGTTGGTCTTATCAAGAGGCCGTCTCGTAGGCGCCAGCAAAGACTTAACAGAATCTGAAAAGGTTAGAAAAGTTTTCGAGAATTAAGTAGTTACCTACTCCGATTATTGTAGGTACTTACTTATCCAATGACGAGTCGTTTTATCGACCAATTATAAGCATCCGAAGCATACATGCAAAGCTACGAATTATATAAACCGAACCAAAAGCCGGTAGCGTACCGTAGCTAAGAACAATTCGCGGGGGTGTAAGGTGTTTCAGGGCGGCATGGAGAGTGCGATTGTCGCAACCCAGCGCTGGGCACGCCACAAGTGCGGCGATAAGTCCCCTCTTTGAGGAGTGGCTAGAGAGGCGCCACGGCGTCCTCACCTTCCGCCTGACGCAGGTCCTCACCGGACACGGTTGTTTCGGGAGGTTCCTGTTCCGGATAAGGCGAGAGGAAACGCCCGGGTGTCACCATTGTGTGGATCGCCCAGAGGACACGGTGGTGGTGGTGGAGGTCTGCCTTGCAGCAAAATTCGCGCCCGCACGCCCCAAGCCGCCGAAGGAGACGCCCTGGGCGTCGGAAATCACAAGTCGATTCCCGGCCACCGTAGGCGCGGGTTTGTAGAACGTGAGCAATGGGCAGCTCGCCGTCCGATAAGGAACAGGCCCGGGTCGACGGCGCGTTGTGTCCCACGCGCGCCTCAAAGAGATGTCAGCACCAATGACGGGGTCCGCTAGGGCCGATGCCTGCCAGGGTTGCGGGAAAGTCCGAAAGGGTTACCGTGGCCTCTGGCACAGGCAACTGAAGGAACACGGGTGGGTTTTAGTCAGTAAGACTCTGCTCCGCTCCACCCAGAACGGGAGATGTTATATGATCATTTATTATTTATTTATTAAAACTTTATACACAAGTAAAAAAAAAATACTGTACAAAGGCGGACTTAATGCCTGAGGCATTTTCTACCAGTCAACCTTAGGGTGATGCAGAGATAAACCATGGCAGGCATTTAAAACCATCAAAAAAAAAAGGGTGTAAGGTGTTACTTTTTTTTTTCACCACTATGCAGAGCGAATAGGCTCAGCGTTCCGTATTCAGTAGTGTATTAAAGTACAAACCGAAAAGTACGAGAGAGACAAAGCGAATGTGCGGCCAAGAATTCTGATTTGGAATACATTATTGAATTTAACAAATTCAAATTGAATTGTCCATTCTCTATGTCTATGGTTTCACCCAATAACGACTTGCAAAAAAAATAAATCGAGCAATAAAGTATAGCGATTGAGCTATCAGAAAGTGCTACTTATAAATTGATTAACTTGTATGTAGTACGGGTGGGGATCAGCTGTCTATTGCAAGTTAACACCCCATTATAGCAGTACTACTAGTAATCACTATGTAGCACCTTGTAAGCTACTGTTTACATGATACTACGCTTTTTTGTAAGATAAGTGGAAAAACAAAACATACACGGAAAGTGTATTCAAGAATGGAACAAAAAAACATGTTACATTTAGTCAAGTTATTAAGTGATAGATGGTTTATACGAAGTGTGGCAGAATTCGAAAAAACACATTTGAAATTAACGGTTCAGATAATCTATGGTTAAGCCTGAACATTTCGTTTAGCAATTTCTTACATTACTTTATGGTACAAGCACGAAGTTTAACAATAGTTTATTTTAAATAAAACCACCATAAACACATCGCATAAAAATTTAGAACTCAATAAATTTGCGAAACAAATTACAGAACAGAAAGACCAACCATAAAAAATCGACAATGAATTTTATATGGTTACATGACATTTGCAAGAGTCAGGCGAAATGTTTTAGAAAAACGACTCAATTAAGTTGCATGTAAGCCAAGTGGATGGATCCAGTGACCAGGTGGAGTGATGTCATTAATATCAATTGAACACTGACCGTCTGACACCAGCTTAACTCGACCCCCCGCTCCCCTACAAAACAGAACACTATCGCCGAAACAGGGGACATTTTTTACTTCAATAAAGGTCAACTTAGACCAGTCCAGAAATATTTTATGAGCAAGTTTCCGACTGTCGAAGAGTAATGAGAATTTGATACTAATGCCTTTCCGTTTCGAAGCTGTCGATTTTGTATTAAATGGGAAGTCATATTTCAGTGGTGACACGAATTTGGAATTATTGCATCGGTTAACACATGTCAGCGGGTTGCTGCTTTGTAAGAGGGTAATATTCATTATTTTTGCATATGTTTAAGTTTTTTTTCTTTGAGGTGTCTGCCAAAGGTAAGCTGCTAACGTTAAGTATAAACTTCCTTCTTAGCAACACGCCGCATGCAAACTTTTTCTTTTTGAAAAAGATTGAACAGTTCGAGACCAAAAGAAATCATCTTAATCAGATCACTTATAGCACCAACATATTTGACCTGCTAAGTCTGTCAAAGTACAATTTAACTCCATTTTTATAATTTCTATTTCTACGAAGAATAGACATAGCTTTTTTATATACAAAGTGACAATTCGTTTCTTAATTTTTGACATCGCACCGTAGAAATCCTTCTACAATCAATCAATCAATCAATCTTCTCAATTTTTCTTAAATTTAGTCTTTCATTTCTAACGATCTTTGTCTATAACTTTTTATATTAGACTATTTCGGAAGAAATTTTTCTATCCTTACTGTCAAAGTCTCACTGACAACTGACATCTGACATTTCTCTAAGGTAGTGAAGACAATTTGATTTTGGAATCGCCAGTAGAAAACTTTCTACTCTACTAAACAAAGCCACAAAGTATAAACGGTTATCTACAAAATCATGATTTTACAATGGAGCGTTTTGAACGCAAAACTGTGATAATTAATAGAAGAACAAAGCTATCTTCTCCTACTTTACATCATTTAGTTAATAGGGCATAAGTACCAAGGGAATAGTTACGGCCAATATTACTGTAAAGTTGTTTGATCCAAAATACGGTACTTCGACACTTTGAGAAAAATTGTTGTAGTTGACGTGACTTAATCAGTAAAAATGGAGAATTAAACAGTAAAAAAATCCTATGACAAAATAAAGAATTCTCGGTCGAATTATGTAAAAGAGTGAATTTCGTAAAAACTGCAGTTGACTCTTTCTACTTTGCTGCCGTCGTACTGTCTACACGGAACGTCATTTTTATCTACTCTTCCGTCGACAATACGGTGCTCATGCTACGCCTGCTGGACATACATACGCCGGTCCTAGGCTGCGCCACAACTCCCTGTCCTCCGCCTTCCGCATCCAGTATGTCCCAGCCATTACTGTCGTCGGTCTGTCAAAGAATGATGCTAGAGTTTACTGTCGCCATGAAAATTTATGATTCCTCCAATGGCCTGTTACACCACCCCCTGATGAGTTCTGGTTAAGTCTAACAGATATTTTCATACAAAATTTGTTTCATTTAGTAATTTATCTATCTTTTCTCCATTTCCAAACCAGTTCTGATTAATATAGACTGGCATAAAATTCAATGCGAATTTATTTTTAACTAGCATCTGGCATCTAGGCAGATATTGCCTATATGAACAGGCCTTTCCTTTGTACCATAAACTTTTAACACTCCAAACCTCCATTGTCTCCCCATTCCACTGGTATAGATAACCATCACACACAAACCGGGGGCTCTCAATTACAAGCAGGACTCCGCATCGCCAGATCCACTGCCGACACTTTATCAAGCGCCTTGTCACATACACCATCTACATTTGTAATCGTTTTCTCACATTTGGATTAACTTTCGACTGTCTTTTGATTTGCTCATTTTCTTTAGTTCTCGCAGGGACAGTTTTTAAAAGGGATCTGGATTAAATTTAGATGGATTTTCTCTCTGGTTTGCATAGTTCTAACTGCCATAGTTATTTATGTTAAAACATCAAATTAACATTCTCTAAGGCTCTTAGGAATATCTTGGTCAATGTTTAAGTTCCGGGTTCCAATCATTTGGCCTGTACAGCTTCACAATGAAACCAATTATAAAGGTGTCTAAGAAGGTGCGAGCACCCGAAGGCATTCATATTTCAAACAGCTGGCAGCAGCAGGCTTGTCGAGCAGATAGTGAACTTTTGTCAATAGTTTTGTGTAGATAGATAGATTATTCTGTCTGTACTTGGACTTGTCTTCTATTGTAGATATTATGTAGGTACTGAAAAGACTACTTAACTATGGATTATCACCAGTTCTAGAAAGAACTTGTTTGTTGTACTGAATGTACCTCGCAGTTGATGATTGCCTATTGTTTTTTTTTTGTTGGTATATTGATGTAAAAATTATTACGTAAGTATAAGCCAAATAATCATCAACTACTAAAGAAGCTTCAAATACTTAGACAATATTTTCTACACCATTCAAGACTATCTCTATCTACCACCAAAAAACCGAGATAATTAAAAAGCCACGTCCGCCTCGCCAACTGCACGCGTCGCTCAATCACTTGTTACATCAGTCACAGGCTCACATACACACATCATGAGACGCATTCGTCTCGCGAATCTCTCGCTTGTGTTGCCAGCAAATGGGTGCCATTTTAACTGATATTATAGGGTGATTTTATTGCAGTTTAAATAGAGTTTGAAGTTGATAGAAAGAAAACTGAGTTCTACATAAAAATATCTTCCACAATTACAATTTTAATATACGTACCTTGTGAATGATACTTATGTTTATCTGAGAAAGGCTTATTAGACTAGCAAACATTTGGACAATGTTAAAGGCAGAGCTAATGGATTTATTCGATTATTGAATAGCCATAACACTGACTGAAACTACGAGCTCCAACGATCCAGAAAACGTGTTTCACTACCAACATTCCATATGTTAAATTAGCTAGCGAAACTCCGCAGACGTGATCGATGTCTTAACACGGTAAAACAAAAAATAAATATATAAGATGATTTTTTTGTGGGGTCGTCGAGCTCGTTTAATGTATTCACTTGACATATAAGTTTTAGAAATCTAGTTTATTTCCTTGTGTAAACTTCACAGACGTGATTGGTATCGATATTTAAACACGATAATAGTTATTTGTTATACAAGAGTGCAAAGTTGCTTTTTAACCGCGTGTTCAATTTTGATGACCGAGCAAGCGAAGGATTCTAAAATTGAATCACGAGCGCAGCGAGTGATTCAAAATTAGAATCCTGAGCGTTAGCGAGGGAATCAAAAGAGCACGAGGTGAAAAATCTTTGCACTCGAGTGCAACACGTAACTTTTCATTCCACCTCAGCGAGGAAATGACTAAATGCAAAAAAAAAACGTTTACAATCACAAGATAGGTACACTTTTATTTCAGTTTAGGTATTAATTACTACATTATGACAGGTAAGTATTACAGAATAATCTTTAAATTATAACAAAATAATACTAAGGTATAATTAAGAAAATTTTAAAGTAACGTTGCTACAGTTATTTAAATTGAGTGTAATATTTTTGTTTGGTACTGTAATATTGGTGTTAGTCACTTGTGTACTGTTTTTCGGTAAACTATCTGTCATACTTAATAGTTGTACCGATTCATCGGATTCCCTTGGCGTGAATGTTGGAGAGAGAGGGAGATGGTTAGGTGTTTCATAACGGCTTATTTTTGATGTAGAAGGGCCAGTCCAAGGATCCGATTGAGGCTCTTTCAGTGTAATGGCTCCTACGATGCCTTCACATATTTTAGACTTATTTTGGATGGAATCCTCTATGTATCCCTCTACAACTGCATTGGACTTCCAGCCTCCGTGGCGCTTAAGGGACAGGAGATCAGCTCCGGAATCAGCCAAAAGTGTGGCTGAAGTTCGTCGGAAACAATGACCCGTGTACAACAGGGGTTCTGGAAGTTCAAGAAATGTTGCTATTTCTCGTGGGATACTGCCAATTTTATTAGTACCCATAGGCTGTCTAACACACTTTCCATTGCGATACTGTAGAAAAAATCGATTGATTGGAGTGTTAGGCGGGCGTAAGGCTTGATATTTCTCAACAATCGTTACGTATTCCTTGCGAATGACGAAGTTGCGGTCTCTTTTTGTGTTTGTATTAGGTAAATTAATTAATAGTAAGTCATCTGAATGTTTCTCAATGTTTTTGACATTAAGTTGTGTTAGTTCATTAGTTCGACATGCTCCGTTTATTCCAATAATAAGAACAACCTGTAACGTAAAGAGTATTGTAGTAGATAAATGAATAAAATTGATATGAACGCATAATTATGCCTATCAACATCTACTAAGTATACTATTTAATTGAGATTAATATACTTAAGTAGATACTGAATGTGCAACTGACTTACTTTTGCCGCCAAATATACGGAATCGGGTGCTTCGTTAAGAAACTTTTCAATATCAGATACTGTGAAAACCTTCGATTTTTTTGGTTGATGACCAGATGAGGCTCTTTTTAAAAATGCCACTAATTTAGGATAGGTATCGATATGTTTGTCTTTTTTCATCTTTATTGTTGCTTTTAGCATCGAATACGTACTCCATAGAGTGCTTGCTTTCTTGTTCTCGGATAATTCTATAAAATATGCCAGCAAAACGTTTTCTGAGAAAGTTTTGGCTCCTTTTGCTAGTCGCCACGTGTTGAACATATCGTACTGTTTTAAATACTTCTCGCGTGATTGTTGAGGGAGAAAGCTCATTTGCGCATTATTAACAGTTTCAGTCAATTCTGTTGGCGTCAAGCAAACTTCCTCGTCGCTAGAATCACTCATTTTAGTTTTTTCACTTGTTTTCAAGTTTCTTGTTTTTAATATAAGGTTTAACAATGACGTGAAAAAATGCCGCGTAAAGAACCGCGTACAAAGTAAATTGAAAAAAGAACACCAAGAAGGTTCCGAGTCTGAGTTTTTAACAAATTAAAAAAAAGTTGTATGATATATTCGGCACCATAGAGGTAGCAGTAAATAGGTTTAATGTTTTTTTTAATTCACAAACTTAGTGCACACGATGTTCTAAATTCAATTTACTTTATCCTCTAGAGAATAAAAACGGCTTTTCCACTCAGATATTGAAGATTAAAAATACTCTTTCCGAGATGGTGGGATGAAAAACATATTTTTTTCAACTCATACTTCATGTAACAACACTACCCCTAAAAATCACATCATATCTTTTTAATTTAATCATGTTTAAATATCGATACCCATCACGTCTGCGGAGTTTCGCTAGCTAATGTAATTTGACCCTGTACACTAGACACAACTTGTACAAACATAGATATTTTGTGTGTTGTCACAAAATTATCCAGTACATCTCAAAGTACCAAAACATTTTTTCTCACTAGCAATCCATCAGTATATGTAGCAACACTGCTAGTGTCGCGGCCACGACCCAGCCGACCGAGAGAGTCAATAAGGGCGGGAAATGAACGAGGGTCGTGTTTGACCGGCCCGGTTCGTACAGACGCAATTATATTAAGATTACATATTTATCTCTTGAGACGGACCGATTTCTTATAGGGGCTTTGAGTCACGGACAGTCGTGTATGGAGATGATGATACCACATTGAAAGGATTTGATTTAAAGAGCTAAAATGATGTGGGAAACAAAAAATGGCATAGTCGCGTGCCGATAGCAATATCTAAGGGCTTAAAACTTGGTCAATCATCCTCAGTTAACACCTTCATCGTAATCCTCAGCCAGAAGTCCATTTCTACACATACCTACTTAAGCCTCTGCAATGGAACGATATGACGTAAATTCACAGCCACACTCTTTCATCTCACAGCCATGCTGATTGGCTGATCCTGTCATCTCATTCCTTCCTAACCCTTGCAAGAATAATTTTTTTTTTGTGACATGCACAGGAAATTTAAACAGTAAAAAAACAAACATTAAAGGTAAATGGTCCTTTAATGTTTGTTTTTTTAACTAACTACTACAAAACTAAAACTAACAAAATTAACATTAAAAACAACAATAAACAAAAAAAAAAATACCTGTGCGAGGCCAAAAAGGCTCAGCATAATGCTGCAATATTTAAAAAACGAAAACCGCAGCGCTGGTGTTCTGATAAGGACTTCATCTTCTTCTTAGTATTCTGTGATGAAAAAAACATTTTCGGATAAAAATGTTTCACGTTTTACTATAAATACGATGTAATAAAGACCAGTCAAGTCGATAATGAAGTTCTTACGAAGTTATAAATATGGAAAAAAATACAGATATTCTTAAGCACAAGCGGTATCAACATCTCCACACACATATACCCCATAGCCGTTTGATCCCCAATATTGATTCGGTAGCTCAGCGTCTGTCGCTCCGGATCGATGTTATCATTGTTTTAAATGCTACCCTCCACTCTGATGACCTTTGATACCACCACGAGGTTCCATGTCGAGCTTCACGGGACATTTCGGCAGTTCGGGAGAACTCACCTAATCATGTAGGGTGCTCGGTCATCTGTCAAGGTAGCTTAATTTGGGATTAGGGATGCGTAAATTGTTTCGGTTTTTATTTTGCCACCTGCGGGGTAATTGTAACTCGCTTACAGTAGCAATGTTTCAAAGGTTTCATTTTGACAGTTCAACAACATTCATTGCGTTATTTACATTGTTGAACAGACAAATTTATCGAAGATATGAAGCAATGGATTAGCAATATCTTTCAAAATTATTCAGATTTTGAATGATGGTGTATTACCTAGCCTACTGTGTAGCCTACTGTCAGACTTTTTACACCTGCAGCCTTTGGGTCAAGTATACGCAGAAGGCATACAGCGCTCTGCGTGTACAGTATAACAATGCTGTCAGGATGCTTGTGGGGCTGCCGCGGTATTGTAGCGCTTCGGGGATGTTTGCCGATGCGAGAGTGGATGATTTTTATGCCATTATACGAAAACGATGCGCTTCTCTCCGGCGCAGAACAGATATCAGCACCCACGGCATGTTGAGAGCATTGAGTGACCGGTGGGACTGCCCGATGCTTGGTCGATGGGTGAGACTGCACACACAGATTGGCTCTAGATAGCTGTAAGTGCATTTTATTTTATGTTATTATTATTATTATGCCTATTTGTGATTGTTATGTTGTGTATTGTGTTATTTTTTATGTTATTTGTGATTCATTTTGATTATGTTATTTTTTGTTATTATGCTTATTTGTAATTAATGGTTATGTTTTTGATGTCAATATTTACAAATTTAATTCTATGGATTTCTAAGTCTGCGAATAAATGATTATTATTATTATTATTACGCAATTAGGGTGCTGCTTAGGAAGGCATTCAGAACATCATTTCAGCCGAAAAACCTCCACTGCTGGACACAGGTCTCCCCCAACCACCGCCACTTTGACAGATTATGTGCTTCTCGCATCCAGCGGATTCCTGCGGCCTTAACCAGGTCATCGATACACTATCTACTTAAATTGACGTATTTTTAGTGTCATACAGGTTTGTTATGACAAATAGACGTCTGACAGTTTTTTTAGGAAATCTGTAAAAAATTCAAAATGTACTTGGATATCGTTCACAGTATTTTCTCCATTAAAAGGGCTAAATCTAAAATGACTAAAGCTTCCAGATAAGAGTTTTCTGAAAGAGATGGGACGTTTGGTTCCCATCCTACCAATCGTTGTTGGGTGGTGCAAATGCGTTCGAATCTTTCTCAAAATCGAAGTGGCTTCATAGCTCAGCATTTATGACCAATTTATCTTCCAGAAAGAATAGTCTGCAAGATTTTCTGCGCAGTCCCTTCATACCGTATGGCTGGTAATCGGAACTATTATGAAACATCTTTACTTTAGGTATTTTAAACAAACATTTGCATGTCACATTCTGTGGCTGGCCTGGCTGGACACAGAGATAACCCAGAGATATATCCACATTATAAATTTTGTAACATCTGCCTTGCACCTGTATGCACAAATAAACGGATTTGATACGATTTGATTTGTAACAGTATCTTTATTTTTTCCTGAAAAATAAACAATCATTATTCAAATTTACAAAAATGCTACTTACAAAATTTCCGGTGAACAATCCCCTCTCACTGAAAACTCTGACGTAAATTCATAATTTCCAAGAAACTCCAAGTAACTCGTATCGAAGGGTAATGGAGGGTGATTGGGTAACAAAATATTCTACCTATATTTACACCACAGGTAGGTCATACACCAGCTCAGTTAGTGGGCAAGGATTTACATAACAGTTGTTGGTTATACTTGACACTGCGTCAATAATCGCGTGAACGATTATACGAGCTCTGTTGTGTACAATATAGATAATTCTATATTATACGAGGGTCACACTAAAAGTTTTTAGAATGGGCCAGTAAGAAAAGCAGCCGATGAAAAAAAAATATCGAATTAGGAACTCTTTGGGAATCTGTAGATGTGTAATGAATTCATATGTCATTTGTTTTTACAAATTGGCGGCAATTTTAAAAAAATCTGTCGAGCGTCGCAATGCATTTGACTAGAAAAAAATTCGTTCAATGATTTATTACGACTTTCGTTGCGATCTTACTCAACAACAATGTTACGATATACTTCGAATAGCATTTCATGACCCATACCGTGCCACTGTTTACAACTGGTTAAATGAGTTTAAACGTGGTCGAAGCAAACTCAATTATTGTTCGCGAGAAGGACGTCCTTATAAGGCGACTACTGAAGATACCGTGAGTACTGTGCGGCTAATGATATAGGCTGATAGAAGGGTGACATATCAACAGATTCAGGCAGCTTTAGGCATCGGTATGAGTCAAGTACAAAAAGTCTTACATGCATATTTGAGCGTCAGAAAGGTTCGTACTAGATGGACACCTCATAATTTGACGGAAATTCAAACATTGATTGGTGTCGCTGAATGCTTGAAAAATATGACAGGTGATTCGAATGCTGTATTATATGACATCGTCACAGGTGATGAAAGCTAGATATATTGTTACGAACCCGAAACCAAATGCGCAATGGATGTTTCCATTCGAAGATTTGCCGACAAAAGTAAAAAGGGCGGAAGTCAAGGGAAAAGATTGCCTCCTTCTTTGGACGGACGGGTGATTTCGCAATAATTGTCCTAGAAGATAAAAATTCGGTAACTAACGTACACAGAGAAAACCTACGGTAACTAAAGATATTGGTACGTCACTCATTTTTTATTTTCTAAAATCGTTCAGTGTGACCCATGTATAAATATATCACTGATAGACGAAACTGCTTTTATACTTGGCTCTTATTAAGAAGGATTTTAGTATTTTCAGCCATTTTCTTAACGTGTTGAAACTCTCAAGATGGAAGGGTAAGGAAAATTTAGTTACCAACTGAATAAAACTTTTCGGGGTCTTATTTAATACATCAGGCAAGCATCATAGTGATAATTTTGAATCACATGAGTCTGAAATACACCGAAATCGGGCATTAGTCACTTCATTCGCTTGCAAGAGAACAGCTAAAGTAATTCGCCAAATCAGCTTTTGTAAACCAAAGTCATTACAGATTCCTCCACAAGATAACATAAAACCCAATATATTGTCTTTAATTCCCATTTCAGAGTGACACAACACGATTTAAACCACCTTATCGGCATATCGATAATCATTATACGATTTACAGCTCGTATCGATTCGTAATCGATTCCCACGAGAGTGTATCGAGTTGGGGTGACGAGGTGGCTATATTTTTGCGTCACCCTGCGCTACGCGGTCAGCCGGAACGGTTGACGTTTCGAACGTTTTGAATTTTCGAATTAAGAATGTAAATCTTCGGTTATGAGCAGGGTCCCGTGACAGGTCGCGACTGTGGGGTTCCTTATGTAAAACGTAAAGATGACAACAAAAATAGGTACCAACTTTCTGTAAAGAGACTAACTGTAGCATTTTACTTGTCTTCAGCAGCATTTGCTACACCATCATCATCATCACCATAATAAGGCCACAAACGGCTAGATATAAAAAGCAAACACGATTTTCCTGATAGACAATGTAGAGTCTTTGCCAACTCTGACCACTGTGTAAATCACTATTGCACCACAATTGACACACCGGATGACCATAACGATAATTATGATTTGATAATAATCTGCTACAGACTAATTGCAAGGCGTAACTTATTCATCTAGATAGCATGCTCGTATGTATATTAATAAAACACAATGTAAACTATGTGTTTTATTACATTACTTACAGATAATTTAATGGTCTATGGTGGTCTATGGCATATGGAAGCTGATTGTATAATATTATTTGAGGAAGGCATGAATAAAATTACAATAACGAACACGGAACATCCCTATTTTTATATTGGAAGGCAAAATAATGTCATTCAAATTAGGAAGTAGGAATAATATGTTCTGTATCAAGCCTGTAATCTGCTAGAGAAATAAAGTATCGTACCTAGTACTTATAGTGGTTCCAAAGGTATTGATCAGAAAACGTACATCTGGATCCTAATTTCTAGTGCCACTTACGAATTCAATGCTTTGATTTGATTATTTGATACACCGTAAAAATGTTTTTCTTTTTTGTCGATTGAGGTTAATTTTTAACCTCCATATTCATCGATGATTACAATTCAATCATGTTATTCAAACAAAAATTGTTGGAATTTTTTTTAAGTTTTTTATTTTAATTTTTTGTAAACGTTGCCCCACACTAGGAATTTCACCTGTGTCGTGGGTGCGTTTACAAACATTTAAACTCACATACACATGTACAGCCAGACCCCGAACAACTACTTGACCTCATACAAATATTTGTTCCGTGCGGGGATCGAACCCGCGACACGTAACAATCGCTTAACCACTGCGCCAACCGTGCCATGCCGGTTAAAGTTGAAACCTTCTAGATACAGATAAATATTTTACTAATTCCCTTTAATAGGTACCTAACTGCGGCATCGGCCGCGAAACAGTCGTTGCTAGTCAGCCTACAATTCATGCTCATAGATACAATACTGAGATTGGTTTATTGAAGCAGTATGGAGGCAGTGCTGCTGGTGGCCTCTTAGACCTCGCAAATTGCACGATAGACGTCTTACTGTGATTTGATTTACAGTCCTATAGTACTCAGCGAGACAGAAAACAAAAGAAAGGCATGAGTTTCCCCGCCATCCAAATTAATAACTTACATCCTAAGACGCACAAATTAAACAATTAACTAACTCAAAGCGTAAAACAACGTACTCCTCAACTCCTGCGCACTCCCAGGTCTTCCATAATAATAGTGACAATATACTGAAGCAATTACACCTATACGATGTCGTTACTTCATCAATGGTGACAGGTTACAATTTAGTAGGAGACGGCAAATTGTGCGGTGCACGAGATATTAGTTAAGGTTGTCACTTTTATATAGTTTTTGTCCCAAGCATTTGTTATGAAAGTTGCGGGCTGATGACTGATTGTTGGAACAAAAACTGCAGTATCTTTTGATTGGTTGGGTTCCTTGGAGCCTGAAATGGAAGGGATCCTTATTACTGAATGAGGGATCATTCAAGGGCAAAACAATTTCAGATTCGTGACAGGAATCGCTAGTGAGCAATGATTTTTTGGGCGAGGACCAACATTCCAACTGAGTATGACGGACACATGGTGTTATTTGCAAACATACACGTGCAATTAAAAACAAATGCCAATTGTTATAATGATTGAATAATCACTCATCACTCTTTGATTGGATAGATAAATAAAATGTTGATTACCATTGAATCTGTTCTTTATTGACGACAGTCCTTTATTTCTTGTGCAACCGTACCCTTTTATTTATTTCCTTAAACACCACTATATTATTAAGTATCTAAAATTATTTTTAAACAAATATCTAATAGATTTTGTTATTTTTTATTACACATATACTTACTTATATTTATGTTTTACTTAAATATTTACACACTATAAAACTGTTTTACATCCGTGTGACGTCCTCGTAACATAAGGTCCTGTTGAAGACCAGCGTCAGGCACTAGTTGTTTGGCATTTATGCTGAACTGGGCCTATTTGGCGCAGCCGTGAGGCACTCAATACTATTTTAAGTTGTTTCTGTTTTTTTTGTTTTTGTGTGAATATTGTGTGCCTTCACCTGGATCAAATAAATTTATTTTCTTTCTTTCACACAGAAGAACGGCAATTTTCTTAACCTACACTTGGATTTAAAAGTAGCAGTAGCCGAGCTATTCTGTAACAATCTCACCGTGATAACTTAGGTGAAGTGAGCTTGAAGTTGAGTTGTTGATAGTGTCAACCCCTAGCATCAGGTGGAGTGATAGCTCACTTCACCTAATTTATCACGGTGAGATTGTCACAGAATCAAGCGGCAGAGGTCTTTGACCGAAACCTGCCGGTCACCGTGAAAACTTAGGTGAAGTGAGCTGTCATTGCACATGCTAGGGATTGCCACTATTGACAACTTTTTGAGATTTCTACAAAATAGATCGGCTGGTCCTTAATTTCCGATAATTAAACGTTAACTACGTTTAAATATCGTATATATTTATCAAACTCTTAAGTTATTATTTTGAAGAGCGTGGAGTTAAACAAAGCACCATTCCTATAACGTGACAATCCTGACACCCACGCCGTGTGACGGTTTCGCAAAGAGGTGTGTCTCTATGGTGCCTGACCCCGGAGTCCATGGTGTTTGACTTGTAATTACTTCATCGCTTATCGACGGAAGTTGTGGTCAGGAGGGTCCTTTTGTGTTGAACCTTTTTAATAAGGAGGTGGAATAATATCAAGCGTAGATTGCAGGCTTTTTAGCTATCTAAGTTACGACTACGAATATGACAAAGACTGACTATTTACGTGTCTCTGTGCAAAAATAACCGGAATATATGAACCCAGATGGCGAAAAAGCAAGAACTACTACGTGTAATAAGTAACGGACCCCGTCGTTAGCATACCTACAGCATATTCTAGATGTTTGAGTGGTCTCTTAGTTTCGTACCCAGCTACATGAAGTAAGTAGGTACCGAACTCTATGAAATCAATTCTACATAGTTCTTCACGAAACTAGTCTGATGTTGAAGAGTCATTCGACCGATTAAGACGAACTATAAGACATATTATTGAAACATAGGTATGTAGTTTTTTAAACAGAGCCGCGGATTTGAAGGTTAGACACAGAGACGAAACTTTGCAATAAACCTACGCTTCGATCTGTCAAATAGACGTCAAAATGAGCTGATTTTGACAGACAGAAAAAACCAATAAGTTACGCTAACTTTCGTCTCTGTACCTTTAGCGTGTGATACATTCCTTAACTCGATGCTACTGCAAGTACTCGTTCTACCACACAAGCACCTATAGGCGTCTATTTAATGAAAGTAGATAAGAGCCATATAAGTATGGCGATGGCGTGACAGAGCTCAATATCATTAGCAAGATTAACAGCGCCCTCTAGCGCGTTCTCAGCGAATTAATAAAAATCTGCGTTTTACATTCAATACGTGTGTGAGAGCGGTAGGGTTGCCAGGTACTAATTGCAATTATGAAAAGTAAATAGCGTCATCGTTTTTGTAACTTTTGGAGCACCTATTACAATCGTCACATCTTTTTTTTTACAAAAGATAAGCAATGGAAGGTGTTAGTTTACAAAAGAAAATCAAGAGGAAAATGTACCGTTTTAGAAATGATTAAAACACTCTTTTAGATAGACCGTAATTTCTCTAGAATGTAAGTAAGTTTTGCCATAAATTAAAACAAAATTTTAGGCAAGGGTGGAAGAAAGCACCTGGATACGGTCGTACGGTAAGTACTATCGATGAAATATTGACCTAGCCAATTTTAAAACAAAATCCTTTGCATAGATGACTAAGACTGATTTCCACCCCCTTTTGCATCAACCAATAACAGTGGAATAAAAAGGGACGAAAAAAGTAACGGCAATTTTGTTTTGTTGTTTTGGGCTGTTAGCCCAAAACATCTGGACATTTGGGTTTCTTTTACCTACTATAGAAACAAAAGGATCGGACATTTACAAAAACAAGGGACTCATCAAAAATCTCATGGAGCAATGCTATTGGTTGATGAGATTTCTATAGCAGACGAGCGCAGCAAGGAACAATATTCCTTAAGGTGCATAGATATGAAATTCAACGATAGTACCTACCTTATCTCATCTGAAATGGTATTTTCTCACACCGTGGTGTGAAAGCAATCAAATTCCTACGAAAATAAAACCACCAACTTCGAAAAAAAACACGACAAAGTGATAAATAAGTAATTTCGGAAGTCGGTGTCTTTGATTTTTGTATTTTCGTTATTTGCCACCGACTTTCGAATTTAGTTATTTTTCACTTTGTAGTGATTTTTTTTGTGAAAATGTTTTTATTTTTCCCTTTTTAGTTGTGGTATCTACCCCAAACAAAGTCGTATACCATTACTTGTAATGTAAATAACAGTGGCAGGAAGATAGTACAACATCATCAACATACAGTAAGTGGACAAAATAGGACTGTGTGTGACCTCTTGAGTTGGTTTCGGCTTTTCTTCTCAGAGTAGTCCGATAGGAAATTATTAATTTTAAAAACCTCGTCTAGCTTTTAAAATATGATTGACGTGTAAAAGTGTTTGTACAGACGCCAGCAGGTCAAGCTACCCGAAACTGTCAAATTTTCCCAATCAACCTTGAACCTTAATGCTTTAGCGATAAAGTTGAAAATCTATTAAAGAAATTTGACAGATTGTAGTAGCTTGATGTGCTGGCGTCTGTACAAACCTGTATGTATATCAGTCATCAGGTTACCGTAGTACAGGCTCTACCTAGTTCGGGACCCGAAGACCTTGTGTGGATGTTGTCTCTTATAAAAATAAAAATAAACCTACTTACAGAAATAAAATTATTTATCATTACGTCGACTCAAAAACCACTCATCAGAACTTGACCAAATTTTTAAGGGACCAATCTGAAAGTATATTTTTTCTAACAAAAGAAGAATATTTCAAATCGGTTTATAGATGACGGAGTTCTACAACTAACTAACTCCTCCTTTTTTTGAAGTCGTTTAATAAAAATCATGCGGCAGGCACTTTAATATTGCGAGTATCACAACCATCAACCCAACAACCCTTTTCCAATATCCACCAAGACCTTCTTACAAAGCTATCACTTTATCATATTCCAAGAATCCGCCTAGAATGTGGCCATATAAGTGCAAAAGTGAAGTTTACCGCGTTACCACAAACATGAGTCCGGGTAACCCTGCCCATCTTTTTTGTGAACCTCATAATGATGTGTTAAATACAATTTCTGTGTAAATTCAATTATACATTGCGCCAACACGGCAAATTACTCCGCTATCAATCGTTTGGCTGACATTTTCACATGGTTTTGCATCAAATCATCTACATTCAACGTTTATTATTACGAATGAGGAGCTGCTGTTGTGGAGAGGCTGATTTGTAGTGTTTTTGGAAATGAACTTGGTTGGTTTCATGGATATTTTAGTCTCTCCATGTAAATACATCAGCTAAATTAGGTACATCCAGTTAGACAGGAAGCCGACCCCAACAAAGTTGAGAATAAACTCGGCAGAATCGGATGATGATGGATATTTTGTAGGTTATTGTGATTTTTAATGCTTTAATCAACGGTTTTTGCTGCTACTATCCACCAATCATTCATTATGTTGAAGATAATTTAGTAAAATTCGAGTAAATGTCGTATATCACGTTTAGTAAAACGTGATGTACGACATGTGTAACACACTATACTTCTGAGATCAAAATGTGGAAAACCAGAATAATAAAGAAAAAAAAACACAAAAGAAAAAAGAGAAAGGAAAGAAAGACAGGAAAGTAAAGAAAGAAAATAAAGAAAGAATAACGTTTATTTGGACACAGTTCGGGAAACACAAATTACAAGTAACAAAATAAAAAGTGAAATAGTAGATTGTTATACAAGGAGCTAAAATTACCCATTATATACGAGGTAGTTTTACTCCCGAGCTTTAGCGAGGGAGTAAATAGAAACCGAGTTTTAATGGGTTTTTAGCGCCGTGTGTTACACTCTACTTTTCACTACGATTGCGAGAAAATAAAACAATCCAATACAATATGAAATATGTAGTTTATTTTATTAGAAATTAAATGTACAATTTGTACAATTCTGGATATTTAACGAGATGTTTTTTCCCGGTAACTTAATTTCAGTCCTCTGTGAAGATGAATGTTGAGTGGTTCTTTTCCTTTCTCTTCTATTTGCAAAATAAGGGTCTCCATTCTCACTAGATGATGACATTTTCACTATTGTAAAATTAATTACGGTCACTACCAATTCAATTTGCAATTAGAGAAAATTTATAAAGATTTCGCGCCAATGTCTTTTTTTTTTGTTTTTCTTCTGCAGCCACAACGCATTGCATGCATTCTACCAAAGAGATCCCAGATTTTAGTTCCATTTTCAAAAATAAAATGAAGTTCTTTTTTTATGAAACAGTAATAAGTCGAGTCTATATTCATGATTATTTTACTTATGACTAAAGAATTTTTCGTTTTTGTAGGCTCATTGTCATTTGACACAAAAAATTAAAAAAAAAACCTTTTTCCCCTAGAGGAAGAATTGCTATTTTTTTCTTCGCTCTGGTACGCCACAATGGCGGTCTTTTTGAGCAAGAGGAGTGAAAATAATATTTAACAACAATAGTGTGTGCCTCATGGCTGCGCCAAAAAGGTAAGTAATACGCTCAGCAATCACTTTCAACCAAGGTAAGTAGCGTTTTCAAACAAAACAATAAACATAATCATGATTCCACTACTTGCTATGTAAATAGCTGCGACAGAAAGTTATACTAACATCATCAATATATCATCATCATAATTATTATCATAATAATCATATCATAATAACTAACTAAAAAAGTACCCAAGCAACTACATACAAAGAAAAATACAAGCGAATTGAGAACCTCCTCCTCTTTGAAGACGGTTAAAACTAAGCAACAAAACATAACAAAACAGTCTCTATGACGGCCTCCTGACCTTTACGCGTAATCATCTAACAATTAAATGACATAATAATAAACAAAAATGTATGTGCAATTACAACGTTTGTATGACACCTTCCATACTTACGAAGGTGATCCTATTAATATTGATAGGTTTAGCTTTAGCTTACGTTCAGATAATGACGTCACTGGAAAATTGAGTAGACACTCCATAAACGACCACTAGAGAACCTATCCTAGTTCCTTTAAGGAGCATCTTCTCTGGACATGTAATGCCATATCATGTGTTACATGAGCCTCCCCACAACTTCTAAATACTTCTCACTTCAAATTCCACAAGACTCTCTCTATAAATAACGTTCATATGTGAACTTCTTAGTTCATTTACATGGCACCTATACGAACATTCGACAGTTATTAAAGTCAGCTATACAGGCCTTTATATTGGATTGTAAAACTGTGCTCTTAACACAACGAATTGCAGTTGACCTAGAGTTAGCGCTTAATCACATGAAGTTCGTACACATACAATTTCTATTTTCAATATTGATCGCATTAAGAGTGTCACCCTCCAAAACTACGAAAGTTGGACCACCCCGGCTGTACGCAATTATTTAGCTTTGGACCTAGAAATTCGGCTAATTCAGACAAATCTGTGGAAGCTGATCAAATTTGGTTGTTGGTTACTATAATTACGCCTAATGCCTTACACATAGCATAAGCTAAACATACCTAACCTACTCATATTAATTATTCTAAATGTACTATAGCTAGCACCTGTCACATTACGCAGGAAGCTCACATTAAGACGGTACACTTTTTAAAAGACAACATCGTGTAGGTATGTAAGTAATATTTCCACACGATCCTAGTTTTTGCGCACGATTCGCTGTGTAAGGGCCACGTGCTATCTTTACAGCTACCATATTGAGGAACTTTAAATGTGGTAGGCAGCATGAGGCAAATTTCTATAAACATAACTTCACTCCTGAATGCCCTGGAGATGTAGGTTGGTACACCCTCATTTCATCGCCCTGAGGGTAAGCCTATTGCCAATAACCGTGCTACTTCTGAGATCAAAATGTGGAAAACCAGAATAATAAAAAAAGAAAAGAGAGAAAATAAAGAAAGAAAGAAAACAAACAAAGAAAAGAAAAATAGAAAAGAAAGAAAGAAAATAAAAGAAAGAAAGAAAAAAAGAATAACGTTTATTTGGACACATTTATTAATTTCATTCATTACTATGGTTTATTTCGTGAAACAAAGTAGGTACAAGTAACATAATAAAAAGTGAAAATAATATTTTAACAACAATAGTGTGTGCCTCATGGCTGCGCTAAAAGGTAAGTAATACGCTCAGCAGTCACCTTTAACCAAGAAAAGCAGCGTTTTCAAACAAAACCACATCATACCGGCTCCACCGCTTCCCCTGTGCCATGCATAGCAATAAATAGTGTACAATTATAGGTTATAAAGCGAACTCTCGTGTGTCGGTTAGCGTTAAATGAGAATGCACAAAAACATACGCGTTACTATTGTACGAGTATATTGTATTGTTTCGAGAGGCGAATGAAACGCGGTGGTAAAACGATTTGGGGCTATCGATTCGAATCGATACATTTTTGGGTGTAGGCGCACCACTAGTATGAACCGACTGCGTAAAAGGAGGGTAATGTTTTTATGTATTTTATGTAGGTACTTATATGGATAATGTATGCAATAATTATTAATTGTTATTTATATACAGCGGCTGCTATGACGAGGATAGTTACTAAGATATGAAGTTATAGCTAACTCAAATAAATCGATCAGGAATGAATAGAATAGATCAACAATATTGTCTCAAAGAAAACAGGAGGATTTTTTTATAATTTTAAAGGAAATTCATTTCTAGTACTTATAGAACCCAATATTATTATAGTTAGCAGGATTTGAACACAATAAGTACCTTATTCGGTTATTTGACACAAATGTGAAACAGAATTCGTGCTTCACTTTTCTAAAACGCGAAATCTGTGTGTAAGTACTTTCTGAACCTAATTATTACATGTACGATATGCTTTCTTTCTTTCTTTATTTTTTTATTGTTTCTTTGCTTTTTTTTATTTTATTTGCAATATTTATCTTTCATTCTTTCTTTATTTTTCTTCTATATTTCATTTTTTACGATGTACTATCAACAAAGTTGACGCATGACCATCTTATGCTTACATTTCTTTACAGCGACTAGACCCATAACCAATTTGACCAACCAATCAAGGTAGGAAGTACCAAATATTTTTTGTCCAGGCAAAAGGTTAAAACATGTGTTTCTTTTAATAATAATAATAAAAAAAATATCAATTTAATACAAAATTGTGGGCGGGGGGACTGAGCATGGTCACTTCGTGAAAACGAAAAATGTTTAAAAGTGATCATGCGTCGACTTTGTTGATGGTACCTGTAAGGACATGAAAAACCGACAGCTGCCTGTCATCCGTAAGGTATGGGAACTGGTCGTCAAAATAATGATGCTCATCGGTACTTACCTATTACTTTTACAAGAACATATAAACAATATATACATATTATATTACCTGAGCCCTAGCCTTATTTCTGTTTTGTATTTTTTATTTTGTTGATGTGTAATATCTTTCCTCTCGCTTTCCTGCAATATGTGGGAGTGATTTCGTGAAATGCGACGGAAGTGTGTAACAGGAAGCCGGGGAAGCGCGCGCTATTTGATTTGACCAATGAGCGCGCGCGGTGGTTGAGTTGGCCCCTCTAACTACCTATTTTCCGAAAGGTTGGTACTGTCAGCCAACAGTTGCGTGTGTGTGACGAGAAAGGGAAATAGAGAAGGTGAACGCATCAGCTGTGCGCTTAACCTCAAATAATTATTTCAAATAATATCTACCTGAATCATTTTTTTAAGGATATAATGTTAATGTTTTGCTTATTACCAAGGTGAGATGTTAGATGTTACACATTCTAAGCGACTACTGTAAGGCTCGCTCGGTTTGTTTTTTGTTTAGCTGGCAATCTATCGTAAAAGGAGTAGGTATTCGAGATCTAGACTAAAACTAAAGCGTTTATTTTAAATCAACCATTTACAGGCACTTTTGAATCGTCAAGGACCCGGTAAGCCAGCAGAAATAATGAATTAGATGAAAAATAATGGTTTACCTATGCCAAGACCCAAGCAGGCACTTTAGTTTGTGTATTTCATCACCATTGCTCTCAAAACGGTGAAGGAAAAAAGGTGAGGAAACCGGCATTTTCTAGAACTAAAAATTCGAAGACAAGTGACATCCGCCAACCCGCACTGGGCCCGCGTGGTGAATTAAGGCTCACTCCGTCTCACAGACTGATGAATATTATACTTAGGCTGATTATGCTAAGGTCGAAACTATCTGACTGTCACATACACCTTGTCATTTTATGACACGCCGAGCTATTCTGTAACAATCTCACCGTGATAACTTAGGTGAAGTGAGCTTGAAGTGAGTTGTCAATAGTGTCAATCCCTAGCATCAGGCGGAATGATAGCTCACTTCACCTAAGTTATCACGGTGAGATTGTTACATAATAGCTCGGCAGGACTGCCATAAAAGCAAGTCAAGTTACCTGTAATATGACTCTAGAAATTTTATTGTGACTGCAATACGACACTGGATCAACACGGCTACTTAGTCATTTACGCAAATTTAAACGGCTATAGGCAATTTGTCTGTTTTGACGTGGAAAAAGGGCGTAAAGTCAAATCAAACACGAAAAAAAAGTACGCCTCTGGCCGTGACGTCAGTGAAAGTGTTAAACTCCTTATGGAATGAATTTTCAAAAACACTTCCTAAGTGTTCACTTGCGTTAAACAACGTGTCGCTACAATGGCGACATTAATTTAACACACGGGTAGGGCTAGTGGCCAGTAGATAATCATAAAAAAATAAAATAAAATAATATAACTCGTAAATTTAAAACTCTCTTGGGCTCTCTCTTTCCTTCAATTCTCCTACTCTTTGTACGTTATTCGTTTTAATTTAATTCATGCGATGTTATGATCGGTTACCCTGGCAAATAACCTCTGCCCTAGAGTTCTTTAAATACAGGTTGCTCCAAGATGCTATTTTAGAAAATTGTAAATAAATTATAATGTTTATTGAAATTAAAATATGTTCTTAAAACGAAGACGCGAAACCGTATACGTGTGTTAAATTAATGTCGCCATTAAATCGCCACGCTATGCTACTAGGCCCAGCCGCTTAGGTCGTGTGTTGTCTGTCTCTCGCTGCGTCTTTACGCCTGCCCTTGAAGCTCACCAGAATATGTGGCGATTAACCGGCGTGCAAAGATAATTACATTACTATATCTGTTTTTTAGTATAGAGGCGATCAGTCTGAGATGGCGTAGTCAGCTGTTCGTCATCAAGACATTTTATTTTCGTTTTGTGTGAAAGAAAGAATAACATTTAAGTAGGTATTTGGCAACAGTTCATGAAACTCAAAATACAAATAAAAAAGTAAAACGTTTTAACAAGAACTTTGTGTGCCTCACGGCTGCGCAAAATTGCAGCAATAATGTCCAACAGTTGCTGTCTGACGCTGGTTTTCAAATGAACCTTCCTTCCTACCTACTGCTAGCCCCTGCATACTCTGCCACTAATTGACTGCGCACGGTTGTCATCAAAGACTGCTTGTTACCGTTACACAGGAGAACGGTTGATTGTAGACTATTTCGTCAACCTATTTGTCTCATATCCTACAATTTGTGTGTTCCTGCCCACAGTACCCACGGTTCCGTGTGTCGCGTCACTTTTCACGCATCGCTGCTGCTATTTATTATTCAGATTGGCGCGATCTGACGCCATCGGCCACTGGTGTGAACCAGCCATTATAATTTATTTGTATCATTCTGTATTTATGTGTATTCAAATTTAAAATACTAGTTTTGGAGTTTATTTTGATTTACACAAATTTATGTAATTTAGGTACTTATCGTGTATATAATGTGAATAGGTACTTATTAACTGTAAGCGATAGATCATATTATGCTATAGGTAGGTAGTGTAGGTACATAGATAACACACCGAAATAATGTATAGTCGACCTCCTAATTGCATTACCACCCTAATGATGAATGTCACTTACGTGTCATAAAATGACAAGTTGTATGTGACAGTCAGATAGTTTCGACCTTAGCATAATCAGCCTAAGTATAATATTCATCAGTCTGTGAGAGGGAGTGAGCCATAATTCACCACGCGGGCCCAGTGCGGGTTGGCGGATGTCACTTGTCTTCGAATTTTTAGTTCTAGAAAATGCCGGTTTCCTCACCTTTTTTCCTTCACCGTTTTGAGAGCAATGGTGATGAAATACACAAAGTAAAGTGCCTGCTTGGGTTTTGGGTCTTGGCATAGGTAAACCATTCTTTTTCATCTAATTCATTCTTTCTGCTGGCTTACCGGGTCCTTGACGATTCAAAAGTGCCTGTAAATGGTTCATTTGAAATAAACGCTTTAGTTTTAGTGTAGATCTCGAATAGGTACCTACTCCTTTTACGATAGATTGCCAGCTAAACAAAAATCAAAAAGAGCGAGCTTTACAGTAGTCGCTTAGAATGTGTAACATCTGACATCTCACATGGGTAATAAGCAAAACATTAACATTATATCCTTAAAAAAATGATTCAGTTAGATATTATTTGAAGTAATTATATGAGGTTAAGCGCACAGCTGATGCGTTCACCTTCTCTATTTCCCTTTCTCGTCACACACTCAACTGTTGGCTGACAGTACAAACCTTTCGGAAAATAGGTAGGTAGAGGTACCATCTGAAGGCCAACTCAACCACCGCGCGCGCTCATTGGTCAAATCAAATAGCGCGCGCTTCCCCAGCTTCCTGTTACACACTTCCGTCGCATTTCACGAAATCACTCTCACATATTGCAGGAAAGCGAGAGGAAAGATATTACACATCAACAAAATAAAAAATACAAAACAGAAATAGGTAAGGCTAGGGCTCAGGTAATATAATATGTATATATTGTTTAGATGTTCTTGTAAAAGTAATAGGTAAGTACCGATGAGCATCATTATTTTGACGACCAGTTCTCATACCTTACGGATGACAGGCAGGTGTCGGTTTTTCATGTCCTTACAGGTACCATCAACAAAGTCGACGCATGATCACTTTTAAACATTTTTCGTTTGCACGAAGTGACTATGCTCAGTCCCCTCGCCCACAATTTTGTATTAAATTGATATTTTTTTTTTATTATTATTAAAAGAAACACGTTTTAACCTTTTGCCTGGACAAAAAATATTTGGTACTTCCTACCTTGATTGGTTGGTCAAATTGGTTATGGCGGGGGTTCGGTCTAGTCGCTGTAAAGAAATATAAGCATAACATGGTCATGCGTCAACTTTGTTGATTGAACATCGTAAAAAATTAAATATGGAAGGAAAAGAAAGAAAGAATGAAAGATAAATATTGCAAATAAAATAAAAAAAAGCAAAGAAACAATAAAAAAATAAAGATTTCGAAGAAAGAATTAGAAATTCATTCCCTAAGGAGGCACTTTCACTGACGTCACGGCCAGAGGCGTACTTTTTTTTCGTGTTTGATTTGACTTTACGCCCTTTTTCCACGTCAAAACAGACAAATTGCCTATAGCCGTTTAAATTTGCGTAAATGACTAAGTAGCCGTGTTGATCCAGTGTCGTATTGCAGTCACAATAAAATTTCTAGAGTCATATTACAGGTAACTTGACTTGCTTTTATGGCAGTCCTGCCGAGCTATTATGTAACAATCTCACCGTGATAACTTAGGTGAAGTGAGCTTGAAGTGAGTTGTCAATAGTGTCAATCCCTAGCATCAGGCGGAATGATAGCTCACTTCACCTAAGTTATCACGTTGAGATTGTTACAGAATCGACTGGCAGATACAGGCGTGGTATTATTTTGTATGATCATTTTTTGTGTCATTTTCAGAATGTCAACTTTACCTCAGTGTCCGTGAAAGTGTTAATGGGGGATTGAAGTTAGTATGGAATTTAATCATTTTTGCCCATGGGAAAATCCATCGGGCAGGCGCACGGCTTTATCAAGATTAGTTTCTAACAAAATACGGGACAAACGCATTGCCCACCAACACTAAAATATTTAACAAAATCATACCTTGTCGATGAATGACGCTATAAAATCCATCTGATAGAGCAAGCCTGTCATCGAAGCGAAGCAGTCAATGTAAATTAAAAGCGGGTTCACACAGCGGCGGCGACATATCGCGCCAATTTGAATATTAATAGTCGCAGCGACGCGTGAAAACGGACGCGACACACGGACGGGCGGATAGAAAAAAGTGTCGAAAATATTTTTGGTAGCTATTCGAATTTTGGTTCAAAAATATTACTGTAATTTGTAGAGAGGCTTCAGTTTATTGCTTTTGGGTAAACTGAATTTATCTGAAGAAAAAGAAACGGAAATTTCCAGAGCACTGTTAGAAGCAACCAGCATTAGATATTCATCATTGGACTTTAGGTGCCTGAAAATATGTTGTTTGCTCCATTTACTTCGACACCCGCCTTTGTTGTCTCTTATGTTTTTTTTAGCTTTAAATAAAAATTGTCGCTCTGATGCCTAAAAACCCTGTTCACTGGATACGTGGGGATTCAGATAAAGGCAAACTTATTTTTACAGCGTCTATACCATTTGACGTTTGGTGTGTCTTAAGTTTGGCTACAGTTCTAGACACAAAATTAAAGTAACACAATTTATTTATCGAAAACAATTATAAATAACAATTGAGAAACAAAATATCATCATAAAAATGCCAACTCCAGTCCAAACCAACATGTGTCCACAAAACCGGCGGAGCGCATCACATCGCGACCGCGCCTTATATCGACGACGCATAAATCAAACGCTAATAAATATCGCGCGTTTCCTGCGTTCCGCTACCAATGGCTAAGTGTTTCGTCGTTCTCCCGTGACGTCATCAGACCACTTCTTTAGGAAATGGGTGTTTATTACTTAATTTTAGGGAATTATGGGTTCTGATTGTTGAGAGTGTGGCTATTGTTCAGTTTTCCGGTGAAGCAAGTAATGGGGCACTAGCAGGTCAATTTTGATAAGTATAGGTTGATAGATTTGACTAGACTGTTTTGTCAGTTGTAAAATGGTTTTGAATTGTGTATAGTATAGTCCTCCAGACATTATCTCGGCCATGGCGGCCAAACTCAACGGAGACTAGCCTTCGGCGCGGGAGATATTATAGCGCACAAGTGTGTGCTCAGAAACAATTGCACTCTCTCTTTCATAGTCCTATGAGACGGCAATCCGACACGACCGGAGAGTTCAGGTGTAAAATAACTAATAAACTGTCCACATCGTGTTAAATTTATTCGAAAATGAAAATATACTCGTACCTATTCTTGTTACCTCCCAACCCAACTAAGCTAAATAAATAAAGATACTTTTGGAAGGAGTCGATTAGGGTGAGTTTATTCGACGTTTCTCGCCAGGATGAATAAGACTAAATAACTAAATCTACCTTTGAATGTAACATCATTATGGTACCATTGGTATTTGAATGCCAGCACCCAATACAGAAGTGTTCGCTCCACCGCATGCACTATCATTATCAAGCCACTGTTCGCATTAAACGGTACTGTGTGGTTCTTTCCTCAAAATACCATTTTAGATACCGATCTACATAGCCTTCACACGATCTGACCAAGATTTTGTCTGGAATTTAAAAGAGACTGTGACCTCTGAGTTTGTTTCGGCTTTTCTTCTCAGAGTAGTCAGATAGGAAACGCCGGCCTCACCTAGTTTATAAAAAAAATATGTTTAACGTGTCAAAGTGTTTGTACAAACCTACTTACAGAAATAAAATCATTTATAATTTAACGATGATGCTTGAAAATTGTAAGCAGCATTAGCACCTTTCAAGCACTGCTGCGAAAACAAATCCCTATATATGTTAGGACGTCCTTAGATGTGCTCAGAGGTCACTATCTTGCTGCCATTTCCTCCTTCATAGCAGAGTTCATGTCCAACCGTAAACGAGTCATACCTTTAACCTCATCAGCAACCATTGAATACACCATTCAACCTTCATTCGTCTATCGATCGCCTGCACAATTGAATGATTGGTATCTTTTAATGCCATCGACAATACGTGAAGTGTTCCACCGTGTTCCGTGCGTCATTACATGGCGCGCGGTGGCGCGTGAAAATTGTCGCATTGTCGTGCGGCGCCAGCCATGACGGTGTGGCCACACCCTGCGGTTCATCAGCGGTGTGACCGCGGACAGGATTGATGCCAATGTTGGAGAGAAGGTTGGTAGGTGTGGCTGGTGTTTGGACCAATGTTCGGCTAGACTTGCAAAAAATCTGACGTTTATTAGAATGGTGAAAACTTTCTTGCTCTTGATGAATTATTTAATTATTCTCTTGAATGTTCGTTACTGAATGAAACTTATTAAGTAGGTTGTTATGGATATCTAATTGCAAATGAGACCATTTGATAAAAATATCTAAGACCGTTATACAGGGTTATTGGTAAAACACCATCAACCTCTTAAGGGGTCATTGTACTCATCATTATGAACATCATTCTGCAAACATAAATGTAGGGAACAGCAGATTTTCTTTTTCGCGTGTTTGTATTTGGTCCCATAGTAAAAGTTGTTCATAATGATGAGTACAATGACCCCTTAAGAGGATGACGGTGTTTTACCAATAACCCTATATATGATGAGAATATTTTAAACCAAGAAACACCTTATTCGCTGTAAAACAAATATGAAAATATTGCATAGAATAGAATATGTCAAATTGTAAAGGGTCTTTCCAACGCAACAATTTCATACAAATATTCTGCAATTAGTTATACCAATCCCCCGTTTAATTAAACACAGTGTCAATAGCAATAACAGGCAATAAAAAGAAGTTATTTTCCGCAGATTCCTCTTTCCCCCAACGAGATATTTAATTTTGATATGAAAACCACCATGAAAGTCCCTTGCCGAATAAATCTTGTCCTCCTTACTATCTCCTGGCCAATATCGCCGCACAATATTAGCCGTTACGAATTCTATCTTAAGCATTCACCCGCCAGTTAAGCCAAACGATTTAAAACTCTATTTGAAGAGTGGAAAGTTGAATTTTGCACGACAAAAACTTTATAGTCCAGGAGACGTTGTTACTCAAAATTATATCTCGTTATTAGAAAAGGTAAGTTTGAATTTGGAATGGTCACTTTCAGCACGAAAATAAAGCTTTCTAACAGCTGCCAGTGGAGAATAAACCATAGTAAAAGTCAATAAGGTCGGTTTTAGTTTGTGTGAATACCTTGACCGATCTCAAGGGAATCTAAGGGCGTTTAGTCACGGTTGTATTTGAATTCGCCAAATGCTCGGTAACAAATATTTGAACATTTATTGTGGTGCTGGTGTCGAATATAAAGCGTTGGTTTTATTTGATAGCGTAGATTCGTCACGGAGGATTGTGGTCAACCATGAGGGTGGTGGCATAGACAGTGAGTCGGTGCTCCTAAATAAAATAGATTTTTGGGAATTATAGAAGTGATTTATTGTTGTCTTGATTTGATTTCTTTGCTGCTGGAATCGTTATCGAGTCCAGTACTGTAAAGTTATTGAGAAGATACAGACAAAAAGCCATTAGGTCCAAGTACCCACTTAGTTTTCCGAGACATCGCCAAGCGGTTTGTCGACTCTTCACGTGACCAGAGGGCTGGCCTATTTTTTGGCCAAAGAATCAGCATCGCCATACAACGTGGCAATGCTTCCAGCCTTTTGGGCACTTTTCCTGTTGACAGCGATGCGTACGAATTTCTTGATGCCCTATGATTTTTTTTTATATACTTGTAAATATTATTATTTTAAGACTTAGCTTTCTAAATTATGTAAATATTAGTTCAGGTTAAGGTTTTAATGTAGGTAATACATTTGTTGATATTCTTACAGAAATAACTAAAGATAAAAAATGGTTTCAAATGTGGGCACTTAATTCAGATGATAATTTTAAGGCTAGAGAGGCGCCACGGCGTCCTCACCTTCCGCCTGACGCAGGTCCTCACCGGACACGGTTGTTTCGGGAGGTTCCTGTTCCGGATAAGTTGGGAGGAAACGCCCGGGTGTCACCATTGTGTGGATCGCCCGGAGGACACGGTGGAGCATACGGTGGAGGTCTGCCCGGCTTGGGCGGAGCACCGCCGTGTCCTCGTGGAGGCGATTGGCGGTGGCGATCTCTCGCGTCCGGCCCTGGTCCAGGCCATGGTACGGAGCGAGAGGGCTTGGGAAGCCGTCACCTCCTTCTGCGAAGCAGTAATGTGCGCGAAGGAGGAGGCGGAACGCGTGAGGGAGAGGCAAAATTCGTGCCCTCACGCCCCTAGCCGCCGCAGGAGACGCCCTGGGCGTCGGGAATCGCAGGCCGATTCCCGGCCACCGTAGGCGTGGGCTTGCGAACGGCGAGCAATGGGCAGCTCGCCGTTCGATAAGGACCAGGCCCGGGTCGACGGCGCGTTGTGTTCCACGCGCGCCTCAAAGAGATGTCAGCACCAATGACGGGGTCCGCTAGGGCCGATGCCTGCTAGGGTAGCGGGAAAGTCCGAGAGGGATACCGTGGCCCCTGGCACGGGCAACTGAAGGAACACGGGTGGGGTTTTAGTCAGTAAGAGTCTGACACGCCCTCCTGCTCTGCCCAGAGCGGGAGAAGTTATTTGATGATTTCCCACCCTAAAAAAGAAAAAAAAAGGGTGATGCAGAGATAAACCATGGCAGGTGCAACATACGGGATAGATAGCTCGGAAATGACTTTAAAATACAAGGCTATATACTAATACATAGATACATACATATTAACAAAATAAACCTTGGTCAGGAGAAATAACGATCGGTAGAGGAGAAAACGAATCCAGCAACTCAGCGCTGGGATGTTTTAGCCAACTTCTGACGGATATGTTCACGTGCCTTCACTTAAAAGATAACCGACTGGTGGCTGTCCTGATTTTTTTTTGTTATAAAAATCTATCTTATCTGATACCAGTAGCTACATTTAAAGCAAATAAATGATTTCTACTCTATTATATTCAGCGCTTAGAGTAAATAAGCTATGTTCAAGATAATTACATATCCTCATACAATGAAAAGGACCAATACTGTTATGAAAAAAAAAAACAAAAATTTTTTTTTTTTTTTTTTTTTTTTCCGTTATGGCTTCGCACGGAAAATTTTATTATCATTAAGCTTCTGATTTTAGTATTATAAAAAGCGGTCAAGTGCGAGTCGGACTCGTACACGAAGGGTTCCGTACCACCGTACAATACTTGGTAAACGATAAATTTTTTTTTTAAACATTTTTCCAAAAAAAACACGTTTCTTGTATCTATTTACTCGTATGTTTGTACAAATAATGTTTAACTTTTAATTTTTTATTTTTATTTGTTGTTAATGCGGCCATATTAGTACTTACGTGTCTACATATCACAGATGAACGGACGGAAGGACAGCGGACTGCGGAGCTTCAGTAATAGGGTCCCGTTGGTTCCCTTTGGGTACGGAACCCTGAAAAAGACTAAGATAAGTCAATCTATCTTTACGTGTGTCTATAATTTCGGGGTCTGATTTCCGACTGCATCTTCATCAAATTGCCCAATTTTGTGTTACAACGAAGGTCAAATTGGCTACCCGGACATATGAGATCCTTATTAAGGATTTAACAGTTTAACCCGACTGTCTGGTAGTAGAGTTTGTTAGGTAAATAAGTTATAAGTAGGTACCTACCTACACTACCTACCTAGTCAACTATTTTTTAAATATGGAACTGTACGACGACTATGTGGAACTGGAGAATGTCGATAGAGGCTTATACAGGTGGCTGGCAGAAATTTTAACTATGAATTCAATGAATAAAGACCCCCCTTTTTTTGAGTTTGGGAAATCATCAAATAACTTCACCACCTCTGGGTGGAGCGGGAGGGCGTGTCAGACTCTTACTGACTAAAACCCACCCTTGTTCCTTCAGTTGCCTGTGCCAGGGGCCACGGTAACCCTTTCGGACTTTACTGAAACCCTGGCAGGCAACGGCCCTAGCGGACCCGATCATTGGTGCTAACATCTCTTTGAGGCGCGCGTGGAACACAACGCGCCGTCGACCCAGGCCTGGCCCTTATCGGACGGCGAGCTAACCATTGCTCGCCGTCCGCAAGCCCGCGCCTACGGTGGCCGGGAATCGGCTTGGTATTCCCGACGCCCAGGGCGTCTCCTGCGGCGCGGCGGCTAGGGGCGTGAGGGTGCGAATTTTGCCTCCTCACGCGTTCCGCCTCCTCCATCGCGAGCATTACTGCTTCGCAGAAGGAAGATTAAAGGCCCCTAGCGTTGAATTTTCTTCGTCGATTATCAAAAAAAAAAATCTGCAGTTTCATAGAAAACTGCAGATAGGTACTTACTACTAAATATACTTACAGAAAAATATATTTTGTATAATAACCGACGAACAATTTCAACGCAGGGGGCCGGGTGTACGCACAAACCTGAACAAAAAAAATAAAAACTTAAATAGGGGGCTGTACGCGCATGTAAGTACAACGCAGAATCATGTAGTTACCTACTGAATCCACGGTAACAGGTTGCGAGTCGATGTACCTGCCACTCTGTATAGGCTATGAATAATTGAGAAAATAAAAATCGGCGGTTTTTCCATCAGGAGCTTCAATAGTAGCACGGAGTCTGGAGTTGTGTCCTACCGGGCAAGATATGGGCTTGCCCCCCATTACATGTGACTTAAATACATCCGGCGAAGGCGGGTGTAGCTACCTACCCGGTACAAGTACACCAGCCAAGCTATTCTGTAACAATCTCACTGTGATAACTTATGTGAAGTGAGCCTGAAGTGAGTTGTCGATTCGATAGTGTCAATCCTTAGCATCAGCATTGCGATTCTGTAACCATCTCACCGTGAACACTTAGGTGAACAGAGCGTGGAGTGAGCTGTCAGTGTCATCCCACTGATGCTAGGGATTGACCAAGCATTACATTTACAATCATAATCGAGATTTTAATTATGTTTATTAATGTTAATTCTGTTGATCATTTTATATTATTTCAAAGCTAGTATATACTCGTAAGTGTCTAAATAATATTATTTCCAGTTTTTTTTTTTTATAAAACAGCGACACAGAAATTCATTCAGAAAAAAGTTTAGGAAATTTAAATAAAATAACTTATTTGAGTTTCTAACTGAGTTTCTGTTTTGCTGTTTTATTAAAAAAAACCCATAAATAGTAATCTTCAGCCACTTAAATACCTTGAATAGCCTTGAAATAATATAAAATGATCAACATAATTAGCATACAAAACATAATTAAAATCTCGATTATGATTGTAAATGTAATGCTTGGTCAATCCCTAGCATCAGTGGGATGACACTGACAGCTCACTTCACCTACCTATGTGTTCCCTTCACGGTCACATTTTTACAGAATCGACATACAGGTGGAGTGATAGTTCAGTTCACCTAAGTTATCACGGTGAGATTGTTACAGAACCGACCGGCAGGTGTGTTGTATGATATTAAATAATATGGCGCCGCAGATAATGTTGCAGCTGTGGATGCGATGCCGACAAGAAATCTTATCTCAGTTAGGCCAAGACAGAGGTTGCAAGTAAGTAGCTATCTTCTGTATTACACACTAACTTCACAATCAATCTCAAAATAAACACAATACAAATCACTAAGGCGTACCACGTCTACAATTCCAAGCAAAATCAGTCCTTACTTTAAAAACTCAATCCGTCATTCGGCACCAAAAAAAAGAAGCAAATCGAAGCCGACGTCAGCAACTGTGTCTTCGAAAAAACCAAAAGTAATTTTTACTCAAATCAATCACATGGAAAAAACGGGCCATGTAACTGAGGTAATTCGCTAGAATTCCAGCGGAGATTTAGTATAGCTTGGCGTGCTAACTCGCGACGATATAATGAGCGGCCCAGCTCATTGTCCACTCCTAAAAAGAAAAGATAAATAACCAAATGAGAATGGAAAAACGGCAAAAATGGTAAAATAAAGGTTTCAATTGGACAAAGGCGCCGAACGGGGATAATTCGTCGAGGATATGCACCAATTGTCACTGTTTTGCTTTCTTTTTTGGCGGCAAACTGACGGCTTGGGAAGGCGACGCAGACGATAAAATTGTCACGCGTCCCTGTCCAGCGTCCAACGGCTTCCAATTTTATTGAAATTTCGAACGTGAGAGTTTCGGTTGCAAATACGAACTATACAAACTTACGAAGTTTTGTAATCAGGTGCACGTGCGATTTGCAAGTTGGTTCAGAGTTCGGTTTTTGAATCGCTTCGTATGACTCCGAACCTATATTCGTTGGTAACTTACGAGGTATGATAAACTTCGGCACTTCATAATATCGATCAATATTAGGTAGAAGTTTTCAATATCTGAACAATCCGTACAACGGTATTTTTACCGTAATCTAAAGGTGTCCTGACGCTGTTCTAATTAAGGTTCTCATAAATCTGGTCTCATGGGTTTAGCATTGGAACTACGCACCAAAAATTAAACGTAGATACATAGTTCATCTCATCAGTCATCCATTAGTCATTGCGTGGGTCGAAGCGATTTCCACCTTTTGCATTATTGTAGTGAATTAATACAACTCTCATTAAAAACAATGTTTATCAAATGTGCATTACTATTAAAAAAAAAATACGAAAGATCCTATTGGAGCTCCCATTTATTATATTTAAAAAAAAATGTTCTTATAGTTTATGTACAAGAATTTCTGCAACATAACGAAAAAAAATATATTTTAAGTTTGCTATAGTTTTATGACGTGTGTTCATTTAAGTAGTACCTAGTTTAACTTTTATAGAATTTATATTAAGTATATAAAAATAAAATGTTATTTCAATGTTTTAAGTTTTGTTATGTGTGTTTATTGTAACTTATATTTATCTTGATTTAAATATTATATTAGAACATATGTATTTTTGTGTTTATTCTGTATATATTATTAAAATAAGTACCTAATATAAAATTAATTTTGCATGCCCTAAACAGGCAACATAATTATGGACTCTACATTACTCCATTAAATTTTACAACTTTAGGTAAAACCTTTGTTTTCTGCAAATAAATGAATCTTATTCTTATTAACTAAGTGGACCCCCTCAATTCAGTTTAGTCCCGTAATATTTTTAAGTAAGGGCAAGCAAATTTAATAACATTATATATTATGTTAAAAAAAGTTTTGAGTACCCCTAACAGACTGACAGATCACTTAGGTACCCGTCACCAATCACCATTACCTCTAAAATCGGTGATTAAGATAAATGTAAACGCGTACGAACATGCTAAGAGACACACATCGGGGTCGTAAGCCCCATTAATTATGTGTATCACGGCAGGTAATCTTGCAGTAGCTCGGAGGAGCTCGGCAGTTCTCGGGAATTGTCGGAAATAGATCGGGCCACCCGTCGCGGGCGAACGTCTGGGATGATGTTGGTTTTATTTTGCACTGTAATAGCGAAAGTGTAATAGAAAGTTACATTTTATTCAAATAACATTGTTGGAAAAACAGCTTCTCAACTCATTCTTCGAAAAACATGGTGAAGAAAACCATTTAAATTATTTATTTATTTATTTAACACTTTAAGCACACAAATGTACAGAGGCGGACTTAATGCCATAGGCATTTTCTACCAGTCAACCTTTGGGCGATGCAGAGACAAACAGTGGTAGGTGCAATTTATAATGATAATTTAGGATTAAATAATTTTAAATATATAGACACGTAATTATGTCTAGATTACCTCATCATCATGTTTTCATCGCCGTATGACCTTGAAGTAAATTGTTGCACCAATACACAGAGAGTGAGAGAGGTAAAAAATGCTTGTTCATCCTCTGAAGAATCCAAATAATAAACAACTAATTCAGCTTACATCAGTCCGTCTCCATTGCTAGTCCTAAACATCTCGGTTCTCCGTCATCCGCTTCCCGTCTGATCTGACCCAGGTCGGATGCTGTGCAGGCCAGTGCAGGGCAGGTCAAGGTAGCACATCACATGACAATCTACTTTTCTTCTAATATCGAGTGCATGGTGACCCCCATGATCCATTTAGCCGAGGACAATAATTACGGGCTAATAATGTAGTTTATACTAACTTACCAGATTTACTTTGACTCCGATTATTCTCAAAAACTGCATCCATAATGCATGTCAGTCGTACCCATGAGAACTGAACAGGACGTCTAGCTAAATTGCAGGGCGATTAATTTCTTAGTATCCTGGTTATGTATGCAACGTTGTCTCCTGGTCCGGCCACGAGACAATTGTGCCCAAAAAAATAGGATGTCATAAATTATTGCTTTGTATCGATCGTTTGGCACACAATGAGAGGTTTTTTGCTATTTAAAACACGAATTTTGAAGATGATTCGTTGATGTAAAACAGGCAATTGGACTGGTTGTAAGAGGTGTCTCGGCAAATTGGTCTGGATTGATTTGTGGGACGATAAGTTGGAGCAATGATGCAGGCTTCCGGAAAGAGTAAGCTGTGTTCTATAATAGTGGAGCATCGTCTGTGCATGTAGTATTGAACAAATGACGATCAAAAATCTGTTTTGTTAAAGGGTATGATATCGTTACATTCAACATAAGGTGGAGTTGCAAAGCCCATTCAATCTATCAGCTTAGGTCTGATGTATGTGTAGACTCCATAGGTCTTAAATCTCTACAAACTGAAAATAGCTAGAAAACTGTAATGACGACACAATGCACATGAAAAGCGAAATTAAATAACCTTTTATCCTGCTTTAATCAATCATTCTGATTCAAAAATTTTACGTACTTGGTTATATCTGTAGAAACATCATCAGATGTAACCAGTGTCATTTATTATTTCATCGTGCTTTTGTAGGTTATGCTATGCCTTTTGTGTGCACAAAATAAACGATTGTTCCATCTATTATAACCTCAGAACAATATTAGTTATTGTTCTGAGATTATAACTAACCAATTTCATTAACTGTCATTCCATCACCTCATTTTGACATATTCTCAGGCGCCATCTTGAAAACATCAAATCCTCACTCCCAGAATGTCACAACACCCATCCGTATTTAGCCACGATTGTGCAAGATACACAATCAGAACAAAATCTCACGTAATACGTATATTATTACAGTTTACGTGAACTAGTCGGCGTGTCGTGAGTTCTCGCGGGCAACGCGTCACGACACGAGAACGTGACGACATAGTTTGTGTATAACATCTCATTTTAACAGAAAACCTGTGTTATGTGTGGTTTGTGTCGAGTTTTGAATATGAGATGAGTTGGAATAGAATGAATATTTATTAGTATTGGTATTTCTCAAGTCATGCAAAATGCCATACGGGGCGTGCCATTGGGTCACCCCTTTCTAGTGAATGTCGTAAAAACTGGCTAGGGAACTACTTATATGGGCTATATGCCATGAAGATGGGGAGCAGGTCCCCCTATCTGCTTATGAAATCATACAGTAATTGATGTCCTTTTAAGAGGGCTATCACAATTTTTCTTGTATTTGAGTGTTTGAAGTCTCACACACAAATACAAGAAAAAAATTATATGAAGAAAAATTGTGATACCCTCTTAACAGTTACAAGAGTAAACCCAATCTAAGGCTACGCTTTCGAGGCACCCAGTCACCATGAATCTTGCTGATCTACTACGCTTCGAAATTTTATGTAGTCTTCTCTATGATGATATTAAAAATTTTGCGGCCGAGAACAGCATAATCCGCCTATTTTGATCCTGGGAATTTTGTAACATTCTACTGTCGCAGATCACAAAAATAACGACCCCAGAAACACAGTTAACAACTAATACAAAATAACACATCAACTCTTTAATAAATTTCCCTTAAAATTGCAAAAACCGTCGCTCTGGCACACGACGATCGACGACGAACATTCGTTACCAGTGGCGCCCTCGGCGAAATGTCGCCAAATTCATCAGTTTTTGTCCGTAGCGCCATTCGGGAAAGGACCGAATTTGGTAAGGGATTGTGCACATGAGAGGAACCTGTGAAATTGAAGAGGGCCGATCGAAGGTGTGTAAAATTTTTGCACAGTGATTTTCGTGAAAGAAAGTTTTGTTTAGGAATGAATTTAATCGGGATCATCCGATTATTTTCAAACTTAAGTAGAGCTCTAAAAGATGGGTTAGACGCAATCCTGTCCAGTACCTACCACATCTACAATTGCAGTATTAGTGTAAGAAACCTTTGAATAAGTATACATACATATTATTAGGGTCACAACATTTTGAGCATGAGTTTTTTCGCCATAACTAGGAAAAAAAAAAGTTTTCTTACACTACACTTACTGCATTATAGTACTGTAATTCTTTTATTTTTAAGTCTATATTCATAAGTACCAAAATTGTACTTCCCAATTGTACTTTACAACGGTCAACTTACACATTTAATCCTTCCGCCTAACCTCCGTCCGTTTGTCTGCACGCGCCTTAAAACTGTAATTTTTTTCAAGCCAGCACAATTGGAGCTCCCTGGTACTCGACATAAAAAGCCCTAAAATACGAGTATCCCTCTGATATATACGATGGGCTACTTTTGTTAGCTTAATCGATTAAATTCCCCCCTTTTTTACAGGTATCGATAATACAATCGATGTTTCTTATCGGTTAAATGAGGTTAGGTTTTTGTTTCGTTTGTTTGTGGAGTTCTGTTGTTTTTTGGAAGGATGTCTCGAAGTAGATTGAAGGGTTTGTTGCTAACTGATGCTCCAGTCAGATCTTGTGCATTTAAACATATAACTTTCCATGCTTATAATACATTTGTAAGTAGCACGATCACAAGTAAAGAGCTAAATTCTTTTTTTGTCCAATCAGAGCGACATATAGAGCTACTTAAAATTTCCTTTAGCCCCAATTGGTTCTATCTTAACTTTTAAGGATAACTAAAAAAAATAGCTCCATAAAACTTGATAGAACCAAATCGTTCATTTGCGAAAATCTTGACAAAATTCATGATGATTTAAAAGAGTAAAAGTACCTAGCAATAAGAGTGCGACGAAGCATATTATAGTCACATCTTTCTCGCTCCCTCATTTTTAGGCTTTAGTGTAAATTCGTTTTTATAGCAAATACTTAGCAAAAATAATAAAATTTGCTGCGTTCACCTGTACTTAACTCAAAACTGCAGATTTTTTATTTATGTCATCCTTTTTGCAATATAGCGAAATCATTTAAGTAGACATCTCAGAATATGGTAAATTTTATACGCTGAAGATGTTACAAATCGACAGCCCTGCTCCTCCGGCCTATAAAAAAAATTGAGCCGTCGCGGGACGCCTGGCAGATGTGAAACCTCGAAAACCATTATTTCATACTAGCTAAACTTATTTACTATAAAATAATATAGTCAATAAGTATGAAAGAATGGTTTAATAACAGAAAATAAATATGGCATAATCAAAAACCAAATACTAATTAAATTTTTTTTAAGAAATAAATTGTTCTTTATTTAAAATACAGCGTGGCGACTCGTCGCCACGGCATGCGTCGCCACGACAGCAATCGGTTTTACGTGTGGCTATAGATGTTTCACATCAAAATGTAGAATGCGAATGTGTGGACCACTGTCACAAGAATCTACAACGGTACCCCAATACCTACCCTTGCAGGTAAAAAATCAACTCTATAACATAATTCCTTCCCCCACTCCCACTCCCACTTCTTTCTTCCTTACTAATCAAGTCACAAAGAAGTCTAAAGGCGTGGCGATGAGTCCTAACCACCGGTCATTGCGTGTAACCGTAATAACGACAGTATGAAGCAATTCCCATGATCCATTATGAATGACAATCAATCTATGGACGGTTATCGGACAGTCCGCAATTGATTTAATTGTATTCTCATAGTTATAGATACCAATTAACTTGCAAATTGGTGTACATTGTGATCGAAGTAATTGACTTACACTTCGTTTTTGACGCGGTTCTGTTTCTAGGTTTTGTTCAAGAACACAAATTAATTCTTGTCTTTTTAATCGTAACGATTTTGTGTCGTTGTAGGACTGTTTATTTTGATACTGGTTTGGAACTCGGGACGACATAAATTGTAAACGCAATGTCAAATGTCAGAAGCAGCAAAGTCTGCATTTGTGATGGCAATAGGCTCACCCCCTACTGGACTTGTGGGTGCACAATACACCTCCGCATATACCTACTTCTTCGGGTGATGCAGGTGTGATGTTTGCGATGTTATAGAGACAATCGCTTTGTCGAATATCACGAACAACTTCAAAAGCTAGCTTAGTATCTACTTAATAAAGGATTTTCCTAGAGAAAAATAAAGAAATTGGGACCTACAGACAGACAAAGATTCGTTTTGACAATAGAAGCTTGCCTTCGTACACAGGTGCAATTTCAATTTCATAGATTAGATTTTGCGATAACTGACATAATTAGCCATAATTTAATAATTGATCAGCATTCAGAATCACCATTAAACAGTTGTCTACTTCTATTATGTCTTCGTAATTTCTCCCTAGTTTTCCGCATTCGTCACGAGTAGACTTTCCCTCGAGGAACAATGGTAACAATACTTCGTGTATACTAACTGTATCATATAAAATTTCACAGTGTTATGGAAGGTCAGTTTTTAAATGACGGCGGCACTTTAAGACGACTAGCGACTCTTCTCAAACGATAACCACCCATTACAAGTTTCAAAACTTAAGTAGGCACAACACTACACAATTATTTTGGAGCGTAGCTAAAATCGGAATTAACGCCACCATCTTGTTTTGTCAATACAATTTCTGTGACAATTTCGCAAATGTCTACGAACAACGCCCCCCTGTCAGTCATTCAGGCGCAAAAAGATCGTTGTAACTATGCACGTGCACAACACTACAGGGTTCTTTGGGCGCGTGGGTAAAATCGGAACTAACACCGCCATCTTGTTTTGTCAATACAATTTCTGTGACAATTTCATAAATATTTACCAATAACGCCCCCCTGTCAGTGTCATTTAGACGCCAAAAGATCCTTATAGCACTCTGTATGTCGCGCCCTCTGAAGATGTGTATTTATAATAACAATACAAAACGAAAGCAGGGTTTCTTAATATTTAAAAGGCGAAGCACCCAGACATCAGGCGAGCGCCCCATAGTTAGTTATCATAGACAAGGTGGTAGGAACATCGACGCGCAGCCAGTGGCCATGGATTCAGTAGGTACATAATTCTGAACCCCGTTAAAACATTCAGCAAGTTATTAAAAAAAAAATTGTCCCTGCCATCCTCTATGGTATGGCTATACCTACTTGATACCTACCCATTATCTTGAAGTACCAAAAAGAATCATGGCTGAAAGGAACCGACGCTTGTCATTGGTTTTAGATAAAATAATAGATATTTTTTTACTTTGCTCAGGAGAAATCTACCAAATACTCAATAGTACCCATCCTGGTTGGAAAAAAGGCCAGGGCTTTACCACAAAACTTTACAAGTCTACAAAATAGTTAAATTGATCTACAAATATACAAATATGCATGAATTACCATTAACAATCTGCAATTCTTTCGCATTTTTAAATAGGTACGTAAAACAAAAGAGCATTGTAGACTTGTCACTACAATTTACATATTTGTAAGTTTTTCCGTTATAAAATGTTAGAGTTTAGTGTTAAAACAAAATGTATTTGTCAATTTTTGTGGTATAAGGCCCTGGCAGATGAATTCTAGATTCTATTACAAACAAATCCAAAACTATGTTAAAAATGTGGCTTGATTGACTGTGTGTGTACGGGGATAAACAGAGAGAGAGAGCTACTGGCATCTGAAGTGTGGCGATTAATTGCTGAGCCACCGAGCGGCGGAAATCGCAGGCAAAAGGTACACATTCTTAGGATTAGCGTAAGTGTGGATAAGAAATAAGTTAAGGTACTATAGAATAATGCTTAACTGATGGTACACAAAATGGTTTTGAAAAAAAAAACAGCTTGTTACTTGCCCATTCGTCTGTACTTATCACATCACAATAATTGATTATAGTCTCTAGTTTTTAGTTTCATTGGGCTCATTTGCGATTGCGACAGAAGCTATCTTGAAAAAAACTTTCCTTTATATTAAAATACCTTATATCAGACCTCTTCCACTTATAAGTAGTCACATGCACTAATATGTATAGGTACCTACACTTAGAAACTTCTAAAAGTGATTGTCTTTTAGTGTATTCATTGTTATTTTATGTTGTTACAAACATAGTATTATGGAACCCGTACATACAAAATACACTGGCCTTCAAAACTTAGGACCACACTTTCAAAATTGCAATTTTTCCTAAACTATAGAAGTCAGAGTTTTGAAATAAAAACATAGCAAAAACATGTTTCTTTGAAATTATAGTTTATTAAATATTAGTATCGTTTTTAACTTAAAAAAAGATAATAATTGCCATTTATAACTTACTGGCAAACAACATTTATAAGTATGTTTTACGCCTTATTTACATTTTAATAACTGGTATTGCCTCCTCGGGCTCTGATTACAGCTTCGAGCCGGTTTGGCATAATGAAGACGAGGTTTCGGTGGCGATGTTGGTGAATATTCTTCCACCAGGGCCTGTTTTGGGACCCTGATCATCAGGATGAAATCAGGACTTCTTGATGGCCAAGTTGATACCAACCTCCTGAATGTACTCTTGCACGACCCGAGCGGTGTGTGGCCGGGCGTTATCCTGCATCAGTATCGATCCATCACCCATATTTACTAAGTATGGCCCTGCATACTCATTAAGGATCTCTTGAGCATATCTTTCCCCAGTCAGGGTGCCAATTTCTATGGCCACTGGCTCTGTGCGACCTTCTGAAGAGATGCCAGCTCATACGTGTACAGAGCCTCCACTGTATTGGGATTCTTTTTGTGAAGCAGGCTTGAATGTATTGCTCACCGGGTCACCTGTACACTCTTCGCCTTCCATTGGAAGTGAATAGTGAGAATCGAGAGTTAGGTTAGGTTAGGCCTATTAGTGAACAAAACTCTTGTCCATTCTTCTTCACTCCACTGTATGTGTTCACGGGCTTAGCACAGTATTGCAGACAATATAGCGGTCTTCTCGTGTACTACTGCACCTGGTGTGCAGTGGGTCTGCAATTACAAGGTCTCCTCAGATGGTTTCCAGTTTCTTCGTAACTTCGCTACACTTGCCGGATCGTTCTTAATGCCCACCAGCACCAGCACCACCCTTCTTGCAATACGACGCCTCCTACTGATGCCTAGTTCCAGAAAACCCATGATTCTTGCAAATTCTTCAGGTGAAATAGGCATGATAAGTAAAGTTTAAGTGCTGTAGACCTCTTGGCTTTTGAATCAAAATTCATCGATCAAGAAATAAATGTGGAAACAAAAACACAAACAAAAAAGTCAAAAGTAAGACAGCAATTTGAAAAGGAGAGTCTTGTTTATAAAGTTTTTTTTTCAGCCATTCCTTAAAAGAAGGTTATCGACTATAACGTTTTTATATTAACATTTTAATTCTTTTTGTAATACTTTTTATTTCGATACCTAATATATCCTGTGTACTTTTATTAAAGTTAAAACCTAATGTTAATTTAAAGTTATTGCAATTTTAAAAGTGTAGTTGTAAGTTTTGCAGGTAAGTGTATTGTGAAATATGTAGGTTTAATCTCGATATTGCAATTTATTTTAACACTTTAAGCACACAAATGTACAGAGGCGGACTTAATGCCATAGGCATTTTCTACCAGTCAACCTTTGGGTGATAATTCAATCATTCAAAATCAATCATTAAAGTCAATCATTGTTCCCCAAAAATATCGCTTTTGAAACTTGCTAAGCGTAGGTCGGTAGCTACGAGTAGTGGGGCTGCCAACTTTTTTATATGAAATATAGTATAATTCGAAATCCTTGCCAGTAAAATATAATAAAATGAGAAAAAATAATTGATATGTCATGTAGGTATACAAAATACAAAGTATGATTTTTGCTACTTTGAGCCTTTATTAACAGGTTTTTTTTAATGTCTCATAACTGTTATCAAACTCAAAAAATAAATGATGGTTAAAAAATACCTCTTCTTCACTTTTTACGAGATTAATACTGGCCCTATTGCGCTCATCTAACCATTTTGTATTCATCACTAAAAATATGCGCTCAGTAAACGCTGCATTCTTCATCAGTAGATTTAGCATCACAGTTTTGGTCAGAAAGAGCATTAGCCAGTTATTTCGGAATACAAATTTCAAAAACAGATTTTTTTCGGTTTAGCGTTTCGTTTTACACCTATTATAATAAAATAATGTTATTTAAATTTTCATCGAAAATGTAGTAGGTAGTTTCGCCTACAATTTTTATTTTTTGAATTATAGTAGATATTTAGGCCTCTAAAATAGTAGAGTTGGCAACACTAGTAGGTAGGTACGAATTTTACTATTCGTGGCTGTACTTCTACGTGTGTGACGATTTCTGTCTATACTCCATGTTCACTGTATCGGTCGTTTGCATACTGTAGAAGAAATCATCTTAAGGTCGCCCTTGCTTGTTATGTAGCAAAACGTTTATCAATTTATGTAAACACACAAGTACTCAAGTTAACTCAAGTCAGCCATGTTTTCGCCATAAGTGAATCTTGTCCGAACCAAAATCATGAATAATTACGCATAAATAACTCCAAGTCTTCATTATTTCATCAATTTATTCCCTTAAATGGAGTTTAACTTCTTGTGGGGCACGACATCCGGTGTTTTTCTTGTTAGGTAAATCACCTTAAGCTGCCTTCAAAATAATTTGTGAATACGAGGCCATTTTTAAGGAGTATATGGACCGAATATAGCATGAGTCAGATGCGTAAGTGTTGATGACGAAATCGAATAGGAAATCTTTCAATTTTCATCTCGATGATTTAGGTCTTAAATTTATCTACTTACTTTGTAGGCGAGACCACAACGAACATCCTATGGAAGATGTGTAGTAAGAATGAACTCGCTAACATAAATTGAAAAAGCTTATTTTATAATAGACTTACATTGACAAATGATAAATATTTTATGATTTTATTTCTGTAAGTAGGTTTGTACAAACAAACACTTTTACACGTCAATCATATTTAAAAAAACTAGATGAGGTCGGTGTTTCCTATCTGACTACTCTGAGAAGAAAGGCGGAAACAAACTCAGAGGTCACATCAAAAGTTTTTTTTTGTCTATTTTCCTCATTTTTGTTTAGATAATGAAACCAATTTAATTTTCTATGACAAACGGACTATCCAAACCTATTTAATCCTGGATTCAGCAGCCAACTGTCTTCTCATTGTCTCAAGTGATTTGTGTCGCCACTTCCAAAGAGTGACCGCGACAAAAACACACCTCCACAACACAAAAGAAAGAGACAACACTACCAAATAATCCTTAGCAGTTAATTATAATGGCCTCTCTAGCTTGTTAGGAGATTTTTTCGATTTATTTTCGCGCCAAGAATTGAAATACCGAAAATACTTCTTCACGCCGAATTTATAATTGACATCTGAGTTAAGAAAAGGGTTAAGTTTCAGCTTTTAAATTAAATTAAGTGTTGGGTAAAGAATTTAAGAAAAAAAATATTAAATAGAGTGGATATGTAGCGGTAAGTATCTACATCGCCACATGCGATCTGCGCGTCATACTGACGTCACGCAAATCCTGCATCGCGCAAGCAGAGTTTACCGCGCGACTAGCATATATACAACTTCCCGACATCAATCATCGGGCAGTTGCCCACCAGGAGGATCCTCCCTTTTCTATGGATGTATGAGTGAACTTGTTCCTCGTGCCTCCATAGATAGATATATTGAACGCTTTGAAATCAACGGTATCTACGAAACTAAATAGTTACGTTGTTCATAAGTGCTCAAATCAAAGCAATTATATAAAATAAACGACCATTTAAAAGAAGGACGTGGAGGCGGCGCGCGTCGTGCATGTATGACCTGCGCATGAATGTATACGAAAGAAAAGGAGTGCCTACCCTATGGGAAAGAAGGCGTGATTCATGTACGTATCTCTGCGTCTTTGAATCAATTATTTAATCGGATTACTGTATTTACTCATACCTAAGTATGTTCTAGTTAAGCTGACAAGGGAACCATTGCTGTCCCTTGTCAGCTAGACTACTGTGCTAGACTAGACTACTGTGACTGAGTGCTTGGCGCAAGGTAAGGTGGTAAAACTCTCCTGACGACCCCTCGCCAAGGACCCAAGGAAGTAGGTACTTGATTAAAAAATTAAACACTAAAATCTCGTGATTGTTCCCTGAAACCCTACCTCTTATAGGTGACATACCATCACCACGAATAACTAGTCCAAAGTTTTACGCGATCGGTCCTCAGATAACCAGTGGTAGGTATGTGTAGCATAAACGTGGTTTTATCGCAATTTATGTTTGTACATCGGAAGAATTTCAAATGAGCGCCATTTTTGCATTCCTGCCGCGTCTATCTAGATTATCGAAAGTGCCCTGCAGTCTGTTGTGTTTGTTTAAGGATTTTGCTGTATACCTACATACCTAATAAAAAATATCTGGGACCAATTTCATCAAGGTACATTCGAGAAAATAATAAAAAAATTGACATAACTCTATCTATTGATTGCTGTGGCGCTATTCGTTGATAAAAATCGTGGGAGAAACCACTTGATTGTCTCTTTGGTCGTGACCTGCCTGCGGGTTAATTGCGTTACACACTAATCATTACAATACCTTTCATTTTGACAATTCGACAACATTAATTGCTTTATTTACGTTGTCGAGCAGACGAATTTTTCGAACATATGAAGCAATGGATTAGGAATTTCTTTCAAAATCCTTCAGATTGTGATAGAAAGTGTTACGCAATTGGGGTGCTGGTTGGACAGTGTTAAAGGGTTTTTCATCAGGAATTCTTACTTTGCAGGCCGGAATCTGCACGCGCTCCGCTTCCGTAAAGGAGTTGAAGGTACCTAGTTAGGGTTGCCACCTTTTTTTGGGACGAATAAAATATTTTTTTCATTTCGGTAGAACGAAAATAATGTTCACAGCATAAAAGATTATACATAAGTAAAATTGATACTTTTAGCAATATTCAACAAATTAATATGGTCTTTCTTGAAGATAGTTACAGCCTCTTTGCAATCAACTTAAAGTTTAAGTACTACCTAACTAACTTTTAAATTAAGCTTAGGGAAGCTTTGTTCCTTTTGTCTCTCCACTTTACATTCTTAAGGGAGAAAAAGCTACTAATCGTTAGGAGTTACGTATATAGAGTAATTTAGCTTACTTTATTGGTGACATAGATTATAAAGTACACGAAAAAGAGGACACAACAGCTAAAGCGCGGTCACTGTCGGACTGCATAGAAAAGAAAGAGAAGCGCGATGACACAAAGCTGGTAATTTATTGCAAAATATGAAGCAATTCTTTATTTACAAAAAATCTATTGATCGGACAAAAACATGAAAACACTATCACGTTAATTTGTGGCTTGAAGAACAATCTAAAAAAAACCAGAATGCTTGCATGTATGTATTATGGTTTTTTTTTAGAGGTATCTTCGTGACTTTTATCTGTCGTACCAAATTAGTTGTATTATGTTTTTCGTACCACTTGCTCAAAAAAGTGACATTCTATGCCACAAAAAGCGAACATAACAATAGTCATTTTTAATCTGTTAAAAACAGGGAAAGAAAATTGTACTGAATTTCATTCATCCTCTAGGGGGAGAATGTGATTTAAATTTGGAATACTTACCGAAATTTATACTGAACTACATCTGTGTTTACACCATTGAGTTTGTATATAAAGCATTATACATCTTTTTGAAAAAGGAATACGCATTTATTATGCAGTTATGATTATTAAATAAAATTACGAAAACCGACGAGGCCGTATGAGCTTGATGCCTTTGCTTTTCCGAGAAAAAAAAATTTAGTCTAGGAATTTGCCGCGTTTTTGTTTTCTTCAAATACATAAACGTTAAGTTTATTTTAATTTATTTTTATAAATAAGTTAATGTTCTAAAAATACGTTTAATTGTCATTATTTTTAATAAATGCTTATCTCATATTATTATTGTGTTAATTTTTTCGCAAATGGTACGAAAAGTAGAGTATTTTCCTCGGTGATAAAGCTGTCTTAGTCTTGGGTGAACTTAAATCCCTCGCTACACTCAGGACTCGTCTTAAATCCCTCGCTTCGCTCGTGATTTAAGTTTTTAACACCCTCGCTACGCTCGGGAGTAAACCTCGAGTCCTTCATTACGCTCGCGATTTAAATCGTCACCCGCGACAGAAGACACTGCTTTATCCCCTTGGTTAATAATCTACTATTCAACACACTATGTAACTAGCATGTTTCTGATTTTGTTTACTGCAATGGATCATATACTTTTAGGCATTATAAAACTTGCATTTAGGTCATGCCCTTAGGAGTAGATACGTGTGGTAACCTTGATATATATTTAACCTAACCTAGGTATAGATCAAGTTAACATAACAGGCGAAAAGTCGGTGTAGCTTCTACACACCTCTGCTTTTACCTAACCGGTATGATCTTTTATTATGAAAAACTATCCAGTAAATCTCTCTTGTCACTTGCAGACCTATTACCAACCGGAAACTATTATAAAAGTAGTAATTTTGAACTTGTTCCAACAACCGTAACCAGTTGTCCTCCACCTACCACTGATCCCGTACTTACTTCTGACCCCACAGATCATAGTGTTAGTCAGTTTGTCATTTACCTACTCGTGTTATAAAACCTTTTTGGTTGAAGTCAAGGTGAGGAATGTTCATAGGTATGTAAAATCACTTGAAACTTCGTTACAGTAAAGCTTTTATAAATACAAATACACTAGTTTTTCTTTTATTTAAAAATACCAAGTAGTTTTGATTTTACAAACATTCAAAGTTCGCGTAAATTTGCTGCCCCGCTAAAATAAAAAAATTAAAAAAAATACAATTTTTCCCGCGTCTTGGTAGTATTATTTGTACATTTTGGCACAACACAGGATTTCCAAGAACTAGGATTGGACATATCCATTGATTTAAAGGGAAACGTAAGGCAGCGGTACGGAAGAGCGCGAACGGACTGAGCGATTGTTGGAATCTGACGTCATGAGGCGCGAGCGCGAGCCAACGGTCGCGAGCACACTTTAAATTCTATAACTTGGGAATTAATTAACGTATCAAAATAATTCTTTCACTTGAATTTTTTTATTTTTGACAGAGAATAGGTACATCAAGCTAAAATTAAAAATTAGTGAATATTCTCCATTACAAGTTATATAGATAGAACATAAATCCATTTTTTACTTTATGTTGGTAGGTAGGTATATAATAGGTACCTAACTAAAGTATGAACAAGTTTAGCTATAATGTGTTTCTAAATTATTATGATTTTTGAGATTTATTTTGAAAAGGTCAAAATTCGGTTCGTCAAGGGTTTTGTGATTGTGGGCGAGTTACGCAATCGGGCTGCTGGTTTCCAAACCTCATGTTATTAGTGCATCCGATGGGGTTCCAACTGACTTCCTGTCTCGTTCGCCAGGACAACACCTTAAGCTTTGGTCTATTATCTAGTCTAATAATATCACCCATCTCCACAGCCTAGACACACCTTTATATTAAAGGTTAAGACACACGCGCGGGGCACCTCGCAACGTGCGCACGATAAGACCTTATCTACACGATCATCACGCGTCGGATGCTGCGTCCTGACGCAGTCTACTGGGAACACATTCAGTTGTCATAAATGTAAGGAGACTAGTTCGCAAGCGAAATGATAAGATTACCTACACGATGGTATCGGTGAATATCCCCACGGAAATTTTACGAGTCCACGTTGAGTATCGAGGTGTTAAATAATAGGATTTCTTTTTTTTATATAGTGAACTACGTAAGGGTCAATTAGGGCACATATTTTTTTATACGCGTTTTTAAATACTCAGGGGAAAAATTGCCTTAAAATTCAAGTTATCCCAGCTCCATTTTTTGATATAGATAATTGCATTCACCAAAGTAACAATTTAATAAAAAATAAACAATTTCGTTAGTTTAAGCTTATCACACATTATTTAAAAACAATTAAACCATATCAGGAAATCTAATTTAAAAGCACAGGATACTCGATAAAAGCACAGGATACTCGATGAAAGTTTGTATGTTAGGTTTTAGGTGTTATCTACGTGTTAAGATTTTTCATAGGTTCTTTGAGAAATTCAATACTGCATAACGGATAACTGTGAGTATAAATAACCAAGTAATCAAATAAAGGCACAATCAATTAGGTACATTAACGAACATTTTCAAACGTTTCTCGTTGCAAAACTTAACTGTAGGTAGATTACATTCTATATTTTAAGTTGCCTGTATACTTATCTACACAATTTCAATCCGCACATAACACTTCTTCCACCCAATAGTTCGCGCCAATATTATATTTCGTCTGCTCGACGTCCGTATGTCACTGCAGGGATCCAGCAGAATGTCGGCGTCAGTTATATTTGCCTGACACATGCTGAGCGAGACTCCCATTTGATATAACCTTGAGACGCTCAACGCACTTCAGTGGTTCTTAATTTGAATTTGGTTTAGGTACTATGCCGGTGTCATATTGTCACGTTTCTTTCTTTTTAATGTTTTTTTTTTTTATATTGGCAACATCTCGATAAGTTGTCCCATGTATTTTTTTATGGTTTATCATAAAACCAGTCACCAGTTTGCGGTGGTTACGGTCGCGGATCATATTTTATTCAACATACACACAACCTGACACTGACCTTGCGAATTGCGAAAAAAGTAAGAAAATTTGAATTTCGATTTCGCGGGCAACCACTTCCCCCTTAACAGCGCTTATATGTGTTGCAACAAATAAATGATTTACCTATCTTAATCTACCATACTTCTACCACACCCACCAAGCGACAGAAAGTAAAACCCCAGAAAACTCACCTGACCCCATAAAGCCATCTCACACAATCAGCAACAATAAAAACGTCCAGAATCTAACATCTTTACTGTACTCCATAAACATTTTTTTACGAACAATTACACGAACAGCATAGGTACACCAGTAATTGGGTACCGAGTACTAACACTAGCACGATGGCATCTCGAGGTGTCACGTACGTAATTGGTCGCTTGCTATCTGATTGTCGTCGTGTTATTCACCCACTTAGTAGTTTTGTATGCTAAACTAGTTTTATGATGACTGGGCGAGCAAGCGAGCTGCCGAGCTGAGGTGCAGCGCGAAACGTTCTACAGATGTACTTAGGATAAGAATGTAAGCAGTGTCAGCGTTGGTTTGATAAACGAGGGAGATTGTGAGCTAGTTTGATGCCCATTCATGTAGCGAAGACGATGGAGATTAAGTTCTATTTGGATTGGTATCGTAAATATCAAGGCTTAGCTTTTAAGCTTAGTGGGTGCCTAATTATAAGGCGGTCTATTATAAAGTCTTTTCAATGGATCTAAAATGGTGTTAATGTCAAGAGCGGGACCATACATTTGAACAGGAACACGACGTTGAGATACAATTACGAATGTAGTTGTCAAACTGACGCAATTGTAACTATTTGAACGAAGATCCCAAGTATTTTTTCTTATCTCCTCACGTGAAGCTTTATTGTTGCAAGATACTTTTTAGTTACAAGTAAAAGTTGAACACAGTAAATAAAATAAATGTAAAATAATTTAAACTGTAAATATGACATAGCTACTTTTTTTTTCTGCGCATTATTAGATTAGATTGCGGTCTTCCTACACAACAACACTTCATCTATGTGCAAATGTTTCTGGTTAGAAATAGGATTGGCAGAGTTAAACCAGTATTTTAAGATAAAGGTAATAAAAATGTAGGTATATGACGGTCGTATTTTATCGAAGTTAATCCAAAAAAAAAATCTGGCGCGATTGCGCAGCCCTAATGATCTAAAACAGGGTAAAGGTGAAAATGTCGAAAGAAAACAATTCTCATTTTGTCAATAGATTTATCTATATATTTTAATGAATAATTTTTAATTACAACTGTTGCAAAATTACAGTCTCCCTCCATTTCACAAAGCTTTTTTTTTTTTGTAGAAAAATGGCAAAAGAACAATTCTTTATTGCAATCAAATCACTGGTTACCATGACAATTGTAAGTAAATATCGAAAAGAAAATGAACAGTTTTTTTATGGCTTTAGTACATATTGACCTGTTTTGCCATATTTCTCGTTAATCGTTGTGATTCGTCACAATTCCTCACGGATATTTGTGGTGATTAAGTGTTAATTGTCCAGCGCTGAACAATTACTCATTAATAGGTGATATGAAGAAGCCGTACTTCAAGGTATTTCCATTTCTTTGGAGATGTTGCAGTTAAACCTACGATAAAATGGGAATTTAGGTAAATCCCTAGTAAAGGTTCCGGCTAACCTACATTCAGTTAAGTAGGAATTTAGTTAAATAACAAGCTTGGCCAACTGAATTTTTAATTTATTGCACATAAAAATAATAGGTCAATATGTACTAAAACAGTTACTTCTATTAATTACCGAACGTTTGTTATCCTGCTTAAGTTTAATGAAATTCCATGGAAAATTATATTCATTTTATAGTTATTATAATTATATATTTTGTATTTTTAACTACAATATTTATTAACTATATATTACAAACTTTCAACTTACAGTTAGATTTTTATCAATCGTTTTTTTTGCGCGCGTCCAATTGTTGTTTTCTTTAGAAATCTTTTTTTTTGCTTTTTGTTAATTGAAGGAAAGAATTTACAAATAAGTACCAAATTTTATTTAAGCCTCGTGCGAACAGTGTTCTATTACTGAATGTTGTCGATATTTAAATTCGCGTTTTATGGGAGATGTTTACTTATTTTTTTTTTTTGCTTATTATTGAATGTATAATTATGTAATATAATTTGTATTATCCATTGAATATTTCACTAAAACAGATGTTGTCTGTTTTAATTTGAATTTTATTTGTGAGTTATTACAACAGTTCAACATAAATCACTGTCTACCGGAGCGATACGCATTTTTTTCTTAAATTTCTTCCAAAATTTCACCACTTTCGCAGTAAAAGTTGAATTCAAAAAGGTTCGATTATTTTTTATTTCACGAAAGCAGCAATCGGACTCGTGCCATCTCACAGCACAATTGACAAAACATATTTTCAAAATATGTCTATTATTTAAACACGTAAATATAATATACCTTACAAAATGTATTTACAAAATAAAGCGATATTATTAATCATATATTTAATTATTCAAAGTGGGAAATGAAATTAATCTTTCGACAATACGGTTTGTAGTGGTGACGTTATCATAATATCGACCAAAATCAATCGTCAAATAAAATAAAAAATAAACTTCTTTTTAATAATTTAAAATAGAAAGAAACGAATCAACAAAACAATAAAATTGAAATAAAAAGAAAAATAAATTAAAAACTTCTTATTTTGAAAATCTAATTTGTAAGTATGGCGAATCAATCATATAATATTCTTCGTTTCCTTTGGATGGCCTACGGTCATTGCGCCGTCTGTTCCCGAGATTAGGAAATAGGCGATAATCTTAAAGTTAACAGTCAATAGAAAATCGCCTCGCAGAATTGAAAAAGAAGACATCAACACCTGTGTTTAGGCTTCTACAAAACAGACGCGACACAGAGGCACCGCCTGTCGCGCGATGACCGTTGCTTTTGTGTCGCATACGATTCGCGTCGCGTGTCGCGCCATTTTGTAAGAGCCTTTATGGTTTACAAAGAAGTTTAACACAGTAACTAAGAAGTTATTTTGCTGGGTGTACCTATAGTACCTACTGATACAACTAGTACTATAGGTACACCTTTACTCAACCCTTCGGGGTTATTATATGTTATTTTGCTAAACTTTCTGCTAACCACCCCTATCTAGCGACGAGGGTAGGTATACAATTTCTTTTTCTCCAAATCCTGTAAGTTTTGTCTAATCCTGTAAATTGTAAATGGCAAGACATATGAACAACATGTCTAATGACGCAGATGACGTGCATTTTTTTACAAAATGTATTATTTTTCATTATCACATCACATCTACAACCCGTGGGTAGTCGAAATCAGAGTATTAATTTAAAACTATTGCTATTGCAGTGTTGCTATGTGTCGCTAACGTGAGGGTTGCTACGATGGACGGGCGGTGTCGCGAGGATAGACATAAACTAGGCATTATGGGATTTGTCGAAAGGGGCGAAGTGACTACGACATTCAACATATTTAAGAAATTAATAAAATTATTTTTGTTTGGGTATTTTTTTTATGATAATCATGCTATTGCAAAGATTTCAAGATTTGAACAGTGATAGATATTTCTTTTTTTTGAAAAATAGGACTTGAGTCTAGGATAAGCTTAAGGTTTGAAGAGACTATAGGTAGTAGTCATGTCGCGACATCGTCCGTCCACAGAACCTTACATCGTGAATCCTAATGTAAGCTTAACTATTTACAATCAGTATACGAATATCGACCCGAATAGAACTCGAAAGAAAAAACAAAATAGGAACGATACAAAACGTCGGCCGGGGCCCACCATATAAATACACGGTATGTACAGCACTAGCGATCAGTCCGCGGTCTCCACGTCCAGGCCGTTCACCATGCGCTCGATGCTCTTGAGGTCCGACGCGGGCGGCGTGGCCGGCGTGGTGGAGCTGGGCGCGTCGGGCGGCGGGTCGGCCGACGCGGCGCGGGCCGTGGGCGAGCCGGCGCGCGGCCGGGCCGGCGACGAGCTCAGCGAGCGCGCGCGCGGCGCCACCTGCTCGAACGCGGAGCCCAGCCCCGGCAGCGCGTAGGGCTGGAACCGGTGCGCCTTGCCCAGCGGCGTGCCGTGGGGCCCGGGCGGCGCCGGCGGCGGCGGCAGGGAGTACTGTTGCAGCAACGGGTGCAGATTGAACAGTAAGCCGGGCGGCATCTGATGCGGCGGGAAGAACGGGGGCGGGTACAGCGACGGCGGGTACAGGTACGGCAGCAGCGGCGGGTGCACCGGGGGGCCCAGCGACACGTCGGGGGCCGGCGAAGGCCGCGAGGGGCCCGCGGGGGGGGAGGGCGCGCGCCCCGCCGAGCACGACGAGTCGGAGCCCGCCTCGATGCCCTCCTCCGCACCCGAGTCGCCGCCACCTCCGCTCGAACTGAACCAGGCTGCAAGAGAACGGTGCTTTAGAACTCGGAAGCTTATGTCCAGCTGTGGGGAGATTGGACAAGCTGTTAATGACCCTAACGCCAGATCCTCACAAGAGCGAGCAGAAGAGACAGTTCCTAAAACCCTGTTTCTGAGTGATAAGTGCAGAGTTTCAGCTCCTGTGCAATCGCACTAAGCCACGCATTCTGGACACAATCGACATTCGATTCATCATACCAAGTCACATAAATGAACACTGCGTAATTTTATGCTAACAACTAGGCAATATGAAATTAGAACGACATCATTATCGACATTACACGACGCAATACGAATAAACGAATGTACTGAATCACTCAGCGAATCAATCAAACTATACAACCCTGTAAACGCCTGCGTCCGGAAATCACCCGTCACCGATAGGTATATAACTTATGGCCCATAATATTAACACATATACAGTGGCAGGCCATCGCACAGCGTGCTGCCATGGATTTAGTGCATGACTCTGAAACTCCCTGCATTGAAATTTGACGCCGTTTATTAAAAAAATATATTAGCTGTTCCATATATTTTGACCGCATAGGTATGAAACAACAATTTTTTTTTTGAAAACCGACATATACGAGATGTTCTGCGCTAGGTCGAGAATCATGTGCTGACTCTATGGTTACAGTTCGATGCCCCTGCCACCCTGTATTGGTAGCCTGTACTATTTGAACAATGAAGCTATTATTTATAATCTAGGGTTTGACATCGGTTAAACAGAGGTTGTATCTTGTCTGCCGAACTCAGGTTTTGCTTGCTAAGTACATGGTCGGTGCCTGGCATGCATGATCATGAATTAATGATCACACATAGGTATGTAACTAAGGTTAGTTTTCTTCCGAATTAAGTAGTTTGAAGGTTCAAACTACTTAATTCGGAAGAAAACTAACCTTAGTTGGATTGGGTGCACTGAGAACCATTTGGTTCATACGTGACAAAATCACCTTCAAAATCTAAAGTCATTGATTCAAACTAGGCTGAGAATCAGCACTTTTTGAATGTCAAAATTACATAAGACAGTCCCTCAAAATGCCCGCCCTTCACCACTTCTTTACTTTAGTTGGGAAGAAGTGGCGCAACAAACTCCCCAGCAGCACAGCTGTCTGTTCCAGTTACAAGAACTGGATTCTATAGAGTAGTAAGTAATTAACATTACGTAAATTAAATTATTTGCCATATGTCAGCTAACACACGCCAATATACCTACCTAAATAAAAAACATAAACTTTATAGATAATCTTTAACACCTTCGGTTTCTGAAAACCTAACTAATTAAACAATGCAGCCAAAATTGATAGCTGTTGTGATCGGTTGAACAAAATATCCACTTACTAAAAACCGATTATTTAATTTGACATGGGATATAAAGCGAGGTTTTCATTCAGAAACTGGTTGAAAGACACTGATGGCCTATTTCACCACTTCCGAATAAGTTTTGGCTAACTCATAACTCATCCAGCAAATAATTGAATACAAATGCCTTTCTATTTTTGCATTCATTTGGCGGATGGTCTATGCGGAGATTGTGAAACAGGATCTCAGTATTGCAAAATAAAAGACTATCAACGATACTTACAGCTGGTATTGTGCTGTGTGGACGTCGTCGGTGGGGGCGGACTGGACGGCCCCCCCACATCAAGCGGCCGTTCATCGTCTTCGTCCCGGTTGTCCGAGCGCGCCGTCAGCATCGCCTGCCTGCGGTACACCGACAGACTACTCGTGTTATTTACTTATAGACTACTAGTTGCATTGGACGACCAAAAACATCATATGGGATAGCCGTAATCATAGGGAACGACCGAAAACATCATGTTTATAGGATGATTAAAAATTTAACAAATTTTGATGAGGCCACTTTTGTTCAAAATAAATGGGTCGAGAGGGATAGGAGCGCTCTGTCAATATCACCTGCCTACGGTACATCGACAGACTATTCCTGTTATTTACTAATTTAGACTATAAATTAAGTATGATGACCAAAACTGTCCCAGTGTTCCAGAAGGGGTCAAATATGGGACAGTTCTGGTCAAAAAGGGGTCACAAATGGGACATTGTTAGTCAAGATGGATTTGACTACGGCCGTAGCGGGAACACAGACAGGACACTTTGGGGTCAAGAATAAATTAGGTTTTTTTTATTTTATTATAGTTGGTTTTTCTGAAACTTTTTTAGAGCTCGGAGACAGTGGTATGTCCATTGTTTAAGTATTCCTTAAAATCGTGAGACATTTCCTAATGGATCTTTTGATTGATATTATCCCCAAAACTATTCTTCACATCGAATACTACAATAACTTGCAATCATCTAAAATGTCTTTGCACCGTGGGGTGTGAATCATTTGACATTTGAGGTAATGGGTCGCATCAACCCCCGACCGCCGCCGAAAGGTTAATCATCTTCTAATGATAGTGAAATTTGAGACACCGTCGCGACGCCATTACTACGGTGTTTTAGCTAATAGTTTAGTAAAGGTGGCCGTGGTAGTCAAATGGGAAGCAATTTTCGAAAAGCCGCGAAAAGTGGTTGTTGATTGCTTTCTTGAAAAGTGTTTTGCCGCTAAATTGAGTGGCTTGAACAGTGTGAACGACACTTTTGGTCATTAGTAGGTAACAGTTATGTGAGTGAATACAGTAAGCGTAAACAAATAGAGTAACTGGACCTCACGTTGCAACCGGAGAACTTGAAAGCTTCCACCAAAAGTACTTTTATATCGATATCATATATGAATATAAATGCTCAACAAAACAAAATAAAAAAATCTAACACAGAAGGATACAGCACAACATATCAATTCCCCTCTCGCGTTAAATGCGTACAATATTTATAAACTGTACCTAAAAAGATAAAAAGATTCGACCCAAACGTTTAGCTCACCCCAAAAAAGACAAAAAGCCAAAGCAATTATTTGCCTTCTGTCGCCCGTTGAACAAACAACTCTTTATCATTTGCATTGTTTTACTGATCCCTAAATACGGTCCCATCTTGGGTTTCGGGGTTCCGCAGTGAATTCGTTTTATTAACTCGTCTCATTGTCGACTGATAGAATTTAATTTGTGCCACCCCTTGGTGTGTAGGGTTGTTGTGTTCAGTTCGTTCAGTTGTAAAAATATTTTATTTTGAGGCATTTTAATTTTGTGAGATTGTTTTAGGCCAAATTTCACCGCCAATCACTAAACACGTTAAGCGCTAAACGAGTTTTAAACATCATTCTGTCTCTGTCATCTTCAAACATTTGACAGAAACAGAAATACATTTTAAACTCGTTTAGCGCTAAACGTGTTTAGTGATTTGTGAAGAGTTATTATCTAACCCCACACGAAGCAGAGCTTTGCATGACAAAACTATCTATATTATTTTTTAAGAATTCTTTGTAATACCAACGAATGTTTGAAGAAATTGTTACTGAGCCAAGATCGCCCTTAGCTGAAGAAGCAAAAATGGCCTGAAATAGTTAAGTAATACTCGAAAAACAAAATTAAACTGTCAAAAATATTCCTCTACTTTTTGTCATCCCTAACTTAAACTGTTCACATTAGGGTGTCCACGTTACAATGTAAACTTGCGACACAGGGGTGGCCCTGCCTTGTAATTTTGCCAAATTTTTATCCCTTAAAGCGTCGCGGTTAGTTCGGAAGCCGCGAGGGGGCGCCACACGCTATTCTTGCGGAGACAAGGATCGTATATTAAGTAGGTGTTTTGATTCTTGTGTTATTGGGTTTAAAGATAGTGTAAGCTTGTTTTTTGGCTAGACAGACTAAGGATAAGACCTTGTAAAGGTCGCAGGGCTTAAGATGTAAGCTGTTTAGAACAGAGTATAAAATAACTTATAATTAATCCTTTGGAGACATTGCTGCAATGAACCTCATTATAATTAAGAGGGGCTGGGTTAGTTTGGTTTGTTTAAATGAAGATAACATTTTGTTTTTGTATGATAGGCTATTTCAATTAATAAATAAAGGGCTCTCGGTTCATACTGCAATTTTAGACTAAGTATTTTTTTAAGTTCAACGTGTACCTATGCACTGTTGCCCTACTTCTGCCCTGAGCTTTATGTAACAAAGTTAGAAATGGCTGTGATTCTCAGCAACGGTAGCGTTTTACAATGAACTGCATTGATTTTTTTTATTCCTTTTAGTGATCATTCGCGTATTAACTGTATTATGAACTTGACTAAAGTAGATTTGGAGTTGGACCAACTCATTTTCCCCGTCGCCGTTAAAATAAAATAAAGCAATCACCCACACCTTTGAGCCTCTAAAATGACCTCAAACCCGTAGGACCCGTCTTAATTAGTAGCCTGCGACATAAAAGGGTATTCTCACTACGGTGGGCGATATCAAAGGGCCTTGTGTAGATACCTTAGGTATGTCGCATACCCCGGCTGATATTCGTAGGAATGAGGTAGGGTTGTCCTATAAGCTGAATTTTACAAGTGTGCGTGGATGGACATTGGACATGTACCGGTATCTACATCGCCACGCACTACGCATCACACTGACGTCACGCGAAATCCTGCATCGCGCAAGCAGAGTTTACCGCGCAACTATTAGAATACATAGATCGCCCCGACATCATCGTCGGACAGAAATTGCCCAATACAATTTAAAAAAATCTAGTGATGTACATTTAGTTTGTATCTGAATCGCCTCCAAGACTCCTTTCAGTTTTTTTCGCTATTTCTTATGGGCTCGGATATGACACTGACTTGGAAAATTCACTTTGTAAGGTATATTAAACGGTAATAGAAGACAGGTTTAGGTAGAATTTTTATGTCTATCAGTGGTCAGTGGTAGGTTTAAGTATAAAGGCTAAACTGTTTGTACTCCCCGTCACTTGTCCCTAAAGGTTCATTATAAAACCAGAGTCAGACAGCATCTGTCTGGCGTTAATGCTGAAATGATCCTTTTTGGCGCAGCCGTGAGACACACACTATTGTTGTTAAAACATTATTGTCAATTTTTATTTTGTTATTTGTATTCTGTGTTTCACGAACTGTGTCCAAATAAACGTTATTCGTTCTTTCTTTCAGACAGGCGCGACGCGACTCCTCTAGAATAATTTTCATGACATTTTCATAGATATTGTTTTACTCAGTCGCGTCGCGCCTGTTTGCAGGAGCCTTGATGTCTGATGAAAGGTAAATGTTGAGCTGGGAGTTGTGGTGGAACCAGAGAGATATTCTAGAACGGACTGCGAATGGATGTTTGACTGGACGTTAAAGAGAATGTTTCAAAATCTATTGATTTTTAAACCAAACTCTGAGGGTTGGTGCTAGGTTTAAATCATGAAGCTAACTGCAAGTAGAGGTGATACGTTTTAATTCATGATATTCAAAAACTGCAAAAAGGTTATGATTAAAAATGCACGGCAGAAGCTAACTCTTTCTAACGCTAACTAGCTTTCTTTAACCGAAATGATATGCAAATGATAAGCCACGTTAACGTTCATTCCTAAATCAGTTTATTTCACCTCCAAATCCGGAAGCCCTTTCACTAAACCAACCTTTTTTCTCACTCTACCCACGCCACGGCGGCCTCATTACTTTAACTAAACAACAATATAAATTATTTAACGCTGGCAGCCCTGTAGCCGGATGTGTTATGCGGCATGTGTCCATGGCTCGGTGCCGGCTTTTCCGAGCGCGGCGTTTGTCAAAACGCTCACGTTTCCCGCGCTTCCGGCCGCCATTTTGTGAAGATTCGTCCGCAGCGTCCGGCACGGCCGCGGCCGCCGTCCGGCTACCGTCCGGCAATACGTTGTGTAAGCGCATTTAGGATCGCTTCCGCTACCGGACGTGGTCGGTTCATGTTATTTAGCGGTTTGGAGGTAACCCAGTGGATATTGGTAGAGTTTGTTAATTTAGAAGGTAGCTAAATGTTAACACATTTAGCTAAAGTGTGTACAAGAACAAGTATTATTGGATTGACCTATTTGAAAAGTGCCAATGTATTAATCCACTGCCTTCGAGATCTATTTAATTGTTATTAAAACACGTAGATGTTATCTTCGTTTTCGTTTAACGTTTTTTGAATCAGAACATTGACATTTGTTCGTTAACACTATCTTTTAACACAATTATCATTTAAAACTATTTACCACGAAACTTCAATTGTATTAAAAAAACGCTATCCTAATCCGAGCTAACGATGCGCGCCATAACAGATGGGTATCGCCCGCTAATTGAGCTCTTGTTCGAATTTCAAATAAGGTAGCGGAACGGCAACCTATCCCCACAGCCGAGCAAATTATACGGCGAAGAAAAAAAACTAAAGCTGATTTTATCGCGGAAATCCAATTTTCTCCCTTGCACGCCAAAGACGCTGGAAAAAAGCGCCAAGTCGAATGACTCCACCATTTCGAGCGTTACCCACCGTGTTTAAACCCCGAACACGAATAAGGAGGCGCCCGATTGGTTTAATTTGAATTTTCAACGGCTCGGGACTCGGAAACGACGCCCTGTCCTAATTAATTCTGAAGATTCACAGATACCACGCTAATTTAGTTAGCTTTTAACTTTACTTAAATAGTCAGTTGCCAGTTTGCGCCGCCATTTGTCTTTTTGAAGCCCACCTACCAAGTGGAGTTTTATATAATAAGAATATTTTTTCCATTCGTTCGGTTTACAAGATAATAAATTAAGCAATTAAGTATTAAAATATAGGAAAGGGACTATTAAGTGATAGTTTTGATCCTTTATTTTTATTTCGGGCTCGTTAAGTAATAAGATTTTTGAGTAAACGTAGATTATCTGGCTGGTTGCGTTGTCTTTGATTGATTTTGAAACTGGAAAGCGTGTGCGACAAGGAGTAGTTCGTAAATGGAGTTTGAACAATCATGTTCCAATTTTAAATACCTACTATTTGTTGAACTGTCTACATCATGACAAAAACCTTCTATCATTAGCTGAAACTTGTCTCTGTCGCCGTATGTCGTCACACGTCATATTTTCCCATTTTTTTTATATTGACGACATGTCGTGCGTCAGTGTCTAACTCCATTGAGTTACTACTGTGTTGTAGGGGAGTTCCAATTAGTTCCAAGGGTCAGGTACTTACTTCTTCTCTCGTTTGCCGGCTCCCGTGTCCCGGAAGCCTTTCGCAAACGGATTGTTGTCGATCTTCAGTTGTGTTATCTGTGAACAATTAATAAATTAGACATTTGTTTTTATATAATGTAGGAAACTAATTTTCTTGTCAAAAATTAGCCATCAGACTAAGTGATTTGATTGGCTATTGTTCAGCCATTTGCTGCAGTCAACAGCAGTTTGTTGTCTTATGATTAGCATTTTCATAAATCGGATGTCAGAACGCCTATCCGAGAATTTAAAACCAAAAAAATGCTTACACACTGAACCTATTTATAGTACCTACTTCAGTAAGCACTGGAAAACTTAATTATGCTACTCAAATTTCCATCTTGCTTATAATTATTTCTATGTACAATTATGTCATGAAACCTGAGATCTATATTACCTACTTGGATCATGATTACATACAATACAATTGCATGATTGTAATAAAACTATTCCATTTACTTGTGATTACTACTACGGGAAGTAATGAAAAAAGGTTGTAAAATATAAATGTCGTTAAAATATTAATCTACTCGATTTCCTTCACAAACCGGGTAGCTTTAGTTAGTCATAATATGATTCAGAAAGTCAGGAACCAAGGTAGTCATTTGATGTACTTACTTTTAGTCAATGATTTTGGTTCCTTAAATCTATTAAAATCTGAAATCGCATGGAAATGTTACGAGAAAGAAGCTAATTTTATAGATAACTGATGCTACCCAATACTGGTAATGTAATAGAACGATCATGCTCCTTAATTTCAACTAGATGCACGAATAATGTAGTAGTCATATTGAATGTTAGATCAATTAGATAAAGGACTAACACCAGACTTGGTGATACAACGTTTTATTGCGACTAATGAAAAACTATAAAAGAAACAAGGGTCGATCACTGCATCGACCTCTGTCTCTTTTTCCAAGGAAAAGAACCCTTTGCCGTAGTACCTTTGTGCCTTTTCCCTACAGCGAATCAATTACAAACCACCTACATAATACATATTTGTAACATATAATAAAAAAGAGATAGTAACACTCACCTTTTCATTCTGGTATGCGGTAACCGCAATGAACTCCGTCTCTTTGAAGACGTATGTCCTGAAGGTGGAGTAGGGCAGCTTCAGGATGTCGTTGGCCCTCACCAGGTGGAACCTGGGCTGGTACTTGTGCATCGAGTTCAGGATCGTCTGTGTAACACACTTTAGACAGCTTAGGAAAGTGCTCGCAAGGCTCACGTGTGAGCTTGGTTGGTAATTGAGGGGTTAAAATGGCATTTGAATCTTTTAAATAAAGCATGTTTCATTTTACCCGTCTTGAGCAAGCGTGGACATCGATGCCCATGCCCTCTCTGTATGAGAAGAGGCGTTTGCCTAGCAGTGGGACAATAATAGGCTGGTACTTATGTTTGATTTTTACAAAGGGTTGCCAAAATGTCAATATTATTAACGCTGTACGCAGTTATGAACTAATGAATTACTGTTACTGGTCTATAACCGTTGTACTTAATAATAATAAGAAATAAATATACATTTGATTCTCATAAACTTAATTGTTTTTAACAATTGTTAAGGAGTTAATAGGCGAAAAGCTTTCAAATGAAAAGCCAATGCGACTCCAATGATTCAGGAAAAACATTACTTTTAATCGAACTGTATGATATTCTTATGACGGTAATGACATTTTGTTAGCTCTTGACAAAATGGCGCCATGATTGAAAAACGTTTATTAATTTAAGTAAAAGTTGCACCCGAATAGACAATAATAAAGGATATATTATTCATAACCATTCATAAACAAGATTCAAGCAGAGATATTTATTATATAATTTATGTTGGTATTCAAACGATTATCTTCTAATGCTAAGCCAATAATCTATATGTAAAACATGACAGCTGTGTATTTATCGCCATTCACCTCACACGCATGAGGCATACAAACAAGCTAATTTTCTAACATATTTCAATAGTTTACAATACTGGTTATTTACGATTACTTTACTAGACAAGCGATTGACAAGGGCCAATGCAGTTCTGTTTTGAAATAAACGACGAAGTATTAAACAAATGAAGTAGGTAACATATTCTGAGAACGAATAATTATAGTGACTGACCTTTTCGATACTGAATTGTTTGTTTTACAATACCTGAGGGGCAATTCCTGTATTTTTAAGAACGTTCGCATTCTAGTCTCAGTCTCAATCTGTCAAAAATTGTTTACCTAAATTTTTGACATTTGACTGTCGCTGAGATGAGATTGCGACTTGATTTTTAACGTTTTTAATTATGGGAATTTGCCTTCTGTTCCAAACTTAGTAATAAACGCGCATCGCACTGTTTGACGATATTCAATGAAAATAGGCATTAGCACTCTGTTTATTTTATACTCTGTGTTTTTTACGAGCTTGGTGATGAGGAGCTTCATAGATAACAAAATCACAAAATATTTTTGGCTTTTAATTTAAAGCTCTCATGAAAAATAACGTGGTATGAAAGAAAATGCCTCTAACTGCTCGGTCGATCCTGCTATCCGTAACCCATTACAATAATAACCTAGCTATCTTTAAAATTCCGCTGACGCTTGCACCCCCTTGTCATTAAGTATCATTATCGTCTGCACCTATGAATGATGCATGAACACATCGCGATCTTTTAGCGTGATCGCGTTCAAGGGAAATTAGCCTTAAATTGCAACAATAATCGTGTGATCGATGGGAATTGGCTCGCGTTTGTTATAGAATTATTATGACTATTTGTGACTCGCCATGTCGCTTGTTACTAGATGGGGTAAAGCATAATTGGTGATTAAGTATAAGGTATGCATGATTTTCTTGCTGGGTAATAGTTAGGCCCAGGGATTTCGCGAATAGAAAATTAGTTTTCTGGGAAGGAAAGAAACTGCCCTAATTCTTGACAGGGGTATCCAGTTTCAGTAAATGGATTAAAGTGTGGTTTGATTATTTTTTAGAAGCTACCTTCCTAGTCCTAGTACTTTAAAGCTGTAAAAACGTACTAGAAATATTGACAAACAACATTCTTGTAATTCCTTTAGAGCTGTCCAGATCACTCAAGCTATTTGTGATGACTGAGGGGGAATTCCCGTATTTTTAAGAACGTTCTTCTCAGTATGGCAAACTACTTATGTCAAATTTATCTACCTACAGTTTTGAGATTGATCTTCGCTGAGATGAGATTGCTACATGAATTTAAACGTTTTTTTAAGTACGAGAATCTTGCTTCAAAACATTCTACGAGCTCTCTTGCAGATTTATCTGCTTTATTACAATTTAACCGATTAATATAACCTTTTCAACTTAACCTAACCTAACCGTATTTAGACAAGTACCTACTATTTAATCCACTACAATTTTTACGAAATACTCAAGTTGACCAGATCGTGACAGACAGACCCGCCTTCGATTAATATTAGATAGGTTTGGCAAGCGTCGTGAACCCAGAGACACATGTTAACACACGGTTACGCCCGCGAGTTATGTGTTAAAATATTACTTAATAGTTAGGGCTGGCGACTAACTTAAAAGTGTGAGGAATTGATCCAATAATAGCCACGCCAAGCATGGCAATTGGCAGGATAGTTCTAACATTATGAAATAAATTGTGCAGAATGATATCTACTTGTCGCCTCTAAGACCCTTAGCCTCATTATGGGACTGATATTTAGGCAGGTACCTACCGACGCCCCCCGCTTACCACCATTTGCAATTAATATAGGAAAGAGATGTCTATGGTAATGTCCATTTGGGAAACAACAAAAAATATGCATTCTATTAGCCATGTCAGAATTCTTAACTTAATTTTCAAACGTAAACTTTACTGAGCACCATTTATAACGCAATTTAAAACGTTTAACGCTTGATTCGCGACAGCCCTGTCACAACATAATGACAGGTCTCGCGACCCCGGCCACTAAATTACTACGTACTGCTGTCGCACTGTACCTCTATAGCGTGGTCGCACTGTCTCCCCAACTGCACTGTGGTCACGGAGGTAATACTTATGATTTTTGTATGAGTTGAGTTAATGTGATACCGGGGTTTAGAGGGTCTTTTATCGTGTATTTTTTCTAAAATTGTTATATTTATAGAAGTGTTTATTTTCGAAGACTTGTCTAGAAACACTGATTCTAGATGTAGGCATTTAACTGGAATCAATCATACGAGAAGGACGCACCAATATTACGCCACCTGCTACGATTCTTAGGTACATACCTACTATTTTACGATATTTTTATCCAGAATTGTGATTTTATAAAGAGAATGTTACACTTTATCAAAGAGTACCTATTCCGCGTACGGCAATTTAATTGGGACTGCCTCGCGACATTCTAACTCAAAAGCCCAAGATCATGCCCTCATACGAGCTTAACAAATGATAACCTGAAGTTAACAGGTATTGTATAAAGCTCCCAAGTTTCCTAGCAACTGCACGATATACTAACTCAATCCACATTTCATATTTCGCTCGCATACCATCTAGATATGCCATTGTGTCCTAGGCTGTATTGTAAAAATTGTGTTTGTATGCAAAACTGACATTGGTATTCAATGGCGGCTCTGCACTGGCCAGTACGATGGATGTATCAATATTCATGACAATGTATGCTGCTTTTTGGTTAACTCTTTAGCTTATTCCCATGATCTGAGATGTGTGTATGATTTATGTGGAGCTGTGGTCATTAATGTGCCTTTTTTTTTGTTGGTGTACTGATTTATTTTAGTCTGTGGTCGCATTGTTTTCTAATACTTATTACTTTTCAACCTAAAATCATGCATTTATAAAGTAAATTATCTACGGTGGTTTCATTTGTTACGTCTTAAGTAAAGCAACCACCGGCAACCAAGTTAATGGTTACTCTGAAATAATGATATATCTTAAACTAGGTAAGTATGCATTGATCGACACTTAGGCTTCCCCAAACAGGAATAATTTGGATTTTTTAATCTTGTAAGTAGAATAATTTCCATGAAGTTTTTATAGAAATTGTTCTACTTACTAGAGTCGCGTAGCGCTATCGCGTCGCGACTGTTTGCTCGTTTTGTCTTTGGGCACTAATCAAGGTGAAGCTGAAGTTTCTAATGCTTCGGTCATCTGCTCCCCCCTCTCATTTTGTGCTATAAACAAGCGCATGCCCGATGGAATTTCTTATCGGTTAAAATGACGAACTTCCACACAAACAACAATACAATAACATGACTTTATAGCTGTCTGGCTGTTTAGAGTATTTTATATACCTATGGCCTACGCAAATGTCCTGCAGATCTGGTAGCGTCGTGTGACGGGTCGTTGAGCTCCCTAATATAGGGTTGAGCTACACGATGACTGATGCATGCATGCCGTCTGTTAGGACAGGTCAACTCAAAGCTGCAATGGCTCTTTCTTCAAAAGGCCCTTCCAGACATGGCCCTGCATTGTTAGACTCACAGAAAATCCTAATAATACAATGTTTAGACTTTAAAAGAGACCATGACCTCTGAGTTTGTTTCGGCATTTCTTTTCACAGATCAGTCAGCAAGGATTCTCACTGTCGTTATAAAAGAAACTCTTGCGCAAAATTTAATGCTTCTAGACCCATCGATTTAGGCTGTACGTTGTCTGTCATTGAATTAAATATTTTTATTAGATAAGTAGATGTGGGCTGATTCCCACACTAACTTAGTCGGCCTTATTACAAAACAAGGTTTTTCTTTTGACATGGTTTAAAAAATCGAGCCTGTTTTTGAAATAAGAACATAAATGAAATCGAAATACAGTTCCTTTTACAAAACTGTCAACTTAGTCCGGTCTTAGATTGTCAATTTTGTATTAAGAACTTTACTAAAGTCGGCATAAAGTTCCAAATACAAAAACTAAATCGAATGTGTAGGTTGGGGCTAAAGTTAGATCGTGTTTTGTAATAAGACGGAGTACGTCTTATTTATTAAAACCCACTTTTCACTAATTGTAGTCCCCTACAAGTTGGCGCCGACCCATTAAATTCAATATGGCTCTCATTAAATCTGACCAATTGATTATGACAACATCCGCTCATACTCGGATTTCTGTTTATTGTCAGTTTGATTGAAGCACTTCCTCTGTGGATTAATACAATTAATGTTAATCAAGACAGGAAAAATTGGAAAGATTTTTTATGCAATAAGTAGGTACCTACTTATTTTTATTGTGATTCTTATTGAGGAGGGTAAAATTGGGAACTTATCGCGCTTTGGAATGGGCAACTAGCTTAAACTTTCTGACTGACCGAATCCTTGACAAGTCAGTATTAATAAATGGTTTAATTGAAATTTAAAATGCTTTCAGATTGAGTTTGACCACCCATGGGTGTTTTAAACGGAAAAGGAACCGGTCCTACACTAAGGAAAGTTTTAGCACACAGCTGATCACATTATTCAGAAAGATACTTAAGTACATAGTTCGTTATTGAAGCTCTATGCCCAAGCCATCTAACACTTTCCTCGTTTGATGCGATCATTAAATTAAGGAATAGGTACCTAAGTAGCTATTTAGACGGACACAGAACCAAAAAAAAAAGAAGACATGAGTGTAACAAACAATTTATACAGAGAACTTACTGGCGCAACGTTTTGTCGTAGAAGACAAGTTCTCAAGACACGTTTAAGAAATGTTGCCTCATAACGAACATCAATAAGAATGTATAACAACAAGATGAATCGCTTCACATAACGAGAGATGACAAAGAAATCTTTTGTCTTAACGAATTATTCCATCAAAATTTACAGCGCTATTAAAATAACTGTTTAAAATATCTATTTTGACGCGCTGATCATCTCATCAGGAACAAACGACACCATAAAGACGATCTTTTTTTTTTCTTAAAGCTAACGAACGACTGCATTCAGCCCGAAAACGATAACATTAAAATAAAATTATAGTTGTTTCTTACGTCGGCTTTAATTACCGGGCTCTTATTGGTCCGTCCAATTTCTTTATTTTACGGTTGGACAACAAATTTATATGTAAATCGATGGCGCGGTGGTCCGGCGCCGGTGATGCATCGAGTATCGATTAAAAGTAATTGCCCCTCTCTAGGATTTGACGACATCTGGTTAATTGTTCGAATTTTGAAGTGTTTTTTTGAGAGTTTAATTGATTATTTGCCCGTTTTTGTGTGTTGTTTTCTTTCTTTTCTTTAGGTACTTGGTGAAAGTTAGAATTTACTACCAATCCATTTAAACTTGTTACTTAGCTATATTTTTTTTTCTGAACTTAGGTAAGTAGGTATATCCAATTCATGTACTTAATACTCTGATAATAGTGCCTTTAAACCACAATTCAATCAATTTACCACGAAAACACCAAAACTACGCACCACTATTCTAGAAATTTCTTGATTAATTTAATTACAACGTATCGACTTATAAATTAAACCAGAATCCTTAACTAATAGTTCAAAGTAACTAGCGCGGGGTGGCGCCACTAGTCTAGCCGTTACAATCGCTTCGCCACGCTCACAGATCATAAACAATAATTTTGTTGATCGTTCTTTGATGAACTGTCTATGGCATAACTATTCATAACGTAATTGTATTATAAAACCGAACCCTCAAACGGGTTTTAATATTTTTTGGAAACCATAAATTCGGTATCTTGTTAAGAATCGGTGGATAGTTTTATGGATTTTAAGATAATTCATCTTAGGGGAACAGTTCTGTTATAGATTAATATTTTGATTCATAAGTAGGTACCTAACATTGATAAAATGTGAAAATCAGTTAATGGAATTCAGTTGCTTTATAACTTTGTTATCGATATGATGATTGCTAAGCTAACAGAAAGTCAGCATCAAATTGGCATCTTTGTAAATTGTCACGTTTTGTAGTTGCGCTATTCGCTACGAGATGGCGTTGCATGTTCACAAGTTATTTTTAGAATGTCAACTGTTCTAGTCTGCGCTTATTTTTCGTATCGAAGTTTAAAAAAAGTAACATTATGAAATGTGAATTTCATCATTTAAATGTTTAAATATTTTTTTTTCTTACGAATTGTATAAATTGTTTATTTATCTGAAGTTATAGAGACAAGATTTTCATTTACGATTTTAGCGACAAAATAAATAGGTAACAATAATAAGAACATGACCTATCCCAACTAAATAGAATTAAATATAGAACACATATCGCATTCTAGGCGACGCATTGCCGCCCGTCGCCCCACACATTCGCGCCAAATGGCTAATTCGCGCGGCAAGCATACGCGCCATAACTCATATCAACTAACCAATCGTCGAGGGAGCGTGCAAACATGCCTCCGTCTCGTTCTAACCTACTAGAAACCCGAGCCTTGTTTGTTTTTCCTTTTACTTCCTTTGAAATCTTATTTTGAATTTTATTCCTGCAGGGGCGTGGATGCGACGATGCATTTACTCTCTCCCACGTACGGAACGCAACTGCTGTCTCGGTCTCGCTTTTTGTAATTTTAATTCGCAGAACGCTATCGAAACGTGATTCGAGTCTATAGAAACTTTTTTATTGCAAATGTTCGGAATTCGATGAGGCAAAGACGGGATTTCGGCAAAGCTTATGCAGTATCGATTGAATTCGAATGATGCATCTTCATGTTTTAGTTAGGAAGTGACTACCTATATGATTTGCAGCCGCCATTTTCGAATGTGACCAAAACTGTATCTACCCAGAAGTAGGTATCTATGTAGGAAAATTAAATAAGTCTATTTACAGATTCTTGCGCAATTTCTAGGTATATTTTATTTTATTTAACCATCACTGTTACCTACAGAGTTTAAGGTTAGTAAACCATTTTTCATATAGGTAAGTTCTGAAGTCAACTCCGCCCGTACCTACCTTAAGTCTACGTAACAAAATCTTACCATGAAAAGAAATCCTTTTGTTTCACTTTAAAAGGCTAAACTACCTTCCTTCAAGAAACTAAGTGAGGATTGCACATTGGAGAAACATCAAAGGATAATTTAATTCAACCAACGTCAAATTCTTCGTTTGCAAACAAACACCTCCAGATAATTCATACCTAAGCTCTCATATTTTTATCTCTCAAATAAGCAGCCAAAATCGAACTCTATAAAAAGAAAAGTGCCTCCCATACTTTGCCACAACCTCAAAACAAAAAAAAACTCAATTAAACCACATATCTCACTTCAACGCGTGAAAGTAGCCACACATTTCTCGAAGCTTAAGTTAAAACAAACGCCAGATTACTACAGAGGAGCCGACCACCAATATTTGTGGCCAACAGTTGACAGGCAAACCGTCTTAGCATTGAGTCAACAGAAGGGGTTCACTAATGCCCCTTTTTACCACAAAAAGCATTGACAAATATTGGCTCAAATGCGGCAGTCGCTTGCCGCGTTATTGTTTGTGATTTTAGAGTTTTTAAGGTGGTATATCGATTTTTAGTTATTGGAGTATGACGGCACTTAAGAAGGTATTTAGGGTTATCATTGTCTACCGGATTTCTGGACCAGTTTCAGTCCGAACAAAGCAAGCAAGAAAGAAAAGAAAGGAATGAAAATGCGTTTATTTGCGGTAAACATGACGCAAAAAATAAGAAAAGGTTGGGGGAAACATGCGTCACATCCACGCAATACGGCTATCGCTCAGCATTATGTTGCGAGGTCTATGCAAGACAGAGCCCCAGCGCTAGTTTTCAACGACAGCCGGCGCTGACGTAATGTCGTCGTCCGGTGAAGCTAACAATTGTTAGGACGCTGTACCAGTACAGCGTACTTACGAACGTTGCACTTAAATAAAAATAATATAACCCGAAACAAACACACGAAAGAATCAAGCGGCTGAAGTTGCGTGTCAAACTATTACTGTTGTTTGAAAATTTTGTTTCTGCTCCTAGGATCCGCATTGTCAAGAAGACAACAACCTTTTAGCAGGCGTAATTTATACTAATATTATAAAGAAGTTATTTTTTTTGTTTGTAAGTTTGTATGTGTTGTAATCTCTGGAACCGGTAGGGTCGGACTTGTTAAATTCTTTTTGCATTTGATAGCCCAATTCTTGAGAAAGGCTATGACACTTAGGAGCCGAGCAAAAAGAAAAGAGTCAAAAAGAACGATAAGCAAAAACGAAGTGATAGCGGCAGCCGATGCGATACGATGCGACGGGGTGGGTCGGGGGAACAAGAAATTTCAAGAAAGTCGCGGATCCTATATCCGCTAGTCTTACTTAGATTGTTTTGAGATGTATTGCACTGCTTAATACAATTTACAAAGGCAAAACGCAGACAAATGCCGCACTCAGATTATTTAGTATCTCACCATCGTCATCTGCATAGCTTGCCTTTTTCTATATTGGGTTCCACTCTAACCGGATACAGCTGAACACCAGTTTTTTTACATGGAACGACTAACTAAAGATGACACAATTTCTACCACTACAAGTTTTGTCAAGTTCCTTCTTGCAACTTGCACCAAATGTACGACTATCACAATTGACCTTAGCTTCACGAACAATTAGTTCCTAAGTCTAAACCCATTCTAATCATCAGCTAAACAATCCTGCATGCGCAAGAGCCGCTTCCATTAACGATATCTTGACGCAGTGTTTATCTATTTTATCTACGGTAGCCTTACGAAGAGGGGCATTGTGAACAGTAATCTTTTGATGACTTGAAGTGCATATAATGGACTCCGAGGACCAAGGCCTCCAACTTGTTGAGTAAGAGACGTCCTTTGCCCTAAATATAAGGCTTTATGAAACTTTCTCTCAAAACTGTAGAAGGCTACTGAGTAAGGACTGTAGGGAGAAACAATCTACTCTTAATTTTCTAAACAGGTAGGTACTTAGTTAGAATTAGAATTTCAAAAGCATCAGTAATTTAATATGTGGTCCAGGTCATCTCTAATACTGGTAATTGGCCAAAAATTAGTTTAATAATTAGTGCCTAAACCACCAACCAGAGTAGAAAATTACAATCTTAAAATATCCACTTCTAATTTTTTTTCCCCTAAAAACCCATAATCCAGCAAATTTTTCAAAAAATCTCTCCCAATCCATGGCTGCACACCACAGAACAATCGCACATGCGCGGGAGCATCCATTAGCGATTAACGAGCGATCGGCGGGCGGCCACTAAATTAAAATAAATATTTGCCGGCTCGCCACAAAGCGACGCCGCTTTCATCCACGCCGACACAGGTGCCGCCCGAGACGTACAGTCACCCACTTACTGTACTCACCGTACTAGCTATTTAGTTCTTGATTAAGTTTAGAGTAAAGCTAAAATATGGGAAACTAATTATTTTGAAGCAGTAAACGTCGAAACAGCAGTTAAATGCAGAATTTATTGCAAGTTACAGCAAATGCTAGATAGGTTTTCATTTTCACGTATAAAGTTAGGTGGGTGGAATTAATCATAGTGACATATCAACGTAGGACATTAATTTATGAATGAGCCGCAAAATTGATATCTTCATTAGACAGAGCTGGGAGAATGTTGTCACAATCAAACACTTAGTGAACGTATACAAGCAATCGATTGCTGTAAATTTTTACTACCTCATAGAACGATGTAATGGAGAGTGTCCTGAATAGTACTAATCCCTTCTTCATCTTTTACAATATCTACTGGATACAGATTCCTGCCAAGATTCATACAATACACCACCGTCTTCAGTTTTGGAAGAATCGACACAGGTACCAATGAATCAACGAGGTTATCCCCTTGAACAAATGGACAAAATTGTCGGCAATATGTATGCTTGAACATGAGGCTTTTGACAACGTTGGAAGTATATACTTTTAAGTCTCTTTTTTATTACTTTTTTATTTGTAATGTGCGTTTTGTTTGTGCAGAATAAACATTTTTTCTTTCTTTCTTCTTGAAGAATTCAGGTGATAAGACGGATCTTGGCGGGCTGGAAGATGACCATGACAATCAGAAAAACGTTGACAATAACAATAATGGAAAAGCAAAAATTACTGTAGACATGCATGACCCTAAATGCGTTTACAAAGACCACTTAACTTGCGAACCGTACATACCCTATAAGTTTATCACTGATGCATATCATTAAGAATTGCGCGCGCTTACAGCGTTACGACTCTTACGGCTTATATATCAGCCACTTACATATGTATCTTGATAATAAAACGATTGTGTACTGCGGTTCTTAACGTTTATATGGCAGCTGGTTTGCTAGTAATTATTATCTAATTATTTTATTTGTAGCCAATGGCTGGTGATATTATATAGAAATAGAATATAGTTTTAAATTGTTTAAAGGCAGGTTTTGATTGTTTGTGAATTTTTCAATTGAATGCTGATGGAGGAATTTTGGTGTCATGAATCAAGTTTTGCTAATGCAGTTCATAGTTGATGTTACTTTGATTATAGGCATTCCGTTGCGCTCTGCTGAAAGGACCATTTTTTTGGTATTTCAAGTCATGTGCCACATGCCAGTGATGTAAAAATATATAAGACCCTATATTTTAACAGGTGGAGTAATCTTTTTTTTTAATTTTCCGTTATCCTCATCTCCACCGCAAAGTCATACCTAAGATTTATCGACGTCACTATGCTTAAGAATAGTTTATATTTAAAGTAGTTGCTCCACTTTTAACACAATAAATAAGAACCAACAACAACAGGAAGCCACAAGTAGGTAGTCTACAAAACTAAAAACTCTATGCTCGCTACGCAAACATTTGATCTATGGTCGGTCCCATTAAATACCTTTGTTGTTTTAAAGACACCCGATAGCTCCACACTGACATCGGGATTGATAGCAAGTGGTTTGGACAGGTGTCTGATAACTGTCGGATGTTGACAGCCTGAAGTTGTTTAAAACTACTAGTTTCACTTCTTTTCTGAAGTGTGGAAGTTGTCCTTATACAGGGTTATTGGTAATACGTCGACAATCCGTAAAGGGGACGTAGGGGAGGTCATTTGCAACCGAATGACTCCTATGGAAATATCAACCATTTCCGAGTAATTTGGCATTTTATATTTTTTTGGCGCTATAAATGTTTGAAAATGTATTAAAAAAAACAGAGCATGATTTTTTATATTATTATTATCTGCTTCTACTTCATTACATTATAATCTAATCAATCATAAAATGACAATTATCTTTAATATTTTTTAAATACGAGCACACAATTTTTTTGGAGCAGGTTACTTAACTTAAGTGATTGATTTCTGCAAAAGAACATGGATATACTTTATCGACAGAACATTCCAAAAATATGTACAACTTCTCAGCTATCCAACGAGATACAATAAGATACAAAAAATATATCTTCAAAAAAATATATATATAAAATGTCAAATTACTGGATAATGGTCAATGTTGGTAATGGTGTCATTTGGTTGCAAATGACCTCCTCTACATCCCCTTAATGGATTGCCGTCGTATTACAAATAACTCTGTATAAGCGAGATTTGAGAGCTGGTAAAGACGTAAGAGGTAATGATTACGAGGTACAAGAAGTTGTTAAGGAAGTTTGAAAGCTGAAATGTAATAAAATGTAAAAAGCTTTGCCTGTTGGCCGTAACGTAGTAAGCAGAAATACTTTCAACAATGTCTATATTATGACTCGCAAACGTCTTGAGATTGTATTGGAAGGCTGCAATGGCATAAGTACAGATATACTTATATACCTTTAGATACGACTCGAAAACATCTTGAGATTTCATTGGAAATATGTAAAAGACTGGTTAGGAAGTTCTAGAGTAAAACATTCGAAACTTCTTAAGTAAAACGTGTGCATCAGTGCAACTACTAACGTTAATGAATAACTATTTGATGTAAACAAGACCTTTCTTAAAGGAAACTCTTCCAAAATTGTTACTAACCAAAAAACGAAAAGTATCCAAATCAGGACGGTAAGAAGTCGTAGCAATCAGCAATAACAAAATTAAACCTATCAAAAGTAGGTACTAGGGATTTAAAGGTAGGCACAGAAGTGTTAACGTTTGACCAGGCCGGCGTGCAAACAGCGATGTGTACAGACCCTTTAACGGCGAATGTAATCTGTATTTGTGTACGTATGGGCTAAATGGTAGTGTGGTATATCCACAGTGTTAACGCTAAAAGGAGGAATGTTGAAGTTGAGCTGATAATGTTAAAGGTAAGGTAACTTGAAGAAGTATTTTAGATGAAACGTGATCAAAATTACAAAGTATTATTATGATTGCTAAGACTAGCCACGAATTCGTACGAAACAAAGTGTATGGTTCTTGTAGCCTGCAATGGTACTATCGTAGATAACATTTAAGGACAATTACCATAAGTGAATTATTGATCAGAAAGGGCACACCACGGTCATCGCCACACCCCCCATCCCTTTGTCCACTAACTCAAAATTTGGTTAAAGTCTACAACTTGAAAAGGTTTGTATGAAGCTAACAAGAAACATCATCAAAAAACATTCTTAACATTTCTAGCAATATAGGTAACAGCGACTGAATGCAACTAACGAGCAGCCAAGCAATGATAATAAAATGACGAGAACACGGAAAGCATGACACATTAAGTAATTTCCATATGCACTATCCAGAAAATTGTAACAGTAAAAGGTACTGTTAGTACTACACCGTTCATTAAACATATCCACGTATACATAACACTAGATATTAAACTATAAAAGCTTCCTTTCTCAAGTATAAAATCACTACACACGACCATTTTGAGAAGAGCCCTCATTTCAAAGAAAGGGCTACCCAAGAGAGTGCTACCAGTAACGGTGATGGGATATGGGACCATATTTACAAGAGCTGCCGTTTTAAGCACAGCAGATGGAAAGAAGTGCCATGTTATACTGGTGGCGGGATAGTTTGATGTGGAGAATAATGACAGGCGCCATGCGTATGTTCCACATTTTAATGTGAATTTGAAAAGGCGATAATGGAACGGTTAGAGGGAAGATGGGATGGTAAATATTATCTTTATATAGTCTTTTTGTGAGATGAGCGGATTTTCTAGTAATTTTATGGCAGATCTAGTGAGTACTCTATTTAATTTTAGCACTTGGTTGGATCGGCTTAAGTATCTTTAATATTTAAGTAGGTACATAAAATAGTCTGTATGGAACTAAGTAATAAAAAGAGGTATAGGTATCAATATTGCGTCGTCCAGCGGGGCGAGCACGGCCTCTGTGATAGGCTTGAATCACGTATTTTATCACTGTATTTGCTCCCAAACTGTGATAAAAATGTGTGACTCAAGCCTATCACAGTAGGCCGTGCTCGCCCCGCTGGAAATAAGAAAATTTACATATCTTATCATACGCAAAATAAGTTATGCATGAGGAATCTAGGACTAACGAAAATAATACGCTTTTTCTGGAATCCCGAAGCATGCATAGTCAGCCTCTACTGTTCCCACGGCAGGGGCACAGGCCTCCTCTCTTCGAGAGGGAGCGGGCTGTAATCTACCACGAGCGCACAGTGCGGGTTGGTAGATGTCACATGTCTACGAATTTTATGGTTCTAGGACATGCCGTTTCCTCATGATGTTTTCCTTCACCGTTTTGAGAGCTGGGTTCGAACCCACGACCTAAAACTCGTACCTAATTCGCGGCCGTTACCACTGGGCCATCACTTCTCTCGACCTTAGCGATGTTTCAATTTACTGGGTATTGTTGTCAAAAGAGGTAATGAAACTACGAGGTCGAATATATATATATTATATAGTTCATACCTACTAACATTTATTTACTTGTGATAAACATATGCGACTGCGACAAAGAACAATGATAATCATTAAGCCCAGAAAAGCAGAGCTTTTCTGTAAAAATATCACCATGATAACTAAGGTGAAGTGAGCTTGAAGTGAGTTGTCGATAGCGTCAATCCCTAGCATCAGGCGGAATGATAGCTCACTTCACTTAAGTCTTCACGGTGAGATTGTTACAGAATCGACCGGGAGAAAAACATTTTTACAAAAAAAAAGTAAACGCCTTCGAAAAAAGTGAAGTAGCCGAGTTCACTGCCCAGACATGGGCTGGATTCGTTGGAAGTAAGTATACGTCCCTACTTACTTGAGTATCGTAGTCAGTAACAATATAATTTAAAAGAGTGTCCATGGAGTTTCTTGCCCGTTCTTCCCCAATAGGTACTACTACGCTTTGGAATGGGCAACTAGCTTCATATTTCTAACTGACCGACTCCTTGACAATTCAAAAGTACCTGTAAATGGTTTAATTGAAATATATGTGTTGAGTTTGAGTCCCCATGGATGCTCTTGTTAGGCTAAAAAACATATAGGTACTCAGTCACTGAGGTTTATTATCAACTGAACAAAATACTTACTCCCAAAAGAAATACCTACTAAAAACAAATGGATACACCGTCGTTCAGAATACAAAGCCTAATTCAATACTTGAACAAAACAAACGAACCTTCTTTAAATTTATAACTATAATAAATGAGTTCGGGGCTCATAAAATTATATGATCAATGGCGAGGCGCCACCTGCCATCGAAAACGCACAACTTTGTCGACCGATGCGTGTGCGCATCGTTACAAAAACCTTAATTTCCACAAAATTAAACCTTATTTTTTTTAAGGTAAGACTGCAATTTGATTGTTAACAACATTTGCTATTTGTATCAAATTAATAATTATGAAAATTCGAGTCGAATCTCACTTCCTGATCTTTTATTATCTTTCGTGGTTAATCAATTAATTAGTATGGTATAAATCAATGAAGACGTTATTTTTATTAATTGTCGCTGTTTAAATTACGGAAAAGAAAAATATCGTTGAATAGTTTGGAGGCAAAGGAATGGTGAACAAAATATAATTATTAAAATAATCTTCAAATCAATCTTTTCAAGAAGCAATAATATTATGTAGCTTGGAAAGAAGACACTAAAATCATCGTTACAATTAGGTACCTAAGATTGATAAGTATGAGGTAGTGATCTTCGAAGCTTGTCTACACCTTATTATATAATATTATAATATTGACCCATCGAAAAATGAGTGTAGGTACCTACCTACCTATAAAACTATGAAAGAATAGGGAATGTTAACATTCATTCGAAAGTAACAGTTGTTTATTATTGACGTTACTGACACTAGTAAAATACAAACAGCGTAAGGAAACCTCGACTTGTACTTCATTAATATAAGTCTGAAATCATCAACCCGTTTTGAGCAAGCGTGGTGATCAATGCTAGTGCCTTCTACGTATGAGAAGAAAGAGGCCTACGCCCTGTAATGGGGCAATGACAGGCTGGTATAAATTAGTTTTTTAACAGAGAAATGCTGAAATCAGGCAATTTGAAAAGTGATTGTAAAATCACCAACTACACATACAAAAGTACCTACGACATCAAACTTTATATTGCCATATAAAATAAATGGTAACCAATATTCTACATCACGACGGCTAGGTTATGGTAGCTGACACGCTTACTTCAACGAGATCCATAGCTAATCCCATGGGCCAACTACCCGCTATAGCGATATAACGAGGGCTAGGGTTGATAGACCAGGGAAAAACGGCGTTAAAAAAATAAGTGGTGTCGTTTTCAAATTAGAAATCAATGGGGTTTGTGAGATCCGGAATAAAGTATGTAAGTATTCTTCTCATGGACATAGATTCAACAGTAGTCTTTTATGGAACGATAACAACTAATAACTATTCTAAAGATGTGTTTTTAAGAGAATTAAGGATCTAACGATCTCATTAACTTAGGTTCAACATGGGAATATTCTGAAATGATAACTGATCCCTAAAGATGTTTTTGAGAATTCGTATGATAAGTTAACCAGCCAAGATAGATAGACGTGTTAATTATGTCAACCAAAACTATTCTGGAGGTACTAAAATCGGCAACATGTTTTATAAACTATAATGAGAAAGTTATGAGTTTTTATCAACATCTTGAAGACTGGTCGAGATCTTTAAACACCAATTTGCTCGTGCTTTTGCTTAGATATTCATGTTTCCGTCTCTATAAAAAAAAGCAGCCATAGTGACCTCTGCTCTGCCACCGACTATGCCGTGGAATTGCGAAGTTTTGGGCAAACAAAATCTAATTCTTTGTCGTGCCATCGATACGAAGAAGAAGTCTCTTGCACTTGTAGTTTGACAGTAGTGTGACAGTGACACAAATAACGCTAAGCCTGAGTAAGTACGTGCAAAGTAACATATTATATCGATTTTGGCCTGAGAATATTCCCTCTAATAGGTAAGTAACAAAATACCCTCATTTATAAGGAAGTTACGCTCATTAAATGCAATCAAAACTCAATTAGCTGAATATGTAATCACAGATAACAGCCTTCCTAAAAGATGAGTACATTGGACGGGTGTAACTTATTGTTACCGTGATGTCTGTGACGAACTTTACATTATTATTTATTTTAAGTGTTGTTCTCATGTAAGTGACGCTGTGTCTTTTTTGAGAATCAATATCTTATAATAACCTAAGTAGGTAGACTTTGTCTGTTGATGAATCAACATTTGAGTGCGTGGTTGTTTTAATGATAAACACTATTCTGTGCATAAGAGTATAAGAATGAACCATTACTTTTTAGGTATGAACCTATAGTCATCATCATCTGCGTAGCCATGTCCCAACCATGTTGGGGTCAGCTTCCTGTCTAACCGACTGCAGCTGAATACCAGTATTTTACATGAAACGACTGCCTATCTGACCTCTACAGCCCAGTTACTGGCTAATACGATACCCCTTGGTGAGACTGGTTGTCAGACTTTCGGGCTTCTGACGGCTTTATGTGCTTTCCGAGGCACGGTGGGGTCTTAATATGTAAAGATGGTCACCCATCCGCGGACCACTCGTGGCAAACGTTGCTTAACCTGATCGACCGACCCTTGCGGCTGTTATTACTTAGCCACAAGCCCTGCATCTGATCTGCATCTGATCTGATCAGCATCTGATCTGATCATCTGACCTCTACAACCCAGTTAACTACTGGGTAACACGATATCCCTTGGTAAGACTGGTGGGCAGACTTTTGAGCTTTTGTCCTTATAGTCTTTACCAATGATTAGTCAGTTAGACGAAACAACTGTATCACTAATCTTCAATCACTCTACTTAAACTGCAATCCTTAATAAAGACACGACTGGTCTCAAACCTATAATTTGCTAACCCTACGCGAGGGTAGCGTGAACCTCCCCTAATTGATTGGCTCTGTGATTGATCGAAAGTCTTTAACCGTTACGCTGTTCTACGAAAATATAACCCCTGTAGGTTCTAAATACAATGCTTTTGTATTGAGTTGGAAGGAGAAGAAAAAACAAGTGAAGTTCTTGTTTTGCGATGGTTTGGAAACAAACAAATGAGTATCGTAGTGAAGTAATATGTCAGTCCGCAAAGTCTTTCCCAACTTCAGTGATATTATTATACATAATTCTTCAATGTATTGGGTTTAAAAATACTAAACTGGTATACGACACTTTAGAACGCACGAGGCTATGACTGAAGACTGTAATTAAGACACCTATTGAGAATATTGATTGTAAGAGTATTATCTTCCTACTTGAAATCACGCAAAATCCCTGCATCGCGCAAGCAGAGTTTTCCGATAAACTAGCATATAGGTATACAACTTCCCGACATCAATCGTCGGGCAGTTGCCCACCAGACACGACACCCGTCTGGTCGGAGGATCCTCTCTATTCTATGGAGGTATGAACAGACTTTACACCCTGTTCCTCATACCTTCTAGAAGGTATTCTTACTTATTTATATACCTACACAACTGTTTTGCAAAAAGCACGAGGCCAACTTTTTAACAAATGTAATTTTTATTTACCCTAACAAGTTCATCGTAGAGGTCAAACAGCTGACACATAATTCCCTATGCTTCTTAATCACCTCATTTTAAAAAAGCATCATACACCATAGACACTTCCACCATTATACACCCAATTACGGGCACCAGAAACACATGTCATTCACAAAAACAAACAACTAACGACAATATAACTATTTATTACCTAATCTATAACAAACGCCTGTTAGTTTTGGGAACAAACCCCTAATCATTTCATAATTAACAAAGTTTTTACGCCAATTTCGGGGCCAACCTTTTTTTTGGCTGTGTCTTTAACGAGGTTAACAAACTATGAAGGGACTTTGGACTCTATTTCTATTTGCATTAGTTTGATTATTCTTTGATAGGTGTTGGTATAACAAATATTTGTGTTGGTTGAAGAGTACGCGGCCATATAATTAGACTGCAGACACCTTGGTGTGATGATCGTTGGCGCCTCCGGCTCGTAGAGTGACCATATTGAATTATAGCGTCATGATTTATTTATTTATTTATTTATATATTCTTTATTGTACACCACAAAAAACATAACAACAAAAATTAAACTGAACACTACTTATTGGTCTTTTGAGACGGAAACCTTTAGCCCTGGCTGGAGGCCTTAATTTATTAAGGCAACCACAGGCAAGCCCGGTTAAGCAGCCGACAACCTCCTAGGTTGACCTGCGAGATGCAATGTAAAAGAAAAGTCTATGGGTGGTTAGTAGGTACTATTTTTTGATAGGGATGAGTAAGAACTAGAAAATAGTCTATTGGGGTGGTTCACAAAAAAGCTGTGAACGGTACCTACTGTCAAACTTGTTTGGCTAAATACCTACGTAAGAATTGAAAATACGTAATATGGATAACCTACATACAAACATAAATACTGAAAATAACCTAATGACGAAACAAAAATTACTTACCTACTTACGTAAATATCCGTTTATTTATTGACCTAGTAACGCATTCAAATATATACATGTGTTATAAAATGAAAACAAAAAGATAAAATAGAAAACAAGAAGAAACTAAAATCACAAACTATTATTTCTCACGATTTGACGTCAACATTATTTACACTAAGAAACTTGAAGCAATAAATGCAATTCAAACAGCAATAAAATTACATTATTGTAAAGAATGTACAATATCTAATAATAAACCGAACACAGCAAAGATTGCAAGTATTTTGGGTTCCGTAATCAAAGGGTGCCAACGGGACCTTATTACTAAGGCTCCACTAGCTTTCCGTCCGTCTGTCATAGGGCTGTTAGATACTTGCAATTTTCACAGAGTTTGTACTACTATGGCCGCTATAACAACAAATAATCCTACAAATAAAACAAAGTAAAAAATTACAGGGGGTCCCCATACAAGAAACGTATTTTTGTCGCCGTTTTTTGTTATGAAAGTATTTAAAAAAATATGTACTGTCAAATATTGTACGGTGGTACAGAAATCTTCGTGTGCGAGCTCGACTCGCACTTGGCCGCTTTTTTATCGAAGCATTAATTAGAAAATCATAAGAATGTGCGAACAGCCAAGTAATGGATACGCTACCATAATAATTGTGAAGGAAAATAATAAAAAAATCGAATATTTACGTAGAAGCTAATGTAGTTGAAGTCATAAAAGCGACAATTAAGGAAATGGCAGTTGATGTTGTTAAATGTCATCTTGAGAGAGAAAAATATCGTGTTGTGACTTCCTATTAGAATTTGTTAAATCTACGAAGATGGACTGAAAAACAGGGCGAAGTGGAGAGAGACAACGAGGAAAGCTAACTCTACTTTTTCGACCTAAACCTAGCTAGAGAGTGTTAGAATATTCTAAGTCTATGAAGATAAACTGAAAAACGGGGCGCGTGGAGAGAAAAAACGCTTGGTAAAAAGAAGAGATAGTATTAGAATAAGTTGATAGTGTAAGTTAATCAACTCAGACTATCGCAGTCCGCTACTGGACATAGGCCTCTCCCAGGCTGCGCCACAACACCCTGTCCTCCGCCTTCCGTACCCTCCCAGTCACTTTGTTTTAAGGTCGTCGGTCCATCTAGCTGGGGGGCGTCCCACACTACGCTTGCCGATATGAGGTTTCCACTCCAGGACTCGTCTGCTCTACCGGCTATATGCTCTTCGATAAACACGGCCAGCCCAGTGCCACTTCAGTTTGCTTAGTAGTGATTGTAATATGATTTAAAACTGTTACTTTACTTCTGCACGCATAGCTACCATAGAAACAGGTTCTGTCGACGGAAGGGTTGTCAAAATGACAGATTGTTGACAGATATCTAAAGAAATTTTTCTACAATCTGTCATTTTGTCTATGGTGGTTTTGAAAAAACCCGTTTCTATGGTGGTCATGCTACGCGTGCTGGAAAGGATCAATATTATTAATAATAATCACCATCCTACTGGTGCTACCATTTGAGGTCGATACATTAATGTCTTCATTTCCCTATACCGCTCTCTGTGTTGACTTCCTTCCCTGCTACACCATCTTCCACTCAACGAATACATCCATTTTTTGACATGAACTTCTTTCTTTTCGCCATTTGTATCGAAAACTTTTCGAGTAACATCCATCTTAGCCATCAATTTCTATAAGATGTTATTATCAGACAGAAGACTATTATAATCAAGACTTAAACCGTCTTATTACAAAACACGATCTAACTTTAGCCCGAGCCTAAATCTTCGATTTAGTTTTTGTATTTGGAACTTTGTGCCGACTTTAGTAAAGTTCTTAATACAAAATAGACAATCTAAGACCAGACCAAGTTGTCAGTTTTGTAATAGAAACTGTATTTCGATTTCTGTTAGGTTCTTATTTCAAAAACAGGTTCGATGGTTTAAACCATGTCAAAAGAAAAACCTTGTTTTGTAATAAGACCGAAACTGACATCAAAGAGGCTATACTTTTATTTAAAACCAAGAAGGATGTTTACTCTCTGAAAAGAAAAACAATTGTCGTCCACTAGAATCTATCCGATCAATAAACACATTACATGACAAATGGTCTCTCGCAATAGGTCAACCAACAGTTATATAAAGAAAGAAAGTTAAACATAGTCACGCATATACACTAGTCTATATAAAGAACTCACAAGCTGAAGTTTGAGACAAAAAATCCATAATAATTGACAGCATGTATGGTGTCCCTAGTAACACTTAAGATATGTGATCACTAACATTAATAACAATTTCTGTGGCGAAAATTATCCTTAAATGCTCATAGCCGTAGGTGTGTGTATGGATGATTTTGTATGAATCATTATTACGTTAAGTTTGGTAATTATTTTAGGTTTTTTTGGGTTACGGTACTATAGAGGTCATTGTTCAAGATCATCATATATCGTAAACTGCGTTTTATTTTTCATCTTTTAGAAATAGGAGATATATTTTATTACTTTTCTGTAGGCTTGATCAACTCTGTGATTAGCAAAGCTTCTGCCAAATTGTATGTTAGCTTCGTTAACCAAAATGACAAAAGGCAATCAAATCAATTAAGATGGAATAACGCAATATACCTATATAATTAAATAAGCTTCAAGAACGCAGACTTATAAGTCTTTTAAGATAATTAAAAAGAATTGTAACATACGCTTAAATTGAAATCTCTCTGATCACTTTTCGAAAATTAAAAAGTAACCGTCAAAATATATGGTCTAGGAACGCCCAAAGCTGTTTGGGTAACGGATGACTATTTCGGAGGGAAAAAAATTGATGATCCGGTCATAACAGCAGATGTTAATGATTCTATTATTTATGGAGGGTGCTTTATACCTTTTTGGGCCTTTTACACGGTTCCCGTATAATGTGAAATGAAAACATATATGATCGTCACGCGGGTGATTCTGTGAATTGTCGACAAAAGGGTCTAAAGGACTGTTCTGTTTGTAGCTATAAAAATGGTTTATTTGGGTCAAGGGCCGATGGTTAGATTAAAATACCTAGTGCTTATGCGTAGCACTATTTTAATCTAAGAACCTGAGTTTTTGGGGAATAAAATATCGTTAGTAAGAAGTGTCTATTGAATTCGGACTTACGATAGAAATTGAAAAAGTTCTGAGAATGGTCTCTGGGCCATTCTCAGTATTAAATACTGAGAATGGCCCAGAGACCATTCTCAGAACTTTTTCAGTTTCAATGAAGGCCAGACTTATTTTCTTTTACAAATTTTGTAAAAGAAAATAAGTCTGGCCTTCATTGAAACTTTTCAAGCAAGTTTGCTGGCACAGCTCAATATAACAAGTTTATTACTATTGATTACTTATTCCTTTAGCTTCTTGTTGTGGCTTCTGCATCTTCAAGGCAGGTGATACTTATGATACTTAAGATTTTTACTATCTACCATAACTACTCGGAACATCTTAACATAAATTTTAAATTATTTAGATAGGTAGGTAGGTACTATAGTGATGGCAACATTTTGCTTTTAAGTACCTACTAATAGATGACAAAAAAATAAAGTTGAAAACGAAAAAACAGTCTTACACGGAAAAGTTATGAAGTTCTTCATGTGTCGATAATTGTTGTAAGTAATAAAAAATAACAAGTTTTTGTTCGTCCAGTAACACACAAACGTGCGTGTAAGAAATTGACCATTTATCTTAAATGTGATTGGACAATGACTTCATACGTCATCACTTGTCAGCCATTTAAAAACATTATTTTAACTCAAAGCCCTATCAAGAGTCACGTATTTTGAAACAAAACTTTGGAAAATCTATTGAAGTTATTTTAAAACGAATGATAGAAACATATAGACATTAATCTTAATAATAAAAACTAGCAGTTTACACAGATTATATAACGTGGAGTTTTTTTTTTACAGTGGTTAAAAACCTTTCAACATTATTAAAGCCAGGAGATCGAAACCTTTTTAGTTATGTCACTGTTACAGTCAGCGTTTGCCAACCTTTTTGGAAAAAAATGTTTTTTTTTTAAATAAAACAAAAAATGTCTACTAACCAAATGGTCTGAGTGGGGTTCTCTGGGCGCACTAGGGCCCGCGTTGGGCCACAGCAGTTTTGACAACATCCGTTGACTTTGGCAATAGATGAGCTCCTACGAAGGAGAAAAAACGTACTTTAGTTTGTTTAGAATAAAGGCTCTTATCGCCTGACAGGGTATTCACTCCTTTTCTAAGAGAGTAAGCAGGGGTATGGGTGATATCATATTTATGTGCCTGTTATTCGCCCATCGGTACTAAAAATGGTTCTGAAAATCATACAATTAACAAGATGAAAATATTAGTATAGATATTCACTTGACATTAGGTTATTAAATAAGTATATCTGAACACTAGTGTGACCGATCTCTTCTATGCCTTCAAATGAATAAATAGACTAATAGCAAGCATAGAAGTAATAAACAGCTTACCAAAAAACTGTCTTTTGGTTAAAGCTGTTTGTTAAAGTCAACTCTCCCAAGCACCTAAATATGCATTGGATGACAGAACTGATCACACCCAGTCACACGATGTACCATAAAAAGGTAGTTCTACTAAGAAGCCAACAAAATAGGATGAACCCACTTAAGACTAGACCGAAAACACCAAAAGAAGCCAATATAGCAAAGGTGTGTCAACGTGGAGGGTCTTATAGGTACATTTCTAAGAAGTTCTTGATAGCTTAACAAGCACGCTCGAGTGTTCTCAATGAACAAGATTATTAATAATAACAACACGTTTTTACTGGCTGCGCCTGCGCCGCCGGCGATCGAACTTAATGTTGGTGGAGGAGGTCACCAACTTGCGGTTAAGTGTGACGGGGAATATAAATTGTGAGCTTATTTATGAGATCATTTAGTTATTGGGAAATCATTATATATTTATTTGTTGGCTGGGAATTAATTAGAAACAATTTTTAATCACGATTTCGTAGGGAACTATAGAAAGTTATGCTGCAATAATGACAGTTCTAAAACTATTTTCAAACAGGGCAAAATATCATGAAACTAGTAGCCACCAAGGCATATTAAACCGTGAACAAAATATAAAAAACTCAACCAAATAGCGTGCACAAAATTACAAGAAACACGTTGAATCGTCAAACTTATAATATTTCTTACTAAACCAAATGTTGACCACTCCTGGACGTTGAAAAGTATAACGAGATGGTAATAATAGGTTATGGTCAGTTCTCGCCTGCAAAACAAACATTGGACAGAGCAGGTTCGAGACAGAGAGTGCTAAATTACTTTAATTATGGTGGAAGGAACTTCGACGTCGTTTTCTGATTTACGTTTACAATTTTAGTAAACGTTTTTTGAATTTTGATCGGTTTCGCCGGATATGGATGTGATTTTATTTTTCTTTTTGTATCTTTTTTTCATCCTATGATTTTGAGATTTTTTCCATATAATGTTAAAAAAAAAGCTACTTTTATTGTATTTATTGTAGGTAAATTATTATTATAAAACAGAATTGGGCACTGTACCTACATAATATTTCGAAAACATTATATACTTTAAAAAAAAAAAACAATTTTAGTGCTTATGAATTTATGAGGGAGGAATTTAGGCAATCAGAAACAGCAATAGTATTTTTTTTGCCACATCTTAATTGATCAATAAGAAGAAAAAAATCACAAATAAAGATTTAAGATAGACTGTTACTTTCTGACAGGCAGTTAGAGTTAGTTTAGTAGTAGGTAACCCAGAACCAATGAAAATATTATAATCTTTCCCCTTTCAGAATGCGATTGGGAATGAAAAGGAGGCCGATTTACTTCCATAGACTTGACAAACAATTCAAGTTTTCCCCACACTAGTTTATTTTCTTAAATATAATATAAATAAACAAAAACTTGAAGTACTTGTATGTAGCATCTAAATCAAATTTACTGGTCTGCGCGAGTGGGCGGTCATTATGCGAAGTAACTTAAAAGACATAATTATATAACGCATTTATATGAGACTTATAACGTATTTATAGATATTTATCTCGTTCTTGATACAGCTGTCATTAATGTGTGGACTGGTCGCTTTTTTTTTGGTCGTATAAATTGTATCGGATGTTTAATTTTTTGCTTGAACGGTAAATAGGTGTAAGTTCCTTAGCCATTACTAGCAATCTATTACTAGTGTGGTGATAGAAGACCGTTAATATTTTACATGCCTTTTTGTGGAACTATAAATTGAGTAGGCACTCTAGTAGCAATACTGTACTTTGTGAAGGTATTAAGAGTAACTAGATTTACCACAAACGGCCTTATTACAAAACAAGGTTTTTCTTTTGACATGGTTTAAACCATCGAGCCTGTTTTTGAAATAAGAACATAACTGACCGAAATACAGTTCCTTTTACAAAACTGTCAACTTAGTCCGGTCTTTACTAAAGAACTTTACTAAAGTCTGCATAAAGTTCCAAATACAAAAACTAAATCGAATGTGTAGGTTGGGGCTAAAGTTAGATCGTGTTTTGTAATAAGACGGAAAGGGTTTTAGTAAACCAGCTATGACCGCTGTATTTCTATAAATCCTTAAAGCGCTGCCCAAACGTAGGACACAGTAATGCGCTCAGTTTTTTGTCGCACAGATAAAGGCGTATTGGTTTATATTACTAGCCAGTACTTTTTTTGTTGTATTGTCAAATGTTCAAAGAAAAAACTTTATTCAAAAATATTTCATAAAATAAAATCACGATAAAAAATCGTAAAACAGAGCTCAAAAAAATATTTTTCTTCGCATAATTCTCAAAATTTTGAGCATTAACTATCCCGTTGTATGTAATAATAATAAAGGGAATTCAATCAACTAAAGAATTACCTAAAATTATTCCACTGAGCCGGGCTTTTATTTTTTTATTTAATTAAAACTGAAAAATTTGGTGGTCATTCGATTCAACTAACAATAAACGCATCGCTGTTTTGAAACTTTATTTGTCGCCATACGCTGTTGTCTATTAACAAAAAAATTGCTTCTAACCGAGCTTCCATCTAGGTGACCTAGCTGTCAATATTTACCGGTCAATCCATAGTGTACATTGGTACATACCGTTGGAAAAATATTAATCCAACACAGCAGCCACTTTCAAAAGCTTGGCTTTATAATCAGCCTATAATGTTCCCAGTGCTGGGACACGGGCCTCCTCTCGGTAAGAGGGAGTGGGCCGTACGTACATCACCACGCGGGCCCAGTTAAGGTTGGTAGATGTCACATGCCTGTTTCCTTACGATGTTTTCCTCCACCGTTTTGAGAGGAATGGTGATGAAATAATTTACACAAAATAAAGCGTCTCGACGACCTACAACTCGTAGGTTGGGGCTGGTTCCACGGGACCGGCTGCCACTGCTACAAAGCTGGGCTGGGCTGTACACAATGTCAAAAATCTACCTAGCATAGCATAGCTATTTGTTGACTGACAATCCAGCCAGTATGTTATTTTCAGAAATAGTGCAGCACCCGCCCCGTACTTTAGGCAGCCGTTCTTATGCGAAGATCCTAATCATGTATACCTCTCTATTTACTGAAAAATAAACCCTAACAATAGATTGATGGCAGTGTTATTATAAGCAACACGTTATCCTTCAGCCCCGGGCCACACAACGATGGGATCTTTCGCAGCTGATACCCAAACACCGAGATTAACATGTTCCCTAAATCCGAAAAGTATTGAAATTTCTGTATTCTCGGTATAAAATAATAAACAAGTAATGTTGAATAAATTATAATATTTTACGCGGACATAATTGCACCTTATTATTTCAAGCCTTCGGGGAATGAGCGATGTTATGAGACTTTGGAGGAACTATCGTTATTGTTATGGGGTCCTTCGGGGTAATTGCTCAACACACAGTAGGAATGAGTTTTATTTTGACAGTTCAACAACAGTCATTGCGTTATTTACGTTGTTGAGCAGACAATTTTTTCGAACACATGAAGCAATGGATTAGCAATATCCTTCAAAATTGTGATTGATAGTGTGGTGCTAGTACGCCTGCTTGAGATCTGTCAAAGTCTTGATGGGTCTCATTTTAATGTATGGATGACATGGCAAAACCTTTGAGGCTAAGATTTTGATAAAAAAGGAGATACTTATGGCAAACAATTTAAGCATCACAAGTCTTGGGATCAGTTATAATATGGGTAGTGCCTCACTCTTATTGTGTTCTGTTAAACCTATTTTTAAAAACGACTGCTAGAGTATGAGTAGGTTTGAATTTGTTTAGGTTATGCTTAGGTTAAAAGTGATTTGATTAGAATCCTCCATAACAATTGTCTTTAAACTCCTAAGTCAAAGGAGACGCTGCAATAATTCCCGATCTATCGGTAAAGACGGTTGAATTTCATAGAGTTTAAGCAATCAAGTGCTGTTATGAAATCTACCACAGCCTTCCTAATGATTAACACAGCACTAAACACAAATTTATTATAATACTATGTAACACTATCAACAAACAATTCATATTCATGAATCGCTTCGTAACAACGAACTAACTACACGTGCGTCCGCTAGTAAATTATCAAAAACCACAGAACCGGTGTCGAGATCTCCAGTACCTACAGTATCTGGTAATTGTGAGTAAACACTGTTTACAACTTAATACTACGACATCAGAATTTAATTTACAGTTGCTTGAGCTGTGTTTATAGGAAATTGCAGGCCTCAGATGATATAGGCAGTAAGGCAGGCAGGCTAGACGAGAGCATTCAATTGAGATTATTTTTCTTGGTAGCGTTATAAGGATTTTCCCTTGATTTTTATTTCTCAATACTGCCTCATTAGTGGTTAGTAAGTAGATAAAGGCTGCTGCTGTTTTGTAAATAAAAGTTAAGTAAGTAAGTTACAGCTAAGTTTATTTCCCACAACGGAGAAATGGTTTAAAAAAAGTCCTCGACATATCGTTGACAAACGACAGCAATAACCAAAAAACGTATTTTTATAAACGAAAAAACATTATGTCAAGAACTTAATCGCCAACGATCGCGAGAGTTCCGTAAGCTGTAATTAGCGGGCAGTTGTACGAAATATGAATGGAGCCTGCGCAGGCGCACCGGACGCCCGGGGCGCCATCGCCACCACGACACCCGTAACATTGAACATCAGGTCACTACAAAGTCAACTAAAGGACTCACATTATTCGCAAGTAATGATAGACCTTTTTTAAACCACTCACGAACCCAGCATGACATCTAGTTGAAGTATCTACGATCCCGTCCGGAGATATTGGCCAATAAAGGCGAACCGCAGACTTATAAGGCAGCCCTCCGCCGCGACGAGACGCCGACAGAGCGAAAGATCAACGCTAATTAAGCGCCATAAAACCGAATATCGTTCTCATAGCGTCATTACCTTTCACTGGGCCGACAACAAATTCTATTGAAAAAAAAAAGAATTCTTTTTTAACTTCACATACACGAGCGCACGATATGAGGTTGTAATAGATTAATGATATAGGTTGCGAGGTCTGTATTTAAAGGTGGGTTAGCGGGGAGGGCGCGCGCGCCGCCACCCGCGCCGCTGCAGGGACGCGAGGTCGCGGGCGCGCGGGCATGCGCGAGCGGGACGGCCGCGCAGGCGCCGGTGGCGCGCCGCGGGGCGTGCTCGGCCCCACGCGTACACCTCTTATTGAGAAATTCCCGAGATGATGCATAATTCTCGTTTTGGTTTCCTCTCTGTAGTTATTTTACTCCTTGTTAACAATATTACCGATTCGGTGACCGACGCAGACGCATATTTTATCTGTTGGTTTAAAACTTTAACTGGACGGTTGATTTATGAGTTGAGCTTGGGTTGGTGAATGGCGATGGCCAAATTGGTGGTTCCGGGACATGTTATTATCTGTTTAGGCAGTAAAGAGCATTTGCAGGATACCACAAAACAAATGCAATAAAATAAAGAGACTTTTGGGACATTACATTCAAAGCTGCGTGTTCCAAAATCAATAACCACACACAAATCCTATAAGAATTAAAACTCTCAACTCCCCAACTCCTGATTCCCAAGCTGTTAAAACACTAATCTCTTATCAGACAGTTATGTTAATAAGACATGCTAATTCTCAAAACCAACAAACGGGGAACAAAAAGGAGTATAAAAAAGGAGCTAAGGGCCTCGGGGTCAAAAAAGGAGCAAGAATGGAGACGGCGCCAAGCGCAGCGCAATTACGTGGCCACTGTAGCCCAAACCGAGGCTCGGAATGCGAACAGTATTCTAGCTAGGACCTTTTTTCAGTCTAGATTGTTCGACGAATACTTTGCCAAGGTTCTTCTGAGAATGACATGGAAAAAAGATGACAATGTTGTAGAGATAGTTTTTGGTTGTAAGCTTGTAAGTCGAGGTATCAGATTCTGGTGTTGTTTGATGCGGTATTTGATGAAGATTCTGTAAGGGTGGGTTATTGAATTTCTGTTGTATTTAAACTTGATTTCGTTGATGCTATAGAGAGCAAAATTGGTATACCTAGATTAAAGCCAATTGGCGCACATTTCACTTTTTGCTTGGCGAAATTTATTTAGCTTTAATTTACCTCAAAGAGTTTATACTTATAATCGTATTATGAGTGCAAATATGATCAATTCTAATTTACAATTCAATGTTTCTGAGAAATTACAGGCTCGAAAAAACTTTGGAAATTACTTCAGAAGCGAACCAGGCGCATGCGTTAAAATCTTGAACGGGTGCGATCCGACGGGAGCTGAATTCTCAAATCTTTTGAGTCTTATATTATGACTAGCTGCTGCCAACGGCTTCGCCCATGTGGATGTCGGAACTTATCCCACGGGAACGTACTCCCGGGACAAAAAGTATAATTTGTTCATATAACATCGGCTATCTGCCAGTGAAAAACCCGTCAAAATCGGTCCAGCCGTTTCGGAGATTAGCCGGAACAAACAACAGATACCTAAGCCAAAAATTAAAAAATTGGTATTTTGATTTAACTACCGTATATCAACGTGCATTTAGTAAAAAGCTGTTATTTCGACATTACGAACAGACTTCCCTTTTATTTATTTAGCTACTAAATACTTAAGTAAATCTTGTTTCAATGAAGTACTTAATTGAATCAAGATTTATTTATAAATTGTTCAACAGGTGAATCTAATAATTCAATTGGACATTATTTTGAAAGATGGATAGCTAAACGCGTTGCGTAGGTAAGTATATTTCTTAGAAAATTAAATGCTGTGTTTATTTACTTTGGAAGTTCTATGGTGGCAGAAAAATCATGAAAATAGCTATTGTAGAGTTCGCAGTAGTATGCGTTTGTCGTCCTGGCAAGGCTTTGTTGTGAAGCAGTATTTAAGGTTTTATTCATAAATTATTCACAGAATGTTCCTTTCAACCGTGCTCGTTGCTAAAAAGGGTCATTTTGAAACATTTTAAACTTAAACGGTTACGAGTTACGATAATCGAGTATGTCAATTGTTCTCAGAATCGATTCTTGGTACCAAGTCCGCCAATCGGCAACATCCGAACAACGGCGGAGTATCAGACAGTGCCGGACATTCTAATCCGGTAATTCGAGCGTGGGTAGGCGTGACCGGACGGCCCGTGACGTCAGAGCTGGCGACCAATCAGAATGCAGCGGTAATCTGATTGTCACCCTCGTGTCAATAGAGTAATAGATGTAGCGACTGCCTCTTCAGTCAAAGGTTCTCTTGAAGATGCTATTATGTGCCTTAAGTCAAGGAACTTATGGTCTTCAAGTGCTTGATTGGTGCTCTCTTTGACTTCATTGTGCTATTTAGGCTGATTTCTTTCTTAATAAGTACTGATATTTTGCCTTTTACTCCAGTTTCTGAGAATGTCTGAACTGTCTCCCGCTTGCTGCTCGTTTAGCTCATTAATTGGATAATTCAATTCGAAAGTCACCACTTTTTCGTTTGGAAGTGGGGATAATCTTTTCTAAGCTTGGAAGTAGTTCCAGGTTATTTATCAGTGGTCCCATGTAGATGGTACATCATTTTATGCAACGAAATGTCTCTCTCACTTTATCTTATATCCTATTTCATCCTATTCCAACTCCCAGCTTATCTGATATATTCCGTATAACCACACATAAAAATTACATCAAAAAATTATTCGAAAACACGATTCGTCTATGACCCTAACATATTCCCCATAACTCACTTTGCCGTCAAATAGCTCAACATACATTTAAACCTCAACCTTCATCCCTAATAATAAGAGTCTTATAAGTATTTTGACAGCTGTAAAAAAAGTGGTGTTAAAACTAGGGTGACAAACTAAGGGTGGTGACACAATGGATGCAACGGATTAGTTGAAACAGGCTTACGTCATTACGTCACGACAGTAATGGCCGCTGCATTATAAATAATAATATTCGTGTTAGTATTATTAAATTGGATAAAGTGGTGTAATAGTATAAAGAGAGATTGGTTTGTATCTCATGGGATTTTAGGGGTGGAGGAAGTGTTTAATATTTGGGCGTTGATAAATATATTTTTATCATATGGTAGATTAAGGCATGTAGGTACCTATGTATGGTAAGGAAAGTGCTTCATCAGTGCAAGAGCGGACAAGTCAAGCACAGCTTGGCAATGAACGAGAATAACACCAAAGAGAAAAACCGGAGGATATAGCTATAGTTAGCCTTAAAGCTCAAAATAGACTAAGTACAAGAAAACCTAGAATTGAATGAAACCTCAACAAGTATTTAG